>JAIOJX010000026.1:76770176-79170176 GCA_022376925.1 Tragulus kanchil | reverse complement strand
GTTTTGTAGATTCAGTGCTCTGAAATGGAATATGAAAGACAAAGCCTTACATAAATCAGCACGATCATTTTTAAAACAGCATTAAAAAGTATCATGCAGAAAGATTCTGTTATAAAAAATCCAGTAACATTTCTCAAGTACTTACCATGAGTCTAATGTCATGCTAAGGCTTTATACAAATTTCCTAGGTAATCATCAAAGCGTTCTTGGGAAGAAGTATTTTTTCCCCATTTTAAAGATACAGAATTCTGTGCAGAGACAGTATTGTAGCCAGTGAGGGTAATCTGAGGTATGATCGTTGCTAATTAAAGATGTGGATACTAAGCCACAGCACTCTCACAGCTAGCAAGTTGCCCCAAAAAAGGCAGAAATGAAACTTGAATTCAGGTTTGTGGACCTAAAGCTCATATTTTAGTGATTTTACTCTAGAAGAGAGGCCATTCTCCATATGTTACCTTATTTGTTATCCATTCTTAACTGAAAACAGTTTGAGAAATCACCAAGATGATTAAACTTTAAAGTAAAACATAAATAGAAGTAATCTCTCATACAGACATATGACAACAGAATATTTTACTTCACCTAAATCTTTCTCTTTATTGAAATTCATGATTGTCAACAGTCAACAACAACTGTGAGATTTAGTGCACTAAAACTGTGAAAACTTGCTTTCCTACACTAGAAGAATTACTGACAACCTATTTCCTTAAATATAATGCCCAATTTTTAACATTGTCTAATGGTACTCTTCTCCTTCCTCTTAAAATATAATATTAATGATGACATTTACTACGAAAAAGTGAGAAAGGTGCTCAGAATCAGTTATACACTGATTGAATGTTCACTTTATGTTTAAATGCTATCCTTGTTTACGTAATTTTCATCATTACCCAAATGCATTAGTTTTCATACACAACCAGAAAACGTGATACATTTACATCGAACTTAGTAATATGTGTTAAAAATAAATTCACTACTGCATTTAGAAGTAACCTGATACACAAAAAATAGGAAGGTGACTACACGAAAGTTTAATCATCTAAATATGTACTACTGTAAACATTTCATGAATATTGAGAAGATTAACAGCCTCTAGTATCAGGAATAGAAACTGTAGAAATATTTTTAAAAGAGTATATAAATTTGATTTCAAAATATATTTAATAAATATTCACTGATTTATATACTAGAAAATATAAAACGATAAAAAGAAATAGCTGCAGCTTCAGAAGTACCAAAAACTTTAGCCCATACAAAGGAAAAGAAAAGAAAAGCTTTTAAATACATGTGTGACTAAGGCAAATAATTTCTCTGAGCCTTAAATTTGTTTTCTGGAAAATAATATACCTGGGTAAGAAATGATCATTTTAAGAATCCTTCTTCCAAAGGGGTCAGGGATATACATATGACTTATCTGGGATTAAACATATCTGTAAACAAAGCTATGTAAATAAAAAAAGCAAAATAAAAATAATTAAGCAAAAAAAAAAAAAAAAACAGAGAGAGAGAAAAAAAGAATCCTTCCTCCAGCAAAAATTCCAAGTCTGATGATATCAGAAACAGAGCAAACATTAAGTGCATTTAATATGTTATCTGCAACCCAGTAGAGTGTGCTGAATTTACTTGTGTTTGTTTAGAAAATCACCCAGAGGTTCTGACTCTCTTAAGTGTTGTTACTAATGCACTTCTGTGGATGGCAAATATATTAAACCTTATAGCTCTGACTTTTTCTATTGATTGAAATAAACTAATTATGGAACCAGAGCCAAATATCTTTGGTCTTTTTACATCAGGCTGTCTGTTCCCGCTGCTGTGCAATGTTTGTTAGGTGCTGGACAAATGAATGGCTAGGCAGAATGTATAAATAAGTACAATGGACCCCATCCCATTGAAGTATGTTTGCATGACTTCCATAAATTTCAGTGTGAGATAATTCTGAGCAGAGGCTTCAATTTCAAGCTCACAATCACTGCACATTTTTCCATATTCTTTGTATAACATCTGTGAAAGTCTTAGAAAAACTGGGAATCACAACTGAATATGCAAAATTACCAAATCATTTAAATGTTTTCATCAAGAATGAATTTAAAGGTCTTAGTGTTAGCTTGTTCTATTGCCTATGACTTGATTTCTTTCTTCATTAAATATTTCAGTGTTTTCCATTCATGATTTTTTTTAAGAAAGAAGACAATGTGAAGATAACGATACTCTCATGTCTTGAATTAGAAGAGCTTAAACACATTGTCATCCTCATCCAAAAAACTGTATTCATTCTCACTGAATCATTATGTTCAATTAATAAGATTTTTTCAATATAGTAGCCTGTTAATTGATGAAATGTTGGCACAAAAATATGTAGAATTTAGAATAATGGCAACACATGTTTACACCATTATCATCAATGACTATCTGAATGTTTAGAGCACAAGGTGTTTCCCCACAGTGTGTTGAGTGGTAAATTCAACATAGTAAAAATAGTCTGTGTAAAGCTCCCCTTGCTAGCATGGCAGTGACCACAATCCAAGGTCGGTTCTTTTCTTCCATTCGCTTTCTTCTTCTCTCTCCAGCCATGGAAATAGAGCCTTGTTATTTCTGCATGGATGCAAGGTGAATGAGGCTGTCGTTTCTCCTTGCAGTGCTATTCATTACAGGTCACTGACATAACACAGCTATTTTTTAAATGAAAAAAAAAAGTTATATAGCATTATCTCACTTACTCGGGTATTTGAGAGGAATGCATAGAGTGTTATTTATTTATACAGAAATCTGTCAACCGAGAGACTTCATCTTGCTTTGAGGGGCCTCCTGCTGGCAAACTGAGCAACCTTGTTATTATAAGAATTAAAACGCCGCACAGCATATGAAAGAAAACATGGCACAATCTTATAATACTGTGAAGCTGTTTGGATTTCAGCAATACATTATTTCAATAAGGATGAAACTTAGGCAACTTCAAAGTGTATCACCAATTGGGACCATCTATGTGGCTTCATTGTTCTCAGCTACGAGATATATACATTATACATATTCAAGGCATAATTACATTATGCATAATATGATTATATCAGACCAATTTTGACCATAAGCCAATCTAATGCACTAATAAACTAATTGATAAGAAACTTACTTTCTAGATAAGTGCATCTCAGTTTACAGTTTGAGAGCCTATGCCTAGAAAACATAATTCTTATCACTGTCTCTGATCTATGACAGCAATTAGTTTTTCCCCCACAATGTCCTCGCTGCAAATTATGTTCAAGAATGAATGTTACTTCTCAACTACAATTTACATCATTTCATCTCAGAATTTCCCAAGACTCATCTAAAAGTCTTGGGAAATAACTGAACATTTAACAAATATACTTCAGCATTTGCATGCCTGTAAAAACTACAGAACATAACACAATGTGTTAAGAGAACTGCAGTCATGCATGCAACCACTAAGAATCAAAATATTTGTGTAAAAACAAACCATTTGGGGCACTGCAAGGCTCCAGTACGTACAATTTTGACCCTCATTGTGAAGGACAACTTTGGCAATTCCCGGATACTTAATAATTTCTAAATAGCTGAGTAAACAGAGAGCTCAAGCTGTTACCTGAACTCTTTCCTAGTTTAAATAGAGGAGTGGGAAGAAGAACTGGCAAAAAGGAGTTAACTACTGCACTGCGATAACATCTGCTTGCCTAGCCTCTGATTCCACCTCACACAGTGATGGGGAGGCGGTGGGGGTGAACGCAAGGTCTCAGGACACGAATAGCTGCGTGTCAGGCACTAATCCTGGAGAAGCTCTCCTTCACAAGTCCTGAGACTATTCCAAATAGGGATCACAGTCAAAAGGGACAGCTGTTTATAACCTCTTCTGAAAATAGTCGTTTGAGGCTGCCACTACTGCTCTTCTATGTGTTGCCCAAATCATGTGCACTGATGCTCCTAATCAAGTTTTCTAATGGAGAAGCATGAAAAACCTGTTTTCATAAATTGATCCCTTTTTGCCAGGTCTCCTTCCTGATTCTCAAAGTGCACACAAATTCAGAGAAGCTTGCTTGCTTTCCTCTTAGCAATATAATATAGCATAGGTCATTCATCCCTGAATTTAAAAAAAATACAATAAACGCTATTCAACTGGAATGTTTTAACATTTTATTACTATTGGAAACATAGAAACAGGACTTAAACGATGAGGTATAAGAAACTTTATGTAATAGAGGCATACCAAAGTTTAATCAAACAATGCATACAACTTTCCAACTCTTGTTGGAAAAACTGCAAAACATCATGCTCTTGTTCAGGAATATATCGGCAGTGACAGTAGCCTTGGTGACATTAAAGCTACTGCATGAAATAATAAAGGGTAAGTAAAATGGCTACTGGAAATTGGCCTCACTAAGAGGAAAATAATTCATTTTTTAAAAATCAATAATCTTCTGCTTTTAAGCTATATTCATTTCAGGCAGATATATCCACAGACACTGCACTTTAGCATGTTTGCAAAAAACTAAATAAAGGAAAAAAATGATCTGAAATAAAACAAACTAGAAACTAAAAATCCAAAGTTCTACCCACAGATAAAGACTATACATTAAATGAGTACTGAAGAAATAATGAGTGATACAATTAGAATCATGTGTACAAACCACAATGTGTTAAGGCTGCAGTCAGCTGAAAAGGCTCCAGTAAGTACAATTTTGACCCTCATTGTGAAGGACAACTTTGGCAATTCCCGGATACTTAATAATTTCTAAATAGCTGAGTAAACAGAGAGCTCAAGCTGTTACCTGAACTCTTTCCTAGTTTAAATAGAGGAGTGGGAAGAAGAACTGGCAAAAAGGAGTTAACTACTGCACTGCGATAACATCTGCTTGCCTAGCCTCTGATTCCACCTCACACAGTGATGGGGAGGCGGTGGGGGTGAACGCAAGGTCTCAGGACACGAATAGCTGCGTGTCAGGCACTAATCCTGGAGAAGCTCTCCTTCACAAGTCCTGAGACTATTCCAAATAGGGATCACAGTCAAAAGGGACAGCTGTTTATAACCTCTTCTGAAAATAGTCGTTTGAGGCTGCCACTACTGCTCTTCTATGTGTTGCCCAAATCATGTGCACTGATGCTCCTAATCAAGTTTTCTAATGGAGAAGCATGAAAAACCTGTTTTCATAAATTGATCCCTTTTTGCCAGGTCTCCTTCCTGATTCTCAAAGTGCACACAAATTCAGAGAAGCTTGCTTGCTTTCCTCTTAGCAATATAATATAGCATAGGTCATTCATCCCTGAATTTAAAAAAAATACAATAAACGCTATTCAACTGGAATGTTTTAACATTTTATTACTATTGGAAACATAGAAACAGGACTTAAACGATGAGGTATAAGAAACTTTATGTAATAGAGGCATACCAAAGTTTAATCAAACAATGCATACAACTTTCCAACTCTTGTTGGAAAAACTGCAAAACATCATGCTCTTGTTCAGGAATATATCGGCAGTGACAGTAGCCTTGGTGACATTAAAGCTACTGCATGAAATAATAAAGGGTAAGTAAAATGGCTACTGGAAATTGGCCTCACTAAGAGGAAAATAATTCATTTTTTAAAAATCAATAATCTTCTGCTTTTAAGCTATATTCATTTCAGGCAGATATATCCACAGACACTGCACTTTAGCATGTTTGCAAAAAACTAAATAAAGGAAAAAAATGATCTGAAATAAAACAAACTAGAAACTAAAAATCCAAAGTTCTACCCACAGATAAAGACTATACATTAAATGAGTACTGAAGAAATAATGAGTGATACAATTAGAATCATGTGTACATTTAATTCCTCCTAATATACAAGTGGAAAACAAGAAAACTGCTTCCTTATTTGGTGGTAGGAGCTGGGGGTAGGGTTAATTCATAAACACACAGAACCGTAACAAACCCTACAGTATCTAAACTTTATAATGATATATTTTCAATAAGGGCAAAATGAGTAACTGATAAAACTGACTGCCATTTCTAATGGGAAAGGCACACTAGACCGGGTTTTGAGTAGGATATTGACTGGCAGTGAAAGATTAAGACTGCTTTGTATGAGTAGAATGAGTTGGTTCCTGATTCATGGATGCAATTAGAACCACTCAGGGATGGAGGACCACAGGATCTAAAACAGAAGCCAGCATGGAGTGAGATAAAAGGAGGAGAGATTGACTGAAAGTTATGTGGTGGTCATTTTGTCTCTAGCATTCTTGTTTACTCGTTCAATATCCCTGCTTCTCTCATAAACACAGCACAACTGTCTTCCTTTAAACTGACACCTTGAATGTTAGTTACTCTCATTTCCGTTACCTCACCACTGAATAGGACTAACTCAAATTACACCGCCAAATACCTGGTTAAAGGTTACCATAGTGACAACTATTGTCATTTACAGAATATATTCAGGAGGCTTAATCTGCTCATGGCATCTTCATTTAAAATATATCAGCACATCTTAACTGGTTAAATATCCTCCAAAATTATCTTTGGTTTAAATATGCAGATAACACTGCCCTCTTTAAACGATGAGGTATAAGAAACTTTATGTAATAGAGGCATACCAAAGTTTAATCAAACAATGCATACAACTTTCCAACTCTTGTTGGAAAAACTGCAAAACATCATGCTCTTGTTCAGGAATATATCGGCAGTGACAGTAGCCTTGGTGACATTAAAGCTACTGCATGAAATAATAAAGGGTAAGTAAAATGGCTACTGGAAATTGGCCTCACTAAGAGGAAAATAATTCATTTTTTAAAAATCAATAATCTTCTGCTTTTAAGCTATATTCATTTCAGGCAGATATATCCACAGACACTGCACTTTAGCATGTTTGCAAAAAACTAAATAAAGGAAAAAAATGATCTGAAATAAAACAAACTAGAAACTAAAAATCCAAAGTTCTACCCACAGATAAAGACTATACATTAAATGAGTACTGAAGAAATAATGAGTGATACAATTAGAATCATGTGTACATTTAATTCCTCCTAATATACAAGTGGAAAACAAGAAAACTGCTTCCTTATTTGGTGGTAGGAGCTGGGGGTAGGGTTAATTCATAAACACACAGAACCGTAACAAACCCTACAGTATCTAAACTTTATAATGATATATTTTCAATAAGGGCAAAATGAGTAACTGATAAAACTGACTGCCATTTCTAATGGGAAAGGCACACTAGACCGGTTTTTAAGTAGGATATTGACTGGCAGTGAAAGATTAAGACTGCTTTGTATGAGTAGAATGAGTTGGTTCCTGATTCATGGATGCAATTAGAACCACTCAGGGATGGAGGACCACAGGATCTAAAACAGAAGCCAGCATGGAGTGAGATAAAAGGAGGAGAGATTGACTGAAAGTTATGTGGTGGTCATTTTGTCTCTAGCATTCTTGTTTACTCGTTCAATATCCCTGCTTCTCTCATAAACACAGCACAACTGTCTTCCTTTAAACTGACACCTTGAATGTTAGTTACTCTCATTTCCGTTACCTCACCACTGAATAGGACTAACTCAAATTACACCGCCAAATACCTGGTTAAAGGTTACCATAGTGACAACTATTGTCATTTACAGAATATATTCAGGAGGCTTAATCTGCTCATGGCATCTTCATTTAAAATATATCAGCACATCTTAACTGGTTAAATATCCTCCAAAATTATCTTTGATTTAAATATGCAGATAATACTGCTTTTCTCTAAATTCGTGATCAACTATAGGTTATAAGGAATGTCATACTAATGATAAATAATAACAAAACTAGTGGAGGAAAATCCATGGTCATCACTTTGACTATGGTTTAAATGCCATTTTCAGTCTGCGTTTAAGTGAAAATGACCACTGTAGCTAAATGAAACATCAATCCCAAATTCAATGCTGGCATCTAAAAAACATAAAAATGTAAGAAGTTATTGGTATGTGACAATTATTTTATGTTACTATCCTCACGTCTGAATTTTTAGTATTTTAACTGTTACATTGGGTATGAGTTGCTCAGCCATGTCCAACTCATTGTGAACCCATGGGCTGTAGCCCGCCAGCCTCTTCCAGTTCATGGAACTTTCTAAGCAAGCATTCTGGAGCGGGTTACCATGCTCTCCTCCAGGAAATCTTCCCAAGTCAGGGATCGAACTTAGGTCTGCTGCACAGCAGGTTAAATGGTCTTAATTGCAAGAGTGTAACTCATAGTATGTCCCAGAAAGTCTGATAGAAACTTAGTCAGACTTTGCCACCACCCATATTATTCTGAAGCACTACTTGTTAGCTGAGTAACATAATGGTATGTGTTGGAGTTTGTCAACCAAATTTCTGCCTCTCAGTCTAATGACAATAGCCTACATAAAAGTATATGTTTTATTTCTTATGCTGAAATTCACAGCATCTCTGAAAGTTTCCGGATTGGCAAATAAGAGCAGTAATTATTTTCTTGATCTAACTCACTGGCCTGCTGCAGTCCATGGGGTCACAAAGAGTCAAAACTTAGCTGTTTACTTTGTCTGATAAATAACAACTGAACAACAACAAACTCACTGCTGGTAGAGAAGCTGAGGTTGTTGCCAGAAAACAAGCTATCAACTTCAGAAGAGCAGAGATTGGCCTTTCCATTAGTAAAACTGCATCTAAGCCTGTAAGGTTCTGCGGTGTCTCAGTGTTAATCAGGGGTCTTCTCAGGTAGCTCAGTGGTAAAGAATCTGCCTGCCAGTACAGAGGACACAAGAGATGAGGGTTCAATCCCTGGGTTGGGAAGATCCTCGAGAAGGAAACAGCAACCCACTCCAGTATACTTACTGGGATAATCTTAAGGTTAAATATCCTCCAAATTTTTTTTCTAAATTTTTGTGAAAATAGAAACCTATTTGTGGAGGAAAATCCATGGTCATCACTTTGACTATGGTTTAAATGCCATTTTCAGTCTGCGTTTAAGTGAAAATGACCACTGTAGCTAAATGAAACATCAATCCCAAATTCAATGCTGGCATCTAAAAAACATAAAAATGTAAGAAGTTATTGGTATGTGACAATTATTTTATGTTACTATCCTCACGTCTGAATTTTTAGTATTTTAACTGTTACATTGGGTATGAGTTGCTCAGCCATGTCCAACTCATTGTGAACCCATGGGCTGTAGCCCGCCAGCCTCTTCCAGTTCATGGAACTTTCTAAGCAAGCATTCTGGAGCGGGTTACCATGCTCTCCTCCAGGAAATCTTCCCAAGTCAGGGATCGAACTTAGGTCTGCTGCACAGCAGGTTAAATGGTCTTAATTGCAAGAGTGTAACTCATAGTATGTCCCAGAAAGTCTGATAGAAACTTAGTCAGACTTTGCCACCACCCATATTATTCTGAAGCACTACTTGTTAGCTGAGTAACATAATGGTATGTGTTGGAGTTTGTCAACCAAATTTCTGCCTCTCAGTCTAATGACAATAGCCTACATAAAAGTATATGTTTTATTTCTTATGCTGAAATTCACAGCATCTCTGAAAGTTTCCGGATTGGCAAATAAGAGCAGTAATTATTTTCTTGATCTAACTCACTGGCCTGCTGCAGTCCATGGGGTCACAAAGAGTCAAAACTTAGCTGTTTACTTTGTCTGATAAATAACAACTGAACAACAACAAACTCACTGCTGGTAGAGAAGCTGAGGTTGTTGCCAGAAAACAAGCTATCAACTTCAGAAGAGCAGAGATTGGCCTTTCCATTAGTAAAACTGCATCTAAGCCTGTAAGGTTCTGCGGTGTCTCAGTGTTAATCAGGGGTCTTCTCAGGTAGCTCAGTGGTAAAGAATCTGCCTGCCAGTACAGAGGACACAAGAGATGAGGGTTCAATCCCTGGGTTGGGAAGATCCTCGAGAAGGAAACAGCAACCCACTCCAGTATACTTACTGGGATAATCCCATGGTCAGAGGAGCCTGGTGGGCTACAGTCCATGTGACTGTCAAGAGTAGGACAGGACTGAGTAACTGAGCACGCATACAATGTTAATCAGAGAGTGAACACAATTGGAGAGCCCTGTGAATTAAAAATTTTATGATGATCTGCACAGCCTTGATTTGATTTGATTCCCTGTTATCAAAGTAAATGTCTACAAATATAAATATATCAAAGTAAATAATATAGGGAAAGAATTTAACAATCACAACAATGTACAGACTGTCTTCCATGCAGAAAAATCTGTTCAGTATTTGTAGATAGATCTTGAAGATTCTGCTCGAGCATGCAGAAATTTTTCCAAAAATACATTCAGTCATACATTATATTAGTTGTGCCCTATCTTGAAAAGTTTAAATGCCTATAAAATGTAACATAAAAAGTTATCTCATGAATTTGATTAAAAACCATTTTCTCTTGAAAGCGCTTTTAAAAACAATAAGGATGAAAGGACAGAGGATTTGAGTTTGCCAGGTAAACATAAATCTTTAGAACAAAATTGTCTCCCTAAGGTCTTTTTTTTAAATCCCCAAGATTTTTTTAAATCCTTATATATATATATAAAGAATGTGAAGGGAAAATGATCTGAGAAAACTGTCCCTCACAGAGAGTCAAATTATTTCCCAAACAGTCTACTTAGAGTACTCATGCCTATCCATATGTACAATGATTCTGCAAAACAATACTGCCTCACTTGTTTGTAAATACAGTACATAGAACTGATGTTCAAATGAGAAAGTGGAAATCCATAGTCTTCTTATCTACAACTTTACCTGAAAGATGTTTTCCTTTTTGCTTTTAACTGTTTACTTTGTCTGATAAATAACAACTGCCCCTCACTGCTGGTAGAGAAGCTGAGGTTGTTGCCAGAAAACAAGCTATCAACTTCAGAAGAGCAGAGATTGGCCTTTCCATTAGTAAAACTGCATCTAAGCCTGTAAGGTTCTGCGGTGTCTCAGTGTTAATCAGGGGTCTTCTCAGGTAGCTCAGTGGTAAAGAATCTGCCTGCCAGTACAGAGGACACAAGAGATGAGGGTTCAATCCCTGGGTTGGGAAGATCCTCGAGAAGGAAACAGCAACCCACTCCAGTATACTTACTGGGATAATCCCATGGTCAGAGGAGCCTGGTGGGCTACAGTCCATGTGACTGTCAAGAGTAGGACAGGACTGAGTAACTGAGCACGCATACAATGTTAATCAGAGAGTGAACACAATTGGAGAGCCCTGTGAATTAAAAATTTTATGATGATCTGCACAGCCTTGATTTGATTTGATTCCCTGTTATCAAAGTAAATGTCTACAAATATAAATATATCAAAGTAAATAATATAGGGAAAGAATTTAACAATCACAACAATGTACAGACTGTCTTCCATGCAGAAAAATCTGTTCAGTATTTGTAGATAGATCTTGAAGATTCTGCTCGAGCATGCAGAAATTTTTCCAAAAATACATTCAGTCATACATTATATTAGTTGTGCCCTATCTTGAAAAGTTTAAATGCCTATAAAATGTAACATAAAAAGTTATCTCATGAATTTGATTAAAAACCATTTTCTCTTGAAAGCGCTTTTAAAAACAATAAGGATGAAAGGACAGAGGATTTGAGTTTGCCAGGTAAACATAAATCTTTAGAACAAAATTGTCTCCCTAAGGTCTTTTTTTTAAATCCCCAAGATTTTTTTTTTTAAATCCTTATATATATATATAAAGAATGTGAAGGGAAAATGATCTGAGAAAACTGTCCCTCACAGAGAGTCAAATTATTTCCCAAACAGTCTACTTAGAGTACTCATGCCTATCCATATGTACAATGATTCTGCAAAACAATACTGCCTCACTTGTTTGTAAATACAGTACATAGAACTGATGTTCAAATGAGAAAGTGGAAATCCATAGTCTTCTTATCTACAACTTTACCTGAAAGATGTTTTCCTTTTTTTTGCTTTTAACTGTTTTACTTAGCATAGCACTAATAGCACTACTAATACTATTGTGCGTGTGTGTGTATGTTATTCGCTCAATCATGTCCAACGCTTTGTGTTCCCACCAGGCTCCTCTGTCCATGGAATTCTTCAGGCAAGAATACTGGAGTAAGTAGCCATTCCCTTCTGCAGGGGATCTTCCTGACCCAGGGATCAAACCTGGGTCTCCTGCATTGCAGGTATTCTTTACCACTGAGCCACCAAAGAAGCCCCATACTATAGTGTACATAATTTGAGTGTCTAGGTGATAGACACTGTTTTACATGTAGTATCTCATTTAATCTTCATGTCTGTAAAGTTTACCTTAATATTAGATCCTATTTTAGATGAGAAAATTGAAGCTTAAAAAGATCAAGAAATCAACCCATTACATGGTTAGTATTCAAACCTGGACTATTTCATTCTTAAATTCCTGTATTTAACCCCTAGTCCAAGTCTTTGCAATATTTCACTTAATATTGTTGATTTTAAAAACTGACTAAGCTAGTGACTCTAGTTGAAGTATTATAAATGTACTAAAATTATAATGCAACAATAGAAAAGTAGGATATGTTGTTAATATACTTGATTCTGTTTCCAAGTTTTGCATATTCATAAACATACCTGTTTGGGTGGGTAAGATTCCCTGGAGAAGGGAATGGAAACCCACTTCAGTGTTCTTGCCTGGAGAATTCATGGACAGAGGAGCCTGGCAGGCTACAGTCAATGGGGACTCAAAGAGTCAACCCTGACTGAGTGACTAACGCACACACATACCTGTTTATTAATCATTATTACGGGTATCAAATGAAGTAACTGTTAATGGCCTAAAGCAGGCACCAAATGAATCTAGATTGTCATTATCCTTCTTAGAGGTTTTCACTTACTTTCATACATAAGATACTGTAACTTGGACCACGGAGAATCAATAGTTAGGATCTTAAGCATTGCGGACTTGCCACCTCCACAGATGTTTGCCATTTGGTCAATTAAATCTTTCCAAAGTTCTGTTTCCCTGATGATAGAATGAGGACAGTACCAGCCATCATGTGAAGATTAGGGAAGGTCTTATACAAAAGGCTTAGCACACTTCCTGACACAGTAGGTCTTTAATAAGTATTAGATATTAAGAATGGCTTTTTATCAATGAAGGAATTAGTTGTGTCTTCTAAAAATCAACATCAAATATGATTTTTAAATCACATTGAACTGTAAAAAGAGAAAAGTAAAATGTTGAACTTCTTGAGTCAAAGACACTGACATATTCATACAGATACCAACAGGCAGTAATATTAATAACAGGGAGGCTTGATACTCTAGAGAGAAGAAAGAGCTCAGAATAATTTACACAGAGGTAAGACAGAGAAAGACATAAGACATAAGACATAAATTGAGACAAAAACAAAAAAGTAACAAAGGAAGAGGACAAAGCCAGATAGAAGTGTACGGAAAAAAATCATTTTTGTTGAATGGGTAATTTTCTCTCATTGCCTCTTTAAAGATGAATAACCAAAATCATAAGCCTAAAGGATACCCAACAATAGTCGAGTAGGTTGTTACAATATACTGTCTCTGAGGACTGACTCTGATCTTGGCCAGGTATGCATTCTGAGTCTCAGTTTCCTTATCTTTAAAATGGAGTTAATACTGTCTACCATAGGTGATTTAAGGAAACACCAGAACTAACACATAAAAATACCAGCACAGTCACAGTGCTTGGTGGTAGAGGAAGCATTAAATGGATGTAGACTGAGTCAGTGAGGAGGGGTGGTAATCAGAAAGACTTTAAGGCAGAAGGAAGCATGCAATAGGAATGCAGTTTTAATACCAGGAACCCAAAAGAAGGTTAAAAGAATGACAACAAGAAAAAAAAAAGCAGGAACATAAGTATACGTGTAGCTGATTCATTTTGCTGGACCATAGAAACTAACTCAACATTGTAAAGCAACTACACTCCAATAAAAATTAGCACAGGTCTTCAGTATAGATCCAAAAGAGGCAGTAAAAGAGATGGAAATGTCAGGGGCCTTGAAGTAAATATTTCCCAGGCAGACTGAGAAAGGCTGACTTTATCCATAACCAGCTGAAGCACGCATATGTGCCTTCACCATTTTATTTCCTTTGATTGTCAGTCCCTTTAGAGAAGTACTCCTCTTTCGTTCGGATGTCTCAACATTTCACACTCCACTCAGAACTAGAGGCCTAGCTTTCTAACCCCTGCCAGTCCTCACCTTTACGTTAAACACAGTAGGTCTTTAATAAGTATTAGATATTAAGAATGGCTTTTTATCAATGAAGGAATTAGTTGTGTCTTCTAAAAATCAACATCAAATATGATTTTTAAATCACATTGAACTGTAAAAAGAGAAAAGTAAAATGTTGAACTTCTTGAGTCAAAGACACTGACATATTCATACAGATACCAACAGGCAGTAATATTAATAACAGGGAGGCTTGATACTCTAGAGAGAAGAAAGAGCTCAGAATAATTTACACAGAGGTAAGACAGAGAAAGACATAAGACATAAGACATAAATTGAGACAAAAACAAAAAAGTAACAAAGGAAGAGGACAAAGCCAGATAGAAGTGTACGGAAAAAAATCATTTTTGTTGAATGGGTAATTTTCTCTCATTGCCTCTTTAAAGATGAATAACCAAAATCATAAGCCTAAAGGATACCCAACAATAGTCGAGTAGGTTGTTACAATATACTGTCTCTGAGGACTGACTCTGATCTTGGCCAGGTATGCATTCTGAGTCTCAGTTTCCTTATCTTTAAAATGGAGTTAATACTGTCTACCATAGGTGATTTAAGGAAACACCAGAACTAACACATAAAAATACCAGCACAGTCACAGTGCTTGGTGGTAGAGGAAGCATTAAATGGATGTAGACTGAGTCAGTGAGGAGGGGTGGTAATCAGAAAGACTTTAAGGCAGAAGGAAGCATGCAATAGGAATGCAGTTTTAATACCAGGAACCCAAAAGAAGGTTAAAAGAATGACAACAAGAAAAAAAAAAGCAGGAACATAAGTATACGTGTAGCTGATTCATTTTGCTGGACCATAGAAACTAACTCAACATTGTAAAGCAACTACACTCCAATAAAAATTAGCACAGGTCTTCAGTATAGATCCAAAAGAGGCAGTAAAAGAGATGGAAATGTCAGGGGCCTTGAAGTAAATATTTCCCAGGCAGACTGAGAAAGGCTGACTTTATCCATAACCAGCTGAAGCACGCATATGTGCCTTCACCATTTTATTTCCTTTTGATTGTCAGTCCCTTTAGAGAAGTACTCCTCTTTCGTTCGGATGTCTCAACATTTCACACTCCACTCAGAACTAGAGGCCTAGCTTTCTAACCTCCTGCCCTGCCTATGTCCTCACCTTCTTTTATGTTTTCCTTCTGGTTTAGTTAAACCCAGTCTTATAAAGATCTGCTGGCATAAACTTGGAAACACAATGAAATATTTGCATACTTTTATTCCATACTGTGTGGATTTTTAAAACTGAGACTGATTTATTTTGTGATAGTACATCACATTAGAGGTATGAATGTCTAACACAAAGGCTACTGGGAAAAATAAGGGTAAAACATTTTGTATTTAAGGAAACCCACCTTTAAAAAATCCGTCATATATCTGCAAACCTATTAAGAACAGGTAAACAGTGAAAAGCATTTGAATGCCAATGCTAGTCACAGAGACAGATAGCGCTCCTTTCATTGTCTCTATTTTTTATGACATCAGGGTGGGATATTTGACCATTATGTGCTTTTGACAGACCTGCAGGGTGGGAAGGGCCCTCAGATGCCACGGAACCCAATCCCCACCCCCACTATTACTGAGCAGTTGTTCTTCAGCTGCCTCATTCATTCCTTATCTTCACAGAAGTGAGATCAGAGTTGACCACTCTCTGCACACAAAGCACTCACCACCTCCCAGGACAGACCATTCCAACTCTGGGAAGCTCTGACTGTGAGAATCTCCTTGATGGTGTTCAATGAAATCTGACGCCTCACAATTTCAAACAGCTGCTAATGTTTCTGTTCTCCAAGGCTACCCAGAACCCTGCTAATCCCTCTTCTACGTAACAGCCCTCCAACTTTTGAGAATAGTTATTCTCCCTTCCCAGGCCTCCTCCTTCTCCACGCCTGGCATCTCCTTCTTTCTTTCATCATCTTCAAATAAAACAAAACTCCATTATTTTGTTGTAAATACTGTATTATTTGCAAAACAACACATCGCATGTCCAAACCTTAAACTACCAAGAAACTCACAATTGAGTTTATATTCACAACTTCTTTCATAATATTATATTTTAGTTGTGTTCACAAAAAATTCACTGAATGTTTTCTTAGTCACCACATGGGAAAACAATATAGGTGCCCTCCAGAGTCAGACTCCTATCTTAAGTGACTTCATACACAATTGTGGAGCAGCCAACACTTTAGATGAGCTACATTCTGATTAACAAGGTAAACATGCAATATGTTTATTTCCATGCAGTCATGGAAATCACAAATTCAAACTGCTGTGATTCTTTAGCAGCCCAATTTATAGACAAACATCACACATCACACGTTTTCCTTTCCCCAATTTATGATCTTCCGTTTAACTCCGAGGACTAAAAATTTTATTTTTTGGGGTTTTAAAGAAAAACATCACATTAGAGGTATGAATGTCTAACACAAAGGCTACTGGGAAAAATAAGGGTAAAACATTTTGTATTTAAGGAAACCCACCTTTAAAAAATCCGTCATATATCTGCAAACCTATTAAGAACAGGTAAACAGTGAAAAGCATTTGAATGCCAATGCTAGTCACAGAGACAGATAGCGCTCCTTTCATTGTCTCTATTTTTTATGACATCAGGGTGGGATATTTGACCATTATGTGCTTTTGACAGACCTGCAGGGTGGGAAGGGCCCTCAGATGCCACGGAACCCAATCCCCACCCCCACTATTACTGAGCAGTTGTTCTTCAGCTGCCTCATTCATTCCTTATCTTCACAGAAGTGAGATCAGAGTTGACCACTCTCTGCACACAAAGCACTCACCACCTCCCAGGACAGACCATTCCAACTCTGGGAAGCTCTGACTGTGAGAATCTCCTTGATGGTGTTCAATGAAATCTGACGCCTCACAATTTCAAACAGCTGCTAATGTTTCTGTTCTCCAAGGCTACCCAGAACCCTGCTAATCCCTCTTCTACGTAACAGCCCTCCAACTTTTGAGAATAGTTATTCTCCCTTCCCAGGCCTCCTCCTTCTCCACGCCTGGCATCTCCTTCTTTCTTTCATCATCTTCAAATAAAACAAAACTCCATTATTTTGTTGTAAATACTGTATTATTTGCAAAACAACACATCGCATGTCCAAACCTTAAACTACCAAGAAACTCACAATTGAGTTTATATTCACAACTTCTTTCATAATATTATATTTTAGTTGTGTTCACAAAAAATTCACTGAATGTTTTCTTAGTCACCACATGGGAAAACAATATAGGTGCCCTCCAGAGTCAGACTCCTATCTTAAGTGACTTCATACACAATTGTGGAGCAGCCAACACTTTAGATGAGCTACATTCTGATTAACAAGGTAAACATGCAATATGTTTATTTCCATGCAGTCATGGAAATCACAAATTCAAACTGCTGTGATTCTTTAGCAGCCCAATTTATAGACAAACATCACACATCACACGTTTTCCTGATCTCTCTCAGGGAAACTCAAAGCATCTGCTTTACTTGAGTCCTTTGCCCTGTTTAACTCCTGTGGTTTTCTCCCTAGTTAATTCACTGTGCCAACTAGCGACATCTTGTCTATTGTTTTTAAGCCATGTCTTTTAAAACTTCAAGTCAAATAATAAAATACCTAAGTTCCGAACACAGCTAAGAAACATGGCTCCTTCATCCAAGCTAATACTTAATAGTGACAAAGTTAGTATGATACTATCCACTCCTTTAAAATACAGTACAAATTTTATTGCATGAAAGAGTAATACGTAAAGTAGTTAGGGGAGGGCTCTGGGAAAGTCAATCAGTAAGAATGTGTTTTAATATTTTATCAAACAAATAAAGCATAAGCAATACAGGACTTGGATATTAGTTGTGGTGATGGAATATATTTTGTTGTTCATACCCTTACACACAGGCTTCTAGGATTTTAAAAATGCCAAACAAAAGTCTCAACAGTCGTAGTAAAGTTAAAAAACAGACATGAAATTTGTTTTTTTCATATATTTGAGTAGGAAGCATTGAAAAGCATTTGATCTTGACTTCATATGAAATCAAAGATGTCTTTGGTTTAAAACCTTCATGTGCTATATCAGCATATATACAATTACTACAGACTTTAATCAAGAGAGAAGCTGTCTGAAAAAATTAACCTTGAAATAACCACTGGAAATATGATGAGATGAACAATTCATGAATATGAGAATCATTTTCTATAGTGAGCTTGATTATGGAGAATGCAGTCTTAGGCCATGACAAAGCTCTAGCAGATATATAAATAACAATATAACTCTTTAGATACCTTTACAATATAATATGATAGAAAAAACTTTTAGAGTGTTTATTGAGATATTCTCAAATGTGGATAATACTGTCCAAATTCCTAGCTATTTCTAGGATCACATTGCCATCAAGTGATAGATTTTGTTTTTTTGTTTTTTGGGCTTTTTTTTTAAGAGATAAGTTAGTCTCTCTTAGGAATTCATTAAAATGTATTCTTTTGGATGATGACTTTTTTTTTTAAACAGAGATCAAGGTTTGTGTTTTTGTTTATTTTGTTTTATAGTCAATTCCTTATAGTTACAGCGGATCCCTTCCTATTGGCTTATCCAGTAGATGAATGAGTCTCAGAATATATAACCACATACCAGATTTGAATCAGAAAATGTTCATAAAATAAGGAGACTTCTGATTCATTTGCAAGTAGTCAAACTCCTTGAATATGCAAAGCCCACTATACATGTCCTTGAAACAAAGATATTTGGGATGTTTTGACATATTTTATTTCAGCAGACCTGAAACAATTGAAGTGTTTTTGTTTCTCCCTTTTTCTCATTAATAAATCTAGCTTCACAGTCCTTATCCTGCCAGTGAGAATTGTGGTACTTGCAGGAATTTATTTTTATATAGCCTATAAATATTGAGTGAAAGCTGTTAAACTGTGGGAGACAAACTTCATCTGCACCTTTCAAAGAGTGGCTGAGTCAGTTTGTAGGAGGGAAATAGCATGTATCAGATCTAAATTTGCTAAACAAAATTAGCTGTGTGCCATTCGGTTTGTCTTATCTCTTTCTCTGCTCAGGGTGTGCTAATTCTGGCCACCAAGAATATAGTTAAATACAGGAAAAAAAAAAAAAAAAAAGTGGCCTTTTCATCAACAGTTGCATAAAATGTTTTGTCTATTATTTCGTCTATCTCAAAGCTTTTTGTTTTCAAATTTCATCCTGCACTTAAAAAAAAAAAAAGAAAAAGAAAAAAGGACACTTAAGAATTATATCTGAATACCAATCACTTCAGTTTCTATTAATTCCAAGTACACTTTTAGAGGTTGCGATGTATCACCAGGGACAATGGGGCTGCTAAATTTGAAGTTAAAACAACTGGAAAATATTATTAACTGTTTAGTTGATATTTTTACATGGTAAAAGTGTGACCTGAAATACTAATGTTTTTATTGTTACTTAAATCTGTTAACATATTAGTAGTTAAAATATTACCAAATATTTAAGCTGAGTACCAATTTTTAGATGCATTGTTTAATTCATAGCTAATAATGTCTACTGCAGTTAAAATGGTCAAATTTAACTTAGCCAGGGGCCAAAAGTCAAGGATAGAATTTTAACTGTGCTAAAGAACAAATGATTAAAAATTCAATGAACCATATTTCAAGGGATAGGGCCTTAGTAATATAGCTTTTATAAACCAAAACTGACAAAGCTAGTAATACAGATTTTATATACCAAGATTCTTTTAAATCACACCATTAGGAACTACAGAACTGCCTAAGAGACAGCATTACATGACCCATTTAAAAACTATGGCATCAAGAAAAGAGGTACCTGGATTTAGGCATGTTCGTATTTAATGTGAAAGTATTTTGAAAATTATCCCTAGACAGCACATTATTTCATCCAAAGACAGACTAAAGTGCTTTACTGTGTGATTTTATTCTTTATAACAAGTTTTTTCTCAAAACAATGCATTCTTCTACATAAATAGTAGAAATCAATTGCATGCAGTAGGAAAAAACAGTTAACTATTATCTACGACACCCCAAATTCACACTAAATGAGAGATAATATTACCTCTTAAAATGTACAATTGTCAAACATAAGCAGAAGGACCGTAAACCTTTTTGTAAAATGTTTCAGCTTCAGAACCCCCCTCTTGCACTGATGCCTCCCAAGGCCTTCTGCTAAAGTTGTGTTTTCATTTCTGTACCTTTTTTGGGGGGGCCTCTTTTATTGGTTTTTTATTTATTTATTTTCACCCATCTTTATTCTTTGGCCTGTGTGGGCCTCCCATTGCAGTGGCCTCTCTTGTTGCAGAGTACCAGCTCTGGGCGCATGTGCTCCAGAGTGTTGACCCAATTAGACACACCAGTCCAGCTGCTCCATGGCAAGTGGGATCTTCCCAGGCCAAGGACCGAACTGGTACCCCTTGCACTGCAAGGGGAACTCTTTACCCACTGTACCACCAGAGAAGCCTTCATTTCTGTACCATTTTTTAAAAGAAGTTCCCCAAAATGCGTAATGCAGGTCCCCAAATCTTGAATATGCCCCTACTTTGACATTTTCTCAAGAAGACAAGGCTTATATGATGATTTCCTTAACACAATACAAGACACAATACAAAAAGGTAAAAATAAAAGGCCTTGGAGAAGACAGTGGAAGAGGAGAAATGCAGAGTGATGGATTTATTGGAGCTGTCCCCAAATTTTTCGGCACCAGGGACCAGTTTCGAAGAAGATAATTTTTCCACGGAATGAGGGAGGGAGGGATGGCTTCGGGATGATTCAAGTGCATTACATTTACTGTGTACTTGCTTTCTATTATTATTACATCAGCTCCACCTCAGATTATCAGGCATTAGTTCCCAGAGGTAGGGGACCCCTGATCTATTAGATAAGTTTATTCAAATGGCTCCAGGGAAAACATAAAGAGCCTTTGACCTGACAGCAGAAGGATTTGGCAGGAACAGGTAGAGCAGAGGATCCTTTGAGAGGGTCACTAATGCCTGTGGCTGGGAGAAGGCATGCAAGAGGAGGATCGGCAGAAGGCAGAGGCAACTGGCTCAGGACAGGGCAGATGTGTAACTGAACCAACAGATCCCCCAGTCAGGCTTCACCCCTACATACTACTTTCTTATACCCCTACTTCCTCGTCTAGAAAGTAAAAGCAATAACCTCTGAGTCAAACTTTCTTCTCAGGGACTCTTAAAGGCAAAATACTCCAGAAAGTTCTAAAAAATTTTTCAGACCGAGGCATTAATGTCTCCATACCCAATTGTCTCATTAATAGATCATTCCACAGACCATTAGATCAAAGTTTGGATGTTACATTAACTCAGGCCCTTAGAAATTAAGATACACTTAGGGTACCACAGTGACCTAGAAAGGTTGACAGTTTCTTGGAAGCAAATAACCTGAGAAGCCATGTCCAGAAGATCATTTTCCCTGGTAGAATCTGACACTACAAATGCTAGAATCATTTCACCAATTTTCAGAATGCAGAATGAATCATCTAAGAGAACAGTTACGAGAACCCGAGTCACATCTCAGTTCAGATATGCTGCAAGTATTTCTTTTATAGGATCCTTTAAAATAGGAGTAATATGTCTAGTTGTCTATTTCAAGACATTGAGAAGTCTCTGTATTAACAAAGTTGTATTATCACATACATACATCTAGGAATAGAAAACACCATATTCTGTATGGAACCCTTTTTTCAGGAAATACTTATTAGCATGTCTCAGGAGGAAAATGCCTCCCAAGAAATTGGAAAAATCACTTAATAACATTTTTTTTGGCATTGTGTTTCAGTGGTCTCATCTGTCCTTCTTTGAAAGAAAGGGGGAGTCTAGCACCTTGAGCTTCTTGTATGTCCTCCACAGTACCTAATAGGGTCTTCATGCACACTGTTAGGTCAGTATATGATTACTGCTTAAACTGATAAGAAATTTTTAAATGGGAGATAAGAAATAGCAAAGTAATGGCCACATAAAAACGGTGGAGTACAAGACCACTACATATTTAAGAATGGTATTTACATATATTTAAGTCACCAAAAATAAAACTAACAGAAATACTTTGTACCATATTATGAGCAGACTCTAAAAATGGGAATGAAGACAAATGATACACACTTGGAAACACTCCACTGAAAGAAAGAACCCTATAAAGCTCAAGAAGCCAAGTAAGGAAATTCCCAGGATAAACATGTCTAATATCTATTATTAAGAATTCTGTAATTATGTTTTTAGAACAGCTTACTTTGTGCACTTATATGGTTTAATTACAAATAATAACCATCTGTGAATGAGCTTAAAATTGTGTCAGCAAATATATGTTATTCTTTCATTTAAAAAATATTTGTAAAGAGCTTCCTGTCTAGGTGGCACTTCATTAGTCTCTGCAGGGGATAAGAATGCTCGCTCTTAAAAAGGCACAACTGTGGAATGGTTTAAGCTTAAAGGCAGACAGGTGGTATAGATAAGGACTGTAAATGAGGGTAGTCAATGAAGGAAGATGCAATGAAGAGGTGTGATTTAATGTGAACATGGAAAGCGTCAACAGTTTAGACAGGCAGGGACAATCAAGGGAGTCATGAATTCCAGGGAAAGGTAAAAAAGGGTCACAGGTCAGCCTGGTTCTTAGAATACATCTAGTTTTTGTCTAATTTCAAGACATTGAGAAGTCTCTGTATTAACAAAGTTGTATTATCACATACATACATCTAGGAATAGAAAACACCATATTCTGTATGGAACCCTTTTTTCAGGAAATACTTATTAGCATGTCTCAGGAGGAAAATGCCTCCCAAGAAATTGGAAAAATCACTTAATAACATTTTTTTTGGCATTGTGTTTCAGTGGTCTCATCTGTCCTTCTTTGAAAGAAAGGGGGAGTCTAGCACCTTGAGCTTCTTGTATGTCCTCCACAGTACCTAATAGGGTCTTCATGCACACTGTTAGGTCAGTATATGATTACTGCTTAAACTGATAAGAAATTTTTAAATGGGAGATAAGAAATAGCAAAGTAATGGCCACATAAAAACGGTGGAGTACAAGACCACTACATATTTAAGAATGGTATTTACATATATTTAAGTCACCAAAAATAAAACTAACAGAAATACTTTGTACCATATTATGAGCAGACTCTAAAAATGGGAATGAAGACAAATGATACACACTTGGAAACACTCCACTGAAAGAAAGAACCCTATAAAGCTCAAGAAGCCAAGTAAGGAAATTCCCAGGATAAACATGTCTAATATCTATTATTAAGAATTCTGTAATTATGTTTTTAGAACAGCTTACTTTGTGCACTTATATGGTTTAATTACAAATAATAACCATCTGTGAATGAGCTTAAAATTGTGTCAGCAAATATATGTTATTCTTTCATTTAAAAAATATTTGTAAAGAGCTTCCTGTCTAGGTGGCACTTCATTAGTCTCTGCAGGGGATAAGAATGCTCGCTCTTAAAAAGGCACAACTGTGGAATGGTTTAAGCTTAAAGGCAGACAGGTGGTATAGATAAGGACTGTAAATGAGGGTAGTCAATGAAGGAAGATGCAATGAAGAGGTGTGATTTAATGTGAACATGGAAAGCGTCAACAGTTTAGACAGGCAGGGACAATCAAGGGAGTCATGAATTCCAGGGAAAGGGTCAAAGGAAAGACAACCACCAGGGCTTTGGAATACCAACTAGGTCAGCCTGGTTCTTAGAATACATCTTAAGAAACTTTTAAGTCTGGCTTAAAAAGGAAACTGAAGAATATTTTAATGGGTTTTGAACTCTGCAGTGGGAATCCATTGAAGGTTTCTGAACAGAAAGCAGGATAATACAAGTTTCATACTAGAAATGGTCATCTGGCAGAGACAAGAAGGAAGTCTGAGAGGTAAAAAGGACATTGAACTAGGGGACTAGAAAAGAAAATCTTGCAGTAGCCTGCTCTGAGTTTTTAAGGACTAGATGAGGTCAACAAAGTCTTAGGGAATAGGTTTTAATAAGCCATGCAATTAAAAAAAAAAAAAAAAAACTTTTTTAATTGCTCTGTTTCTAGACAAAATGATCAAACAAAGGGAACTCTTAAAAATGAAAGTGTGCATCTAAAAGAAATACTATTCTCCTTAATTTTTATTTCATTTTCATAGGTCCCCATAGTGGGGAAGAAAAACTCATATTCTCAAAGCCTACAGGAAAGAATAGGTAACAATGACAAAATTTTTAGTAAAAGGAACGTTCACTTAACGCAAGCTGCCACCCATGACCTCAATTACACATTCTCTGCTAGTGATGGGCACCTATCCTAAAATAGAGGAACCAGAGAACCTATCACTCAAGCTATCAGGATCCCAGACATCAATATAGAATCTGGAGAATCTGGTGTTATTTTTTCAGTCCTAACCAGTTATGAGCTATATTCAACACATCGTAGAAGACCAGTAGATGCATCTTTTGAGAGTGGACTTACAATCCCTATTTGCATCCTCAAAGCTTAAAACTTAGATGTCCAACTAGACCATATCCATATGGAACCAGACATACATAAAGGTCATAAAAATAGCAAAGATATGGTAGGTGAATTTCATTATTTACAAGTCTGATCTTTTCGGAAAATAAAGGTGCACTTACGGACCCCTTCACTTTCTTCTCCTTAAAACATCTTTAGCCTATGTTCCAAATAAAACATCTAGTTTACATATAATGGTGTCAATGCTACTTTCTCAATTCATCCTACGTTTTTCTTCCTCTGCTGTGGAAAGCTGCTATATAATAAAGGGAGCCCAGCCTGGTGCTCTGTGATGACCTAGAGGGGAGGAAGGTTCAGGTAGGAGGGGATATAGAGTAATAATTATGGCAAATTCACATTTCTGTATGACAGAAACCAACACAACACTGTCCAGCAATTATCCTCCAATTAAAACAAATGAATATAATAAAATATATAGAACATCCATAGAGTCTTGATTCTTAATACTTTAACTCTCTGAATTGAGAAACTGAGTCTTGTATATTCCTATTCATGTTTAATATGCTTCGGTAACCCCCGTGATATTGGAAATAATGTGATTAACACTAATAATCCTGAACTACCTCTCAAGGGAGAGGCTTAATGATATTGCAGAGGAAGTTTCCTGGTATCTTTGTTAATGTTTTTACAGAGGGGGACCCATTTTCATTGCAAATTTCTAATAGGAAGTGACTCTTCCTGCCAAAACAGATTTAAACTTCCCTTCTGTCACTATGGCCAATGAGAATGCTGATCATGTCCAAGTCCCAGAAAGCTCTAGCGCTTGAGGCAAGTCAGGAAGAACCAGAGCGAGTTAAGGTTAAATCAACAACATTTAAAGCCACAAGGCCCAGAGGCAGCATCTTGCAGAAGCCAACTAGAGGGAGGCCAATGCACCAAGGATGTAGATTTACAAAGTTTTAGTGACTAAAGCTTAGCTTATGCACTTGTGCAAAATATAACTGTGATCCTAGTAGGGCCTGAAGCAAGTTAAAGACCCAATAAGAACAGTGGTTAAGATAAAGAATCCTGGGTGGAATGATGGGTGTGGATGAGTCTGAAGTAGCCTCATGGATTTGCTAGTTAAGGGTCCTCACAAACTAACTAATTGGTCATGAAGAATCCACTGTTTATCCTTTATAATCCATTTTCTTAAAGTATGCATATTATTTAATAGAGAATGAAGAAGCAACCATTCTCAACGTACTGATCATCTTCACAAAGTCACAGGTAAAAAGCAATATTACTTTACATATAATGGTGTCAATGCTACTTTCTCAATTCATCCTACGTTTTTCTTCCTCTGCTGTGGAAAGCTGCTATATAATAAAGGGAGCCCAGCCTGGTGCTCTGTGATGACCTAGAGGGGAGGAAGGTTCAGGTAGGAGGGGATATAGAGTAATAATTATGGCAAATTCACATTTCTGTATGACAGAAACCAACACAACACTGTCCAGCAATTATCCTCCAATTAAAACAAATGAATATAATAAAATATATAGAACATCCATAGAGTCTTGATTCTTAATACTTTAACTCTCTGAATTGAGAAACTGAGTCTTGTATATTCCTATTCATGTTTAATATGCTTCGGTAACCCCCGTGATATTGGAAATAATGTGATTAACACTAATAATCCTGAACTACCTCTCAAGGGAGAGGCTTAATGATATTGCAGAGGAAGTTTCCTGGTATCTTTGTTAATGTTTTTACAGAGGGGGACCCATTTTCATTGCAAATTTCTAATAGGAAGTGACTCTTCCTGCCAAAACAGATTTAAACTTCCCTTCTGTCACTATGGCCAATGAGAATGCTGATCATGTCCAAGTCCCAGAAAGCTCTAGCGCTTGAGGCAAGTCAGGAAGAACCAGAGCGAGTTAAGGTTAAATCAACAACATTTAAAGCCACAAGGCCCAGAGGCAGCATCTTGCAGAAGCCAACTAGAGGGAGGCCAATGCACCAAGGATGTAGATTTACAAAGTTTTAGTGACTAAAGCTTAGCTTATGCACTTGTGCAAAATATAACTGTGATCCTAGTAGGGCCTGAAGCAAGTTAAAGACCCAATAAGAACAGTGGTTAAGATAAAGAATCCTGGGTGGAATGATGGGTGTGGATGAGTCTGAAGTAGCCTCATGGATTTGCTAGTTAAGGGTCCTCACAAACTAACTAATTGGTCATGAAGAATCCACTGTTTATCCTTTATAATCCATTTTCTTAAAGTATGCATATTATTTAATAGAGAATGAAGAAGCAACCATTCTCAACGTACTGATCATCTTCACAAAGTCACAGGTAGAAGAAACACTGCTATATACAGATACTAACAGAGACAACTCTTAGCTGTTAGGATCAAAATTCTATGCCCAGAATAGACACCACCAGGTGCACACTGTACCTGGATCATGCCTCAGTAAAGCTGCTTTCTTTCATCTTAATGTGCTGTAAGTTACAAGTACAATCAACGATTGTTCCTAAATAGAAATTAAAGATGATGTTCCATAGCTTTCCCCTTGAAAAGAACTTCACAGTCTGATAATTAGGCCCATGGCTCCAATCCATTTGTATTCATTCAGTCTTGCAAGACTCTTTTAAAATAGCACAACCTTGAATTTATTTATTCTTTTCAGTGTCTGCAACTTTTCAAGTACTTATTAATTAAAGAAAATAATATTAGTGTTGGGAACTGCCAACTAACTTGTGTTACCTAACTTCCCTGGGCTTCCAGTTTCCTCACTAGAAAATGGAAAGAGTGGACTGGATGAGAGGTTTTGAAATAGTGCTAGATTTCTCTAAAGCCAGTGTGGGAGAGCAGACACCAGAGGACGAGGAAAGCCGGGGAGTGTCAAAGGCAGGGCGCACAAAGCTGACTTCTCAATGAAGCTTTAACAGAAGACATCTCCTTTTACCCTTTTACCTGTTTTCAATACCAGGCCTACAACCATGGGTTCACATGGAAAAAAAAAAAAAAGAGGTTCCTTTTAAAAATAATTAAAAACCAATGGATTTCTTTTTGTCAAGAAAGCCTAAACATTCTTTTGCAGTCTAACTGAATTAGTAAAAAAAAAAAAAATTAAAGATGTTAACTGTTTAAGGATCACTGATAAAATGAGGAAATTGAGACACAAAGCAAGAAATCTAAGCTAAGATCACACAGAAAATGATTGTACGACCAGAATCCAATTCTCCTAACTTCTATTCTGCAGCTTTATGCTGTCGCATCCCACAAGAGCTGGGCTGCTGCCTTCCTACCCAGAGCTCAGGTGTGCACCATTCCCATTAAATTCTATGTAGCTGCCCCTGGAGTTGTGCCAAGCAACAGGCCTGTAAACAATCATATATGTAAAAGGAAAATAACTATAAAACAATTACTACATGTTTAAAACACTACAAAGTATGCATATTATTTAATAGAGAATGAAGAAGCAACCATTCTCAACGTACTGATCATCTTCACAAAGTCACAGGTAGAAGAAACACTGCTATATACAGATACTAACAGAGACAACTCTTAGCTGTTAGGATCAAAATTCTATGCCCAGAATAGACACCACCAGGTGCACACTGTACCTGGATCATGCCTCAGTAAAGCTGCTTTCTTTCATCTTAATGTGCTGTAAGTTACAAGTACAATCAACGATTGTTCCTAAATAGAAATTAAAGATGATGTTCCATAGCTTTCCCCTTGAAAAGAACTTCACAGTCTGATAATTAGGCCCATGGCTCCAATCCATTTGTATTCATTCAGTCTTGCAAGACTCTTTTAAAATAGCACAACCTTGAATTTATTTATTCTTTTCAGTGTCTGCAACTTTTCAAGTACTTATTAATTAAAGAAAATAATATTAGTGTTGGGAACTGCCAACTAACTTGTGTTACCTAACTTCCCTGGGCTTCCAGTTTCCTCACTAGAAAATGGAAAGAGTGGACTGGATGAGAGGTTTTGAAATAGTGCTAGATTTCTCTAAAGCCAGTGTGGGAGAGCAGACACCAGAGGACGAGGAAAGCCGGGGAGTGTCAAAGGCAGGGCGCACAAAGCTGACTTCTCAATGAAGCTTTAACAGAAGACATCTCCTTTTACCCTTTTACCTGTTTTCAATACCAGGGCTACACACATGAGTTCACATGGAAAAAAAAAAAAAGAGGTTCCTTTTAAAAATAATTAAAAACCAATGGATTTCTTTTTGTCAAGAAAGCCTAAACATTCTTTTGCAGTCTAACTGAATTAGTAAAAAAAAAAAAAATTAAAGATGTTAACTGTTTAAGGATCACTGATAAAATGAGGAAATTGAGACACAAAGCAAGAAATCTAAGCTAAGATCACACAGAAAATGATTGTACGACCAGAATCCAATTCTCCTAACTTCTATTCTGCAGCTTTATGCTGTCGCATCCCACAAGAGCTGGGCTGCTGCCTTCCTACCCAGAGCTCAGGTGTGCACCATTCCCATTAAATTCTATGTAGCTGCTGCCCCCTGGAGTTGTGCCAAGCAACAGGCCTGTAAAGCAATCATATATGTAAAAGGAAAATAACTATAAAACAATTACTACATGTTTAAAACACTACTTTAGAATTAGGCCCCTATATATCCCTACATGTCATCTCTATTTATAAAACTGAGCTCATTCTTGTCCCTCTTAAAAAAATTAGTACACATAGAAAGCACCAGTTGAAATGTCAAATATTAAAACAAAATGGCTTTAAAGATTTGATTAAAGCACTGGAAAATAGGTCAGTTTATTTACTAACATGTCATAATTATCAACAACTCAGAAAAGCGAAGTAAGACAAAATCTAAAGAGACCATAGAACAGTTCTGAAAAGTAATATTTGGGGGAAATGGCCATCAAATACACATTCTTTAGACTTAATAACCTCTTTACTGCATTTAGACAGGCACTCTTCTGACAGCGATGATTTGTTAGAAAGCTTACATTATGTTTACTAACGTGTGTTCATGCTTTAAAGATATCAATTAGCTCATTATCGGAATGTATCTCAATATCACAAGACTTTCAAGCCATTTTTCAAAAAAATAGCTATACCATGGAGATATACAAAATGCATTACATGCATTTCTCCCTCGGGCACGCAAGCCAACTCACAAAGACTAGAAGAGAGCTGGTCAAGTTATTGAAAAGAAACTGGAGGAACAAAGTCCCTACAATAGAAATCCTGCTATGTCTTGTGTCACACTTAACCACGAAACTGGTAGGCAAAATCTAAATCTCCATCAAATTATGGAAACACTGATCTAAGACTATTTTATTAAAAACTGGAGGATTACTTGTCATTATAAACTGCAAATGTCAGTCAACAGGAATACTAGATAACATGAAAAGGCTTTACTTTGTGTCTGATATTTACAGTAATTCAGAAAATAAGTATTAGGTAAGGATACACTGTGGTTCCATATAGTCCAACGTAACAAAATTGATCATTTCTTAAAGTATAGATTCAACCTGCAGAAAAGTTTATAATTTTATTAAATTCCACCCTATATCTATACTCAGTAGATCACTGTCAAAGATAACAGTGGAATATGCTTGACAATTAATTTCTGCAGAACAGCTATAATCTTAAACTTCCATCAGCTTATTCCAATGTAAATACTAACATCTCTCAGCAGCATCTCTCAAAGGGTGAAATCAAACAGCAAGTGCCAAGCACTCTTGCAAGTAACAGAACATCTTTTTTGATCATTTGCTTCATTTATGTTGCAGGCTCTTACAGTTAACCCATGTATATCTACCAGCATCAGGACACTGTCAAATAAAGCAAAAACTTGTTTCTGTTTTTAATATATGTTAAATTTTCTTAATAACTCGACTGAAATAATACTAAAAACGATACCACCTTAAGACACTGCAATGTTCAAGGGGCACTAATTCAATTTCTTTTCTAAAATGTGCACCTTACACAGTCATTAATCTCAAGGTGGCTCTAATTACGAGCCTTCAGAGAATATTTAGACACAGCACATTGCCTCCCATCCCTAGCATTTTTGAAATGGCAGTAGTCTACTTTCTGTCTATGGTCAAGAGCGGAAAAGAGGGAGAGAGAGAAGGAGAGAAAGGGACTTCTCTGTAGAAAGATTTGGCCTTGGAGTCAGAGTTTTTGAGATGTGCTAGTGATCTCAGATCGATGCCTTTTTATTTTCTTTCAGGAATAAATCTGAGCAATGGAATGGCTTGCAGTTTTCCAGCCAACCAGCCATATCAGATTTATCAGAAAGAAAGAATGAAAACTGGCTCAGAGGACTCCTGCAGTAGCTGAGTGGCAGGTTGCTGAGAAAGACAGACACACAAAAGGATACCCTTAGTGATGATGAGGAAAATATATATTCATATGTATAAACTCAATAAATAATAAGATTTAAAATAAGAATCTATAGCAATGGAAAGGGTGAATGCATAAGACTGATGATAAATAGTACCTCTATTTAAGAACCAAAGTGATGAAAGCTCATGAATACTAAATATTTGAATCTACTTTAAGGAGAAAATATGTTTTTTTCCTCAAGTGAATGCGAACTCCAAAAATCAGTCAATGTAACCCTAGTATGTTCAGGTTAGAGCAAAAAACACATAAATCTTCCATGAAGTGCATGCCCTGGTAAATATTCTAATGTAATTTCTTAATTAAGACACATATTCAGTGACTAAATGAAAAGTATACATATAAAGGAGTAAGTACCCCGATTTCAAAAAAATTGACTTTCTATGGAGATATGATAAAAAAATAAATAAATAAAAGGAGTTTGGTTTGAGGAAAAAAGCAGAAGTCAAGGAATCATGACATCACTACAGTCATTCAATTTTATCCCATAGTCCACATGATAGTATTTTCAAGAAGTCTGCAGTCACAATAGTAGGTACACATTTATTTGGAAAATTTTTGAAGAAAAATACCCCTTACTCCAAAAAGGCTACTTTTACATATATAAGAATTTCAAAAATTGAAAGAAAAAAACAGGAGAAACTGTATCCATGGGTGTGCTTATAGCAAATACGTGTAGGTAGGGAGCGAACTGATTTTTTTTAAATTATACTGAACATCTTTTCATCTATGCTTTATTCAGCTTTTTCATCTCAAATGTAAAAATTTGACTTTGGAGATAGATCTCAAAGATGTAGGAGAAACATATGATATGTTCTCTTACAGAATTAAAAGCAGCACTAAGTTATTTACAAATGAAAAAATAGGGGCTGAACTTGTTCATCACATGTCTCAGGCAAGAGCATCACTTCAGTACTACTACATATTTGTACATAGAATATATTTCAATACAAAGGTGATGCCGCTCGTTTTTTCATCAAGCCAGAGAGACTGAAATTTTGGAGTTCTTTTTAATGATGAAGGTCCTATAATAGCTATATAAAGGACTCTTGGCTATAATATTTCTGGATAAAATAAATCACTGGAAATGAGACAAAGTCCTTCAGAAAACTGAACAAAATAATCTTCCCCAAAGTTGATGTTTCTCCTGAGGAAACGAACAGAAAAATAGAAACAGATCCTCTTTCAGATACTATTATTTTATATCTTAGAACTATACAACAGAATCCTGCCCCTCCCATATTTTTATTCTGTTCACATAGCGCAGTAAATAAGGTGCATTCCTTCTGCTTCTTAAGAAATTAGCATTTCAAAAATATGCCACTTTCCCCTGAACTCCAAGCGTGTCTAATAATGTGAGAAGCAGATTGTCTTCCCTCGTTTCCTTAATTTGTTTCATCTAAAAGCAATTCACTCAACATCTTGTCGCCCTCTGGCAGCTTAGTTTACTTATCCGCACTTCAACATCTTGCTCGATAAAAAATAAAAAATAAAAGGAGTTTGGTTTGAGGAAAAAAGCAGAAGTCAAGGAATCATGACATCACTACAGTCATTCAATTTTATCCCATAGTCCACATGATAGTATTTTCAAGAAGTCTGCAGTCACAATAGTAGGTACACATTTATTTGGAAAATTTTTGAAGAAAAATACCCCTTACTCCAAAAAGGCTACTTTTACATATATAAGAATTTCAAAAATTGAAAGAAAAAAACAGGAGAAACTGTATCCATGGGTGTGCTTATAGCAAATACGTGTAGGTAGGGAGCGAACTGATTTTTTTTAAATTATACTGAACATCTTTTCATCTATGCTTTATTCAGCTTTTTCATCTCAAATGTAAAAATTTGACTTTGGAGATAGATCTCAAAGATGTAGGAGAAACATATGATATGTTCTCTTACAGAATTAAAAGCAGCACTAAGTTATTTACAAATGAAAAAATAGGGGCTGAACTTGTTCATCACATGTCTCAGGCAAGAGCATCACTTCAGTACTACTACATATTTGTACATAGAATATATTTCAATACAAAGGTGATGCCGCTCGTTTTTTCATCAAGCCAGAGAGACTGAAATTTTGGAGTTCTTTTTAATGATGAAGGTCCTATAATAGCTATATAAAGGACTCTTGGCTATAATATTTCTGGATAAAATAAATCACTGGAAATGAGACAAAGTCCTTCAGAAAACTGAACAAAATAATCTTCCCCAAAGTTGATGTTTCTCCTGAGGAAACGAACAGAAAAATAGAAACAGATCCTCTTTCAGATACTATTATTTTATATCTTAGAACTATACAACAGAATCCTGCCCCTCCCATATTTTTATTCTGTTCACATAGCGCAGTAAATAAGGTGCATTCCTTCTGCTTCTTAAGAAATTAGCATTTCAAAAATATGCCACTTTCCCCTGAACTCCAAGCGTGTCTAATAATGTGAGAAGCAGATTGTCTTCCCTCGTTTCCTTAATTTGTTTCATCTAAAAGCAATTCACTCAACATCTTGTCGCCCTCTGGCAGCTTAGTTTACTTATCCGCACTTAATTTCTCATTTGGACCAAAACAAACTCCTCCAAACTGCTACTGACTGCTACCCGCGAGAGGGGAGACACGCAAGATGTATTTACTTGGGAACCTACAGCTAAACATACAACAGCCACAAACACAGCCTCACTCACACCCCAGAACGCAACTTGGATTTTTAGAAAAGCACTACGTTAAAACCAGCCGAACTTTCCTTGCCAGGTGCAGCAGGGTGGGGGTGGGGAAGACTGAAAAAAGGGAGTCCTGGGGACATTTACAGTTTCCAGTGGATCACCATAGCCTGCGTGCTGAAATTATACCAGGGATGCACCCGGGAGCTTTTCTTTGTTCGGCCCTTTCATCTAGATCACTTTGTTTGGAACAAGTGAGGCTCGCCTTTGTGCCCCCAGAATTTCAAGTACAGAGTCACACACGGAACAACAATGGCACGCTAATCCTCCAGCTCTAAATGCGCTCACTTGTGGGTCTGACAATTCACGGGGGGAAGTGAGAAGAGACCAGCGAGGGCGCGAGCCGGTGTCGCCGGAGACGAGGAAGAGGACAGCTGCAGAACTAATTTGGACTACATTCCTTGCAGAAATTCTGAAAAGGGCTTTTCGGCATAGCTCAAGCCCGGGGCCGCACGGTTAATACCCAATTGCTGCGGACTCGGAGCCGGGTCCCCCAGCGGCGGAGGCTGCACCAGACAGCCCCCAGTAGGTCGCCTGGTAGAAATTCCTCTCGGTTAAGCCTGCGTGTCAGTCGCAACTGCTTTTGAGTGGGTCAATGCGCATAATCAACCCATTGAGGGTAAATATGAAGGGACGCGGAGTGAGGAGGGAGATAAAAAGGGATGTATCTAAGAGGCCGCCTGGAATCTCAAGTCGGTGTTGGTGTAATTCTGGAGGTGGCTGGAGCTCGGGACCTGGTATGCATGAAGAATTTCGGAGTAACTGGGAGGGTGCAAACGGCCAGGACAAACGACGCACACTGTGCCATTCGAAGGTCATTGTGAAAGGCTCGAGGATTGTAACTTGTTATTTACTAGGCGAGGAGCGGGGAGGCGGAGGCGGCGGCTGCGGGGGCGGAGCGGGAAAACTCCAGCGCGCTGTTTTCTCGGTGAGGTCAGAAGGACACCCTCCAGGGGCCTGAAACTCTTCCTTTCGCCACTCCCCGGGGGCTTTATCTTCTCTAGCTGCCTCCCACGCCCCCGCGACCAGCCCCGGATGGTTCGGGAAATCTCCCCGGCCCTCCAAAAGGCTCCCCTATGCCGCGTCCGTCACCGGGTTTCCTGGCCCTTTCCTGTCCCACTTTCATCCCCAGGAAAAAAAAAAGTGTCAGAAACTTTGAGCTCCCTGGGCCCTCAGGTGCTGTCACCGGCCCTGCGGGGCCCGCCGCTCAGCCTCCAGGGGGTCAATTAACCTCTTCCCCGGGGCGCGAGCTCTCCAGCCAGGAGTGGCCGCGCACCCCGCGCCCGCCTCGGGTTCAATCAATTCGCCTGACGGATCGGCTCGGCAGCCGCGCAGGGCTGTAAACAGAAGTTGGAGGGACTCCGGCCAATAGCAAGTTGAACTACAGGAAGAACTCTTCCTGGAGCCAAACACAGAAACCGACGGGAAGGCCGGGCTCCCGGCTCAAGTATATCAAGCTATTTTCTAAAAAAAGAGGTCAGGCAGGCAAGCCAGTTCCCCCGGCCCCCCCAGTCCACGGGGAGAGAGCTGGAGACGCCGGCCGAGGAGGCCTAGCATTTCGGGCTCCGGGGTCGAAACGCGTCCCCAGCCCGGGCTCCAGCCGGCTCTGACCCGCAGGCTCGGGCGGCTGGGGGCGCAGCGGCCGCGGGCAGCGCACACAGGTGCAGAGCCGGCTCTCGGAGCTCCTCTCGCACTCGCCGGAGTCTAGCTGCCACCGCTGGGGAGCCCGGCCCGGCCCCAGGCTGGGAGCTTTTCCCAGAGGCTTCCTGCCCTCGGGGGGCTCAGAAGCATCGCCCCTGACTCTGGCTTTGGGGCTCCCACGTCCCGCACAACAGGCGCCACAATACGGGATCCCGCTTAGGGAGGCTCGCAGAAAACACGCGAGAAAGAAACAAGCGGGGCGGGGGAAGGAGAGAGAGAAAGGGGGCAAGAGAAATGGGCGCAGAGTGGTTTTTCGCGATAAATAAAACACATGCCCACATGGCTAAGTTTGGGACAGAGAGAGGAGCGAACGAAAACCCAAGGAAGACGCGCTGGTGACGTGGTCCCTCCACGCCCGGGAGCGAGAGGGTCTCTGGTTGGGCGAAGGGGGCGAGGAGTCACCCGGCGCCGCTCCGCCGGCGGCAGCAGGTTCAACCCCAGGAGCGCGAGAAGGACCGCGGACCCACCTGATTGAGAAGCGCTGGGCTGGACGGTCCCCGTCGCCACTAGAAGGCTCACCCAGACCCACAGTCCTGTCGCCAGCTTCATTTTTTGGACGTCTCAGATCCCGTGCTGACAATTACATGTCCAAATGGCATATCCCCTTTGGGGCACGCGGAGGAGATCCCTCGGCCGAGCGCGCGTGGGGGCGCGAGGGGCACTGGCGCGCGCGGTGCACCGGCTCCAAGTGCGGGCGACTGCGTCCGCGCCCGCGGGTCCAGGGTCCGGGCCCGTAGGACCCGGGGAGGGTGCGCGTGAAGGCGCGCGCGGGTGCAAGTGCGCTCGAGGGTGTGCGGTGGCGCTCCTGGCCGGACCGGGCTGCTGGGTCCCCGTGTGAGCCTCAGCTTTCTCGCTCCCTCCTCACTTTCTCGCTCTCTCGCTCTGTCTCTCTGGTTGGTCAACAATAAAAAGGAAGGGTTCGGAAAAGGGTTTCCAAAAAAAGTTGATTGCAAACAGGCGGTAGGTTTCCGGCCTCTCCCCTCAGCCGGACTCAGTTCGACTCCCTTTACAGTTTCCTTGCACCTCCAGTCCAAATTGGGAGGCAAGGGAGGGCTGGGAGGGGGGTAAGCTGCTCACTTCACCCCCGTTCCTGTCCTTTTTTGCTGTCAGCTTTCCTCACACTTGTCCGGCGGCTGCGGTAATTAAAGCTCCGAGCGTCATTTCCAACGCTCCGCGGTCTCCAGCTGCAGCCCCACAGAGAAATTAATAAGACTCCGTCCAAAAAGTCCGAGGCGCCACAATAGGGATCCGCTTAGGAGGCTGCAGAAAACACGCGGAAAGAAACAAGCGGGGGGAGCGGGGAGAGAGAAAGGGGGCAAGAGAAATGGGCGCAGAGTGGTTTTTCGCGATAAATAAAACACATGCCCACATGGCTAAGTTTGGGACAGAGAGAGGAGCGAACGAAAACCCAAGGAAGACGCGCTGGTGACGTGGTCCCTCCACGCCCGGGAGCGAGAGGGTCTCTGGTTGGGCGAAGGGGGCGAGGAGTCACCCGGCGCCGCTCCGCCGGCGGCAGCAGGTTCAACCCCAGGAGCGCGAGAAGGACCGCGGACCCACCTGATTGAGAAGCGCTGGGCTGGACGGTCCCCGTCGCCACTAGAAGGCTCACCCAGACCCACAGTCCTGTCGCCAGCTTCATTTTTTGGACGTCTCAGATCCCGTGCTGACAATTACATGTCCAAATGGCATATCCCCTTTGGGGCACGCGGAGGAGATCCCTCGGCCGAGCGCGCGTGGGGGCGCGAGGGGCACTGGCGCGCGCGGTGCACCGGCTCCAAGTGCGGGCGACTGCGTCCGCGCCCGCGGGTCCAGGGTCCGGGCCCGTAGGACCCGGGGAGGGTGCGCGTGAAGGCGCGCGCGGGTGCAAGTGCGCTCGAGGGTGTGCGGTGGCGCTCCTGGCCGGACCGGGCTGCTGGGTCCCCGTGTGAGCCTCAGCTTTCTCGCTCCCTCCTCACTTTCTCGCTCTCTCGCTCTGTCTCTCTGGTTGGTCAACAATAAAAAGGAAGGGTTCGGAAAAGGGTTTCCAAAAAAAGTTGATTGCAAACAGGCGGTAGGTTTCCGGCCTCTCCCCTCAGCCGGACTCAGTTCGACTCCCTTTACAGTTTCCTTGCACCTCCAGTCCAAATTGGGAGGCAAGGGAGGGCTGGGAGGGGGGTAAGCTGCTCACTTCACCCCCGTTCCTGTCCTTTTTTGCTGTCAGCTTTCCTCACACTTGTCCGGCGGCTGCGGTAATTAAAGCTCCGAGCGTCATTTCCAACGCTCCGCGGTCTCCAGCTGCAGCCCCACAGAGAAATTAATAAGACTCCGTCCGGGAGGGAGAAAAAGGAGGGGGGCGCGGTGGCTAAAACAACCCTCCACGCAGCCAGGCTGGTTCGGCTCAGCGGCGCAAACCCCGCCCCCCGCTCTGACCCGACTAGCCACGCCTTCCCCCCAAAGAGAAATCTTATTGGTTCAGCCACTCCCCAAAATCGTGGGCCTCGGGAGTTGGGAAAACACCTGTCAGGGAGCGGGAGCCTTGCGGTGGGGCGGGGGAAGCTCAGGATTTAAAGGGCTCACCCGAGGCTGCAGATTGAACAGGGCCCCGGACAGCTGGCCTGCAGAGCGCACAGACCGCCAGAGGGATGCTTACAGAAAAGATTTGGTTGTTTTTTTTTTTTTTTTTTTAAACAATAAAGTCACCACTTACTCCACACCCCAAGATGCTCATCCACAGGCTGGACCAGCCCTAGAAATAGAAGAAAAGAATACACTGCTTCAGTCATAAAGCCTGTCTCGCTTCCTACTTCCCCGTGCTTCACATTCAGACAGTTGAAAAGCTAGTTCAGTAATTGTTAGCATCTGCCTGCCGAATAGGCAGTGCTTGGAGATCTCAGCACTCCACTTTCCCCAACTATACAGTCTCTCCCACTCTCCCTAAGTGACCAAATCAGAATTTCACATTGATAGATCTTCATCCTTACTTTTCTAATTTTTTTTTAGACTTTATGGGTCATTTCATCTTTTCCTGGATTGTAGGTTCATTCTCATTAGGCAAATACTCCAAAGTCACTAATTGGTTCCAAAAGGTCCCAGGGCTGAGCTTTTCAGTCTGAAATGACTTAAGGCAATGTCACGACACAACCAATCTCAAATGATTAAGTGGATCCTGTTTTCGTGTTCACCAATTCACACTCCCCAACCCCCCGAGGTCACTGCTAGCTATAGGAGTTTCTCAACTCTTCTTGGTCTAAAATATCTGGGATTGGATGATATCGGTGTGCACATCCCTTGCTTTTTACAGCTCTGAAACTGTACGCAGGACAGAGGCCAGAACCCCCTGAGGGTAGAAGGTTATTGGTTTGGTATTTGCACCGGTGTTCTGTGTATGAGTTATCTTCCCTTTTCAGCTTCTCTAGAAGCAGCAACTACATAAATAAAAAGTATCAGGGGAGCTTAGAAATTAAGCCAACCTGCCTCCTCACTCATCATTTGAGACCTTCCTTTTCCTCCCCCACATCTTTTATCTATAGCTTTGTCCCTCAAGAATTTCCTTGGAGTTGGAACAGAGAGAAACAGAAGCTTCATCCCAGAGGCCTGAGTCTTCTCTTTCTTAGGACAGCAAGTAGGAGGCACAGAGAGGAGGCCAAACAAGCTGAGCATGCAGCTTTACCCAGAAGTGGCACAGGACCCGGATAAAGCAAGGCTTGAGCTGGTGATGGTGACTTGACCAGAGTGGTACTGATTGTAGCAGAAGTGTGCACACTGCCCTTAAGGATTATCTTCGCTGTCTGTTTTTATCACCCTCCCCTCAGTTTTCTTTTCTTTCATCCAATCTCCTTCATCGAATTCCCTTTCCTTTAATTCCCTTCTGTTTCTTAGGATAGCTCCCAAACACCTCTCTTCTATGAAAGCTACTTATTTAAAAAATTTCCATCTCTCCCCAGAAAAGTGATTTTTTCATCTGCCGAAGGCAGTGCTTGGAGATCTCAGCACTCCACCCACTATACAGTCTCTCCCACTCTCCCTAAGTGACCAAATCAGAATTTCACATTGATAGATCTTCATCCTTACTTTTCTAATTTTTTTTTAGACTTTATGGGTCATTTCATCTTTTCCTGGATTGTAGGTTCATTCTCATTAGGCAAATACTCCAAAGTCACTAATTGGTTCCAAAAGGTCCCAGGGCTGAGCTTTTCAGTCTGAAATGACTTAAGGCAATGTCACGACACAACCAATCTCAAATGATTAAGTGGATCCTGTTTTCGTGTTCACCAATTCACACTCCCCAACCCCCAGAGGTCACTGCTAGCTATAGGAGTTTCTCAACTCTTCTTGGTCTAAAATATCTGGGATTGGATGATATCGGTGTGCACATCCCTTGCTTTTTACAGCTCTGAAACTGTACGCAGGACAGAGGCCAGAACCCCCTGAGGGTAGAAGGTTATTGGTTTGGTATTTGCACCGGTGTTCTGTGTATGAGTTATCTTCCCTTTTCAGCTTCTCTAGAAGCAGCAACTACATAAATAAAAAGTATCAGGGGAGCTTAGAAATTAAGCCAACCTGCCTCCTCACTCATCATTTGAGACCTTCCTTTTCCTCCCCCACATCTTTTATCTATAGCTTTGTCCCTCAAGAATTTCCTTGGAGTTGGAACAGAGAGAAACAGAAGCTTCATCCCAGAGGCCTGAGTCTTCTCTTTCTTAGGACAGCAAGTAGGAGGCACAGAGAGGAGGCCAAACAAGCTGAGCATGCAGCTTTACCCAGAAGTGGCACAGGACCCGGATAAAGCAAGGCTTGAGCTGGTGATGGTGACTTGACCAGAGTGGTACTGATTGTAGCAGAAGTGTGCACACTGCCCTTAAGGATTATCTTCGCTGTCTGTTTTTATCACCCTCCCCTCAGTTTTCTTTTCTTTCATCCAATCTCCTTCATCGAATTCCCCTTTCCTTTAATTCCCTTCTGTTTCTTAGGATAGCTCCCAAACACCTCTCTTCTATGAAAGCTACTTATTTAAAAAATTTCCATCTCTCCCCAGAAAAGTGATTTTTTTTTTAAAGTATTGCTTTTGGAAAGGCTTAAGTTTATGTATTGAAATAGTCTTGTCTCTAATACTTATTTTACACAAGTGAAGAAACAGAGCATTTTAGTTTAAATTGAGGGAAAAATTAAATATTTTTTGAATATCTTAAGGTTTCTTTTTTTTTTTCCTGAGTCCATTGTGATAGTTTTTACTCCTCCATCAATTTGATAGCTCTTTTATGTCAGGAACTTCCCTATACACCTTAATTTCAATCTTACATCTAAAATAATTCATGATTAAAGAGAGATTTCTCAAAGAGTTAATACTCCTTGGTTTAAAAAATTTGGATGCTACACAACCTATACAAGATAGCCACCAATTACATTACCTGACACACCTGTGATTTGCCTCTAATTCTCAAATTGTTCAGGCTTGATCTCATTATCTTAATTCTAACTGACTGAAACAATGATTGACACCTGGCCAGATTTGGGTATCTGACCACCTGCCTATGAAATAAATTGGCATGAAAGTCCTACTCAACAAGAGCATCCTATTCAGTAGTGACTGGTCTATCCTGAGTCTAGCTCAAATAATTTGAATACCAGACCCCAGAGATTTAGACAGAAAGGTGCTAGCTACACTGTGTGGTCAGGCTGGAAGAGTGAGAAAGTAGAATTCATGAGCTTTAGTCAAGAATTAATATTTTTTTTATGTCTGCTTTCATTTGTTTCCTATCTCAACTGAGTCATTCTAAGTTGGACCACCCAAAGTACCAAGTCAGACTAGTCAAGATGCCTTGGTCACTATTGATTGGATAAGAGATGGCACTCTTCCCTAGGCTTTTTGTGTAAGAGAAAGAAAGAATTCAGATTCAGTCATTCCACAGTAGCTTTGGAGACAGAAAAGTCCAAAGGTGGCTTGTCTATATTTCTTTCTATGTAGGGATGACCAAGTTGCAGTGAGAAAGAATGAAGTTGCCATTTGAAAGGAGTAAAACTCCAGGTAGGTGTGGAGAATATTCATGTTCTTCCTATGAACTTTTGTAACTGGAGGGTGATCATGTAGACCATCATATCACTTGAAGAAGCTACCTTGTTAAGGCCCACACTGATCAGTTTCCCTTCCTAGTTGTCCATGATTTCCCCTGACTTATGTCATAACCCCAACAGAGGAATTCCTTTGGCATTTGCTGCTCCCCCATGTTCTCTTCTTCACTTGATTTGCTCCATTAGTGGTAGAGTTCAAGGACTGTCTTGACATCCTGAGTGGCAGAATATCACTGATAGAAGAAAGGAACCCACTGATCTCAGAGTTCACTGTGCTGTGGACAAACACCAACAAGAAAACAAAAACCTATCAAAAATCATTAATCTTCTCCTCAACATTTAGAAACAAATATGGAATTTCCCTCCCTGGCCATCATCATTTTACTCAACATCTTTCTAAGTTACCTGGTGATCACAGGTGACTCATTTCATAGACTTGAGTCCTTTGCCTCATTTTTAAAGAAAGGGGATGTTATGCCCCAAATCTAAGAGTCTATTATTTACGGATCACTTACAAAGTGTAAGTCATAACTTCCACAGATTTTATTTGCTTCTTATATTCTTTCTCTTTTCCCCACTCACCCCCACACCATACTTCATCTAGGGCACCAACACAGTCACATAGGAAACTTCCTTAGGGAATTATCCAAATAACCTTCCCACTGTATTACTGTGGACTGCTCAAAACTCTGGTGGTGGTTTAGTCACTAAATTGTGTATGACTCTTGCGACCCCATGCACTATAGCCCTTCAAGCTCCTTAGTGCACAGGATTCTCCAAGCAGGCATACTGGAGTGGGTTGCCATTTCCTTCGCCAGAGGATCTTTCCAATCCAGGAATCAAACCCTGGTCTCCTGCACTGCAGGGAGATTCTTTACTGGCTGAGCTACAAGAGAAGCCCAAAACTCTGAATCCTATTATAACAGCCAAGAAATTTTGGGAGATACCAATCAAGTTCAGTGTTATGGTCATTAAGCAGATGATAGATGTAATGTTGTTGCCTTTTGTTTAGTTAGTTTTTTGTTTATTAATTAGCACTTGGAATAACATTTTTGCTCTTAACCCTAGAGTTTTGAAATCTTCTCTGATATTCTGGTGGTGTTCCATGTCTCAAAGCTTAAAAAACTTTAGAAGCTCAAACATTTTAAAAATTCATAAATATACATTAAAGAAATGTTTTTGTTACTTAGGTTAATTTAATATTCAAAGAGGACATCCCCAGGAATATTTTAGTTTTGGTTAGTGTTTTCTTTTCATGTACACAATTAAGCCTTAATTTTTCAAATCCTAGGGAGGAGTGACTGAATGTAAACAAATCAAATCTATGTTGCTTTTATGTCCATTCATCAGTGTCTGTCTAGGTCCTGATAGACATTTTTGGTTTGTGGTTGAAACTGCAAAACAATTTCAGCTTGGTGGACAGAGTAGTCATTTGCAAAGAAGTTATGCAAAAATGATTTCCCTGGTAAAGCCTTTTGCTGTTGTGTATGTGCTTCATATATTTTCCTCAACTAAGTTCTTTGACCCACAAAGCTTTTTCTACTACTTTGTAAGCTTAAAAACAAAGTAAGCCTTCAATAACATCTGCCAATTGAAATCTTGAAAGAGGACAGTTCTATTTGTGCCTGTCCAAATATTTATAAATAAGTTAACTTAGTGAAGGTTACTTTTCAAGGCTATGATTCTACCTAGCCTGAAATTGGAACCAATATAAAATCTGTTATTTTTGCACATTTGCATTTCCTTCCTTTTTTAACTCTTAACTCAGCAAAGAGCTTGATCCTGTTATGGTTAAAACACAGATTTCTCAAAAGAATTTGAAGTTACATTTGCCATACACACCAAAATGGATATTATTCTGACTAAAGTCACACCGAGTTCTTAGAATTTTTCTTTAACACCTGCCAACTAGTCAACTGAAGTCATAATTTAGAAACCATGTATTTTTTTCTCAGATTTGTAGAGGGATGCATGGGTCTTCAAAGTTTTAGCAAAAAGGTTCTAATAGTTGGGAAACGATCTTAAGTTCAAGTTGAGTCTTCTGTCAATACATTAATAGCCTGCATCTCCTTGCTGAAACAGTTACCTTTAAGTGTGACCAGTTTCCCTTTCTTTTTTTGGATTCTTTAATTTTCTCAGTTCCTATCTTCCCAGCCTCTCCATATCTCTGAAAATCTGTTAGGAGGCCCAGGATATCTGGTAGTTTCTCTCCTTGGTCCTGGCTCCAAATGTATCACAATTTTCCACATTTTCAGGTTATGTAACACAGATGATATACCATGTTCCAAAACATTTAATGCTACAATTCACCAGTAGAGGGGGCCCAGTAGAATTACTGAATTTCACATGTATGTATGTATGCTAAGTCACATTAAGTAGTGTCTGATTCTTTGTAACCCTTTGGACTGTAGTCTGTCAGGCTCTTCAGACCAGAGGATTCTTCAGGTAAGACTAACTGTGGATTGCTGTACTCTCCTCCATGGGATCTTCTTGAACCAGGGATCAAGCCCGAATTTCCTGTGTCTCTTGCATTGCAGGCAGATGCTTTCCCCACTGAGCCCTCAGGGAGCCCCGAATCTCACAAAGCTATACACACACACACACACACACATGTGTGTGTATATATATATATATATATAATAAAGAAATGGCAGGGAATTGCCTGGAGGTCCTGTGGTTAGGACTTGGCAATTTCACCGTCAGGGTCAGGCTTCATATCTCTGGTCAGAGTACTAAGATCCTTCAAGCTGCATGGCACAACCCTAAACCGAAAAATGGCAAAAGTTAAACTTTTCATCACATTTAATGGCAAGGAAGAAAATACTAATAAAAGGATGTATGGTGGTATTTATGTGTTTTCTACAGAAGGATAGTTATTAATTTATCAACATATTGATTAATCTATAAATGTTTTCCCTTTTGACTTGCCATTAAGGTTCATAAGACTCTAGAAAAACAAACACTGGTTGAAATATCTTTACTTCTAAAGTCTTTGATTTTCATTTAAGAAATTCAATCATGAACATAGCTTGATTCCCATCCACTTTTGAAAATTTAAACTGCTGATACAACAATCATGTTAGTAATGTTCTACTACATCAAAGCAGCATGGCTTAAGAAAGCTGCAAATATTCCAAAAGCTGAAAATATTAAACTCAGTGCAAAATAGCAGTTCCTAATTAAGTTCTATTTAGATAGGATAGGGAAAGATCTAGCTGGACAATATTTCAAATCTGAAGTAAGAGCATCTACATTTACAAATATAGTCTAGGTAAGGAAAAAATCTAAAGTAATATAAACTTAGAAAAATACTTTTTGTGCAATGAAACTTAATTTTCATATAATTAGGAACATTTAATTAAACAATTTTCAAACAATGCAGTTTCTCAAATATATAATTTAGACTCATCGTATTAATAATATATAATCCAAATTACATTACATACTGATCATTTCTGATTTTCCATCATGAAACTAATTAACATTTTGGTTGTTTTTTTTTTTTTTTTTGGTTGCGCCACTAGGCATGTGTTCTCTGACTAGGGATCAGCCCCGTGCACCCTGCAGTGGAAGCTTAGAGTCTCAACCACTAGACCAGGAAGTCCCAAGCCTAATTTACTTTCAAAATAGAACTAATTTAAAACAACAGTGTAAACAGTTGAATAAAGAAACATTCTACAATATAATTTATTATAGCATTTGCTTATACTATATAATTTGCTATTGACAAACTTGTATATGTATGTATATCTTCAATAAAATTATATTAACAAGTATTATACTACTTGATAATATTAGAGCAAATTATTCTTTGTGTAATCAAATACTGGAAGAAAATAAAACATTTGTTATAATTTATTGTCATCTATTAGATAGAGTGAGAGGGTAGGAAAGGCCTGCTTCATGCAACTCAATTTGATTTTGTTAAATGAATACTTTGAGACAAGTGGAATTACTACTTGTCTTAGTGCATCTACTTATCACCCCATTTAGGAACTCCCCAAGCCACTGGAGATGTTATGCATTATACTGAAAATACAATGATCATCGTAGATGTTGTTTGTCTCTCTAGGATTTGTTTTTGGAATACTGTTCTGAATATTGACATCACGTTCTCTGAATCATAACCCTCACAGAATATTACTTAAGGCATGGATCAGTGACAGTATTTACCACGAAATCTAAAACTAATTTTCCTTTTGTCTATGATTACACTTAAGTATAACATTATTTTCTAGTATTTGTTGTGAAATGAGAATGTTAGTCACTTACATATATTGATATACATGTATAGATACATTATTTCACCCAAATTTTTGCAATCAAATGTAAAAATTACCTTTCTACTATCTCAAATAATTTATATTCTATTACTTTGTCCAAGTTCAGTATGACACTGACATTTAAAAATTCCAAACTAAATATTTTTCTAGAACCTCCTCTCTTATACTTTTCCACATTTCCTCTATCAAGAGATTGTGTTTTTTAAAAAACTATAATGATAATTTCATTTTTAAAAGAGGAACAAAGAGAACAAAACAAGGTTTTATGGTATTGAGCACTGCATTTGACCCTAGGTGAGGAGAGCAAATACCAATGATAGCAGAGTTTTAATTAAAAAAGCAGTCAACAAGCAGACATAAAGGTACTATATTTTAAAATAATAAGAAAATAAAACATGTTTTAGGTAATTGAAATATTTGATGCATACATGTAATTATATTTTATATTCAAATCTATAAACCTCCCTTGCCTATTTTCTAAATACATTTAAAGAAATTCACTACTAACATAATACTGGCACTTTTTTAACCCCAGAAATAAAATCAACATAGCTGGAAGATAAAAATAATTATTTCAAATATTTAAATAGGAACTGTGGCTCTATCAGTCTTTTACTAAGCAGTAACTAATTGTGCTGGCTAAAACTACACCTTCAAGATTGGAAGGCACAGATTCCAAAAAGATACCGAGGTTGGTTCTCACTCCCGTGGCCTTCACTGTACATTAATCAGAAGTGTTTGCTATGCAAATCTTGTCATACAAAGCAATTATGGCTGTTCCCAAACTGACCTCATCTTTATTTATTACTTCAGCTTTTATTCCAAATGTTGTCTGATTTTTTTCAAACACACAATTTTTATGTTTCTTTCTAAAGATACACAATATAGTGATTTTTAATTTATTTGTTCCTGTTATAAATGGAGAAGCTGTGTAACTCTCTCACCCTGCAATGCAGTGCTTGGTGAGTCTGAATAATATTCCAGTGTCTGTTCATGCAAACTATGTAAACCCTGGGGTCTTTGTGTGGATGAAGAGGCCCTTCTAATTGCTTAAGGCCATGACACCTTGTTTAGTCTTACTCTACAATATTAGCTGATAACGAATGGAGACTGTCAGCGACAGTACACTAAGCAGAAAAAAAGAAAAAGAAGTATTTTTACAGCAGAGTAGTTGAAAGCAAAAGATACCAAAAATTCAATGGTAACCATTTATTAACATGTTTTCTCAACTTTACTTGCCCCCAGCATGTGAACTCTTAAGAGATTACCTTCATCAAGAAAAATAATTCAAAAGCATAAATCCATCATTAATAATACCAGTAATGATCTTTAACTGGCTAATATTATATTGCCACAGGAATTCCCCTTTTGTGGCTTCTGGTTGAGCAACAGTGGCATCCAGTGGCCAGATAACTGTTTCCATGATTAAAGTGTCATGGGCAGTTCAGGTGAACAGTACTAAATCTTTCAGATATATTTAGCCTAACCAAAGGAATTTACTAGGGAAAGCAAATCAAATGCCTTTGTCTCCAGAGCAACTCTGGATCAAGTCTGTCATGAGAGCTGACTCTGATGACTACTAAATACAGGCAGTCTCTCAATGCCCCTCAATAATGTTAATTTAGGATATTAACTGTTCACGGTGTATACTCATATTGACTCCATTACCTATAACTTTGATATACTAAAAAAACTTCCCTACAATGAACTAGACATTGGTTCTATGAAAAATAGTCCACCAAATCAAAAGCCGTAAAACAAGAGCTGATAATATGTGCTCAATGCTCATTTTTTCACAAACTGGTCTGATGACCCCATGAATTAAATACGACCATTAATAGTTGTACATAATCCATGAGTGATATCTGGAATCACGTTGGTATTATTGTGGCATAATAAAGAGTCCTGGACCTAAAAGGTTTTTACCTCAGAACTTTTATTTACAGGCAAGCCCAATAAATCCTCTGAACCCAATGATATCTACCTCCCAGGAATTTATGAGGCTTAAATGTGATAAATAAAAAAGCTTCCTGCACAATCCTTGGTCCAGAGTTGGTACTCAATAATGAAGTAGCAAAACCTAGCTCTGTATCCAAACTTTCTACATTCAAATGCTGGCTCTGGCACTTAAAAACTATGTGATCCAGGGTAAGTTAGTCTCAAAACATGGGCTTAAGTTTTCCCATATATAATTAGGGGACACTAATATCTGCCTTCTAAAATTGTAATGAGTTTTAAATGAAATAGTGCATTCAAATTTGTAGCATAGTTCCTAGCATACAGAAAACACTCAATAAACATTTTCTGTTCAAAGTTGTAGTCTTTGAATACAAAAGAGAGCTTGCTAAGAGCAACAGTAAGAAATACTGTATAATGCTTTACCCTGGTTCTGATTATACCTAGTCCTGAACTGTTCCCTATCTATGTCAGCTATATGATTAATGATGTATATTTTTCAATTGGGAAAACCATGAGAAGTACAGTGTAGGGAGAGATGGAACTTGATCAAAGCAGATCAGTAGCATCAAAGCAAGAACGTTAAGAAGTTAGGAGGACTCTGTTTCAGGAAAAGATGAGATGGGAGGAACTAGAATAGCCTGGGAAGAGAAGTGGAAATTGATTTCAAAAGCCAGATCTAGGAAAGCAAATCAAATGCCTTTGTCTCCAGAGCAACTCTGGATCAAGTCTGTCATGAGAGCTGACTCTGATGACTACTAAATACAGGCAGTCTCTCAATGCCCCTCAATAATGTTAATTTAGGATATTAACTGTTCACGGTGTATACTCATATTGACTCCATTACCTATAACTTTGATATACTAAAAAAACTTCCCTACAATGAACTAGACATTGGTTCTATGAAAAATAGTCCACCAAATCAAAAGCCGTAAAACAAGAGCTGATAATATGTGCTCAATGCTCATTTTTTCACAAACTGGTCTGATGACCCCATGAATTAAATACGACCATTAATAGTTGTACATAATCCATGAGTGATATCTGGAATCACGTTGGTATTATTGTGGCATAATAAAGAGTCCTGGACCTAAAAGGTTTTTACCTCAGAACTTTTATTTACAGGCAAGCCCAATAAATCCTCTGAACCCAATGATATCTACCTCCCAGGAATTTATGAGGCTTAAATGTGATAAATAAAAAAGCTTCCTGCACAATCCTTGGTCCAGAGTTGGTACTCAATAATGAAGTAGCAAAAACCTAGCTCTGTATCCAAACTTTCTACATTCAAATGCTGGCTCTGGCACTTAAAAACTATGTGATCCAGGGTAAGTTAGTCTCAAAACATGGGCTTAAGTTTTCCCATATATAATTAGGGGACACTAATATCTGCCTTCTAAAATTGTAATGAGTTTTAAATGAAATAGTGCATTCAAATTTGTAGCATAGTTCCTAGCATACAGAAAACACTCAATAAACATTTTCTGTTCAAAGTTGTAGTCTTTGAATACAAAAGAGAGCTTGCTAAGAGCAACAGTAAGAAATACTGTATAATGCTTTACCCTGGTTCTGATTATACCTAGTCCTGAACTGTTCCCTATCTATGTCAGCTATATGATTAATGATGTATATTTTTCAATTGGGAAAACCATGAGAAGTACAGTGTAGGGAGAGATGGAACTTGATCAAAGCAGATCAGTAGCATCAAAGCAAGAACGTTAAGAAGTTAGGAGGACTCTGTTTCAGGGAAAAGATGAGATGGGAGGAACTAGAATAGCCTGGGAAGAGAAGTGGAAATGTCCAAAATGCATCTGGTCCAAGATAGAAACTCCGAAATCCAAAACGTAATTGAACCAATACTTCCTCTATCAGATGTAGTTTCAGGGCTTCCCCTGGTGGTCCAGTGGGTAAAGACACCGCCTTGCAGTGCAAGGGGCGCCGGTTTGATCCCTGGCCTGGGAAAATCCCACGTGCCGCGGAGCGGCTGGACCGATGTGTCCAATTATCGAGCCGGAGCTCTGGTGCATGTGCGCCCAGAGCCGGCACTCTGCGACTACAGAGGCCACCGCGATGGGAGGCCCACAGGAGCCAAAGAACAAAGGCGGATGAAAATGGAGAAAGGAAAGACCAGTAGAAGTGGCCCGCCCATCCCCCTCCCTCCCCACCCCACCCTCCAAAAGATAAAAAAATTAAAAAAAAAGAAAAAAGAAGTAGTTTCACATGCAACTTTGTTAAGTATGACAAACCTGAATACCACTTGGATTTTCTATTTTTGTTTGACCCCATTTGATACAGAATCACAGCACGTTAGAAGTGATAAGAACTTAGATTTTCAAGTGCTTTGTGATGTATAGTTTTGTAACAACAATATCGTTAATACAACGCCTGTTCCCTTACTGCTACCTAGGGATACACATTTTGGGGGTATGTTAAAGGGCCCCGTGTTGATGCTGTTCACATTTAGGTACCCTGGGAAGGTTGTTGAGAGTATGGGTTGCTTACTTCCTTCCCAATGAGGCTTTAAGTGACTTTTGCTATTACCTCTCTTTCTCCTTCTTCTTCTTTCACCTGTATTCTCAGGATAGATTAATTCCTGCTTTCCTCATGGTATTTCAATGAAACAAACACTAGAAAGGAATGAATCCTAGAATAATTATTGAAAATGCTCCTAAAGCCTACCAGGTCTGTCAAGGTTATAATTTACTTCTAATCTAGGTAATTATTTTTCAATAAAAATAATTATTTTATCTTGAAAATCTAAAAATAGACTATCCACATCCATACAAGCCTGAAAAAGAGGCATGTTTGGCTACAATAGAAGATGCTAAATGGAGGCACCAGTGGAGCTGGGAGAATACTCATTCTTAGAATAAAGTATAAGAACTGACCAAGTAGGGAGTGGCCCAGGAGCAGCTGGACATAGACCATGGCACAAAGTCATGGTACTTAGTCCAGAAAACAGAGAAAAGCAATTACCCAAGATATTCCATTCAGAAATCAAGATTGGCAATCTTAGAACTTCCCTTGTGGTTCAGTGGTTAAGAGTCTGCCTGCCAGTGCAGGAGATAGGGGTTCAATCCCTGATCTGAGAAGATTCCACATGCCCTGAGGCAGATAAGCCCACATGCCACAACTACTGAGCCTGTGCTATAGAGCCCATGCTCCATAACAAGAGAAGCCCCACAAGGAGAAGCCCATGCATGGCAGCTAGAGCGTAGCCCTCATTCACAGCAACTAGAGAAAGCCTGAGCACAACAACAAAGACCCAGAGAAGCAGAAGAAGAGACCCAGAGGAGAAAAAGAAAAGAAAAGAAGGGAAACTCAGTCATGTTTGATAGGTATTGCCCTGCCGGTTGTATTCAGACAGTATAATTTGGTAGAACTTAGGCCAAGGAAGGAGGACTTCCTGGTTGGATCAATATGTCTGGTTTTTTCCTTCAAAATATATCACTTTAGAATGATCTATTGAAAGTGTTATCATGATTGAGACATTCTTTGTGTTACTTATTTCTATCTTCTTATTTCCTAAAATATAAATACTCTGTAGAAATGAAATGGTTAAATCAATAATCCCTTAGTATAAACTTATTTCATCACATATTTTCAACATATCAATGAAAGAGAAGGAACTACTAACATAAAAGTAGGTGGGAATCAATGAAAATTTTTAAAAAGGGGTTAGGTAGCACTTCAGGCAAACACAATTTTCTTATTCAAAACAAGTATCAAGAGCTATCAAACTAAGTACAGAGTCAGGCAATGACCTGAGAATATGTCAAATTCTTAACCCACACTTTTTTTCCTTAAGTCTACACTCAAGTTTTACTTACAGAAGCTCTCTTTAAAAGCACAGAATTGGGCAAGCATTTATTAAGCACTGATTCTACACTGCTAATGCCCCCTCTAAAAGAGCAGAATGAAAAAATGCAGTGACAAAATTGTCCTTAGTATTCTTCAGCTTAAAATTGAAGGGTTCTATTTAATTTATCTATGTCACTTGTAGGGAAAGCAGCCAGTCTAAGTGGCTACCTTTTTTGTTTTACTTTTTAAGAAAAAGCAATAAAGAAAACCTTTAAATCATACGTCTACATATTCTCATGTATCTTCTCTATTACTGTTGTTCAGTTGCTAAGTCATGTTCAACTCTTTGTGACCCCATGAACTGCAGCACACCAGGCCTCTCTGTGCATCACTATCTCCCTGAGTTTGCTCACACATGTCCATTGAGTTTCAACTTCAGTTTCAGGAAATAGTATGAGCTTAAGGCACATAACAGGCTAAAAGCAGAAAACAAAACCCACCATTTTTTTTTCTGCTAAAAGCAAAACCCACTTCGTGGCCAGTGTTCTTAAAAACACTGAACACGCTGGCACCCCTGAGCTTGGACTATTCAGGCCAGGAGAGGATGTGTAATCTCATTGTCCTCCCAAGCTCTCAGATCTTCCCCAGTAGCCCCTCAATAAAATGTTTTGATACCACAAATAAATAAACAATAAAAATAAAATGAATAAAAGACAAACACTGCACAAATCATTCAGGATGGGGGGTGCTACTTCTCTGTCTCTCACGTACAATGGAACCCTATGCCAGGCAACAAAGAATGAAGTGGTCAGCTAACTAAACAGGCACTCCCTTGTAGTCTCTCTTGAAGGGAAAGTGGTTGTTATTAAGTATGCACTGTTTTGAATAGGGTAATTCAATTGGAAAGATCTTTATGGTAAAGAATATTTTGAAAAAACATGTTTCTTGACTGTTTAGAAATAGAACATATTTTCAAGAGTGTCTTGATAACAGGTTGTGTGTGGGCTGAGCTCTGGCCGATTAAAGCAACTGTGATTCAGCATTCTTGGAAGAAAGACTGGGATGTAGAAAATCCTCAATAAATATTTTCAAAACATCAGAAATACAGGAACAAATTCTGCTGTCTTTTTGCAAAAAAACTGGGAAAGAGAGACGATGCTTAAAATTATGAGTCTAGATGTTCCTTTTCTGTTCTCTTCCAAAGAGCACAGCAAAAGGCCTTGACGTATGATTTGTTTTCCTGTACTCCCCAGTTACTACAGAGGGTCTACAATGGATACAATGTTGATATCAGATTTATTTTCAGGATTTAAGAGATGATGTCAGAAAAAAGTGGCAGAGCCTCATGAACCAACAAGTGGGTTGTGAAGTCAGCTTGTCCTTATAGCATCTATTGTCACTTTGTTTACAAAACAATGGGTTCCCTATTTCTGGAACAAGAATTTGTGTTTGTGTGCTTATGTGCTTGCATGTTTGTTATTTTATTAGTGTAGGAAAGATTTCTAACATTGTAAGAGTCTCTTATCTAAGAATGAATGAATATATATCATATATATTAATAAAAATATATGTGTGTGCTCTCTGTGACTAAAACATTATTTAGGACTCTTATACTGCCAAATTAGCAATTGTTAGAAAACCTAATATGTAATAGACGAGGTAGCCCTTATATTAAGGTAAATACCTTAAAAGATTTGTGTCATAAACTGAAAGTCTTTGACAGTATTTCTTTTGGAGACTTTCTGTGGATGGGTATAAAAGCTAGTGGTCTTAAGAGGAGAAGTAAGGGAGATGCTGAATTAGTAGTGGCAGTATAGTAGTTGTGACTGAGGAAGTTATCTTTGGCCTAGGGACAGTGAGTTATATTCCAAAGATGGTATAACCTGCCTAATCAAAGCAGCCTGGGATTTAAGTCACTCTTCTGATAAAACTAGAATCTGTATTCCCAAGGAGTCTGCCCATTTGTGAACTTGACTTTCAATATTAGACATTGGACTAGCATATTACTGTGTTACAATAGGGACTGTATAACAGGTTGTGTGTGGGCTGAGCTCTGGCCGATTAAAGCAACTGTGATTCAGCATTCTTGGAAGAAAGACTGGGATGTAGAAAATCCTCAATAAATATTTTCAAAACATCAGAAATACAGGAACAAATTCTGCTGTCTTTTTGCAAAAAAACTGGGAAAGAGAGACGATGCTTAAAATTATGAGTCTAGATGTTCCTTTTCTGTTCTCTTCCAAAGAGCACAGCAAAAGGCCTTGACGTATGATTTGTTTTCCTGTACTCCCCAGTTACTACAGAGGGTCTACAATGGATACAATGTTGATATCAGATTTATTTTCAGGATTTAAGAGATGATGTCAGAAAAAAGTGGCAGAGCCTCATGAACCAACAAGTGGGTTGTGAAGTCAGCTTGTCCTTATAGCATCTATTGTCACTTTGTTTACAAAACAATGGGTTCCCTATTTCTGGAACAAGAATTTGTGTTTGTGTGCTTATGTGCTTGCATGTTTGTTATTTTATTAGTGTAGGAAAGATTTCTAACATTGTAAGAGTCTCTTATCTAAGAATGAATGAATATATATCATATATATTAATAAAAATATATGTGTGTGCTCTCTGTGACTAAAACATTATTTAGGACTCTTATACTGCCAAATTAGCAATTGTTAGAAAACCTAATATGTAATAGACGAGGTAGCCCTTATATTAAGGTAAATACCTTAAAAGATTTGTGTCATAAACTGAAAGTCTTTGACAGTATTTCTTTTGGAGACTTTCTGTGGATGGGTATAAAAGCTAGTGGTCTTAAGAGGAGAAGTAAGGGAGATGCTGAATTAGTAGTGGCAGTATAGTAGTTGTGACTGAGGAAGTTATCTTTGGCCTAGGGACAGTGAGTTATATTCCAAAGATGGTATAACCTGCCTAATCAAAGCAGCCTGGGATTTAAGTCACTCTTCTGATAAAACTAGAATCTGTATTCCCAAGGAGTCTGCCCATTTGTGAACTTGACTTTCAATATTAGACATTGGACTAGCATATTACTGTGTTACAATAGGGAGACAATAGATAGATAGACAGATAGATAAGAAAGAAGAATATGGGCTATGTGAGGGCAATGGCTGACATCAGAAATGAGAAGGCTAGGAAATGTCTCATCTGAAACAAATTTGGATGCTTCATAATCTCTCTATAGATTATCATCCTTCAGAAATGAAGAAACCAAAGCTAAGTGTGCTTTAGTAACTCTTCAGGGAGGGCAGAGCTAGTATGACTTGAACTCATCTTTAAATAATAAAATCGGTGCTCTTTCTACTACATCACAGAGCCCCGTGTTCTTCTGTCTTCTAGTTGCTCAGTTTCATGGCTTTTTATAGCCATTTTCCACTCTTATCCCCTCAGAGGAGTCCCTAAGTAACAAAACTAGACCAACTACCCTAGAATACCAGTTAGAGAGAGATTGAAGGAGAAACAGTGTGAATTTTCTACAGGTCTAGGCGCTCTAGGTTTTCTTATCAGTAGCAACTCAGATGTAGCTGACACCTCTTCTGGCTCTTTAGAACTGGGATGTGATGAGACTGGGGAGCCAGAACAGGAAGGAAGATGGTACCCTCTGCAAACAACAGTGCAGAAAAATGAGTGCTTGACCTTGATCTTTGCATAATATGAATTACAAATTTCATCTTCATTTTGGTTATCTGGCAATTTTACAAGCCACCTAAATGTGCCCAAAGAAAGCAGTCTTTGATGTCTTTGAATAACGCTCAGTTTTGTGGAAAAAAAAGACAACAAATATTCAAATCGTTGAAACCTTTTCACTTATCTCACTGTAAGCTTTTATAACTTACTTTCCAACTCTAAAGCATTTATTATCATTTACAGCTATAATATTTTAGCTTATTACTATCAAGAGTTAATCTATGAAGAAGATATGACTTTATATGACTGTGAAGATAGGACATCATCTATGAAGTCATACCAAGCTAGAACAGAGCATAGTCTCCCCCATCCCACTAAAAGTGATCTTGCCAAAACTGCTTCTCACACCTGCCCCAAAGCTACCCAAACCCAGAGCAAACATCTGCAAACCAACCATACAACCAAACAACTCACCCAATATGATACACACACATCAAAATAATCCCACTTCAAATCAGCTGACAAATGCCCACAATATCCACATGTCCAAAACAAAGCCACCACAGCACACATCAAATGTCCCCAAACCAACCAAACCCATACCCTGCCATCCACACATACACAAAGTCACTAGAGTACTATTAGGGACAAACTATACGAGGAACTAGGTAACTCCCCAAGAATAAAAGTGAGTAAAGAGGAGAATGACCAAGAGATTAGCTATTTTAAATTTGATATTGGAAATCAAACTCCCCCCAAAAAAAGAGGTCACAAAATAAAAGTGTGCTTTAGAATCTGTTGTTTTCATGATTTGCTTTGACTCTATTATACTGAGTCATTAATACAAAATTTATCTTAATTTCATACTAATTGATGGGAAGAAATTTGAAACCCTCATTATGTCTAATTTAATATTGATCCTCATAAGACAATGTATAAAGTTTTATGATTTACTGTACATCAGTTTCCATAATCTATAAAATCCATATAGGTTCAGAATGAATAAATTAACATTTGTAATTTTTGTTTTCTGCTCCAACAAGAAAGGTAAAAAGCATAGCGACTATAAAGGAAAACACATATATAATAAATATTTGTATGCAATATTTAATAAGCTTAATTTCCAAACTCTCCACGAATACTATTCTCAACAACCATCTGAAATAGACTTAAAACAGATGGTAATAATAAAGACTACTTGAGTCTATTTTCTTTCCTGTTTTACCAACATACAAAAAACTGATGCCTCCTCATCTAAATGAATTAAGTTTATCATCTTACAGCAATTTGAAATCTAGCAAACTTGTGAATTAAAATGCTAGCCATATGAAATGTTCTTACTGGTTAATGTATTAGTGGTTACCCCAGCTAAAATATGAAAAGCATGTTAAATAATAAATGAATTTTATTTCCAACCTGATGCACATTTAAAAAACAAAAGAACAGCATCCTTGCATATGTTTCCATATTACACAAGCTTAGCACTGCCAGTAGCTAGTACTGTTCCTGTTTAAAATACAACATTTACAAGAAAAACCTCTGGGAATGGCCACTGAGATGTTTTCTATTTTCCAGACAAATGCTGAGATGTATTTTTAAAAACTCAACAATGGATGTTTACTTTGCTAACCATCAGCCTACTAAATTTTATTACTTTACCTTTTCCCCTTTTTCTTTCTTCTTTTATTTAAGAAAAAAAAAAAAGAAATGTACCTGTATTGTACAACCAGCTATTTAAACACTGGTGCACTCCCATGATGCTCCTGAACAGAATGTAGAAGAATGATAATAGAATCACCAGCAGCAATAATAAGAGTCCGGTCATTTTCTTTTTTCTTTGCGATCGTTACCTTGGATGCTGAATCCCTCCATAATTTCTGATAGTTTTAGAGATGGGAATGGTGGCATATCAAGGAGAAATTAAATTTCATCATTTTGGCTTTAACACGTACGCTATAAAAGTGACAGCTTGGTGCACTGTAGCTGACAGTTCCCATTAACTAGAAGCTAATGTTGCAGAGTCAGTCCAAACACTGAGTCACGGCCTCTGGCTACAGGAAGGTCCCCTTCATACTAGGATTCTCACACCCCTCATGGGAAAGAAAAGCTATAAATATTTTCCACCAGTTTCCTCCTCAAAGCAATATAATGAATATTTACACATTGGGACCCTTTTCTTATCCTGAATCTTCTTCGAAAAACACCTCCACTGACACATTTTACTGGTCTGAGGAGGTGACTCCAGATAGCCTTCCTTCCCTTCAGAGTAAAGAATAAGCATGTACCAGGGTTTAAACTTCAGTTTTTGAATCACTGGTAAAACAACAAATAAAAGATTAGGAAAAAGGTTTTGAAGCTTTATACCGTTGTTTTTCTTCTTTAAATTATAAGTTGCTGGGATTCCCTGGTAGTCCAGTGGGTAAAGAGTCTGCCTGGCAGGGTAAGGGCGCTGAATTAAAATGCTAGCCATATGAAATGTTCTTACTGGTTAATGTATTAGTGGTTACCCCAGCTAAAATATGAAAAGCATGTTAAATAATAAATGAATTTTATTTCCAACCTGATGCACATTTAAAAAACAAAAGAACAGCATCCTTGCATATGTTTCCATATTACACAAGCTTAGCACTGCCAGTAGCTAGTACTGTTCCTGTTTAAAATACAACATTTACAAGAAAAACCTCTGGGAATGGCCACTGAGATGTTTTCTATTTTCCAGACAAATGCTGAGATGTATTTTTAAAAACTCAACAATGGATGTTTACTTTGCTAACCATCAGCCTACTAAATTTTATTACTTTACCTTTTCCCCTTTTTCTTTCTTCTTTTATTTAAGAAAAAAAAAAAGAAATGTACCTGTATTGTACAACCAGCTATTTAAACACTGGTGCACTCCCATGATGCTCCTGAACAGAATGTAGAAGAATGATAATAGAATCACCAGCAGCAATAATAAGAGTCCGGTCATTTTCTTTTTTCTTTGCGATCGTTACCTTGGATGCTGAATCCCTCCATAATTTCTGATAGTTTTAGAGATGGGAATGGTGGCATATCAAGGAGAAATTAAATTTCATCATTTTGGCTTTAACACGTACGCTATAAAAGTGACAGCTTGGTGCACTGTAGCTGACAGTTCCCATTAACTAGAAGCTAATGTTGCAGAGTCAGTCCAAACACTGAGTCACGGCCTCTGGCTACAGGAAGGTCCCCTTCATACTAGGATTCTCACACCCCTCATGGGAAAGAAAAGCTATAAATATTTTCCACCAGTTTCCTCCTCAAAGCAATATAATGAATATTTACACATTGGGACCCTTTTCTTATCCTGAATCTTCTTCGAAAAACACCTCCACTGACACATTTTACTGGTCTGAGGAGGTGACTCCAGATAGCCTTCCTTCCCTTCAGAGTAAAGAATAAGCATGTACCAGGGTTTAAACTTCAGTTTTTGAATCACTGGTAAAACAACAAATAAAAGATTAGGAAAAAGGTTTTGAAGCTTTATACCGTTGTTTTTCTTCTTTAAATTATAAGTTGCTGGGATTCCCTGGTAGTCCAGTGGGTAAAGAGTCTGCCTGGCAGGGTAAGGGGCGCCAGTTTGATCCCTGGTTGGGGAGATCCCACTTGCTGCAGAGCAGCTGGGCTGGTGTGTCCAATAACGAGCCAGTGCTCTGGAGCACGGTGTGACCAGAGCGAGTGCTCTGCAACGAGAGAGACCACTGCAATGGTAGGCCCACACATGCCAAAGAATAAAGATGGATGAAAAATAAATGATGACTTAGAGGCAAAATAATTATAAGTTGCTGAGAAAACAACAAGTACCAAGGGAAACTGGCTAAAATATTTTTTAAATGTTAGAAAGTGTATGTGGTTTAAAGAATATTTTGAATGAGACTTCAAAAATAAAATAAATGTTACATTGATTGACTTACTGGAAATTTAAGTCCAGGAGACTATCAAAAGAAAACTAAGTCCATTTTTTAAAAATATGTTTATGTTCATTTAAGAAGTTCTTTTGAGTATTCGCTGTTGGCCATGGGCACTGTGAGTTTGTATGTGTACATGGTAGGAGAGGAGGGAGGTGTAGATTGTACAAAGACCTGGTCATTGTTTACAAAGTGTTGACATTATAATTAAGGAAGCTTACAAGTCACAGGTTTTCCAAAGCACAGCATAGATACTAAGAGCAGAAACACGAGAGTAGACAGTCTATGGCCAGCTGTAGTCATATGCCAAGTGGGCAACCTTGGATAATCAGTTATTTAACTCTTGGGTGCTTTAGTTTCCTCCTCTGTAAAATGGGAATAATAATAGGACCTCATTGAGTTCAAGAACAAATGAGTTAATATTTATAAAATACTTAGATAAGTGCAAATAGTGACACAATAGTGTATTTAATAATGTTGTTGCTGTTCTGTTACTGTGCTGTGTGAGTGCTCAGTTGTGTTTAACTCTTTGCAACCCTATGAACTGTAGTCCGCCAAACCCCTCTTATTCATGGGATTCCCCAGGCAAGAATACTAGAGTGGGTTGCCATTTCCTTCTCCAAGGAATCTTTCTGACCCAGGAATGGAACCCATGGCTCTTGCGTTTTCTGCACTGGCAGATTGGTTCTTTACCACTATGGCACCTGGAAAACTGGAAAGTATAAAGGAATATAATGATTAAGTAAAGATAGCTCTTGCCTTCATGGACACCACTGCCAATGCAGGAGGAGAAACATAAGCAATTTTTAAATTTTTAAAATGTAGATAATTGTAATATCCAAGCTATGCACATAGTACCATGAGAACACAAAGAAGAGATGTACCCAACCAGAAAAGGCACAGGGGTTGAGGAGTGTCCTACAAGGGTTCACAGAGAAGGTAAAGCTTACCAGGAGACTTGAAAGATGAATATAAGGTCCCAGACAAATGATAGTCCCAAGGGACTTTCGAACATTTTAAGCCACCAGAACATGCACAACTGAATGTGAAATTTGGCATATTTGAGTCTTAGAAGGTATTTATTATAGAAGGCTATTATTATAGAAGGTTATTGTGAACTAAAAAGTGCACTAAACAGCAAGAAAGTGGAAAGGCAGGCTGGTACCAGGTAACTGAACAAAAAGTCTGGAACAGATTGTTTCAGATGAGGGTGAACTTGAAGAGTTATAAGCAGGAAATGTCTGATAATATTTATATTTTAGAAAGATTACCAGGTTGGATTATAAGAGACTGGCAGTAGTCATGTAGGTATCAGTTGGATATTTGCATAACCAAAGGTAATGATAATCAAGGGAAGGATTAAAGTAATTGAATAAAATCTGCAGAACCAACTTCATGTTAGAGTGATGATACCACTCTAATGGCAGAAAGTGAAGAGGAACTAAAGAGCCTTTTGATGAGGGTGAAAGAGAGTGAAAATGCTGGCTTTAAACTCAACATTCAAGAAATTAAGACCATTGCATTTGGTGCCATCACTTCATGGGAAATAGATGGAGAAAAAGTAGAAACAGTGACAGATATTATTTTCTTGGGCTCCAAAATCAGTACAGATGGTGATTGCAGCCAAGAAATTAAAAGACACTTGCTCCTTGGAAGAAAAGCTATGAAAAATCTAGACAACATATTAAAAAGCAGAGACATCACTTCAGTGACAAAGGTCTACATGTATATATATATATATGTATCTACATATACATATGTGTGTGTGTATATATATATATACACACACATACTCAAAGCTATGGTTTTTCCAGTAGTTATGTACAGATGCGAGACATAGACCACAAAGAAGGTCAACTGCCAAAACACTGATAAAACACTGATGCTTTCAAATTGTGGTGCTGGAGAAGACTCTTATGAGTCCCTTGGACTGCAAGGAGATCAAACCAGTTAATCTTAAAGGAAATCAATCTTGCATATTCATTGAAGGACTGATGCTGAAGCTGAAGCTCCAATACTTTGACTACTTGATGCAAAAAACCCACTCATTGGAAAAGCCCCAGACATTGAACAAAAGAATAGGGCAGCCGAGGATGAGACGGTTAGATGGCATCACTGACTCAATGGACATGAATTTGAGCAAACTCCAAGAGTCAGTGGAGGACAGAGGAGCCTGGCATGCTGCAGTCTTTGGAATCAGAGTCAAACATGACATAACAACTGAACAATAACAAAATTAAGGAAGGAGAAGAATCAAGGTTGAATCTCTAGCAATTTCTCTGGTGGGTCCAGGGGCTAAGAGTCTGCCTTGTAACAAAAGAGATATTTTAATCCCTGGTCAGGGAACTAAGATCCCACATGCCATGAAGCAACTAGGCACATGACACCACAAAGATTCTGAGTGTGGCAACTAAACCTCAAAGCAGCCAAATTAGAAGGTCTGGCTTAGGGGACTGGTCAGGTGAAATACTTTCTCTCAGACAAAGAATATACGGGAAAACAACAGTACTACAGAAATATAATGAGTAGACTTTCATTTGAGGTTGATATCTCAAATATACAATTAGAGTCAGAAAATAATTCTAGTCTGGGATTTGTGTTCAAGATCCAGTGCAGGCATCACTCTGATGATCTTCCTTGAAATCCCACATTGACCTAAATGTTGATTTTCTGTGCACTATTGTATAACACCCTTATCATATCATTTATACCACCATGTTGCATTTTTGTTTTTATACCTATACTCCTCCTTTTGTTCAAACTCTTATTTATTTAGTCAGTAAATACAATATATCCCATATTATACCCAGAATAGATGCAAGGAATTCCCTTGTAAATAGTACAACTGTGATCCTTGGGTTTCTAGAACATTTAGCCTAACAGGAAAAACACATCCTCAGTAAATGCTTTCCAAATTGGATGAGACAGATTTGAGGATCATGGGTATAAGTAGTACTGAAATCCTGAATGAGGATAAAATCTTTTTAGGAAGTCAGAGGTAAAAAGAGTCTTATGCTGAATAAGGATGGGAAACCCCAATATTCAAAATTAAATGAACTCAGGAAGAGTAGAGTTAAAAAAGGAAAGTTGGATCTAGTAGAAGGAAAAGCATAAAATTATTTTTTAATCCAAGGAAACAGAGTTTCAATGAGTGAATAACTGTCAAACACTGAAAAGAGAGGTCAGTGAAGAAGATGCCTACATGCATGCTCAGACCCTTCAGTCATGTCCGACTCTTTGCAAAGCTACGAAGCCCTCCAGGTTCCCCTGTCCATGGGATTCTCCAGGCAAGAATACTGGTGTGGGTTGCCATGCTCTCCTCCAGAGGATCTTCCCAACCTACAAATGGAATCCGTTGTCTCTTACGTCTCCTCCACTGGTGGGCAGGTTCTTTACCACTAGTGTCACTTGGGAAGAAGATGTCTCCACAACACCAATTAGACCTGTAGCAGTGGACAGACTTTGGTCTCCATGATTGTGGTTTCCTGGTGTTACTCTCATGAATCTGTTAGGTTGTATAAAGGATATAATTAAGGTTACTAATAAAATGACCTTTAGAAGGGTTATTATCCTGGATTAAAATTGTGAACCTAATCTAATCATATTACTCCTGAAAAGCAGAGATCTTTCTTCAACTTGCAGCAGAAAGAGGAGAAGGGCTATAAAGCAAAGGATTTCACATACTGTTGTTGACTTGAAAATGAAAGGAGCCACTTAAGAAAATCAGGAACCTCAGTCCTACAACAAGGAAGTGAATTGTTCCAATAACCTACATAAACTTGGAATTATGCCCAGCATTTCCAGACAGGAGGCCAGCTCTACTGACTCCTTGATTTCAACAGACACCCTTATCATATCATTTATACCACCATGTTGCATTTTTGTTTTTATACCTATACTCCTCCTTTTGTTCAAACTCTTATTTATTTAGTCAGTAAATACAATATATCCCATATTATACCCAGAATAGATGCAAGGAATTCCCTTGTAAATAGTACAACTGTGATCCTTGGGTTTCTAGAACATTTAGCCTAACAGGAAAAACACATCCTCAGTAAATGCTTTCCAAATTGGATGAGACAGATTTGAGGATCATGGGTATAAGTAGTACTGAAATCCTGAATGAGGATAAAATCTTTTTAGGAAGTCAGAGGTAAAAAGAGTCTTATGCTGAATAAGGATGGGAAACCCCAATATTCAAAATTAAATGAACTCAGGAAGAGTAGAGTTAAAAAAGGAAAGTTGGATCTAGTAGAAGGAAAAGCATAAAATTTTTTTTTAATCCAAGGAAACAGAGTTTCAATGAGTGAATAACTGTCAAACACTGAAAAGAGAGGTCAGTGAAGAAGATGCCTACATGCATGCTCAGACCCTTCAGTCATGTCCGACTCTTTGCAAAGCTACGAAGCCCTCCAGGTTCCCCTGTCCATGGGATTCTCCAGGCAAGAATACTGGTGTGGGTTGCCATGCTCTCCTCCAGAGGATCTTCCCAACCTACAAATGGAATCCGTTGTCTCTTACGTCTCCTCCACTGGTGGGCAGGTTCTTTACCACTAGTGTCACTTGGGAAGAAGATGTCTCCACAACACCAATTAGACCTGTAGCAGTGGACAGACTTTGGTCTCCATGATTGTGGTTTCCTGGTGTTACTCTCATGAATCTGTTAGGTTGTATAAAGGATATAATTAAGGTTACTAATAAAATGACCTTTAGAAGGGTTATTATCCTGGATTAAAATTGTGAACCTAATCTAATCATATTACTCCTGAAAAGCAGAGATCTTTCTTCAACTTGCAGCAGAAAGAGGAGAAGGGCTATAAAGCAAAGGATTTCACATACTGTTGTTGACTTGAAAATGAAAGGAGCCACTTAAGAAAATCAGGAACCTCAGTCCTACAACAAGGAAGTGAATTGTTCCAATAACCTACATAAACTTGGAATTATGCCCAGCATTTCCAGACAGGAGGCCAGCTCTACTGACTCCTTGATTTCAACAGAGGATCCAATTAAGAGTGGACTATGCTATGCCTGGACTTCTGAGCTATGGAATTGTGAGACAATAAACTTGTGTTGTTCTAAGTCACACAGTCTGCAATAATTTATTAGGATAGCTGTAAGGGAACCAGCTGTCATGGAACCTACGGTTCCTCTTCAGGATATACAGTGTCCTGGGTCTGGAATGTTCTAAGATATGGAAGGTCAGTGTTGAACTGCTGGATAGCCCCAGATGTTTTTCCCTTTAGGAGAAATATAGCCCTGTGGAGCATTTTTTTTTTTTAAGATTTATTTATTTTATTTATTTTGGGGGGAGTGGTGGGGAGGGAGGGGAGCAGGAGGGCTACTTCTATTGGTCTTTCATTTGTCTATTTTCATCCATCTTTGTTCTTTGGCCCGTGTGGGCCTCCCATCGCGGTGGCATCTGTTGTGGCAGAGTGCCGGCTCTGGGCGCATGCGCTCCAGAGCTCTGGCTCGGTAATTGGACACATGGGTCCAGCCACTCCGCGGCACATGGGATCTTCCCAGACCAGGGATGGAACTGGCACCCCTTGCACTGCAAGGCGGTGTCCTTACCCACTGGAGCACCAGCGAAGCCCCTGTGGAACTTTCTTGTATGCTTACTTGTGTGTATTACATGGCACCTGGCCAGCCCCACCGGTCCGTCGGCCCTCTGTTCACCCTTAGGTAAAAACATCTTAGTCTGCCAAATATAAGGGGCATTTGCCTTCCAATGAGAAACATTATTCCAACCCTTGAGTATTAAGTCCTCCTTAGTAACTCCAAACACATAGAAGGTGCAGTAGGTTAAGCTCTGTGGACTTCTACTTCTAGTGGTTGCCTTTATTAACATCTGTGTTATTCTCCTTTTTTGAGGTTGGCAACTCAATCTTCCTATTCTGCAATAGTAACAGAAAACTAGAAAACATCACATCTGGTGTAATGATTAACGTGTCAATTTGATTGGGCTAAGTGATGCAGGAGGAAAAGGGGGTGACAGAGGATGAGATGGTTGGATGGCATCACCAATTCAATGGACATGAGTCTGAGCAAACTCTGGGAGACAGTGAAGGACAGAGAAGCCTGGCACGCTGCAATCCATGGGGTCACAAGGAATTGGACATGACTGAGTACAATGCATGAAGAGATACCCAGAGAGCTAGTCAAACATAGTGGGTTGGCCAAAAAGATCATTCAGATTTTTCCATATATAACATCTTAATAATTTCTTGGTGTACCCATGATGGTATATCTGGAAGAGATTATCATTTGAATCAGCAGAATAAGTAAAGATCACCCTCACCAATGTAGTTAGGCATCATCCAGTTCACTGAGGTCATGAATAGAGCAAAGAGGCAGAAGAAGGGCAAATTCACTTTCTCTGAATGAGCTGAGTGAGACATCCATCTTCTCCTGCCCTCAGACATCAGTGTTCCTGATTGCTGGATGTCCAGAAATGGACTCAATCCTACCACCAGCTTTCTATGTTCTCCACCTTGTACGTGACAGGTCATGGGACTTCTCAAACTCACATTACTATACATGTTCAGTCGCTTCAGTTGTTTCCAACTCTTTCTGACTCCATGGACTGTAACCATCAAGGTGCCTCTGTCCATGTGATTTTCCCGGAAAGAATACCAGAGTGGGTTGCCAATCTTCCCAACCCAGGAGCTGAAACTGCATCTCTTGTGGCTCCTCTATTGGCAGGCAGATTCCTTACCATTTGAGCCACCTGAGAAGTCCCATATAAACCAATTTCCATAATAAAGCACATGTTATACCCTATTGTGTGTGTGTGTGTGTGTGTGTGTGTGTGTGTATAATTGGAATAATACTGGAAACTATGAGTCAATAAAGGGGTGATTTTGAAAACACCTTCTTTGGTTTACTGAGGCCAAGAGATCACCCCGATTTAGGAGGGGATGGGAGATTGTTGAGGTAAAGGAGCATTTTCTCATCATAATTCCTTTTTATTTATTTCTTTTTTTTTAAATTCCTAGTAACAGAAAACTAGAAAACATCACATCTGGTGTAATGATTAACGTGTCAATTTGATTGGGCTAAGTGATGCAGGAGGAAAAGGGGGTGACAGAGGATGAGATGGTTGGATGGCATCACCAATTCAATGGACATGAGTCTGAGCAAACTCTGGGAGACAGTGAAGGACAGAGAAGCCTGGCACGCTGCAATCCATGGGGTCACAAGGAATTGGACATGACTGAGTACAATGCATGAAGAGATACCCAGAGAGCTAGTCAAACATAGTGGGTTGGCCAAAAAGATCATTCAGATTTTTCCATATATAACATCTTAATAATTTCTTGGTGTACCCATGATGGTATATCTGGAAGAGATTATCATTTGAATCAGCAGAATAAGTAAAGATCACCCTCACCAATGTAGTTAGGCATCATCCAGTTCACTGAGGTCATGAATAGAGCAAAGAGGCAGAAGAAGGGCAAATTCACTTTCTCTGAATGAGCTGAGTGAGACATCCATCTTCTCCTGCCCTCAGACATCAGTGTTCCTGATTGCTGGATGTCCAGAAATGGACTCAATCCTACCACCAGCTTTCTATGTTCTCCACCTTGTACGTGACAGGTCATGGGACTTCTCAAACTCACATTACTATACATGTTCAGTCGCTTCAGTTGTTTCCAACTCTTTCTGACTCCATGGACTGTAACCATCAAGGTGCCTCTGTCCATGTGATTTTCCCGGAAAGAATACCAGAGTGGGTTGCCAATCTTCCCAACCCAGGAGCTGAAACTGCATCTCTTGTGGCTCCTCTATTGGCAGGCAGATTCCTTACCATTTGAGCCACCTGAGAAGTCCCATATAAACCAATTTCCATAATAAAGCACATGTTATACCCTATTGTGTGTGTGTGTGTGTGTGTGTGTGTGTGTGTATAATTGGAATAATACTGGAAACTATGAGTCAATAAAGGGGTGATTTTGAAAACACCTTCTTTGGTTTACTGAGGCCAAGAGATCACCCCGATTTAGGAGGGGATGGGAGATTGTTGAGGTAAAGGAGCATTTTCTCATCATAATTCCTTTATTTATGCTAATTTCTATTGTGCTTTATATAATATTTGTGTGATGATTTACAAAGTCAATTTGTTGAATTTTACACATCCCCCCAAATACAATCTAATGTAATGACGTTTAATCCATTTGCATATTCGATAAACATTTCCCCAATCTCTCTCTAGAAAAAAAATTTAAAAATGAATCTAACAGAAAGAATTCAAGACCAAACTTCAAGGGTCAAGATAGATTTTAAAATCCCTACTGCATTACTATGTGCTTTCTAAACATCAAAAGGTTTCAAAAGAGATCTTGTTAAAGTCCATTCGCACAACTCAATATAGAAAAACACAGAACTGGAAAGACTCTTGATGTTTCACTATGAAGCAGATTCCTTTTGACTTGAATTCCCCCTCTTTATTTTTTCAAAATTATGTTTAAATAAATAAGAAAATATACTGGCAATTTTCATAGAAAACACATAAACTACATAACTAACTTTAACTTGTTTCCATCTAAAAATTAACTCCAAAATTGTAAGAATAATAGTAACTCTGAAATGTATTTTCATATCTATGTATAACATATACATGTGATATGTATATATATATACATATATATACATACATATATATATATACAAATATAATGCTACATATGTATGTATATAAATCTTTGGCAAAACTTTTAAAAAAGTCATATTCCAGAAAATTTTTCTGATTCATCTTCAGAAGATTTTATATAATACCAGTTTAATAGACATTTCTTTAATGATTTAATTTTTACTATGTGTGAAGCTCTCTCTACTAGGCAACAAGGGGTGATATAAAAATGCATTTTGCTCTCCAAAGTCCATTTCAGATGGAAATCCAAATAAGTTTTGTAAATATATGCACAGGATTATCAGATCAAATTAATATTAATTAGGTTCATCATGTTTGCTAAGATGGCCCCAAAAACTGTAGAACTAGTATTTCTAGCTCTTTTGCATGTAGAAATGGGTCATTGTATTTCTGTTTTACCTGATTCAACAGCTATTATAAACCCTGCTGCTATGGGTTCAATTGAATCCAGCAGATATGCTAAATGTGGTGTGTTCAACCTTGAAGTTTAAAAGCCATGTCAAGGGCTTGTCCTTAAGGAGCTGAGTCCCAAAAATGCACTTAACCACATGCAAATCGTATAAACCAAGGAATGTTTAGGCAATTACTATTAAATCATTGCACGTCCTATTTTTGTGTGTTTCATGTTTTTCTCACATATTATACTTTAACTCATATTACACCCACATGGAATAAAACTTAGGTGATTTTTTTCATCTTTATATCAACTTGGTTAATAAAACTGGCTTGAAAATATATTGTAATTTTTTCATAAATTTGAATTCATTCTAGTTTATGTTTAAATGTATGTCTACTTAAATAATTTAGAAATATAAAGAATAATTGGTATGGTATATTGCTAGAAATTATATTATGATCTTAAAAATCCTTAAAGTCTAGAACTTGGCACATTATTTACACCTATTCCATGTAATTTATGAAATATTTTTCTCATATGTGTCTTGTTATGTAATTTAACTCAATTTAAAACCATTTATACATAATCTCCAGAAGCAAATATCTGGTATGTAAAAACCATTAAATATTTTTATCTACACTTACAGCTTCAAACAAGTCATATTTTATTTTATTTTACAAGTTTTACTTGTTATACCCTATCACTATGTTTATAAGCATACCATTACTTACAACCATAACAAACAGTGCCAAATTCAAAGAATATTTTGTGTTCTTAAAAAAATAGTGGAAGTTATTATCTTGTGCCATATACTTGATAATTTGGTAATTTAAATTTTATTACACCAAATCTTTAAAATAAATAGCTGTAATTTTCATTTTTAAATAATTCAAAAGGTTTTCAATAAACAACTTAATCTGAAACAGAAGGGAAGACAAAAGCTACTTGGATGCTCTGACCTGGTGAATTGCTGAAAATGACTTAGTGATGAAACTACTTTGGCTTGACAATAACTCCCTTCTTCTCCTTCTTCCTCTTTTTCTTTTACATCTCCTTACAAAGCCGTCATTGTAGACTGTCTATAAAATGTATAATGTCCTTAGTTTTCAACGTACAGATATAGTTTGCCCTTGAAGGAAAATAGAAAATATAATGTGTCATATAACACAAACACATTTTTTTTAATTAAAAATAAGTTGAGAAACACATTTGCCTGCACTCATGTCATTATATCTGCTTAACTGACTTCTTCCTTGTTTGTGTGCCCCTTCATTAAAGATCTAATGCAAGATGAAACAGATTTTGTAATTCTGTAATATCAATGAGAATCATTGTTGCCACTCTCTGCAAAGTATGCAAATTTCAAGGCTATTTTTTTCTACTTCATCCCTGACATTCAATAGATTAGTATTCCTCTACACAGAAAAGCACTATAGTCAATATTAAGCATACTAATGGTCAGATTGTATTTTTAGGCCATACCTTTCTAAGTCAGAAATAGTCCATTCTAACTAGAAAGTTAACTAGAAATTCATTTAAACTAGAAATCCATCATAATCACATATTGCTTCTCTCATATTTTTATCAAGAATAAAAATACAACCTAGCCAACTCATTTGCATTACAATCTAATTTTGAAATTACTTTATCAATGCAATAACACATTCAATAGGGCTTTTGTCTTATTGATGAAAAGAGAATCTACTTGGTTAGGGAGTACATAACATTTTTTAATTAAATTTGTGTTATTATTGTCCTTACACTCAAAGGACCAGGTGATGGGAATGTTCTGTGGAGGAAAATAATACTGCTATAATAACAGCAATAGTCATGAAAATTTAATAACATTTTCACTGAGACATGATGACATAATAATAAATATCATAATTTAGGCACCTTGGCTGAAAGAAGGAAAGTAACCAATAAAATATTTACTAGACAAAAGATACTTCTAGAAACTGGGGAAATAAAGATGAGATAAATATGACTCATTTCCATCACCTGGGTGAAGAGACAGGTCTTATATACAAACACAAATAACAACAAGGTGGTCAATTATGAGATTATGAGTCAGGTTACTGAACCTTTGAAAAGAAAGGGAGTGAACAGAGATACTAAGCAGGAAAGGATGCAGCGACAGAAACGTATGTTAAGAGGCTGACACATGGACTGGAGAAATGACGCAGACAATTCAAACAGGAGGCCCATATGCACTTATGCTGGAAAGGTGGCATGTGCCAGACTGTGGAGAGTTTTGAATGTCCAACCAAGGGGAGGGGAACATGTTGTCTAAGAATTTGAATATGACAGTTTCAGTGGGAATTTAGAGGGATTGAAGGAGGCCAATGGCACTTTTCTAGGAAGAATCTATAGGATTCAGTGATTGAAGGATAGGATAATGGAATAAAAAGGACCAAGGATGACATTAAGGTTTTAAGTATGAATGACCAGGAAAATAAAGATATTATCTTTCTGTAAAAAAATTCTTAAGAATATTTCCCTCAATGTACAGTTAGGAGAGACATGATGACATAATAATAAATATCATAATTTAGGAAAAGTTTTAATAGAAAACTTAAATCAAATGCACAGTGGGAAAAAAATCACTCTAATTACATCAGTGATTATGTGAAGACAACCGCAACTTTCATTTGTAGATATTCACAATGACAACCCTCAGGGGCATAGTGACAGTGTATATGAGTTGCATTTCAGAGTGCACAGTTACCTAGCCCTCTTGTGATTAAGTTTAAAATTTCTATATGTAATGTTAAACATGTCACTTACATTGCATTTTATATAATGCATGAGAGTATTTATAAGAATTCTATGCATTTCTGAGAGTTTACCCAATCATATAATTTAAACTACTTTTGAGCACTTAATCAAAGGTTTGAAAGTTTTAAAGAAAATAAAGATGACTGAACCTTGATTAAAAGTCCTAAGAAACCTATAAGGAATGCTTATTAAACATTACAGAAGGAATAAAATCACTCTAGGACCATGATCAAGAAGAACAGAGAATATGGTAGAAAGGAAGAACAAATAAAGAGTTAAAGAGTGAAATGTCTTAAGATCAATCAAACAACAATATCAGATGTGAACAGATATCAAGCTCAAACAAATGCAGAAGCGCAGAGCTCAGGAAATAAGTGTTAAACCCATGAACGCTGCAAGATATGGTATTGGGGACCAGAGTTAAACAGATCAAGTAAAGGCAATCAGATTTAAACAATAATGGCAACACACTCAAGTTTTCTTGTCTGAGAAATCCCATACACAGAGGAGCTTAGCAGGCTACAGTCTATGGAGTTGAACACAACTGAGCGACTAAGCATGCATCAATAATGTATTCCAATATAGCATGTTACCCCAAGTGTAACATATATTGTACCTGTTAAGCTTTAGCAGGCCATCCAACTTGAATAAAGATAAAATCGCTTTTCTTTTGATATAGTATAAAAGGCTACACAAGAGAAACTACTAAGAGAAAAATGAGTTTCATTTAAAATATGGTTAAAGAATTCCATATTCCTTTTCTTATAAAGAACAAGTCTTCTACCATTACAAAGTCTGCACCGAATTTTCTCAAAGCCAGAATTTATCCTGGAATGAGGTCCAACACACATGAGATATGCTTTGCACACTTCTTCAGGAAAGAAATAAGTGCCCTGCATTGTTCTCAAAATTTCAAGAGTAAATAATAAATCTACACAATACCATGAAATAATTTAGACACTTAATTGATATTGAGTAAAATATATAAAAGATACATAAATATCATCTATCTAGAAGACATCGCAAATGACTGGTAGTTCAGACAGCCTCAAAAGTAGGTGAGTCTTGCATTTTCCGGAGTAATTTTACAATGCACTTCACTCTTGATCACAAATTGCTTAACAAAGTGTCTAGCATAAAGAAGGCATCCAGTAAATCTTAAAAAGTATTGTATATGTGATTCTGAGATTTGCAGAAACAATGAGAAATTGTTGTAATCTTAAAAATTAAAAACTAAAAAATGTTACTCCTGCATTTGGTAGAGTAGATTTTCCTGAAAGTGAACAGTGTTGGTCACCTAGTCATGTCTGACTTTTTGTGATCCCATAGACTGTAGTCCACCAGGTTCCCCTGTCCATGGAATTTTCCAGGCAAGAATACTGGAGTGGGTAGCCATTCCCTTCTCCAGGGAATTTCCCCAAGCCACGGATCGATTTGTGTCTCCTGAGTCCCCTGCATTGGCAGGTGGATTTTTAACTAGTATGCCACGTAGTAAGCCCATACTTTGCATTACTGCATATTCATTTAGTTTTTTACTAGAATGATCATGTTTTAATTTTAAAGAAGAAAAGAATGCTGATGGCCCTTTAAAGCCCTGGAAAAGGGGGTTTCCCTGGTGGTCCAGTGGGTAAAGAGTCCTCCTTATAGTGCAAGGAGCACCAGTTCAGATCCCTAGCCTGGCAAGATCCCACATGCAGAGGAACGGCTGGGCTGGTGTGTCCAACTGTGAGCCAGCACTCTGAAGCACATGTGCCCAGAGCCAGTGCTCTGCAACGAGAGAGGCCACTGCAATGAGAGGCCCACACATACCAAAGGATAAAGATGGATGAAAAATAAATGTTGACTTAGAGGCTAAATAAATAAATAAGTAAAGTCCGAGAAAGTTGAAAGTACTTCTAGAAGTATATGTACGTGTGACAGCAAAAGGCAGACATCAACCTAGTTCACAATACACTCTACACATTATAGACATATTAATAAAAGTAGAAAATATGCCATGAGGAAAGCCAGACATTCCACAGTATGTTGATGTTACACATTAAATATACTTTATTGATTGAATCAACAGAAGGTAATTTTAAGTTATATATGTTGATCTCTCGTGGGCTATAATCAGGACATCCATGTGAAAAGGAAAACAGAGCCAAGGTGTAAGCACTGCAGCATATGGTGCCTGTAATCATTTAAGCACTGTATAAGCCCTATTTTCATTTTATTTTAAGCAATATTAATGCATAAAGATTTATGCAAGTATTTTACTGGAAGTTTCTCATATGGAAGTATGACAGAATAACCATTGCCTTCTTCAAGTTCAATTCTAGCAACCATCACAAGAAAAGGAAAGCCTACATGTTAAATGAGGAAAAAAACCAAGGGAGTATTATTAACAGCTTCATTAATTAATATATCTATTGACATTCCCAAAATATACAATCAAGAAACTATTGGTTTAAATTAGCTACATTTTTGTCTTTAGATGTGTTATTTACCAGAAAATCCATGTGACCTAAAAATTTCATCCTAAATGTCCACGCCATCAAATTTTAAAATCAATCATAAAACAATCATGCATATCTTGTCTTTGTAAATGCTTAATTAGTAGTACTACATGACAATAATATAGGAAAAAAACTCTATTGTAAATAAATTATATATCAAATACTATGAGAAGATTTGAATCAGAAACACATTTAGGGTGTGTGCATGTGTGCATGTTACATTGCTTCGGTCATGTCTGACTTTTTTGTGACTCTGTCCATGGGAATCTCCAGGTAAGACTGCAGGAGTGGGTTGTCATGTCCTCTTCCAGGGGATCTTCCCAACCTAGGGATCAAACTTGTATCTTTTATGTCTCCTGCATTGATAGGCAGGTTCTTTACCACTAGTGCCATTAGGGAAGCCCAGTTACAGTGCATTTTCACTCTTTCACAACATGAAATATTTTTGATACTTCACATGTGAACCTGTCCAGCAAAAACACGGGTAAATACAGCAGAGCTCATCAGGAAAATTAATAAAATAAGAATGTATTTAGGATATACCAAATAAATGATGATTTTCTTAGATGCATGCAGAATAATTAGGGCTAATTCAAGCCACTGCAAGAAAAAGTGTGTATTATATTTATCAACTGTTCACAAAGCAGAATTTGTGGATTTTTCTTATTTATGCTTTATAAAAATCAGCCTTGATTTTCTACAATATCATTTTAAATTAATGAAGATAATTTGTGCAATAAAATTCACATTTTTAAAATATTAGTACTCGGATATAAGAATGAAAAATTATATTAATAATCATTTCTGTTGTTCAGTCACTAGATCATATTCAACTCTTTGAGACACTATGGGCATTTAACCGTCTTATAAAAATTCACTTTATATGGTAGTTAACATAGTAAACATATATCTGTAGATCCTCCTCACTAAAAAAATAACCCTTTGAGGTATTTTTAGTGATACAGATTGAAAACAATATTTTAAATTAAATTTTTAGTGTGGCCTAGTTAAGAGTAACTTGGATCAGCTATTCTTAATTTGTATTTCTGTGTACCCTTTCAATAAAGAGTGATCACAAATAAATGGTTAATAAAATTTTCTGTAATGCTGGCCTTTGAAATAATATGCAGTCCCTTTTATCTCAAAGGTCTTTTTTTTTGCCTTTCATTGGCAAACTAGGGAAACATATCTTCTTCCTCCCTACCCAACATCTGACATGGAAGATTTCAAATAGTAGTACAAAAAAAAAAACTAAATTGTAAATAAATTATATATCAAATACTATGAGAAGATTTGAATCAGAAACACATTTAGGGTGTGTGCATGTGTGCATGTTACATTGCTTCGGTCATGTCTGACTTTTTTGTGACTCTGTCCATGGGAATCTCCAGGTAAGACTGCAGGAGTGGGTTGTCATGTCCTCTTCCAGGGGATCTTCCCAACCTAGGGATCAAACTTGTATCTTTTATGTCTCCTGCATTGATAGGCAGGTTCTTTACCACTAGTGCCATTAGGGAAGCCCAGTTACAGTGCATTTTCACTCTTTCACAACATGAAATATTTTTGATACTTCACATGTGAACCTGTCCAGCAAAAACACGGGTAAATACAGCAGAGCTCATCAGGAAAATTAATAAAATAAGAATGTATTTAGGATATACCAAATAAATGATGATTTTCTTAGATGCATGCAGAATAATTAGGGCTAATTCAAGCCACTGCAAGAAAAAGTGTGTATTATATTTATCAACTGTTCACAAAGCAGAATTTGTGGATTTTTCTTATTTATGCTTTATAAAAATCAGCCTTGATTTTCTACAATATCATTTTAAATTAATGAAGATAATTTGTGCAATAAAATTCACATTTTTAAAATATTAGTACTCGGATATAAGAATGAAAAATTATATTAATAATCATTTCTGTTGTTCAGTCACTAGATCATATTCAACTCTTTGAGACACTATGGGCATTTAACCGTCTTATAAAAATTCACTTTATATGGTAGTTAACATAGTAAACATATATCTGTAGATCCTCCTCACTAAAAAAATAACCCTTTGAGGTATTTTTAGTGATACAGATTGAAAACAATATTTTAAATTAAATTTTTAGTGTGGCCTAGTTAAGAGTAACTTGGATCAGCTATTCTTAATTTGTATTTCTGTGTACCCTTTCAATAAAGAGTGATCACAAATAAATGGTTAATAAAATTTTCTGTAATGCTGGCCTTTGAAATAATATGCAGTCCCTTTTATCTCAAAGGTCTTTTTTTTTGCCTTTCATTGGCAAACTAGGGAAACATATCCCTTCTTCCTCCCTACCCCCAACATCTGACATGGAAGATCTGGTCTTGCCAAGGATAACTTTTTTCTAAGAAAGGGCAGCACTGTCCCCTAGTGGACGTATGATATATTCAATACAAAAGTATTTTCACAAAAGAGAGAAATACCAAGTTTTACATAAAATAATTCAATAGCAGGAGTTTTACTGTATTGATGGGCCAGTTCTAGAATTGCTCCTGGATGCCATCCACTTTCAAGGAAAAATATTCTTCTAGCCATCTGATTACTGCTAGTCGACCACGATTTGTTAGAGCAAAGGAAATCAAAAGGTCAATGAAGTTGTTTCAGCTTCAGTAGATATAAAATACATGATACCATTGTCATCACTGTGAGCACCAAAAATGTCAGTCACTTCATAACCCACTGCTCAGTGATAATAACTTAAATGTAAGCTCAAATAGCCAATCCCACACCCACCACTAGATAATGTATCTTACAGCATTACTTCTTTTCCTTCATAGCCCTTGTCACAGTTGGTAATTACATTTGTGTGATAATTTGCTTAATATCCATTTCTATATATTAAGAAATGACCTCTTAATATTCATCACTATATCCTTAGTACTTAGCACCATACTTGGCAGGGAGAGTCGGGGGCAGAAGACACTTCCTATTCTTAGGAATTAATAAATAAGGCAGAGAAATAATTTAAGAATAAAGATGGGATCAAGGTATATTATCATCCTGAAGGAGAAAACAACAACCCACTCTAGTATTCTTGCCTGGGAAATCTCATTGACAGAGGAGCCTGGCAGGCTTCAGTTCATGGGGTTGCAGAGTTGGGCATGACTGAGAGACTGAGCAAGCATGTAAGGTACATTCTCATAATTTCATGCTAATTTGAGGTATTTTTAGTGATACAGATTGAAAACAATATTTTAAATTAAATTTTTAGTGTGGCCTAGTTAAGAGTAACTTGGATCAGCTATTCTTAATTTGTATTTCTGTGTACCCTTTCAATAAAGAGTGATCACAAATAAATGGTTAATAAAATTTTCTGTAATGCTGGCCTTTGAAATAATATGCAGTCCCTTTTATCTCAAAGGTCTTTTTTTTTGCCTTTCATTGGCAAACTAGGGAAACATATCCCTTCTTCCTCCCTACCCCCAACATCTGACATGGAAGATCTGGTCTTGCCAAGGATAACTTTTTTCTAAGAAAGGGCAGCACTGTCCCCTAGTGGACGTATGATATATTCAATACAAAAGTATTTTCACAAAAGAGAGAAATACCAAGTTTTACATAAAATAATTCAATAGCAGGAGTTTTACTGTATTGATGGGCCAGTTCTAGAATTGCTCCTGGATGCCATCCACTTTCAAGGAAAAATATTCTTCTAGCCATCTGATTACTGCTAGTCGACCACGATTTGTTAGAGCAAAGGAAATCAAAAGGTCAATGAAGTTGTTTCAGCTTCAGTAGATATAAAATACATGATACCATTGTCATCACTGTGAGCACCAAAAATGTCAGTCACTTCATAACCCACTGCTCAGTGATAATAACTTAAATGTAAGCTCAAATAGCCAATCCCACACCCACCACTAGATAATGTATCTTACAGCATTACTTCTTTTCCTTCATAGCCCTTGTCACAGTTGGTAATTACATTTGTGTGATAATTTGCTTAATATCCATTTCTATATATTAAGAAATGACCTCTTAATATTCATCACTATATCCTTAGTACTTAGCACCATACTTGGCAGGGAGAGTCGGGGGCAGAAGACACTTCCTATTCTTAGGAATTAATAAATAAGGCAGAGAAATAATTTAAGAATAAAGATGGGATCAAGGTATATTATCATCCTGAAGGAGAAAACAACAACCCACTCTAGTATTCTTGCCTGGGAAATCTCATTGACAGAGGAGCCTGGCAGGCTTCAGTTCATGGGGTTGCAGAGTTGGGCATGACTGAGAGACTGAGCAAGCATGTAAGGTACATTCTCATAATTTCATGCTAATTTCCCATTTAATAAGGTACTTCTGCACCCACTTACATAATGATGAAGCACTAAAACAACACATTCTCAGGTTTTTCCCTACCTTTTCAAGTTTCCACTCTTAATAATATGCTTCTCATGGACTTTGTCCTTCAAAAGAGCATTATCAATTAGCTTTCTGCTATACCTATCTTGTGAAGTATCATTGTTTTGAGTGAGGCCTCTAGTTACTCATGATTTCATAACTTACACTCTACTTCTTTTAGAGGGAATACATTCCAATTTTTGTTTGGCATAGTGACTTCACAGTATCCATGACTATTTAAAAATTCTGCAATGACTTCATGATGCTTCCTTTCAAAATGTTTCCTTTTTCGGAGTATGCCTAATAGCAAACATTCAATTATCCCCTTCCATGGAGTATGTTCAGCCTATAAAGACTGATTCAAAGTCATGAGGCAGTCATTGATGGTAAATTAACACTCTCTTGGGACTTTTAGTTAACCTTGACCTAGGTTATTACTTTGAGCCGGCTTTGCACTAAGTTTAAGTACTGCAACACAATCTGCTTTTGGAAATACTAAAGGACTCATTCAAATGCAAGGTAGTAAACAATAGGGATTTGGGTATAGCACAGCAATCCCTTTGATACTTACATAAATTTCTCACCATGTTGATGGTTTCACAGTTCCCAAAAACAAAGTAAAACATATTTTCCTAAATACCCAAACCCACCCACCACTAGATAATGTATCTTACAGCATTACTTCTTTTCCTTCATAGCCCTTGTCACAGTTGGTAATTACATTTGTGTGATAATTTGCTTAATATCCATTTCTATATATTAAGAAATGACCTCTTAATATTCATCACTATATCCTTAGTACTTAGCACCATACTTGGCGGGGAGAGTCGGGGGCAGAAGACACTTCCTATTCTTAGGAATTAATAAATAAGGCAGAGAAATAATTTAAGAATAAAGATGGGATCAAGGTATATTATCATCCTGAAGGAGAAAACAACAACCCACTCTAGTATTCTTGCCTGGGAAATCTCATTGACAGAGGAGCCTGGCAGGCTTCAGTTCATGGGGTTGCAGAGTTGGGCATGACTGAGAGACTGAGCAAGCATGTAAGGTACATTCTCATAATTTCATGCTAATTTCCCATTTAATAAGGTACTTCTGCACCCACTTACATAATGATGAAGCACTAAAACAACACATTCTCAGGTTTTTCCCTACCTTTTCAAGTTTCCACTCTTAATAATATGCTTCTCATGGACTTTGTCCTTCAAAAGAGCATTATCAATTAGCTTTCTGCTATACCTATCTTGTGAAGTATCATTGTTTTGAGTGAGGCCTCTAGTTACTCATGATTTCATAACTTACACTCTACTTCTTTTAGAGGGAATACATTCCAATTTTTGTTTGGCATAGTGACTTCACAGTATCCATGACTATTTAAAAATTCTGCAATGACTTCATGATGCTTCCTTTCAAAATGTTTCCTTTTTCGGAGTATGCCTAATAGCAAACATTCAATTATCCCCTTCCATGGAGTATGTTCAGCCTATAAAGACTGATTCAAAGTCATGAGGCAGTCATTGATGGTAAATTAACACTCTCTTGGGACTTTTAGTTAACCTTGACCTAGGTTATTACTTTGAGCCGGCTTTGCACTAAGTTTAAGTACTGCAACACAATCTGCTTTTGGAAATACTAAAGGACTCATTCAAATGCAAGGTAGTAAACAATAGGGATTTGGGTATAGCACAGCAATCCCTTTGATACTTACATAAATTTCTCACCATGTTGATGGTTTCACGTACCAAGTAACAATACCCAAACACAAAACAACAAAACAGCTGAATACAGAAAGCAGTGGTCATATAAAGTATTCCAGGCACGCTCTATTTGAGCCATTGTTCGTGGTTCAGTTGGGCCAAATTCTGCGCCATGATTGGAAGTGCTTATTATGTGATTTTCCTAGTTTTCCTCACATCTTGCTTTGCCTTCACAATTGAGTAGCTTCACAGATTCCTTACATCTGTTTCCATCAAGATATATCCCTCCCTGATTTTCTAAAATACCACCCTGTATTTAAAGTGGTGTACATTTATTAGGAATTCAATACGTCATTTAAACCGGTACTTTATAGGATTGTTGGTCACTAAATTGTATAGGTATTGAGTTGCCTGTTGCAATCCTATATTTTTCCCTACTTGCCCTATTATTCATAGTGTATTTTTTAATATAACATGAGATTTTTTTTTTCAGGAATGCACATAATCTATGTAATATTATGGTAAAGAAAATATTGGGTCCCCACAGATGTCCATATCCTAGTCCCTAGAACTTATAAATATGTTATTTTATATGGAAAAAAATAATTAAGTTACATATACAATCAAGATTATTAATCAACGGACCTTGAGATGGGGAGATTATTCTGAATTATCTGAGTCCAATCTAATTATTGAGTCCTTAAAAGTAGAAGAAGGGTCAGGAAGGAAATAACTCAGTCCACCATTCATGGCTTTACAGATGGAGGAAGGGGGCAGTGAACCAAAAAATGTAGTCAGCTTTTAGAAGCTGAAAAACAAAAGAAAATAGATTCTATCTTAGGGCCTCTCTAGAAAGGAATGCAGAACTAACAAAACTTGACTTTAGCTGAGAGATACACATGTAAGATTTCTGACCTATGTAAGATAACAAATGTGCATTAAGATCCACATTTGTAGTAATTAGCTACAGCAGAAATAGAAAATATATACATAGATACATGTTTAAATTGCAGCTTTTAATGCTTTTTTATAATCTTATTTTTTTTTGACCTCTTGTTTGTTTGTTTATTTATTTATTTTCATCCACCTTTATTCTTTGGCCTGCATTGGGCTTCCCATTGCAGTGGCCTCTCCTGTTGCAGAGCATTGGCTCTGGGAGCACGCGCTCCAGAGCGCTGGCTTGTAATTGGACACACCGGTCCAGCCACTCCACGGCATGTGGGATCTTCCCTGGCCAGGGATCGAACTGGTGCCTGTTGCATTGCAAGGCATACTCTTTACCCACTGGACCACCAGGGAAACCTTTTATTGTGATTTTTAATGTGTGTGCAGTGTGTTCAGTCATGTCTGATTCTTTGTGGCCTCATGGACTGCAGTTCACCAGGCTCCTCTATCCATGGAATTTTCCAGGCAAGAATACTGGAGTGAGTTACCACTTCCTGCTTCAGGGAATCTTCGTAACCCAAGGATCAAACCTGTGTCTCTTGTGTCTCCTGCACTGGAAGGCGGATGCTTTACCACTAGCACCACCTAGGAAGTCCTGCTATTCTTAATACAAAATATTTAATATTGTACACTTGCATCTGAGTAAAATTAAGTTACAATTGGTCTTATTAATTCAGTAAAAGATTTAAAAATCACCCTTATAGGCTTAGGTTGATTCAGGATTTACAAATAACAATTAAATTTAAATTGTCACGAATTCAATACCAACATTCCTTCAGAGTAATGGGGACAACTCTAGGTGAAACAATTTTATATTTGCAATTATAAAATGTGCACACACACACACACACACACACACACACACATGAGGATAAACCAAAGCACCTGTACGAGAAAGAAATCAACAACAAGGTTGTTATCTTAGTTATCATTACCAGCTCATACTTGACATCTATAAAAGGGGCCCGATATATTGAATAATTTACCACCTAAATTTTCCTTCAGGCATCATCTTATGGGTGAATCCTCTCCATACTGTTTTCTCCACCAAAAACTTTCCTGTCCTCTACTCACTTTTCTCTAAACTCTGATAATGAATCAGTTTCTGTTAATGAATTAATAGGAGATGATATATTCCCTTTAAATTAAATAATTTAATCTTAACTAGATCTTTCAGGGAATAATTATCCAGCCCTTAGCTTTAATTGATATGAATTTCAGGAGATAATATCGAGCAGGTGGGATTTTCCATCCTTCAAATCACACGTGTTAAACCTTAATTGTAAGGCTGGGCCCCCTGCTTCTAACAAACTCACTGTTTAACCCCAGCCAATTAGCAGTATTTATTTCTGTGTCTAAAACATGAGTATTAATGGGATTACAGTTTAAGTTAATTGTTATTAAAAGAAAATACAAAACTCACAGTTTGGGGAGATGATTTAACTGAAAGACCTAAAGAGATTTATTTATAATCTTCATAATTATAACTATTTTACCATTAAATAAAAGACATAGAAGATGCATACTATCTGTATTTGATGAGCTGCACCATAAAACATATATTAGACTTATTTGGTTAATCAACAGAAAGCAAAGATAAAATCAAAGATGAAGCTAAAAAGGAAACAATTCTATGCTCAATATAATAAAATTTCTAAAGTATATTAATGCAGAAAGTGCTATTGGTTTCCTTTTTTGTTGTTGTTTAGTAATTAGTCATGTCCCCAACTCTCTGTGACCCCCATGAATGGCAGCCCACCAGGTCCTCTGTCCATGGGATTCTCCAGGCAAGAATCTTGGAGTGGGGTTGCCATGTTCTTCTCCAGGGGATCTTCCTGACCCAGGGATGAAACTCACATCTCCTGCATTACAGGCAAGTATTTTACTACTGAGCCACCAAGGAAGCCTACCATTTTACCACTTCTAATTCGTATCAGGTAGAAAATATTCCTAATATTTCTCCAAATTTGTATTTTTGTTTTTCATAGAAAATCATTAATACTGCAATAAAAGAAAGTGATAATACTTGGGGATTCTTTCTGTTAAAATAAAGTCTCTTTACAAATACCCAATAGAAAGGACTTCAAAATCTTGTCACAAGGTTCAATTGAGAAGATGTGACATGGGTTGTCGAACTAGATTCAGAAATGGCCTCCAGGAAATCTCAAGATGTTATTTTCCTTATTGAAAGATCTATGCCAATGAAAGAAAACATTAATACTGAGAAAGTCAAAGACTCTCATAATTCTTCCTAATCCCCCACCCAAATAATCATCATGAACAAAGGATGGTTAATGCTAGAGAATCGTTAAGACACCTATAAATGTTGCTGAAAATTTTAAGTCATTGATTGCCCTTTCAGGCTGTTATTACAAAGAAACATCAGGGTCTATGGATTAAGAGTGGAGAGCCTGGTGCCCACCTGTCTAGGTTCAAATCCCAGGTCTAACACCTGCTATCTGGCTAACCTCTAGCTTATGATGATAATAAAGATTAAATAAACAAAAATTAAAATGTATAAAGCATTTACAATAATGTATATTAAATAATGCGATTTCCCAACTGGCTTAGTGGTAAAAGAACTGGCCTGCCAATGAAGGAGATGCAGGAGTCTCAGGTTCCATTGCTGGCTCAGGAAGATCCCCTGGAGGAGGAATATTTTAAATAAATATAGGTCTAAATTGCTTCTTGTATTAAAACATATATTAGACTTATTTGGTTAATCAACAGAAAGCAAAGATAAAATCAAAGATGAAGCTAAAAGGAAACAATTCTATGCTCAATATAATAAAATTTCTAAAGTATATTAATGCAGAAAGTGCTATTGGTTTCCTTTTTTGTTGTTGTTTAGTAATTAGTCATGTCCCCAACTCTCTGTGACCCCCATGAATGGCAGCCCACCAGGTCCTCTGTCCATGGGATTCTCCAGGCAAGAATCTTGGAGTGGGGTTGCCATGTTCTTCTCCAGGGGATCTTCCTGACCCAGGGATGAAACTCACATCTCCTGCATTACAGGCAAGTATTTTACTACTGAGCCACCAAGGAAGCCTACCATTTTACCACTTCTAATTCGTATCAGGTAGAAAATATTCCTAATATTTCTCCAAATTTGTATTTTTGTTTTTCATAGAAAATCATTAATACTGCAATAAAAGAAAGTGATAATACTTGGGGATTCTTTCTGTTAAAATAAAGTCTCTTTACAAATACCCAATAGAAAGGACTTCAAAATCTTGTCACAAGGTTCAATTGAGAAGATGTGACATGGGTTGTCGAACTAGATTCAGAAATGGCCTCCAGGAAATCTCAAGATGTTATTTTCCTTATTGAAAGATCTATGCCAATGAAAGAAAACATTAATACTGAGAAAGTCAAAGACTCTCATAATTCTTCCTAATCCCCCACCCAAATAATCATCATGAACAAAGGATGGTTAATGCTAGAGAATCGTTAAGACACCTATAAATGTTGCTGAAAATTTTAAGTCATTGATTGCCCTTTCAGGCTGTTATTACAAAGAAACATCAGGGTCTATGGATTAAGAGTGGAGAGCCTGGTGCCCACCTGTCTAGGTTCAAATCCCAGGTCTAACACCTGCTATCTGGCTAACCTCTAGCTTATGATGATAATAAAGATTAAATAAACAAAAATTAAAATGTATAAAGCATTTACAATAATGTATATTAAATAATGCGATTTCCCAACTGGCTTAGTGGTAAAAGAACTGGCCTGCCAATGAAGGAGATGCAGGAGTCTCAGGTTCCATTGCTGGCTCAGGAAGATCCCCTGGAGGAGGAATATTTTAAATAAATATAGGTCTAAAAATTGCTTCTTATGGATATTCCAGTATTTTTGTCTGGGAAATCCCATGGACAGAGGAGCCTGGTGGGCTACAGTGCATACGGTTCCAATGAGACAGACATGACTAAGCAACTGAGCACACACATGCACATTACATAGAAAATGTACAATAAATCTAGCTCATTTTCACTTTCAAACTGGCTTTCTGCAGTTTGTGAAGAAATAGATAGCATTTATTAGATCAGGGATTAGCTCAGTTTTGTCATCCTTATTGTCCTTTTAATAAATGACTATTTAATACAGGAGGTGGTCCATTCATGATAGTCTGCCTCTAGGGAGTAATTGATAAATATGATATGATATGATATAACATGCCATAATTTATAAGAAAAAGAACTTAGAGCTCTAAAGAGGGAGCTCCTATTTCTTGCACTTCACTGCTTCTTTAAATAGAGCTGTTTTTGCCAATTATTCACTGAATACACTGTAGTCAATGCTTTGAAGAATGAAGGTAAAATAATTGACCATATTCATCTAGCCTTTGTGTGTGTGTGACTCTGGTTTTAAAAACAAGTGTTCTGTACCCAAGAATGAAAAACTCAACAAATTCAATTTCACGGCAAGAAAGTATATGTTTTTTAAATTAGCCACCAATTTTAAATTAAGTATCATTTTGCCCTACTTTTTAAAGTATTAGCTTAGAAAATCAAGAAGGAAAAGAAAAAAATTATATTTGATATAAAACAGGTTTACTTATTCCTATACCAACAAAACCAAGTTAGGAGTTCTTAGTATATCTTTTTTGCAATTCTCTTGATTCTCATCAATCTAATTGCATTATAATCATTGGTCTAGTCTATGTGAGTAAATTGGGAGTAGGGATTGGCACACAACTTGGTGAGGAGGGTCGAGTAGATGCTGGAATAGATTCGTGAGATGAGTTGTGAAGTTAATTGCATGCACACTGTTTTATCAATGTTTATATCCAGAATTATTACACAGAATCCTGACTACTTGTTATTCATAAATAACATTAAATCCCACCAATCTTAAATCATAGAATACCTTACTCATTCAATTTTAACAAACTAATAGAGAGCTGATGTTTTTTCATCTGCTTTATAGCCATTTGATTTACATTCATTAGTCAGGATTCTTTCTTGTATCTGCTAGGCCTTGTTTAAAAGTAGAGATAGCCAGTCCAATCCGATTTTCATACAAATCCTAAAAGAAGTCCAGCTCCTAAAAGAATAAAATCTCATGATGCAAAAGGGAGCATAGTACGTCTAAATTAAATATTAAATTATAACTGAGATTAAAGCTGGTTGCTCAGTCTTGTCTGACACTTTGCAACCCCATGAACTATAAGCTGCCAGGCTGCTCTGTCCACGGAATTCTCCAGGCAAGAACACTGGAGTGTGTTGCCATTCCCTTCCCCAAGGGATCTTCCTGACTAGGGATCAAACCAGGTCTCCTGCAGTGAAGGCGGATTCTTCACTGACTGAGCCACCAGGGAAATCCAAACAGTACATACTTTAGATTTATAGTTTAACTTTATTTTTTAAAATATTCTTATATTTACAGTAAATATAGGTCTAAAAAGTGATTCTTTTGAATATTGTCGCTAAAACACCTAAGCTGAAAATAGCGGATTAGTTTCAAAATTGAGCTAAAATACATTTTTGCTTCTCAAATGTAGATAATAACAATGGTATAGGAAAAAGAAAATGCTTTGGGGCTTCCTTGGTGGTCCAGAGGGTAAAGAGTCCGCCTTGCAGTGCAAGGGGAACTGGTTGGATCCCTGGCACGGGGAAAATCTCACGTGCCACAGAGCAGCTGGATCTGTGTGTCCAATTGCGAGCCCACGATCTGGAGCGCATGAGCCCAGAGCAGGTGCTCTGCAACAGGAGAGATCACTGCGATGGGAGGCTCACACAGGCCAAAGACTTAAGATGGATGAAAATAAGTAAATGAAGGACAAATAAAAGAGGCCAACATTTAAAAAGAAATGTTTCGACTAAAATGGAACAAGACAAATTGACTTACATGACACATATTATAAAATAAATTTGGTTATATAAAATGTTAATCCCTTATACTCAACTGTGCACATGCACACTGTTTTATCAATGTTTATATCCAGAATTATTACACAGAATCCTGACTACTTGTTATTCATAAATAACATTAAATCCCACCAATCTTAAATCATAGAATACCTTACTCATTCAATTTTAACAAACTAATAGAGAGCTGATGTTTTTTCATCTGCTTTATAGCCATTTGATTTACATTCATTAGTCAGGATTCTTTCTTGTATCTGCTAGGCCTTGTTTAAAAGTAGAGATAGCCAGTCCAATCCGATTTTCATACAAATCCTAAAAGAAGCCCAGCTCCTAAAAGAATAAAATCTCATGATGCAAAAGGGAGCATAGTACGTCTAAATTAAATATTAAATTATAACTGAGATTAAAGCTGGTTGCTCAGTCTTGTCTGACACTTTGCAACCCCATGAACTATAAGCTGCCAGGCTGCTCTGTCCACGGAATTCTCCAGGCAAGAACACTGGAGTGTGTTGCCATTCCCTTCCCCAAGGGATCTTCCTGACTAGGGATCAAACCAGGTCTCCTGCAGTGAAGGCGGATTCTTCACTGACTGAGCCACCAGGGAAATCCAAACAGTACATACTTTAGATTTATAGTTTAACTTTATTTTTTAAAATATTCTTATATTTACAGTAAATATAGGTCTAAAAAGTGATTCTTTTGAATATTGTCGCTAAAACACCTAAGCTGAAAATAGCGGATTAGTTTCAAAATTGAGCTAAAATACATTTTTGCTTCTCAAATGTAGATAATAACAATGGTATAGGAAAAAGAAAATGCTTTGGGGCTTCCTTGGTGGTCCAGAGGGTAAAGAGTCCGCCTTGCAGTGCAAGGGGAACTGGTTGGATCCCTGGCACGGGAAGATCTCACGTGCCACAGAGCAGCTGGATCTGTGTGTCCAATTGCGAGCCCACGATCTGGAGCGCATGAGCCCAGAGCAGGTGCTCTGCAACAGGAGAGATCACTGCGATGGGAGGCTCACACAGGCCAAAGACTTAAGATGGATGAAAATAAGTAAATGAAGGACAAATAAAAGAGGCCAACATTTAAAAAGAAATGTTTCGACTAAAATGGAACAAGACAAATTGACTTACATGACACATATTATAAAATAAATTTGGTTATATAAAATATGTTAATCCCTTATACTCAACTGTGCACTACACTGTGTATATTATCTATCATAGATTGATACTTAAGTGTAATGCTTAGATATTGAAATTTATTTTACAATGTAGTCTGAGTGGTACAATAAAAAACTGGTATGTTTAAAAGTAAATGGACACATTTGTATACAAACAAATAACAAGGAAATATGTAACAAGCAAAGTACATCTGAATAAATTCCAAACCTACAGTCTCACTAGTTTACAAAATTATTTTCAATGATTTAAGGTAAGTGACATTTGTGGAAATTTCAAAGAATGTTTTTACTTTCACCAAGATTTTGTATAGCAAGTTTCATTCAAGGATGAAAAATTTTATATCTGGGTTATAATCTCTCAGAAGATAGAAATTTAACCTGAGAATTGCAAGACACTCTTTAGTGACAGCATCATAAATAGAAATCTATAAAAACCTGATGGCTGTATATGAATTAGCTTGAGTGTGCTAGGCAATTATCTCAAACAGCCCTGCTGCTTTCTGAGTTTCTGTCAAGAGTAGGACAACTGCTCAGAAAAACTAAGCATAGCTAAATACTCAAGGATTCAGATGTACAAAACATTGCATTTCCTGTCTTGTGATCCAACCAATTTAGTATGTGTATTTTGGGTTCTTATTTTTTTCTTATGAAATATGAGCTCTCTTTCTGAAATTATTTAATGTCTTCCAACATGGTATAAAATAAGCAAAAATTTGGAAGACAGATGAAAAGAATTTGTCTCAGCTGGCTACCAATATACAGGAAAAAATTATCTTCAAAAAATTCTATTGACATGTTCATATTGCTGTTAGATGAAAGAAAAATTATTTAAGTTGGAGAATATACAGTTTAGAAAAGAAAAACTACAATAATTATTTGCTTGGTTTAGAAATCATTATTTCTTGTGTTACTTATATGGAATATCTCTCTGTCCAACTGGTTGCAAGATCATGTAAGATGAAACCACCTATGTACAGCTCAATTTATACAATCAATAACTGCTGGTGATAACAGCCTGCTAGCCACCCACTCTACCAATTTTTTCATCTATTAATCACAGAGAACTTCTATATGTACTTCTGTGCTTTCATAATATTTTTCTAACAAATTTTATCTTACTTGTTTTCCTGAGATGTTTGTATAGGGTTCAACAGTCATTTATATATATTCTTTCTAATCTAAAAAGATTTTAAATTGGTACTGAGTGGTACAATAAAAAACTGGTATGTTTAAAAGTAAATGGACACATTTGTATACAAACAAATAACAAGGAAATATGTAACAAGCAAAGTACATCTGAATAAATTCCAAACCTACAGTCTCACTAGTTTACAAAATTATTTTCAATGATTTAAGGTAAGTGACATTTGTGGAAATTTCAAAGAATGTTTTTACTTTCACCAAGATTTTGTATAGCAAGTTTCATTCAAGGATGAAAAATTTTATATCTGGGTTATAATCTCTCAGAAGATAGAAATTTAACCTGAGAATTGCAAGACACTCTTTAGTGACAGCATCATAAATAGAAATCTATAAAAACCTGATGGCTGTATATGAATTAGCTTGAGTGTGCTAGGCAATTATCTCAAACAGCCCTGCTGCTTTCTGAGTTTCTGTCAAGAGTAGGACAACTGCTCAGAAAAACTAAGCATAGCTAAATACTCAAGGATTCAGATGTACAAAACATTGCATTTCCTGTCTTGTGATCCAACCAATTTAGTATGTGTATTTTGGGTTCTTATTTTTTTCTTATGAAATATGAGCTCTCTTTCTGAAATTATTTAATGTCTTCCAACATGGTATAAAATAAGCAAAAATTTGGAAGACAGATGAAAAGAATTTGTCTCAGCTGGCTACCAATATACAGGAAAAAATTATCTTCAAAAAATTCTATTGACATGTTCATATTGCTGTTAGATGAAAGAAAAATTATTTAAGTTGGAGAATATACAGTTTAGAAAAGAAAAACTACAATAATTATTTGCTTGGTTTAGAAATCATTATTTCTTGTGTTACTTATATGGAATATCTCTCTGTCCAACTGGTTGCAAGATCATGTAAGATGAAACCACCTATGTACAGCTCAATTTATACAATCAATAACTGCTGGTGATAACAGCCTGCTAGCCACCCACTCTACCAATTTTTTCATCTATTAATCACAGAGAACTTCTATATGTACTTCTGTGCTTTCATAATATTTTTCTAACAAATTTTATCTTACTTGTTTTCCTGAGATGTTTGTATAGGGTTCAACAGTCATTTATATATATTCTTTCTAATCTAGATTTAATTATGATAAGAAAATACTGATTTATTTCTGACTTGGCATTTACAGACCCCAAATACTATTTTCTTTTGCTTTTTCCCATCTGCGTTTCATTCTCAGGTTCACTGAGAAATCCGAAGTAGCTGTAATAAGAAAGTAAAAAAAAGAATCTAGTATTCTAAATGCAGAGGGTTTTTTTCAGATTAAGGGAAAATGCTATTCTATGTTTTATGGATTGAAATTTTATTTCCAAAAATTGCCAGACAATATCCACTTAACTTTCTAAGGGAATCTCTTTGACAGCTCAAAGAACTAACCTGATATGTTTTATAACTTAGAACTAAACATATATCTTTCTGTACATTTAATCTTCAAGTTGATAGGGGCAAGATATTTTTTAAAGTTTGTAAAGAAAATGGGTTGTACAGTAAATAGTGAAGCAATTCTTACCTGGCTCACAGTCTTAGAAAGTTCTACATGAACAATGGGAGGTCTTCAGTAATGATTACTATTTGATATATAAGCCATAATTTTTCAACAGTCTACATGACGTGTATAGGAATATTGTCCATCAGTAAATCACTGCATAATCATCCATTATGTGGATTAAACAATCCTTGCCATTTTTATTATTGACATTCATCTGATTGAGAAAAGGCAGTGGAAACACGACTCATGTCTAGAGAACAACTCATCAGTGAAGTTCTCCATCCCCACATTTAGTATGAAAGGATGAGGATCTCTATAATTCTAGGTGATCTTTGAGATGCTGTAATTCTGATCACTGAACAGGTCTTCTGTGTTCTGAAGTTCTAGATGCCTCAGAGAATCTACATCTATTGAGTGCTCATGGTGACTTAGGTTTATAAATGGAAATCTATTTGGAATGAGCAATACCTATGAAACAATTAGTGAGCAAAAGGGCACATTGTTTAGCCTATACTCTACCAATTTTTTCATCTATTAATCACAGAGAACTTCTATATGTACTTCTGTGCTTTCATAATATTTTTCTAACAAATTTTATCTTACTTGTTTTCCTGAGATGTTTGTATAGGGTTCAACAGTCATTTATATATATTCTTTCTAATCTAGATTTAATTATGATAAGAAAATACTGATTTATTTCTGACTTGGCATTTACAGACCCCAAATACTATTTTCTTTTGCTTTTTCCCATCTGCGTTTCATTCTCAGGTTCACTGAGAAATCCGAAGTAGCTGTAATAAGAAAGTAAAAAAAAGAATCTAGTATTCTAAATGCAGAGGGTTTTTTTCAGATTAAGGGAAAATGCTATTCTATGTTTTATGGATTGAAATTTTATTTCCAAAAAAATTGCCAGACAATATCCACTTAACTTTCTAAGGGAATCTCTTTGACAGCTCAAAGAACTAACCTGATATGTTTTATAACTTAGAACTAAACATATATCTTTCTGTACATTTAATCTTCAAGTTGATAGGGGCAAGATATTTTTTAAAGTTTGTAAAGAAAATGGGTTGTACAGTAAATAGTGAAGCAATTCTTACCTGGCTCACAGTCTTAGAAAGTTCTACATGAACAATGGGAGGTCTTCAGTAATGATTACTATTTGATATATAAGCCATAATTTTTCAACAGTCTACATGACGTGTATAGGAATATTGTCCATCAGTAAATCACTGCATAATCATCCATTATGTGGATTAAACAATCCTTGCCATTTTTATTATTGACATTCATCTGATTGAGAAAAGGCAGTGGAAACACGACTCATGTCTAGAGAACAACTCATCAGTGAAGTTCTCCATCCCCACATTTAGTATGAAAGGATGAGGATCTCTATAATTCTAGGTGATCTTTGAGATGCTGTAATTCTGATCACTGAACAGGTCTTCTGTGTTCTGAAGTTCTAGATGCCTCAGAGAATCTACATCTATTGAGTGCTCATGGTGACTTAGGTTTATAAATGGAAATCTATTTGGAATGAGCAATACCTATGAAACAATTAGTGAGCAAAAGGGCACATTGTTTAGCCTATACTCTTTGTATTTACAATATAATGAACTAAATTCTTACATGAATTGCTACTCACTAAAGCTATATGTGCATGAATTTGAGTCTGTAAACATATTCTCAAATAGGAAAAGATATTTTGGACACTGTGTACCTATTATGACTAAGAGATGGCCCTTAAAGAATTGTTCCTAGCTACTTAACCACTTAACAACAGGCCTTTACAAAACTAGGAAGTACAGTGACAGAGAATTTCTTTCCTAAACTTGAGCCACTTAGATCTTTTGTTTCATTCTTAACTATAAGATAATGATAAGTATCAGAAATGGTGCTTATAATACCCAGTCACAGGCAGACATGTACCTATGTATCTTTTCCAACCAAAGTGGTTGGGCTTGTTTTGTTTGCTAATGAGAGTAAAAAAGATCAGTGTGATTTCAGATCCTTAATGCTTGAATCCTACACCAAATAAGTCACAAGAAAGATAATATAATGGTTATTCAACTGGTTACAAGAAAGAAAGAAATACTGTTTCTGCAATAGAAAGGGGAGGGCAGTAGACAGATCTTTACAGCCCCAAATTCAAAAACTCTATCAATTTCAAAAACTCTGGTTAGGCGAAACTTCTGTGCTTATCTAGGTAAAAGCAAAACTATCAGTTAGCTAGCATACAGAGAATGTATGTGCCCTTTAAGACTTCTGTAATAAAAAAAAAGGAAGACTCCACATGCAAGACCAGAGACACAGTGTGAAACTGGGAAAAATAGCATTACCTGTATAAAACATTCAAACCTTTTCAAATATTTCTCTTATAAATAAATACAACCCATTTTGTTGAGTAGGATTCTTGGGCAATTTCATTTTCCATTTCATATACATTAAAATATTTAAAATTTTTAACATAAGTAAATGCTTAAAGACCTGAAGATTCTGTGAGGGCTAGCTGTTGAATACAATTCATCAACAGGGCAGAAAACAGAGGATTGGGCTTTGAGGTTTTGTAGTGTTGACTGTGATCTTCCTTACCCAGCTCTCTGTCCTACTGTCCTGAAGTTCTAGATGCCTCAGAGAATCTACATCTATTGAGTGCTCATGGTGACTTAGGTTTATAAATGGAAATCTATTTGGAATGAGCAATACCTATGAAACAATTAGTGAGCAAAAGGGCACATTGTTTAGCCTATACTCTTTGTATTTACAATATAATGAACTAAATTCTTACATGAATTGCTACTCACTAAAGCTATATGTGCATGAATTTGAGTCTGTAAACATATTCTCAAATAGGAAAAGATATTTTGGACACTGTGTACCTATTATGACTAAGAGATGGCCCTTAAAGAATTGTTCCTAGCTACTTAACCACTTAACAACAGGCCTTTACAAAACTAGGAAGTACAGTGACAGAGAATTTCTTTCCTAAACTTGAGCCACTTAGATCTTTTGTTTCATTCTTAACTATAAGATAATGATAAGTATCAGAAATGGTGCTTATAATACCCAGTCACAGGCAGACATGTACCTATGTATCTTTTCCAACCAAAGTGGTTGGGCTTGTTTTGTTTGCTAATGAGAGTAAAAAAGATCAGTGTGATTTCAGATCCTTAATGCTTGAATCCTACACCAAATAAGTCACAAGAAAGATAATATAATGGTTATTCAACTGGTTACAAGAAAGAAAGAAATACTGTTTCTGCAATAGAAAGGGGAGGGCAGTAGACAGATCTTTACAGCCCCAAATTCAAAAACTCTATCAATTTCAAAAACTCTGGTTAGGCGAAACTTCTGTGCTTATCTAGGTAAAAGCAAAACTATCAGTTAGCTAGCATACAGAGAATGTATGTGCCCTTTAAGACTTCTGTAAAAAAAAAAAAAAAAAGACCCCACATGCAAGACCAGAGACACAGTGTGAAACTGGGAAAAATAGCATTACCTGTATAAAACATTCAAACCTTTTCAAATATTTCTCTTATAAATAAATACAACCCATTTTGTTGAGTAGGATTCTTGGGCAATTTCATTTTCCATTTCATATACATTAAAATATTTAAAATTTTTAACATAAGTAAATGCTTAAAGACCTGAAGATTCTGTGAGGGCTAGCTGTTGAATACAATTCATCAACAGGGCAGAAAACAGAGGATTGGGCTTTGAGGTTTTGTAGTGTTGACTGTGATCTTCCTTACCCAGCTCTCTGACTTCCTCCACTTGTCCTCGATACCTCTCTCACTCCCTCTCCTCTGCCATGGTCATTACAAAAGATTGACATAAACACATTTTCAGTAAAACTTTATTAAAACATGTGTATTTCTCATTTTAGATTAAAAATAGTTTATTCACCAAGATAGTCTATGCTGAGCTATAGTAATGATGACTTTTGAAACCTTAGTGTCTTTCTTTGTTGTTGTACAGTTGCTAAGACATGTGAAACTCAGTATGACCCCATGGATTGAAGCACGCCAGGCTCCTCTGTCTTCTACTATCTCCTGGAGTTTGCTCAAATTCATTTCTATTGATTCAGTGATGCTATCCAGGCATCTCATCCTCTGTTGCTCCCTTTTCCTCTTGCCCTCAATCTTTCCCAGCATCAGGGTCTTTTTCAAAGAGTCGACTCTGCATCAGGTGGCCAAAATATTAGAGCTTCTGCTTCAGCAACAGTGTCTTTATATAATGGTTTGTTTCTTACTTTAAAGTTGCTGAGGGGATAGAGAGCCTCGGTAACATCAGGGACATAGTTATATCTTATAACTCTGCCATCTTCCATAATAACAAATTTCAAGGTTGCTATCACAAAATAAGAAAGCAATGGAGGAGGAACGTGATGTTTGAGAGAGGGATGGTGGGATCACAGTGTAAGACAGAGGGATTTGGTAACAATTTTCAGAAAGAAAGAGAGAGAGAGAAAGAGAGAGAGAGAGAGAGAGAGAGAGAAGGATGCAGTAATATGAAGTCAGACAGAGAGATTCTGGGGACATACTGCCAGAGAAGGGCATGCCTGCAACTCTGAAGAATACCAGGAACATCCATCAGAGAGAGAAATCCTGGGAACATCCTCTCAGAGAAAGCTACAGCACTGGAGTCTATTATTACCTACCCTGAGATGTTTAAGGTATGAAATGGTAAAGACAGTTAATGCACTAATTCTCTAAGTGGTTGTGATTGTTTTAAATTTTACACTTATTTAATTAAAGTTCATGTTGTCCTTCTTTGGATAAAAAAAGACAAAACAAAACATTCTGGCTTTTAACTGTTTCAGCTTGGATGTAATACCAGGCACTTCTGTTCATTGGTCAGAGCTAGTCACGTGACCCCAACATAACTGAAAGGAGTCTGAAAAACATAGAGGACCACCCAGGCTGTTAGATAAGCATTTATTCGATACTCTCTCACTCCCTCTCCTCTGCCATGGTCATTACAAAAGATTGACATAAACACATTTTCAGTAAAACTTTATTAAAACATGTGTATTTCTCATTTTAGATTAAAAATAGTTTATTCACCAAGATAGTCTATGCTGAGCTATAGTAATGATGACTTTTGAAACCTTAGTGTCTTTCTTTGTTGTTGTACAGTTGCTAAGACATGTGAAACTCAGTATGACCCCATGGATTGAAGCACGCCAGGCTCCTCTGTCTTCTACTATCTCCTGGAGTTTGCTCAAATTCATTTCTATTGATTCAGTGATGCTATCCAGGCATCTCATCCTCTGTTGCTCCCTTTTCCTCTTGCCCTCAATCTTTCCCAGCATCAGGGTCTTTTTCAAAGAGTCGACTCTGCATCAGGTGGCCAAAATATTAGAGCTTCTGCTTCAGCAACAGTGTCTTTATATAATGGTTTGTTTCTTACTTTAAAGTTGCTGAGGGGATAGAGAGCCTCGGTAACATCAGGGACATAGTTATATCTTATAACTCTGCCATCTTCCATAATAACAAATTTCAAGGTTGCTATCACAAAATAAGAAAGCAATGGAGGAGGAACGTGATGTTTGAGAGAGGGATGGTGGGATCACAGTGTAAGACAGAGGGATTTGGTAACAATTTTCAGAAAGAAGAGAGAGAGAAAGAGAGAGAGAGAGAGAGAGAGAGAGAAGGATGCAGTAATATGAAGTCAGACAGAGAGATTCTGGGGACATACTGCCAGAGAAGGGCATGCCTGCAACTCTGAAGAATACCAGGAACATCCATCAGAGAGAGAAATCCTGGGAACATCCTCTCAGAGAAAGCTACAGCACTGGAGTCTATTATTACCTACCCTGAGATGTTTAAGGTATGAAATGGTAAAGACAGTTAATGCACTAATTCTCTAAGTGGTTGTGATTGTTTTAAATTTTACACTTATTTAATTAAAGTTCATGTTGTCCTTCTTTGGATAAAAAAAGACAAAACAAAACATTCTGGCTTTTAACTGTTTCAGCTTGGATGTAATACCAGGCACTTCTGTTCATTGGTCAGAGCTAGTCACGTGACCCCAACATAACTGAAAGGAGTCTGAAAAACATAGAGGACCACCCAGGCTGTTAGATAAGCATTTATTCTTCCACAGTTGAAAATTTTAATTTTATATTTCTTGTAGAAATCCGTTTAATTCAACAGGTATTTTTGAGCTCTGTGACAACATATTTTTGAATGTACAAAGTTACCTAGGACTTCTTCTCTATCTCCAATGGCTTAATTACTATTATTTCAACATGTAGGTAATTATTGACCATTGACAGAAACACAAGAGGACCCTTTTATGCCATAACAAACCCTATCCTCACTGATATGAATAAGGCTTGATTTTCTATATTTTGAATTTCCAGACTTATCTGGGCCACATTCTGCTCCGAAGCAGATAAATAAGAGAATACTATGCTGATAAGACTTCAAGACTTGTAGCAATAATTAAAGTTTTAAAGTATTTATAACAACAAATGAATGTGTGCTGTGACTAAAATCAATGCTTGGGGCTTTAAAAGATTCAAATGCTATTTATCATGTGGAGACAAAGATGCTTAATAAGAATGAACAACATATGTAGTGTTTTAATTATTTTAAAATTTTGTTCTAGCAAATAATGCTAGATGCAAAAAAGATGACAAATACAGATTTGAACACAAATAAAATACAATCTTTCTAATGCCATCCCCCAAAGGTGATCTCTGTTAACATTTTGACATAGTTAATGGAATTTACTTAAATGAGCTTTTATCCTCTCAAACTGAATTGTACCCTGTCCCCTGAACAGCATATCTCTCTATGTTAGTGAATAATCCTTTATTGGTTCCAACATAATTCCACTGTATGAATTGTTATAACATATGGTCAACTATAAATTGGCACTTGCCAAGAGCATTTGCCAGCGACCGAACAACATGACTGCTTGCCATCTGACTCTGCAGAAATGGGTCCTTCTTCTGCTACAGCTTCCGACCTTCAACACTCCCTGAGGAGAATTCAGGGTGGAGAGTAAGACACTCTGTGCTCCAGGGAAACTGGTGGAACAGGTCTTTAGAGAGTTATCTATTTGGGGGAACTGATTTCCTGATCCCAATTCTGACATCTTCTCATATCTAGAAAACCACTAAATCCCTTCATGGTGACATTAGCTCTCTGTGCCTAGCAGCAAATCTTTTATAAAATAAACATTTGATTGCCCTGAACTCTCCCTTCACCAAAATCTTACATATTGGTCTTCCCTGACTGCCCCTTTGGAACAGTTCCTCAGAGCTATCTGAAGTTCTGTCTCTGGCTGCAGTCCTCATTTTGGCCCAAATAAAACTTAACTCTCAATTCTCACTTTGTGCATCCTTTTTAGTCAACAATATTTAACCATAACTCCCAAATCCTTAGATATTAAGGATGCTTGATGGATACTTGATTCTTAGCTGCTTCTCCTCATCTCCATCTCCATTTGGTAACAACCCATATTGTCTTTTGGGGAATTTCCTTTCTCCCAAGTTTTTCAGACTTGTTGAGAGTATAAACCAAGATTCATGCTCATTCAACCTCCAAATTAGGGAAGTGTGATTTCAGTTAATACATTTAAAGTACAGAGAATATTATGTGATACTTTTTATAAAGACGCAACAAAAAAATATGAGCTATGACATGTCAGAGGACTAAAGCTACCACTCTTTCACAAACTGCAAAAAAGAATTTGTACAAGATGGCAGGCTAAATTAACATGCTTCATGGTTTTCTCTTAGGATTCCTCTCATAGTTTACTGTGGAATAATTTAAGGAGGTAGGGAGATTGACGAAAGAAGCAGGAAAGTGAGGAAAGAAGGAAAGAAGAAAGAATTGACTGAGTGAAAGATTTAATATTATCAACTTAAATTCAGAGACATACTTTGTCTTAATTACAAGATATACCTTATAAGGTCAAAGTATTTTCTGACTTGTTTCCATTTCTTTCCTCTTGCTTACACTTGTACATTGTTGGAAACTGCCTTCACTCTTCTTACTCAAATCCATAAAATAGATTTAAGCTTCAAAAGCAGATAGCAAGCTCAGGGTAATAATTTCTTGTTATATTGTGCCTCTTAAAATAAAGCAATAGCTTCTTTTCTTATCCATTTCAAAATCCCTGTATGAATATTTCATTTTAATGCCTTCAAATTTCACTGAATAAAAAAGGCTTTGGTGTTTTCCCCAAGATCCTAAATCTATTTTTAACTTAGATTTCCTGACTTTCATCATATCATTTTATATATTTTAAATTGTGATTATGGAACTATTCGCCAGATAATACTCTAAGTATTGGCAAAGTCCAAGTGTTCCATATAATACTTGTCTCATGAAGCTGCTATAAATAAACATTCTTCTCACTAACTTTCTTTATACCTGCCTATTGCCTCCCCCCAAAAATATTTAATCAATTACCATATTTGACCATGATAATACTATCCATCACCTGAGAGGCCCTCATTGAACAATGTTTTGAATGCTCAGAGAAACTAGATGAATGACTAGAACAATCTGTCATATTCTGAAGTCCACAACCCATAACATTAAACTCCAAGGGGAAGGAGAGGCACTAATATTCAGATGTTCTTGAGTTGTGCTGAACATGGGATATTCAGTGAGGTCAACTATTTAACAATCATTCTTCCAAACCAAGTCTGTCAGGTCCCTGGGACAAGAATATTCAATAAGTATTTTTTAAACATTTTGTATGACCAAAACTTGGTGGTCAAGGTGCTATACAGTAAGGCTAAAAAATATAATCTAACAAGATTACAATCCAGACATAAGTAAGTGAAGATAGACCATGATAAATGCCATAAGGGAGGCACTGAGAAATTGCCAGTAGGCGATCAGTTTCCCTGGTGGCTCAGTGGTAAAGAAATCACTTGCCAATGAAGGAGATGCAGGTTCTATTCCTGGGTCAGACTTGATCTGGGTTTGGAAGATCCTTTGGAGAAGGAAATGGTAACCCAGTCCAGTATTCTTGCCTGGAAAATCCCATTGACAGGGGAACTTGGCAGGCTATAGCCCATTACCTTTCCTCTAATTACAATATACCATAGGTCAAAGTATTTTCTGACTTGTTTCCATTTCTTTCCTCTTGCTTACACTTGTACATTGTTGAAACTGCCTTCACTCTTCTTACTCAAATCCATAAAATAGATTTAAGCTTCAAAAGCAGATAGCAAGCTCAGGGTAATAATTTCTTGTTATATTGTGCCTCTTAAAATAAAGCAATAGCTTCTTTTCTTATCCATTTCAAAATCCCTGTATGAATATTTCATTTTAATGCCTTCAAATTTCACTGAATAAAAAAGGCTTTGGTGTTTTCCCCAAGATCCTAAATCTATTTTTAACTTAGATTTCCTGACTTTCATCATATCATTTTATATATTTTAAATTGTGATTATGGAACTATTCGCCAGATAATACTCTAAGTATTGGCAAAGTCCAAGTGTTCCATATAATACTTGTCTCATGAAGCTGCTATAAATAAACATTCTTCTCACTAACTTTCTTTATACCTGCCTATTGCCTCCCCCCAAAAATATTTAATCAATTACCATATTTGACCATGATAATACTATCCATCACCTGAGAGGCCCTCATTGAACAATGTTTTGAATGCTCAGAGAAACTAGATGAATGACTAGAACAATCTGTCATATTCTGAAGTCCACAACCCATAACATTAAACTCCAAGGGGAAGGAGAGGCACTAATATTCAGATGTTCTTGAGTTGTGCTGAACATGGGATATTCAGTGAGGTCAACTATTTAACAATCATTCTTCCAAACCAAGTCTGTCAGGTCCCTGGGACAAGAATATTCAATAAGTATTTTTTAAACATTTTGTATGACCAAAACTTGGTGGTCAAGGTGCTATACAGTAAGGCTAAAAAATATAATCTAACAAGATTACAATCCAGACATAAGTAAGTGAAGATAGACCATGATAAATGCCATAAGGGAGGCACTGAGAAATTGCCAGTAGGCGATCAGTTTCCCTGGTGGCTCAGTGGTAAAGAAATCACTTGCCAATGAAGGAGATGCAGGTTCTATTCCTGGGTCAGACTTGATCTGGGTTTGGAAGATCCTTTGGAGAAGGAAATGGTAACCCAGTCCAGTATTCTTGCCTGGAAAATCCCATTGACAGGGGAACTTGGCAGGCTATAGCCCATGGGATTGCAAAAGAGTCAGACACAGCTTAGCAACTTACCAGCAACAAAAAGAGATCAAAGGAGGAAGCAAGTGCATCTGCTGAAGGCAGAGAGAGAGCAGGATTCATCAACAGAATGAACCTTGAATGACATTGGCTTCAAGGCTCAAGTCTGACTTTACATGAGGACTGGAAATCTGAATGTTGATGTGTAATACCCTTCTACAATGTTGGAGATTTATTTTTTAAAAAAATCAACTTTAAGATTTTTGTGCCAACTTTAAGACACAGTGGGGCGCTATGTTCAGAAATATCATTAGAAGGTGCAGAACAGGATTTGGGATCAGAATGTGGAAATTTTTGCAGCACTTACAATTTTATCCTGCATAGACTAGGAAATGGGGATAATTGAGGAGTTGTTAACAGAGGCATGAAATGAAATGGCTAAAACAATGCTTAAGAAAGCCAAGTTCAGCAGCAGCATTTAGATTGGATTAGAAGGTTGAACTAAAAGGAAAGAAATCAATTAGGAGACTGTTGCAATGAATCAATAAGAACGTGATCGGGGTGACAGAAGTGACAATGGAGAATAAGGCAGAGATGGTGGTTAGAATGCAAACACATGCAAAGTTCACCACATGATACTCATGCTAACTCTTTCTTGCTAACATAATGTAGTTTTATCTGAAAATTCATTTTATTAAAAAGCAGGTTAGCCTCTTCACCTATATGCATATATACACACACATATATAAATACATATATATTATAAATAATATATATAAATACATCATATATGAATACATATATATATATAAATACTGTAGGAATTAAATGTAAATGTTCAACTATTTAAAACGATACTAACTATTATTAACTATTCTCTGGCACACAGTAGGAAGTAAAATAAATGTTCCAGTATTTAAAACTATACTAAACACTGGAGTACCTAATCACTTTTTTTTTAATATATAGAATCTACCCATTGACTTCCCTTACCAGTCCTCACCACCTTCCTTTTCACAACTGCTCCATCAAAAATAACCTCAAATTACCCAGTGCCAAATAATTATGCTATATCAGTGATATACTGCACAGAAAAAAGGATTTCCACCAAATCCTCGTTGGAACAATTATTTGGTGGAACAACCCTTGGTGAGAGTTACTTTGTCTTCGTTGTTCTCATAAATGTTTATAGCTAGCTTTTAGCCCTGATATAAGTAAAGAGAAATACAGACATATTCTCTTATTAAATATGTATATATATACACACATACATACTATAAATATACCACAATATAGCAACTGTTCTACGTCTAAGCTCTATTTTTCATTTTGTTGATTTCATAGTATCAAGTAAGGCATATTTTCATTATTATCACTTAGTAAATGTATATTGTCATAAAATGAATTTCTAGATTCTTGGCCTCCCTCCCCTGCCAAGATATTTGGATAAAAGTGATCTTATTTCAGGGTTTCCCAGGTGGTGCTAGTGGTAAACAACTTGCCTGCCAATCCAGTAATCATAAGAGATGTGGGCTTGATCCCTGGATTCAGAAGATCCCCTGGAGGAGGGCATGGCAACCCACTCTAGTATTCTTACCTGGAGAATCCCATGGACGGAGGTGCCTGGCTGGCCACAGTCCCGGGGCCACAAACAATTGGATGTGTCTGAAGTGACTTAGCACACGTGCACACACAGACGCATGACCTTATTCAAAAATAAAACCAAGAGTGAGAGAATAAAGGCTGTATTCTCTCATCTAACTCCTTTTATTACCTTTAAATCTGAAGCATTTAACTTCCTCCTCCCTTCAGCTACTCTGAGCCCTGACCAAGGCTTCATGGCTCAATTTAATCTGTATCTATTGGGCACTTTCTATATATAAAAAAGTCAGGCAATCTGGAAAAAAAAAGGGTCAAACAATTGCGTGGATTTTGTATTATACAATAGAGAAGTCTAGAAAAGTTCAAGAACAGTTGTAAGTGTATCATTTGCAATTTTAGGCAAAAATAATTATAGTTCCTACAAGTCTCTTAGACTGAGTTAAGAAGATAAAATGGCTGCAAGAGGTAACTGCAAGTTGATAAAATAATTCATGTTTGCCTTCTCCATCCAGAGTTGTTACTTACGTTGATTTCCACATAAAAGTTAAGATAACCTGTCAAAACCCTACAACTTTTCTTTTGACATAGTTGTTGTAAAGTTTCTCAGATAGGAACCAACCAACGAAACAAACCAAAAGGTTCAATTGCTTCCTGGGCCACAGCTGGTTGAAAGAAACCTTTATAGCTAGCTTTTAGCCCTGATATAAAGTAAAGGAAAGAAATTTACAGACATATTCTCTTATTAAATATGTATATATATACACACATACATACTATAAATATACCACAATATAGCAACTGTTCTACGTCTAAGCTCTATTTTTCATTTTGTTGATTTCATAGTATCAAGTAAGGCATATTTTCATTATTATCACTTAGTAAATGTATATTGTCATAAAATGAATTTCTAGATTCTTGGCCTCCTCCCTGCCAAGATATTTGGATAAAAGTGATCTTATTTCAGGGTTTCCCAGGTGGTGCTAGTGGTAAACAACTTGCCTGCCAATCCAGTAATCATAAGAGATGTGGGCTTGATCCCTGGATTCAGAAGACCCCCTGGAGGAGGGCATGGCAACCCACTCTAGTATTCTTACCTGGAGAATCCCATGGACGGAGGTGCCTGGCTGGCCACAGTCCCGGGGCCACAAACAATTGGATGTGTCTGAAGTGACTTAGCACACGTGCACACACAGACGCATGACCTTATTCAAAAATAAAACCAAGAGTGAGAGAATAAAGGCTGTATTCTCTCATCTAACTCCTTTTATTACCTTTAAATCTGAAGCATTTAACTTCCTCCTCCCTTCAGCTACTCTGAGCCCTGACCAAGGCTTCATGGCTCAATTTAATCTGTATCTATTGGGCACTTTCTATATATAAAAAAGTCAGGCAATCTGGAAAAACAAAGGGTCAAACAATTGCCTGGATTTTGTATTATACAATAGAGAAGTCTAGAAAAGTTCAAGAACAGTTGTAAGTGTATCATTTGCAATTTTAGGCAAAAATAATTATAGTTCCTACAAGTCTCTTAGACTGAGTTAAGAAGATAAAATGGCTGCAAGAGGTAACTGCAAGTTGATAAAATAATTCATGTTTGCCTTCTCCATCCAGAGTTGTTACTTACGTTGATTTCCACATAAAAGTTAAGATAACCTGTCAAAACCCTACAACTTTTCTTTTGACATAGTTGTTGTAAAGTTTCTCAGATAGGAACCAACCAACGAAACAAACCAAAAGGTTCAATTGCTTCCTGGGCCACAGCTGGTTGAAAGAAACCTGACATCTTTCATGAAACCTGGCTCATCTCAAGTGCATCTTATCCTCCAACATAAGCATGAACTTTACAGGTTCTGCCTTTATGCACAGTCAGGTATTCTCTTCACATCCTCCCTAGTGAAATTTGCTGTGTGCATTTAAAAATTCATGCCATACAATTCTACTCTAGTAGGAGTGAGTGATCTACAAGAGAAATCTTCCCATTTTAATTATAACAAAGAACTTTGATTGCATGGCCTGTCCATTATTTTTCATCAAAGTTACTGGACCTTTCAACCATGAAATCACATCTCTTTCAAGTAACAGCTTTTAGCTTCTATAGCAAAAGAAAATTTAGAGATTTCAAACTGTTGCAATTATTAAAGTAGTCAGCTCCCTTTTGAATCTTTGTTGTCATTCAACTGCTAAGTCGTGTGCGACTCTTTGTGGTCCCATGGACTGCAGCATGCCAGGCTCCTCTGTCTTCCACTGTCTCCTAGAATTTGCTCAAGTTCATGTCCATTGAGTCAGTGATAGTATATAACCATCTCATCCTCTGTTGCCCTCTTTTCCGTTTGCCTTCAATCCCAGCATCAAGATCTTTTCCAATGAGTCAGCTCTTTGCATCAGACAGCCAAAGTATTAGAGCTTCAGTTCAGCTTTTTGCAAATTTTTCTCTACTTCTTGATGTTTTAGATATTCAAGTACACAAAGTGATACACTGAGTGATACAATGAGTGTGTGCTAAGTTGCTTTAGTTGTGTCCAACTCTTTGCAACCCTATGGACTATGGCCTGCCAGGCTCCTCTATCCAGTCCAGGGATTCCCCAGGCAAGAGTACTGGAGTGGGTTACTATGCCCTTCTTCTAGGGATCTTCCCAACCCAGGGATTCAACCCACATCTCTGATGTCTCCTGCATTGGCAGGTGAATTCTTTACCACTAGCATCACCTGGGAAAATAGACAGAGTACAATATAAACAAAGAGAAATGAAATGAAATAATTAAGGAAAAACAATCAGTAGCATATATCAAAAACAACTGCTTGTTTTTTATTGTTTCATGACAGACAGTCTTGGGAAAGAATGGTAATATGGGGGACGGGGAGAGGGAGGAGAGGAATAAAAGTTATTCTAGAAAGTACAAACCTCTCTAGTCCATCACCAGAAGACTATTGACTAGACTACAAATTCTATTTTGGGGGAAAAACTATGATCTATTTTCCATCAAACATTGATACATTAGTTTAAGAATTAGTTACTTTCTGTGCTTATTCTAATTCAAGAAATTAAATAGCAAACTGATTTTCTGATGAATGACAGTTGTTTTTTCTCTACAAATTTATACTATTATCATCAGATAATTTCATTTCCAGAATAATTTCAAGCAAAGGTAACATAATAATAAGGCAATAATTCTGAACTTTGAGGCTGGAGATTTCTGTTCTACTCCTGGATCTCTGCCTATTATTGTGCAGTGTTTACTGATTGTTTAAGTTCTTCAGCTTCAGTTTCATCCACTAGACCAAATGGAAAAAGTCCTCAAAACCAGGGAGTCGAGAAATAGCCACATTTGTATCCTCGGCAGCAAACAGAGTGCCAGGCACATAAAAGATTTTTAAAAATAAACATTTAAAAATACAAATTTATGAAATGGGGCTTACCTGGTGGTAAATTTGGTCCAGTGGGTAAAGATTCTGCCTTGCAGTACAAGGGGCATTGGTTCAATCCCTGGCTTGGAAAGATCCCACATGTTGCAGAGCAGCTGGGCTGGTGTGTCCAATTACCAGCCCGTGCTCTAGAGCAATGGGGATAAAACAGTTTGCTTTATAATGAAATTATGAAAAATCAAAAAAGTAATCAGATACAATCATTTTAAAATCTGTAAATTATACATAAATGTAAAATATTTCATTATCATCCCATGACCAAAAATGTCTTTTGTATACAGTTTTATAAGCAGCCTTATTTGTTATATTTTTCTTACATATATTCTCAGCATACATGTGTGTGTGTGTCTGTGTGTCTGTGTGTGTGTGTGTGTACATAGGCTACAGTCCATGGGGTTACAAAGAGTTGAACATGACTAAGTGACTTACACTACACTTCACATCATGTATGTAGATGTAAAATTTAATTGACCTAAGCCTGCATGTCCTCACAAATAAATTTAAAACTTTTAGGATTATGCTAATTATCTTCAATAATCCTTTATGGACAATCCAAATTATAATCTAATGTTTTATATGAACATTATATATACTTTTATCGGATGAAATATTAAATAAATTTTAGAATTTCTTTTTTTCCAAATGCCATTTTAAAGTAAACATCAAGTTCATATGACTCTTTTTACCTCATAGGATACTCAGTTTATTGTAATGCAGAAGTCAGTATTTTAATAAACCTATCAAAATATAAAAATAAAACTATCAAAAGCTATCAAAACAATAAAAAATTATAGAAAAACAAAATTTCAAAAATCATATCAAAAAATTTTCTTGAACATTGACATACTCCCATGATTTGAAAGGGTGTTTAGAAGCATAGAAACTCCCTGAACTCCAGGGATTTGCAGTCTAATTGATAAGACCAAACTATCTCATAAGAAACAATAGCAATTAATTCAAGACAGACTATAACTAATTTCAGACTTTAAATGCTTCAGAGATTTGGATAAGTGCTTTAGAAAAATAAAAGAAATGGAAGACATTTCAAGAAAGGGAAACTTGAAAGATAAATAAAAGTTGATAAAAGACAGTGAGAAAAACTTTCCAGGCACAGGGCCTATAAATCAAGTTGTAGCAGTAGAAAAAGCCAGATTCATTCACTGGAAGTCAAGAAATCAAATCTGACCCCAAAAGGAGCATGTGTTTTGGGAAATAAGAGGAAATAAGTTTGGCAAAAGGGCCTAAATTTTAAATTAAAAAATTCAAAAAATCATCAGATACAAAAATTTTAAATTGTAAATTTTAACATTAAATTTGTAAAATATTTCATTATCATCCCATGACCAAAAATGTCTTTTGTATACAGTTTTATAAGCAGCCTTATTTGTTATATTTTTCTTACATATATTCTCAGCATACATGTGTGTGTGTGTCTGTGTGTCTGTGTGTGTGTGTGTGTACATAGGCTACAGTCCATGGGGTTACAAAGAGTTGAACATGACTAAGTGACTTACACTACACTTCACATCATGTATGTAGATGTAAAATTTAATTGACCTAAGCCTGCATGTCCTCACAAATAAATTTAAAACTTTTAGGATTATGCTAATTATCTTCAATAATCCTTTATGGACAATCCAAATTATAATCTAATGTTTTATATGAACATTATATATACTTTTATCGGATGAAATATTAAATAAATTTTAGAATTTCTTTTTTTCCAAATGCCATTTTAAAGTAAACATCAAGTTCATATGACTCTTTTTACCTCATAGGATACTCAGTTTATTGTAATGCAGAAGTCAGTATTTTAATAAACCTATCAAAATATAAAAATAAAACTATCAAAAGCTATCAAAACAATAAAAAATTATAGAAAAACAAAATTTCAAAAATCATATCAAAAAATTTTCTTGAACATTGACATACTCCCATGATTTGAAAGGGTGTTTAGAAGCATAGAAACTCCCTGAACTCCAGGGATTTGCAGTCTAATTGATAAGACCAAACTATCTCATAAGAAACAATAGCAATTAATTCAAGACAGACTATAACTAATTTCAGACTTTAAATGCTTCAGAGATTTGGATAAGTGCTTTAGAAAAATAAAAGAAATGGAAGACATTTCAAGAAAGGGAAACTTGAAAGATAAATAAAAGTTGATAAAAGACAGTGAGAAAAACTTTCCAGGCACAGGGCCTATAAATCAAGTTGTAGCAGTAGAAAAAGCCAGATTCATTCACTGGAAGTCAAGAAATCAAATCTGACCCCAAAAGGAGCATGTGTTTTGGGAAATAAGAGGAAATAAGTTTGGCAGGAAAAAGAGGAAAACACAATACAGGAATTTCTTTAAAAACTGTAAACAGAGGAATAATATATCGGCATGTGGTAAACCCAGAATTAAGGAGAACACCTAGGAAGGAGTTGCAGTCACTGATATGGTACCCATGGGAATAGATAAAGATGAATCTCTGCATATATAACTAGTAAGTGATCTCTCATTCATCTTCAATCAACCTACTCTTATCTTTCTTTTGACCCAGGGACATACTTTTTCAGGCACTAGATGTCACTGTTCCACTTAAGCAAAATAAAATCTAGTCATTCAGAAGCCACAATTGCCATCTGCCTAATTAAATCTACCTGTATGTAGATCTGAGACTGTTACTCAGTTCAGATGATTTCAAAATAAACCTAGGGATTTTCACTTACGAAAGTGTGAAGAAAACCCAGTTCTGAAGTTCTCTTTTATATTTTCTTAAAGTCTTTTTTTTATGGTAAAGAAGAAATAAAATTTTTTAAAAATATTTTTAGTTCACAAGAAAACTGAGAAAGAAAGAAAATTTATACCACTGAAAAATAGGAAAACTTCTAATGTATAAGAAAAGGCTTTGGGCTTCCCTGGTGGTTCTGTGTTAAAGAACCCACACATCAATATAGGAGACACAGGTTCAATCCCTGATCCGGGAAGATCCCACATGCCTCAGAACAACTAAGCTTGTGTCCCATAACTATTGAGCTTGTGCTCTAGAGCCGGGGAACCACAACTTCTGAGCCCATATGCTGCAACTGTTGAAGCCCATTCACCCTAGAACCCATGCTTCACAACAAGAGAAGCCACTGCAATGAGAAGCCTGCCCATCTCTATGAAGATCAGCCCTCCTTGTCACAACTAGAGACAAGGCCATACAGCAACAAAGACCCAGCACAGTCAAGAATAAAAATTAATAATAGAAAATAATAAAAAAAGAAAAGGCTAACATAATTTCTTCAGGATGAATCCATATTTGACTTGGTTATGAACTCATTTATAGAGAATCATACATAATTGTTTTTATTTTTCAGCATCCCATAGTTGGACATTTGACCTTCCTTTTGGAATTCCTCATTGAGCTTATCATGAAAGGACAGTCAGTCTCACACAAAAAATAACCTAAAGGACTAATCTCTTCACTGTTTGCGGAGTTTGATCAACTGGGCACTATTTTGGACTTTGACTCTTGAGTGATGCAAAGATATGGGACTGTTGGAGGTATTTCTTTAAGAGCAATGGGGATGCTATCCCAATATTGACCAGAATGACTGTGTTCACTGAAGGTTGTCTCTGCACTTCCTGTGGCCATTTGCTCTAGCATCCCTGTGATTCCTGGGTGTTCTCAAGCCTGGCCCTCCAGCTTCTGGTCAACTCCATGAGACTCTCACCCCAATACCACAAACCCAAGACACACATACAGACTCACAAGCATCATACCACTGCAGTAAACATCCTTTTCCTTAAGGTAGCTGGAGTCAGTTTCTGTTCCCCAACAGTACACAAAATAAAACAAAACAAAACCTAAATTCAGAGCATGCAGAACAATGCAAATATTGTGCTGGTATTAAACTACCAGCTCTATCTTGTCAAGTTCATGCTTACTGAACCTCTAAGGATTGGGTGAAATACAAAGGAAAAAGAAATCACAAAAGAAATTACAAAATACAAAGGAAAAATATTTCAAAAAAGATACATTTTATGTACCTAAAGACTCCAGTTCTGAACTCTAGCACTCTTTCCTCCTAGAAGTGTTTTCACAACTGACAAAGGGCCCAGTAGCAAGGAGAGAAAATTGGTTTGAAAGAAGTTTCCTGCCCTGATCTTAGATGTTATGATTTCTTTCTGAGAGGTGACCTGGTATAGTAGAAAGGTCACAGATTTTACAAATGGGCTTCCTATTCTTAAGTCAGCTATTTGTTAAATATATTAACTCTGATAATTTAGTTGAATTCTCAGTTTTGTTTTTTCAAACAGAAAATCACTGCTGCTTCTAATGTGGCTGTGATGTAGACATAAAATGTCTTGCAGGGAATATAGTAAAAATGCAATCTCATGTCCTCTTTTTTGTCTCTCCCCTCACTCCTACCCACCCCAAGGACCTGGTTAAAAATAATAGAAATGAAAAGGCTAACATAATTTCTTCAGGATGAATCCATATTTGACTTGGTTATGAACTCATTTATAGAGAATCATACATAATTGTTTTTATTTTTCAGCATCCCATAGTTGGACATTTGACCTTCCTTTTGGAATTCCTCATTGAGCTTATCATGAAAGGACAGTCAGTCTCACACAAAAAATAACCTAAAGGACTAATCTCTTCACTGTTTGCGGAGTTTGATCAACTGGGCACTATTTTGGACTTTGACTCTTGAGTGATGCAAAGATATGGGACTGTTGGAGGTATTTCTTTAAGAGCAATGGGGATGCTATCCCAATATTGACCAGAATGACTGTGTTCACTGAAGGTTGTCTCTGCACTTCCTGTGGCCATTTGCTCTAGCATCCCTGTGATTCCTGGGTGTTCTCAAGCCTGGCCCTCCAGCTTCTGGTCAACTCCATGAGACTCTCACCCCAATACCACAAACCCAAGACACACATACAGACTCACAAGCATCATACCACTGCAGTAAACATCCTTTTCCTTAAGGTAGCTGGAGTCAGTTTCTGTTCCCCAACAGTACACAAAATAAAACAAAACAAAACCTAAATTCAGAGCATGCAGAACAATGCAAATATTGTGCTGGTATTAAACTACCAGCTCTATCTTGTCAAGTTCATGCTTACTGAACCTCTAAGGATTGGGTGAAATACAAAGGAAAAAGAAATCACAAAAGAAATTACAAAATACAAAGGAAAAATATTTCAAAAAAGATACATTTTATGTACCTAAAGACTCCAGTTCTGAACTCTAGCACTCTTTCCTCCTAGAAGTGTTTTCACAACTGACAAAGGGCCCAGTAGCAAGGAGAGAAAATTGGTTTGAAAGAAGTTTCCTGCCCTGATCTTAGATGTTATGATTTCTTTCTGAGAGGTGACCTGGTATAGTAGAAAGGTCACAGATTTTACAAATGGGCTTCCTATTCTTAAGTCAGCTATTTGTTAAATATATTAACTCTGATAATTTAGTTGAATTCTCAGTTTTGTTTTTTCAAACAGAAAATCACTGCTGCTTCTAATGTGGCTGTGATGTAGACATAAAATGTCTTGCAGGGAATATAGTAAAAATGCAATCTCATGTCCTCTTTTTTGTCTCTCCCCTCACTCCTACCCACCCCAACGAACCTGGTCTGTAGGTCTCAGACGTGGATACCCAGAAATAGATAACTAAAAGTGAAGGGAGTGGGACTTCCCTGCTGGTCCAGTGGTTAAAAATCTGTTTGTCAATGCAGGGGACACAGGTTTGATCCCTGGCCCAGGACTAAGATCCCACATCCCTCAAAGCAGCTAAGCCCATGCACCACAACTGGTGATCCAGCACTCAAGAGCCAATGCTCTGCAACAAAAGAAGCCACCACAATGAGATGTCCCCGCACCACACATAAGAGTAGCCCCTGCTCACCACAACTAGAGAAAGCCTGCTTGCAGCCAAAAATATATAAATAAATAATTTAAAAATCACATTTACTAAAAAAAGTACAGAGAGCCTAAAAAATATCCACACATGTTAACACTTGGGGTCAGTCTTAGAATTACTACTGCTGGAACTTAAGAGAATCTTATTGATTTTATACATATAAGAAAGAAACCAATACTCCGAATTTTAGTTTTTTCTAGGGTCACAGCTAATTCATACCTAGAAGCATATAAGTGCCATATTTCACACAAACTTCCAATCAGTTGATTTACATTATTAAAAATACGATGGGAAAATCAGATCCACTGAAACATGCTTGGGATATAATGACTCCTGCTTAGTAAATTTGCATTTTAGACCACTGACAGAAAGACAAGTATACAGTTTCATTATTTGGGTGGCATTTTTTCTCCCAGGAGGAACAGTGCTACCTGTCCTCAAATAACATAAAGCATGTGTTCCCCTACATGAACAGATGCCACTCCCTGAGTCTGAAGAGATGACAGAGACAGAAATGCCTAGACACTCACTTTATCTCTTTACTTAAAGGTCTTTTTAAATTTTACCACCAAGGAATAATAACTCTTTATTTAACATTGCTTTCTCTCGGCCCCCACATTCTCCTTCTTATGCTCTTTCTCTCTCTGTAATATATGACTATTTCACAAAAGTGTGGTATGTTTCACATTCTTTCTCACTAAGTCTAGGCTTCTGTTGTTGTTTTAGTCACTAAGTCGTGTCTGACTCTTTTGTGACCACATGAACTATCGTCCACCAGGCTCCTCCATCCATAGGATTCTGCAGGCAAGAATACTGGAGTGGGTTGCCATTTCCTTCTTCAGGCTGTATTTCTGACCCAGGGATGAAACCAGTGTCTCCTGTATTGGCAGGTGGATTCTTTACCACAGAGCCACCAGGAAACCTGTCAAGACTTATAGAAGTCTTAATCTGAGGTGAATAATAGCAAATCTCCAGGACTGCAGAGATTAAAAGAACTTTCTGGTACACTATCTTTTGCACTTGATGAGCACAGGTCTTTGGAGGAGGAGGGACAGCAGATTGTGTTTAGGGAAAAAAGCAAGGAAGAGCTACAGCAATAAGCACAAGTCTTTCTTTCTATACAAAAGGATCGTTATGGAGAAGAAAGTACTAGTACAATGGAAAGAGTGGCTATTTATTCTTTATACCAAAAAGTAAGATGTCTTTTCCAAAGAAAATTGATTTCTCAGGGAAAACACACCTATAATACATGTTCAGATAAAGGACTGCAAGGATCAAAACAGAATTTATAATACCATGCAGCCTTGATGTCTCACTATGCTGTACAAACGTGATATTAAATCTCTACAGTAAAGTACTATTAATGGTCTCAGAGAGGCAAAGTCATTTTAAATCTTCTGTGCATACTAAATTAGAAATATGGAGATTAAGACAGGAGAGAAAGAGCAGGAGTCAAAGATACTAATAAACTTTAAGTATTACCGTCTGGTTGGTTATTGGAGTGGAGTACTCTTTAGTGTTGCCTTATTTGAAATCTCTTTTCTTATGTGGATATATATCCAGAAGGCCAGGCAACATGTCTGTCTTGTACAATGCTGTGTCTCTAATACTTCAGTGCATCTCTAGGACCAAGCTCAGGCCTGCAATAAAGGAGATGCTTAATAAATAGCTGTTTAATGAATATAATCAACTCAATATCCTCACCAATTAAGAAGAGAAGTAACTCAAACAGCCCATATTCCAAAATTAACATATTTCTGACTTTGAAATGAATGCTTAATTTGTTTTAATTATGCCTCAATTAATGCATACAATTATGCTTACAATTACAATATTTGTTGAGACTCTACTTTCTGTAATACAATACAATATATCCAAAAGAAAAACACCCTATTCCTGACCTCAAAGAGCCCATGCTCTAGTTAAGAAATATGTCTGACAGGCTGAAAAATGTACACTTGAAAGTAAATAATGAAGCCATTTAGAAAAGACTGAGCTTATGATGTTTGGCAAGCAAATTTCTTATTTTGATTTCCATTAAAGGGCACTTCCCTAACATTAACTTTATTCTGATATCCTGTGACTATGCTTTCAGGTCACTTGAATACAATAGCTTTAAACTTATGTAAAATAAATGCATGCAGAACTTCAAGGGAAATCTGGTCAACTGTTGTGTGCCCAATGGCCCTCTAAACCTATGATTGAAAATCAAAAAAGAAAGGTAGATAAAACACTGTGTTATCTGGAGTGGAGACAACAGAGGGAGGCAGGAAACACAAAAAGAGAAGATCAAAGGTTATAAAGCACATACTTATTTATGTGAAAATTAACCAATGACTTTCCCAGCTGGTCGATACAAGTTAGCTCAAAATGAAATGAGATAAAGTACCTATGCTTCTAAATGCACAAAGGGCCTGATAGCAAAAATGTTAACTTGTATTTACTTTATGTGTGTTATAGCGTATAAACTGTATTGAGGGCCAGGAATCTCTTTGAGATGGTATTGAAGTCTGTACCAGCATTCCCCAACACTTTGAGGACCAGAGAAAGGATTTGTGGAAGACAATTTTTCAACCGACCCAGGGGAGGAGGATGATTTCAGAATGATTCAAGTGCACTACATTTACTGTGCACTTTATTTCTATTATTATTGTATCAACTTCACCTCATGAAGTAGATCCAAGAGACTGGGGACCACTGATCTTTACAGTTTCTCTTAACCTTGCCAATGAAATTTCTTCATCTTTTCTGTTTTTTGAATATCCATCATCTGTTCTGCCATACTGAAGAACAAACCAACTGGCCTTTTTTGATAATGACCTAGGGACTAATGGCTGATAAGGAAAAGCAAAATTTTGAAATGAATGCTTAATTTGTTTTAATTATGCCTCAATTAATGCATACAATTATGCTTACTACAATATTTGTTGAGACTCTACTTTCTGTAATACAATACAATATATCCAAAAGAAAAACACCCTATTCCTGACCTCAAAGAGCCCATGCTCTAGTTAAGAAATATGTCTGACAGGCTGAAAAATGTACACTTGAAAGTAAATAATGAAGCCATTTAGAAAAGACTGAGCTTATGATGTTTGGCAAGCAAATTTCTTATTTTGATTTCCATTAAAGGGCACTTCCCTAACATTAACTTTATTCTGATATCCTGTGACTATGCTTTCAGGTCACTTGAATACAATAGCTTTAAACTTATGTAAAATAAATGCATGCAGAACTTCAAGGGAAATCTGGTCAACTGTTGTGTGCCCAATGGCCCTCTAAACCTATGATTGAAAATCAAAAAAGAAAGGTAGATAAAACACTGTGTTATCTGGAGTGGAGACAACAGAGGGAGGCAGGAAACACAAAAAGAGAAGATCAAAGGTTATAAAGCACATACTTATTTATGTGAAAATTAACCAATGACTTTCCCAGCTGGTCGATACAAGTTAGCTCAAAATGAAATGAGATAAAGTACCTATGCTTCTAAATGCACAAAGGGCCTGATAGCAAAAATGTTAACTTGTATTTACTTTATGTGTGTTATAGCGTATAAACTGTATTGAGGGCCAGGAATCTCTTTGAGATGGTATTGAAGTCTGTACCAGCATTCCCCAACACTTTGAGGACCAGAGAAAGGATTTGTGGAAGACAATTTTTCAACCGACCCAGGGGAGGAGGATGATTTCAGAATGATTCAAGTGCACTACATTTACTGTGCACTTTATTTCTATTATTATTGTATCAACTTCACCTCATGAAGTAGATCCAAGAGACTGGGGACCACTGATCTTTACAGTTTCTCTTAACCTTGCCAATGAAATTTCTTCATCTTTTCTGTTTTTTGAATATCCATCATCTGTTCTGCCATACTGAAGAACAAACCAACTGGCCTTTTTTGATAATGACCTAGGGACTAATGGCTGATAAGGAAAAGCATTTATTAATTGTTATAGATAGTGAGGTAAGTATGGATTTTCAGGTACAGTAGCTTGTACTAACTCTGCCCACAAGGAAGATAAAGCCTTAGAGAGAAGCTGATAGAATATTTGCAGAGAGAAAGATCAATGCTAACAAAGTTAGGGTGTTCCCTAGCACATAGCAGTACAAAGGTCAAACAGATTCTCAGTCAATGCAGAAAATCGTAAAAATTTCCTGAAAGGGCAAAGTAAATACTTATTTTTAAAACTAAATGTAAGATAATGCTGAAGACTTTACATGTTCGGCCAGTGGATGTATTTGTGTGTCTTTGTCAACTAATCAATTTTTCTAATCAAGTTTTCTCAGGTATCTTGCTTAAACTGATTTGTTTTAATATTTTTAAGATAGTGACACAGAATCTCCTAAAATCCAATTTCTTGTTCATGCTCCTAAAACCTCTGATGTTTGCCTATGATCAATTTACTGAAAAGATAGAAATTTACCACTGCTTTACATACATACAACTTCAAACATTAGAAAAGGATGGAGTTAAAAGAGAAAAATCTATCTCTTGGGAAATGAAGCTTAGCCTTAGATTGGATTTTATGGGGCATAAGGAACATGACTACGACTGTCTTTCTCATGCCCAAGCTACATTTGAGATAAAAATTTAAAACTTTCTAGTGAAAAAATTTAAATACAATGATCAATCATCAAAACTGAATGTGGGGCTTCCCCTGGTGGCACAGTGGGTAAGGACACCGCCTTGCAGTGCAAGGGGCGCCGGTTCGATCCCTGGCCTGGGAAGATCCCACGTGCCGCGGAGTGGCTGGACTGATGTGTCCAATTACTGAGCCAGAGCTCTGGAGCTCTGGAGCGCATGTGCCCAGAGCCGGCGCTCTTGGACAACAGAGGACACCTCGATGGAAGGCCCACAGGAGCCAAAGAACAAAGACGGATAAAAATGGAGAAATGAAAGACCAATGGAAGTGGCCCGCCCGCTCCTCTCCCTCCCCAACACGACACCTGTCCAAAATAAATAAATAAATAAATCTTTAAAAAAAAAAAAAAACTGAATGTGGGGGCTTCCTCTGGTGGTCCAGTGGGTAAGGACACTGCCTTGCAGTGCTAGGGGCGTCGGTTCGATCCCTGGCCTGGGAAGATCCCCCGTGCCGCAGAGCGGCTGGACCGATGTGTTCAATTACCGAGCCGGAGCTCTGGCGCACATGCGCCCAGAGCCGGTGCTCTGCAACGACAGAGGCCACCGCAATAGGAGGCCCGCAGGAGCCAAAGAACAAAGACAGATGAAAATAGAGATATGAAAGACCAATAGAAGAAGTGGCCCGCCCGCTTCCCTCCCTCCCCAACCCGACTCCCACCCAAAATAAATAAATAAATAAATAAATACATAAATAACTGAATATGGTATGAATAAGAAATAAAAATGTGTGTGTTTCATTCTGGGATTCTGTCACATACATTTCATCCTGTAGAGTTCCTTATTTTCTCATTATTCTTCATCTCTACCTTTCCATCAATGCTACTGAACCAATTAACTTCGATCTCTGATGGCTGCTTTTTGTTGGACTTCTTACCTGGTCCAAATTGTACCTGTCTATCACTGGGATAACAGGCATGCTGCTCTAGGTCAGAACAGTTGGTCACAAGCAAATCTCAAGCCCAGAAAAAAATGGCTAGGAGAATTTCAGGAGGAGACAGTTAACAGTCTCTGGGGTTTTTGAGAATGTACCCACTACATTCCTCTATAGGACTTCATTTGTCTCACTGTAAGTGAATTCTTTGTGAATAAATTCATCCACATCAGAAAACCCTTGATGGACCAGGTAGAAGTATCTGATGCGGGATCCTATGCAGAATATAATTTAGGTCAACTCAATTTCTTTCAAAACAAGAAATGGTGCACCTTTAAAGTTTTAAATCTAATTGTGAAATTGTTTTAACCAACTTGTTCGAAATAGTAGGAAAGAAGAAGCAGAACTACGTGGCATTTCCTGTCTTTAATCTTACTGCTTAATTTACACAGGCATTAGAGTACTAACCTATGACATAAGCCTGACACACGGAATTGTTCAGAAAATTTCTTGGTGGCCCAGTGGTTAAAAACTTCACCTTTCAAGGCAGGGGGCTGTGAGTTTGATCCTTGGTTAGGGAGATAAGATCCCACATGCACCCCCTCGCAGCCAGAACCTGAAAGATAAAACAGAAACAATATTGGAATAAATTCAATAAAGAGCTTAAAAATGGTCCACACTAAACAAAATTGTTCAATATGTGTATCCACAACATCCCATGAATATCTTCATGTTATATAAACATATTGAACACATCAAAATTCAGACAAATCCAGAAAAAGTTGGAGTTCAAATACCATATTGGAATTCTTTTTTTTACCTAAATAACTGTACCTTAGGAACAGCTGGTGAATGGGCTAATAGAAAACAAAGTATAGCAAAGGAAATATATGGAAGAAATAAGCATTGTCATTATCCTTTTTAAAGAGCAGACAAAGGAGTACATTCAACTATGTGAATATTTCAAGTAGTTAATTTGTAAAGAAATGACTCACCTCTTCTTTGTCAGAGTTTGGAAAATAACCAGAAAATTTCCTCATCACTCAAAACCATCCTTTTAAATGGCAATAATAGATACATTTAGTGAACACCTATGTCACAGACAGTGCTATGATAAATACTGATAAATATTTATTTTGCTATCTTGTTAATTCTCACACTACCACTCATTTAAAATAGTTATGATAAAATGCTTAATTCAGTTTTCCAAGAGAAGACTACAAAGTAAAGAACAAATAGTTCTTCCCTGGTAGCTCAGTGGTAAAGAGTTCCCCCGGCCAAAGAAGGGGACACAGGTTCAATCCCTGATCCAGGAAGATCCCACATGCTGCGGAGTAACTAAGCTGGTGAGCCACAACTATTAAACCTGTGTTCTAGAGCCCCAGTGCCGCAACTCTTGAGCCCATGTGCCTCAGCTAAAACTATTGAAGCCCGTGTGCCTTAGAGCCTGAGTGCCTGCTCACCTCAACTAAAGGAGTGCAAGCAGCCCCCACTCCCTGCAACTAAAGAAGAGCCTGCAGCAGGAGCAAAATTTTAAATCTAATTGTGAAATTGTTTTAACCAACTTGTTCGAAATAGTAGGAAAGAAGAAGCAGAACTACGTGGCATTTCCTGTCTTTAATCTTACTGCTTAATTTACACAGGCATTAGAGTACTAACCTATGACATAAGCCTGACACACGGAATTGTTCAGAAAATTTCTTGGTGGCCCAGTGGTTAAAAACTTCACCTTTCAAGGCAGGGGGCTGTGAGTTTGATCCTTGGTTAGGGAGATAAGATCCCACATGCACCCCCTCGCAGCCAGAACCTGAAAGATAAAACAGAAACAATATTGGAATAAATTCAATAAAGAGCTTAAAAATGGTCCACACTAAACAAAATTGTTCAATATGTGTATCCACAACATCCCATGAATATCTTCATGTTATATAAACATATTGAACACATCAAAATTCAGACAAATCCAGAAAAAGTTGGAGTTCAAATACCATATTGGAATTCTTTTTTTTACCTAAATAACTGTACCTTAGGAACAGCTGGTGAATGGGCTAATAGAAAACAAAGTATAGCAAAGGAAATATATGGAAGAAATAAGCATTGTCATTATCCTTTTTAAAGAGCAGACAAAGGAGTACATTCAACTATGTGAATATTTCAAGTAGTTAATTTGTAAAGAAATGACTCACCTCTTCTTTGTCAGAGTTTGGAAAATAACCAGAAAATTTCCTCATCACTCAAAACCATCCTTTTAAATGGCAATAATAGATACATTTAGTGAACACCTATGTCACAGACAGTGCTATGATAAATACTGATAAATATTTATTTTGCTATCTTGTTAATTCTCACACTACCACTCATTTAAAATAGTTATGATAAAATGCTTAATTCAGTTTTCCAAGAGAAGACTACAAAGTAAAGAACAAATAGTTCTTCCCTGGTAGCTCAGTGGTAAAGAGTTCCCCCGGCCAAAGAAGGGGACACAGGTTCAATCCCTGATCCAGGAAGATCCCACATGCTGCGGAGTAACTAAGCTGGTGAGCCACAACTATTAAACCTGTGTTCTAGAGCCCCAGTGCCGCAACTCTTGAGCCCATGTGCCTCAGCTAAAACTATTGAAGCCCGTGTGCCTTAGAGCCTGAGTGCCTGCTCACCTCAACTAAAGGAGTGCAAGCAGCCCCCACTCCCTGCAACTAAAGAAGAGCCTGCAGCAGTAGCAAAAACCCAGAATAGCCAAAAATAAATAAATAAATAATTTTTCTTAAAGAATAAAAACACTTGACAATATTGCTATACCAATTGCTAGCTAATTAAATAATGTGATTACATATATGCTAATATACATACTTTACATCACAGTGGAATAATAAAAAAGGGCCACAGAAAACAGTAAAATTGTGTCTGGTATGCCAGAGGACGCTGGCAGGCTACAGTCCATGTCACAAAGAGTTGGACAGAACTAAGTAACTGAATAACAATAACAAGACCAAAGTTTATATTAAGGACAAAATTATTAAGGAATAACCTGTTCTATTGCTTTCATTTTGCAGATGGGCAAAACTAAGGTCCAAAGAGTTTGTGTAATGTGCCCAAAGTCAAAGAGTGAGTCAATGGAGTAAATAAGGTGAAGTGTTATTGTTTATTCATTATTCTGAAATGCACATTATTTTCAATATATTGCTCTGAGATTAAAATTTCCTCTATTTCTTTCAAGGAATAATTTCGACCTTTTGAAACTGTGTCTGTGATTTGATTGATTTTTATTGTGCATGTTGGTGTTTGTATGTGTGTCTATGTTATTTTGTGTTTGATAGATTACAAGTATCACCAAAAATCAAAAGAGATCACACATCAGAAAGTGCTATGATAAATACTGATAAATATTTATTTTGCTATCTTGTTAATTCTCACACTACCACTCATTTAAAATAGTTATGATAAAATGCTTAATTCAGTTTTCCAAGAGAAGACTACAAAGTAAAGAACAAATAGTTCTTCCCTGGTAGCTCAGTGGTAAAGAGTTCCCCCGGCCAAAGAAGGGGACACAGGTTCAATCCCTGATCCAGGAGGATCCCACATGCTGGGAGTAACTAAGCTGGTGAGCCACAACTATTAAACCTGTGTTCTAGAGCCCCAGTGCCGCAACTCTTGAGCCCATGTGCCTCAGCTAAAACTATTGAAGCCCGTGTGCCTTAGAGCCTGAGTGCCTGCTCACCTCAACTAAAGGAGTGCAAGCAGCCCCCACTCCCTGCAACTAAAGAAGAGCCTGCAGCAGTAGCAAAAACCCAGAATAGCCAAAAATAAATAAATAAATAATTTTTCTTAAAGAATAAAAACACTTGACAATATTGCTATACCAATTGCTAGCTAATTAAATAATGTGATTACATATATGCTAATATACATACTTTACATCACAGTGGAATAATAAAAAAGGGCCACAGAAAACAGTAAAATTGTGTCTGGTATGCCAGAGGACGCTGGCAGGCTACAGTCCATGTCACAAAGAGTTGGACAGAACTAAGTAACTGAATAACAATAACAAGACCAAAGTTTATATTAAGGACAAAATTATTAAGGAATAACCTGTTCTATTGCTTTCATTTTGCAGATGGGCAAAACTAAGGTCCAAAGAGTTTGTGTAATGTGCCCAAAGTCAAAGAGTGAGTCAATGGAGTAAATAAGGTGAAGTGTTATTGTTTATTCATTATTCTGAAATGCACATTATTTTCAATATATTGCTCTGAGATTAAAATTTCCTCTATTTCTTTCAAGGAATAATTTCGACCTTTTGAAACTGTGTCTGTGATTTGATTGATTTTTATTGTGCATGTTGGTGTTTGTATGTGTGTCTATGTTATTTTGTGTTTGATAGATTACAAGTATCACCAAAAATCAAAAGAGATCACACATCAGAAAAGATTCTGAGTTTTAATGATATATTTTAAATTTACTGAAATTCTCCTTGAAATCTACATGCATCAATCTACATACCAAAGACAAGTGATATATACTTTTTTTTTTGCCTACATAACACTGAGCTCATCAGCCATAAAGGAATACCAAGTGAGGTATGGTTTATTTCCTTTATAGCCAAATGTCTTTAAGGCTCATTAAAATTATAATTTCATTTTGAATGACTGAATGAAGATGGCGGTAGCTTCCCCAGCTGGTTTCTTTCAGTTTCATATTTGTTACCACAAAAGCTTTATTAATTATCTTCTGAGGTTTTCATCATGTTATTTCTTAATCAAGAAATAACAATTGTGTTTAACAAGAAATACATAAAACTATTAATTCAGTCAAATATTAAAATAAAACAGTAAAAAAGTAGAGTAATATTTATTTGCACAATTAAGTGGAAGTTAGATGGAACTTTGAGATGATTGATGTGCTAAAAAACTTGGTTATTCTTTACCAGTGAAAATGTTAAAATATAAGTATCAAACTATCAATGTAACTATAACTGTAGACAATCTTGAGATAGATTACAGATGTAATCTCTAATCTTACAGAGACTTTTTTCTCTGTTTCTAAGTAATGTTATTGGTGGTACCATGATAAGTTCCAGAATTGAGTTACTAAAAGAGTATTCTGGTCCCACCAGTTCCTTACTCTGTGACTTTAGACAAATTACTTGAGCTTCCCATGCATCAATTTCAGGGTAATATTACTGACAATACCCTTGATTTGGAATGTGAGTTGAATGTAAAGTATCAAAAATATTGACTAGTACATCCTACATTCTCAGTAAATGCTGGCTGTTATTATTATTATTAGAATATATTTATTGTTACCTACAGTAATATCAGCAAGGTGTGTCTGTATACATAATTTTACATAAATTATGGTAACAAGTGATGCACAAATCTAATGATGTTTACTTTTACTACAGTAATCCTCAATAAATAAATAAAAACTTGACTAAATCAACAATAATCCAATTTGATTCATTTGTTACTAACATCATTAATAACTTTTGCTAATGGCAGCAAGGATTTTTTTTTCTTTTTTTTTTTAAACATTTATTTTTTATTTATTTATCTTTTGAGGGGTGGGGAGGGAGGGGGACGGGCAGACCACTTCTATTGGTCTTTCATTTCTCTATTTTCATCTGTCTTTGTTCTTTGGCTCCTGTGGGCCTCCCATCGAGGTGGCCTCTGTCGTTGCAGAGTGCCAGCTCTGGGCGCATGTGCCCCAGAGCTCCGGCTCAGTAATTGGACACATGGGTCCAGCCACTCCATGGCACATGGGATCTTCCCAGGGCAGGGATCGAACTGGCGCCCCTTGCACTGCAAGGCGGTGTCCTTACCCACTGGACCACCAGGGAAGCCCTGTTTTTTCTTTTTAACTGTAAAAAACTCCCCAAACTCTAGGATTCTGTAACCTTTAGGGTATAACATTACTGAATACATAGTTTAGAGTACTGATATGATAAAAGCGGTACCCTCAGTACTACCAGAGGAATAGACTGTCACATCTTTTCAAGAAGAAAGTTTGAAAACATATTCAGAACACTGATAGCAACTTTAAAAAAAAAAAATTAGCCTGTTTTATTGTTTATTTATTTATTTTCATCCATCTTTATTCTTTGGCTCCTGTGGGCCTCCCATCGAGGTGGCCTCTGTCGTTGCAGAGTGCCAGCTCTGGGCGCATGTGCCCCAGAGCTCCGGCTCAGTAATTGGACACATGGGTCCAGCCACTCCATGGCACATGGGATCTTCCCAGGGCAGGGATCGAACTGGCGCCCCTTGCACTGCAAGGCGGTGTCCTTACCCACTGGACCACCAGGGAAGCCCTGTTTTTTCTTTTTAACTGTAAAAAACTCCCCAAACTCTAGGATTCTGTAACCTTTAGGGTATAACATTACTGAATACATAGTTTAGAGTACTGATATGATAAAAGCGGTACCCTCAGTACTACCAGAGGAATAGACTGTCACATCTTTTCAAGAAGAAAGTTTGAAAACATATTCAGAACACTGATAGCAACTTTAAAAAAAAAAAATTAGCCTCTTTTATTGTTTTTTTATTTATTTATTTTCATCCATCTTTATTCTTTGGCCTGTGTTGGACCTCCCATTGAGTGGCCTGTCTCACTGCAGAGCACTGGCTCTGGGCACATGCACCCCAGAGCACTGGCTCATAATTGGACACACCAGCCCAGCCGCTCCACAGCACATGGGATCTTCCTGGGCCAGGAATCGAACTGGTGCCCCTTGCACTGGAAGGCGGGCTCTTTACCCACTGGACCACCAGGGAAGCCCCCTTGATACGAACTTTCTATCTACTAATTTTACTTCCACGAATCTAAGATTAGACATGTGGACAATTTATATTCAAAGATATCCATCATTGTAATATATATAATAAAAAAAACCTATGGAAAATCTAAAAATTGAACAAGGCAAATTCCTGACTGTGACAGAATAATATGAAGTCACGAATAGATGTATTTGTGCATCATGAATAGATTCTTTTTCATTTTCTGCCTTTAATATTCTTATTAACAATAAACCAATACTGAATACTTCTGTATTCAAGGCTCTGTTAGTTGGCGCTAGTGATAAATAACCCACCTGCCAATGCAGGTGACATAACAGACATGGGTTCAATCCCTGGTTTAGGAAAATCTCTGGAGGAGGGCATGGCAACCCACTCCAGTATTCTTGACTAGAAAATCCCATGGACAAAGGAGCCTGGTGGGCTACATCCCATAGGGTGGCCCAGAGTCGGACACGACTGAAATAGCTTAGCACACACCTAGGTGGTGCTAGGGGTAAAGAAACTGCCTGCTAATGCAGGAAATATAAGAGATGTGGGTTCAATCCCTGGGTTGGGATGATCCCTGGAGGAGGGCATGGCAACCCACTCCAGTATTTTTGCCTGGAGAATCCTAAGGACAGAGAAGCCTGTCAGGCTACAGTCCACAGGGTCACAAAGAGTCAGACACAACTGAAGCAATTTAGCATGCAAGCACAAAAAGCAAATCCCTCTTTGCTCAGAACCCTGCAGTGTTCTATACTGCACTCAGAGTAAAGTCCACAGTACTTTGAATGTCCTCCAACGTTGTACAGGATCTTATTCCCTGTTATCTCTCTGGCCTCAGTTCCCACTCCTCTCCACTTTGTTCAGTCTCTGAACCCATCCACACTTCAGTCACTCTATCTGTCCCTTGAATGCACCAAGGACACTTTCATTTTTGAATCACTGCAGGCTCTACCCTGTGCCTGGAGGGCACAATCCACAGACAGCTCACACCCTGGCAGGCCTCTTGTGGACTCTCAATACCTCAGAAATTCTTCCTCACCTTGTTCTCTTTGTTATTTTTCATGGCATTTTTCACATTCTATTATTTATCTGCTAGTTGCTCAGTCCTGTTGACTCTTTGGGACCCTATGGAAGTTATTTGTTTATAGATTAAATAAGAGACGAATTACTTGAGGTTTAAATACCAGCTATATTTTAGATTTGGCTTCAAGGCCAGCTGTGCTGAGAGAGACTTAAATCATTAAACTAGGAAAATACAGACAGATGGACAGTGGACAGAAAACTGTTTAAGCAGAAGTACCTTTTTTTTTTTTCACTAGTCACAAAAAATTCTTTCTATAATCTCTCTTGCAAAGGGTAGTATGTCAATCAAAATCCAGGAAGAGGGTCCAGTGGGTAAGGAGTCCACCTTGCACTGCAAGGGGCGCTGGTTCGATCCCTGGCATGGGAGGATCCCATGTGCAGTGAAGTGGTTGGACCGGTATGTCCAATTGTGAGCCAGCGCTCTGAAGTGCGTACACCCAGAGCTGGTGCTCTACTGCAGGAGAGGCCACTGCAGTGGGAGGCCCACACAGGACAAAGAACAATGGATGAAAATAAATAAATGAAAGACCAATGAAAGTGGCCAAAAATAAAAAAAAAAAAAAAAAAAAAAATCCAGGAAGAAAACAGAAAACACATTAAAAGTTGCTAATTGAAGAGATTTGAATAAAAATGATTCATTATGAAGGTGTAGATAGGGTTTAAAGGAAGAGATACTAAAGAGATAATAACTTTCCCCAGGGGATCGATCCCTCCCCAGACTCCTGTGCCAACTTGGCCTGAAAGATCTGAGGATGGAGCAGTTCCTGAAACCTGAGGAAAATTGTTCTATGGCTAAGGCCACTTGTTGGGAGTTGTAGCAAATTGCCTAGAGGGGTAACTACCCTGGACTTTTCTTCCATGCTTCCATCTCTTGCTGACAGTGTCTCCCATTGCCTACGTCTTACTGAAGCCAAGGGCAAGAAAACCCATGGAAGTGGTCCATGGAAGTCCACCTCCCAGGGCATAGGACAGGCAGGAGAGAGTTGAAGGTAAACTGAATGGGAAAATGGAAAACATTAAGCACAGGTACAAATCACTCACCCCACTAAATATGGCAAAAAGCAGCAATTGTTATACTAATGAAGAGAGCAATTCAGAATAATGTTCCCTTGACATATACAAATGAACACTGTCTTCATTGGGAATTGTGTATATAGAGTCTCTAGGAAAATATTACATACACCAAAAAATGTGCATATTTTTATAATGTTAATAGATTATAGGAATTGGTTTAAAATGATTAATTAGAAGCCAATGAATATATCTTTTAAAACTTTTATACTGGAACTAAATTATGGAGCTTCCATGAATTGCTTACCGCTTTTGCATTTCTACAAAAATAACATTTCCCATTCATATCATATGAGTATTTTATGACTAATCTTAGAATTAGTTCCACTAATATGTTTCTTATAATGTTTTCCATTCACAGAACTCATTTTTGTGAAGTACATTAATCTATTTTAATTTTACTTTTTATGATACAAAACCTATGTTTCTATTTCCTTTAGATCACCATAATTTAATCCATTTTATTTGTCGACCTGTTAAGTATCATGTAACTCATTGACAGCTTTAGTTGGTCTTCAAAGTTGGTTGCTTAGTTCTGCTACTGCAGAAGTCTCATCTTATGAAATGTGCTGATTTAAATATACGGGCTTCCCTGGTGGTCCAGTGGGTAAGGACACCACCTCGCAGTGCAAGGGACGCCAGTTCGATCCCTGGCCTGGGAAGATCCCACGTGCTGTGGAGCGGCTGGACTGATGTGTCCGATTACCGAGCCAGAGCTCTGGAGCGCATGCACCCAGAGCCAGTGCTCTGCGACAACAGAGGTCACTGCGATGGGAGGCCCACACGGGCCAAAGAACAAAGATGGATGAAAATAGACAAATGAAGGACCAATAGAAGTAGCCCGCCTACTCCCCTCCCTCCCCACCCCACCCCTCACCAAAATAAATAAATAAATAAATCTTTAAAAAATATATATAGTAAATGCACGTGCATTTAAAAACAAAAACTACTGTTTAAATTGTATTTGGAAATTTGTCATTTTATCCCTTCTATGTTCTGTGTTGTAGGAGCTAAAAATCTGGAGCTAAATTTCAAAGTATCCCTGCCATTAGAATCCATCAATGAGAGTCTCTGGCACAGGATTCTGAAGGTCAAAGACAAACAGAAGACAAACTATTATTTCTCCAACAGAAGTTGAAATAGCTAGAAATTCAGCAGGTTTTACAGAAGTTACTTAGTATTCTCTAGGTGATTATCCATCTGTTGCAGGAAGTAGCTGTTACATGGATCCTGCAACCTCTGGACTATTAGAAATGAACCCAGATTTAGAAGGATTTCTGACTTTATTTTATTCATTTATTTATTTTTAAATTTTGGCTGTTATAGGTTGGGCCTTCATTGCATTGTGAAGTATGGGCCCTAGAGCATGGGCTCAGTAGTCATGGTACGAGGGCTTAACTGCTCCAAGGCATGTGGGATCTTAGTTCCCAGACCAGATATAGAATCCATGTCCACTGTACTGAAAGGTGGATTCTTAAGCACCAGACTATCAGCAAAGTCCTGAATTTCTGATTTTAAATCCACTTATCTTTTCTATGGATGTATAAAACCTAACTTTCTGTTTCATTTTCTTTCTAGGATTTTTTGATGTGAACCATTTGTAAAGTCTTTACTGAATTTATGACAATGTTGTTTCTATTTTATGTTTTTGTTTTTTTGACTGTGAGTCATGTGAGGTCTTTGCTCCCCAACCAGGGACCAGGGATTGAAGGCTTTAGATCCCCTGCATTAGAACACAGAGTCTCAAGCACAGGACCATCAGGGAAGTCCATTATTAAATAATATTCTACAAATATACCTTTATCCTCAAAACATTTCAAGTTATTTCTGTTTTTCTAATAGATATTTACAGATATTAATGCAAAATTTGGTTTAAAAAGGGAGAGGTGGTAGGGTGGTTTAGTTACTCGGTCATATATGACTCTTTGTGACCCCATGAACTGTAGTCTGTAAGGTTCCTCTGTCCATGGGACTCTCCAGGTAAGGAAATTAGAGTGGGTTGCCATTTCTTTCCCCAGAGGATCTTCCCAACCAAGGGACTGAATCCATATTACATTGTAGGTGGATTCTTTACTGCTTAGCCACCAGAGAAGCACCTGAAACAGAGAGGGGCACTTCCATACAATAACCTAAAATATGTGGCCCTGCTGGTTGGATGGGTAACAGGAGGTGAAGAAATTATTATCAGAGATACTGCAAATATATATATGCAATAGAAAAAAATATTTGGGTAAACTGCCACACATGATAATTTGGAAGATGTCCCCACTGAGGACCTACATTGAGCAGACCATGAATCTAGACATCAATAGTGTGCAGAAAAGAATTAAAACACCAAGACAGAGACTGCTACCCCTAGAAAAGCCTGCTTAAAACGTTGGCCATGGGCTGGTGTTTTGAAAACTTAGATTTCAGGAGGGTCCTTCTCACCATAAGAATAGCACATGTATTTATGTGTTTGCTAAGTCACTTCGGTTGTGTCCAACTCTTTGGGACCCCATGGACTATAGCCCACCAGGTTCCTCTGTCCATGGAATTCTCCAAGCAAGAATACTGGAGTGGGTTGCCATACCCTCCACCAGGGAATCCTCCCAACCCAGGAATTAAACCTGCATCTCTTACGTCTCCTGCACTGGCAGGTGGATTTTTTACCCATAGTGCCACCTGGGAAGCCCATAAGAATGGCACGCTGTGCCCAAAGTATCTGTGAAGCAATATGGCTTGTGCTAAACACCTGCTTTCCTTCTGGGAACCTAAAACTTTGGTACGTGCTAAGCAGAAGGTGCCTACATGACCAGTCCCAGTGAAAATCCTAGGCAATTAAGTCTCTAATGAGCTTCCCTACTAGACAGTTTCACATGGATTATCACAGCTTGCTCCAGGAGGTAAGCACATCCTGTGTGAATCAAGAGGGCTCTTGGAAGCTTTACCTGGTTTCCTCCAGACTGTACACCATATGCCTTGTTTCTTTGCTGACTGAGCTTTGTATCCTTTCACTGTAGTGAATCACAGCCATGAGTATGATGACATCCTGAGTCCCATTAATCCTCCTATTAAACAAATCATCTGCGTACAGTCCTGGAAATTGCCAACACAGACAGGCAGTCAAGTTCCTTCCAGATTGTACAAGGAAGGTCTAATTAAGAAATGTCCCTCATTCCTAAGTTGCAGCGTCTTCATGCATTCTGCCCACGACTGAACCATCTCACTGGCTATGGACCAGTGACTGCTATGTGTCTCCCATTCTTCCCCTTCCTGAATGGGTGATTTTACTGTAGTGGTCTTGTGTCTGCTTCACCACTGAGAAATGTGTAGGTGTCCTGTCTGTCAGCTTCTAACCCACCCTCTCTCTATTGGCTTTGTGATGTTCTCCTGAGACTCTGAAAACCACATTTCTGCTTTGCCAGCTGGTACCCTTGCAATGCTGTGCCCAAAGTGGATAATTGGTGGAACCTAGAAGTTTGTCCCATGTTTGTGGGACAGCAATTTAATGTTTACGTTCTGCTTATATATGCCTAATCTTTCTCTAAGCAAAGAGCTCCCAGAGGATAGAATTTATGTTTTTCCCTTTTTAATCTCCTATACTATCCAGCACTAACTTTGGAATTAGCACTTAAAAATATTTGCTCAGTAGAATAAAGGAAAATAAAAGGCAATGCAAACAGGGAAATTATATTAACACAGAGTCCATATGCACTGAGTCATTGTGATTGTCCAAATTTTAACTAACCAATTTAATTCTCTTCAAACCTATTCATTGTAATGAAAGTTTCCATTCAAAGAATAAAGATGATTTATGTTTAAACAGCCTAAAGAAAATGATCCTAAGAAATTTCATCTGGTTATCAGACCACATAACTGATACATTAATTGGGAATATTTAACATTGAAAGGAGGGTGCTAGTGGTGACGTTACTAGGTGGTACTATTGGCACTAGTAGTAAAGAGCCAGCCTGCCAGTGCAGGAGATGTAAGAGATGCTGGTTCAATCCCTGGGTCGGGAAGATTGCCTGGAGAAGGAAATGGCAACCCATTCCACTCTTGGAGGATTCCCTGGACAGAGAAGCCTGGTGGGCTAAAGTCCATAGGGTCACAAAGAGTCAGACATGACTGAAGTGACTTCGCACACGAGCAACACTGAAAGACAGACACATGCACAGATGCAAAAATCAAAGAAATAAGCCACAGAATCAAAGGACAGATTTCTTGAGTGAATATAAAAGGGAAAAAAAATGTACTGGACATTTGTAGGAAAGCACCGGCAAAACTTCCTGAAGGAATAAATAACGTTTAAACTGAACTTCTTTCTGAACTTTATAATAAACTGTCACTTCCCCCAAAATGGTGGTCACAGGTCTTGAGAAGGAAGGGGGGAAGGGCAACACAGGAGGAGGGAATTAAGAAGTACAAACTATTAAGTATAACATAAACTATGAGCATAAATTATACAACGTGGGGAATACAACAAATATTTTATAATAACTATAAATTGAACATATCCTTTAAATTTATGAATCACTATATTTTACATCACTAACATATAATTTGTTGTTCTTCAGTTGCTGTGTCCTGTCTAACTCTTTTGCAACCTCATGGACTGTATGCAGACTGCCAGACTCCTCTGTCAGTAGGATTTCCCAGGCAAGAATATTCAAGTGGACTGCCATTTCCTTCTCCACACTAACATATACTATTGTATATCAATATAATTCAAAGCAATTTTTAAATAAATAAATTGTCAGCTCTTTGTGAGAATTTGATATTGAGAAGCACAAAAAACATCACTAAAAAACTATTTTCTATATGAGGAAGGATAGGCTTAGATGTTACAGTCATTTGAAAAAGTTAAAATTCCAGAAAATTTGGCAAAATGGAAGACACATTATTTTCCCATAAATTACTATAATGGAAACACCTTCAGGAACTTCTCAGCTTTATTTAGGAAAAGAAGTGACTGAAGTGAAAACCAATTTAAACTCCTGCATTTCTAGAGAATGCAGGAACACTATTCTAATACATTTATGTGGTTAGCTGCCAGCAGATCAGTAAAAAAAAAAAGTCACCCATTTGTTTTGAGTATTCAGGTACCTAGAGAGAGAAATATGTTTAAAATCATCAACAATATTACTAATCTAAGACATTCTTCCTTGGTTATCTGGTGAAAAGCAGTACTAACTGGAAGACTCAATACGGATTTCCACTACATAATCAGAGTTTCCAACACAAATCTAGATAACTAAGTTTCTGAAAATAGAATAATAGCATGACGCCTTTGGTTCAGATAGATAATGTTGACAGGAATGACTCCAAGTAACCATTTTGATAGAAATTATTGAACTTTACCCAAACTAAGCAATTGAAAAAAAAACCAAAGTTCATTTTTCACTAGGTAATATTATTTGTGATAATAGTATAAAAATAAGGATGATAGGTTACAAGAAAAAGAGAAAAATGTTGAGAAAGTAAAATATTAATATCTTACTTTTAGAAAATACTTTTCTTGGGAATTGAATGTGAATCCATGGAAACTGTTGTTGTTCAGTCACTAAGTCATGTCCTACTCCTTTGCAACCTCATGAACTATAGCCCACGAGGCTCCTCTGTCCATGGGATTCTCCAGGCAAGAATACTGGAGTGTGTTGCTATTTCTTTCTCTAAGGATCTTCCTGACCTAGGGATCAAACCCATGTCTCTTGTATTGGCAAGTGGGTCCCTTAGTGTTAAGCCACCATAGACTTAAATGCACTAGATATAATTAGATACAGGAAGTTCAACACTGTATCTAAAATGCAAATTTACTATTCTGTTAACTAGCAAACCAGAGTTACTATCTTTTTCTCCTTCTAGAGTGAAAGAAATCACAGGAGCTGAACACATAGCAGTAACCAAATGTTTATGCAGTGTTCACAAGAAATGAAATGCCAGGAGAGACTTTGGAGAAAAGATTCTTTATCAAAGGGAATAACTTAGGTGGCTCTAGATTCTTGAAATTATCAAAGCAAACCATCTAAATAAATAAATTTTAGTAAAATTCACTAAAAGTATTTACGGACAATTTCAGCATGTAAGAGACCTTCTGTAAATCGTTCAAGCTCTCTGAATCTCAACTTTCATATCTGCAAAAGGGGGAAATAATGGTTAATTGCTAGAAACTATGAAAAGTATATGAGTGAATACATGCACATCCATAATAAGAGCTTCAAGCTAACATTTTCTTTCTAGAACTCCTTGTGGTTTAGAGCACCAAACTTTCTCAAGATATTATTGACTGATATTTACAAAGAAAAAAATATTATGCCCGAAACTCACTACATTTTTAGCAAAATAATGTGTGGGAAATATCTCTAACTATACTTTCCAAATACAATTATTAGGCCATCAAAATCACACGGAAAACCTGGTAAGCATCAACAAAGGAAATACATAACATGTTTCCAAACACATGAACAACTATATGGAAACTAATACATTAACTGGTGATAAATAATTGATATTTTAAATATTTTACTTCTTAATATGATTGTAACTCATACAAAGCCAGTTAGCTTTGCCTTATTTACCTGTTAGGAAGCAGAGTGGGGGCTATGGAGGGAAAGCAAGCACTTTAAAAATATTTCACATTTCTAAAGAGATGGGAATAGTCTACAAGTAAATATTATTGTTCAGAACATCAGGCTTTCATGAACTTGTCACTAATATCAAGCAGCTGATGACTACAGATTCAACATAATTGCCACTGAGCAGGGATCAACATATGTTAAGAGTCTTATAATAAACCATGCTACGAAAGAGAAACCAGATCCTTTATATATTTTTGAGAATGTTGTTGCTAAACATAATAAACTACATATCTACTAGAACTATCATTAAAACAAGTTCATAGTCAGGACTTCCCTGGTGGTCCAGGGGCAAAAACTCCACACTCCCAATTCAGGGGGCCCAGGCTCAAACCTGGTCAGGGAACCAGATCCCACACGCTGCAACTAAGAGTTCCCCTGCTGCAACTAAAGATCCCACACATCACAACAAAGATCAAAGATCCCAAGTACCACGACTAGGACCTGGCACATCTAAAGAAATATATAATTTAAAAATAAAGTTCATATTCAGCATTATAATGTCACCATTTTAAAATCAAATATACATATTTAAAGCCTATTTTTGATTGCTAAAAAGTGTTATTTTGTCAGAAGTAGCTTCAACTTTTCAATATGTTTGATGGATGTGTAAAAATATCTGCAAAAGGGGGAAATAATGGTTAATTGCTAGAAACTATGAAAAGTATATGAGTGAATACATGCACATCCATAATAAGAGCTTCAAGCTAACATTTTCTTTCTAGAACTCCTTGTGGTTTAGAGCACCAAACTTTCTCAAGATATTATTGACTGATATTTACAAAGAAAAAAATATTATGCCCGAAACTCACTACATTTTTAGCAAAATAATGTGTGGGAAATATCTCTAACTATACTTTCCAAATACAATTATTAGGCCATCAAAATCACACGGAAAACCTGGTAAGCATCAACAAAGGAAATACATAACATGTTTCCAAACACATGAACAACTATATGGAAACTAATACATTAACTGGTGATAAATAATTGATATTTTAAATATTTTACTTCTTAATATGATTGTAACTCATACAAAGCCAGTTAGCTTTGCCTTATTTACCTGTTAGGAAGCAGAGTGGGGGCTATGGAGGGAAAGCAAGCACTTTAAAAATATTTCACATTTCTAAAGAGATGGGAATAGTCTACAAGTAAATATTATTGTTCAGAACATCAGGCTTTCATGAACTTGTCACTAATATCAAGCAGCTGATGACTACAGATTCAACATAATTGCCACTGAGCAGGGATCAACATATGTTAAGAGTCTTATAATAAACCATGCTACGAAAGAGAAACCAGATCCTTTATATATTTTTGAGAATGTTGTTGCTAAACATAATAAACTACATATCTACTAGAACTATCATTAAAACAAGTTCATAGTCAGGACTTCCCTGGTGGTCCAGGGGCAAAAACTCCACACTCCCAATTCAGGGGGCCCAGGCTCAAACCTGGTCAGGGAACCAGATCCCACACGCTGCAACTAAGAGTTCCCCTGCTGCAACTAAAGATCCCACACATCACAACAAAGATCAAAGATCCCAAGTACCACGACTAGGACCTGGCACATCTAAAGAAATATATAATTTAAAAATAAAGTTCATATTCAGCATTATAATGTCACCATTTTAAAATCAAATATACATATTTAAAGCCTATTTTTGATTGCTAAAAAGTGTTATTTTGTCAGAAGTAGCTTCAACTTTTCAATATGTTTGATGGATGTGTAAAAAATACAAACATGTGTGCTCTTTTGTCTGGAAAGAGTCTGTGTTCATGTAGAGCTGCCACATTTTCATTTAAGACTTCACAGTCTGTTTCAAATTTTATTATTCTTTTGTATCTCCTGTGGTTGCCAAGTATCATATAAAATAAACAGATTCTCTCTTAGAGCCATACAGTGTTGAGAACAGCTAAAGAAGCTAAACAGAAGCTCTGAGGATGCAGTCGGATGGCAGCAGTTTTCTACTAGTGTTATATGAAGATGCTAAGAACCATCTAATCATTTAGGTTATAACCCCATTCACTTATTTGTGGTTGCCTAGCAGGTATCCCAGGTAGCTCGGTGGTAAAGAAGTTCTCTGCCAATGCAGATGATGCAGGTTCAATCCCTGGGTTGGGAGGACCCCTTGGAGAAGGAAATGGTCACCCATTTCAGTATTCTTGCCTGAGAAATCCCATGGACAGAGGAGTGGCTACAATCCATAGCGTCGCAAAAAGTGGACATGGCTGAGTGAGCACACATGGTGGTCCAATGACTAGGATTCCAGGCTGTCACTGCAAGGGGCCTGGGTTCTATCCCTAGTCAGGGAACTGGATTCCGCTTACCACAACTAAGACTTCCCATGCTGTAACTAAAGAGCCCGTGTGTCACAATGAAGATTCAAGATTCTTTGTGCCACAACTGAGTGCCGGTGCAACCATCTAAATAAACATTTTTAAAATAAGAAATATTTGGTGATATTTGATCTATTTGTACAATTTACCATATCGATATTATGTGGTTAAATTCTGAGTCATCCAGTATATGAATCGGGGCCTGCATGCGTGGCTCAGTGGTAAAGAATCCACCTGCCAATGCAGGAGACACAGGTTCGATCCCTGGGTTGGGAAGAACCCCTGGAGAAGGAAATTGCAAGCCATTTCAGTATTCTTGCCTCGGAAATCCCATGGATAGAGGAGCCTGGTGGGTGAGAGTCCATGAGGGTCACAAAAAGAGCTGGACACAACTTAGTGACTAAACTACAAAACAATGTAATATTTGAATTAATTTCTGATTATTTTTAATAAGTAAAACCAGATATTTTTCTTTTCTATAAAAATAACACTTTTACTTAAAAGCCATATGAAAGTGATACAAAGAAATGTGGCTTGAAAAATAGCCAATGAAAGGAAAGCAAAAATAGCAAAGTATCCCCAAGTGATAAAAGATTATCGTGAGTTGTAGTGAGAACTTCAGTAGATTATTTGTATAAGCTTCAATATTTTGTAGCTTCCACACTCAGCCATCTTACTCTCTCTCCATTCATATAATGTTTTTGCTCAAATTGGCCATGTTGTAGCAACAGAAATAGATGAGAGAATTTTAGAAATGACATGTCCCTTAAAGAGCATTGAGATAAGTGTTTTATTCATCTTTATATTCCTGGATGTATTCCCAGCTTCCAATAGTATGCATTCAAAGCATGTTTTTGGACAAATATATTAACCAATCTAACCCACTGTTTCCTAAGCTTTTTTATACTTTAGAACACATAGGAAAAAAATAATTCTGTACACTTGTAGATAAGTAGAGCAGGCTACTCATGGCAAAAAGTCACTGGCCCAAAGACTCTAACAAGCCTAGTTCCCATCCTATGGCCTTGAGCAGCAGCAGAGGGACTGTAAGCCAAGGGGACTGAATTGAGCCCCAGTTGTCAACATGCTTTGGGAGATGCCAATCCAGCTCCCCTGGAAAAATCACACCACTTCCCAAACAGGTTGAAGCATAGCTCACTGAAGACTAGTATATTTGGTGTTTTTAATTTGACTCAAATTTTTAAAATAAGAAATATTTGGTGATATTTGATCTATTTGTACAATTTACCATATCGATATTATGTGGTTAAATTCTGAGTCATCCAGTATATGAATCGGAGCCTGCATGCGTGGCTCAGTGGTAAAGAATCCACCTGCCAATGCAGGAGACACAGGTTCGATCCCTGGGTTGGGAAGAACCCCTGGAGAAGGAAATTGCAAGCCATTTCAGTATTCTTGCCTCGGAAATCCCATGGATAGAGGAGCCTGGTGGGTGAGAGTCCATGAGGGTCACAAAAAGAGCTGGACACAACTTAGTGACTAAACTACAAAACAATGTAATATTTGAATTAATTTCTGATTATTTTTAATAAGTAAAACCAGATATTTTTCTTTTCTATAAAAATAACACTTTTACTTAAAAGCCATATGAAAGTGATACAAAGAAATGTGGCTTGAAAAATAGCCAATGAAAGGAAAGCAAAAATAGCAAAGTATCCCCAAGTGATAAAAGATTATCGTGAGTTGTAGTGAGAACTTCAGTAGATTATTTGTATAAGCTTCAATATTTTGTAGCTTCCACACTCAGCCATCTTACTCTCTCTCCATTCATATAATGTTTTTGCTCAAATTGGCCATGTTGTAGCAACAGAAATAGATGAGAGAATTTTAGAAATGACATGTCCCTTAAAGAGCATTGAGATAAGTGTTTTATTCATCTTTATATTCCTGGATGTATTCCCAGCTTCCAATAGTATGCATTCAAAGCATGTTTTTGGACAAATATATTAACCAATCTAACCCACTGTTTCCTAAGCTTTTTTATACTTTAGAACACATAGGAAAAAAATAATTCTGTACACTTGTAGATAAGTAGAGCAGGCTACTCATGGCAAAAAGTCACTGGCCCAAAGACTCTAACAAGCCTAGTTCCCATCCTATGGCCTTGAGCAGCAGCAGAGGGACTGTAAGCCAAGGGGACTGAATTGAGCCCCAGTTGTCAACATGCTTTGGGAGATGCCAATCCAGCTCCCCTGGAAAAATCACACCACTTCCCAAACAGGTTGAAGCATAGCTCTTAATTTTTCTGAAGAAAACTTAATCAAAAACACTTAAATAAGGTATATTTTTTTCCAGAGTAGCATTTTTTTTACATAGTTTTTTGTAGGGTTTTTGACACATTTTTTCTCTTTTCCTCATCATGCCTCTTTTATTTATATTTATTTTCATCCATCTTTTTTTATTCTTTGGCATGTGTGGACCTCCCATTGCAGTGGCCTCTTGTACTGCAGAGCACCTGCTCTGTGCACATGCATTCCAGAGTGCCGGCTTGTAAGTGGATATACCTATCCAGCCATTCTGGCACGTGGGATCTTCCCGGGCCAGGGATTGAACCAGTGCCCCTTATACTGAAAGGCGGATTCTTTACCACTGGACCACCATGGAAGCCCTGCTTTTATATAGTTTCGTTGTTTACAGCTCTATATAATCCCAACTCTGTCATAGGCATATCTTGGATCCCTTCCACCTGTGTCCCACCTCCCATACCCTCCCACCCCACCCCTCCTGGTTGCTGCCTAGCCCCCATCTAAGATCCTTTAGTTCCACAGTGCATTTACAATGCTTATCTCTTTTATATATGATAATGTATGTTTCCATGTTGATCTTTCCAAACTTCTCACTCACTCTTCCCTCCCTGGAAAGTCCATAGATCTGTTCTCTATGTCTGTTTCTCCATCGCTGTTCTGCATATGTATTTATCAGTACAAACTAGTATTTTTTAACGTTACATGTTTATTTAGTTTTCCTGTGGAAATGAGTCTTAATTACACTCAGAGTAATAATCTTGGACTGAAATATTTCTTGTTCTCTTTGGAATATTTTTGTTCAGTTATCAGAAACATCAATTTAGCAGTCAAAGAAATAAGTCTCCTTGGTTAACATTTCGTCCTATTCATTGATGAACCAGATATAAGTCATCATTATCCCCAAAAGACCTTTAACATAAGGGTGTTCCCCATATGATGCACTTCTTTCATATAATCATAAAGACAAAATCAACACAGAAAATGCTGTCAAGCTTGCTGGGCAATCCGAAATTACGTGTGCACAAATGGAGTGAAGCTCTTACAAAACAGGTGATTATCACTTAACTATAACATGAGAATATTGTAGTAAGGGTGGGAATAAAGTGAGTAAGAATTGACTTGTGAGAGGGAAAAAATGCATTCATTAAGAAAAAACCAGTGGAACATCTTGTATCAGCAAAGTTCTGACTCATATTGCTGCACTGAACTTCCTAACTCTCTGACTACACCCTTCTTCCTTGGTCAATACAAACAAAACTGGGTAGATCTGCCAAGGAGTTAATAGAGCACTGCATTTCTTTAATTAAAATAAAGTACTGGATATCTACTGATCATTTTTAAATCTATTCAAAAGCAAAGTTTATGCCTTCATAGAGTTGGCATTCTCCATATATAAAATGCCTGATGATGACAAGTTCTATGAAGTAAAAAAAGGGGGCAGAGGAATGGAATGGTAGGGACAAAGGAAGATCAATGGAGTTGCCAAGGAAGATCTCCTTAAAAGGGGGGGGGGAGTTTGACCTGGTAGAAGCAGGAAGGTCACTGGACAACATAGAGGACCCATCTCAAATCTGTGATCTTTTTAAGCTGTGACCATCAGTGTGGTCTCTAGCTACATAGAGCTGCTCAGGTGTAGAAAGAGAACAGGCAGAAAGATGAATTTCAGCAGGTTTGGTGAGATAACCTCAAGAGAGAGGAGGAATGCTTTAAGAAAGATAAGCAAGGAACTGAGGGCGATTTCCATGACTGATCTAAGAATGTGACACAGAGAAATGAGGTTGGGATGGTACCATGAAGGGTGTAAAGGAGATTGGGCAATGGTTTAGAACTCCTGGTGCAGCTCAAGTAAACTTGGAGCAGTGCCTAACAGAGCTGAGAGAGAAGTAGAATTCTCTGCCAGAAAAGGCCTTGAGAAAGTTGGAAATTCATGTTAAGTAAACGTGGCAATAAATTCTTTCTCCTGAGCACTTGGTCAAGCTCTCAGGAGAAACAAGCAAACAAAACCAACAAAACCAAAAAAGAACAGAGAGATACAACCATGATTATTGTTTTTTGTCCCCTACGGACTAGTGTTGCCATGTTTAAAATATATATATAACAGCCTCATGCAGCTAGAAACTGAAATCAAAACTTGACATGTTGATTGATTGCCAGGTGAGAACTCCTCTCAGCGCTGAACTAAAATGTTCTATTTATCTACACTCTTGACACAGATAATTTTTCGAGGTGAGTTACTCTCTATTTTCCTAATCCTGATGGTTGGAACTTCTTAACCAGACTAGAAAAAAATCATTGCTTGTTTTGTATCACCTAGACAAAATTGTCTTTTTCTGTGATTATTGAACCCTAACAGTAGCAATTTGCTTTCCTCTTTTTCTTTTTGTATAGTTTGTCTCTTCTCGAATTTTATGTTTTGAAAGATAACTTCAACATCTAGATTTTCTCAGCAAGTAACTCTGAAACTACTGAATAAAAATTACATGTGGCTTTTCCTGCCTTTAATTACAATTATGAATATTAAGATTTATGTAGATATTCTCAAGTTGAGTGAGATATGTAAGTATATTGTAATGACTGAGTCAGCTTGCCACACCTCTCCTGGAAAGCGACTTTGAGATTAGATGTTTTTCCACAAAAATTGGATGAATGTTCTGCACATAATGAATGAGTCTAAACATAAGAGTGTAGGGTTCTATGTACTCCAATCAAGTGAATTAAGCCTCATCAGGGAGCATGATATAGTTATAGCCAAGAAAGATGTGTTCTAATCAGTGTGTTGTTTCAGGCTCAAAGAAAAACTAAATAACAGGGCTTCCCTGGTGGTCCAATGTGTAAGGACACTGCCTTGCAGTGCAAGGGGTGCCGGTTCGATCCCTCGCCTGGGAAGATCCCATGTGTACTTGACCAATGTGTACAACTACTGAGCCGGAGCTCTGGAGCGCATGCGCCCAGAGCCGGTGCTCTGCAGCGACAGAGGCAACTGCGGTGGGAGGAACACACAGGCCAAAGAACAAAGATGGATGAAAATCAGTGAATGAAACGAGCATCCCAAAAGATGAGAAGTAGAATTCTCTGCCAGAAAAGGCCTTGAGAAAGTTGGAAATTCATGTTAAGTAAACGTGGCAATAAATTCTTTCTCCTGAGCACTTGGTCAAGCTCTCAGGAGAAACAAGCAAACAAAACCAACAAAACCAAAAAAGAACAGAGAGATACAACCATGATTATTGTTTTTTGTCCCCTACGGACTAGTGTTGCCATGTTTAAAATATATATATAACAGCCTCATGCAGCTAGAAACTGAAATCAAAACTTGACATGTTGATTGATTGCCAGGTGAGAACTCCTCTCAGCGCTGAACTAAAATGTTCTATTTATCTACACTCTTGACACAGATAATTTTTCGAGGTGAGTTACTCTCTATTTTCCTAATCCTGATGGTTGGAACTTCTTAACCAGACTAGAAAAAAATCATTGCTTGTTTTGTATCACCTAGACAAAATTGTCTTTTTCTGTGATTATTGAACCCTAACAGTAGCAATTTGCTTTCCTCTTTTTCTTTTTGTATAGTTTGTCTCTTCTCGAATTTTATGTTTTGAAAGATAACTTCAACATCTAGATTTTCTCAGCAAGTAACTCTGAAACTACTGAATAAAAATTACATGTGGCTTTTCCTGCCTTTAATTACAATTATGAATATTAAGATTTATGTAGATATTCTCAAGTTGAGTGAGATATGTAAGTATATTGTAATGACTGAGTCAGCTTGCCACACCTCTCCTGGAAAGCGACTTTGAGATTAGATGTTTTTCCACAAAAATTGGATGAATGTTCTGCACATAATGAATGAGTCTAAACATAAGAGTGTAGGGTTCTATGTACTCCAATCAAGTGAATTAAGCCTCATCAGGGAGCATGATATAGTTATAGCCAAGAAAGATGTGTTCTAATCAGTGTGTTGTTTCAGGCTCAAAGAAAAACTAAATAACAGGGCTTCCCTGGTGGTCCAATGTGTAAGGACACTGCCTTGCAGTGCAAGGGGTGCCGGTTCGATCCCTCGCCTGGGAAGATCCCATGTGTACTTGACCAATGTGTACAACTACTGAGCCGGAGCTCTGGAGCGCATGCGCCCAGAGCCGGTGCTCTGCAGCGACAGAGGCAACTGCGGTGGGAGGAACACACAGGCCAAAGAACAAAGATGGATGAAAATCAGTGAATGAAAGACCAGTAGAAGTGACCGAATAAAACAATAAATAACAGAGAGATATACATCCTAGAACCATGGAAACAGGAAGCAGATCCTCATCAGTGATTCTCACCCCCTGTTGCAATATCTGACAGCAAAATAGTGGAATTTCACTCTGAATTTAAAAGACAAATACTAAAAACAAACACATATCTAAGATAAATGAATTAAAGCCTCAATACTATGTATACAAGGCTGCAAAGGTGGTCTCCTTTACCTTTTTTTTTCCCTGGGGGGTGCTGGGCGGGTTGGGGAGGAAGGTGGGGGGCTGGGCAGGCCACTTCTATTGGTCTCTCATTTGTCTATTTTCATCCATCTTTGTTCTTTGGCCCGTGTGGCTTCCCATAGCTGTGGCCTCTGTTGTTGCAGAGCGCTGTCTCTGGGCGCATGCGCGCCAGAGCTCAGGCTTGGTAATTGGACACATTGGTCCAGCCACTCCGCGGCACATGGGATCTTCACAGGTCAGGGATCGAACCGGTGTCCCTTGCACTGCAAGGCAGTGTCCTTACCCACTGAACCACCAGGGAAGCCCCTCCTTTACCTTTTATGAGAAGCATTTGCACCCTTGCATCAATGAAGCTACTACTAATGAAACATTTTCCACTTTACAGAAGGAAAATGCTAGGTTTATAAAATATTTTTATGACAGAGGAAAAAAAAAAAACATAAAAACAACAGAAAATCATACAGTACACACGTAGGCATCCGCTATTAGCACTGATGTGACTTTTTGTGTTCCTTATCTGCTTCTTATTCTCCCTTTCTTTCTCTCCCCTGAATAACACCCTTCTTTCTCTCCTCTCTTTTTCCTCTCTCTAAACTTGAAATATAGTCATTCTCCTTCCATCTGTTTTCATTTTCCATAATCAGAAATAGTTTCCTCCACCCGAAGGTGGTTATTCATTATTCTTCTGTATGTGTTTGTTCATTTACTATTTATAGATGCCTCCATAACCAATACAAACTTGTTTTGTGCGTTTTTCAAGTATATCAGACTATATGTATCCTTTTGCAACTTAGCATTTTTGAAATATACATACAGCTATTATGAAAATATATAAAAGTGTTAGGAGCTGAATGTTCGTATTTCCCTAAATTTATATGTCAAAGTCCTAATCCTCAATGTGATAGTTTTTGGAGGCACAGGCTTTAGGAATTCATTACATTTAGATGAGGTCATGAGGGTGGAGCACCCATGACAGAATCAGTGTGTTTATAAAAGACCAGATGGCTTGTCCTTTCTCTCCACCAGGTGAGACTAGAGCGAGAAGGCAGCTCTCTTTGGACTAGGAGAGAGTTCTAGCCAGATTCCAGATATACCAGTGCCTTGATCTCAAACTTCCCAACCTCCAGACCTGTGGGAAATAAATAAATGTCTGCTGTTTCAACCAAACCAGTATTTTGTTACAGTCGCTTGAATTAAGACAGGCAAAAACACATTTCTATCTATTTCGCATTTTAACTGTCGTAGCATAATATTCCATCTTATGACCTAACAGCCTTATATCCACTCATTCCTTCTTGAGAAGGGCTGCCAAGTTTGGCATTCTTCTTCTTATGGACAACTATGTTATTTCCACATTTTTACTCTTATAAACAATGTTGCATTAAACATCCTTGCACCCATTAATGATCTAGTTGAAGAGAGACACCAGAAGAGAAACTGCTGGGTTGAAGTAAATGAATATCCCCCTAATCTGGGATCATACATATCTGTAAGCCACAAAACTCTGTAAAAGTAAAATAAAGATTTTTTTTTAAAATTTAAAAAAAGAATTGTTAAATGCCAGGTTTAAATTTATGAACATCTCCTTATAGTTGGTGTTCTAAAATTACTCTCCAAAGTGTGTGTAATTGTCACTCTTAACAGCAATAGCTAAGAGTTCCTGTCTCCTCCATCTTCACTAATACTAAAATATGGTTATTATTATTAAATGTTCCATTCTTCTGGATATGAAAGGCTATCTCATTGTCGTTTTACTTTACCTTCCCTTGGCTGTCAGTGAAGTCCAGCAGTACACACTTATCAAAGCGATATATTAAGTAGTTCTATAGAATATGGTTACAAAGAATATAGAATCACTAGGTCAATGGGTATGAGTTTGAGCAGGTTCTGGGAGAGGATGAAGGACAGGGAAGCCTGGCATGCTACAGTCCATGGGTCGCTAAGAGTCGGACATGATTGAGCGATTAAACCGAACTGATAGAATAATTACATGGGACAGCACATCAGGCTATAATGGTTCTCCTGTTGGTTCACTAGTAATAGTTCTGGGTAGAGGAGAGAGAAATTCATAGTCTCTGAGGCCCAAGTTATGAGGGATCTTCAGTAAAAGAGAACCAGAGAAAGGGATGGAAATATAGTCATGAAGATTCCCTAAACTCTCCTAATAACCTCAAAGGGCTTATGTGACCATGTGAATGGTCTTTAATAAATTTGATTTCCTGGTTGTACAGAAGTGAACTATTAGAGCTGTCTTGCTCAAACAACAAAAATTAATAATTAACTCATAGCTAAATGTAGGCGACAATAAGCCTGAGGTTACCTAGCGATCCCTGAAGAGAACAATGGGCTTTTACAGTTTGCTATGGCATGGCTTCAACTAGACTTTTGGCCTACATCAATTACCATCGATGCTTCTGCCTCATCCTTCAGCATCATTCTAAAGAATTCCCTTTCTTCATAAAGCCAGTAGGTTTGTATAAAGGAATCATGGAATGGACTTTCATACATTAAATCAATTCTTCTTAGCTTCACTTCTTATTTCAGTCACAGTCATGGAAACTAGGTATATAATATAGGGAAAACTTGACCATACCTCACATCAGGCCCAGATCTGGGCTGATTGGGAGGAGGGACAGTTGTCTAGCTTTCATCCAGCTAGGGACTTCTTTGATACTATATTGTGGAATACTTGAAATAACCCACTTCTTACTCAGGCACTTGCACCTTGAGGTAGCCCTTGACCAATGGGAATGGGATCTAATGCATAAATGCTTCCCTCTTTCTTCTCCGTGTTCACGGCAACTCATTGGAAAAGACCTAATGCTGGGGAAAATAGAAGGCAAAATGAAAATGGGACGGCAGAGGAAAAATGGTTGGGTGGCATTACTGAGTCAATGAATGTGAGTTTGAGCAAGCTCTGGGAGATGGTGAAGGACAGGGAAGGCTTGTGCGCTGCAGTTTATGGGGTTGCAAAGAGTCAGACAAGACTAAGCAACTGGGCTGAACTGAACTTCTTCTTCCAGGTATACTGTTTTGACACAGACTTTATAAGGATATAGGAGCTAGTCTTATCGTTAAAGTAGATAAAAGCTGGAGAATCCAGCAAAGATGAAATCAGAAGAGAATGTTATTCTTGTGCTACCACATTTACCTCATACATTTTAACTTTCTTTTTTGAAATTTTGGCCTATTTTATTGTTCATCATCAGAGAAAGGGATGGAAATATAGTCATGAAGATTCCCTAAACTCTCCTAATAACCTCAAAGGGCTTATGTGACCATGTGAATGGTCTTTAATAAATTTGATTTCCTGGTTGTACAGAAGTGAACTATTAGAGCTGTCTTGCTCAAACAACAAAAATTAATAATTAACTCATAGCTAAATGTAGGCGACAATAAGCCTGAGGTTACCTAGCGATCCCTGAAGAGAACAATGGGCTTTTACAGTTTGCTATGGCATGGCTTCAACTAGACTTTTGGCCTACATCAATTACCATCGATGCTTCTGCCTCATCCTTCAGCATCATTCTAAAGAATTCCCTTTCTTCATAAAGCCAGTAGGTTTGTATAAAGGAATCATGGAATGGACTTTCATACATTAAATCAATTCTTCTTAGCTTCACTTCTTATTTCAGTCACAGTCATGGAAACTAGGTATATAATATAGGGAAAACTTGACCATACCTCACATCAGGCCCAGATCTGGGCTGATTGGGAGGAGGGACAGTTGTCTAGCTTTCATCCAGCTAGGGACTTCTTTGATACTATATTGTGGAATACTTGAAATAACCCACTTCTTACTCAGGCACTTGCACCTTGAGGTAGCCCTTGACCAATGGGAATGGGATCTAATGCATAAATGCTTCCCTCTTTCTTCTCCGTGTTCACGGCAACTCATTGGAAAAGACCCTAATGCTGGGGAAAATAGAAGGCAAAATGAAAATGGGACGGCAGAGGAAAAATGGTTGGGTGGCATTACTGAGTCAATGAATGTGAGTTTGAGCAAGCTCTGGGAGATGGTGAAGGACAGGGAAGGCTTGTGCGCTGCAGTTTATGGGGTTGCAAAGAGTCAGACAAGACTAAGCAACTGGGCTGAACTGAACTTCTTCTTCCAGGTATACTGTTTTGACACAGACTTTATAAGGATATAGGAGCTAGTCTTATCGTTAAAGTAGATAAAAGCTGGAGAATCCAGCAAAGATGAAATCAGAAGAGAATGTTATTCTTGTGCTACCACATTTACCTCATACATTTTAACTTTCTTTTTTTTTGAAATTTTGGCCTATTTTATTGTTTTATTTATTTATTCATTTTCATCCATCTTTATTCTTTGGTCTCTGTGGGCCTCCCATAACAGTGGCCTCTCTCGCTGAAGAGCACCGGCTCTGGGCACATACACTCCAGAGTGCTGGCTCATAACTAGACACACCGATCCAGCCAGTCTGTGGCACGTAGGAATCATACTGGGCCAGGGATCGAACCGGTGCCCCTTGTACTGCCACCAGGGAAACCCTAACTTTCATTTTTGTACAATGCATGTACTCTCCTGTTTCAATCTATAGCTACCCTCTCCACTTACACACTGCATCTCATTTCCATATCCTTAAGAATTAGCTCCCACAATGATTCCTTTTCTTCTCTTGGTTTTTTTCTTCTCTCACTTTCATTTCCTTCATATTTATTCATTAATTCATGTAAATCTAAAGCACTGTCATCAGCTAAGGGTTAGATAAAGAGGTGAGCTTCTCAGTGTCTGAGAAAAGACTAATAATTTTTGGTGAAAAATAGAATGATGTGGAGAATGTGGAGCAGTTAAGCTTGCATGTTGTAACTACTGAACCCCATGTTCCCTGGAGCCTGCCCACTACAACTATGGAGCCTATGTGTCACAAACAGAGAGTCTATGTACTGCAGCAAAAGAGCCCACATGACGCAACAAAGATCCTGCATGCTACCAAGACCCAACACTGTCAAATTAATTAAATATATATTAAAAAAAAGAAATCCAGAGAGATGGGCAATGAGGTGACTGGGACTAATTCTAATAGTATACTACAAGATGAACACAAACATTCATTTTATGCTATATTAATATCTAGAGCCAGTCATTGTCTTTAAGTGATAAGATCAAAATATTTATTAAAACACCAGTTATATTACTATTCAACTGAAGCTGTTATAATTACTATGATCTGAGTTTGAGACATTCTAAAAATTCTTATGTTTCTGCATTTTTCTAGCAGTAGAATTAGTGGCAATATCTATCTTCTTGATATCTTGCCTATGTGCTACCTAATTTAAAGTAGACATTTTCATAATTATTACAGTAATTATTACATTATTACATTTTCATAATTATTACATTATTAAACCCTGCATTCCTAGAACATATTAGACTACTGCAGTGTTCTTAAACTGAGGTTCCTGGACCAGCAACATCAACATCACCTGGAAACTGGTTAGACATGAAAATACTTCTGTCTTCCCCAAACCTTCTGAACATGAAACAGTGAGGTGGGGCCCAGTGATCTGTGTTTTTAAAAGTCCCCCACCCCAGTGAGAGTTAAAAGTCAGACTCCACTAGACTACCATATATCCTTACTCAATTTACCATTACACAATTTATCTGTGCATATTTGACTTATAAAAGTACTTTTTCATAATAAAAACACTGAAAGAGGAACACAAACTTTCATTTTATACCATATTAATGTCTAGATCCAGTCATTTTATAACTTTGTTATAAAGTCAAAATATTTAATAAAATACCAATTATACTATTTTTCAACCAAAGCTATTATAATTACTATGATTTGAGTTTAAGGCATTCTAAAAATTCTTATGTTTTTGCATTCTTTTATCAATGTGTTAACTGATGTACAACCTAAAGTCCTTATTGCATTTTTAAGGACTGACAGCTGTTGCTTCACATTAGATCACAACACTGGAATTAACTCTGGATGTTAATGAGGCATAAATTTACCTGGATTTACTGTGGATGTTTTATATTGGAATCAGAATCACCTTATCAAAACATGATGGTATTAAACATTTCTTTCTATTATTTGACATTTTGCTATGCTAAAGTAAAAGTGTTAGTTGCTCAGCCATGACAGACCCTTTGCAACCCCATGGACCATAATCTGCCAGGCTCCTCTGTCCATGGAATTCCTCAGACAAGAATACTGGAGTACATAGCCATTCCCTTCCCCAGGGGATCTTCCCAACCCAGGGATCAAATTTGGTCTCCTACATTGTAGGCAGGTTTTCTACCTTCTGAGCCACCAAGGAAGCCACTTGATTTGTTAAACTGCACCAATTTATATGTTTTCAATGTGGTTAATATTGTGCTACTGCTCAGTCGTGACTGACTTCCCATGAGCCCCACGGGTTGTAGACCCACAGGTTCCTCTGTCCATGGGATTTTCCAGACAAGAATATTAGAGTGTATTGCCATTTCCTCCTTTAGGGAATTTTCCCAAACCAGGGATCGAACTTGCGTCTCCCTCATTGGCAGGCAGATTCTTTACCACTAAACCATGGGGAAGCCCATCATCAATATGCTTAAGAATGAAAATATGTTTTTAAATAATTAGGCACATTCTACAAAATTAAAAGAACTATAAAGTAGACAGGATATTTTTATTACCATGGAAATGAATATTTAAAAGAATTTTCAATAAAGAAATAATAAAGTTGCAGCTCTATTATTAGTAGTTGCTGATGAGAAACATAAAAGCATATGAACCCAAAATACCTGCTTTATCATTCTCAATAAAAGAGTATCAATGTGCGGGTTGCTTGGCCACTCTAGAGATGATCCTGTATATAACAGCATTCAAAAGAGCTCTTATGTCAAGAACATCTACCACAGGGTACTATAAGAAAAAGCTCTCTTGAATTGGTCAGTAATGAAAAAAAAAACAAAACAGTGCTAGACATCACAACATTATTAGTGACTCCTGATTTCTTACCACCTAGGGGCTGGTATAATCTAGACTCTCTCCTTCAGGGTCTGATGCCCACTCTCGAATTATCTGCCACACATTTTAGGGCAAACATAATCATCATAAACATATATTAACTATTGATTTTTATACAAAATGAATAAAAAAGACATGGTTTTTGTCTCTTTCAAGTAAAACAAAAATGAGGACTATTCAAAAAGCTGCATTGTGCTGGGTTTGGTTTTATATTGTTCCCATAATCCCTTTCTCTTCTTTATATCTGTCCAACTGCTTCTACATGAAATTTCAAGCAGAATGACTTGATATAATATCTGGAGTTTGCTACAAAATATTCCTGTGGTGTGTATGGGGGAAGAGTGGGAGGATAGAAATGAAATATGATTTGATATTTATTGATAACTGTTGAACCTAGATCAATGGATACATACAGGTTCATTACAATTTTATTACTATTGAACACGTTTGAAATGTTTCACAAGAAAAAGTTAAAGCAAAGTTTCATCACATTTAATTTTGTTTGGAAATGAAGAACTTTATCACCATCCTTGAAATAATTGGAGGCATACTGGAGTGTTGCAAAACAAAGATTGAGAATTAATGTTGAAGCTTGTGGAACACATGTTCACAGTAAAAATTTTTAAATATCCTTCTAGAGATTGATAGGGAAATAGCATCAATTTTCTCATCACTTTCAATTGGTGGTAATTATGAATAATTCCCAAATCTCTCCAGGGTGTTTCTGGCATGATTTGACATCTGAACTGAATCCAGTCTCAGATATAGCGGTTACCATGGAAAACAGCTCAGCTCCAACCTGAGATTTCACTGTCTACACGAGGCATGGTCTTAGACAAGGCATGTGTGGGTATAAAGAGCAGTGGAATGAGACAAGGGTTACGATTTTGAGAGAGAAGTACGCCAATGAGCTCAATAACTGGCTGAAATCAGAGAGCCTTCCCAGATATCCTACCAAAACATAATGTACACAGACTTTAGCATCAGCAGGCCTGCGTCTGAATTCCTTGTCTGCCTCTTAGTTTCTGTCACCAGGCATCACTTTTCCTCGGAAGCCTTGGTTATGTTTCAGTTTTTCTTTCCCTTGTAAAGTGGGGATAATAATACATATGACAAAAAGGTGTTATAAGGATTGAGTAATATTTGTGCACATAATATTCCAGAAACTTACTAGACAATAAAGGAGATGGTATTGATTCATCTTAGCATTATTACATGGCACTAAATCTGAAGTGGCCCTGGAGTTGGAAATGGCAACCCACTCCAGTATTCTTGCTGGGACAGCTCCATGGACAGAGGAGCCTGATGAGCTACAGTCCGTGGAGTCTCAAAGAGTCAGACATGGCTGAGCGTCTGAGCACACAAGCACATACCTGAAATGGACTAAGTTCTGATACCATGACATGAGTGGATGTAAGTGATAGGAAAAGAGACACCCTATTCCACATATGACTACAGTTTGCAAAGGGATTTGTTTATTTATTGATAACTGTTGAACCTAGATCAATGATACACAGTTCATTACAATTTTATTACTATTGAACACGTTTGAAATGTTTCACAAGAAAAGTTAAAGCAAAGTTTCATCACATTTAATTTTGTTTGGAAATGAAGAACTTTATCACCATCCTTGAAATAATTGGAGGCATACTGGAGTGTTGCAAAACAAAGATTGAGAATTAATGTTGAAGCTTGTGGAACACATGTTCACAGTAAAAATTTTTAAATATCCTTCTAGAGATTGATAGGGAAATAGCATCAATTTTCTCATCACTTTCAATTGGTGGTAATTATGAATAATTCCCAAATCTCTCCAGGGTGTTTCTGGCATGATTTGACATCTGAACTGAATCCAGTCTCAGATATAGCGGTTACCATGGAAAACAGCTCAGCTCCAACCTGAGATTTCACTGTCTACACGAGGCATGGTCTTAGACAAGGCATGTGTGGGTATAAAGAGCAGTGGAATGAGACAAGGGTTACGATTTTGAGAGAGAAGTACGCCAATGAGCTCAATAACTGGCTGAAATCAGAGAGCCTTCCCAGATATCCTACCAAAACATAATGTACACAGACTTTAGCATCAGCAGGCCTGCGTCTGAATTCCTTGTCTGCCTCTTAGTTTCTGTCACCAGGCATCACTTTTCCTCGGAAGCCTTGGTTATGTTTCAGTTTTTATTTCCCTTGTAAAGTGGGGATAATAATACATATGACAAAAAGGTGTTATAAGGATTGAGTAATATTTGTGCACATAATATTCCAGAAACTTACTAGACAATAAAGGAGATGGTATTGATTCATCTTAGCATTATTACATGGCACTAAATCTGAAGTGGCCCTGGAGTTGGAAATGGCAACCCACTCCAGTATTCTTGCTGGGACAGCTCCATGGACAGAGGAGCCTGATGAGCTACAGTCCGTGGAGTCTCAAAGAGTCAGACATGGCTGAGCGTCTGAGCACACAAGCACATACCTGAAATGGACTAAGTTCTGATACCATGACATGAGTGGATGTAAGTGATAGGAAAAGAGACACCCTATTCCCACATATGACTGTTTGCAAAGTCCAAACATCCCTTCAGTGTTGGGGTACCAAGGGTATTTGTCAACCAGAGGTTCAACCAGAGAGGCTGTGAGCTGGCCATGGTGATACAGTCTGGAGACACAGCTTCTGGATGGTGTGATTGAAAACAAAGGGGAAACTCCTCTTGGGAACCCTGGATATTGACAAATCTAGACTGATAATGAAGCAGGAGCTGGACAACAGACAATACCTATTTTAGACTGCCTTGAATCTACAAGGCCAATATTTCATGTTTTACTTTTTTTTTTTTAATATTGAAAGAAGATCTGTTCACTTTAGACAATAACAAAGCAGATAGAAATCTCGGTGTGAATAATTTTTGCTTACATCTTATGAGCACTGAGTTGATTGCTGTATCCCCAATACCTTATACTGACCTTAGAGATCATATACCTTTATTCATTGATAAAAAAGCCTAACTATGACTTTATTCATTGATAAAAAAAGCCTAACTATAACTATATGATCAGATTTTAAGGAAAATTCTCACTTTAGTAAATCAGGATAATATATCTTCAGGTACTTACATAAATAAGTAAACCCCTCAACTATTACCTTTCTTAATGTAATTCGTATAGGTTCCAAAATTCTGCTAAATATAAATTTAGGTTTGTCATGGGCTTACCACGTGGCTCAGTGGCAAAAAAAAAAAAAAAAAAAAAAAAAACCTGCCTGCCAATGCAGGTGATGCAGAAGATGCAAGTTTGATCCCTGGGTTGGGATGATCCCTTGGAGGAGGAAATGGCAGTCCACTCCTGTATTCATGCCTGGAAAATCCCATGGACAGAGAAGTTTGGGAAGGCTACAGTTGATGAGGTCACAAAGAGTCAGACATGACTGAGTGACTAAGCATGCACATCATTAAATAAAATGCATGTGATCAGACAAATGTGAGAAAGTTAAAATAAGCCTTACTTTAATTTAAAGGTGATGACTACTTGAGACCAATCTTTACATGGGTGGGTGCATGGGTGCTAAGTTGTTTCAGTCGTGTTCAACTCTTTGCAGGCCCATGGAGTGCCAGGTTCTTCTGTCCTGGAACTCTCTAGGCAAGAATACTGGACTAGGTTTCCATGCCCTCCTCCAGGGGATCTTCCTGACTCAGAAATGGAACCTGCATTTCTTATGTCTCCTGCATCAGCAGGCATGTTCTTTACCACTAGTGCCATATGAGAAGCCCAATCTTGACAGAGTCACTAGTAAATATAAATAATAATTGTTAACATATATGATCCTTAGTTACCCAGTAACAGTCATCGTTCTAAGCACTATAGATATAACTATAGATATAACTCTCTTAGTCTCCCACAAAGCCCCACAAAGGCTCCTGTTATTTCCATTTTATGGATGAAGAAATTGAGGCACAGATGGGATTAAATTATATGCCTAAAGTAAGTAAAGGGATAATCAGACTTTGAACCTAAAGTTTGTAAAAATTAAAGCTTATAATCACATTACATATCCTCTAATAAGATAAACAAGTATAGTCAACTGGTCTATCCGTAGGTAACAAAGAAAGTACATTTTAACTTTAATGTGATAACAAACCACAATATAAATATTTAAATTGGCTTCTCCAACTATAACTCCTTGGTAGAGGTTGTTTTATTTGTACTCTTAAATACTTTACTTAAATGGCCTTAGTAAACTGCTTCAGACTTAGAATTTGTGTTAATGATTGAATTTATTTTGAAAAAATTGATAATGCACTCTAATCCAGAGACTTGTTTTTCATATTCAGAAAGGAAGAGAAACTTTATTGAGCATGTAGTATACATTCACAATAAATTACATAATCTCATTTAATTCACAAGGCAACACTAAAAAATAGGCACTATTTCCTATATTTTATAGAAGAAGAAAATGGGACCCAGAAATAGAACAGAACTTGATCAGAATCACACAATGAACTATTAGCTAAAAGATCTGAGAACCAAATATAAGTCTTATGCTTTGTCTGAGTTTTTGAATCAAATAAATTTTGACTTTTAGATATATTTACTTGCATATAACTATAAAACTGCTGCAAATTTTTACTAATAAACAGTTACTCAATACTAAGGCATCAGAATTTAACCAAAGAAAATAAATCTATGATCTCACAGTTATGTTATTCTGGGCATTGGAATCCGAAAAACATATAAATATGAGATTATATTGTGCATCTGAGAGCAGCTCTCCATATGATGTTTGATTTCCCAACTTTTAAAAAATATGTTACAGAAAACACTAAAAGTCTTCTAACCTCTCAACACACTTCCAGTCAGCATGGAAATAATTTGCTCGGAGTTTGAAGAAAACAGTCATTTTCATAATTCAAACACATAACTCAAATACGAACTTCTATATCCCACTAGTCACTGAACAAAATTAATGAATTGGTGAAGATTGTGTCTTATTTGAAGTGTATAAAAATGGTGTCTCCTACAAGTCATCTCTTCTAGAAGATGCTAGCATGAATGAAATTAAGCTCGGAAACTTGGTTTCTCCTTTCATTTCCACTGCTAGTTGGCTCTATGACTTTGGGGAAATATTTCAAATATGTGGAGCTCAATATATTTCCTCCATAAAAGGAAAGAGGTAAATAGTGGACTTAAGGGTCTCTTTCATCCTATGCTGCCTGCTGCTTAGTTTTCACTTTGGAAAATTATCATGTCCAAATTCCTGTCCAAAATGTATTCAGTATAATATGATCACACCTATAACATCTATGTTATCCCATCAGATTAGCTTTCTAGTACTCAGTTATATTGAAATATTACATTTGTAAAAGCATGCCACAGATATGTACTACAAGAATTATGATGTATACTAGAATGTGCAAAACAAGAACATTGCCTAAGCTCTGTTTATTCCTTCCCCTCTCCCTCCTTTAGCCCTTCCTTCCTCCCTGCCTCTCTCTCTCCCTTGCTTCTTTCCATCCTTCCATGAAAATTAAGCATCTACTCTGTGGCATGAAATGAGAAACCCTGAAAACTTGTATATATCAGCAGTCAAAATACACCATAGTTTGTGCTTTTATCTATAGTTTTCTACCTTTCTGCTAGGATATAACTTCCAGAAAAGCAGAAATCTTAGTTGTGTTCATTGATGGTCACTAGTGATGCCTTTATTCCATGCTTCAGTGACTTCTTTCTTAAATAACCTCTATGAGCCTTCTCTGTAACTTTCTTTGTTCCTAGCAGTTTGAAGGACTTCCTATCATACCAGGAATTTCAGGGTACCCAGAATTATTCAGAGTCAAAAGTTCTTTCCCATGCTTGCCTTTCACTCAGTGATAATTCCTGGCCATTTATCTCTCTCTTTTTTTTTTTTTTCCTTTTCTGCATGATTTCAACTATCAAATCACCACTTTTCATTAGTTGGTGATTCTTAATGTCTTTCAAGTCATCATTTCTCTGATTAAAATTTTGGATCATAGTGGGGCTTCCTAGTGACTCAGATAGTTAAGAAACCACCTGCAATGTAGAAGACCCATGTTCAATCGAATTGGTGAAGATTGTGTCTTATTTGAAGTGTATAAAAATGGTGTCTCCTACAAGTCATCTCTTCTAGAAGATGCTAGCATGAATGAAATTAAGCTCGGAAACTTGGTTTCTCCTTTCATTTCCACTGCTAGTTGGCTCTATGACTTTGGGGAAATATTTCAAATATGTGGAGCTCAATATATTTCCTCCATAAAAGGAAAGAGGTAAATAGTGGACTTAAGGGTCTCTTTCATCCTATGCTGCCTGCTGCTTAGTTTTCACTTTGGAAAATTATCATGTCCAAATTCCTGTCCAAAATGTATTCAGTATAATATGATCACACCTATAACATCTATGTTATCCCATCAGATTAGCTTTCTAGTACTCAGTTATATTGAAATATTACATTTGTAAAAGCATGCCACAGATATGTACTACAAGAATTATGATGTATACTAGAATGTGCAAAACAAGAACATTGCCTAAGCTCTGTTTATTCCTTCCCCTCTCCCTCCTTTAGCCCTTCCTTCCTCCCTGCCTCTCTCTCTCCCTTGCTTCTTTCCATCCTTCCATGAAAATTAAGCATCTACTCTGTGGCATGAAATGAGAAACCCTGAAAACTTGTATATATCAGCAGTCAAAATACACCATAGTTTGTGCTTTTATCTATAGTTTTCTACCTTTCTGCTAGGATATAACTTCCAGAAAAGCAGAAATCTTAGTTGTGTTCATTGATGGTCACTAGTGATGCCTTTATTCCATGCTTCAGTGACTTCTTTCTTAAATAACCTCTATGAGCCTTCTCTGTAACTTTCTTTGTTCCTAGCAGTTTGAAGGACTTCCTATCATACCAGGAATTTCAGGGTACCCAGAATTATTCAGAGTCAAAAGTTCTTTCCCATGCTTGCCTTTCACTCAGTGATAATTCCTGGCCATTTATCTCTCTCTTTTTTTTTTTTTTCCTTTTCTGCATGATTTCAACTATCAAATCACCACTTTTCATTAGTTGGTGATTCTTAATGTCTTTCAAGTCATCATTTCTCTGATTAAAATTTTGGATCATAGTGGGGGCTTCCCTAGTGACTCAGATAGTTAAGAAACCACCTGCAATGTAGAAGACCCATGTTCAATCCCTGAGTTGGGAAGATCCCCTGGAGAAAGGAATGGCTACATATTCCAGTATTCTTGCCTGGAGAATCCCATGGACAGAGGAGTCTGGTGGGCTACAGTCCATGGGGTCTTTCAAGTTATTATTCCTCTTATTAAAAATTGGGGTCATATCCCTTGAAAATGCACATATGCACATACATTCACAAAAATTTGACATTCAATTTCAGGGGCTTCATTGAATCCTCAAAGTCTCATAATCATAAAACCAGTGTTAAGAACTTCTCTTTTAAAAAGCTGGCATTGAATAAAGACAAATTAAGACAAAGAGAAAATTTTACACACACACACACACACACACACACACAAATATGCACCCCTCCCCAAGAAAACTACAATATGTTAATGACCTTCATTTTCATTTTATCATACTTTCCCTACTTCTTCAGTAATACAAAGTTAATCCTCTATGAAGGCAAAAAATCTCTCAATTCACAGTTCCACTTGGACATATACACAGTTTGGAAGCAGTAACTATTAACATTTACAGAAAAGCTTATATTCACAGCTGCTCAGATGGGAAAAGGGGAAGATTTGTTTGCTGTTGTCCATGTATGAAAGTGATACCGTAAAAAGAGCCATTTTCTGTTGAACCAAATCCATTTAGCTTGAAGCTATTTCCTTCAAAACTCTTTTGTAAGATACCTGTAAATGCTTCTAGTGTGATTCAGATTGATACTCCAGCTGATATTCCTGATAAGAGACACAATAGCAACCTAGTTACAACACAATGGGGCACTCCTGTTTGTTCAAAGGGCCCTGAAGTTTCCAAGGCAACATTCCCTCCTGTTTCCATATTCTAACCTTCTCCACCTAGTAATGATACTGTGAGATTCATTGATTTATTCATGTCATCCTCCTTTTTTTTCCTTTTCTGCATGATTTCAACTATCAAATCACCACTTTTCATTAGTTGGTGATTCTTAATGTCTTTCAAGTCATCATTTCTCTGATTAAAATTTTGGATCATAGTGGGGGCTTCCCTAGTGACTCAGATAGTTAAGAAACCACCTGCAATGTAGAAGACCCATGTTCAATCCCTGAGTTGGGAAGATCCCCTGGAGAAAGGAATGGCTACATATTCCAGTATTCTTGCCTGGAGAATCCCATGGACAGAGGAGTCTGGTGGGCTACAGTCCATGGGGTCTTTCAAGTTATTATTCCTCTTATTAAAAATTGGGGTCATATCCCTTGAAAATGCACATATGCACATACATTCACAAAAATTTGACATTCAATTTCAGGGGCTTCATTGAATCCTCAAAGTCTCATAATCATAAAACCAGTGTTAAGAACTTCTCTTTTAAAAAGCTGGCATTGAATAAAGACAAATTAAGACAAAGAGAAAATTTTACACACACACACACACACACAAACACACACACAAATATGCACCCCTCCCCAAGAAAACTACAATATGTTAATGACCTTCATTTTCATTTTATCATACTTTCCCTACTTCTTCAGTAATACAAAGTTAATCCTCTATGAAGGCAAAAAATCTCTCAATTCACAGTTCCACTTGGACATATACACAGTTTGGAAGCAGTAACTATTAACATTTACAGAAAAGCTTATATTCACAGCTGCTCAGATGGGAAAAGGGGAAGATTTGTTTGCTGTTGTCCATGTATGAAAGTGATACCGTAAAAAGAGCCATTTTCTGTTGAACCAAATCCATTTAGCTTGAAGCTATTTCCTTCAAAACTCTTTTGTAAGATACCTGTAAATGCTTCTAGTGTGATTCAGATTGATACTCCAGCTGATATTCCTGATAAGAGACACAATAGCAACCTAGTTACAACACAATGGGGCACTCCTGTTTGTTCAAAGGGCCCTGAAGTTTCCAAGGCAACATTCCCTCCTGTTTCCATATTCTAACCTTCTCCACCTAGTAATGATACTGTGAGATTCATTGATTTATTCATGTCATCCTCCTTTTCCTTATTTTATTGGCTTCTTTTCCCTCTTACTCTTCTCTCCTTCCATGTCTTTCATGCCCTGATCTCTTTCTCACATTATCTCTTTCCTACTCTGATATGTATTTGTCCCCATTCTCAGGCTCTAATTTATTCTTTTGTGTCTATTTTTGAAACACTGATCAATGTTCTGAGGCATATATAGATATAGATTCCAACAGAAGTCCAATTCTTTTAAAACCAGTTTAACTGGCAAAGTGACACCTCATTCATGAAGTCAGATTGTCATGTTGCCAGGACAACTGCAAATATGATAAAGCTCAAATCTTTCCTCATGGAACATTACTCATGTTGTCATGACAACCTATAAAACTTGTTTTAAGTGCCATTCCTATATGGAAGATCTGCACAGACTTTGGTTAAAATCAGGAGCATTTGACAAATTTCTGTAAATTTTCACACTTCAGATTCACTTCAAACTTCCAAACTAAAAGTAATCAAATCTGATAGCGGTTTAGAACATGAGGATTTTTACCATTCTATACCATCAGAAAATGAGATGGTTGATACAGAATAAAAAAAGCAATGGAATTTATGACTTATTATGATATTTTAAAAGCTACAGGTAACTTGTGAATTCTCTTTGCCTGATTAACACTCAAAATTTGGATGTGTAATCATGAGATTTGTGAGTCCTTACTATCAATGGAGATAGCAGTGAAGTAAGTTCTAAATGAGTGGTACTTATTTCTTTAAAAAAATCCAGTGATTCTTCAAGTCCTAATACATAATGGACATTAATAAGTGGCAAAAGGAAGCCTTGGTAAAAGTGAAATTTTATTATTGCTCTGCTAATTGTCTCTCTTTTAAAATGTTTCAATGATTCTTTGATTCAGAAGACTTTACATACCCTCTTTTGTGATCTAAAATCTTACTTTTTCCACTCTACTCAATCTTCTGTTACTAGTAACTACATTGGACACAGAATTACTGTAAAGAACAAAAATTGCATTGTAAGATTTTCTTCTTAAGAACAGTCTCTTATTCTCTGTTCTTTATCATCTCTAGAATGTATTCCACATCACATTTCTTTACAAATAAATCAAGGGTAGTTTTTGATTATTCCCTTTCTTTTTCCTGTTTTAGAAATCTCCAGTTGACCCCATCTCTGATCCCTTAGTATCCTTTCTTTGGCACTGATATGGAAGAACTGTAGTTTGAGTCATACTCAGTGAGTTTTCTAATGTCAAACTCAACCATATGCTCTCAAGATCCCAATGACAGGAATTCAGAGTAGAGCTCCTAAGAGATGTCATGGGTGGGCTTCACAGTGTTCACAGAAGTGTCTAAAATTGTATGCAAAGTTTTAAGTGTGCATCTTCACACATACATTTTTATGGGAAAGAAGTCCATAACTGGTATCACACTAGCAAAGGAAATATTATCAAAAATTATGGAGGGGGGGCTTCCCTGGTGGTCCAGTGGGTAAAGAGTCTGCTTTGCAGTGCAAGGGGCACCGGTTCGATCCCTGGTCCGGAAGGATCCCACATGCCGCAGAGCAGCTGGACCTGTGTGTCCAATTATGAGCCAGTGCTCTGGAGCACATGCAACCAGAGCTGGTGATGTGCAATGAGAGAGGCCACTGCAATGGGAGGCCTACACAGGCCAAAAAATAAAGATGGTTGAAAATACATAAATAAAAAACCAATTAAAAAAAAAAAAACTTATGGAGGAACATTACTTTAGGGCATAAATATAGCATTGCAAAGCATTCACGATGAAGTGCAATGGGCTAATTTTGAGTCAAAAGAGCTGGTTTTTAGATCTCAGATTTTTCCAGAGTAAAAAAACCTCAGATTTTTTACAGAGCAATACATTTGAAAAAACACAAAGGAATCATGTATTCTACTATAAATTTTAGGATATACCAATGATGGATAATTCTGGAAAACAGTGAAGACTATTATACAAAATTAGCAATTCGATGCAGAAAAATCATTAATAGTAATTCAGAATCTTTCATTGATGTAAATTACTTTCCACACAATATTCCCCAAAGAACTGTCAAAGAAGATGTTTTTTTAAAGAACAGCATTGTTTCCAAGGAACAAGAATAGAAAAAAATAATAAATTTCAGGACAAAATGAAATGTTTAATATGGTATATATTATAGATATCTAATAAGCCATTGTCCCTAGGTTATAACTTTCTTGAAATGGAACACTTTAACAAACATCTTTTTTATTATTATGGTTATATATAGTACACAATAATTGGATTTAGTATGTCCCCAATGAATCAATGGACATATTTCCTAAAGGATCTTTGAAATCAAATTAGGCATTGTCTCCCTACGCATGAACAACAACTTTCACACGTATGAAGAACAACTTCCCTTTATGTAAACACAGGAGATGAGTTCTACATAAGGAAAACTTAAGCAACTGTAACAAATTCCTACAGTAGTGCCACAAACAGAATTCAAACCAAGGAAATAATATTCCTCAAACTCAGTGGCATCTCAGAGGATAAGGTGAACAGGAAAGAAGTAGTAGATTAGCTAAAAGAAAATAAGCGTCCAGGAAAATGATAAATATCAACCAGAAAGACTCGTTAAGGAAACATTATTTATATGAACTCAATACTCCTCTCAAAATTTTATTTATTAGAGGAGTAAGCTAATGTTTTATGTACTTAATTTAGCACTGATCTTAGAACTCCACCCAAGCAAATTACTTTGGAAGGAGAAAACTTCTGTCTCAAGTCACCATGATTAACTACTTCACAAACATGCAGGGATTTCAACAACGGGTAAATGACAGAAATCCCTGGGACTGGTAGAGAGACTGCAGTGGTAGGGCAGATTCCCTAACACCATCCACACTCCTACTATAAATATTTGTTCTCTATCTCTAACATGTATTGGTTGCCTCCGACATATGTAGCATTGTGTTAGGTGCTCATGATACAAGCAACTGTATCACAAAAGGTGATGTGAGGCAGGGTTGGGGCTGGAAGGAAAACAGGAACCCTGAAAACACGTTTTACCAAGCAGAGTCGGGCCAGGATATCAACTCTGTGGCAGACAGAATATTATCAGGCAGTTGACTCAGAGTCTGAGTCAGACTAAATCAGCGCCCAGCCTGGAAAATCCTGACAAGGAATGAAGACTGAGAAAGCCATGGTGATGGTACAGAGTTTTCCAGCTCAGGCATGACCAATTCAAGCTATCCTGGGCTGAGAAAGATAAATGTTTGGTCAAGTGACTGTGGTTGCAAAGTGAAAAACAGTAGAGCACAGAGCTGGCCAAGGAATTAGAAATTCTGCGTCAGGTCAGGAACCAGGGCAAGAGTAAACAGAGGAAGTAAATTTCTGTAGCAAGGCTTGAGTTTAAGAAACATTCACTACTTTACTTTTAGTGAGGAATAACCATACCTAATGGAAGCCCTCCTGGTCCTAAAAGAAACACTCTGTAAAGGAAAATGGAACATTTAGATGCATTTCTAACAGACATACATATACATCACTGCCCATGCAATGAATTCCAGAGATAAGACACACACATAAAAATTCAAATAAAAATGTTACTGTGCTTGTACTGCATGTAAGACATCATGTTAAAACCTTGTAGAGGATACAAAAGTGAGAGCAACATGGTCACTATTCATAATAAAAAGTTTAATAAAAAGGTAAATATGAAGACTATGTCCATGGTTTTACAGAAGTGCCATGTATGTGGAAGTAAGTGTAGAGCTAGGTCTAAAATGACAGAACTGTGAAATGACTATGTCACTGAGATCACAATGGCAAGCAGTAGTCAAAACAGGGTTAATCACTTCAAGCACATGTTTCTTTCATGCAAATAAAAGTCCTGCCAATAGCAGATGGAGACCTGAAAAGATTGCCCATTCAGTTAAGCAGTAAACTGGCAGTGGTAGGGCAGATTCCCTAACACCATCCACACTCCTACTATAAATATTTGTTCTCTATCTCTAACATGTATTGGTTGCCTCCGACATATGTAGCATTGTGTTAGGTGCTCATGATACAAGCAACTGTATCACAAAAGGTGATGTGAGGCAGGGTTGGGGCTGGAAGGAAAACAGGAACCCTGAAAACACGTTTTACCAAGCAGAGTCGGGCCAGGATATCAACTCTGTGGCAGACAGAATATTATCAGGCAGTTGACTCAGAGTCTGAGTCAGACTAAATCAGCGCCCAGCCTGGAAAATCCTGACAAGGAATGAAGACTGAGAAAGCCATGGTGATGGTACAGAGTTTTCCAGCTCAGGCATGACCAATTCAAGCTATCCTGGGCTGAGAAAGATAAATGTTTGGTCAAGTGACTGTGGTTGCAAAGTGAAAAACAGTAGAGCACAGAGCTGGCCAAGGAATTAGAAATTCTGCGTCAGGTCAGGAACCAGGGCAAGAGTAAACAGAGGAAGTAAATTTCTGTAGCAAGGCTTGAGTTTAAGAAACATTCACTACTTTACTTTTAGTGAGGAATAACCATACCTAATGGAAGCCCTCCTGGTCCTAAAAGAAACACTCTGTAAAGGAAAATGGAACATTTAGATGCATTTCTAACAGACATACATATACATCACTGCCCATGCAATGAATTCCAGAGATAAGACACACACATAAAAATTCAAATAAAAATGTTACTGTGCTTGTACTGCATGTAAGACATCATGTTAAAACCTTGTAGAGGATACAAAAAGTGAGACCAACATGGTCACTATTCATAATAAAAAGTTTAATAAAAAGGTAAATATGAAGACTATGTCCATGGTTTTACAGAAGTGCCATGTATGTGGAAGTAAGTGTAGAGCTAGGTCTAAAATGACAGAACTGTGAAATGACTATGTCACTGAGATCACAATGGCAAGCAGTAGTCAAAACAGGGTTAATCACTTCAAGCACATGTTTCTTTCATGCAAATAAAAGTCCTGCCAATAGCAGATGGAGACCTGAAAAGATTGCCCATTCAGTTAAGCAGTACTGGAAGCCAAGGCTGTTGACTTTTCACTTCAGTCACACCTACATCAAGAAAAATGACACCTGAACACAAAGTATGTATGTCTGTGTGTGTGTGTGCGCGTCTATGTGTTTGAGTACTCTTAACCAATTGACAGTCTTACTTAAGTACTTCCATTCCTGTTCTCATTACCCAGAAGAGATTGTCTTAACCTGTAATTTAAAGACATATAGTCAGTTACTCTATGTTTGCTCCCATTTACTTTATTTTTTCCCCAGGATGGAAAAAAAATGTACAAGTATTCACAAATTAGTTTTCCTTGCCAATTTTCTCCTTCCACCAGGAAACTATTTTTGCATTTGTAAACAAAGTATAAATATAAAATGGCAATGAAACTCAAATGGACCATCTGAAAATCAACAATTGAGTCTACATAAACCTTAACTTCTAAACAGAAATTGTGCTTTCCTATTTGTTTCACACTGTACTCTGTGTCAGCATATACAAAATAAAGAGTGAAGACTTGGTCAATTTGATTTGATATTAAAAATTATGATCAAGTAGCTGAAAAACTGTTTTTTAAATACAACCTAAAGGAATTGGTTTAACCAGAGAATCTATAGAGATTTCAAGTTCAGCTGTTCAAGAAAGTCCATACTCTCATGAATCAGAAATTATGATGTCATAATGGAGAATTATAAAGACTGGAAAGAAAGCAAAATGATTTCAGGACACACAATTATATAACTGAAAACTTATATAATTTTCCATTTAAAAACTTCTGTGTATGGAAAATAAAAAGTGAGATAGGACTCATATGCTACAGTAACTGAAAAGAAGTTCAAGAATTGTCAAGCGAGCCTGTGCTATGGCTCATGTGGATGTCTGATACCATGTCCATGAATCTTCACACGGTCAGTTCATCACTTCCTTGTCATGGGCATGCTGACCATTTAACCTCTTTCAAGTTACTTTTATTCTTATCCATGTATTAATTAACCTATATTAAATTCTGGTCTTGTACAACTAAACTTTTTTCAAGCAATGTTCCATGAAATAAAAGTCCTGCCAATAGCAGANGGAGACCTGAAAAGATTGCCCATTCAGTTAAGCAGTACTGGAAGCCAAGGCTGTTGACTTTTCACTTCAGTCACACCTACATCAAGAAAAATGACACCTGAACACAAAGTATGTATGTCTGTGTGTGTGTGTGCGCGTCTATGTGTTTGAGTACTCTTAACCAATTGACAGTCTTACTTAAGTACTTCCATTCCTGTTCTCATTACCCAGAAGAGATTGTCTTAACCTGTAATTTAAAGACATATAGTCAGTTACTCTATGTTTGCTCCCATTTACTTTATTTTTTCCCCAGGATGGAAAAAAAATGTACAAGTATTCACAAATTAGTTTTCCTTGCCAATTTTCTCCTTCCACCAGGAAACTATTTTTGCATTTGTAAACAAAGTATAAATATAAAATGGCAATGAAACTCAAATGGACCATCTGAAAATCAACAATTGAGTCTACATAAACCTTAACTTCTAAACAGAAATTGTGCTTTCCTATTTGTTTCACACTGTACTCTGTGTCAGCATATACAAAATAAAGAGTGAAGACTTGGTCAATTTGATTTGATATTAAAAATTATGATCAAGTAGCTGAAAAACTGTTTTTGAAATACAACCTAAAGGAATTGGTTTAACCAGAGAATCTATAGAGATTTCAAGTTCAGCTGTTCAAGAAAGTCCATACTCTCATGAATCAGAAATTATGATGTCATAATGGAGAATTATAAAGACTGGAAAGAAAGCAAAATGATTTCAGGACACACAATTATATAACTGAAAACTTATATAATTTTCCATTTAAAAACTTCTGTGTATGGAAAATAAAAAGTGAGATAGGACTCATATGCTACAGTAACTGAAAAGAAGTTCAAGAATTGTCAAGCGAGCCTGTGCTATGGCTCATGTGGATGTCTGATACCATGTCCATGAATCTTCACACGGTCAGTTCATCACTTCCTTGTCATGGGCATGCTGACCATTTAACCTCTTTCAAGTTACTTTTATTCTTATCCATGTATTAATTAACCTATATTAAATTCTGGTCTTGTACAACTAAATCAATGTAGATATTATTTATTAAAATGAGAAAAACTGGAAAAAAATTTTTGACAATGAGTTTATCTGGAGCTAACGGGTCAGAGTCTAAGATATGAGTTTGGAAAGTTATAGATATAGTAATGGTATCTAAAGCCAGTGAGCAAACACAGTGGAGAAAAGAAGATAGTAGACTGAGCCTTGAAAAAAGTCCAACATTTAAAGGATGGGCAAAGAGGAAGACTGACAAGGAACATCCAAGTTGGCAGACAACATTCTGGATAGTGCAACATCAACAATGCCAAAACAGGCAGTGCTTTTAAAAAGACAGAATGGAGACTTCTTTGGGGGTCCAGTGGTGAAGAATTCACCTGTCAATGTCAGGGACACGGGTATGATTTCTGATCTGGGAAGATCCCACATACCACAGAGCAAGTAAGTCTGTGGACCACAACTACTGACCCTGTGAACTGCAATACTAAGTGTACTTGCCACAATGACTGAAGTCTTTATGCCTAGAGCCCATGCTTTGCACCAAAAGAAGCCACCCCATCTCAATAAGAAGCCCAGGCACCTAAAGGAAAGAGTAGCCTCCACTTACCCCAAGTAGAGAAAGTCCTTACACAGCAACAAATACTCAGCACAGACAAAAACAAATAAATAAAAATTTTTTAAAAGAATGGAGTGGTCCATTTTTGCTGAGTCATTTTGTTATATGAAAATTTTAAAGTCCACTAGACTTTTGTAGCACTGTGATCTTTGATAATCTCTATGAGAGCAAGATTTATGAAAGTGGCTTGAATAGCGAAGGAGGGGCAAGAAAGTGGGAACCACATAAGTGGACAACTCAATTACAAGTTACATTTACCTGATTCAGACTCTTTCCTAGCATATGCACATGTTTCTACATCTCTTGAAACTTAATGCTAACAAGACCATATAAAGCATGATTGTGATGAAAAGCTATCAGCATTTAAAAACCACTCTTATTTAAAATTAAACCTCAAAAAAATACTTATATTCTAAAACAGAAAATCAAAGATTTCAAAACAGAAATCATGAATGCTATTTTTGTCTATTTTTGATGTTGTAACTTACAGAAAATAATAAATCTTTAGGGAGTGGAAAAGTATAAAACAGAATGACTGTGAAAGAGAGCCTGGCTGCTTAGAAGGCTTGGCTCAGTCTATTACATACGGGAGAAATACACTCACTGAATTTTAAAGGTTTCTTCATAGTCACTGGGGCTTCCACAACTAATACATGAAGTTGAAAACAAAATACTTCTTACTTAGACCATTAGTTTATCATATAAAATGCAAAAAGTATTTTAATGCTTTTTTTTAACTCTAGAGTTTCTGAGATTTATTTCACTGTGTGTGGGTGTGCATGTATGTGTATGCGTGTGCTGAGTCCCTCTGTCATATCTGACTCTTTGCAACCCCATGGACTGTAGTCCACCATGGACTGTAGGCTCTGTCCATGGAATTTTCCAGGCATGAATACTGGAGTGGGTTGCCATTTCCTCCTCCAGGGGATCTTCCTGACCCAAGGATTCAACATGCATTTCTTGCATCCCCAGCATTGGCAGGTGAATTCTTTATTACTGTACCACTTGGGAAGCCCTAATGAACGAGGTCAATAAATGGTTGGAAATTTAACTCTAGAGGAAAAGCTACAATTTTCTACCGTTGATATGCCCTGCTTCTATCATTCCTATGACCTCTTCTCTCCTCAAGTCTGTCTCCCTCTTTTTTTTCTGCAAAAGCTATCTTGAGTTGGCTCCTTGTATTGCCAAAAAATTTAACCAATGCATTGTTTTTAGAAGTAGCCAAGAGAAGAAAAACAGAAAAGCTGCATTCTTTAATACTAGTGTTTGGGTAAATGAATCCTAAGAGACTATGTGACACTAGTTGTGTTAAAGTCTAAAATTCCACATACACATACATACCAGATGGAGAGCATGAGAAAATGATCAGAAACTAAGGTGATGCTGAAAATGAATGACTTGAATTGACCCTCATAATAGAAAATTCATATTTACTTCCCTAAAGTGAGTTAACTTGGATAACGATTTCTTTTTTTTTTTTTTTTACTTTTCACTTTTACAGAGTTTTGCTATTTACAGATATGTATGCTCCCAGATTAGTCATATGTATATTCCCCCCAATCCCACCCCTCCAGGCCATCGCACAGTGCCCCTGAAGGATCCCTTTTCTCACAGCGCAATGACTATAGCTATTTTCTTCACATATGACAGTACAGGTTTTCATGCTACTTCCTTTACGCCTCCCATCCACTGTTCATTCCCTACAATGTCCATATGTCTACTGTCCATGTCTGTTTTTCCATCACTTCACTGCATGTGGGATAACAATTTCTTAATCAACACTTCTAGTTTACATTTTTCATTTAAATGGAAAGGTACACCTTTAAATCTTATCTGTTTCCTCTTAGTCACATCTTGTGGAGATTTCATTCAAATAAGGTGCATCTATAAATAAGCATAAACAAAATAGAATGACACTAAAAAACTTCCTTCAACCATGATTTCTTAAAACAATATCAAAGAATAGTTAGGGGCTATTGAATTAAGATAATTTCTTTTCTGAAATCTAAAATAGGAGAAAATTAATTGCTTGAAAGAATTAAACACTCTATTTTACATTTTGCTAGGATACAAACACAGGCACACATACACATAAATACACAAACATATACTTCACACTATTTTAAAGTTATACTAAAAAAAAACATTGTGAATAGTCCAACTTTTCTTTCACTTTAGTTAAGATTAGGTTGCTTAAACACAGATCGTAAGAGTGGTACTTCATCAAGATCAGACCACACTTGGAATATTTTGCCCAGTTCTGGACTACAAAATTTTGGCAGGCATTGATGAAATACTCATGGTTAAAGGCCTATGCCATATAAGAAATGATAGACAGGACTACTGCCATTTGCCTGAAGAGGGGTATACTCATAATAACTATCCTCAAATACTTGTGAGGCCATCATATAAAAAGTGTCCAACCTTCCCTGCCTCACAGCAGGTAGCCCAGATAAGTGAGGTCTAAGTATACTATGAGGGTCATCAGATTCTAGAAACATTGCTTGTTTTATGACTGCAGTACTCATAACTGATAGAGACAAACCAAAACTTATCAAAGCTTGGACCCATGCTGGTGGGTCCATGCAAACAAGGCATTAATCTGGACAATAAATAAGAGTAATTGAGCACAAATGCTGGAGCTCAAATGAGGTTAAAATTTAAAGATAAGACTAGCTCAAAATCAGTTCATTATTTAGAACTGATTATCACTTTGCTGAAATTTTATATTTTATGGCTTCAGAAAGAGGTGGTGAGGGAAATCCCTGAGGCCTTTCCAAGATGGGCACTGATGGAATAAACTCAAAACTTTTTATAAGTTACTAAGTGCTAAGCATTTCACATATATTATTTCATTTAACCTGTGTGTGAAAGTTGCTCAGTCATGCCCAAGTCTTTGCCACTCCATGGACTGTAGCCTGCCAGGTTCCTCTGACCATGGGATTCTCCAGGCAAGAATACTGGAGTGGATAGCCATTCCCTACACCAGGGGATCTTCCTAACCCAGGGATCAAACCCAGGTCTATTGCACTGCAGGTGGATTCTTTACTTCTGAGCTACTAGGAAAGCCTGTACCATTTAACCTACACCACCAATTTAAGGTCACATGCCCTTTTATGATCACTATCTTCACTCTATAGATGAGGCTTAGCTACTGCACCACACTATCTCACGACTAGGGATTAAATGATTACCTATGACACTTGTGAAGTGAACCAGGTCCTATCCATAGCAATACAGAGGGAAGCAAGTTTTAAATAACTTTAATGCCCTGTAGAAATTTCTGAAAATGGAAGAAGCTGCCTCAGAATGGACTGGGGTTCCCAACTTTATGGGTTCAAGAAGAGCTAAGAAATATGCAGAGAAGTTATACATTAGGTCAAATAAGAATGTTCATAAGGTACCTTCCCATGTGAAAATTATACATTAGGTACAAATGTAAGAGGGTATACTCATAATAACTATCCTCAAATACTTGTGAGGCCATCATATAAAAGTGTCCAACCTTCCTGCCTCACAGCAGGTAGCCCAGATAAGTGAGGTCTAAGTATACTATGAGGGTCATCAGATTCTAGAAACATTGCTTGTTTTATGACTGCAGTACTCATAACTGATAGAGACAAACCAAAACTTATCAAAGCTTGGACCCATGCTGGTGGGTCCATGCAAACAAGGCATTAATCTGGACAATAAATAAGAGTAATTGAGCACAAATGCTGGAGCTCAAATGAGGTTAAAATTTAAAGATAAGACTAGCTCAAAATCAGTTCATTATTTAGAACTGATTATCACTTTGCTGAAATTTTATATTTTATGGCTTCAGAAAGAGGTGGTGAGGGAAATCCCTGAGGCCTTTCCAAGATGGGCACTGATGGAATAAACTCAAAACTTTTTATAAGTTACTAAGTGCTAAGCATTTCACATATATTATTTCATTTAACCTGTGTGTGAAAGTTGCTCAGTCATGCCCAAGTCTTTGCCACTCCATGGACTGTAGCCTGCCAGGTTCCTCTGACCATGGGATTCTCCAGGCAAGAATACTGGAGTGGATAGCCATTCCCTACACCAGGATCTTCCTAACCCAGGGATCAAACCCAGGTCTATTGCACTGCAGGTGGATTCTTTACTTCTGAGCTACTAGGAAAGCCTGTACCATTTAACCTACACCACCAATTTAAGGTCACATGCCCTTTTATGATCACTATCTTCACTCTATAGATGAGGCTTAGCTACTGCACCACACTATCTCACGACTAGGGATTAAATGATTACCTATGACACTTGTGAAGTGAACCAGGTCCTATCCATAGCAATACAGAGGGAAGCAAGTTTTAAATAACTTTAATGCCCTGTAGAAATTTCTGAAAATGGAAGAAGCTGCCTCAGAATGGACTGGGGTTCCCAACTTTATGGGTTCAAGAAGAGCTAAGAAATATGCAGAGAAGTTATACATTAGGTCAAATAAGAATGTTCATAAGGTACCTTCCCATGTGAAAATTATACTTCTAAAAATGAAGTAAATGAAGTTAAGTGTTTCATAATTTTAAGCTTAGGAATTATGGTAAGGTAACCTGGACACAAATTTTAGGTAGTCTATCCAAGGTCAGCTGCTTGATTTTTTTAAAATTAATTAATTAATTTGCCTGCATTGGGTCTTAGTTTCAGCATGCAGGGTCTTTGTTGCATCATGCAGGATTTTTCATTGCAGTGCATGAATTCTCACTGTAGAGCATAGGCTTATGTTGCCTTGTAGCATTCAGGATCATAGTTCCCTGACCAGGGATTTGAACCCATGTCCCTGTGCTGCAAGGTGGATTCGTAAACATTAGACTACCAGGAAGTCCCCAGCTGTTTGATTTTGAATGAGTTACATAACCTCCTTAAGCACTAATGTACTGCCTTTACTGGTGGACAGAACAGTACCATTCTCACAAGGCTGTATATGAAACTATGAGAAACAATATGGGTAACGTTCTAAGCACAGAATCTGACACACAGTGAGCTTCACTAAATGGTAGCTGGAATTTGTGCAATTCAGTGAATTGCACACTGCTTAAATTTTGTCAGCAAACAAGAATTTCCATGACTTTTTCATAAGTAAGGAGAAGGAAACTCTAGCTCTAGAGTATCTAAGTCATCCTAAAAGTTGAACTTGAGGAGACCTGGGATAATGAGGGAATGAAGGAATAACAAAAATAATTAAAGAGAATAGATGACCTTTGTGAACCTTTCCATCACTGATCCTGGCCAGATTCTCTGAGTTACCTCAATGGTATAAATTTTTTGCTGACAGAAGATCATCATATGGCACAAACCAATGCAAACAAATGTGGAAGCACTATGAGAACCAAACCTCTTCCAGCCAGAAATTGACTATCAGAAAAGACAGTGACTAACAAGATACTTTCAACTTTTGGTAAAAATCTTGTTCCAAGAATTTATAATGCCCTGTAGAAATTTCTGAAAATGGAAGAAGCTGCCTCAGAATGGACTGGGGTTCCCAACTTTATGGGTTCAAGAAGAGCTAAGAAATATGCAGAGAAGTTATACATTAGGTCAAATAAGAATGTTCATAAGGTACCTTCCCATGTGAAAATTATACTTCTAAAAATGAAGTAAATGAAGTTAAGTGTTTCATAATTTTAAGCTTAGGAATTATGGTAAGGTAACCTGGACACAAATTTTAGGTAGTCTATCCAAGGTCAGCTGCTTGATTTTTTTAAAATTAATTAATTAATTTGCCTGCATTGGGTCTTAGTTTCAGCATGCAGGGTCTTTGTTGCATCATGCAGGATTTTTCATTGCAGTGCATGAATTCTCACTGTAGAGCATAGGCTTATGTTGCCTTGTAGCATTCAGGATCATAGTTCCCTGACCAGGGATTTGAACCCATGTCCCCTGTGCTGCAAGGTGGATTCGTAAACATTAGACTACCAGGGAAGTCCCCAGCTGTTTGATTTTGAATGAGTTACATAACCTCCTTAAGCACTAATGTACTGCCTTTACTGGTGGACAGAACAGTACCATTCTCACAAGGCTGTATATGAAACTATGAGAAACAATATGGGTAACGTTCTAAGCACAGAATCTGACACACAGTGAGCTTCACTAAATGGTAGCTGGAATTTGTGCAATTCAGTGAATTGCACACTGCTTAAATTTTGTCAGCAAACAAGAATTTCCATGACTTTTTCATAAGTAAGGAGAAGGAAACTCTAGCTCTAGAGTATCTAAGTCATCCTAAAAGTTGAACTTGAGGAGACCTGGGATAATGAGGGAATGAAGGAATAACAAAAATAATTAAAGAGAATAGATGACCTTTGTGAACCTTTCCATCACTGATCCTGGCCAGATTCTCTGAGTTACCTCAATGGTATAAATTTTTTGCTGACAGAAGATCATCATATGGCACAAACCAATGCAAACAAATGTGGAAGCACTATGAGAACCAAACCTCTTCCAGCCAGAAATTGACTATCAGAAAAGACAGTGACTAACAAGATACTTTCAACTTTTTGGTAAAAATCTTGTTCCAGAATGAAATAATCTTATAACTCTATAACAATTTTGATCTCTTAAAAAAATTCCTCTTTTTTTTTTTTTCTATTCAGGATATCTGTAATCACAGAACCATCCTTTGCTCTGGATTTTTTTTAATTGCAGTTTTGGGGAAAGGAGGCATAGAGATATCTGATATGCAAGAAATATGGAGAAGTATAAAGGAAATCAAGCCTGAATATTCATTGGAAGAACGCATGCTGAAGCTCTAATACTCTGGCCACCTGATGCAAAGGAATGACTCACTGGAAAAGACACTGATGCTGGGAAATATAGAGGGCAGGTGGGGAAGGGGGCAACAAGGATGAGATGGTTGAACAGCATCAGTGACTCAATGGACATGGCCATGAGAAAGCCCCAGGAGGTAGTGAAGGACAAGGGAGACCGGTATTCTGCAATCCTTATGGTCACAAAGAGTCAGACACACTTAGCAACTGAACACCAACAATGGAGAAGTAAAACCTTTAAATTATCAAATACCATACAGAAAGGAATACCAAAGAAAGGAATACAATGGTGTTAAGAATTCCAAAATGTCTGCCTTTGCACATATTATATTTAAACAAAATCAAATATAATAAGGAAACCTAAGCAAGCAGTTGAGAGTAAATATTTTATTTGGGGAGACAGAAAGTAATTTACAACTACAACTATTTTTAATATGGACCCTGAGATCTCTGGAGAGGATCAAAATGTACATCCTTAGAATTATACAAAAAGAATTCCGTTTATTCTGTATGACCATCATGGACAAATTCTAAAGTACAGAGAGGCTTCATTCTGACAGGCCTCCAGGGTAGCAGTTTGGTCCTGACTTCAAGTGTGTACTTGTTCAGGAATTCAGGAGAGATGAACAGTTTAAAAGCCCTGTTTGGGTGGTTCTAATAGAGTTTATGACCTCAGAGGCCCCCACTTCAATGAAGATACTGTAACAATCCATTATACTTCAATGAACATCCTCTGCTCCGTATGTACACTTGGTTATGGTTGAGTTTCTAAGACAGGTGTCCTCAGGGACACTAAGTGGCCCTGCAGACCGTTCTCCCTGGCCCTGATCTCTACTGACAAGACACAGCCTCCTTTTGAAAATTTAAAAACTGCTATTTAATTAAGTTAAAATTTCAAAACCAAAATTGATGAAAAAGTATCTGGTAGAAATGTGTTTACTTGTAAGTAAAATTAATATTAATCACAGAACCATCCTTTGCTCTGGATTTTTTTTAATTGCAGTTTTGGGGAAAGGAGGCATAGAGATATCTGATATGCAAGAAATATGGAGAAGTATAAAGGAAATCAAGCCTGAATATTCATTGGAAGAACGCATGCTGAAGCTCTAATACTCTGGCCACCTGATGCAAAGGAATGACTCACTGGAAAAGACACTGATGCTGGGAAATATAGAGGGCAGGTGGGGAAGGGGGCAACAAGGATGAGATGGTTGAACAGCATCAGTGACTCAATGGACATGGCCATGAGAAAGCCCCAGGAGGTAGTGAAGGACAAGGGAGACCGGTATTCTGCAATCCTTATGGTCACAAAGAGTCAGACACACTTAGCAACTGAACACCAACAATGGAGAAGTAAAACCTTTAAATTATCAAATACCATACAGAAAGGAATACCAAAGAAAGGAATACAATGGTGTTAAGAATTCCAAAATGTCTGCCTTTGCACATATTATATTTAAACAAAATCAAATATAATAAGGAAACCTAAGCAAGCAGTTGAGAGTAAATATTTTATTTGGGGAGACAGAAAGTAATTTACAACTACAACTATTTTTAATATGGACCCTGAGATCTCTGGAGAGGATCAAAATGTACATCCTTAGAATTATACAAAAAGAATTCCGTTTATTCTGTATGACCATCATGGACAAATTCTAAAGTACAGAGAGGCTTCATTCTGACAGGCCTCCAGGGTAGCAGTTTGGTCCTGACTTCAAGTGTGTACTTGTTCAGGAATTCAGGAGAGATGAACAGTTTAAAAGCCCTGTTTGGGTGGTTCTAATAGAGTTTATGACCTCAGAGGCCCCCACTTCAATGAAGATACTGTAACAATCCATTATACTTCAATGAACATCCTCTGCTCCGTATGTACACTTGGTTATGGTTGAGTTTCTAAGACAGGTGTCCTCAGGGACACTAAGTGGCCCTGCAGACCGTTCTCCCTGGCCCTGATCTCTACTGACAAGACACAGCCTCCTTTTGAAAATTTAAAAACTGCTATTTAATTAAGTTAAAATTTCAAAACCAAAATTGATGAAAAAGTATCTGGTAGAAATGTGTTTACTTGTAAGTAAAATTAATATTAATACATACAGAGACTACCAAAACCAGAGGGCATTGTCTACCTCAGAACGAGAAGGTCAAACCTAAGTACCTCAGGCAATGGTAGCAGCTAAACAATGCCATCAGGAATCTTGACTCTTTAAACTTTTACAATCCTTGAAAAGTAGCTTTGTCGCTGTGGTTTAAAGATGGCTGCTTTACCACTAGAAGTGTTCATTGTTCAGTTGCGTCCAATTTTAGCCAGACAGACTGTAGCCCACCTGGCTCCTCTGTTCATGGAATTCTCTAGACAAGAGTACTGGAGTGGATTGGTATTTTCTCCTCCAGGAGATATTCCCCACCAGGCATCAAACTCATGTCTCTTATGTCTCCTGCATCAGTACGCAGGGTTTTTTTTTTTTTTTCACCACTAACACTGCCTGGGAAGAAGATGTCTCTGTATGTATTGGTTAGCCAAAAAGTTCATTTGGGTTTCCATATCATTTAGAAAAAAATAAATGAACTTTTTGGCCAATACAATAGCTCCTAAAAAAAATACTACAATTCCTGCTAACCCAATAATCATACAGGAGAACAGTCTGGTTAGATCTTGCTTTCTTTTAGGAATGAGGTGTTTCTTAATATGCTTCAACTGTGGGCATGGCTAAACTTCCCCCTTCCCTCTCCGCAAAAGACCCTCCCACTCTCTCCTTCAATCCAAGAGATCACACAACATGCTCTAAAATGTTGCTGGACACTTTCCAACACATTCTGATAGAAGTAGCTAAAGAAATATTAAAAGGTGTTTTAGGAGAAACTGTCACTGGAAAAAGGCTCAAACTAAGAGACTTCTATGGAGGCAGAACTATTATAAGAAATAAGACATATACATGCACATAACTACGTATTAAATCTTGCTTATACAGCACTAGATTAATCACAATAATTTGCTCATTAAAACATTATTTGTCAGGCACAGCTTTCTCATTTAAATTCATTATTTGATTTGTTTTTAAGCAATAAAAATTTATACCCATAACATAATCCAACATCTAGACTATTACCACTGACATTTATTTATGTTACTTCTCATTCTTGTCACTCCTCTTACACAGAGATAGTTGCCATTCTAAATTCTATTTTATTTATAGACATTATTTAAATGCCTAAGTATTCTTTGGACTTCCCTGGTGGCTCAGTGGGAAAGAATCCTCCTGCCAATGCAGGAGACACAGTTTGAACCCTGGATCAGGAAGATCCCCTGGAGAAGAAAATGGCAACCCACTCCAGTACTCTAGTCTGGGAAATCCCATGGACAGAGGCCCCTGGTGGAAACTAGTTCATGAGGTCACAAAAGAGCCAGACACAACTGAGAGACTAAACAACAACACTCTAGCTTTGTTTGCCTTGTGAACTTTTGAAAGAGGGAACCTTCTCGTACTGACTTTAGGACTCAACCTAATGTTACTAAGATTGATACATAAAGTTGCTGTGTATTAGCTGGCTTTAACTTTTATGTAATATAATGAGTGTATCACTATATATTTATTCATTCTCCTATTAATGCGTATGTGGGCTGTTTCCAGTTTTTGTTTTACCGACAGTGCTGTCATGAACATTCTTCTCATGTCCTGGACTGAACATGTGCAAGGGTTCACTTGTTTGATATAGGCTAGTTTCCCTTGGGAACAATAGAGTACGATTTATGGAAATATTCAACTTACAAAATAATGTCAAATTTTCCCAATGCACAAGAGATCTCAATAGTTTCAAATTTGGGGTCAATTTCTGCCAACCAAAGTATATAAAATGGCACTGACACTCTTAAGAAGACATGATTTGAATATAAAAAGGTTTTATTTATCATCAAAAAAATATGGTGGGTCTAGATGAATTCCACTAAGTTCCCCTTCCTCTCAAGGCACAGATGATTTTGATAATATTCTACAACATGGAAACATTTTGGAAGCATATCCACACCTAAGTTTACAAACCTCAGAACCTAAATTTTAAAATGTTCCAAAAGAGAAGCTATAGATTGACATCACTCATGATCACTGGCAAAAAACATTATTTGTCAGGCACAGCTTTCTCATTTAAATTCATTATTTGATTTGTTTTTAAGCAATAAAAATTTATACCCATAACATAATCCAACATCTAGACTATTACCACTGACATTTATTTATGTTACTTCTCATTCTTGTCACTCCTCTTACACAGAGATAGTTGCCATTCTAAATTCTATTTTATTTATAGACATTATTTAAATGCCTAAGTATTCTTTGGACTTCCCTGGTGGCTCAGTGGGAAAGAATCCTCCTGCCAATGCAGGAGACACAGTTTGAACCCTGGATCAGGAAGATCCCCTGGAGAAGAAAATGGCAACCCACTCCAGTACTCTAGTCTGGGAAATCCCATGGACAGAGGCCCCTGGTGGAAACTAGTTCATGAGGTCACAAAAGAGCCAGACACAACTGAGAGACTAAACAACAACACTCTAGCTTTGTTTGCCTTGTGAACTTTTGAAAGAGGGAACCTTCTCGTACTGACTTTAGGACTCAACCTAATGTTACTAAGATTGATACATAAAGTTGCTGTGTATTAGCTGGCTTTAACTTTTATGTAATATAATGAGTGTATCACTATATATTTATTCATTCTCCTATTAATGCGTATGTGGGCTGTTTCCAGTTTTTGTTTTACCGACAGTGCTGTCATGAACATTCTTCTCATGTCCTGGACTGAACATGTGCAAGGGTTCACTTGTTTGATATAGGCTAGTTTCCCTTGGGAACAATAGAGTACGATTTATGGAAATATTCAACTTACAAAATAATGTCAAATTTTCCCAATGCACAAGAGATCTCAATAGTTTCAAATTTGGGGTCAATTTCTGCCAACCAAAGTATATAAAATGGCACTGACACTCTTAAGAAGACATGATTTGAATATAAAAAGGTTTTATTTATCATCAAAAAAATATGGTGGGTCTAGATGAATTCCACTAAGTTCCCCTTCCTCTCAAGGCACAGATGATTTTGATAATATTCTACAACATGGAAACATTTTGGAAGCATATCCACACCTAAGTTTACAAACCTCAGAACCTAAATTTTAAAATGTTCCAAAAGAGAAGCTATAGATTGACATCACTCATGATCACTGGCAAAAAAATTGAATAGCTACTCCATCTGTAACTTATATCCAATGGTATATTAATATGATCAGGAGTTATGACTTAGTTTTCCTGGGAAAGTAGGAATATTTCACTGTTAGCAAATCTGTTAAGGTGATTTATTCCATTAGAAAATTAAAAAGGAAAATCAAACAAATAATCACTTCATATTGAACTTTGATAACATTCAACAGGCTCCTAAATTTAAGTAGAAATGAAACTGTCCAAACATGAGACATATTCACACATCCATATGTTGGAAAATTCCTTAGGAAAAAATATAGTATGTGGTCATTTTTACCCTCATTATCCTAGGTTTTGTAACCTAGTAGAAACTCAAAGAGGAAATATACATATATATAGGGAACTTCCAACTTAAAAGAAAATAAAACTATGGGGTAAAAAAATACTGTATTCATGGAAACTCTGATGTGATTCAAATAAATGAAAGATTAATTGAGGCCTGAACAATGCAAAAAAAAGAGAAAACAAACCAGGGTCATCTGTACTCTTGACTTGTGGCTGTTAAGATATAATCCCATGCTAAATAAATAACCTTATACATAAATATCCTCACAAATATATGAGAATAACCTTGAAATCTTGTTACACATTTCCCTCTCATTAATTTCTATGAGTCTCTGGCATTAATGTAAATATGAAGGACTGTCATACTCCCATGCCTGATCTGCAGTTATTGTACAAGTACATCCAGGAGGTCACAGAAACCTGGAAAGTACTTTATTAAACCTAGGAAAACCGTCTTGTCAGTCTTAATACAATTTAATGTGCTGTCACTGGTCTTCATTTAATTCAATGTTTTTCTTGACTGATTTTGTTTTATACTGTCTATAGTTTTATGAACCTCTGCCACATGAAATAATCTATATCAGAATTCTCTACACACTATGAGTGAAAGGTTTTTGCTTTTATATCATCTTCCTTCAATAGTATGCAATAAATTAGCTTCTTTAATCACAGAACCCATGACTATTCACACACACCAACGTGCACACATATTCTTTTTTCTTCATTTTTATTCAATTTTAACAATGTTTACAAACCTCAGAACCTAAATTTTAAAATGTTCCAAAGAGAAGCTATAGATTGACATCACTCATGATCACTGGCAAAAAAATTGAATAGCTACTCCATCTGTAACTTATATCCAATGGTATATTAATATGATCAGGAGTTATGACTTAGTTTTCCTGGGAAAGTAGGAATATTTCACTGTTAGCAAATCTGTTAAGGTGATTTATTCCATTAGAAAATTAAAAAGGAAAATCAAACAAATAATCACTTCATATTGAACTTTGATAACATTCAACAGGCTCCTAAATTTAAGTAGAAATGAAACTGTCCAAACATGAGACATATTCACACATCCATATGTTGGAAAATTCCTTAGGAAAAAATATAGTATGTGGTCATTTTTACCCTCATTATCCTAGGTTTTGTAACCTAGTAGAAACTCAAAGAGGAAATATACATATATATAGGGAACTTCCAACTTAAAAGAAAATAAAACTATGGGGTAAAAAAATACTGTATTCATGGAAACTCTGATGTGATTCAAATAAAAAGAAAGATTAATTGAGGCCTGAACAATGCAAAAAAAAAAAAAAAAAAAACAAACCAGGGTCATCTGTACTCTTGACTTGTGGCTGTTAAGATATAATCCCATGCTAAATAAATAACCTTATACATAAATATCCTCACAAATATATGAGAATAACCTTGAAATCTTGTTACACATTTCCCTCTCATTAATTTCTATGAGTCTCTGGCATTAATGTAAATATGAAGGACTGTCATACTCCCATGCCTGATCTGCAGTTATTGTACAAGTACATCCAGGAGGTCACAGAAACCTGGAAAGTACTTTATTAAACCTAGGAAAACCGTCTTGTCAGTCTTAATACAATTTAATGTGCTGTCACTGGTCTTCATTTAATTCAATGTTTTTCTTGACTGATTTTGTTTTATACTGTCTATAGTTTTATGAACCTCTGCCACATGAAATAATCTATATCAGAATTCTCTACACACTATGAGTGAAAGGTTTTTGCTTTTATATCATCTTCCTTCAATAGTATGCAATAAATTAGCTTCTTTAATCACAGAACCCATGACTATTCACACACACCAACGTGCACACATATTCTTTTTTCTTCTTTTTTTAATTTTGGCCTATTTTATTGGTCCTTCATTTATTTATTTTCACCTGTCTTTATTCTTTGGCCTGTGTGGGCCTCCCATTGCAGTGGCCTCTCTTTGCTGTAGAGCACCAGCTCTGGGTGCATGTGCTCCAGAGCACTGGCTCGTAATTGGACGCACCGGTCCAGCCGCTCCACAGCATGTGGGGTCTGGTCCAGCCGCTCCACAGCATGTGGGGTCTTCTCGGGCCAGGGATGGAAGCAGTGCTCCTTGCACTACAAGGCAGACTCTTGACTCACTGGACCACCAGGGAAGCCCTGAATACATGAATACACATTCTTAATTGGCTCATGTAGTGGCCTAACCCACAGGAAATCATGGAATTCTCTTCTCTCAGTATATAACATTTTCAAATCGTATGAGGTCAACAGGAAGGCAAAACCATGTGACTGAATGCCACCAGTAAATTGCTAGGGAAAAGGAAACTTACTTCTCAGTTGTTGGCATTTTAAAATGTGAATTTTCAACAACTGTTAACAATAAAAGCTAACGTGGGAATTTAAATGTCAAGGCTCCAGGAAAGATGCTGGGAGAGTAGACAGTAGCACTCCTCACTACCATCAGTAGATATTCTTGCAGCTTAAAAAGAAACAAGGTTACATACCTCAAATTTATGTAAGACTTAAAAACTATGCCCTTTGTTACATTAATTTATACCTACCAACTGGAAGCAAATTGTGTCAGTTGTACTTCAGAAAATCACATTTCTTTTCATCAAATGTTCATCTTACTGTAAAGTGAAATCACTTTCAAAAAATCAAAAAACTTCTGTATATTCGTTTAAAACACGGAATACTTTTTAAAACTGAGCAATATGAAAATTAGACATAAACATTCTGAGAGAATTAAATTACCCACTTGTACTTCCTCATATCAAGTTTTTACTCTCTAATGATGACATAGAGAGGGTATTCTCTTCTGACTTCTTAAAGGCTAGGGATATAGAAATAATTCTTCCTAAGAAGCATATTGAATAAAATGAAAGTGTTAGTTGTTCAGTCATATCTAAGTCTTTGCAACTCCATGGACTGTAGCCCATCAGGCTCCTCTCTCCACAGAATTCTCTGTGAATATTTTCTCCAGAATACTGGAGTGGGTAGCCATTCCCTTCTCCAGGGGATCTTCCCAACTCAGGGATTGAATCTGGGTCACCTACATTGCAGGCTGATTATTTACCATATGATCCACAAGGAAGCCCAAAGAAGCATATTAAATTAAATATTTTTGTGATACTCAAAAGTCTTGTACTTGAAATAAGCTTTGCCTAATGACAAACACAAAACCAAAATACACCACCAAAACACCAACCAGGAAAAAAAAAAGCAACATTTACATTTGACTCCTATTAGAGAGATTTAAACTTCTTTAACTTGATAGTATGGTTCAATAGCTAGTGCCCCTCCACTTGATTATCTTAGATAATATATAGATATAAATTGCCTGCTTCCTAATAATCACTCATTAAAAGACAGGTATAGCCATTACCATTTGTTGAGTACTTATAATGCACATTTTAATTTAAATTTATCTTTCTAGACATCACTATAGGACACACCCATTATATCTTGTCTATATAAAATAAGAAACTGTGGTTTACAGGCTTACACTGCCCAAGGCCTCACAGCCTGAAAGTGACCCAAGATATTAAAACTCTACAGCCCTAACACAAAAAAGATTTTAGCACTTAAAAACTGTGCGCTTTGGTACATTAATTTATACCTACCAACTGGAAGCAAATTGTGTCAGTTGTACTTCAGAAAATCACATTTCTTTTCATCAAATGTTCATCTTACTGTAAAGTGAAATCACTTTCAAAAAATCAAAAAACTTCTGTATATTCGTTTAAAACACGGAATACTTTTTAAAACTGAGCAATATGAAAATTAGACATAAACATTCTGAGAGAATTAAATTACCCACTTGTACTTCCTCATATCAAGTTTTTACTCTCTAATGATGACATAGAGAGGGTATTCTCTTCTGACTTCTTAAAGGCTAGGAGATTAATAGGAAAAGAATTATTTCCTAAGAAGCATATTGAATAAAATGAAAGTGTTAGTTGTTCAGTCATATCTAAGTCTTTGCAACTCCATGGACTGTAGCCCATCAGGCTCCTCTCTCCACAGAATTCTCTGTGAATATTTTCTCCAGAATACTGGAGTGGGTAGCCATTCCCTTCTCCAGGGGATCTTCCCAACTCAGGGATTGAATCTGGGTCACCTACATTGCAGGCTGATTATTTACCATATGATCCACAAGGAAGCCCAAAGAAGCATATTAAATTAAATATTTTTGTGATACTCAAAAGTCTTGTACTTGAAATAAGCTTTGCCTAATGACAAACACAAAACCAAAATACACCACCAAAACACCAACCAGGAAAAAAAAAAGCAACATTTACATTTGACTCCTATTAGAGAGATTTAAACTTCTTTAACTTGATAGTATGGTTCAATAGCTAGTGCCCCTCCACTTGATTATCTTAGATAATATATAGATATAAATTGCCTGCTTCCTAATAATCACTCATTAAAAGACAGGTATAGCCATTACCATTTGTTGAGTACTTATAATGCACATTTTAATTTAAATTTATCTTTCTAGACATCACTATAGGACACACCCATTATATCTTGTCTATATAAAATAAGAAACTGTGGTTTACAGGCTTACACTGCCCAAGGCCTCACAGCCTGAAAGTGACCCAAGATATTAAAACTCTACAGCCCTAACACAAAAAAGATTTTAGCACTTTCCCTATGTATATCCATGATATGGTGAAAATTAAAATGATTCTAGACTATAAAATGGGCTTCCTAGGCTGTACAGTGGTAAAGACCTGCCAATGCAAGAGACACAAGAGACACGGGTTCGAGCCCTGGGTCTAGTAGATCCCTCGGAGGATGAAATGACAACCCACTTCAGCATCCTTGTCTGGAAAATCCAATGAACAGAGGAGCCTTGCAGGCTACAGTCCATGGGGTCGCAAAGAATCAGACGTGACTGAGCAAACAGGCACTGCAGGCTATAAAATAAGTGTTACTGCAAACAAAATCTTATGTTTTCAAGATGATTTTTCCCCTTAAGAATAAGTTCTTTCATTTGGGAAAGGAGATTGAGTCTGGACTTTGGATTCAAATGGTTGAGTCCACATTCTTGCTCTGCAGCTTCCATGTACTCACTCAGTGACTTTGAAACAAAAAAACCTCTTGCTGTCTTTGTTTCCTGAGGGTGAGTATAGTACAGCTCTACAGGACTGCTGAGAATGTTAAAAGAGATGATTTATACATCAAATGCTTTGAGTAGTATCAGGCACATTGCAAGCCTTAGACAAGCACATTGTAAGCCTTAAACAAGCATTAGCTATAATGAATATTTGCATTCTGTCTTACGCTTGAAAGACCTGGATTTTCCCATGCCCCTAACCAGGTGCCTGGTCTGCCTGTTTATAATCCACCTGGAACATCAACTCTGCATGCAGTCATTTGGTCTTAGCTGATCTACTACGGAAGCCTGGTGTGCTACAGTCCATGGGGCTGCAAAGAATTGGACCTGACTGAGCAACTGAACTGAACTGAACTGATCTACTAGCAGCTGAAAATTTTAAGACACAGGAACTCAGGCACTGGGCAGGACTCACCCTCACATTTCATGAAACTGAAAACTAAAGGTGAAAAGGGGAAGTTAAAGGATCTAGGATTTGGAGTGAGGCTGTGCTGTCTTAGGCTGGAGAGAAGCAACAGATGAGGACACAATACAGGACTCAAGACATGTCCTTGAACTTGAGAGTTCCAGTGTGGCTTTTCACATCCATCTTGAAATTTACCAATAGTTCCTCTCATACTGAACCCTCCATAGGTGTCTAGTTCAAACTCTAGAACAAATTCTCATAAAAGTAAAGCATTTCATTGATGGTGAAGGAAAGGATTAGGATAAACGGGAGATGAGGCATAAATGAGAATATTCAGGGCAGTTCTATCTGTAAAAGACGAAGCCTAGAAGCAACCCAAATGCCCTTCAACAATAGATTGAGTCAACTGTGATGTAATCAAAAGGGATGTTTGAAAATATCTGAGAACATCTTTGAAACTATAGGACAGTGTCTTTAATCTCATCTATGAATTAGAGGGGAAAAGTTTTCTGTATAATGTAAAGGTAATTGCAAGTACATTTTCTCTCTGCCTGGCTCTAAATGTTTTACATTTATTAACTAATTTAGAGTTCACAACAATTTCCATAGAATTCCCATTTTACTGATGAGAAACTGAGGCACTACTTACTCAGTGACTTTGAAACAAAAAAACCTCTTGCTGTCTTTGTTTCCTGAGGGTGAGTATAGTACAGCTCTACAGGACTGCTGAGAATGTTAAAAGAGATGATTTATACATCAAATGCTTTGAGTAGTATCAGGCACATTGCAAGCCTTAGACAAGCACATTGTAAGCCTTAAACAAGCATTAGCTATAATGAATATTTGCATTCTGTCTTACGCTTGAAAGACCTGGATTTTCCCATGCCCCTAACCAGGTGCCTGGTCTGCCTGTTTATAATCCACCTGGAACATCAACTCTGCATGCAGTCATTTGGTCTTAGCTGATCTACTACGGAAGCCTGGTGTGCTACAGTCCATGGGGGCTGCAAAGAATTGGACCTGACTGAGCAACTGAACTGAACTGAACTGATCTACTAGCAGCTGAAAATTTTAAGACACAGGAACTCAGGCACTGGGCAGGACTCACCCTCACATTTCATGAAACTGAAAACTAAAGGTGAAAAGGGGAAGTTAAAGGATCTAGGATTTGGAGTGAGGCTGTGCTGTCTTAGGCTGGAGAGAAGCAACAGATGAGGACACAATACAGGACTCAAGACATGTCCTTGAACTTGAGAGTTCCAGTGTGGCTTTTCACATCCATCTTGAAATTTACCAATAGTTCCTCTCATACTGAACCCTCCATAGGTGTCTAGTTCAAACTCTAGAACAAATTCTCATAAAAGTAAAGCATTTCATTGATGGTGAAGGAAAGGATTAGGATAAACGGGAGATGAGGCATAAATGAGAATATTCAGGGCAGTTCTATCTGTAAAAGACGAAGCCTAGAAGCAACCCAAATGCCCTTCAACAATAGATTGAGTCAACTGTGATGTAATCAAAAGGGATGTTTGAAAATATCTGAGAACATCTTTGAAACTATAGGACAGTGTCTTTAATCTCATCTATGAATTAGAGGGGAAAAGTTTTCTGTATAATGTAAAGGTAATTGCAAGTACATTTTCTCTCTGCCTGGCTCTAAATGTTTTACATTTATTAACTAATTTAGAGTTCACAACAATTTCCATAGAATTCCCATTTTACTGATGAGAAAACTGAGGCACTACTTACTTGCACAAAGAAGCAGTGGGACAACTGTTTGAATCCAGTTGAGATTCAGACTTTGGATGAATTTGGGAGATTGCTGCTTTGTACTTCTAGCTACAGTTTCGGTTTTATCTAGTAGCATATGACATCACGTGGAATGAAAAGCGTTATTGTAATATAAATAAGTCTGAAAACAACCAGTAATAATTGGTCTCTTTCTTCCCAAACTGGGCTTCCCAGGTGGCTCAGTGGTGAAGAACCCACGTACAATGCAGGAGACTCAAGTTTGTTCCCAGGGTTGGGAAGATTCCCTGGAGAACAAAGTGGCAACCCACTCCAGTATTCTTGCCTGGGAAATTCCATGAATAAAGGAGCCTGGTGGGCTACACTCCATGGGGTTGCAAAGAGTTGCACATGACTTAGTGACTAAACAATGCCGAACACCTTATCCCAAAGTATTCCAGACTCAACCAATGCTTTCCTTTTGAGGACTGTATGCAGAGCCTTAGGACACAAATGTAAAGAACAGGTAATGCCTCATCTAGAGTCATGGGGAGATGCCTGCTGTATCTGATGGTCACTGAGTGTATCAAGCAGCAACATTCAAGATGCATGAAAACTTCTGCACGTTGTTCATTCTACTAGAGAAGGATGTGATTAAGGAATTAATTAAAGCACATGAATATAATCACTCTGCTTATTTTATTTTAAATTTTCAGACAATAAATATATGTACAAGGTGTTTTTTTGTCTTAACATAAAACTATATGTGTTGCATTTCATAAAATATTTCTTATTTTTAAAACTTGTTTTTAATATAATACACTATTTTTAAAAATCTGTCAGGCCATAAGTAAATATTTCAAGAAATTATGTGATGCTATTATGTTGAGTATCCTCTTTGGGACAATAGATTGTGTAGTTTCCTCTCTGTAATTTTGTGCTGCCTTACTATCCCCTCTGGGATGACTGATCTTTCTCTTACTCTCACACTGAGTTAGTCACTCAGTTCCTTTTACTTCCACTTGAACCCAGACTTTTCAGGTCAAAAGATCCACCAGGGCAGGATAAGTAAATGTCCTGAGGCATATTTCTGTTAAAAACGTTGGCATCTCTTACTCCACCCTGACCAGCACCAACAGTCTTTGGGATTTTCTTCTGGTCCCAGGAGATGGAGGAGAAAAAAATATCCATCCAACATACACAGACAGGTAAGTAGACACAGCTTCATATCCATTGTCTTTAATGTATTATTAATCACTTTACTTCAAACTTTCTTGAAAACAATTTCTTAAATATATTTCAAAACATATACAAAACTACAATCGATAAATTTGTCATCTTCTTCTTCAGAAAATATATCTTCCACTCTCTCTCTTGCCTCATTCAAAACATTTCATGTCAAGATAGTTCAACAATAGTTGACTTCTCTTTTAATTCTGTGTGGCCACTGAAATGAACAATATTCCATTCCACTTAAGCCCAAAACACTGACCTCCCCAGCCATTACTGTGGAGGGAAGCCACTCAAATAGAATTTGCAAATGTATATGCATTAGAAGCTATGCCTTTTCTCCCCACTCATCATTTTAGCACTCTGAGCATTTACCCAATACAAGAAAAGCAGGAACGTCTGCATAAGACTCAGTAGAGCACCACATATCAGGGGAAAGATTTTCAAATACAAACTACTAATGACTGCTGGATATGACTTGTTGACATCAAGTAGCATCCTTGCCTTCTCCCATCCAAGTACTAACCAGGACTAATCCTGTTTAGCTTCAGGGTGGTATGGCAACAGAGCATCCTTGCCTTCTGAGCTCACCTCCTGAACTTGTAAGAGCCTGCCAACTCCATTTCCAGATCTCTTGCCAGCAAGAATCCAGGGAGAGTCCTTCAGTGAAAGAAGCTTGTATGAAAACAGGAAGGAAGAAAAGAAAGACATGTCACTGATCTCAAGTGTCATCTGTTACAGATAAGGTCAGGTCAGAGGGCTTAGGATCTTTAGCCTAAGACATAGGTAACTTCCTGAGATTCACATTTGGGTTTCCTCTCTGTAATTTTGTGCTGCCTTACTATCCCCTCTGGGATGACTGATCTTTCTCTTACTCTCACACTGAGTTAGTCACTCAGTTCCTTTTACTTCCACTTGAACCCAGACTTTTCAGGTCAAAAGATCCACCAGGGCAGGATAAGTAAATGTCCTGAGGCATATTTCTGTTAAAAACGTTGGCATCTCTTACTCCACCCTGACCAGCACCAACAGTCTTTGGGATTTTCTTCTGGTCCCAGGAGATGGAGGAGAAAAAAATATCCATCCAACATACACAGACAGGTAAGTAGACACAGCTTCATATCCATTGTCTTTAATGTATTATTAATCACTTTACTTCAAACTTTCTTGAAAACAATTTCTTAAATATATTTCAAAACATATACAAAACTACAATCGATAAATTTGTCATCTTCTTCTTCAGAAAATATATCTTCCACTCTCTCTCTTGCCTCATTCAAAACATTTCATGTCAAGATAGTTCAACAATAGTTGACTTCTCTTTTAATTCTGTGTGGCCACTGAAATGAACAATATTCCATTCCACTTAAGCCCAAAACACTGACCTCCCCAGCCATTACTGTGGAGGGAAGCCACTCAAATAGAATTTGCAAATGTATATGCATTAGAAGCTATGCCTTTTCTCCCCACTCATCATTTTAGCACTCTGAGCATTTACCCAATACAAGAAAAGCAGGAACGTCTGCATAAGACTCAGTAGAGCACCACATATCAGGGGAAAGATTTTCAAATACAAACTACTAATGACTGCTGGATATGACTTGTTGACATCAAGTAGCATCCTTGCCTTCTCCCATCCAAGTACTAACCAGGACTAATCCTGTTTAGCTTCAGGGTGGTATGGCAACAGAGCATCCTTGCCTTCTGAGCTCACCTCCTGAACTTGTAAGAGCCTGCCAACTCCATTTCCAGATCTCTTGCCAGCAAGAATCCAGGGAGAGTCCTTCAGTGAAAGAAGCTTGTATGAAAACAGGAAGGAAGAAAAGAAAGACATGTCACTGATCTCAAGTGTCATCTGTTACAGATAAGGTCAGGTCAGAGGGCTTAGGATCTTTAGCCTAAGACATAGGTAACTTCCTGAGATTCACAGCTGTTGGTTGCTGCAGGCATCTGAGACTACTGGTCCACTGCCTCTCAAGTTCTGCCCTTCCAGATTCCCTACATTACAGCTCCTTTCTACAATAAAGATCTAGGATATTTTTTACTTACCCAAATTGGGCTTCCCTGGTGGCTTAGACAGTAAAGAATCTGCCTCAAATGCAGAATACCATCCTCTGGAGAAGGGAATGACAGCCCACTCCAGTACTCTTGCCTGGGAGATCCCATGGACACAGGAGCCTGGCGGGCTATAGTCCATGGGATCACGAAGAGTCAGAAATGACTGAGTGACTACCAATTTACTGACTCAAATCAGTTATACATCAAACAAATACATAAATGTTTAAAAAATAATTCAAATGATCATTTTCCCTCTCACACATACAGTATTGCATTGTTAGAGAATTATAATCACTATGCTGTACATTAGATGCTCTGTTCTTTTAAGTTTATTTTAAATTTTTGATTGATTAATTAACTTTAGTTAATTTATTTATTTGGGCGTGCTGGGTCTATGTTGCAGAACATGGGATATTTAATCTTTGTTGCCACACAGGAACTTTGAGTTATGGCACATGAGATCTAGTTCCCTGACTACAGATTGAACCCAGGCCCCTTCCACTGGAAGCATACAGTCTAAGCCACTGACCACCAGAGAAGTCTCCAGAATTTATTCTTTTCATAACTAAAAAGTTGAACCCTTTGGCCAGCATCTCTCCACTTTTCCTGACTCCAGGACCCTGGCAACCACCATTCTATTTTCTGGTTCTATAAAATCAAATTTTTTTTTTTTTAAGAGTACATATAAGTGAGACCATACAATATTTTATTTTCTGACTTATTTCACTTAGCATAATGCCCTCCAGATTCATTCATGTAGTTAATATTGAATTGTATACTTGAAAGTCACCAAGAGTAGATATTAAGCATTTTCATCTTTCTCTCTCTCTCTCACACACACACACACACACACACACACAATAAGCTCTGTTAACTACATAAGGTAATGGATATGGCAATTATCTTAATTTTGGTAATCATTCTACTATGTGGATATGTGTATGCGTATAAATCATTATATTGTATAGTTTATACACAATTGTATTGGATAATTATCCCTCAATACAGTTAAAAATAGCTTTCAGTTCACATCTTCATCGAACTTCACAACAATCTTAGAAAATAGATGTAGTTGGTATTAGTGGTCTTATTTAACAGGAGAAAACATAGATGTTTCTAGGCCATTCTGAATGCATGTTTCTCTTCTTTTTTAAATGCAGAACCAAATTCAATGATAAAGTACATAAAGATGCAATGCAAGAATCCATTTACAATTTCATCCAAGGTCTAACTTTTAGCCTTGTCTTTGTGAGCATTCCCAGGAAGGCAACAGCCCTCTTAATTCACCTTCATTTAAGTGACCCACTGTGTTAACATCAATTATCAATTAAAAATTTCCATCAGTAGTAAATGATGTGATTGCACACTGAGTGATCCCAGCTAACAGGAATCCCACAAGTTAAGTTTATCAAGAATCAGTTGTGTTTATTAACAATCTTGTTATACCAGCTGTACCCAGTATTATGCAATTTGACAAGTATTACATAAGTAATGACATTGTTAGCTAACATTTATAAAGCAGCTACTATGTTCCCAGCACTGTTCTATGAACATTTTGTAAATTAACTCACATAACAATCATATACAGTAGACACTATTATTATCCCTCTTTTAGAGGTGAGAAAATGGAGGCTCAAAGAATCTAGGAAATGTTTCCAAAGTCAGAGTAAGTTGCATATTCAAACACAAATAATCTAACTCCAGAATCCATTCCTGCTCTTAACTGTTCAACAAACCCTGAAAAGAGCAGATGGTTTTTCAAACAGAAGCATGAAAGCCACATGATCAAGATATGGTTAAAAGCTATTCTGTGCCTGGAACACGAGGCAGGTGCAGAGAAGGAAAGAGGAAGGACATGCAAATGGAGAGGTAACTCAGGGCAAAGACGTCTTACTAAGGGTTATACACCTTATTTTGTCAGTCTGGGAGATTCAACAAAGATCTTTAAGTCAGGATCAAGCAGCAATGCAAACTTACATGTGTTAAAGAGAGAGAGGGTTCTGTCTGCAATGCAGACTGACTGAAGGGGCAAAAAAAACCAATAGAGGCACAAAAACCAACACTGTGGTTAGTCACTATCAAAAGCAGGAAATGCTGAGACCCAAGCCACAGCAATGACTACAAAGACAGAGAAGAGAGGATGTGTTGGTATCTTTATATAGACTAGAAAGAGCTGAACGACAAGAATAGAGGATAAATTCCATGAGGACAGGAAGCAGGTGGTTTTGCTCACAATTGTACCCCCAGAACCAATCCAAGTCCCTGATATATAACTAGTGTTCAAAATTTGTTGAGTAAATAGGTGACTTCTGAATTTGAAGCAGGGAAGGGCAAAAATTTTCTTCATTTTCTAGATTTTATCATGAGAACTTTAAATGGAAATGAAGATTCCAAGTGACAGATCTCAAAGAGGAAACGATAAGTTTTGTGGGGCAGCTTTGAGACTGAAACACCTGAAAATAAGAAACTGATGAACATGCACAACATGCAGCTGACTAGAAACAGTGAGCTGGAGCTCCAGAAAGAAAGGCCGGCAGGTGGATATAAATTTCAGGAGGCCTTGAGGTAAATGATAGATAAAACTATCAAAAATGTAACTGTGGTAAAGAAACACACAGTCAGTCATGTTCAATCTAACGAGATAAAGATGAGTTCACAAAATGGGATCCCAAAAAGGGAGGATCAATGAACCAGGAAGTTCCAGATTCTCTCTAATCCAGCCTGAGGGAAAGTCTATTGACTCCAAGTATCCATTCTCATCCAACAGACAGCAATAGCTGTGAGGTAGGGAGGAGTAATTCCTCACAATTCATCACAGTCCTTCCCAAGACCACGCAGTTTCCTTCATTATTATTTGATGGCCTCCAGCCAAGTTCTTTACCTATAATTGTTTCTGGAAGGACCTCCCAGTATGTGCTAAGTTTTCCAGTGAGGTTCTGCAGTGTCAGTCAGATGGTTTTTCAAACAGAAGCATGAAAGCCACATGATCAAGATATGGTTAAAAGCTATTCTGTGCCTGGAACACGAGGCAGGTGCAGAGAAGGAAAGAGGAAGGACATGCAAATGGAGAGGTAACTCAGGGCAAAGACGTCTTACTAAGGGTTATACACCTTATTTTGTCAGTCTGGGAGATTCAACAAAGATCTTTAAGTCAGGATCAAGCAGCAATGCAAACTTACATGTGTTAAAGAGAGAGAGGGTTCTGTCTGCAATGCAGACTGACTGAAGGGGCAAAAAAAACCAATAGAGGCACAAAAACCAACACTGTGGTTAGTCACTATCAAAAGCAGGAAATGCTGAGACCCAAGCCACAGCAATGACTACAAAGACAGAGAAGAGAGGATGTGTTGGTATCTTTATATAGACTAGAAAGAGCTGAACGACAAGAATAGAGGATAAATTCCATGAGGACAGGAAGCAGGTGGTTTTGCTCACAATTGTACCCCCAGAACCAATCCAAGTCCCTGATATATAACTAGTGTTCAAAATTTGTTGAGTAAATAGGTGACTTCTGAATTTGAAGCAGGGAAGGACAAAAATTTTCTTCATTTTCTAGATTTTATCATGAGAACTTTAAATGGAAATGAAGATTCCAAGTGACAGATCTCAAAGAGGAAACGATAAGTTTTGTGGGGCAGCTTTGAGACTGAAACACCTGAAAATAAGAAACTGATGAACATGCACAACATGCAGCTGACTAGAAACAGTGAGCTGGAGCTCCAGAAAGAAAGGCCGGCAGGTGGATATAAATTTCAGGAGGCCTTGAGGTAAATGATAGATAAAACTATCAAAAATGTAACTGTGGTAAAGAAACACACAGTCAGTCATGTTCAATCTAACGAGATAAAGATGAGTTCACAAAATGGGATCCCAAAAAGGGAGGATCAATGAACCAGGAAGTTCCAGATTCTCTCTAATCCAGCCTGAGGGAAAGTCTATTGACTCCAAGTATCCATTCTCATCCAACAGACAGCAATAGCTGTGAGGTAGGGAGGAGTAATTCCTCACAATTCATCACAGTCCTTCCCAAGACCACGCAGTTTCCTTCATTATTATTTGATGGCCTCCAGCCAAGTTCTTTACCTATAATTGTTTCTGGAAGGACCTCCCAGTATGTGCTAAGTTTTCCAGTGAGGTTCTGCAGTGTCAGTCATAATCTCCCTTCTCTAAATTTACACCTTTCCCTAGGAATATATGGATCCAGGAGCCACCTCGCTACTCCCCTCATGTCCTAGTTGAGTCTCCTGTTCTCAACATCAGTAGCCTAAGAGAGCAATCATTCATGAAACAATTTTATTGATTGTCTGCTATGCATTAGGCATTGTGTCATGTGTTCTGGATAATGGATACATCGTAGATTAAGAAAGAAATCACTCCTACCTCATGGAGATCAGTGAGAAAGGGAGACGAGAGGAAAGGATTAATTAACTTTCATAGTGTGGTGTTGAGTCAAAAGCTGAATCCACTCCACAGTCACTGGCCCTTCGTCGCTCCTCAGACATGACACACTCTCACCTCAGGGTCTTTGCACTTACGGTTTCCTCAACACTGTCTAGAATGTTCTCCCTCTACGTGCTATGAGTCACTCGCTTACTTCCTTGACATCTTTATACACATGTCATCATCTCTTGTCATCACAGGGAGGACTTTTCTTACCATACTACTTAAAATTTCCATTTTTATTCCCAAAATTTCAACCCTATTCTCTGCTTTATTTTCTTCAAAGCTTCTATCACTTCCTAGCATACAAAACAAAATGAATAATTTATTTTATTTTCTGGACTAGAATGTTACCTACATGAGATTAGCGATGTCTGCCATATGAATTGATTTGTCCCATGTCCAGAATAGCTCCTGGTACATAATCAATGCTCTTTCTAAGATAGATAAAGTGGAAGTAAAGAAGGAAAGACTCTTTTAGATTGGGGTGAGGATTAGAAGGCTTCGCTGAAAAACTGACATAAAGAATAAAGAAGAGCTAGCCATGCACACACACACACACACACACACACACACACACAGAGGAAAATGTGGTAGTGCCTTTAAGACAAAGGCCCCAGATGGAGGGAGAGGTCAATATGGTTTTGTAGCTAAGTCATGTCCGACTCTTTGCGACCCCATGGACCACAGGCATGGGCTTCCCCGTCCTCCACTATTTCCAGGACTCAGTTTGCTCAAATTCATGTCCATTGAGTCAGTGATGCTATCTAACCATCTCATCCTCTGTTGTCCCCTCCTCCTTTTGCCTTCTATTTCCCAAGCACCAGGGTCTTTTCCAATGATTTGTCTCTTTGAATCATGCAGCCAAAGTATTGGAGCTTCAGCTTTAGCACCAGTCCTTCCAATGACTAATCAGGGTTGATTTCCCTTAGAATCAACTGGTTTTCTCTCTTGCAGTCCAAGCGACTTTCAAAAGTTTTCTCCAGCACCACATTTTGAAAGCATCAATTCTTTACCACATTTAACAAGGGAAGGACCTGAAAAAAGGCCACTGTAAAAAAGCAACCAGACTACCTTACCCATCTCCTGAGAAACCTGCATTCAGGTTCAAGAAGCAACAGTTAGAACTGGACAATGGACTGGTTCAAAATTGGGAAAGGAGTACATCAAGGCTGTAATACTGTCACCCTGCTTATTTAACTTATATGTAGAGCACATCATGGGAAATGCCGGGCTAGATGAATCACAAGCTGGAATCAAGATTGTCAGGAGAAATATCAATGACCTCAGATATTCATATAATATGACTCTAATGGCAGAGAGCAAAAAAGAACTAAAGGGTTTCTTGATGTGGCTGAAAGAGGAGAGTGAAAAAGCTGGCTTAAAACTCAACATTCAAGAAACTAAGATCATGGCATCTTGTCCCATCACTTCATGTCAAATAGATGGGGAAAACGGGGACTCAAAAATCACTGCAGACAGTGAACTCAGCCATGAAATTAAAAGACACCTGCTACCTTGGAGGAAAAGCTATGATAAACCTAGACAGAGTATTAAAATGCAGTGACATAACTTTGATGACAAAGGTTCATATAGTCAAAGTTACGGTTTTTCCAGTAGTCATGTACAGATATGAGAGCTGGACCATAAAGAAGGCTGAGCACTGAAGAATTGATGATATCTAACTGCGGTGCTAGAGAAGACTATTTAGAGTCCTTTGGACTCTCAGGAGATCAAACCAGTCAATCCTAAAGGTAATCAACACTGAATACTCATTGGAAAGACTAATGATGAAGCTGAAGCTCCAATACTTTGACCACTTGATGTGAAGAGCTGACTCACTGGAAAAGACTCTGATTCTGGGAAAAACAGAAGGCAGAACTAGAAGGGGATGACAGAGGATGAGATGGTAGGATGGCATCACTGACTCAATGGACATGAGTTTGAACAAACTCCAAGAGATAGTGAAGGACAGGGAAGCCTGGCGTGCTGTAGTCCATATAGTTACAGAGTTGGACATGACTTAGTGACTAAAGATCGACAACGAAGACCATGGCAGGAAAGGGGGCTGGTGGTCTGAGGCAAGGTTCTAGAAGTAAACAAGAGGCAGATGATGCAGCTTCTTGAACGTCTTGATAAGGAGTCCACAAGCAAGAAGAAAAATTGCAGGGAGAAAGGGGCAGAAGTAGACAAACTCTTCCTATTCTATCAAAGCACAGACTGGAGGAGGTAAGAGTAAAAGCACAGAAGGCCAGTCAGGAGACTGAACAAATACCCTGGGCTTGAGATGAAGGTGACTGGCACAAGGTCACACCAGTGAAGTAACTTAAGAGATGCTTTGCAGATATAATTGACCACATTTGCTGTCAGATTCTACCAAGACATAAAGAAGAGCATGGAGTTGAGAAAGACCTGGGTTTCTAGCTTAAGCATCAGATTTCAGCATCAGCATCTGGAGATTCCAGCAAGAGTAAATTTCTCTGACTCTGTTGTAAAATCAAAGGGGCATAAATGAGACCAACCATTTGTTGAATGCACTGAACATCTTTGAAGTCTGCTAACTCCATTAAGTCTAAGTTAACTTGCATTTCTATTTTAATTCAAAGATTTCATTGAGTTTAAGCTTGCAGCCCATACATAGCATAGTCAGGCAACAACTTTTATTCTATTGAAGGGAAAGATTAAATGTTCAACATGCATTCCTTGCGTCCTCTTTTCTTTGTATGTGCCCATTGCTTTGCTGATGCTATTTGATTCTTTCCTGTTGTATTTATATTGTTATTCCTTATGGGAAAACTGACCATAAAGAAGGCTGAGCACTGAAGAATTGATGATATCTAACTGCGGTGCTAGAGAGACTATTTAGAGTCCTTTGGACTCTCAGGAGATCAAACCAGTCAATCCTAAAGGTAATCAACACTGAATACTCATTGGAAAGACTAATGATGAAGCTGAAGCTCCAATACTTTGACCACTTGATGTGAAGAGCTGACTCACTGGAAAAGACTCTGATTCTGGGAAGAAAAGAAGGCAGAACTAGAAGGGATGACAGAGGATGAGATGGTAGGATGGCATCACTGACTCAATGGACATGAGTTTGAACAAACTCCAAGAGATAGTGAAGGACAGGGAAGCCTGGCGTGCTGTAGTCCATATAGTTACAGAGTTGGACATGACTTAGTGACTAAAGATCGACAACGAAGACCATGGCAGGAAAGGGGGCTGGTGGTCTGAGGCAAGGTTCTAGAAGTAAACAAGAGGCAGATGATGCAGCTTCTTGAACGTCTTGATAAGGAGTCCACAAGCAAGAAGAAAATTGCAGGGAGAAAGGGGCAGAAGTAGACAAACTCTTCCTATTCTATCAAAGCACAGACTGGAGGAGGTAAGAGTAAAAGCACAGAAGGCCAGTCAGGAGACTGAACAAATACCCTGGGCTTGAGATGAAGGTGACTGGCACAAGGTCACACCAGTGAAGTAACTTAAGAGATGCTTTGCAGATATAATTGACCACATTTGCTGTCAGATTCTACCAAGACATAAAGAAGAGCATGGAGTTGAGAAAGACCTGGGTTTCTAGCTTAAGCATCAGATTTCAGCATCAGCATCTGGAGATTCCAGCAAGAGTAAATTTCTCTGACTCTGTTGTAAAATCAAAGGGGCATAAATGAGACCAACCATTTGTTGAATGCACTGAACATCTTTGAAGTCTGCTAACTCCATTAAGTCTAAGTTAACTTGCATTTCTATTTTAATTCAAAGATTTCATTGAGTTTAAGCTTGCAGCCCATACATAGCATAGTCAGGCAACAACTTTTATTCTATTGAAGGGAAAGATTAAATGTTCAACATGCATTCCTTGCGTCCTCTTTTCTTTGTATGTGCCCATTGCTTTGCTGATGCTATTTGATTCTTTCCTGTTGTATTTATATTGTTATTCCTTATGGGAAAACTAAGGGTCTAAGAGGTTCAATATTTTGCCAAATATCACTGAGCTAGTACAGGCTAGAATCAGCATTCAAATTCAGGCACCCTCATTCCCAAATGCTTTTTCTTTATACCACATTACTTCTGATGGTTTAAATTACCAGAAATTCAAAACAGCAACCTGTTTTCACATGCCTGCCATTCTACCTTTAAATGCATTATTTCATTATTTTCATAGCACTTTTACTCATGTTTAGATTAAAATAGTTGTTGGATTTCTCTGGACTAGGTGAAAAGGGAACAGAAAGATAAGGATAAACCTACCCGAGATTAAAGACTGAGACTGACAATCCTTTTATAAAAAAATCTAGAACAGGGCTTCCCCTGGTGGGCCAGTGGGTAAGGACACCGCCTTGCAGTGCAAGGGGCACCGGTTCGATCCCTGGCCTGGGAAGATCCCACGTACCGCGGAGCGGCTGGACCGATGTGTCCAATTATCGAGCCAGAGCTCTGGAGCGCATGCATCCAGAGCCGGCGCTCTGCAACGACAGACACCACCGCGATGGGAGGCCCGAAGGAGCCAAAGAACAAAGACGGATGAAAATAGAGAAATGAAAGACCAATAGAAGTGGCCCGCCCGCCCCCCTCCCTCCCCAACCCGACCCCCGCCCAAAATAAATAAATAAATAAATCTAAAAAAAAAAAAAAATCTAGAACAGACTGTGACGTACTTATTCATTGAATCACATAGGATAGTGTCATCTTATTAAAGAATTTTCTCCTCATGATCTGATTATAAAAGAGGATCTCTCTATTTTCATTTAAATAGGTGCACTTGAATTAGGAGCAAATGATGTTTTATCACCTTATTTTCATCTCCGATGTCTAAATGTCCATAAAAATATATCTGATTCTAATATAATGCCTTTCAGTCTGAGGAGCATTCACTGTTTATAGATTACACATATGAAATAAAGGATGAAAGAGTTTCTTTTGTGACTTAACTTGGGATGTAGTGTGATCTGATTCCATTCCTTTAGGTTTAAATGAAAATGCTCCAAATCAGAAACGGATGTTATAATAAAAATGCCTCATATATGTTTAGTCTCTCCAAACTGAAGCAAAATTAATATAAAACTCTGACTTGAGCTGTCTCCAAATTTGAAAATTTCATCAGTCAATTAACCTTTCACTTTCTTTTTGCATGCTTCTATTATGATAGCATAAATAACCCTAATATACACAATTATTAATTTTAAAAGTGCATGTTAATGTTAAAACAAAAACACCTGGAACACTGAATACTGATCACAATATGTATTATTCATTGAACATAAATGATTGTGTGTAAAATAACTGATGTTCGTTTTGTCTTAAATGTGAACCGAACTAACATCCCTTTCACAAATGCGGACTGGAGGGAGGGCAGGAAAGATTACTTTATTATCATTATTTTTTAAATGACAAGTGGTTTTAAATTATCATGAGGTATACAAGAATATAATATTGCTTTCAGGCATCATAAATGTACCTTAATTATAACATAATAACTAAAGAAACATAATAATAGGCCTCTAGTAGTTTAAAATTATATTGCTATTCCTTTCATCTAATTCTTTTAAATAAAATTTAAATACGTGAAAAAAAAAGCTTCGTTTTTCTAAAAGTGCAAGCATATATTGTTCCACAAGATGGCGGAAGCATGCCATGCGTTGTTTTGTTCTGGTGCAAAATGTGTTTTACTATTTAAAACTCTGTGGTCACAGTGTTTTCTGTTATAAAGAATTCACACTTCAAAGAGTCATCTTTTTCTCATGCAGTACTTGCTGGTACACAAGCTACTCATGTTACATGCAAAGGGACAATGGAATCAGGACAATTTTAAGCAAATAAAATTGCAAACCTATGCAATAAACTCTTAGAGAGGATCTAGTTATCGCTTTCACTTTATTGTTCTGGACTCCCTCTGAATCCCAGTGCAGCAAATGGTTTGTACTTTCAGATTTAAGGCATATTCTAGCAAAAATACTTAGAATATTCTCCTTCACCTAAAAGTGTTAGCCACTCAGTCATATCTGACTCTTTGCGACCCCATGGATTGTAACCCATCAGACTCCTCCATCCATGGGATTCTCCAGGCAAGAATACTGGAGTGGGTAGCCATTCCCTTTTCCACAGGATCTTTCTGACCCAGGGATCAAACTCGGTCTCCTGCATTGCAGCAGATTCTTTACCACCTGAGCCACCAGGGAAGCCCTTGTATCCTGTGTCCCAGGTTAATATCAATAATGTTTCCTATCAAGTACAAACCACAGGTTCTCAAGATTTGAAGTGACCAGAAGAAAGCTACTTTCCTCTACTGTCAAACAAAAATCCACATTTGTCCTAGCTGAGGGGGATAAAGTGCCTAACACCCTGCTTTTAAACCATGATTCTTTTAAGTAAAATATTACCTTATGTACTCATTCTTCTTTAAAAACACAGATCCTCTGTCAGGGTTACACTGAATTTCTGCACCCTCCACTTACCAGCTGTGTGACCCCAGATGAATTACTTAAACTCTCTGTGTTTCATTTTTCCCGTATGTGAAACAGGAAATAGAACCTATTTTATACAGATGTCCTGAAAATGCATGTATCAATAATTCACATAAAACAACTTGCTCAGGATCTGGCATACAACAAGAACTCAACTTTCTTTTTTTTTAAGTCACTAAGTTATGTCCGATTCTTTCGCGACCCCATGGACTACAGCCTGCCAGACTCTTCTCTGTGAGATTTCCCTGGCAAGAAAATTGGAGTGAGTTGCCATGTCCTTCTCCAGGGGATCTTCCTGATGCAGCGTCTTCTTCACTGGCAGGCAGATTCTTACCACTGAGCCACCTAGGATGCCCAAGGAGTCAAGGAAAGGTAGCTATGGTGATGATCATGGCATAGTTCTCTTCCTTCACTGGCTAGAATGGGGCCATGGAAGATGAGAAAGAGACAACGGAAGACTGCAAAGAAATCTTTGCATGGCATTTTTGTTCAGTGGTAACCTGTGTGCTGTGATGGTCTTCCACTGAGAATTCTGAGAATTTTAGTAAAGCCCCTGTCAAACTTTCATTTTGAAGTCTTTTACGTTTACTCTCTTCAGATGCTACCTGCACCTACTCTTCAAGAACCCTGTGTTTTCCTTTTTCTATGGCCCTCTCCCCAGTTTGAAACAGCTTCAAGGGTCTCTGAATTCTGCAAGCACTCAGTAAGTGCCTGCCAGCTCAGGCAACTCTATTCAACATGCACCAATAGCTGAGAAGGCTTTTGTCTCCCAGTTTCTTCCAACCTTTTGTCTCATATCCAAACCAGTCTATAACATCACTACTACTAGATAGTCCGCATTCTCACATCTCAGCATTCTCACTGAATGCTGTTAACTAAATAGGGAGCCATTGATTAGCCTGATTAAGAAGCCAGCTGTATCCTTCAGAGTCACAGTAACTTGGAAACTTGGATTTAATATGTTGTTTTTCTTTTAAATTGGGGCAATATGTTACATTATCAAGGAAGGTGATTTCATTTTCAAGTCTCTATCTTGCATATAATTCAGCTTAACAAGCAGAAGAAATGAACCTGTGTTAGACCCAGCCTTCTGATTTTGAGCAAAAAAAAAAGTATACACTCATCACTTACATATTAAGTTACTCTTTTTGCACAATAATTTAAAAAATACGTCAGAGAAATGGCAGAAGAAATTTAACTGCTGACATTACATCAATAAGGTGGCGACATTATTGTAACCCTGGAACTAAACCTGCTAAGTGAGATGGGGCCACTGCATGTACTATTCAGGGTTCTGGATTGGGAACTGGTGCAAAGTCTGGCCAACTGAAGGGGCAGAACGCTAAAGATTTGTAGTTCTCAAAGTATGATCCAGGTATCCTGGGAGTTCCCATGACTGTTTAGGAGTTTTGCAAAATAAAAGTTTTCTTCCATATTAATATAAAGACATTGTTTGCCCTTTTCATTCTCACCCTGTCACAACTATACTGTGGAATTTTCTAGAAGCTATATCTTGAGAGACCCTTGGGCAGCAAAGGGCTCAAACCAGTCAATCCTAAAAAAAAAATCAACCCTGCATATTCACCGGAAGGACTGATGCTGAAGGTGAAGTGACAATACTCACTGGATAAGACCCTGATGCTGGGAAGGATTGAAGGCAGGAAGAGAAGGGTATGACAGAGGATGAGATGGTTGGATGGCATCGCTGACTCATTGGACATGAATTTGAGCAAGCTTTGGGAGAGTATTTACTTTGAATTTGGCTCAGTGGTAGGGTGTGAAGACACATAATTCAGCCTTCCTAACTTAAGCAGGCTTTTTGTTTAAAAAAAGTTAAAAACGGTTAACATTTTCCAGTTTCCACAGCATCAAGTATGATGACATTTAAACTCTCTATAACCTAAATATGTCATTCTTACCTATCTGATCTGAATCTCCAGTTCCTTAGCTGTGTGTCATCTGCCTTATAAACAGAGTTGTGTGTCTCTGTTTACTGAATATGTCCCATTTCTCTCCCACTTTAGAAGCATGCTCTTGAGTTATTCTTTTCAGTTTCTAGAGCAATTTCACATTTTTCCCCTAAACTGACCTAATGTTTAAGGTATCGTTTCCCTGCTTCTTCTTTCAAGTTTTAAATGCACAGTGGTGGTTTTCCTCTTATATTTTTTCATTTCTAGCCTTAATCTAGCCTTAATCAAGTGCACTAACATGCTTCCTGCTTATATCTTAGGTACCTTTAAAGTTAGAGAATTTTGTATATGTTTTACCAAATTTGGCATGACGTTGAACGAGTAACAGTTGCTCATAAAGACCTTCTTAGTTATCGTGAAAAAGGATTTATTTAATATAGAAAATAATAAAATAGGACTAGAAAATGTAAACTTATAAAGCAGTATTCAGAAAAGAACTTAAGGAAGCAAATTCTGACTTAGTGTCGTATAATATCAAGTATATGATTTAATTTTCAAAGATACATGAGCTGATACTTGTTTTAAATAAGCGATGAAAGGGAAATGCTCCAGTCGTCAAACACAATTAGAATCACGCAGGTTATAGATGTGGTTATTCATATGGAAATTGACTAACATAATCTGGAGACTATCATGATTTTGAGACTCCAGTGAGACCCATCCTGAAGGTACAGTAGCTAATGTAATCACAAGAAACCCAGGCCTAAGACTTTCCCTTCCAATTCCAGAGCGCACACCTGTGTGTGATCAGACCAGGGAGGTTACAAGAGTCATACATTCACCACTGAATCCTGACTTGGGTCAGATTCCAGCAGATGCGACAACCAGCAGCCTCTGCAGCTGCCTCCTCACAATTTCCTAAGCAGCTCTCACAGCTGCACAGTAAAATGCTGGAGGCTCAGGGGAAGCACAGCTGTGCACCACACACAGCTGTGCACCAGAAAAATGACTGGGTAGGGCTCTACTTAGCCAATGCCACCCATTGTCATAGACCCCCACTAACGGGACCTGGTAACTTGGTTTGTATGAGCCCAGTATCTTTGAGATTAGTAGCAAAGGGCATAAACCCACAACGTTGTATTATAAGCTGCTGTTTTGTTCAGCTTCAGAATGGAGAATTAACTGCATTTTCTCTCTTTCCCACACAATACACCACACACTCACATACCCACACACACACATACGTGCTCAGTTTTGTTTTGTTTCTTTGTAGAGTTAATCTCACTGGATTATCACTTGACATGACACTAGCTTGAGTCTGCATTGACCCTGAAGGAAGCTTTACACACTGATCATTTATACCAAAAAAAAAAAAGCTTAATCTTTCCACGTACGTAGCCCAGAAAGCACAATCTAAAATTGCACAGATAGTAACTACTAACTTGGCCCTTCCCTAACAGCTACCTTTTTAAGATAACTCTTCCATCAACATTTATTCAACAAAATATTTATTGTGTGTCTACAATATACAAGGGCCTCAGAAGAAAGAGCACTAAAAAGAAGCCTGATAAAAATAGCTCTTTTACATGAATGGATTTAAACGCTCAATATGGGAACTCTACGAAAAGATACCTTCCAGATATATTTTTACAAATTTTAGCTATTTAGGCTTTCAGTTAACAAACTCTCAGTTCACATCTGTGCTGCCACTAGCGTAAAAAAGAAATCATATATGTAGTACCTGATGGTTGGAAAGTTTAAAAGAAATATAGATTTAATTTATTCTGAAGTTCACACTTACAAAAAGTAGTAAGACAACTAGTGTTTCCTTCATGAAAGAATCCCAAACACATCACAAATGTTAGTCTTTTTTTTCAAAATCTATCTGATAGGACAACTTCAATCACTAATTAATACACATATAAAAGATACACATAAGTCAAATGATATAAATGTTGAAAAGTAAATGAATGTAATGGACTAGTAAGATTTGATCACAAAAGTAAAACAGCATTTGCCTTTTTTCTATGTGAGAACTAGTCCCCATTGTTTCCTAACATGATATCTGGTATTCATCTTCCTTAAAATTAGTGTCATGACAGTTACTGGATTTGTCATGCTGATCTGTGTACCCAGATTCCATTTGGGTTTTAGGTAAGGTGCATGAATCGTGCTAGTTAGGAAGCTGGCTATATGAACCTACGGAAGAGGTCCATGTCAGAATTAGCCTTTTAGTATCTGTGCAAAGAGTTAGGCAGGAGTCCTGCAAATCAAAGCAGTTAAAAAAAAAATTATAGCAAGTAGTAAGACATCCAGTTACGTACCCAAATAAAACATTCATTTGGCAACGCCCACATTTCATGTCTCAATTGACATTAGCGGGTTTTTTTTTTTTTTCTCTATTCTGTACACCTTTAAGGTAGTGTTGTCATTATGAGTTCATCAGTCATTCCATTAACAAAAATATTCTGTTTCCTGCTTTTTTCCTGGCATAGCCTTCTTCCTCCTCCCTTCCCACATATGTACTCTTCCAGTAACTAATCTCTACAGCCCTGGCAGTAAGAATCTGAAATGTTTAGTGTGAGATTTGAAAGAAAGATGGGAGCCAAAGTGCCAGGGCTTTAGCTTTAAAGAACTGAATTAAAATCATATATCACTCCTTCCCAAAGAAGTCTTCACTCATTACATTTATTTTAAACATAACTATCTGAATTAGAAATAACCATGTTGCTACGCATCAGAATGTAGATGCGATCGGAGGAACAGGCTCACAGAACTTCAGTAACAACTTGAACTGCTCATTGCTCTATGAATGAGAACATTATGGGGATGAATATTTTGGCACAATGGAAGTAAAAAAAAAATCCTTGAACTTTTGCCCCTCTCTCAAACTGATGATCATGCGAGAGGAGATCATAATGGTCAGAAAGAAAAAGAGATGTTTATAACTGGATCTTGATTTTGAAGGGAGGCAACAAGAACATCTACAACCCACACTCTTCACCTGGAAAACAGTCACTTAATGAAATAATTAAATCTGGTGGAGAATCCATGGTGGGCTCCCAGCTCAGAATTAGGCGCTGTCTTGATACTACAGGATGCTCTGGGAGTGCTTGTAGTGGGAACCTAAGGCTTTGATTCAGTGAATTTCTATGATGAACACATATAGCAACATAATTTGCTCAAAGAAAGAGGATAGCAAAGACATTAATTGACTATTAGCAAATGAGCCAAGTAGAAAAAGTAACAATGGACACAATGGCCTTAAAAGAGAGAAAGCTTGAAATTCTTAATTAACCATTTCACTTAAGTGGAGACCAAGAACACACACTCTTTACATTTTTTAAAGTTCTTTTGCCTCATGAATGGAAAAAGAAACTTACCCTAATACATACAGTGTATATTACATATAGCTTATATACATATACACACATTGATATAAATATATACTATGTAGTTATATATGTGTGTCTATATTGTAGAGGTACTTGATAGATACAAACCTAATAAATGTATATATACTCAGCTAAAAGAAAACCTCTAATGGTTATGACTGCTAAGTACGTAAAATGTATTCCCATAATGGGTAGTCGAAATTTAGTTTTAGTATTTTTTTTAGTTTTTTATTTGCCTGAATATATTTAGATCCAAAGAGGGATGAAACAGTTAAAGTTCAGTGTTTTTGGTTAATTAATTAGGGATATGATGATGTTCTGATCATAACATCCTGAAGGTTCATCTTACCATGAGTCTCCAGGCAAGAAAGTAAAGCAGTTACCTATTGGTCCAGTGGTAAGTTGCTTCAGCTGTGCTTGATTCTGTGCAACAATCCACCAGGCTCCTCTCTCCACAGGACTCTCCAGGCAAGAATACTGAAGTGGGCTGGCAGGTCCTCCTCCAGGGGATCTTCTTGATTCAGGGATCAAACCCATGCCTCATTAGGTTTCCTGCATTGCAGGTGGGTTCTTTTACACTAGTGCTACCTAGGAAGCCCTACTGGTCTAGAGGACAATCTAATTCACATTACCTGGTCACTTAATGAGTTACTTTTCACACTGTTTATAAAAAGTCCAGATTAGATTCAAGTAATTTCATTAATGTGTTGGGACACTTTGGGGCCAAAATCAACATATACAAATTTCCCATTGCATTAAAAATTTTCTTTTAATGGTTAAGCGTAGCTTATAGGTCTGAAAGTTTCCAGCCAATTCTTTGTGCCTTTCACTCTAATTTATCATGAGTTCGCCAACCACTATTAAAACACTTTCACATCTAAATGTAAAGGCCCATATCCTGACATTGATCCAAATGCGGAACTCCCATTGAAGTCGATGAGAGTGTTGCATAGAAATCAATGACAGGATATGGACCTCAAGGCTGGACCATCTCTCCCCTGGAACCTTTTCTTCTTCATTGACACTCAGAAATTTGAGAGTATTACAAGAAATGAGATACACAAAGCAGAGCTTTTGCAGATGGGCTCCATGGTTTTCTGTTCCTTCCCTGGCAAAGTTTATTGTGGGTTAGATGCCAATTGTATTTTTTAAAAGGGGGGGGCTGTAAAAGTGCCAACTTCAGCAGCAGCGATATGCTTGACTAGAATTTCATCTCTCACTATGCAGGTGAGCAGGCCTTGTTTTAATCACAGCCTCTGCTTTGGCAAAGACACTGCCTTACTAAATGAGTTCTTTTCTCCAGCTCTAATGTCGGAATTGGCAATCATAAAATATTTTACAAAGTATACTTCCTATTCAAAACTTGAACAATATGGAATATTTTATAGTCTAATTTCTAATGATGAACTATATGAATTATTCTGCTATGCCATAAATGCTAGAAATAATTCTTCAGATTTAAATTGAGTCTTTCTTCCAGTAACAGCAAAGCATTTCAGGCATGCTAAAGGTAATCCTTTCATTTTTGCAGTCTGAGACATGGTTTTCAAAGATCTTTAAGAAAATGCAAACATCTTAAACTCAAAAGTCACTCCTTCCTTACCACCACTGTAATATCCTCATTCTCTTTACCTACGGGGGAATCAAAAGTCCTCCTCCAGGGATCTTCTTGATTCAGGATCAAACCCATGCCTCATTAGGTTTCCTGCATTGCAGGTGGGTTCTTTTACACTAGTGCTACCTAGGAAGCCCTACTGGTCTAGAGGACAATCTAATTCACATTACCTGGTCACTTAATGAGTTACTTTTCACACTGTTTATAAAAAGTCCAGATTAGATTCAAGTAATTTCATTAATGTGTTGGGACACTTTGGGGCCAAAATCAACATATACAAATTTCCCATTGCATTAAAAATTTTCTTTTAATGGTTAAGCGTAGCTTATAGGTCTGAAAGTTTCCAGCCAATTCTTTGTGCCTTTCACTCTAATTTATCATGAGTTCGCCAACCACTATTAAAACACTTTCACATCTAAATGTAAAGGCCCATATCCTGACATTGATCCAAATGCGGAACTCCCATTGAAGTCGATGAGAGTGTTGCATAGAAATCAATGACAGGATATGGACCTCAAGGCTGGACCATCTCTCCCCTGGAACCTTTTCTTCTTCATTGACACTCAGAAATTTGAGAGTATTACAAGAAATGAGATACACAAAGCAGAGCTTTTGCAGATGGGCTCCATGGTTTTCTGTTCCTTCCCTGGCAAAGTTTATTGTGGGTTAGATGCCAATTGTATTTTTTAAAAGGGGGGGGCTGTAAAAGTGCCAACTTCAGCAGCAGCGATATGCTTGACTAGAATTTCATCTCTCACTATGCAGGTGAGCAGGCCTTGTTTTAATCACAGCCTCTGCTTTGGCAAAGACACTGCCTTACTAAATGAGTTCTTTTCTCCAGCTCTAATGTCGGAATTGGCAATCATAAAATATTTTACAAAGTATACTTCCTATTCAAAACTTGAACAATATGGAATATTTTATAGTCTAATTTCTAATGATGAACTATATGAATTATTCTGCTATGCCATAAATGCTAGAAATAATTCTTCAGATTTAAATTGAGTCTTTCTTCCAGTAACAGCAAAGCATTTCAGGCATGCTAAAGGTAATCCTTTCATTTTTGCAGTCTGAGACATGGTTTTCAAAGATCTTTAAGAAAATGCAAACATCTTAAACTCAAAAGTCACTCCTTCCTTACCACCACTGTAATATCCTCATTCTCTTTACCTACAAATATGAGGGAAATAGAGAAATACCATATACATTTGGTCTACTTCATGTAATAAGTTCAAGTAAGTAAGTCAAGGATTAGTTTCCTAAAAGGACAACTTTGATTTATATGGTTGCTCATAGTATTAACTCACGTTTAAAGGGAACGAGTCAATGACTCACCTTGGCCTTGATTTCCTTCTAGATTAAAAATGGAATAGATTGTCTAGAATCAGTGGTTTTCAAATTTGAGCCTCCTCTAGAATCAGCTGGACTCCACCCCAAAAGTTTCTGATATAATAGGTTTGGGAAGGACCAAAAATGTGCACTTCTAGCAACTCCCCTGGTAATACAGATTCTGCTGGTCTAAAACCAGTTTTAGAACCACTGGTCAATGGACTTGAACATTTGGCAGACATGAGTCAACTGGAAAGCCTGTTTAATAAACTGTGCTGCCCACCTACTTTCACCCCTAATTTAGACCGAGGTATGGAGTGGAGAAGGGTGGATATTCTCTCTTCAAGGAACACTGCAGCTAATTCTGATATGGTTGATCTCAGAGCATTCTTAGGAAGAAAAACTACTTCTAAGTCCCTTTAAACTGTGAACAAGTAGAAATCTATTTTCTTTTTTTATAAATCAATTTAGGAAGGCTAAAACAAATGGCCTAGGGAGAGAAAACAAATCCCAAAGACAAAGACATCACAGGGATAATGCCATAGTGGGTCTACAAGGTTAACAATTTCGATTTTTTTTAGTGGCAAAACTAATGTCCTTTTCATCCTCAGCATATCCCTGTAGCATCTTATAAATGTGTAGTTGTATAAGGAGAGAAAACAAAGTATACTTCCTATTCAAAACTTGAACAATATGGAATATTTTATAGTCTTTTTATGAATTATTTCTGCTATGCCATAAATGCTAGAAATAATTCTTCAGATTTAAATTGAGTCTTTCTTCCAGTAACAGCAAAGCATTTCAGGCATGCTAAAGGTAATCCTTTCATTTTTGCAGTCTGAGACATGGTTTTCAAAGATCTTTAAGAAAATGCAAACATCTTAAACTCAAAAGTCACTCCTTCCTTACCACCACTGTAATATCCTCATTCTCTTTACCTACAAATATGAGGGAAATAGAGAAATACCATATACATTTGGTCTACTTCATGTAATAAGTTCAAGTAAGTAAGTCAAGGATTAGTTTCCTAAAAGGACAACTTTGATTTATATGGTTGCTCATAGTATTAACTCACGTTTAAAGGGAACGAGTCAATGACTCACCTTGGCCTTGATTTCCTTCTAGTTTAAAAAATGGAATAGATTGTCTAGAATCAGTGGTTTTCAAATTTGAGCCTCCTCTAGAATCAGCTGGACTCCACCCCAAAAGTTTCTGATATAATAGGTTTGGGAAGGACCAAAAATGTGCACTTCTAGCAACTCCCCTGGTAATACAGATTCTGCTGGTCTAAAACCAGTTTTAGAACCACTGGTCAATGGACTTGAACATTTGGCAGACATGAGTCAACTGGAAAGCCTGTTTAATAAACTGTGCTGCCCACCTACTTTCACCCCTAATTTAGACCGAGGTATGGAGTGGAGAAGGGTGGATATTCTCTCTTCAAGGAACACTGCAGCTAATTCTGATATGGTTGATCTCAGAGCATTCTTAGGAAGAAAAACTACTTCTAAGTCCCTTTAAACTGTGAACAAGTAGAAATCTATTTTCTTTTTTTATAAATCAATTTAGGAAGGCTAAAACAAATGGCCTAGGGAGAGAAAACAAATCCCAAAGACAAAGACATCACAGGGATAATGCCATAGTGGGTCTACACAGGTTAACAATTTCGATTTTTTGTTTAGTGGCAAAAACTAATGTCCTTTTCATCCTCAGCATATCCCTGTAGCATCTTATAAATGTGTAGTTGTATAACTGCCTATTTTAAGAATGTAGATAATAGCTAAGTTGTCAATGGCAATAAGATGATCAGGTTCCATCATTTTTTAAGTTTGCCATTATATCTATGAGGTCTAATGTATGGTTACACATTTGGATTGGGGCTACCTTCTTGGGTGTGGGAAAGCAGACACTCTCCTTACAATACAGAGAAAGCCTACAGATACAGAACTCAGTAGGACTGATAAATTTACTTTTGAGTGCATTGATCAAGTGTCTGCTGAGCAGAGTGCAGCTGTGTACTTTCTTAACAATATCCCATATATATGTAAGGATTATATAATCTAATGCTCCTAATTATTATCTATTACATTGAAAAAAATAAGTTCACATGAAAAATAAAAATACGTTTTGTCTCAGTGAGAGCTCTTATTTGAGCAATTGGCCACCTTAGTTCTTCACAGGAGCACCATTTGTGAGGACCATCATTTCTGACTTAATGGTAAAATAAAGGGTTTCTTCTAAATCCAGGGTACTCATTCTTCTGGAAAAGTCACTGAAAACTGAAAAAATACAAACTTTTCCAATTTGGTCCTTTATTTACCAAGGAGAAATATTGTTGGAGTAAGTCATTTCTAGGGAGGGCCTCTTTCACTTCCAAATTTTTTTCTGATTTATGAATTACAACTACAAAGTTGACCCAAATGTCCATCATGTCAAAAATTCCATTATGATACATGTTTTTTCTTTTAAATCTACCCACTTTTCTCCATTATTTTTGATACATGTTTTATATTTAGTGTAAAACTGATCCTATAAATTATTTCATTCTTATCCTCTTAAATGCCTTCATATTGCTTTTTATCTGAAATTAAATTATTTCTCTAAGGTAGCTCTCCTGCTAAGTACTCCTACTGCTATTGTTTAATCACTGAATCCTGTCTGAGTCTTTGCAACTCCATGGACTGCAGGCAAAAAATGTGGAAAACCCAAAGACAAAGACATCACAGGGATAATGCCATAGTGGGTCTACAAGGTTAACAATTTCGATTTTTTGTTTAGTGGCAAAAACTAATGTCCTTTTCATCCTCAGCATATCCCTGTAGCATCTTATAAATGTGTAGTTGTATAACTGCCTATTTTAAGAATGTAGATAATAGCTAAGTTGTCAATGGCAATAAGATGATCAGGTTCCATCATTTTTTAAGTTTGCCATTATATCTATGAGGTCTAATGTATGGTTACACATTTGGATTGGGGCTACCTTCTTGGGTGTGGGAAAGCAGACACTCTCCTTACAATACAGAGAAAGCCTACAGATACAGAACTCAGTAGGACTGATAAATTTACTTTTGAGTGCATTGATCAAGTGTCTGCTGAGCAGAGTGCAGCTGTGTACTTTCTTAACAATATCCCATATATATGTAAGGATTATATAATCTAATGCTCCTAATTATTATCTATTACATTGAAAAAAATAAGTTCACATGAAAAATAAAAATACGTTTTGTCTCAGTGAGAGCTGTTATTTGAGAAATTGGCCACCTTAGTTCTTCACAGGAGCACCATTTGTGAGGACCATCATTTCTGACTTAATGGTAAAATAAAGGGTTTCTTCTAAATCCAGGGTACTCATTCTTCTGGAAAAGTCACTGAAAACTGAAAAAATACAAACTTTTCCAATTTGGTCCTTTATTTACCAAGGAGAAATATTGTTGGAGTAAGTCATTTCTAGGGAGGGCCTCTTTCACTTCCAAATTTTTTTCTGATTTATGAATTACAACTACAAAGTTGACCCAAATGTCCATCATGTCAAAAATTCCATTATGATACATGTTTTTTCTTTTAAATCTACCCACTTTTCTCCATTATTTTTGATACATGTTTTATATTTAGTGTAAAACTGATCCTATAAATTATTTCATTCTTATCCTCTTAAATGCCTTCATATTGCTTTTTATCTGAAATTAAATTATTTCTCTAAGGTAGCTCTCCTGCTAAGTACTCCTACTGCTATTGTTTAATCACTGAATCCTGTCTGAGTCTTTGCAACTCCATGGACTGCAGCACACCAGGCTTCCCTGTCCTTCATTATCTCCAAGAGTTTGCTCAAATTCATGTCCACTGAGTCGGTGATGCCATCTCATCCTCTGTCACCCCTTCTCCTGACTTCAATCTTCCCTTGCACCAGGGTCTTTTCCAATGAGTAAGCTCGACCAAAATACTGAAGCTTCAACTTCAGCATCAGTCCTTCCAGTGAATATTTAGGGTTAATTTCCTTGTTTAAGGGACTCTTAAGAGTCTTCTCTAACAATACAAAGAACATGATAATTAAAAATAAAGAAATGTTTCTCATTGAAATAAAAAAAAAAACATAAAGTGGTCCTCTGTTTTGACCATTTATTAGCATTCTTCACATTACAGTTACCTAGTAATTGCTTTTTTTCCCCATTAATCAGAATGAGTGAGTATAGAAAACTAATTTCTCTGATTTTTTGTATATCTTTCATATACTTTGTAAGTCCCTATGAGTGCTATAATTGTAGCCCTTTATAATTGGCAGACATTAATTACTGAAATTGTGGTAGAATTTCCATATAATTTTATACCAGAGCCACATGAATACTGAACACATTCATCATGCTTAAAATACCAATGGGAGAAATTAATTTCCAATTATTAAAATATGCAAGAACTTGTATGAATGTGATAAGGATGAGATATGCCAATTTTCTGAGTCCTATGTCACAAGTGATATGTCCATGTATGTTCATGTGCCTTAAACCTAGAGTAGCTGTTCTCCATTCAACAAAATTAACCCAGATCTCTCTCCCTAGAGAGTTTAGAAAAATGGCAGAAGGCAAGAACCAAATCACGAAAAAAAAAAAAAGCCCAGACAAGAGTGGAGGGTAAGAAGTGACCACAGTTGTCCTCAATAAGCTCACTCTACAGACTCTCTGTGGTTCTCAGAAACTGTCAGGCTTACCATCCCAGAAGCACATGTTTTGTAGATTCAACCTCTATAATCTCTTTTTAGATCAGGATTTCTTATCCTGGAATCCATGAACTGCCTCACAATGTCTGTAAACTCACTAGAATTACAGGCAAAACTACATAACCTTTCTGAGGAATGGGTCTATAGATTTTATCAGATTCTCAAAGAGGGTTGTCCCTCAAATCATTTAAGGGCCACTGGGAAAAAGACCCTGACACTGGGAAAGACCGAGGGCAGAAGGAGAAGGGAGCAACAGAGGATGAGATGGTTGGATGGCCATCACTTCCCTTGCACCAGGGTCTTTTCCAATGAGTAAGCTCGACCAAAATACTGAAGCTTCAACTTCAGCATCAGTCCTTCCAGTGAATATTTAGGGTTAATTTCCTTGTTTAAGGGACTCTTAAGAGTCTTCTCTAACAATACAAAGAACATGATAATTAAAAATAAAGAAATGTTTCTCATTGACATCAAAAAAAAAAAATAAAGTGGTCCTCTGTTTTGACCATTTATTAGCATTCTTCACATTACAGTTACCTAGTAATTGCTTTTTTCCCCCATTAATCAGAATGAGTGAGTATAGAAAACTAATTTCTCTGATTTTTTGTATATCTTTCATATACTTTGTAAGTCCCTATGAGTGCTATAATTGTAGCCCTTTATAATTGGCAGACATTAATTACTGAAATTGTGGTAGAATTTCCATATAATTTTATACCAGAGCCACATGAATACTGAACACATTCATCATGCTTAAAATACCAATGGGAGAAATTAATTTCCAATTATTAAAATATGCAAGAACTTGTATGAATGTGATAAGGATGAGATATGCCAATTTTCTGAGTCCTATGTCACAAGTGATATGTCCATGTATGTTCATGTGCCTTAAACCTAGAGTAGCTGTTCTCCATTCAACAAAATTAACCCAGATCTCTCTCCCTAGAGAGTTTAGAAAAAATGGCAGAAGGCAAGAACCAAATCACGAAAAAAAAAAAAAGCCCAGACAAGAGTGGAGGGTAAGAAGTGACCACAGTTGTCCTCAATAAGCTCACTCTACAGACTCTCTGTGGTTCTCAGAAACTGTCAGGCTTACCATCCCAGAAGCACATGTTTTGTAGATTCAACCTCTATAATCTCTTTTTAGATCAGGATTTCTTATCCTGGAATCCATGAACTGCCTCACAATGTCTGTAAACTCACTAGAATTACAGGCAAAACTACATAACCTTTCTGAGGAATGGGTCTATAGATTTTATCAGATTCTCAAAGAGGGTTGTCCCTCAAATCATTTAAGGGCCACTGGGAAAAAGACCCTGACACTGGGAAAGACCGAGGGCAGAAGGAGAAGGGAGCAACAGAGGATGAGATGGTTGGATGGCATCACTGACTCAATGGACATGAGTGTGAGCAAACTCAGGGAGATGGTGAAGGACAGGGAAGCCTGGTGTGCTGCAGTCTACGGGGTTGCAAAGAGTCAAATACAACTCAGACACTGAACAGCAACAATAATGGATCATGTGGAATCTTAGTTCTCAGACTAGGCATCAAACTGATGCCCCAAAGAGCAAAATCATAAACACCGAACCAAAGGAAGTCCCAGTAGGTGGTAATGACAAATACAATAGATGGAATTAAAGAATTCATATGTAAAAATTAGATTTGATAAAGATAAGGGCTTAAAAAGGTTTGTTTTCTTTTTTAATGAAAGATCCTTTAAGATATTTACAAATTCAAATAATCAGGTAAAACAAAGGTTAATTCCACAGATCTGATAGTCAGCCTATGAAGTTCTATCATGAAAAACTCGCAAATGTTTCTTTACTGTAACAAGTACGTGAGTATGTATACCAAAATAAGATGTAAATCGGAATGCCTCTGAGTTCTATGCCAGTTATCAAAAATGAAACTATTTTTCTTTCACTCTTAATATTCCATATATTTTCACTTTGTTTTCCACACACTACATTATCACTTCGCCTAATTTATATATTCTATCCTAAAATGCATTCTCACTCCACTCAGTTCCAACACAAAGTCTTGGGCAAAATCTGGCATTACTGAGTTCTGTAATTCCCTATCCTTTCTTTCTTCTAATAAATCTTACATGATCGATTTTAGAAGTGCATGCATTTGTTCCTTGATAATGAATGTTTGTTATACACAGAGACTTCAAAAGGGCATGCTATGCCTTCTTTAAGAGCTGCATATGCTAGAGGGAACAATATAACCTGTGTTCCAAAAAGAGGGTCTCAGAATCCAATAAGGAAAAGTTACTGGATGAGATGAACACTATAAAGAAGCAAATTGGCCCACTTATTAGTCAAGGGACCAAGTAAATCCCTTTAAGGTCTCTAGATTTAGCAGAGGGCACAGAATCTCATGCTTTCTAAATTTGTTTCACAAATTTATTATTTTCTCTCAGGATACATTGATTTTCAGTTGACTTGATATCAAGGTCTTTAAATCAAATCTAACTTATTGCATTTTTCTGTCATATAGAAGCCAGAGCCAAACAATAACAGGTGATCATAAGGGAAATTAATCCTCAATGTCATTTTAAAATACAAACAGCCTTATAACTCAAAATACTACTTCATTCATAGTAGCTCTTTTGCTATTACATATGCTCCCAGAAGAGCAAATAATAATGAGGATAACATGACAATTTATTAAGATTAGATGGTACCTATGCACACATAGGTAGTTTAGGATTTTACATGTGGATATTTTAGATAAATATTCTTCACCCTCTTTAAAGTATAAATATACGCAAATATGCATATGTTATATATTATTTATAAATTTGTATAAACATACATACTCGTATTATGAACAGAAGAAGTAACTCTGCTTTGAATTGTTATAAGCCCTGTGCCAACCCATGGTGTTTAGATCTTGTTAAGCCCTTTAACACAGGCTAACTCATTGAAACTTTAAGATCTTAGAGTTGTTGTTACATAGTTGCAATATTGCCATTCAATTTGATTTATACTAGAAATTGTACTAAAAACTGCAATATTAGGTCCAGGGAACATTGTGCATTAAAGATAGTTGTGGCAATTACTTGCCTGCCAGTGCAGGAGACATAAGCGATGTGGGTTTGATCTCTGGGTTGGGAAGATCCCCTGGAGGAGGGCATAGCAATCCACTCCAGTATCCTTTCCTGGAGAATCCCCTGGACAGGGCAGCCTGGCAGGCTACAGTCCATAGAGTCACAAAGGGTCAGACAGGACTGAAGCTACTTAGCTGCCATGCACACACACGTGTGGCAGTCATATATAGAGAACTTGAAATTTAGGGGTGATAATATTGAGGTACAAGAAGCTTAGTAAGTCCTGTAGAGAGCAAACATATGAACACCAAAGAAAGAAAGGGGTGATGGGATGAATTGGGAGATTGGAACTGACACATAGACACTTCTCTATATGAAACATATAACTAATGAGAACCCACTGTGTAGCATAGGGAACGCTACTCAATGCTCTTTGGTGACCTAAGTGGGATGGAGATCCAAAAAAAGAGCGGAGGTATGTATACATATAGCTGACTCACTCTGCTCTACAACAGGAACTAGCACTATGTTGTAAAGCAATTATACCCCAATAAAATAAAAAACAAAGAAATTTAGTAAGTCCCACAGAGTTTATGCAAGACTTCATAGGACCTCACCTCTGACAGGTGAAATACTATCTCCACCAGCTAAGCCCCACTCCCTGAGGAAGGAGCGGACACTTTCAGAGTGGAATTCTCACTCTCTGAACTTCCCCAGCCTTACATCCTCTGCATTCTTTCAGCTCATCACAGTACATTACAACTTGCATGAAAAGTATGTGTTGACATGCTGATTTTTGTCAAGCCTCTCCAGGGCTAATTCACTTTTGGGTTTAATTAAGAACACACGGCAAAAAAAAAAAAAATCATCATTCAGTAAGTCAGCGAGGATTAATGTTTCTCAAATACTTCTAACATTTGAGGTATAATTTATATTACAGGGGCTTCCCTGGTGGCTGTGTCAGTAAAGCATCTTCTGGCAATACAGGAGACCCAGGTTTGGGCAATTTAGTTTAATCCTACTACATTTCCAGCTGGGCCCATCTATATACATGTTTTTTCTCCTTCTACAAGGTAATCTGACTGTCCCCTGAAGTCTGAAGCAGATTGGGCAGAGGCAATGACAAAATAGTCCAAATCATCAGAATTACAGCTTTTAACAAATGTAATGTTTGTGTAAACCTTGAGAAACTCAGCTGAAAGGAAACTGAAGGGAGATGTGAGGAACCCATAGAAGATGGTGTCACATCAGCTGACTTCAAGGAGCTAAAGGGCCTTCACTGTAAATAGAGCTCAAACACAAAAACCTTGGCCTTGGGTTGCTATGGACCTGAACCTTGAAAGACAGTTGGAACAGGGAGGTAAGTTAAAATGTAAAGCAGAGAGTCCAAGGAAAGGTTTGAAGACATAGAAGCATCTATTGTGCAGTGTTTGCATGCTCAGTCTTTTCCAACTCTTTGCAACCCCACAGACTATAGTCCACCACTCCTGTAGTCCGTCCATGGGATTCTCCAGGCAAGAATACTGGAGAGGTCTGCCATTTCCTCCTCCAGGGGATCTTCCTGACTAAGGAATCAAATCCGTGTCTCCTATGGCTCCTACATTGGCAGGCAGATTCTTTACCACCTAGCCACCTGGGAATGCACAGAAAATCCAAGGATATCCAGGCTAAGTATGGATTTTAGTCAATAGGAAATGGGGAGCTATTGAAAGTCTCTCAGCAGAAAGGAGGATATATTTCATCAAAAAGGAATATGTAAAATATACAGAGAATGAATTAGCCAAGAGGAACTTCGCTATAAGAGGCTGCCACACTTATCCAAGTATTAGGAACAAGAGCCAAACCAGAACCCTGGCAGGAGGAATTGATACACGTCAATGAATGAAAGAACAAAGTAATGTGATTTAGTGTTCATGACTTCACCCCACGAGGACTGGCTTGCCTCCTGTATAAAAACTATACACTGGAAATTCTAGGGGATTATGGACTGAGAATACTTAATTTGAAGTTCTGACTTCAGTTAATAACCATGTCGCAAAGGGAGAAAAAATTATGAGATTTGTTATAATGAATTCTGCTATAATTTCATATTGAAAGTGAAAGTATTAGTCACTCAGTCATTTCCCACTCTTCGCAACTCCATGGGCTATAGCTCACCAGGCTCCGTTGTCCATAGAATTCTCCAGGGAAGAATATTGGAGTGGGTATCCACTCTCTTCTTCAGGGTATCATACTGACCCAAGGATGGAACCTGGGTCTCCTGCACTGCAGGCAGATTCTTTACAAATTCTTTACCGTCTGAGCCACCAGGGAAGCCCCAGTGTTATACTGGACACAATAATATCACGAGAATAATACTGATATGGGACTGAGCTAAGTTCTGTGCCCTTTAGACACAAAATGCAAATCCATAGAAAATAATAATCACTCGATCAGTTAAGGGTTATCTGTAATGGTTAACAACCAAGATACAACCAAAAGAGAAGTTAATTTTCTCTCATGAAAAAGAAGCTTGGGGCAGGCTTTGCAGTTTTACGGAACTCCTGGTGCACTACAGGAGTTTATCTTTTTTTCTGCTTCATCATCCTTGTTATGTGGCTTAAATTTTCATGGTTGTAAAATAATGACTGTCATTCTGGCCAGTTAATCTTTTTCAGAGGAAGGAAGTCACTGCCCTCTTAAATGATCTCAGAGCCTTTCCCAATGACTTCCACATAGGATTCATTGGTTGTGACTCTCTGCAAGGGAAGACTAGATGATATTCCATTCAGAGAGGGAATTTGTAAGTCCAATTTTTTCATAAGTTCAATAAAGTTGGTCCAGGTACCTAACTAACAGTACCTTTACAGTACTGTACTGAAAAAAGTGAAAGTGAAATCACTCAGTCCTGTTCAACTCTTGGGGACCCATGGAATTTTCTAGGCAAGAATACTGGAGTGGGTAGCCTTTCCCTTCTCCAGGGGACTGGAGGTAGATTCTTTACCATCTTAGCCATCAGGGAAGTTCAAGAATCCTGGAGTGGGTAGCCTATCCGTTCTCCAGGGCACCTACCCAGCCCAGGGATTGAACTGGGCTCTCCTGCATTGCAGGCAGATTCTTTAGCAAATGCACTGCATAGGTTTATAATACTTTTCACTCAAGTAACACATAAGAAAAAGCAACATAAAAAATAAAGAAAATACCATAAATCATACGGTACCTTGAGAAGCAGAGTAATATAGTACAATAGCTGGCATACAGGGGCTTGCATCAAGTGAACAGGCAAGAATAGTCACTGACTGGAGGAGGGAGAAAAGGTGGAAGATGGTAGAGCTGAGGGATCAGCAGCAGTAGGAGACAGAGGAGACCCCCAATGCTGATGGAATGCATGTTCACATCTTTGAAAGTTCACAACATGAAGGCCCCTAGGGAGGGGACTTACTGTAATCTCTTTCAGCTGGGTACATTGCCACCATGACTGACAATGGGTTCTATTAATAAGGCAGAAGTGGGGAGACATTGGGTGGGTCACTAGCTGTCACTGCCATGGTCATAGAAACTCCCCCCAGCTCTAGAAGTTGGGGATTGTAATGCCACATAGTACTCATGCATAAAGAAATAGCTACTAATCATTTTCCACTGTCTTCTTCAAAATATTGGACTTTTTTCTCCTGCTGAATCATGGGATATAAGCCTGTTTTACTCTAAATGTTAATCCACAAATATAGTTTAAAACATTAAACAAACAAACAAACAAAAAACCCCGCCTACCACATTGTAGCTCCTAACACAGGATTTTTTTTTTTTTTTCATTTATACACAATCAACTCTGCCCATGGATAAAAGATTGCTGTTTTTCTAAACAGGACTGGACACTGACCTATTATGATACAATGCAAATATACTGTGAAGGCTGCTAAGGAATATCCATTATTTGTACATAGCAAATTTAGAATAAAATACAGTTTTTCAGCATCAAAGCCAAGGTCTTACCTTGGAGTTAAAGTCATCTATTTAGGAAATTCATGTTCTTGTCAATCTGTATAGCTCTAAGGTCTCCAGTCATCTGAGATCACTGTTGCCTTTAATATTTAAATAGAATGCATGACTAACCACTCAGATTCTGTGGGAAACCTGGCCTCCCGCAATGCATACCCACACCTATAGAGATTGTCAGAATGCTTATCATCTCCTAGTCACCTCTTGATCTGATTTTTGCTTTCTTTCAATTATCAACGTCCTCTCTGTTTTCTGTACTTTTGCATCTTCATCACCTTCCTTTGCAGCTTCACCTAAGTGGACACTGCCTCTATGCGTTAAATTCTCCCTAAGTACTATTCACAAATTGTTGTTATTGGTGACCAAATTTTCCTAATGATTTGCAGTAACAGAGAAAAATTGGAGCGCAGCACAGTACAAATGCCAACTGAGTGTTTTACAACATTGTGCTAAAGATTCATCTGATCTTCCCTGGGGAAGAGGTATTTCTTTCTGACTCTGTCCACCTGTCTTTTTTGTTCAGTGCCTGCATCTCTTTGGCTCTCTATTTTTTAATTTTTATTTTTTGGCCATGCTGCACAGTATGTGGGATCTTAGCTCCCCAACTATGTCCCCCACAGTGGAAGCACGGAGTCTTAACCACTGGGCAACCAGGGAATTTCCTCTTTCACTCTCTAGACCCTTCATTTCCCCTTTTCCTCAGCCTCTCTATTCTCTCTACTCGGGCATGCAACAGAATTTAGGTTTCACTCCCTACCTTCTAAGAAAGAAAGAAAGAGAAAGAAAGAAATTACCTCCTAGCATAATCTGTATCTGCAGATTGAAAACTGTTAAGATGCTCTGGTAAGTACAGGAGCATCTTCTCATATGAGGAAAGAGTAGAAAATTTGAAATTATCAGTTTATGTTCCTTTTGGATAGCTACAATAAATCAGAAACTGATACAGCATAGCCTAAGACAAATTCAAGTTTTGAGAATTAGACCAACAACAGAAAGTCATTGTGAAAGCATTACGATGTGATGAACACACATGTTCATCACTCAAAAACCATCATGGTGAGTGTAACTCACAATGCACAGCACTATCTCACCACACCCTCTATGTTCATCCTCTCCAAATCTATTATTAAATCCCAGGTATATACTTGGGTCTGGTCTTACACAATTTAAATGCCAAAATCCCTCCCAGAAGCTCCATTCCTGGTGAACTTCCTGTCACTTTCTTTCCCTTTTTCTTTCCTCCTGCTTCTCCACTTGTGCCCCTCTAACTGTTCTTCCAATTGGGCGTGACAAGCCCCAAAAAACTGGACAGAAACAAGTGAAAGAAGTTGACAATGACACCCTCCCTAGAATCAGATAACCAAGGATTGGAAATATCTCAGTATTTCTGAGAATTTTGATGTGCTCAAAGCCATCTAAGCAAGCGTCCAATCCTTAGAAGGAAACCATTAATGAACAGAAACCTACTGGTAAAGAGGAAATGACAGAGGGCCATCCAAGAAGTACTCACGGTCAGCAGTTAGATCAGAGGAAATGCGTGAGATATGTTAGACCAAGTTACAGTCCAAAGGTATGCCATGAAAAGTTCGAGAGACAAAGGTAACAAGACAGTTTTGAAATATTGTTCAATTCTTGATTGTTGGCTTTGGTAATCACAAAATAAACAAAACAAATCTAAGAGGAGGTTGGAAAGAAATATTTCTATTGCCCAGGAAATGGGAAAGATTCACACTTAAAACCATCGTTTCAATACATCCCACATTCTAAAGAGAGCACTCAGCAGTTAGCTGTCATGTTCTGGTCGTCACCTATGAAGCTGTTGTAAGAAGAAGCGGAATCAGCCCTACTAAAATTTGCCACTCCCCTGTCCTCCCTCACCCCTCACCCCATCCAAAGTATATAAGAGGGAATGAAGAGGGCAACCGAGAAGTGAGGTCTCAGAAGAAGTTATTAGCCTACTACAAGACGCAGTGGTATCGGTGACAGACCAAATGAGGTAAGAATCTCCAATGGAATAATTTTTAGAATCTGAGAGAGAGGCCTATAAGAATGGAAGAATGTGTGAATGCATCCTTTGTTCCAACTGAATGCTTTCTGGAGGCCCTCCTGGGGCTGCCTTCAGAGGGGAGTGTAAGGAAGCCATTTTTGGAAAAGCCTGTCTGATTCCCAAATCTGAGAAGTGTACATATCCACAGACAGTGGCACTTCCATTTCTAGAATGAGCAGGCTTGTTAGAGTAGCCTGGCAAAGAGCCACTAGCTGTGTGACATAGGTGGCCTATGAAAAGAATGAATGCCTATGAACCTTGTTCTATTTTTCTGCAACTCTCGGAGGATAGCAGTTCCAATGGTTTCATTTCAATTAAAGGAGCCACAAGAATTGAAGCCAAGAGAATTAGGCTAAGCAACACTTCATCTACATTTTCAAATGTTTCTTTTTTATTTTCTAGATTTTTCTAATATTCACCATCTTTCTTCTTTATCTTTCATCTTGTCTCTGGTATGTCAGCATAATGGTGCCAAAACCCAGGCTCAGGTTGTCTGCCAGGTAATCCAGCATGGCCTCCTTCAGCATTTTGCTTCTACAGATCACAGATGGAAAACTGGCACCCACAGGTGTCTACCTGTATCCAGCTCCACCTTGACCTCGACCATCACCCTTCTTGTTCAGAAGATCTTAGCTTAGGGTCTTCTTTCAAGACCATTCCATCTAAAGTAAGCTCCTCCTATTATCCTCCACCATAAAATCATGGAATCACTGGAGAAAAGATTGTTCATATTATTTTATTTACTTATTTTGGGCTGTGCTGGATCTTCATTGCAGCACAAGGACTTTCTCCAGTTGTAGTGTGCAGGGGCTTGTCTAGTTGCAGAGTACAGGCTCTAGAACCTGCAGGCTTAGTAGTTGTGGTGAACGTACTTAATTGTCCGAGGCATATGGGATCCCAATTCCTTGACCAAGGATCAAACCTGAGTCCCCTGTATTGGAAGGCAGACTCTTGACCAATGGACCACCAGGGAATTGTGATCATATTATTGATCACAATTTTAAAGTACATTTTAGCACATATATAATTAGTTGCTCATCTTTTATTTCTTAGCCCTAGTAGATTACAAACGAAGTTGAAGATTTTTGAGAATTTCAAAGTATGGGGACAAAAGACAGGTGACTGATTGGCTAACTGATGGAGGAAGGTCTGGGAGAAATAGATAAGAGTACCAAAAGAGTTCCTCAACATGAGTTCAGGGTAAGGAAAATGAAAAACAAGGCTTTAGATGCAAATATGCCTTTCAATGTGGGTGGTAGGGAAAGAGAAACGAATAGATTCCCTGCTGATTACCTCTTTCTCCTCAGTGAAGGAGGAAATGAGTGAGTAAAAAAATAGCAAAGCACTGGGCTTCAGAGAGATGCAAAAGGCCCAAAATAGCTACTGAAGTAAATAGGAAAGAAAGTTGATTAGGGACATTCCAAATGTATTTGTAGTACCACCAAATAAAATCTTCATTTAGATATCTGGTCAATGAATATACATTGAGTTCCATTGCAGTACCAGGCACTACACTTATTTCTAGCATCACAAAGACAAATTAAGCACCACCTTGTCAAAAATCCCCTGGATTTAAATTAGAAGGTGGCTAACTGTGTACCCTCCAAAAGATCCTAACACCCAGCTATCTCACTTGGTTCCCCCCAGTTCTGGTCAGAAACGAGGCACTGGTCATGACTTGCCCTTGCTCAAGTTGGGCTCCTGTGTTTCATGAAAGTCCTTGTAGGAATTTACAAATCATTCAATATAGGGGCTTGTGATTTTTAATGATTTTGCAAAATACCCTTTCCCTCCTTAATAGACCTACCTCTCCCACCGTTTCCATGAGACACAAGGGCCTTTGGGTTCATGCATTCCAAGGAAGAACAACCTAGGTTATCCCATAGCTTTATAAGACAGATATCCAAACTAAATTATAATAGTAATATTCAATTCATAAAAGCAAAACAATTACATATATTATCCTTTTTTAAAAAAAAGTAGGTAACACTGATACAAACCCTTCTATAATATGGCCATCACTTAACCTTTTCAAATAATCTTAGCTTTGCTGCAGCTCAGCTGAACTTCTCCTGGACTGCTGAACAAGTCAAGACATTCTTTTGTTTAAAATTTATTTCTTAATTGGAGGAAAATTGCTTTACAATGTTGTGTTGGTTTCTGCTGTACAATAATGCAAACCAGCAACAATTATACATATATCACCTCCTTTGTGAGCCCCCCCTCTTCCCTCTCCCCATTCTTGCCCCTATCCTGGGGTTTTCACAAAGCAGCAGGCTGCTCCCTGGGTTATTTTGCAACTTCTCACTAGCTATCTATTTTACACATGGTAAAAACGTATATATATCGCAGTAGTGTATATATGTAGTGTATTACACGGTAGTCTATATATGTTGATGCTACTTTCTCCATTCATCCCACTCTCCTTCTCTCACTGTGTCCACAAGTCCATTCTCTGTATCTGTTTCTCCATTCCTTCCCTGAAAATAGGTTCATCAGTACCATTTTTCTAGATTCCATTATATATATATAATGTGTGTGTGTGTGTGTGTGTGTGTGTGTGTGTGTGTGTTAATATACAGTATTAGGTTTTCTCTTTCTGACTTACATAACTCTTTATAACAGAATCTATTTCATCCACCTCACTAGAATTGACTCAAATTCATTGTTCTTTATGGCTGAGTAATACTCTATTGTATATATCTACCATGTATCCTTTAGCCATTAATCGGCTAGATATCTAGATTGCTTCCATGTCCCAGCTATTATAAATAGTGATGCTAGGGACCCTGGGGTACATGTGTCTTTTTCAATTATGGTTTTCTCAGGGCGTATGCCCAGCAGTTGGATTCCTGAATCATTTGGTATTTTACTTCTAATTTTTTAAGGAACCCCCATACTGTACTCCATAGTGGCTGTGTCAATTGACATTGCCATCAACAGTGCAAGAGGGTTCACTTTTCTCCACATCCTCTCCAGCATTAATGTTTGTAGACTTTTGATGATGGCTATTCTGACTGGTATGAGGTGATACCTCATTGTGGTTTTGATTTGCATGTCTCTTATGATGAGTGATACTGAATACTTTTCCACGTGTTTATTGGTCATCTGTATGTTTTCTTTGGAGAAGTGTCTGTTTAGGTCTTCTGCCCATTTTTTGATTGGCCTGTTTGTTCTTCTGATATTGAGCTGTATTCACTGTTTAGACCCTTGGGAGATGGAGCTTTTGTCAATTGCTTCTTTGCCAAGCTATTCTTGTGGCTGACTAAGGCCATGGGAGGCCAGCTGGGAATTCTTTCTTCCTCTTCTCCTTTGCAAAGCCTCCTTTTATTTAAGTTTCATCTCAAGTGCTACATTTTTGAGATTTCAAATAGTACTGGATTATTTGGTAATACTAGGATATCTAAAATTGTTTAATATCTCTTTAAAAATTAAAGTTTAAATTTGTGGTCCTCAGCTTAAAAGATAACCCCCCAATGCTCACAAAATATTTAACTCCACATCAATAGTCAAAATATACCATCCATTGAAAATCTAAGGTGGAGATATCTGGGTAAGTAGTCTCAGAATGAGATTTAAAATCAGAATAAAATTCAGAGGACCAAAACACATACAGGGATGTGTCTAGATATTATGACTAAAACTTAAATATTATAATTATGTTACTAGGTTTAATTAATACTTATGAAAATTCTTCCAAAAGGCCACATTGATGTTTAGAAATAGCTGAGGCTCTGTTGACTCAGATGGTTTATTCCATCTCTCAGGAATGCAAGTCGTTAATGGTAGCATGAGAGATGAGGTGATCTATCCATAAACACAGGGCTCTGATTCAGCCTGAATGCTAGTGATTTTAATGCCAGACACATCCACTTTCAGCTGGAGGGCATTTGTTGAGAGCTGCCGTGGAGAATGCCCACACTTAGAAAAAATGCACACCCTTAGCAACCACTAATGAATAAAATACAAACCCACTGATCAGAATTTAGAAGTTGCAAAAAACAATATGATCTTGTATTTTGAAGTCATAATTTGGGTATACAAACAAAATCAGATCTGGCAATATAGGTTGGATTCCATAGGTGTGAGTCAAGCTACTTTTTGGAATTTTTTTCCTAAACAAGTTCTGGAAATTCAAGTTTTATTTTTCTTAATATCCCTATAGTATCTTCCTCAAATCATGTGAATGGAATTTAGCAGTGGGAACTTCTCTGGGTTGGTATGTTAAGAGACCCTCATAATGCCAACTGATACTCATATGTACAAGGAAGATATCCACCTCTAAGAAAGACATACAGGAAAATGAGACACCAGCTATGAGCCTGGTGTCTGCCCCACTATTTCTGACCACTTCCACCCAATCACTCACCTTAGATATTGGTCTGAATAACTATTTCATGGAGATACTAGGGACTGATGTGAAAGAAAAAAATGAAAGTGATCTGCCATTATCAGTAGAAGTCCGTTTCCACCATTTAAAATATTTATGATGAGGGGTGGGTAAATCAAGTAACCAACTTTTTTTGTTTTTCAAGATGTTCTTATTCATTTATCTTTTACTTGGCAGTTTCAGGTCTTAGTTGGGGCATGTGGGAATCTAGTTCCCTGACCAGGGATTGAACCCAGGCCCTCTGCATTGGGAGTGTGGAGTCTTAGGTACTGGACCACCAGGGAAATCCCTCACATAATCAACTGGAGTCTCATTTTCCCAATTGGTGAAGCAGGGACTCAAGTGTTGCTTTAGGCAACATCTGCTGTGCACTTCCTATGTGCCAGAGACAGTAGTAGGTAGAATGCTAGGTACAGTCTCTATTTTCAGGCAGCTTACCATTTGTTTAGAAAGGAAGACAAATGTCTAAATATAATGAAACTATTTTGATAGGTTTAATTCCAAAAGGGGGCTGAGGCTCTGTTGACTCAGATGGTTTATTCCATCTCTCGGGGCAAGTCGTTAATGGTAGCATGAGAGATGAGGTGCATAAACACAGGGCTCTGATTCAGCCTGAATGCTAGTGATTTTAATGCCAGACACATCCACTTTCAGCTGGAGGGCATTTGTTGAGAGCTGCCGTGGAGAATGCCCACACTTAGAAAAAATGCACACCCTTAGCAACCACTAATGAATAAAATACAAACCCACTGATCAGAATTTAGAAGTTGCAAAAAACAATATGATCTTGTATTTTGAAGTCATAATTTGGGTATACAAACAAAATCAGATCTGGCAATATAGGTTGGATTCCATAGGTGTGAGTCAAGCTACTTTTTGGAATTTTTTTCCTAAACAAGTTCTGGAAATTCAAGTTTTATTTTTCTTAATATCCCTATAGTATCTTCCTCAAATCATGTGAATGGAATTTAGCAGTGGGAACTTCTCTGGGTTGGTATGTTAAGAGACCCTCATAATGCCAACTGATACTCATATGTACAAGGAAGATATCCACCTCTAAGAAAGACATACAGGAAAATGAGACACCAGCTATGAGCCTGGTGTCTGCCCCACTATTTCTGACCACTTCCACCCAATCACTCACCTTAGATATTGGTCTGAATAACTATTTCATGGAGATACTAGGGACTGATGTGAAAGAAAAAAATGAAAGTGATCTGCCATTATCAGTAGAAGTCCGTTTCCACCATTTAAAATATTTATGATGAGGGGTGGGTAAATCAAGTAACCAACTTTTTTTGTTTTTCAAGATGTTCTTATTCATTTATCTTTTACTTGGCAGTTTCAGGTCTTAGTTGGGGCATGTGGGAATCTAGTTCCCTGACCAGGGATTGAACCCAGGCCCTCTGCATTGGGAGTGTGGAGTCTTAGGTACTGGACCACCAGGGAAATCCCTCACATAATCAACTGGAGTCTCATTTTCCCAATTGGTGAAGCAGGGACTCAAGTGTTGCTTTAGGCAACATCTGCTGTGCACTTCCTATGTGCCAGAGACAGTAGTAGGTAGAATGCTAGGTACAGTCTCTATTTTCAGGCAGCTTACCATTTGTTTAGAAAGGAAGACAAATGTCTAAATATAATGAATAACATGTAACTACGTTCCTAAATCTGCCATGAAGAAAAAAGCAAGGAGCCCAAATTTTAAAAAAGAAATAACACAGAGAGGTAAAGAACATCTCCTTAGAGAATGATATTTAAGCAAAGAGGGTGGGAAGGTAGGGGTGGAGAGAACATTCCAAGACAAGGGGATAACATATGCAAAGGCCCCAGGGCAAGGAGGAGCTTGATATGGTCCAAGAACAGCAAGAAGGCTCCTGTGGCTACATTGAGGGGGAGAGTGGCAGGAGATAAGAGCATTGTGTTGTTACAAGAACCAGAGAGAACTGTGTGTGTACATGCTTTTTCGAGTGGAAAGTCCAGCCCTGTACCACTGTGAGAATGAACACTGTCATCGGTGTTTCAGGAGTCTTGTCCTCAGCAGCAGTCACAGCAGGTCAAAAAGAAAAAAACACTTGAACATAAGTTTCATCTCTTCTTCTATCCTTTCTAAATTAACTATTTCTGTCATCAACCTCAGTGTCAATTGATTTTTGTTTTGCATTATCAGAAGTCTTAAAACAAGAACTAAATTTCTCTCCCTCATCTACCCAACTGGGGTTCTAAATTTAAAGACTGAAGACAAAATTACTGAAGCTTTTTTTATGTCTGGGCAACAGAAAGCAGAGTACCTTAAAAATCCAGAACTGAAAAGAGGGCACAGGAGGGAGGGGTTAGGAATATACATATGACTAAATCAGGGATTATAGATATCTGTAAACAACAAAACTATGTAAAAGCAAAAAGCAAAATAAAAATAATTAAGTAATACAAAAATCCAAAAATAAAAAAAATAAAGAAGCAGGTCATAACAAGATAATAATTTCTTCAGCAGTGGGTCATGATTGATAACAAAATTAAATAAGATGCTTGTTTCAAAAAAAAATCCAGAATTCCTTTATATTTCCATGTGCATGGAATAAAAACCATGTAATCTGTCATACAGAAAACAAAACAAACGGAGAACTGAACCCTCCTTCTACCCACTATCTCTATCTCTGCCACTTATTTTCCAGTGGAATTATATTAATTTATTTGGTTGGGGCCAGGATCTTAGTTCCCTGACCAAGAATTGAACCCAAAATCTTGGCAGTGAAAGCACCAAGTTCTAACCACCAGCTGCTACTGACAAGTGCTCAGTTATGTCTGACTCTTTGCAACCCCATGGACTATAGCCAGTCAGGCTTCTCTGATCACAGGATTTTTCCAGGCAAGAATATTGGAGTGAGTTGCCATTTCCGCCTAACCATAGACCACCAAGGAATTGCCTCCAGTGGAGTTTTAAAAATTGAATGTGGGAGGAAGAATGGCTTTTTCCCCTGCAAACTGATGCATCCATTCATTTGTTCATTCACTCAGCACATATTTATTGAGTGTCTATCAATTTCTATTATGTTATACATGGGAAGTCTGAGAACTGAATTGTATTATACTGCTTGAGATTCCCAATTAGCCAGAGATGTCAAGGACTGGGGTAAGATTCCCAGTTAAATCATGGCCTTACCTCTTTTATATGAATATATTGTTAACCCGTTAAGGATAATTTGGGCTCCAGCTTCCTGAACAAAGCATCAGAAAGGGGTTCTGGCATCAAGAAGGCATAAAAGCCAAGAATGGGTCAAGAATGGAGGGAGGAGGCGGAGAGACAGAGAGACACTGGATGGCAGTAGTGACAAGACCCTGGCATGGGTGTGTTGATGGGCATCAATGGGCACAGAGGCACTCTGATGACAGGGACATGAACAGCATAGCTGAATAGGAGCTCAATTTCTTCCCGAAAAGTGTATCAGGAGACAGCTTTGCTTGGAAGATATTCTTAACCCAAACTAATTAATAATGTTTGTTCCGACTTCAGTAGGTGCTGCCTCCAGACCATTTTGTCTTCTGGCTCCCATACACTGAATGCTTTGGCAAAACTGAGCTGACAGTGATGCATAAGATCTCCTTCAAGTGCTGCAATGAGAAGCAGAAGGAAAGGACTGCTTCTATAAAGCACCACATGAGAAACGGGGGGTAGGAATTAACCATGAACGTGGCTGAGGGAAACCAAGAATCAGGCACCGTTCCTACAGGAGAAATATAATATCATTTGGGGGTGTTTAGATGACAAAGCTGTCTTAATTAATTCATTTAATTTTTGGCTGAGCAATATGCAAGATCTTAGTTCCCTTACCAGGGATCACACACATCCTGCCAGGGAAGCAAACATTCCTAACCATTGGATACCAGAGAATTGCCAGAAGTTGACATTTTAAAATAACTGAACTGTCCAGAAACCAACCAGAAGCACAGAGATCTAGAACAGTTAAAACATCCCAGAAGAACTTGCAGAAACAAAAATCTTTTCCTGTAAGGCATTAAGGCCCTATCAGTCAATCTGTTTCTTTTTTGGGGCCCCAATAATTTTAAAAAAGGGGCAAAAAATAAACCATGGTGAACTTCCTGTCACTTTCTTTCCCTTTTTCTTTCCTCCTGCTTCTCCACTTGTGCCCCTCTAACTGTTCTTCCAATTGGGCGTGACAAGCCCCAAAAAACTGGACAGAAACAAGTGAAAGAAGTTGACAATGACACCCTCCCTAGAATCAGATAACCAAGGATTGGAAATATCTCAGTATTTCTGAGAATTTTGATGTGCTCAAAGCCATCTAAGCAAGCGTCCAATCCTTAGAAGGAAACCATTAATGAACAGAAACCTACTGGTAAAGAGGAAATGACAGAGGGCCATCCAAGAAGTACTCACGGTCAGCAGTTAGATCAGAGGAAATGCGTGAGATATGTTAGACCAAGTTACAGTCCAAAGGTATGCCATGAAAAGTTCGAGAGACAAAGGTAACAAGACAGTTTTGAAATATTGTTCAATTCTTGATTGTTGGCTTTGGTAATCACAAAATAAACAAAACAAATCTAAGAGGAGGTTGGAAAGAAATATTTCTATTGCCCAGGAAATGGGAAAGATTCACACTTAAAACCATCGTTTCAATACATCCCACATTCTAAAGAGAGCACTCAGCAGTTAGCTGTCATGTTCTGGTCGTCACCTATGAAGCTGTTGTAAGAAGAAGCGGAATCAGCCCTACTAAAATTTGCCACTCCCCTGTCCTCCCTCACCCCTCACCCCATCCAAAGTATATAAGAGGGAATGAAGAGGGCAACCGAGAAGTGAGGTCTCAGAAGAAGTTATTAGCCTACTACAAGACGCAGTGGTATCGGTGACAGACCAAGTGAGGTAAGAATCTCCAATGGAATAATTTTTAGAATCTGAGAGAGAGGCCTATAAGAATGGAAGAATGTGTGAATGCATCCTTTGTTCCAACTGAATGCTTTCTGGAGGCCCTCCTGGGGCTGCCTTCAGAGGGGAGTGTAAGGAAGCCATTTTTGGAAAAGCCTGTCTGATTCCCAAATCTGAGAAGTGTACATATCCACAGACAGTGGCACTTCCATTTCTAGAATGAGCAGGCTTGTTAGAGTAGCCTGGCAAAGAGCCACTAGCTGTGTGACATAGGTGGCCTATGAAAAGAATGAATGCCTATGAACCTTGTTCTATTTTTCTGCAACTCTCGGAGGATAGCAGTTCCAATGGTTTCATTTCAATTAAAGGAGCCACAAGAATTGAAGCCAAGAGAATTAGGCTAAGCAACACTTCATCTACATTTTCAAATGTTTCTTTTTTATTTTCTAGATTTTTCTAATATTCACCATCTTTCTTCTTTATCTTTCATCTTGTCTCTGGTATGTCAGCATAATGGTGCCAAAACCCAGGCTCAGGTTGTCTGCCAGGTAATCCAGCATGGCCTCCTTCAGCATTTTGCTTCTACAGATCACAGATGGAAAACTGGCACCCACAGGTGTCTACCTGTATCCAGCTCCACCTTGACCTCGACCATCACCCTTCTTGTTCAGAAGATCTTAGCTTAGGGTCTTCTTTCAAGACCATTCCATCTAAAGTAAGCTCCTCCTATTATCCTCCACCATAAAATCATGGAATCACTGGAGAAAAGATTGTTCATATTATTTTATTTACTTATTTTGGGCTGTGCTGGATCTTCATTGCAGCACAAGGACTTTCTCCAGTTGTAGTGTGCAGGGGCTTGTCTAGTTGCAGAGTACAGGCTCTAGAACCTGCAGGCTTAGTAGTTGTGGTGAACGTACTTAATTGTCCGAGGCATATGGGATCCCAATTCCTTGACCAAGGATCAAACCTGAGTCCCCTGTATTGGAAGGCAGACTCTTGACCAATGGACCACCAGGGAATTGTGATCATATTATTGATCACAATTTTAAAGTACATTTTAGCACATATATAATTAGTTGCTCATCTTTTATTTCTTAGCCCTAGTAGATTACAAACGAAGTTGAAGATTTTTGAGAATTTCAAAGTATGGGGACAAAAGACAGGTGACTGATTGGCTAACTGATGGAGGAAGGTCTGGGAGAAATAGATAAGAGTACCAAAAGAGTTCCTCAACATGAGTTCAGGGTAAGGAAAATGAAAAACAAGGCTTTAGATGCAAATATGCCTTTCAATGTGGGTGGTAGGGAAAGAGAAACGAATAGATTCCCTGCTGATTACCTCTTTCTCCTCAGTGAAGGAGGAAATGAGTGAGTAAAAAAATAGCAAAGCACTGGGCTTCAGAGAGATGCAAAAGGCCCAAAATAGCTACTGAAGTAAATAGGAAAGAAAGTTGATTAGGGACATTCCAAATGTATTTGTAGTACCACCAAATAAAATCTTCATTTAGATATCTGGTCAATGAATATACATTGAGTTCCATTGCAGTACCAGGCACTACACTTATTTCTAGCATCACAAAGACAAATTAAGCACCACCTTGTCAAAAATCCCCTGGATTTAAATTAGAAGGTGGCTAACTGTGTACCCTCCAAAAGATCCTAACACCCAGCTATCTCACTTGGTTCCCCCCAGTTCTGGTCAGAAACGAGGCACTGGTCATGACTTGCCCTTGCTCAAGTTGGGCTCCTGTGTTTCATGAAAGTCCTTGTAGGAATTTACAAATCATTCAATATAGGGGCTTGTGATTTTTAATGATTTTGCAAAATACCCCTTTCCCTCCTTAATAGACCTACCTCTCCCACCGTTTCCATGAGACACAAGGGCCTTTGGGTTCATGCATTCCAAGGAAGAACAACCTAGGTTATCCCATAGCTTTATAAGACAGATATCCAAACTAAATTATAATAGTAATATTCAATTCATAAAAGCAAAACAATTACATATATTATCCTTTTTTAAAAAAAAGTAGGTAACACTGATACAAACCCTTCTATAATATGGCCATCACTTAACCTTTTCAAATAATCTTAGCTTTGCTGCAGCTCAGCTGAACTTCTCCTGGACTGCTGAACAAGTCAAGACATTCTTTTGTTTAAAATTTATTTCTTAATTGGAGGAAAATTGCTTTACAATGTTGTGTTGGTTTCTGCTGTACAATAATGCAAACCAGCAACAATTATACATATATCACCTCCTTTGTGAGCCCCCCCTCTTCCCTCTCCCCATTCTTGCCCCTATCCCTGGGTTATCACAAAGCAGCAGGCTGCTCCCTGGGTTATTTTGCAACTTCTCACTAGCTATCTATTTTACACATGGTAAAAACGTATATATATCGCAGTAGTGTATATATGTAGTGTATTACACGGTAGTCTATATATGTTGATGCTACTTTCTCCATTCATCCCACTCTCCTTCTCTCACTGTGTCCACAAGTCCATTCTCTGTATCTGTTTCTCCATTCCTTCCCTGAAAATAGGTTCATCAGTACCATTTTTCTAGATTCCATTATATATATATAATGTGTGTGTGTGTGTGTGTGTGTGTGTGTGTGTGTGTGTTAATATACAGTATTAGGTTTTCTCTTTCTGACTTACATAACTCTTTATAACAGAATCTATTTCATCCACCTCACTAGAATTGACTCAAATTCATTGTTCTTTATGGCTGAGTAATACTCTATTGTATATATCTACCATGTATCCTTTAGCCATTAATCGGCTAGATATCTAGATTGCTTCCATGTCCCAGCTATTATAAATAGTGATGCTAGGGACCCTGGGGTACATGTGTCTTTTTCAATTATGGTTTTCTCAGGGCGTATGCCCAGCAGTTGGATTCCTGAATCATTTGGTATTTTACTTCTAATTTTTTAAGGAACCCCCATACTGTACTCCATAGTGGCTGTGTCAATTGACATTGCCATCAACAGTGCAAGAGGGTTCACTTTTCTCCACATCCTCTCCAGCATTAATGTTTGTAGACTTTTGATGATGGCTATTCTGACTGGTATGAGGTGATACCTCATTGTGGTTTTGATTTGCATGTCTCTTATGATGAGTGATACTGAATACTTTTCCACGTGTTTATTGGTCATCTGTATGTTTTCTTTGGAGAAGTGTCTGTTTAGGTCTTCTGCCCATTTTTTGATTGGCCTGTTTGTTCTTCTGATATTGAGCTGTATTCACTGTTTAGACCCTTGGGAGATGGAGCTTTTGTCAATTGCTTCTTTGCCAAGCTATTCTTGTGGCTGACTAAGGCCATGGGAGGCCAGCTGGGAATTCTTTCTTCCTCTTCTCCTTTGCAAAGCCTCCTTTTATTTAAGTTTCATCTCAAGTGCTACATTTTTGAGATTTCAAATAGTACTGGATTATTTGGTAATACTAGGATATCTAAAATTGTTTAATATCTCTTTAAAAATTAAAGTTTAAATTTGTGGTCCTCAGCTTAAAAGATAACCCCCCAATGCTCACAAAATATTTAACTCCACATCAATAGTCAAAATATACCATCCATTGAAAATCTAAGGTGGAGATATCTGGGTAAGTAGTCTCAGAATGAGATTTAAAATCAGAATAAAATTCAGAGGACCAAAACACATACAGGGATGTGTCTAGATATTATGACTAAAACTTAAATATTATAATTATGTTACTAGGTTTAATTAATACTTATGAAAATTCTTCCAAAAGGCCACATTGATGTTTAGAAATAGCTGAGGCTCTGTTGACTCAGATGGTTTATTCCATCTCTCAGGAATGCAAGTCGTTAATGGTAGCATGAGAGATGAGGTGATCTATCCATAAACACAGGGCTCTGATTCAGCCTGAATGCTAGTGATTTTAATGCCAGACACATCCACTTTCAGCTGGAGGGCATTTGTTGAGAGCTGCCGTGGAGAATGCCCACACTTAGAAAAAATGCACACCCTTAGCAACCACTAATGAATAAAATACAAACCCACTGATCAGAATTTAGAAGTTGCAAAAAACAATATGATCTTGTATTTTGAAGTCATAATTTGGGTATACAAACAAAATCAGATCTGGCAATATAGGTTGGATTCCATAGGTGTGAGTCAAGCTACTTTTTGGAATTTTTTTCCTAAACAAGTTCTGGAAATTCAAGTTTTATTTTTCTTAATATCCCTATAGTATCTTCCTCAAATCATGTGAATGGAATTTAGCAGTGGGAACTTCTCTGGGTTGGTATGTTAAGAGACCCTCATAATGCCAACTGATACTCATATGTACAAGGAAGATATCCACCTCTAAGAAAGACATACAGGAAAATGAGACACCAGCTATGAGCCTGGTGTCTGCCCCACTATTTCTGACCACTTCCACCCAATCACTCACCTTAGATATTGGTCTGAATAACTATTTCATGGAGATACTAGGGACTGATGTGAAAGAAAAAAATGAAAGTGATCTGCCATTATCAGTAGAAGTCCGTTTCCACCATTTAAAATATTTATGATGAGGGGTGGGTAAATCAAGTAACCAACTTTTTTTGTTTTTCAAGATGTTCTTATTCATTTATCTTTTACTTGGCAGTTTCAGGTCTTAGTTGGGGCATGTGGGAATCTAGTTCCCTGACCAGGGATTGAACCCAGGCCCTCTGCATTGGGAGTGTGGAGTCTTAGGTACTGGACCACCAGGGAAATCCCTCACATAATCAACTGGAGTCTCATTTTCCCAATTGGTGAAGCAGGGACTCAAGTGTTGCTTTAGGCAACATCTGCTGTGCACTTCCTATGTGCCAGAGACAGTAGTAGGTAGAATGCTAGGTACAGTCTCTATTTTCAGGCAGCTTACCATTTGTTTAGAAAGGAAGACAAATGTCTAAATATAATGAATAACATGTAACTACGTTCCTAAATCTGCCATGAAGAAAAAAGCAAGGAGCCCAAATTTTAAAAAAGAAATAACACAGAGAGGTAAAGAACATCTCCTTAGAGAATGATATTTAAGCAAAGAGGGTGGGAAGGTAGGGGTGGAGAGAACATTCCAAGACAAGGGGATAACATATGCAAAGGCCCCAGGGCAAGGAGGAGCTTGATATGGTCCAAGAACAGCAAGAAGGCTCCTGTGGCTACATTGAGGGGGAGAGTGGCAGGAGATAAGAGCATTGTGTTGTTACAAGAACCAGAGAGAACTGTGTGTGTACATGCTTTTTCGAGTGGAAAGTCCAGCCCTGTACCACTGTGAGAATGAACACTGTCATCGGTGTTTCAGGAGTCTTGTCCTCAGCAGCAGTCACAGCAGGTCAAAAGAAAAACACTTGAACATAAGTTTCATCTCTTCTTCTATCCTTTCTAAATTAACTATTTCTGTCATCAACCTCAGTGTCAATTGATTTTTGTTTTGCATTATCAGAAGTCTTAAAACAAGAACTAAATTTCTCTCCTCATCTACCCAACTGGGGTTCTAAATTTAAAGACTGAAGACAAAATTACTGAAGCTTTTTATGTCTGGGCAACAGAAAGCAGAGTACCTTAAAAATCCAGAACTGAAAAGAGGGCACAGGAGGGAGGGGTTAGGAATATACATATGACTAAATCAGGGATTATAGATATCTGTAAACAACAAAACTATGTAAAAGCAAAAAGCAAAATAAAAATAATTAAGTAATACAAAAATCCAAAAATAAAAAAAATAAAGAAGCAGGTCATAACAAGATAATAATTTCTTCAGCAGTGGGTCATGATTGATAACAAAATTAAATAAGATGCTTGTTTCAAAAAAAAATCCAGAATTCCTTTATATTTCCATGTGCATGGAATAAAAACCATGTAATCTGTCATACAGAAAACAAAACAAACGGAGAACTGAACCCTCCTTCTACCCACTATCTCTATCTCTGCCACTTATTTTCCAGTGGAATTATATTAATTTATTTGGTTGTGGCTTGCAGGATCTTAGTTCCCTGACCAAGAATTGAACCCAAAATCTTGGCAGTGAAAGCACCAAGTTCTAACCACCAGCTGCTACTGACAAGTGCTCAGTTATGTCTGACTCTTTGCAACCCCATGGACTATAGCCAGTCAGGCTTCTCTGATCACAGGATTTTTCCAGGCAAGAATATTGGAGTGAGTTGCCATTTCCTCCTAACCATAGACCACCAAGGAATTGCCTCCAGTGGAGTTTTAAAAAATTGAATGTGGGAGGAAGAATGGCTTATTCCCTGCAAACTGATGCATCCATTCATTTGTTCATTCACTCAGCACATATTTATTGAGTGTCTATCAATTTCTATTATGTTATACATGGGAAGTCTGAGAACTGAATTGTATTATACTGCTTGAGATTCCCAATTATCCAGAGATGTCAAGGACTGGGGTAAGATTCCCAGTTAAATCATGACCTTACCTCTTTTATATGAATATATTGTTAACCCGTTAAGGATAATGTGGACTCCAGCTTCCTGAACAAAGCATCAGAAAGGGATTCTGGCATCAAGAAGGCATAAAAGCCAAGAATGGGTCAAGAATGGAGGGAGGAGGGGCGGAGAGACAGAGAGACACTGGATGGCAGTAGTGACAAGACCCTGGCATGGGTGTGTTGATGGGCATCAATGGGCACAGAGGCACTCTGATGACAGGGACATGAACAGCATAGCTGAATAGGAGCTCAATTCTCTTCCCCGAAAAGTGTATCAGGAGACAGCTTTGCTTGGAAGAGATTCTTAAACCAAAGTCATCAATAAAGTTTGTGCCTACTTCAGTAAGTGCTGTCTCCAGACCATTTTGTCTTCTGTCTCCCATACACTGAATGCTTTGGGAAAACTGAGCTGACAGTGATGCATAAGATCTCCTTCAATTGCTGCAATGAGAAGCAGAAGGAAAGGACTGCTTCTATAAAGCACCACATGAGAAACGAAGGGGATAGGAATTAACCATGAACGTGGCTGAGGGAAACCAAGAATCAGGCACCGTTCCTACAGGAGAAATATAATATCATTTGGGGGTGTTTAGATGACAAAGCTGTCTTAATTAATTCATTTAATTTTTGGCTGAGCAATATGCAAGATCTTAGTTCCCTTACCAGGGATCACACACATCCTGCCAGGGAAGCAAACATTCCTAACCATTGGATACCAGAGAATTGCCAGAAGTTGACATTTTAAAATAACTGAACTGTCCAGAAACCAACCAGAAGCACAGAGATCTAGAACAGTTAAAACATCCCAGAAGAACTTGCAGAAACAAAAATCTTTTCCTGTAAGGCATTAAGGCGCTCTATCAGTCAATCTGTTTCTGTGCATATATGGGGCAAATAAACACAAAACATATACATTACTAAGCCCTCTTCCTGAACACAGTAGGAAGAATAAAATAGAAAATCTAAAAGGACAGTAGCAGAGTTTGCTAGTGGTCCAGTGGTTAAGACTCCCCACTTCCACTCCAGGGGGCATGGTTTCAATCTGCAGCAGAGGAATTAAGATCTATATGCCACATGCCTTGGATAAAAAAAAATTTTTAAAGTCTAATAATAAAAGATGCAAAAGTAAAATAACAGTAGCTCCTCCCCTGATTTTTTTTTTCTTGCTTTGCCAGTGTTGACATGAAATATCAGGTAACTTCCCATTTAGTTCTGCACCCACTGTAAATAGTGATGAGGCCCTCATAGGATTCCATCACAGTCATTCCACAATCCATTCTGAATTATAATTTTGACTCTTTAAAGCTGAAATAATGTGATTAAGTGTTTCCTGAAAACAACCACCACAACTACCAATTGTGCCCCAAATGCTTTGAACAAAATTTGCTACATCAGTTAAAATGAGATGAAATCAATACAAAAGACCCAAGTCCTTACCACTTGAAGGGAACTGACACTGTCAGTCTCTTTTGGACACACATTAAGTATTTACCTACTTGGAAAAGTTAATTGTTAGGAAAAAAAACAAATCTAACTGTAAAGGTATCAAATTTTATAAAGCCAACTCTTTCACATTTAAATATTCATTCTTATTTCATCAACTAATAGAATTGTCAGATATGTCTATAAAGCACTTTCAGGTGCTAGTTCTAGGTAACCCTGGGCTCTGGACATAATAAAAATCAACTATGAACATATATACATAAAAATGGTGCCCTTAAACCAAGATAGTAATGGTCATGAAACTTGCTAAAGGTATCTATCTACCCATTGTTCAGACACATTTAATGCACAAAAGCAATTGTGTGACAATTTCTCCCCAATATTTAAATTGTTTATTCACCCAATCTCATAATAGAAACAAAGGGTTTTTTTTTTATTATTTGATAGAAATTTATTAATGATGAAATACAATCCTGGTGTCCTTTTTCTAGAACCTAACTTCTCCAGTTAAAAGGCACATTACCATTTACCACTTTCAGACTTCTCTCTGATGTAAACAATTTAAATAATTGCTTAATTGGTCTCTCTCTAATCTTTCCCAACTTGATCCATCCCTCACAGTGTCAGGAAATGTACCTTCCTAAAAACAAATCTCATTAATTTTTCCTTTCTTATTCATGTTACATGATAAAATTCAACTCCTCAGCTTAACATTTGTACCATAAACCTGTCCCAACTTGCCTCGCCATCCCCTTGCCTCTTCCTGTCTCTGACCACTCAACCTTCTATAGCACTCTTTCCTTCCAAATGCCCCACCTACACTCTGGCATTCTCTCTGCATGCAATGCCCTTCTCCTCAATGCATCTGTCGAAAACTTACTTCTTCACAACTAAAGTATCTGGAGCACCCCTCAGAGACTCTAAAATGTCATTTCCTTTTGCATATTTTGCCTTTAAATGTTTGGGGTGCTGTTATTACTAAGGGATATGCCAGGCAAGCCTTCCTGATGAGTGTGCCATGTATAATAAGCCTCTGAGGCCCTTCTGCATACTTCACAGAGTATCTTCTGTTGGGTTTTACATTACCTCTATCTGCCATTGGTCCCACAGGGAGGCTTTTTGATCCTTGAGATGAAATTCATCCCTTCTGTGTCAACATCAGTGCATGAGAAGGGTTAAGCACTCCACTGTTTGCTGGATTTTACTGAGGTGTAAACATGCATTGGTAGGTTGACCAACTTCAAGTTGATTCATAGTCATAGGAGGTTTGCATGGAACACTTTTTGAAAACCATTCACTCTAATGTTTTTTAAGCATTTTCTGTTTGTTTTGTGTGTGTTTGTGAGTGCTTTAGGAAAGCAATCCTTGTTTTCAACAAGAAGTGTTATTTGAAAGCCCAAGATGCAGAACAGATAAAAACCACTGGGTTTCCCTGGAGGTCCATAAAGAGTCCACCTTGCACTGCAAGGGGCACTGGTTCAATCCCTGGCCCAGGAAGATCCCACATGCCGAGCAGTGGTTGGTCTGGTGTGTTCAATTACGAGCCAGAGCTCTAGAGAGCATGCACCCAGAGCTGGTGCTCTGCAATGAGAGAGGCCACTGCAATGGGAGGCCCATACAGGCTGAAGAATAAAGATGGATGAAAATAAATAAATAAATAAAACAAAAAGGTCAAATTTTTTTTTTAAATTTAAAAAGAAAATTCATGTTAAAGTTTGAGAAAGCACAACTGCAAACTTCTCTCTCCCATTTCCTGCCATTAAAGCGAGTCTGAAGAACAGTTTAAAACGCACAAATTAAAAGACACAGAGGAGGAAGATACCCCAAATTCTAATACTCAGATCTTATATTATTTCTAAGGTAAAGAATCTTCCCATCAATGCATAAGATGTAAAAGACATGGTTTGACACTGGCATTGGGAAGATCCCCTGGAGAAGGAAATGGCAATCCAGTCCAATATGCTTGCTAGGAAGATCCCAGGGACAGAGGAGACTGGCAGGCTATGGGGTCACAAGGAGTCAGACATGACTGAATGACTGAGCATACACACACAGATTATTTCTAAGTTTTATCAGGAATAGACATTGCACACTCCATACTGTCAACAGAAATGAGTTCTTAGAAGGTGAAAACTATCTTATGGCTTCCCATAAAAGTTAGATTATTTCCATAACAACCAGTCTCTAATATACCTATTTTTCAAGTTATTCTGGAAAGTGCTTGCTTAAAGGCAACTTGTCACAAACTTTATGTGTTGGCCTTTTTGCATGTGCTTATTTTCTGGAGTGGGAGGGAGAGGTCTGGAGGTCACAAGATGAGGATGTACTAGGCTGCTGGATGACAAACATTTCTCAATTTAGTATAAATACAGCAGTGTTCCTTGACTGAATGTAAGGCTGAGTGATCCAATGAACTATACAGATATGGGCCAGGATACTGGACAAGGAAAACAATAGCAGAATTAGATGAAATAGTATGCCTCAGCCTCACTGAGAGAGACAGGATTCTTCCCATTTCTCTTCAGACCACACTATGACTCTGAAGCAGTAAGACCTGCAAAGAATAAAGCAAGTTCTTAGAATGTTAATGGATGTTCATCTTTAGAAGCACAGGAAGATGTTCGGCTGGTATGCTCCTTGAGAGGCAATGGTGGGCACCAAATATTTTTAAGTGACTTTGTTAGTGACCGGCACTAAAAGGGCTACCAGGTGCAAAGCATATGAAGAGACTTGTTCATGACATAGTGGAGACTCAAGGCTGACATCCTCTGATGGCAATGTGAATACCAAACTGGCAACAGGAACACCAAGCTACTAACAAAATATGGGAAAATTGATGGTTCACTTGCATATAATCATGAGAGTTAAGAAATGGACATGAGTTTGAGCAGGCTCTGGAAGATGATGAAGGGAAGGACAGGGAAGCCTGGTGTGCTGCAGTCCATGGGGTAGCAAAGAGTCCGACAAGACTGAGCGACTGAACTGAACTGAAGAAGTTTACTGGATTTTCCTTTTTCTATGTCTTTTAGAAAATTCTTCACTCAAGTGCCATAGCTCTGGGGTTCAAATTAAAGTTTCTACCCTTATTCTATTAGCTAAATTGTTCTTCTAGTTTTTGATGTCATCACTAAAATCTTTTTGAAAAATAGAAGGCAATCAAATTACTAAATAAGTACGTAATCAATTTACTAAGAATTTACTCCAGCAATTTTTTCAACCTTATGATTCAAACTAGAAAGTAGGAGCTTTACATAGAGTGGATAGTATTTTAAGTAACTTTAAAGGCAGAATTTTCTATATACATTTTACCTTTGTCATTTTTATCCATCTTTACTAAGAACTGTAGAACACATGCAACTTAAGATAGTCACTTAAAAAAAATCTGGAGGAATAAGCAGAGGTGGAGGCCAGTCAGAAGTCATCTCAAATCCACGTATCTGCTTGCGCACAAAAATGAACCAAGAAACCTTGCTTGGTGCCCTGGTAATCAAACACTTATCCCTTTAGTAAGAGAAAGTAGAATGTTCCCCACCAGACTGCAGTTTTCATTACATCATATTTTGAAGTTAGTCCATGCACAGTACAAAGGGCATCTGCACTGATATTTGTGAAACTCTCAGAATTTTGTAGGCACCACTGGGAATTCTGTGAGACAGGGACACGGCTGACTAATGGACAGTGTCAGAGCCACTCAGTCTCCACACTTGGTTAGCTGAGTAATGAGGTCAGGAACAGTTAGGTTGGCCTGTTAGCAAAGTGGATAAACCAGTCTCTAACACCAAAGAAGCATCATTTAGGAATGTGGACTCAGTGGATGGTTTAATACTCGTTGCCACCTATAAAAAACTGAGTCATCCTGAGATGTCCAGGGAGTGTATTGTCTAAGGGGAGCTTGAACCTGAAATGTCATGAAAGGTTTGGCAAAATGCATCTGACCCAAAGGTTACACTCTAGTTACATGTGTACTAAAGAGATTTCATCAGCATACCATAAAGATTAATGGTTCTAATACCTACAAAGTGTGAGATGACACTGGAAACTACCCTTATTGAGGAAGGATTTCTGTGTGGTGGGGGGAGCACTCTGTCACCTCCGATTCATTGGGACCCCTGGACTTTAGTTCATTAGGCTCTTCTGTCCACAGAATTCTCCAGACAAGAATACTAGAGTGTGTTGTCATTTCCTACTCCAGGGGATCTTTCCAACTCAGGGATCAAACCCATGTCCCTTGTGTCTCCTGCACTGGCAGGCAGATTCTTTATAGCTGCACCACCTGGAAAGCCTATGGGTAGGACATATATAAAGTGGATATGATCCAAAACAGTAGTTCAGGAGATTAAATGGGATAATTTTTATTTTTTATGAACCAGGATTCATCAAAACAGAAATAAACATTTATACCCAAAGTCTTGATGTTTTAAAAGTTATACCCTGGTCTAATAAAAGGAACTAATTTTAAAACAAAACCCAAACAATTCCTTTAAAGAAAGAGCTCATGCTTTGTATAGCTTAAGAATAAAACATATTAATTTTTATTTCTAAGTTTTTATTTCAATAAGCATGTATTCCTTTCCTGGGCAAGAACTGAGCTTAGGAATTTCAATAGCCTTTAATTGTTCTAATTAAGACATTGTCAAGGGTAGAAGAAAACTAAAATTATAAAAAGGCAAAAGGAAGAAGAGAAAAGTGAATCCATAGGCTTATGCTATGAAACCACAGACACAACTGGGGAGCACATGACTTGGGGACAACACAGCCTGGATTCTCTCTCTCCCATATATGTGCCTTGCTCTGTGTTAGCTGTGGTCCCTTTGCCTGGCTCAGAATGGGACACATCAGTGGGCAGAGCTCACAGCCCAAGAGCTTGTAATCAGAGAAGATAAGAAGGTTTCACCACTAACTGTGGTTAGACTAAGTCAGGAAAGGATCCTGGGCAACCCACCCAGCTCACTGAGTCACACATAGACAAATTGCAATAGTTTAGAAGAGTCAAAATAAAAAAGTTCCCCTTGTGAGCAGGGGAAGAGGTGAATCTGATTGACAGCCACCACCAGAACAACGTCATCAGAGCTAAACAGATGTTCTTTTGAGTAGGCAAAACGAAAAATATTTACTCCCTGAAGTATTTTCAGTTACCCCCAAAGTGTTTTAGGTCTATGTATACTAGAATGTGTGTGTATGTGCATGTGTACGCGCTTAGTTGCTTCAGATGTGTCCAATTCTTCATTGCTCTCTGGACTGTTGCCCATCAGGCTCCTCTGTCAATGAAATTCTCTGGGCAATACCAAAGTGCGTTACCATGCCTTCCTCCAGGGGATCTTCCCGATGCAGGGATCGAACCAGAGACTCCTGCATCTCCTGCATTGCAGGCAGATTCTTTATCTGCTTAACCACTAGGAAGTCCATGTGTGTGTATAGATACCCAAACACACACACACACACACACACAGATTACTTTTTGTATTTCTGCAATTAAAAAAGATAAATTTTTAAATTGTATACATTTAGTACAAAATGAGTTGTGAATTGTTGTGCTGGCTATTTCTCAAGGACACAACTGAAACATTTTTATGTACATGACATTTCCTTTGGGTACAAAAATCACTGAACTTTAAAATTCAAGCTTTCATTCAAAGGGGAAGACAGTGCACTGGGGGCCACAGAAAGGCTACTACAGTTTTCTTTGTAAACGTTATAGAAAAATGTGTATTTCTGGCAAAAATGTCTTTCTGGCAAAAAAAGACAGGTCATATCTTCCAAACCTGCCTTCAAATATTTTGGAAAAGATTACATTCTATAATATTCTAAACTGAATACTAAGTAGAGAAGATAAAACTCTTTTCCAATTATCAAAAAGAAAGAGTAGAGAATTCAGTAAATTCAACCCTAGCCTCTGCTGACAGACATCAGACTAAACAGCTCATGCCTAGAGATCATGCTCAGGCTGTCATGATCTTCCAGGAGGTCAGACTGCTCACAGCCTCCATGTAGACTCTAACCAAGCCATGCTCTGTGAAGCAAATGTGTGACCTCAGAAATATATTCTAAACTCTAGGCCAGAAGTAGATACAAGTAAAAATTCTGTGTCAACCAAGGGTACACCTTGAAGCCAGAGGTCAAGAAAGGGTACTGAATTAATATCAAATAAAGTGCTTGGAGTCGGGCAAAACTCAGACACTAGAGGTCAATGGGGAGGGCAGCAACCTGGCGACAGAACAGACCCTGATACTGGATAGCAGAGAGCCCCTGTTTGGCATATCTCTCATACAGTCCTAGAGATGAGCAAGCTCCCATCAGTGTTATGCAATCGAAGAGTATTTATTAGAAACAAGTACAAACCTGATGTGACAGTTCCTTTAGTAAAAAAGCTGAAGCACCTTCTATGGGTTTTCTTACATCCTTTCCACATTCTGAGAAAAATCTTCTGTTTGTCTATGGACCAAGGCAACAGGGAAACTGGGAAGCAAGGCAGGGCACCAAGTGGCAAAGAAGGATTAAACAATAACAACAAAAATTCTGGCTTCTAGCCACTTGCACCTGGAAGAGGGTGTCAAGAAAAAAACTCCACAGATGTATGCCTCAGGCTTTGCACATCTAAAAAAAAAATCTATTAATTCTTTCAACAAATATTTATTGAGTATTCATTACCTGTCAGGCAGTTTGCTAGGAGGTAAGGATGCAAAGATGCAGAAGACACAGTTTCTTCCCTTGAGTAGATTTTAATCTAGGATAAGGCCAGAAACTAAAATCTACATTATGAGTAAACATCTAATCAAGGTATATATTACAATGAAAGCCTAAATAAGGGAGCATTTCAGTCTAACTAATGGAAAAAAAAAAATCAAAAGACTAAATGTGACTTTAGAAACTACCAATGGATCAAGAAATCATGTCCAAACAGATTTGTTATAAATGTTGAGTACTTCCTGCTTTGGGATGGGCCAGAAATATCAAGATAACAAGTTGGGTGTATTCTGCTGAAACCAGGAAGTAAAGAGGACCATGAAAATTAAACCTAAAAAAAAAAAAAAAAAGCAAATACTTAAAGGATTTAATGGACAAAAATGGTGCTGAATTTGAAATGAGACATAGGAAAGAGACAGCTGTACTTGTTCACCAACTCAATTTAATGTTTGCTCCCTTCAGTCTAGAAATCTTCCAAAAGAGTAACAAGAGTCCTAATTTGTCCCTTATTCAGCAGGACTTGCAATACAGAGAACTTAAAAAAAAAAAATTCTTCCAGGTTCCACCCGCCCCTCTTCTTTTCTCCTTCCATGACCTCTTGTAAGTCTTTGATCATTTGAAAGGAATGTGTGGGTGGTGTGTAACCTTTAGAAACGTTTTTCTGCCAATTTACTATAGGGAAGTTTTCTTTTTCTTTTTTTCCCTTTGCCCTAAGTTTTGCACAAAACCATGCCCCACTGCATTGTGCAAAGCCGCTCAGAGGCGTCCTTTAAAGACTCCTGTGAAAAGAGAATGGAGTTGAGGCTGTGAAACCAGACAGCACCCCCTCAAAACCAGATTTTTGTGGCCCCAAACAATTCTGTCTCTTTGTGTGGGATAGCTAGTGGTTGGTGAGTCATGTTACTAGGTGTATTTATAGACCATGAATTAAAAATAACTAAATAAAAGCAGTTATCGCCCCTGAGTGTCTCAGAATGAGCAGAGTGAATAGTCAAAGGAATGTCTGAAAATCAGTAATGTTGCTATTATGAGGGAGCAGGCTAAATTCTACAGATCAGCCTAGGATAAAAGAGTTCATTCAAAACACAGGGATCCTTCCTGAGTAGTCTGTGTAGTCCACGAGATTATTCACATGGTGCCTTGCACTTGAAAGATGATAAACGTGTTGTAGAGTCACTAGTGATGATTATCAGGGAATAAAGTGGTTCTCGTTTGTTTTGTGTATCCATTTCTCCTTTGAGCTTGAAATAGCCATGAGGTATAAGAACGATATTGCTTTCCACCATTTTTTATATTCACTGCATATTAGTTACTTTTATAAAATGAAAATATTGGATTCATAGTAACTACTCTATTAGGTAGAGAACAATTGGAAAAGATTACTGAGTAATGAATCCCCCTGCCTCAAAAAGTCACCCAATGATCTGACACCCCAAGTTATCAACTAGTAACCTTAGCTGGAAAAAGTTTTCTTATTTCAGGAATTTAGAACTATTCAACCACTTCTGAATTACCTCCCAGAGCATTGTCCTTAGGTAAGCTTAGCGAGAGCCCCAAAGGCAGTTTCAGTTTTGAAACAAGAAAGGTTAAGCACCAGTGGACACGTGGACATAAAGGATATATACACATTTCAGGAAAAGACAGTATCAGCCATTGAGGGCACAAGGTTTCTGCAATCACTTAAAAGTGGCCTCTAAGGTGGATGCACTTAGCCAACATGTTACATGCTAAGTTGCTTCAGTCGTGTCCAACTCTTTGCAACTCCATGGGTTGTAGCCTGCCGAGCTCCTCTGTCCATTAATCTCCAGACAAGAATACTGTTGTGGATTGCCATGCCCTCCTACAGGGAATCCTCCTACAGGGTATCCAACCCATGTCTCTGTCTCCTGCACTGGCTAGGTTCATTACCACTAGCACCATCTAGACATCTGAGGCCCATACAAATCCCAGCCATCATCATAAAAAAGACATTAAACTACACAAAATGCACCTCAAACCAGACTCCAACATTTTCCACATTTTTTCAATTTAAAAGGAAAAGGGAAAGTCTTAGACATTGGCTAAAATAAAAACCAGGGCTCTTATTAGGAAAAAAGAAAACAAAAATGGATTTGGTAGTCATATTTAAGTACCAGTCCACTTATTTATTACCCATATAAGTTCGGGCAAACTTCTTGACTTCTCAATGAACTTTTAAAAGATCACTAATATCTCTCACAAGTTTACTGCGGTGATTAAATAAATTAATGGAGCATTTCCCAAATCTCTGTCTTGTATGTCAAAGCTTTGAATCTAATATCAATAGTATTGTCTCACCATTATTTATCCTTAATATATGTATTTTTCCTCTTAAATATATGTATTTAAAAAGAAAACCTTGCATTATCATAAATTATCACTTACCATTAACTGTTGTTCAGTCACTAAATCATATCCAATGTTTTGTGACCCCATGGACTGTAGCATGCCAGGCTCCTCTGTCCTCCACTTATTTCCCAGAGTTTGCTCAAATTCATGTCCATTGAGTCTGTGATGCTATCTAACCATCTCATCCTCTGCTGCCCTTCTCCTTTTGCCTTCAGTCTTTCCCAGAATCAAGGTCTTTTCCAGTGAGTTGGCTCTTCACACTAAGTATCCTTAACAGTGTTATAAAGATAAATATATATATCTTAAAAATAAAGAGCCATACTATTCAGTTGCCTGAAGAGTTTATTTCTGTTGCCCTGGTGTAGTTATTAATAGCATTTCTTGTACTCACAAAAATATTTCAGTCTGGATAAGAAAGGATGGGGTTACTCTACCTGAACCTCTTTGTGCATGGGCAGGGTTATAATTACCATTGAGAAACACTGACTTGTGTGATAGGTGCCTCTCAGAGCACCTGGCACATGGAAATAACCAACCATGAGAGTTTTATTCCTTCTTTCACGTGCATGTGAGATGGTAGCCATAGTCCTACCACCTCCAGATGCTGTTAGGCTACAGAGATCAGTGATGGTGGTCAGGGGAACAAACACCGTGGGAAAGTAGGACACAGAGCATCAGCTGTGTCACTCAGCCTTTAATGGCCTGTCTTCCCAAGCTAGTACCAAAAACAGGCATGGATTGGACACTGGGTGATTCTGTTGTATGGATGTCAATGAATAAGCACAGTTTAGCATTTCCGAAAGTGAAAGTGTGATCTTCAACAGAACCCCTATAAACATAACAGACTTCTAGTTATCAGATAAATAAGCACTAAGGATATAATGTACAACATGATGACAGTAGTTAACACAAACAGAGGGTATATTTGAAAGCTGTTGAGAGAGTAGGTCCCAAGTTCTCATCACAAGGAAACAGAGATTGTTTTTGTACCTATAGGATATGTTGAATTAACTAAACTTACTGTGGTCATCATTTCACAATATATATAAGTCAAATCATCATGCTGTATACCTTAAATTTATACAGTGCTGTATGTCAATTATATCTCAATAAAACTAGAAAAAATTAAACTTTTAAAAATCACTTGAAAACAAGACAACAAGGTCCTTCTGTGTTTGTATTTATATATATGTGTGTGAGAGTGTGTGTTTACATATGTGTGCTGAATTGCTTCAGTCACGCCTGACTCTACAACCCTATGGACAGCAGCCTGCCCCTGGGGGTCCTCTGTCCACGGGATTCTTTTTTTTTTTTTAATTTTTTTTCAACTTTATGCCACAAGCTCTTTTTCATTTATTTATTTTCATCCGTCTTTATTCTTTGGCATGTGTGGGCCCCTATTGCAGTGGCCTCTCTCATTGCAGAGCACTCTCTCTGGGCGCATGCGCTACAGAGTGCTGGTTCGTAACTGGACACACTGGTCCAGCCTCTCCACAGCACGTGGGATCCTCCCAGGCCGGAGATCGAACCGGTGCCCCTTGCACTGCAAGGACAACTCTACCCACTAGACCACCTAGGAAGCCCTGTCCATGGGATTTTTAAGGCAAGGGTATTGGACTGGGCTGTCATGCCCTCCTCCAGGGAAACTTCCTGACCCAGGGATCTAATCCACATCTCTTATGTCTCCTACGTTGGCAGGTGGGTTCTTCACCACTAGTGCCACCTGGGAAGCCTATACATGTGTGAAGGTGTGAGACACTAGAAATCGTGATGAAGATCCAATTGCTTTCTTGGCATTTAAATCAATTTACCTTATGAGTCTAGAAAAATATTTTCTTGAACGAATTATTACTGTTATTATAGCTAAAACAAAAAAAATGTTATGAGTGCAATAATAAGCACTTACACGAAAGTGAAAGTGTGATCTTCAACAGAACCTATAAACATAACAGACTTCTAGTTATCAGATAAATAAGCACTAAGGATATAATGTACAACATGATGACAGTAGTTAACACAAACAGAGGGTATATTTGAAAGCTGTTGAGAGAGTAGGTCCCAAGTTCTCATCACAAGGAAACAGAGATTGTTTTTGTACCTATAGGATATGTTGAATTAACTAAACTTACTGTGGTCATCATTTCACAATATATATAAGTCAAATCATCATGCTGTATACCTTAAATTTATACAGTGCTGTATGTCAATTATATCTCAATAAAACTAGAAAAAATTAAACTTTTAAAAATCACTTGAAAACAAGACAACAAGGTCCTTCTGTGTTTGTATTTATATATATGTGTGTGAGAGTGTGTGTTTACATATGTGTGCTGAATTGCTTCAGTCACGCCTGACTCTACAACCCTATGGACAGCAGCCTGCCCCTGGGGGTCCTCTGTCCACGGGATTCTTTTTTTTTTTTTAATTTTTTTTCAACTTTATGCCACAAGCTCTTTTTCATTTATTTATTTTCATCCGTCTTTATTCTTTGGCATGTGGGGCCCCTATTGCAGTGGCCTCTCTCATTGCAGAGCACTCTCTCTGGGCGCATGCGCTACAGAGTGCTGGTTCGTAACTGGACACACTGGTCCAGCCTCTCACAGCACGTGGGATCCTCCCAGGCCGGAGATCGAACCGGTGCCCCTTGCACTGCAAGGACAACTCTACCCACTAGACCACCTAGGAAGCCCTGTCCATGGGATTTTTAAGGCAAGGGTATTGGACTGGGCTGTCATGCCCTCCTCCAGGGAAACTTCCTGACCCAGGGATCTAATCCACATCTCTTATGTCTCCTACGTTGGCAGGTGGGTTCTTCACCACTAGTGCCACCTGGGAAGCCTATACATGTGTGAAGGTGTGAGACACTAGAAATCGTGATGAAGATCCAATTGCTTTCTTGGCATTTAAATCAATTTACCTTATGAGTCTAGAAAAATATTTTCTTGAACGAATTATTACTGTTATTATAGCTAAAACAGAAAATGTTATGAAATAAATGTGAAAAAAAGTTGAATTGAGAGACATAAAGCAATGCTGAGAGACAGTGTATAATTTCATTCTATTACGAATTGTAACCTTTACAAGTAATGCCTCTTTGATTACGGCAGTGAGTACTAAGCACCCTTAATAAGGCAAAAAGAATATTTTGGAAAGCTCAGAGTAAAATGAGCAAATCTTAAATCCCACGTGTCCGGGTAAAGCGTCTATAAAAGGTTATATTTTTAACTTGTTGGATAAATACCTTTTAATTCAGCAACTATCTCAATTCATGATGAAATTGATTCTGGATTATTCTATTAATAAGGGTGTTGAATAGCCCTTATTTACTCTTAATATATACTAAAAGTTTTACAAAATTCTGTTCTAAATAAAAACATTGCCCATGTGAACACACCAAACATCAAAGAAGTAACAGAAATAACCAGATGATTAACAAGCAAAAGCAGATAAAGGAAAAGATGAGTTCTCTAAAAGGTCAAAGAAAAATTTCTAGCAGCTAGAATTCTGTGCATTTGCCCTCTGAGGCTTTCTGAAAACTCCTTTGGGGCAAAACACCCTTCCAAATGCAGTCGTTTTGAAAGTGGTTTCAACTCTTTTGATGTGCTACTGTCTAAATCAAGAAAACACTTCCTTTGTCTGCTTATCAGTAGGTGCTTGAGTATGCAGAAAGGATGAGGTTCCAAGTGGAAGGTACTTCCCCCATAGCTCATAACCTGTAGTTCTAAATGCTGGGCTGTTTGCACACTGAAAAAGTAGTTTTTGATAAGTATAAGCATTTTATGTAAAAAGATATCCTGTGTGGTTTTTCTTTAGAATAAAGGGGAAAAGATAATAAAATATACTTCTTTATAAACTGGGATCTTGGGTATAGATTCGCTTTTTGTTTTTGTTATTCTCTTGGAGGAAATTTTTATTTAAGGTTATACTGAGGCAACATTGAAGCAAAATATGGAAAATACGGAAGGCGATTAAATTCATGCTAGATATTTGCCTGCTTTTACTGCTAAATTCCACTCATTGATACAGTAACCACAATCACCGTAATTTGTTGCTACCTTTTCCAGAAGCATTAACATTTTAGAAGAGCATGTTTGTGTGTTCTCAGTCGCTTGGTCATGTCCAAATCATTGTGGCCTCATGGTTTGTAGCTCACCAGGCTCCTCTGTCTGTGCAATTTTCCAGAATTAGTCTGTGCAAGAATACTGGAGCAGGTTCCCATTTCCTACTCCAGGGGATCCTCGAGACCCAGGAATCAAACTTACATCTCTTGAGTCTCTTGTACTGGCAGGCAGATTTTTTGACACTATGCCATGTTGTTCCAAATTGATCTAGTGATTTAATGTAATTCTCATGAAGATTTCCAAGAGTTTTTCTCAAAATTACTACGCTGATTCTAAAAGGTAAATGGAAATGCAAATGACCTAGAAATGCCAAAGCAACTTTTATGAAGAATAAAGTTGAAAGAATTACGCTATCTGATTTCAAGATTTACTATAAAATTAGGTAATCAAGACAATGTGGTAATAATAAAAATCAGACATAGGAAATGAGATAAGTAATCCAGTCATGGATATAAAACCATAGACTTTAAACAAAGTTGCCACAGCTAGCCTTGTCCAAATGGGAACAACCAAATGTCTGTATGAAAAAAACAACTTTGCCTTTATCTCATAAACGAAAAGTAAATGGATTCTAGATCGAACTGTAAAGGCTAAGCTACAAAACTTATGGAAGAAAATATAAGAGAAAATCTTTGTAGTCCTAGGTTAGGCAAAGATTTTTATGCATACACACACAATGAATCATAAAAGAAAACAAAAAATAAAGCCACAGATTGCTAGAATTCATTACCTAATAAAAAACTTCTATTCAAATATACAAAGAGTTGTAACAACTCAGTTATTAAAAGAAATGAATGGGCAAAAGGTTTATAGTCAAAAAGAAATGGTTCACAAAAGGAAAAGAAGATTTCACACAAAATAATATCAATTGCCAATATGATTTGCCAATGTCAGGGAAATTAAAATGAAGGAAGTCTTGTTCAGGCTTCAAAAGCAGAAGAGCAGGCCTCTGACTTTGCATGGACCCTGCCTGGATTCCACGCCTGCACACAAGCATAGCTGGTCAAGTGGCACTTTAGACAAGAAAGGGAGTGGGTCTTGGAATTCTTGAGCCCCTAGAGGTCTAGCCAGCTGCTTGGGTTTAAGGAAATCCTATGATACATAAGATAAAATAAACAATATTTTAAAAAGGCTAAAGTAAAACCAGAGCTGTGTTTTGCATGCGAATTGAATGAATGGATACCAGCATCTGACTTCCATGGATCCTCGAGACCCAGGAATCAAACTTACATCTCTTGAGTCTCTTGTACTGGCAGGCAGATTTTTTGACACTATGCCATGTTGTTCCAAATTGATCTAGTGATTTAATGTAATTCTCATGAAGATTTCCAAGAGTTTTTCTCAAAATTACTACGCTGATTCTAAAAGGTAAATGGAAATGCAAATGACCTAGAAATGCCAAAGCAACTTTTATGAAGAATAAAGTTGAAAGAATTACGCTATCTGATTTCAAGATTTACTATAAAATTAGGTAATCAAGACAATGTGGTAATAATAAAAATCAGACATAGGAAATGAGATAAGTAATCCAGTCATGGATATAAAACCATAGACTTTAAACAAAGTTGCCACAGCTAGCCTTGTCCAAATGGGAACAACCAAATGTCTGTATGAAAAAAACAACTTTGCCTTTATCTCATAAACGAAAAGTAAATGGATTCTAGATCGAACTGTAAAGGCTAAGCTACAAAACTTATGGAAGAAAATATAAGAGAAAATCTTTGTAGTCCTAGGTTAGGCAAAGATTTTTATGCATACACACACAATGAATCATAAAAGAAAACAAAAAATAAAGCCACAGATTGCTAGAATTCATTACCTAATAAAAAACTTCTATTCAAATATACAAAGAGTTGTAACAACTCAGTTATTAAAAGAAATGAATGGGCAAAAGGTTTATAGTCAAAAAGAAATGGTTCACAAAAGGAAAAGAAGATTTCACACAAAATAATATCAATTGCCAATATGATTTGCCAATGTCAGGGAAATTAAAATGAAGGAAGTCTTGTTCAGGCTTCAAAAGCAGAAGAGCAGGCCTCTGACTTTGCATGGACCCTGCCTGGATTCCACGCCTGCACACAAGCATAGCTGGTCAAGTGGCACTTTAGACAAAAAAGGGGAGTGGGTCTTGGAATTCTTGAGCCCCTAGAGGTCTAGCCAGCTGCTTGGGTTTAAGGAAATCCTATGATACATAAGATAAAATAAACAATATTTTAAAAAGGCTAAAGTAAAACCAGAGCTGTGTTTTTGCATGCGAATTGATGATGATACCAGTTTGTGGCCTGGAATTACGAGCAGGAACTCCCAAAGCTGCAATCTGAAGGCTTACCCATGCAGTCAATGCAACTTTGCTAAGTAGGACTCCAGATTGTTGTAACTCAGGACTTCACTGCCTGCTACTCTAAGTCTGGATGCTGAGTGCTCAGGTGGCTCAGTGGTAAAGATGCCAGCTCTCAGGGCAGGAGACACAGGAGATGTGGGTTCAATCCCTGCATCCTGAAAATTCCCTGGAGGAGGAAATGGCAACATACTCCAGTATTCTTGCCTGGAAAATCCCATGGACAGAGGAACCTGGAGGGTTAAGTCCATGGTGTCTCAAAGAGTCAGATATGACTGAGCAACTGAATACGCATGCACATTGGTTGGCCCAGTTTGGTGATGTATATGCTATTACTCCTCTCTGTTGTTTCCTTTTCCCTTTTCTTTTAATGCTTGTATATTGAAATTAAGTTAAATAATCCTCTATTAAATATTGAAATTATTTATTTGTGTGCAACAAGTGATTTCTTTTGTTAACAAATCCTTCAAAACTGAAACGACAGTAAAACTTTCAGCAAAACATGAATTGGTTCTGTGAGTAGGATTTGGGAAACAAAATGCCTCCTTAAAAATAAAGAGGTTAAGACCAACCAAGTTTTTATTTCTAGATGGGAAGATCTGCCTTACTGCTCATTAGTTACTGAAAGGGGCATACTTGCTGGATGGTGTGAGAATTGGAACCCCTAATTAAAGCAAGCCAAACCTTCTGAAGTTACTGAATGTTTGTGGCCCTTGCCAACTGAGAAAGGAGAAGAATATACCGTGTGAGATCAGACAGGCTGGATCATCCTTTCTGCTTACTATAAAGTATATTAAGAGAAATTAAAATTGGAGAAAGAGTTATTCAATTAGCAAGGACTATTGTCCATGTCACAATGTCAAAATTACGTTCGAGCTGACCAAGGCTCCACTTTCCAACTGGTGGCCAACAAAACAGCTGTAAAGTTTGCACCAGCTAAATATGGAAAGTGTTGTGGCTAGGTTAACAGAAAGGAAGTCCATAAGCAATAGCTAAAACACAGGTAAACTGGGACTGTGATGCTTGGGATGGGAGATAAACCCTTTCAAGTTTCATGGACCTGCTCAGACTATAAAGTTTTGGGGAATACAATGGGCTAAAGAACATAGATTTTCCCTATGGCTAAAAAAATGGGGCTTTCCAGGTGGCGCAGTGGTAAAGAATATGCTTGCCAATGTAGGAGACATAAGAGACGCAAGTAGGTCACGAAGATCCCCTGGAGGAGGAAATGGCAACCCACTCCAATATTCTTGCCTGGGAAATCCCATGGAGAGAGGAGCTTGGAGGGTTACAGTCCACGGTGTTGCAGAGTCAGACATGACTGAGCAACTGAGCACATTTTGAACTCAACGCCTTGCTCCTGGGTAATCTGAGCTGCAGAGGAAACAGAGCTGGGCTAATTCATCCAGGACCTTCTTTTCATTGAGCTTCCTTGGTGGCTCAGTAGTAAAGAATTTGCCTGCTAATACAGGAGACTCAGGTGGGATCCCAGGGTCAGGAAGATCCCCTGGAGAAAGAAATGGAAATCGACTCTGGTATTCTTGCCTGGAAAATCTCATGAACAGAGGAGCCTTCAGGGCTATAGTCCATGTGGTTGCAAAAGAGTCAGATGGAACTTAGCTACTAAACAGCAAAACAAAAGCTAATGGAATTAAAAATTCCCCAGACAAAAAATGAGGCTCAAAAATTTTATAGGGCAATTTGTTTTCTGGCAATAGCATACTCCATATTTGGGCCAGATATTGAGTCCACTTTACAAACTAACTCACTGTGAAGAAATTCAAAGGAAAGAATATGTTTTTTTTCCTTTGCACCCCTTCTGAAGTTACTGAATGTTTGTGGCCCTTGCCAACTGAGAAAGGAGAAGAATATACCGTGTGAGATCAGACAGGCTGGATCATCCTTTCTGCTTACTATAAAGTATATTAAGAGAAATTAAAATTGGAGAAAGAGTTATTCAATTAGCAAGGACTATTGTCCATGTCACAATGTCAAAATTACGTTCGAGCTGACCAAGGCTCCACTTTCCAACTGGTGGCCAACAAAACAGCTGTAAAGTTTGCACCAGCTAAATATGGAAAGTGTTGTGGCTAGGTTAACAGAAAGGAAGTCCATAAGCAATAGCTAAAACACAGGTAAACTGGGACTGTGATGCTTGGGATGGGAGATAAACCCTTTCAAGTTTCATGGACCTGCTCAGACTATAAAGTTTTGGGGAATACAATGGGCTAAAGAACATAGATTTTCCCTATGGCTAAAAAAATGGGGCTTTCCAGGTGGCGCAGTGGTAAAGAATATGCTTGCCAATGTAGGAGACATAAGAGACGCAAGTAGGTCACGAAGATCCCCTGGAGGAGGAAATGGCAACCCACTCCAATATTCTTGCCTGGGAAATCCCATGGAGAGAGGAGCTTGGAGGGTTACAGTCCACGGTGTTGCAGAGTCAGACATGACTGAGCAACTGAGCACATTTTGAACTCAACGCCTTGCTCCTGGGTAATCTGAGCTGCAGAGGAAACAGAGCTGGGCTAATTCATCCAGGACCTTCTTTTCATTGAGCTTCCTTGGTGGCTCAGTAGTAAAGAATTTGCCTGCTAATACAGGAGACTCAGGTGGGATCCCAGGGTCAGGAAGATCCCCTGGAGAAAGAAATGGAAATCGACTCTGGTATTCTTGCCTGGAAAATCTCATGAACAGAGGAGCCTTCAGGGCTATAGTCCATGTGGTTGCAAAAGAGTCAGATGGAACTTAGCTACTAAACAGCAAAACAAAAGCTAATGGAATTAAAAATTCCCCAGACAAAAAATGAGGCTCAAAAATTTTATAGGGCAATTTGTTTTCTGGCAATAGCATACTCCATATTTGGGCCAGATATTGAGTCCACTTTACAAACTAACTCACTGTGAAGAAATTCAAAGGAAAGAATATGTAAATGAGATAAGAGCTTTTAGATAAATTCTAGCAAGAATAATTATGCTTTAGGCATGTCTACTAAGCACTGGTTTCCTTTTAGAGAGAAACAAAAGGTTTAGAATGATTCGTGAATATGGTTGGTATCATCTGGAGATGTTCTTTATAAGAAAGTAAATATTTTTCAGAGATTATCACTGATATTTATGTTTACCAATCTACAGAATGCTAATATAAAGGGCAATTCATGGCTGTTTAAGGAGGTGTGCTTTTAGTAAAGAAGTATAAAGACTGGAACTGCATTTTGTTAAGGGAAAAGCAAATAGGTCTGATTTACAGGTGCCTGTTTCTGACTGGGAAAATAATGTTATGGATACAGAAAGTGATAAGAGGCTTGTGGAAAGTGGATACCAAGAAAAGAGCTATGGGCATGGTGGAAGTTTCCTGGGGATGTTGAAATGAATGACATGTATGTGTATGTGGGTTCTTGGTCAGCAGCCAGTCCTGGCTACTTGGCTTCTGCTATGGGTCAAGAATAACTAGCAAATTTGCTCCAAACAGCTATTGGGCAAGAAATTATGGCCTGACATTTGGGAAATTGTTCAAACTACTAATGTTTCAAAGGTATTTGATAACAGATATTAAGTTTCTTTACCTCTTAAGTAATCTTGTCTGTATTTGCCTTTGATATCTTTTATTGTTACTTTGTCTAAATGAGGCTTATTAGAGCTTATGGCCAAAACAGCGAGGCAAAAAAGACTGTCTTTAGGGCTTCTGGAGTAGGAAATTTCCAGAGGCTGGGAAAAATTACACTGCCTTTGAAGAAAAGTTATTGGCTTGTTATTGGGCTTTGATTGATAAGGAATAATTGACTAAAGATCATACCGTAATTTTAAGACCTCAATGCTAATCATGCAATGGGTAAAAAGCTTGCCCCAAACCCACAGGATTGGGCAAACCCATGAGTCCAGGATAATAAAATGGAAGTTGCATATTCAGGACCAAGCCAAACCTGGGCCGCATAGGATTACTGCCTTATAGGAAAAGATTTCTGAAATTCCAGTTGAAGGTCTTGATCAAAAAGCTATTAGGCCTGAGATAACTAAGTCACCTGTAATATAGGGAAAGCCCTTTACTCCTTAACTGCGCAGGAAAAACAACATGCATGGTTTACTGATAGATCAGTTATATAGGAGGCACACTCTATTGAAAAGTGGTGACCTATAATCCAGTAACTACAAAAATTGCTGACAACTACTAGGGAAGGTGAAAGTAGCTAATTTGCTGAGTTATATGCTATTTGTGGTGTGCTTAGTCACTCAATCATGTCCAACTCTTTGCAACCCCATGGACTGTAGCCTGCCGAGCTGCCTCTATCCATGGGGATTCTCCAGGCAAGAATACTGGAGTGGGTTGCCATGCCCTCCTCCAAGGGATCTTCTGAACCCAGGGACTGAATGCAGGTTTCCCACACTACAGTCAGATGCTTTACTGTCTTATTAACAGGTACTAAAATAAGAGAACTTAACTGAATGCCACATATGCACAAATTCTTGGCCTGATAGATTGGCTATATGACTTCCTTTATGGGTAAAGAATAATTGGCAAATTCACTTCAAAGAGCTATGGGGAAGGAAATTATGGTCTAATATTTGGGAAATTGTTCAAACTACTACTGTTTCCTGTAAGTGCTCACAGTGTTTCAAATTCTATGGAATAATGGTATCACTCTATTACAGAAGAATAAACCCAAATCCATGCAGTAGAAGTCAATCCAGACTCCAGGGACTTAAAGAGTTTGATTTTGTGGACCCACCAAAAATGTGGCCATCTGGCAGAAGGAGCAACATACAGGTGGGCTCAGGACGGAGGTATTTCTTTAACTATGGATCTCATTAAATCTGTTATTTTACAATGTGCAACTGTCAACATATTAAGCACAGAAGCTCATCACCATTAGTCAAAGGACAAATGACACATGGAAAGCTGCCTAGTCAAATGTAGCAAATTGATTATATTGGTCCATAAATTCCAGATAAATAGGTGTGTACTGCCGTGGACACTTATTCTTGGTATTTAGTGGCCATTCCTTTCAAAAAAACCAATCAGACTAATACTATTAAAACACTGTAGATAATCAGTTAATATTATGGTGTTCTACTTCAGATTTAGAGTGACAATGGGTCATATTTTAAAGGTAAATTAATACAGAAGTTTGCCAGGAACATAATATACAATGAATGGATCATTCATATTCCTTATCCTCTAGCTGCTGGTTTGATTGAAAGAATGAATGGTTTGCTTAAATAGCAATTAACTAAACTTGGAGAGTTTAGTTAACCAAAAATTAGAGGACTAACTTAAATATTGTCTTCAATATTTTAAATAATAAATCTATAGGAGAATCAGGAACTCTTTTGATGAGAATAACTATTAGAAACTTACAGATTGATAAAAACTCTTCAAACAATGGGCATAGAAGGAACCTACCTCAACATAGTGAAAGTCATATATGATAAGTCCACAGCAAACATTATTCTTAATGGTGAAAAAGTGAAAGCATTCCATCTAAGATCAGGAAGAAGATAGGGGTGTCCACTCTCTCCACTATCATTCAACATAGTCCTGGAAGTTTATAGCTACAGCAATTTCAGAAGAAAAAGAAATAAAAGGAATCCAGGTTGGAAAAGAAGAAGTAAAACTCACGGTTTACAGATGACATGATCCTGTACATAGAGAATCTAAAAATACTATCAGAAAATTACTAGAGCTAATCAGTGAATTTAGCAAAGTCACAGGATACAAAATCAATTCACAGAAATCACTCACATTCTTATACACTAACAATGAAAAATTAGAAAGAGACAACAAGGAAGTAATCCCATTCACCACTGTAACAAAAAGAATAAAATATTTAGGAATAAACCTAGCAAAGGAGACAAAATAATTGTATACAGAAAATTATAAGACACTGATGAAAGTAAGCAAAAATGACATAAAAAGATGGAGAGATATTCCATCTTCCTGTGTCGAAAGAATCAATATCGTGAAAATGACCATACTATCAAGTGTCATCTACAGATTCAATGCAATACCTATCAAATTACCAAAATGGACAAATGACACATGGAAAGCTGCCTAGTCAAATGTAGCAAATTGATTATATTGGTCCATAAATTCCAGATAAATAGGTGTGTACTGCCGTGGACACTTATTCTTGGTATTTAGTGGCCATTCCTTTCAAAAAAACCAATCAGACTAATACTATTAAAACACTGTAGATAATCAGTTAATATTATGGTGTTCTACTTCAGATTTAGAGTGACAATGGGTCATATTTTAAAGGTAAATTAATACAGAAGTTTGCCAGGAACATAATATACAATGAATGGATCATTCATATTCCTTATCCTCTAGCTGCTGGTTTGATTGAAAGAATGAATGGTTTGCTTAAATAGCAATTAACTAAACTTGGAGAGTTTAGTTAACCAAAAATTAGAGGACTAACTTAAATATTGTCTTCAATATTTTAAATAATAAATCTATAGGAGAATCAGGAACTCTTTTGATGAGAATAACTATTAGAAACTTACAGATTGATAAAAACTCTTCAAACAATGGGCATAGAAGGAACCTACCTCAACATAGTGAAAGTCATATATGATAAGTCCACAGCAAACATTATTCTTAATGGTGAAAAAGTGAAAGCATTCCATCTAAGATCAGGAAGAAGATAGGGGAGTCCACTCTCCACTATCATTCAACATAGTCCTGGAAGTTTATAGCTACAGCAATTTCAGAAGAAAAAGAAATAAAAGGAATCCAGGTTGGAAAAGAAGAAGTAAAACTCACGGTTTACAGATGACATGATCCTGTACATAGAGAATCTAAAAATACTATCAGAAAATTACTAGAGCTAATCAGTGAATTTAGCAAAGTCACAGGATACAAAATCAATTCACAGAAATCACTCACATTCTTATACACTAACAATGAAAAATTAGAAAGAGACAACAAGGAAGTAATCCCATTCACCACTGTAACAAAAAGAATAAAATATTTAGGAATAAACCTAGCAAAGGAGACAAAATAATTGTATACAGAAAATTATAAGACACTGATGAAAGTAAGCAAAAATGACATAAAAAGATGGAGAGATATTCCATCTTCCTGTGTCGAAAGAATCAATATCGTGAAAATGACCATACTATCAAGTGTCATCTACAGATTCAATGCAATACCTATCAAATTACCAATGGCATTTTTCACAGAACTAGGACAGAAAATATCACAATTCATATGGAAACACAAAAGACCCCTGATAACCAAAGTAGTCTTGAGAAAGAAGAATGGCGCTGGAAGAATCAACCTTCCCAACTTCAGACTATACTACAAAGCAACAGTCATCAAGACAGTATGGTACTGGCCCCAAAACAGAAGTATCAACCAATGGAACCAGATACAGAGCCCAGAGATAAACCCACGCACATATGGGTACCTTATTTTTGACAAAGGAAGCAAGAATATACAATGGAGTAAAGACAATCTTTTCAATAAGGGCTGCTGGGAAAACTGGACAGCTATATGTAAAAGAATGAAATTAGAACACTTTCTAACACCATACACAAAGATAAACTCAAAATGGATTAAAGACCTAACTGTGAGACCAGAGACCATAAAACTCTTGGAGGAAAACAAAGGCAGAACACTCAATCACAAGAATCAAAGCAAGATCCTCTATGACCTGCCTCCTAGAGTGATGGAAATAAAGACAAAAATAAACAAGTGGAACCTGATGAAACTTAAAAGTTTTGGCACGAGAAGCAAGAGAAGCTATAAACAAAGTTAAAAGACAACCTTCAGAATGGGAGAAAATAATAGCAAATGAAACAACTGACAAAGGATTAACTTCCAAAATATACAAGCAGCTTAGACAGCTCAACACAAAGAGAAACAAATAACTCAATCAAAAAATGGGAAAAAGACCTAAACAGACATCTCTCCAAAGAAGACATACAGATGGCCAACAAATACATGAAAATATATTCAACATTGCTCATTGCTAGAAATGCAAATCAAAACTACAGTGAGATATCACCTCACACCAGTCTTATACACTAACAATGAAAAATTAGAAAGAGACAACAAGGAAGTAATCCCATTCACCACTGTAACAAAAAGAATAAAATATTTAGGAATAAACCTAGCAAAGGAGACAAAATAATTGTATACAGAAAATTATAAGACACTGATGAAAGTAAGCAAAAATGACATAAAAAGATGGAGAGATATTCCATCTTCCTGTGTCGAAAGAATCAATATCGTGAAAATGACCATACTATCAAGTGTCATCTACAGATTCAATGCAATACCTATCAAATTACCAATGGCATTTTTCACAGAACTAGGACAGAAAATATCACAATTCATATGGAAACACAAAAGACCCCTGATAACCAAAGTAGTCTTGAGAAAGAAGAATGGCGCTGGAAGAATCAACCTTCCCAACTTCAGACTATACTACAAAGCAACAGTCATCAAGACAGTATGGTACTGGCCCCAAAACAGAAGTATCAACCAATGGAACCAGATACAGAGCCCAGAGATAAACCCACGCACATATGGGTACCTTATTTTTGACAAAGGAAGCAAGAATATACAATGGAGTAAAGACAATCTTTTCAATAAGGGCTGCTGGGAAAACTGGACAGCTATATGTAAAAGAATGAAATTAGAACACTTTCTAACACCATACACAAAGATAAACTCAAAATGGATTAAAGACCTAACTGTGAGACCAGAGACCATAAAACTCTTGGAGGAAAACAAAGGCAGAACACTCAATCACAAGAATCAAAGCAAGATCCTCTATGACCTGCCTCCTAGAGTGATGGAAATAAAGACAAAAATAAACAAGTGGAACCTGATGAAACTTAAAAGTTTTGGCACGAGAAGCAAGAGAAGCTATAAACAAAGTTAAAAGACAACCTTCAGAATGGGAGAAAATAATAGCAAATGAAACAACTGACAAAGGATTAACTTCCAAAATATACAAGCAGCTTAGACAGCTCAACACAAAGAGAAACAAATAACTCAATCAAAAAATGGGAAAAAGACCTAAACAGACATCTCTCCAAAGAAGACATACAGATGGCCAACAAATACATGAAAATATATTCAACATTGCTCATTGCTAGAGAAATGCAAATCAAAACTACAGTGAGATATCACCTCACACCAGTCAGAATGGTCATCATCAAAAAATCTACAGACAATAAGTACTGGAGAGGGTGTGTAGAAAAGGGAACCCTCTTGCACTGTTGGTGGGAATGTGAACTGATACAGCCATTTGGGAAGATAGTGTGGAGATTCCTCAAAAAACTAGGAATAGAGCCACCATACGATCCAGCAACCCCACTACCAGGCATATACCCTGAGGAAATCAAAATTGAAAGAGACACATGTACCCCACTGTTCACTGCAGCATTATTTACAATAGCTAGAACATGGAAGCAACGTAGATGTCCATCAATAGATGAATGGATAAAGAAACTGTGGTACTTATATACAATGGAATATTACTCAGCCATAAAAAGAAATGCATTCGAATCAGTTCTAATGAGGTCAGTGAATCTAGAGCCTATTATACAGAGTGAGGTATAGCAGAGAGAGAAAAATAGGTATTATATATTGACACGTATATGGAATCTGCAAAGATGGTGCTGATAAATGAATATGCAGAGCAGCAGTGGAATGGCAGACATGGAGAACAGTCTTACAGACAGTGGTGTGAGGGATGGGAATATGCTGTGTTGTGACCTGGAGGGGTGGGATAGGTAAGAGTACTGGGGGGAAGTTCAAGGAGGGGGGGCACGTGTATACCTATGGCAGATTTGGGTCAACGTATGGCAGTAAACAATAAAACACTGTAAAAACATAATAATAAATAAAATTTGTACGGAATACAGAAAATTACAGATTTGTGAAATAGACTTCCACCTTGGGACAACTGAGTATTGGGATATTAGTCCAGGAGAACTAGCTCCTTCCCAAGGTACTCCTAAGTCCACTGGACTGGACTTACACTGTATAACTGAACACAGACTTACTAAAAGATTGATACGTGCTATTTCAAGTATTGGAATTAAGGTGCCTCCCAACACTTTGGATCAATTAAAGGAAGCTCCAGTTTAGTGCTGAAAGGGATCTTCACCCATGGGGAATGACAGACCCAGACTACCTAGGAGAAATCTAAGTTATTTCTACAAAATGAAGGAAAGGATGATCTATTTATTAATAAACATGATTGAATTGCCCAATTACTGATTCCTCTGTGTGATACTGGCAAAGTGCAAAAAGCACGTTGCTCAAGTCTGGATGTTGGCTGGCCCAATTTTGTGATGTATGTGTTGTTACTCTTCTCTATCATTTCTATTTCTCTTTCCTTTTAAAGATTGCATATTTAAATTAATGTAAATAATCTAATAAATATTTAATTGTGTTTTGTGTATAATGTTTCTTTTGTTAACAAATCCTTTGAAATAAAAATAAAACTTTCAGGGCTTCCCTGGTGGTCCAGTGGGTAAGGACACCACCTTGCAGTGCAAGGGGTGCTGGTTCGATCCCTGGCCTGAGAAGATCCCATGTGCCGTGGAGCAGCTGGACCGATGCGTCCAACTACTGAGCCAGAGCTCTGGGGCGCATGAGTCCAGAGCCAGTGCCATGCAGAAAGAGGGGCCACTGTGATGGGAGGCCCATGCAGGCCAAAGAATAAAGACGGATGAAAATAAATAAATGAAAGACCAATAGAAGTGGCCAATAAATAAATAAAGAAAGAAAACTTTCAGCAAAACAGCCAATCAGCAAAAAGATACTCAAAATCAATTATATATAGAAGAAACTTAAAACCACAGAGATTCACTACAAACCCACCAAATTAGTTAATTTTAAAAGACTGATAATATCAAGTTTTGTCAATGATATGGAGCAACTGGAACTCTCAATGCCGCAAATAGAAATATACAATCATTTTTCAAGTTAAACCTCCCATAAGATCTCCTAACTATACAGCTCATACTTATTTACCCAAATGAAATAAAAGCATGTATCTACAAAAAGGTGCTCAGTAGAAAAGAATCTGCCTGTAATGCAGGAGACACTGGTTTGATATTTGGGTTGAGAAGATACTCTGGATGAGGAAATGTCAACCAACTCCAGTATTTCTGCCTGAAAAATCCCATGGACAGAGTAGCCTGGAAGGCAACAATCAATGGTTCTGCAGAAAAATCAGACGTGACAGTGCCTAAAACAACATCTACAAAAAGACTTTTATATGAATGTCCACAGCAGCTTTATTCATAATTGTCAAAAGCTGGAATCAACACAAAATCCATCAACAGAGACATGAAAAAACAAAATACAGTATCTTCATAAGTAGTACACCATTCAACAATGACATACATGCAACAATGGTTATAGCTGAAAATCATTATGCTGAGTTATGAAAAGATATAGAATGTTTGCTGTGGTCAGAAAGTGTGACAGAAGTTGAGACTACATAGCTAAGAGGAACAATACTGTGAATAAACCTATATGCAAGTAAGTTTAAATTTATCATACAGACAGTTAAGAAATGAAGTAGGGAAATGCTATAATTTACTCTAGCAGCAGAAAGACTAGTTAAAATACTCTATCTAATAAAACTAAAAATAATAAAAGAAAAAGGAAATAATATGATGTTCAAGACAGTTCCTGGCCCTAGGTAGAAGGTGGGATATAGGCCAGGTATATGCCACTTAGGTAGATGATGTCATTGCCGTGGTCTTGGGTTAGATTCTGTTCCCTGTAGTATTATGCTTTAGACTCTGACACATATTGAATCTTGTGTGGGTCAAATAGCACGTTATTAAGAAGGAAAGTTAGATGGAAAAAATTATAGAAGAAAAAAAAACCTATAAAAAGTCTGTCCAGGATATAATGTGTTAGTCACTCAGTCATGTCCAATTCTTTGTGACCCTATGTGTATTTTTATAACATGTATGTGTATTTTTATAATAGTCCATAGCCCACCAGGCTCCTCTGCTGATGGAATTCTCTGAACAAGAATGCTAGAGTGAGTTGCCATTCCCTTTGTCAGCGGATCTTCTCAACCCAGGGATCGAACCTGGTATGATATGAAAAGGACAGATACAGAACAGGGATACTGTCAATGGGGATGGACGGCAGAAAGATTGCTGAGGGGAGAAAGTGTGGAAAATGAGGGAAAAGAAAAATTAGGTGACTTCTAGAACAATAGCTCAGGAAATTAAATGAAAGAGAAAGCCATTTAGTTCCCCAAACTGGAGACAGGGTCTCCTAAGTCTTTTAGAGTCACATAATAAACATTACCATCCACTTGACCTGCACAGAGAGTTAGCCCAAGGTACTATAAAACCTTAAATGTAAAGGCCTATTATAAACACAGGTAATAATATTGCTTCCACAAGGAAACATGTGTAAGTATTTTTATAAAACATAATAGTTCTTACAGTACCACAATATGAAAAATTCTTCAAAATCCTTAGCAGTTTATCATTCCATCTGCAGTGAGTGACCATCATTCCACCTCTTTGAGATTATTGCCTATATATTCAGTGACCTGACTCCACTACCCAACTCAACTATCCCACATACTAAGAAATCTGGAACTGACAGGCTGATGATAGACTGTTGAATTTCAGGGCATGTGAACATAAAACTTATGTTCGCTGGATGATAGAGGCAATTTGCAATGTAAAGCTATAATTTACTCTAGCAGCAGAAAGACTAGTTAAAATACTCTATCTAATAAAACTAAAAATAATAAAAGAAAAAGGAAATAATATGATGTTCAAGACAGTTCCTGGCCCTAGGTAGAAGGTGGGATATAGGCCAGGTATATGCCACTTAGGTAGATGATGTCATTGCCGTGGTCTTGGGTTAGATTCTGTTCCCTGTAGTATTATGCTTTAGACTCTGACACATATTGAATCTTGTGTGGGTCAAATAGCACGTTATTAAGAAGGAAAGTTAGATGGAAAAAATTATAGAAGAAAAAAAAACCTATAAAAAGTCTGTCCAGGATATAATGTGTTAGTCACTCAGTCATGTCCAATTCTTTGTGACCCTATGTGTATTTTTATAACATGTATGTGTATTTTTATAATAGTCCATAGCCCACCAGGCTCCTCTGCTGATGGAATTCTCTGAACAAGAATGCTAGAGTGAGTTGCCATTCCCTTTGTCAGCGGATCTTCTCAACCCAGGGATCGAACCTGGTATGATATGAAAAGGACAGATACAGAACAGGGATACTGTCAATGGGGATGGACGGCAGAAAGATTGCTGAGGGGAGAAAGTGTGGAAAATGAGGGAAAAGAAAAATTAGGTGACTTCTAGAACAATAGCTCAGGAAATTAAATGAAAGAGAAAGCCATTTAGTTCCCCAAACTGGAGACAGGGTCTCCTAAGTCTTTTAGAGTCACATAATAAACATTACCATCCACTTGACCTGCACAGAGAGTTAGCCCAAGGTACTATAAAACCTTAAATGTAAAGGCCTATTATAAACACAGGTAATAATATTGCTTCCACAAGGAAACATGTGTAAGTATTTTTATAAAACATAATAGTTCTTACAGTACCACAATATGAAAAATTCTTCAAAATCCTTAGCAGTTTATCATTCCATCTGCAGTGAGTGACCATCATTCCACCTCTTTGAGATTATTGCCTATATATTCAGTGACCTGACTCCACTACCCAACTCAACTATCCCACATACTAAGAAATCTGGAACTGACAGGCTGATGATAGACTGTTGAATTTCAGGGCATGTGAACATAAAAACTTATGTTCCTATAAAAGAACTGCAGTAAAGGCTTTGTTGAATCATGAGGCTTTCAGTTCTCACGGGTGCAACCTGTGAGTTGAAACCAAACAGCTCCTCAGCCTTACTTCCCCTATTCTAAGCTTCATCAGAAGTGAATGAGGAAAATCAAAGCCTTTTTTTAAGATGATAGGAAGATTACCAAGAAAATATATTCTGATGAAATTCACAAAGCAAACTCACACTTTAGTTAGAATGTAAGTGTTCTGTCTTCATCAGAGTTTTTGATCCCAAATCATAAAAATATCTACCCTAGATACTGACACGAACTACAGGACAATCTTCTGTACTCAAGTTCCCCTGTCTTAAAAGTCATGTGAATTAGGAAGTGTCGAGATAGACATATATTTAACAGATGTGCCAGTTTCATTTTGTGGAAGTATCTTGAAACAATCTTGAAGTTCAGTGGAGAAGTCTGAAGATTCTAGCTTTTAATTATGCTCTTAAGAGATAATAAATTTTGGACTTAAATTCAAGCCTAGTCATAGGTTAAGAATAACATACAGTCATTTGGCAGATGCCAAGAAATCCCAAGTTACAAATGGACATGAAAGCATGGGTAGGTCTTCAGTTACAAAATTCTTAATTGTCACATATGCAAATCAAACATTACACTTACAGAAATTAATGTCTCACTATCTTTCAAAACTTTTATTTCCTCAGTCAATAAAAATTTAGTCTTCCTTTCTGTAGTTACTTTTATTTTTACAAGTTAAGTGAATGTCGGTCACAGTAATCTTGAGAGTTTTTTAATCATCATTGCTGTTGCACACTCACCCCAAAATGGCAGTACCTACTGCATTAGTAGCTCTGTACGTGTGACTCTTTCTAATCATATAGTGATTATTCCTATACCATTATGAATTTATTTTTACAGTAATAAGTTCATATATCAAAATATAATTCGGGCTAACCCCCTGGCATAAAATATAATGATATGAAAGCAAATAAGCTTAGCTAATGTTTTATGAATTTATTTTGACTCATCTTAATCTAACCTTCACTTTAGTTTTACTAACACTTGATACTTAACTAGAAATTATAAAGGCTATAAAAAATGAGATTCTTCAATCTATTAGTTTTTAAAGAAGTTACAGTCCAACTGAGAGAACAGAAGATAAACACATGACAAATGAAAGACGTGGATCCATTTAAGATAATGCAGAACAAGTGATATACCTGACAGAATGTAAACAATGAAATTATCAGTGTAAAGGGAGCCAGGAAAACAAAGACTTTAGTTACAGCTTCAGGAGGTATGCATGAAGATCAGAAGCATTTCCTTATCTCATTCCTGGGACTTAGGATATACTCAGGAATAAAACAGAAAATTTCAATAAGAGGTCTTATCTATTAATAATAAGGTTGGTGCCTTAGTCAGCTCCAATTGCTGGAACATATTACCATAGACAGGTAATTTAAACAACAAACATTTATTCTTTGGGGTTCAAAAGCTTGGAAAGAATAAGACAGAGCCACTGGCAGATTTGGTATCCACTGAAGACCCACTTTCTAGTTCACAGAAGGCTGTGTCCTTGCAGAGGAGAAAATCAAGAGAGCCCTCTGGGGTCTGTTTTATAAGGGCATCAATCCTATTCAGGAGAGTTCTGTTCTCATGGCCTAATAACCTCCCAAAGGCCACACCTTCTAATGCCATCCTGTTGGGGGTTATGATTTCAACATATGGATTAAGAGGGATACAGAGATTGTCCATAAGAATTGGGGACACAGTAAGCTTGATATGGGCCCTGGGGTTTGAATGTAGGTAACAAAATAATTATGGTCTCTATCAATCATAAAAGGTGAAACAAAGAGTCTTTAAAAACCTGCTGAGGAAAATTGCAACACTAGCAACTTCCTAGTTTTCAAGACATAGGAAGGGAGTTGCTCACTAAGGGAATCCCTTAGAAGTCCTCTCTAATTAACAAACAGGACCTTCGGTGAGATTTTTTCCAGGAGACTAACTGATAAATTGTGTGTTGTGGATACATATGTGTGTCTGTTTACTTTAATCCCTTCATTATGAATTTTAGCTTTGTTCTATCAAAAGTATGCCATTGTTTTAAAACATAAAAGCTGCATTGATAAGTTCTGTCTGCCATACGATATATACTTTCTTCTCAATCTTCAATAGGTCCCACTCTGGTAGTGTGGCTGAGATAAGGTGACTTTATATATTGAAAACCATTTTTGGTCATGGATTTTGTCATATGGAGCCAGTATAGTTTGAAAACGAGGTGACAGTGTTGCTCTAACAGGCTCCTGAACTGTTCTCCGACTCAGGCTATCGCTCCTTCTGGGCAGGAAACCATGACAGGTGGCTCCACTGATTTACCAGAAGCAGTAATTGTTTAATGTGAAGGTTGTCAAGTTTCATTTTCCTGGTGCTGCTGTGCTTGCAGAAATTTGGCTAGTGAGTCAGAGAAGAAGCCAACAGGGAGAAGAAATCAATGCTGCTCGAGTGCCACCTCCTATCCTCCAAGACACCTCTGAATATGCTCTGCCTCTTGGCTTAGGGTCATTTGCTTTAACTCGGTTTCTCAACTGTCTTGTATGTGATAGTCTTCAATTCAAAGTCCTGCTTGAATGTCTTCAAAATGCACAGGTACTTACCTTAACATGTCCTGACACCTGCTAGATAATTCCACTTGGCTGTCCCACTAAAATCTCAATCTGAATATATCTAAAATTAAACCAATTACCTTCTCTGAAAAATCAGCACTTTTCACTGACTTTTATATCCCTGTTAATTGCTGAATCATATATACAACCACTCTGACAGGAGCCTTTAAAATAAATTTTGACACGATAAAGGGAACATTTATTTAGTGGGAGAATGAAAATGCCCAAAATGAAATTGAAGTACACAAAGCATAGGAACCTTCTACATTTTATTCTGCCTAATAAATAGATTTCAATATGTGGCTTTTACCAGGCTATGCCCCAAATTTAGTGACAAAGTTCAAGGTAATTCTGAAAAAGCTTTAATTTCTTAAATACCTGAGATTTTCAGTGTTAGTAACTCAGAGGGTTAGAATAAAGAAAAACGAGCATTAAAGAGAAAGAATTTGTCAAATTTTACAATACTGTTGATGGAAGAGAGTGCCCGGAGAGTAAATATTTGTTTTAAATATCTTGGCAGACATCCTCTGATAATAGAGAGGGATGCATTGATCCATCATGATTTTTTTTGCACTAACCATTTAGACCATACAAACTTCTCCTCCAATTAATCATCTCTGAAAATTATTTCCACATTAATCTAACAGATATAAATCTATCAAAACAAATCATGGATTTTGTCATTGGAGCCAGTATAGTTTGAAAACGAGGTGACAGTGTTGCTCTAACAGGCTCCTGAACTGTTCTCCGACTCAGGCTATCGCTCCTTCTGGGCAGGAAACCATGACAGGTGGCTCCACTGATTTACCAGAAGCAGTAATTGTTTAATGTGAAGGTTGTCAAGTTTCATTTTCCTGGTGCTGCTGTGCTTGCAGAAATTTGGCTAGTGAGTCAGAGAAGAAGCCAACAGGGAGAAGAAATCAATGCTGCTCGAGTGCCACCTCCTATCCTCCAAGACACCTCTGAATATGCTCTGCCTCTTGGCTTAGGGTCATTTGCTTTAACTCGGTTTCTCAACTGTCTTGTATGTGATAGTCTTCAATTCAAAGTCCTGCTTGAATGTCTTCAAAATGCACAGGTACTTACCTTAACATGTCCTGACACCTGCTAGATAATTCCACTTGGCTGTCCCACTAAAATCTCAATCTGAATATATCTAAAATTAAACCAATTACCTTCTCTGAAAAATCAGCACTTTTCACTGACTTTTATATCCCTGTTAATTGCTGAATCATATATACAACCACTCTGACAGGAGCCTTTAAAATAAATTTTGACACGATAAAGGGAACATTTATTTAGTGGGAGAATGAAAATGCCCAAAATGAAATTGAAGTACACAAAGCATAGGAACCTTCTACATTTTATTCTGCCTAATAAATAGATTTCAATATGTGGCTTTTACCAGGCTATGCCCCAAATTTAGTGACAAAGTTCAAGGTAATTCTGAAAAGCTTTAATTTCTTAAATACCTGAGATTTTCAGTGTTAGTAACTCAGAGGGTTAGAATAAAGAAAAACGAGCATTAAAGAGAAAGAATTTGTCAAATTTTACAATACTGTTGATGGAAGAGAGTGCCCGGAGAGTAAATATTTGTTTTAAATATCTTGGCAGACATCCTCTGATAATAGAGAGGGATGCATTGATCCATCATGATTTTTTTTGCACTAACCATTTAGACCATACAAACTTCTCCTCCAATTAATCATCTCTGAAAATTATTTCCACATTAATCTAACAGATATAAATCTATCAAAACAAATGGAGGTAACACTCTCCTCTGCAGAGTAGTATGAGGATTTAATCAGAGATTCTGGGCGAGGTGAAGCTAAGAGCTGGATACACCTGGCATATGGCAGAAATAATGCACATGCACCCTGACCACAGTCAGCACCTTCACCATACCTGTCTGCCCACTCCACAGTTCCTGTGAGTGCTTGGCAAGCTTTCTGATACTGTCTGGAGGCAAGCAGGGCCATATGTCTTTAGGTTTCACATTAAACTGGTACCAGCTGGAGACTTTACCCAGTAGTTTGAGAGATGGTCAAGCAACCTTAAAGGTCCTATCTCTACTTCGGGATCATTTAAGTACTATGGTACTAAGCCAGTGCAAAAAACAGGTAGTCTGGGCCTTCCATTTTGGAGAAGGCAGGCCTCTTTTAGACTGGAGGTGCCATCACTGCCATTGCACGTTGCTGCCTCACGGGATAGGGACTGGATGCTGGTTCTCCACTATCTGCCCACAGCTGTACTTCTGAGCCCAATGAAAGCCTGGTCCTTCAAGAGAAGACTATTGCCCTTTACTCTCTCTTAGCCAGCTTTACCCACGTGCATCCTGGCTCCTAAAGCTGCAGCTCAAGGTACCCGGCTCCTTCAGTCTCACACAGTACCTTCCTCATCTCAGTCCCCCACTCATCCAGACCTCCCTCCTGAAACCATTCTCTTTTCCCAAGTCTGTGCTTCCATCCAGGAGCAGGCTAACATTGCTTTTTGTCCACCTCTTCCTCTTTCTCCAGTGACAATATGAATGACCTATTAGAATCTCAAGGTCTTGAGTCCCTTCACTGTTCACCTGAAACTACCACGACACTGTTAATCGACTATATCTCAATACAAAATGTTTCTGGTGTTAAAGAAAAAAATAGCCTTCAGAAACTCAAAAGAACCTATATACCTTCCTTAGTGACAAAAAGGACCCAGAGCTGAGACATACAATTTTCTGTTTACCTTCCCATGTTGAATAATTTCCTTCTTCCTAATGTGCAACCCCATCTCAAGCAGACTAGAGGTCTTCATACAAACTTCTCCTCCAATTAATCATCTCTGAAAATTATTTCCACATTAATCTAACAGATATAAATCTATCAAAACAAATGGAGGTAACACTCTCCTCTGCAGAGTAGTATGAGGATTTAATCAGAGATTCTGGGCGAGGTGAAGCTAAGAGCTGGATACACCTGGCATATGGCAGAAATAATGCACATGCACCCTGACCACAGTCAGCACCTTCACCATACCTGTCTGCCCACTCCACAGTTCCTGTGAGTGCTTGGCAAGCTTTCTGATACTGTCTGGAGGCAAGCAGGGCCATATGTCTTTAGGTTTCACATTAAACTGGTACCAGCTGGAGACTTTACCCAGTAGTTTGAGAGATGGTCAAGCAACCTTAAAGGTCCTATCTCTACTGGGATCATTTAAGTACTATGGTACTAAGCCAGTGCAAAAAACAGGTAGTCTGGGCCTTCCATTTTGGAGAAGGCAGGCCTCTTTTAGACTGGAGGTGCCATCACTGCCATTGCACGTTGCTGCCTCACGGGATAGGGACTGGATGCTGGTTCTCCACTATCTGCCCACAGCTGTACTTCTGAGCCCAATGAAAGCCTGGTCCTTCAAGAGAAGACTATTGCCCTTTACTCTCTCTTAGCCAGCTTTACCCACGTGCATCCTGGCTCCTAAAGCTGCAGCTCAAGGTACCCGGCTCCTTCAGTCTCACACAGTACCTTCCTCATCTCAGTCCCCCACTCATCCAGACCTCCCTCCTGAAACCATTCTCTTTTCCCAAGTCTGTGCTTCCATCCAGGAGCAGGCTAACATTGCTTTTTGTCCACCTCTTCCTCTTTCTCCAGTGACAATATGAATGACCTATTAGAATCTCAAGGTCTTGAGTCCCTTCACTGTTCACCTGAAACTACCACGACACTGTTAATCGACTATATCTCAATACAAAATGTTTCTGGTGTTAAAGAAAAAAATAGCCTTCAGAAACTCAAAAGAACCTATATACCTTCCTTAGTGACAAAAAGGACCCAGAGCTGAGACATACAATTTTCTGTTTACCTTCCCATGTTGAATAATTTCCTTCTTCCTAATGTGCAACCCCATCTCAAGAACAGACTAGAGGTCTTCTCCCTGCAGCAGAGAACAAACAGAACAAAACAAACAAAAAGAACAATACACACACAAGTTAATTACTACATGGGTCATCCTGCTACAGAGATGCAAGAGCATATCATGTTAATTTCTAAGTGGGCCCCTCTGCTACTGAGATAAAAGGTGTGTGGCAAATCTGGGACAGGTATCACGAATTAAATTGCAGGGACAGAAGGAAGGCATTTGGAAATGACCCACTATGAGAGAATCAGCTGATGATCAGGAAGTAACAGAAGGGTCAGTGGACATTAATAATTTTGAGGTATAGTTTTCAGCTAATTTGGGCTGACCTGTTGACTTTGTACACTGGGGAAGAGAAAGTGCTATGGAGTTAAGCAGGGTGAGGGGACCGGTGTAAGGGTGCATTTAAACAAAGTAAACTGAATTTTACAAACCTTTTACCCAGCAGGGCTAAGCAACTCTGACACTGTAGAAGAATAAAACATAGGAAAAGGGACAGCATTTTCCTACAGCAGAAGTGAAGATATGGAGTGGGGTCCAGAACAACCATGAAGGTTCAGTAACAGAGAGCTAGTGGTAGCTAGCCTCACTTCCGCTTCTAGCAAGCCCCACCTACTAAGTATGTGACTTTGGCCACGCTATATTGTACTCTGGTTTCCTCGTCTGGAAAATGAAGACTAAAACTACATCTACCTCACATAGTCATTATGTCGTAACTCTTACATTTATGTCAATACTATGCCTCTAATTCCAAAATGAAATTGATGAAAATATCAACTATGGATTTTATTCCAGAGATGAAACTGTGAAGAACAAAAGGATAAACAGGCATAGGTCTCTTAATGAAAGGCTGAAATAATTTTCTAGGAGTCAATCGTTTCAAATTTCGTACTTAATTATTTTTGGTTACAACATATGAGTCTACAGTAAATGCTAATAATCTGTGATCTCGAGTAAGACATACAATTTTCTGTTTACCTTCCCATTAAAGTGACAAAAAGGACCCAGAGCTGAGACATACAATTTTCTGTTTACCTTCCCATGTTGAATAATTTCCTTCTTCTAATGTGCAACCCCATCTCAAGAACAGACTAGAGGTCTTCTCCCTGCAGCAGAGAACAAACAGAACAAAACAAACAAAAAGAACAATACACACACAAGTTAATTACTACATGGGTCATCCTGCTACAGAGATGCAAGAGCATATCATGTTAATTTCTAAGTGGGCCCCTCTGCTACTGAGATAAAAGGTGTGTGGCAAATCTGGGACAGGTATCACGAATTAAATTGCAGGGACAGAAGGAAGGCATTTGGAAATGACCCACTATGAGAGAATCAGCTGATGATCAGGAAGTAACAGAAGGGTCAGTGGACATTAATAATTTTGAGGTATAGTTTTCAGCTAATTTGGGCTGACCTGTTGACTTTGTACACTGGGGAAGAGAAAGTGCTATGGAGTTAAGCAGGGTGAGGGGACCGGTGTAAGGGTGCATTTAAACAAAGTAAACTGAATTTTACAAACCTTTTACCCAGCAGGGCTAAGCAACTCTGACACTGTAGAAGAATAAAACATAGGAAAAGGGACAGCATTTTCCTACAGCAGAAGTGAAGATATGGAGTGGGGTCCAGAACAACCATGAAGGTTCAGTAACAGAGAGCTAGTGGTAGCTAGCCTCACTTCCGCTTCTAGCAAGCCCCACCTACTAAGTATGTGACTTTGGCCACGCTATATTGTACTCTGGTTTCCTCGTCTGGAAAATGAAGACTAAAACTACATCTACCTCACATAGTCATTATGTCGTAACTCTTACATTTATGTCAATACTATGCCTCTAATTCCAAAATGAAATTGATGAAAATATCAACTATGGATTTTATTCCAGAGATGAAACTGTGAAGAACAAAAGGATAAACAGGCATAGGTCTCTTAATGAAAGGCTGAAATAATTTTCTAGGAGTCAATCGTTTCAAATTTCGTACTTAATTATTTTGGGTTACAACATATGAGTCTACAGTAAATGCTAATAATCTGTGATCTCGAGTAAGACCAGCATGTAAACATGCTTGGTGATCTTGCGTCCCAACTAAGAACATAGTATCTGAAATTCGCACAGGGACTAAAGTCTTAGCAGAGTCTCAGTTGTATATGTGTGGCAAATCAAGGTAATAGAAGACAGCAGATTTTCACAGCAACTCAATGCTGTGATATTGTATTCAGTTCTTTCTGCTACAAACATTAACCCTAGTTCAGCCACTATATCCTCTTTTTGGGGGAAAACCTGCAAAGGTATGTATGATATAGTGAATTTTTTCATTTTCTATCTGAATACATTGGTATCATTTAGGGGAGAGACAGATTAAAGCTCCTAATGACTTTCTGATGGGGATAATAAGCATTTAAATAAACCATTTATATTCCTGATAATCACATGAGTATCTTTTCAAAAGAGAGCAAGTGAAAACATTAAAGAACAAAATTTTCATCTCCTCTTATCATTAGTTGAAATGCTTTTCATTAATGGTGATGGAATAAATGCATTTACTAGTTAGACCGCTAAGTGTCCCTTATCAAGTACTGATAAAGTTGCAAGACACTGCCCTTCCTAGTGTAGGGTAACCTGAATGCTTTCTGCCCTTCCATCAGCTCAGATAAGGTGCACCAAATGATCTTTCCAACTGCAGTTGTATCACCTGAATGCAATTAACACCTTATTAAGTGTTAAGGCATTTCTACAGGCAATAAATTAGTCATGGCTCAGTACCTCACAAATAGTTCTTAGTACAGTACTTGAGACACTGTGATTTACGCTATATTGTACTCTGGTTTCCTCGTCTGGAAAATGAAGACTAAAACTACATCTACCTCACATAGTCATTATGTCGTAACTCTTACATTTATGTCAATACTATGCCTCTAATTCCAAAATGAAATTGATGAAAATATCAACTATGGATTTTATTCCAGAGATGAAACTGTGAAGAACAAAAGGATAAACAGGCATAGGTCTCTTAATGAAAGGCTGAAATAATTTTCTAGGAGTCAATCGTTTCAAATTTCGTACTTAATTATTTTGGGTTACAACATATGAGTCTACAGTAAATGCTAATAATCTGTGATCTCGAGTAAGACCAGCATGTAAACATGCTTGGTGATCTTGCGTCCCAACTAAGAACATAGTATCTGAAATTCGCACAGGGACTAAAGTCTTAGCAGAGTCTCAGTTGTATATGTGTGGCAAATCAAGGTAATAGAAGACAGCAGATTTTCACAGCAACTCAATGCTGTGATATTGTATTCAGTTCTTTCTGCTACAAACATTAACCCTAGTTCAGCCACTATATCCTCTTTTTGGGGGAAAACCTGCAAAGGTATGTATGATATAGTGAATTTTTTCATTTTCTATCTGAATACATTGGTATCATTTAGGGGAGAGACAGATTAAAGCTCCTAATGACTTTCTGATGGGGATAATAAGCATTTAAATAAACCATTTATATTCCTGATAATCACATGAGTATCTTTTCAAAAGAGAGCAAGTGAAAACATTAAAGAACAAAATTTTCATCTCCTCTTATCATTAGTTGAAATGCTTTTCATTAATGGTGATGGAATAAATGCATTTACTAGTTAGACCGCTAAGTGTCCCTTATCAAGTACTGATAAAGTTGCAAGACACTGCCCTTCCTAGTGTAGGGTAACCTGAATGCTTTCTGCCCTTCCATCAGCTCAGATAAGGTGCACCAAATGATCTTTCCAACTGCAGTTGTATCACCTGAATGCAATTAACACCTTATTAAGTGTTAAGGCATTTCTACAGGCAATAAATTAGTCATGGCTCAGTACCTCACAATAGTTCTTTAGTACAGTACTTGAGACACTCACTGTAGGTGACAGAAAAATGCTAAGAACAATTAAATACATTCTTTATAGCAATACAATTACAGGGATAATTTTATATTTGTCTTAGTGATGCTGACTGCACAAGCAGTCAGACAGTATGAATCAAAGACTTCTTTTTTTATGACAACTGGGTTTACTCTGAATTCAGGCAAAGTGTAGTGTCAGAAAGCTCAGAGTGTATTTCTGGAATTTTTTCATTAAATTTGTCATGAAACCATTCTTTTATAAGTTTTGTTCTCATTTTCTTGCCTATACGGAAAATTGTAAGGTACAGAAAATTAACTATAATCATTTTAATGAAAAAATTGCAAGATGAATGTGGAGCAACTCTAATATACACAAGTAATTTTAAAATTTTGTAGCCATGTTATAGGAATAAAAAGTTTACTCATCAGAAAAAAACACCTCTTTCATTTTTATTCTATACTACAGTTTATAGTCCACATGAAAATGGATGAAATATTTTTATTAAAAAATAGAAATATAACTATTGATAATTAAATAGATTTTACACACACTCACACACATTTTCAAACAGTCTCTTTTTGCATTTCCTCTGAGAGTCAAGTTTTCTAGCTGCTTTCTCTTCCTCTAAAGAATCATCATCAATGATTGAAAGCAGCACAGAATTTACACTTTGTAACAACATCGTTCTTCCAAGGGATGTTCTTCCAAGGGAACTGGAGAACCTTTCCTAGGTGCAGATGTTAGAAGTTATAAGATACTTGATTTCTTCACTAAATATGAGCTCTAGATCTACTGCTGTCAATGTGAGTTTGCAGTATATACGTACACATGAGTGAAAAATTCAAGTTATTTGCAAGTAAGTATCTCTTTGGATTTTGCGTGCATATACTGTTAAAAAGGAAGCGATACGATTTTTTCCTTTCCTTGTCAGGAAACTAGGCACTTTTATCAGCTCGATAAGGTGCACCAAATGATCTTTCCCCCTGCAGTTGTCTCGCCTGAACGCCACTAACACCTTATTAACTGCTAAGGCATTTCTACAGGCAATAACTCAGTCATGGCTCAGTACCTCACAATAGTTCTGTAGTACAGTACCTGAGACACTCACTGTAGGTGACAGAAAAATGCTAAGAACAATTAAATACATTCTTTATAGCAATACAATTACAGGGATAATTTTATATTTGTCTTAGTGATGCTGACTGCACAAGCAGTCAGACAGTATGAATCAAAGACTTCTTTTTTTATGACAACTGGGTTTACTCTGAATTCAGGCAAAGTGTAGTGTCAGAAAGCTCAGAGTGTATTTCTGGAATTTTTTCATTAAATTTGTCATGAAACCATTCTTTTATAAGTTTTGTTCTCATTTTCTTGCCTATACGGAAAATTGTAAGGTACAGAAAATTAACTATAATCATTTTAATGAAAAAATTGCAAGATGAATGTGGAGCAACTCTAATATACACAAGTAATTTTAAAATTTTGTAGCCATGTTATAGGAATAAAAAGTTTACTCATCAGAAAAAAACACCTCTTTCATTTTTATTCTATACTACAGTTTATAGTCCACATGAAAATGGATGAAATATTTTTATTAAAAAATAGAAATATAACTATTGATAATTAAATAGATTTTACACACACTCACACACATTTTCAAACAGTCTCTTTTTGCATTTCCTCTGAGAGTCAAGTTTTCTAGCTGCTTTCTCTTCCTCTAAAGAATCATCATCAATGATTGAAAGCAGCACAGAATTTACACTTTGTAACAACATCGTTCTTCCAAGGGATGTTCTTCCAAGGGAACTGGAGAACCTTTCCTAGGTGCAGATGTTAGAAGTTATAAGATACTTGATTTCTTCACTAAATATGAGCTCTAGATCTACTGCTGTCAATGTGAGTTTGCAGTATATACGTACACATGAGTGAAAAATTCAAGTTATTTGCAAGTAAGTATCTCTTTGGATTTTGCGTGCATATACTGTTAAAAAGTAAGCGATACGATTTTTTTTTCCTTTCCTTGTCAGGAAACTAGGCACTAGTATTAAATGCCACATAAATAGCTAATTGGGTGGAATGATCAGAAGATTACATAAACCACTTCTCAGTTGGGAAACTCTGAGACAAGCTGCAGTGGAATGTAGGTCAAGTGTTTTCTCACCCTTTTCTGTGCATATAAAATTAATATTTCTTAATGAATTCCAAATTGGCAATTTTCAGCTTTCCTGTTAAACTACAAACCAGATCATGAGATCTATTAGGTTAAAATCACCCTAGTCCACCTCCTCATATTGCAGTTGAGAAATTAAAATCTAAATAGGTTAAAAATAAGTAAAACCAATAAAGAACAATGTGCCATGATATACTTGTCAATAATTTTGTAACTCCTGAGGATTTTTCTCCTGAACGTCTCTCCTAAAATAGCTATCACTTTTATAATTTGAAATAAAGGCTTTAGAATATTTTTAAAATATCTTTTTAACAAAACTAAAATTAAAGGGTTCAAGAGAACTACAACGGTATATTTTCCATTGCCAGAAGCAAAATTTTGAATGTATGCTGTGATAGATTATATCTTCTAAAGAGTGCCACTGCAATAAAACCCATGTTACCCTCTCTCCTACAAGCCTCAGTCCCCTCTCCTTGAAACCTGGTTGACATTTGTGAGCACCCCTGCCAACAGAATACACTGAAACCAGAGTACATTGAAATCTTCATGAATTCCAAGACTGGGTCATTAATATGTCTTTCACACCCACCTTGGCTTTTTGCTTGTTGTATCTGTGTTTAAGAAGATTCTTTCTTCAAAGTCTGCCACCACACTAAGAGGAAATGCAGTCTCGCCATGGGGAGCTAGAGGAGCTAGAGACCACATGCTCAATGCCTCCATTTAGGTATTCTGGCCAACAGATGCAACTAAGATCCTTTCAAATAGTCAATACCAGCTACCAAATATGTGAATAAACAGCCTGGAGATGAAACCACCTCCTAGCTATCAAATCATCTTTGAATTCTTCCAATTGAGGCCCTAATCTGTACCCTTTCTGAACTCTTGAAACACATAATCTGTGATCAATAAAATGATATTATTTTGCACCTAAGAACAGGGTGGTTTGTTTTACATCAATAAATACTAAAATCATACGTCTATTCCAAAAAAGAGTTACTTCCCATTGAAAAACAAGAAATGAGAAATTAATAAGGCATTCAATCTTCCAAATACCTAAGAGAAAATAAAAAGCTTGCAAATATCACTATGAGCCAATAAAAATAAACTTAATATACTTAAAAAATCAAACCATCTTGCTTTAAATGCTTAGAATCAAAATTGAGTTTTCAGAAAATGCTTGAGCACTCTGTGAATTCTTTGCAAAAGTCATCAGACTTCTAAATGTTGAAAACCTTGATTTCAGTCTCATGAACAAAGACTATCAAAACAAGAGAAAAGGGAAATGCTACATTTTCACTGTGATTGAGAATACACACAGTAGTACATATGAAAATGCTCCAATGACATAAAATATAAGAGTTCTTAAGGATGAAATCTACTTTAAAAACCTTTTAAATATAATCTTAAACTATAGTTCCTAAGACACTAGAGTCACAAAATGAATAAAATGCAAGATTTTTTTAGTATGACCATAATGAGAAATTACTATATCTAATAATACAGCATCCATCAGATTAATGTGGAACAAGGGATATTAATTGCTATGAACGCATCATTTGACACCCTGTAATGCAATCTGAGCATAATTTCCTTGTTCCTTTGGGTTAGTGATTGTGTCCCATCTGGACACATAAATGTCAGAAGAAGCAGATGAGGCTAATTAAATAGCTCTACTTTATAATAGAGTTGTAAGCTAAAAAGGTCATTAAATCATTCATTCAAACAGTAGGATACATATTTAATAAACAGTAAGTACAAGGTATTAAGAGACATCTAGCAAAGTCTTAGGCGGGGACTAGGTGGGAAAGCTCCAGGTTGATTTCTTCAAAGTGATAGCATCTACGCAGACACCCAAATAGCAAATAAGATTGCACTAAATAAAGAGACAAGTGGCAAAATGTCCCAAGAAAAATGATAGCCTATATAATAAAAGCTCAAAGGAGAATAAAAAGTATGAAATATTTAGGAAAGTCTAAGTTTATCTGGCGCTTAAAATTTGAGGAGAAGAATGGCAGCAGCTGAGACTGAACAGGGATGTGGGGCAAGGATATGATATACCCTACGAGTGGATTTGGCTTTATGCTATGACTTTGAAGTGTTTTAGGTACAGAAGTGACACAATCAGACTATTCTCTATTAAGATCTCTCAGGACAGAAGCAAAAAAGATCAATTAGAAAGTAGTTTGCATTGATCCAAGGAAAAGACAATAGTGGCTTCAAGTAAAAAGGGACAAAGGAAATGCAGAGAAATGAATCCAGTGATGTTAAGGTAGAACTATCAGTGAGATTTGTTGTAGATTTATTGACTGTGGGGCTGAGGAAGATATTAGGTACTGAGAATGTACCACAGTATCAGGCTTCAACACCTGAGAGGATTGTGATGACAACTTCTGAAACAAGAGGCGTAAATGGAATACTTGGTTGGGGTGGGGTTATGAAGAGGCAGACATTTTTAGATATGCTGACTTTGAGATGCCTATGGAACATGCAGCCAGAGATATTAAAGAGCCTCTTGGATCTGGAGCTCAGGGGAATGGTGCATTCTAGAGCTAGTGAGTTGGAGACCAAAGGTTTCCAGATGTTACTTGAAACATCATGAGGGAGTGCAATCATCTTGAGAGAATATATCAGATGAGAGGTGTAGAGAATTAAGCGTGTGAAAACTAATGCTATGTATGCATAAGAGAAAAAGAGAACATTCAGAAGAAGGATAAAAGGAATAATCATAATGACAAGAGAATGTTGTAAAGAGAGGTAGGGTCATAGAAGTAAGGAAAACAGAACTGTTTATTAAAGAAGGATTTGTCATTAATTCAAATGCTATAGTAGCAAAATAAATTCTGGAAAACATTTACTGACTTTCGCCTTCCTTTTTGCTAGTCCCAAACATTACATTCAGTACAGTTTGCCCCATCTATACCCTTTAGGTTTCTACTAATTTCAGAAGGATAAACTGTTTGATTATAGTAATCATACAATTAGAGATATTAGAGATAAATGGAGTTTATATTTTTCATAATGCCACTCAAACTATACTGTATTGGAAAAATCATATAGCAAAATTTATTTCCTAAAACTCCTTCTGTAGTTACTGTCATAATAAATCTAATTTAATAATTATTAATTTGCTAGAAGTGTCTACTTGGAACATAGGTCAACTGAGGCACAAGGACATCTGGGGCAAGGATATGATATACCCTACGAGTGGATTTGGCTATGACTTTGAAGTGTTTTAGGTACAGAAGTGACACAATCAGACTATTCTCTATTAAGATCTCTCAGGACAGAAGCAAAAAAGATCAATTAGAAAGTAGTTTGCATTGATCCAAGGAAAAGACAATAGTGGCTTCAAGTAAAAAGGGACAAAGGAAATGCAGAGAAATGAATCCAGTGATGTTAAGGTAGAACTATCAGTGAGATTTGTTGTAGATTTATTGACTGTGGGGCTGAGGAAGATATTAGGTACTGAGAATGTACCACAGTATCAGGCTTCAACACCTGAGAGGATTGTGATGACAACTTCTGAAACAAGAGGCGTAAATGGAATACTTGGTTGGGGTGGGGTTATGAAGAGGCAGACATTTTTAGATATGCTGACTTTGAGATGCCTATGGAACATGCAGCCAGAGATATTAAAGAGCCTCTTGGATCTGGAGCTCAGGGGAATGGTGCATTCTAGAGCTAGTGAGTTGGAGACCAAAGGTTTCCAGATGTTACTTGAAACATCATGAGGGAGTGCAATCATCTTGAGAGAATATATCAGATGAGAGGTGTAGAGAATTAAGCGTGTGAAAACTAATGCTATGTATGCATAAGAGAAAAAGAGAACATTCAGAAGAAGGATAAAAGGAATAATCATAATGACAAGAGAATGTTGTAAAGAGAGGTAGGGTCATAGAAGTAAGGAAAACAGAACTGTTTATTAAAGAAGGATTTGTCATTAATTCAAATGCTATAGTAGCAAAATAAATTCTGGAAAACATTTACTGACTTTACCCTTCATTTTTGCTAGTCCCAAACATTACATTCAGTACAGTTTGCCCCATCTATACCCTTTAGGTTTCTACTAATTTCAGAAGGATAAACTGTTTGATTATAGTAATCATACAATTAGAGATATTAGAGATAAATGGAGTTTATATTTTTCATAATGCCACTCAAACTATACTGTATTGGAAAAATCATATAGCAAAATTTATTTCCTAAAACTCCTTCTGTAGTTACTGTCATAATAAATCTAATTTAATAATTATTAATTTGCTAGAAGTGTCTACTTGGAACATAGGTCAACTGAGGCACAAGGACATCTGGTGATCACTTGAGATTTCCTTAGGTATAGGAAACGCTCTCTGGATAGCGACTCATTTATTCTGATACTGAGTCCTATATCCGAGGCTTTAAAAGACATCAGGCAAAGCAAATAATCTTGTTAATTTCCCCTAGAACACTTTTATAATATCCATTATTCTGCCTTTATCATTTTCAAGTAGACATAAACAACTTTAGAGCTTCAAATAATTAAAACTTTTACACGTTGTATGTGATTCTTTAAAGCTTTCATCACTTTGTCAATTAACAAACAAAGGGAAAAACTTCATTTGTTCCAGTTATGCCTGGAAGCTGAAGTCCCTAATAAAAAGGCTTCTTCCATAAGTAAAAGAAAATGCCCTAAGGCACTGACTTTCCCTAACTTTCAGAACTATAAACCAATTATCGCACTTTCTAAGTACATTCAATGCTTTCTAAGTGCAAAACAGAGGGACCTTGTTAATCCCTTCTATACTACAATATTTCTATGTATAACCACACAGATCTATGTACCGTTTCAGCAAGCCGAGAGAAGTGGTAGACGCTTTTCACTGCTTATTGCTTAAACACCCAATAACTTTTACTCAAATGAAATGCATAAATAAAGTAAATTTATCATCCAAGCATTATTTTATGAGAGTAGGTGGCTATACCAGACAAGATCATTGATGGGGGGGGGCACTTCTATTGGTCTTTCATTTATCTATTTTCATCCATCTTTCGTTCTTTGGCTTATGTGGGCCTCCCATCACAGTGGCCTCTCTCGCTGCAGAGCACCAGCTCTGGGCGCATGCACTCCAGAGCTCCTGCTCGGTAGTTGGACACATCGGTCCAGCCACTCTGCGGCATGTGGGATCTTCCCAGGCCAGGGAGTAAACTGGCACCCCCTGCACTGCAAGGCAGTGTCCTTACCCACTGGACCACCAGGGAAGCCCCAGACAAGGTCATATTTAAGGATAAGTCTTAAAAGCAGCAGGCACCACCAAAGCAAAAGTGTCAAGATAGAGAGATTTAAGGCATTATTAATTGTGTGTTATGTCTATGGATATTTGCTGAGTTTCTAATCTTAGTGCTAAGCACTAAGGATAAGCATGTAAAAAAAGATCAAGATCCCATCCTTGAGGGGTTTACAAAAATTCCAAGTCAAAGAATTGAATAACGAAAGAAAACAGGAAAGGATTTCAGCATAATATAGCATGTCAGGAGATACTACCAGGCTACCCAACAATCCTGGCCTTTTAATCTCTTCCTTCCTTTCTTTTCCCAGATAGCCACCCTCCCATCTCCAGCTATGAATTCAAGGGAGGTAGGCCTCAGACCCAGTTCCAAAGAGTGAATCATAATTGATAAAGACAATCATCCTATAATGACTCCCCTGGCCTATGACTGGTTGCAGCATAAGCACAAGATATAAGTTTATCTACTGAGATATCAGAAGCCTGATGAGGTTTTCTGGAAAATGTATCCATAATAATTATGAGAATTAGGGACTTCCCTTGTGGTCCAATGGTTAAGGGGCTTTCCTGGTGGCTCCATGGTAAATAATCTGCCTGGAAGGCAAGAGATGTGGGTTTGATCTCTGGGTCAGCAAGATCCCCAAGAGAAGGAAACGGCAAGCCACTCCCAGATTCATGACTGGGAAATCTCATGAACAGAGGAGCCTGTCAGGCTGCAGTCTAAGGGGTCGCAAAAGAGTCAGACACAACTAAACAACAACCAGCAGCAGCTAAGACTCAAAGAGTTTCCAATGCAAAGGGTATGGTTTTGATCCCTTGTCAAGAAACAAGCCAGGAATTTCAAATCCTAAAAGATGATGCTGTTGAAGTGCTGCACTCAATATGCCACCAGATTTGGAAAACTCAGAAGTGGCCACAGGACTGGAAAAGGTCAGTTTTCATTACAGTTCCAAAGAAGGGCAACGCCAAAGAATGTTCAAACTACCATACAATTGCTCTCATTTCACGTGATAGCAGGGTAATGCTCAAAGTCCTCCAAGCTGGGCTTCAACATTAGGTGAATTGAGAATTTCCAGATTTACAAACTTGATTTAGAAAAGGCAGAGTAACCAGGTATCAAATTGCCAGCATCCACTGGATCATAGAAAAAACATGAGAATTTCAGAAAAACATCCGCTTCATTGACTATGCTAAAGTCTTTGACTGTGCAGATCAAAACAAATTGGAAAATTCTGAGAGATGGGAATAATACCATACCACCTTACCTGCCTCCTGAGAAACCTGTATGCAGGGCAAGAAACAACAATTAGAACCAGACATGAAACAATGGACTGGTTCCAAATTGGAAAAAGAGTATGTCCAGCCTGTATACTGTCACCCTGCTTATTTAATTTCTATACAGAGTACATCATGTGGAATGCAGGGCTCGATGAAGCATAAGCTGGAATCAAGATTTCCAGGAGAAATATCAATATCCTCAGACATGTAGATGGCACTACCCTAACAGCATAAAGCAAAGAGGAAACCGCTCCTTGATGAAGGTGAAAGAGGAGAGTGAAAAAGCTGGCTTAAGATTCAACATTCAAAAAACTAAGATCATGGCATCCAGCCCCATCACTTTATGGCTAATAGATGCAGAAACAAAGGAAAGTGAAGACTTTCTTTTCTTGGGCTCCCAAATCACTGCAAACAGTGACTGCAGCCATGAAATTAACAGACACTTGCTCCTTGAAAGAAAAGCTATGATAAACCTAGACAGCATACTAAAAAGCAGAGACATGACTTTGCTGACAAAAGACTGTATAGTCAAAGCCATGGTTTTTCCAGTATTCATGTATGGATGCATGTTTTTCCAGTAGTCAACAAAAAGTTAGTGGCTTGGAGACATCAGGATCTTCTGTGTGCATATGTATATGCGTGTGTTTTCCTTTGTCTAATACTTTCAGCGTTTTCTCTAGTTCTTGAGTTAGCAGCCTTCATAGCCACAAAATGGCAACAGCAGAACTAGGCATCTGATCATGACAAAACAATATCCAATGGAATAAGAAGGATTTCTTTCTATATAATTCTCATTGCTATTATTATTACTTTTTGACCATGCCATCTGGCATATAGTCATGTCCAAGCTGGGCTTCAACATTAGGTGAATTGAGAATTTCCAGATTTACAAACTTGATTTAGAAAAGGCAGAGTAACCAGGTATCAAATTGCCAGCATCCACTGGATCATAGAAAAAACATGAGAATTTCAGAAAAACATCCGCTTCATTGACTATGCTAAAGTCTTTGACTGTGCAGATCAAAACAAATTGGAAAATTCTGAGAGATGGGAATAATACCATACCACCTTACCTGCCTCCTGAGAAACCTGTATGCAGGGCAAGAAACAACAATTAGAACCAGACATGAAACAATGGACTGGTTCCAAATTGGAAAAAGAGTATGTCCAGCCTGTATACTGTCACCCTGCTTATTTAATTTCTATACAGAGTACATCATGTGGAATGCAGGGCTCGATGAAGCATAAGCTGGAATCAAGATTTCCAGGAGAAATATCAATATCCTCAGACATGTAGATGGCACTACCCTAACAGCATAAAGCAAAGAGGAAACCGCTCCTTGATGAAGGTGAAAGAGGAGAGTGAAAAAGCTGGCTTAAGATTCAACATTCAAAAAACTAAGATCATGGCATCCAGCCCCATCACTTTATGGCTAATAGATGCAGAAACAAAGGAAAGTGAAGACTTTCTTTTCTTGGGCTCCCAAATCACTGCAAACAGTGACTGCAGCCATGAAATTAACAGACACTTGCTCCTTGAAAGAAAAGCTATGATAAACCTAGACAGCATACTAAAAAGCAGAGACATGACTTTGCTGACAAAAGACTGTATAGTCAAAGCCATGGTTTTTCCAGTATTCATGTATGGATGCATGTTTTTCCAGTAGTCAACAAAAAGTTAGTGGCTTGGAGACATCAGGATCTTCTGTGTGCATATGTATATGCGTGTGTTTTCCTTTGTCTAATACTTTCAGCGTTTTCTCTAGTTCTTGAGTTAGCAGCCTTCATAGCCACAAAATGGCAACAGCAGAACTAGGCATCTGATCATGACAAAACAATATCCAATGGAATAAGAAGGATTTCTTTCTATATAATTCTCATTACTATTATTATTACTTTTTTTTGACCATGCCATCTGGCAGGTAGGACATCAGTTCCCTGTTCTTCTTCAGTTGCTCAGTCATGTCCCACTCTTTTTGACTCCGTGGACTACAGCACACCGGGATTCCCTATCCTTCACCATCTCCCAGAGCTTGCTCAAACTCATCTCTACTGAATCTGTGATGGCATCCAATCATCTCACCCTCTATCTCCCTCTTCGCCTCCTATCCTCAATCTTTCCCATCATCAGGGTCTTTTCCAATGAGTCAGTTCTCTACCTTGGATGACCAAAGTATTTAGCTTCAGCTTCAGCATCCATACTTCCAATGAATATACAGGGTTAATTTCCTTTAGGATTGACTGGTTTTATCTCCTTGCTGTCCAAAGGATTCTCAAGAGTGTTCTCCAACACCACAGTTCGAAAACATCATTTCTATGGTACTCAGTCTTCTTTGCGGTCCAACTTTTTGTTATAACAGATAATTAATTGTCAATGTTGTTTAAACTGTATAAATCAGATTTCTGTTTCCTGTTGCCAAATGCATGATGGGCAATACAAACACTCTTAATTCACAGACAAGTTAACAGAGACCTCCAAGAGTTAAAGAGATCTGCCACATGTCACGCAACTAGTTATAGCAAGTACCTTAGCAGCCAATCCCCTTTTAAATCAATGCTTATCACATTTGATGGCTACTCTTCACCAATGCTAACCTGACCATGCTGAGTTAAGAAAATGTCCTTATTTCTGATCTATTACCTTGGTTGGAAAACACCATCTCATTTCCATGACTGTCTATCACATGACTTACTGATTAACCAGAAACAGGCATGCTCATTATGTACTAAATCCAAAATATGTTTGCATAAAATAAATTCTGACACATATTACATGTAACCATAGCCATTTGGTGATTTTTTACCATTTCTGCTGGCAAATGTAGTGCCTTGAACCTTTAATAATATGGAAGTTTACAATTAAGTTTTATTTAAGCTCTAAAATATTATAAGGCTCATTTCAGCTTTTGCTAATGTATCATCAGAGTTCAAGAAAACTATGCTTTCATTTATTTCTGGTATAATGTGATATACATTAACTAAAGCTTAAAGGAACACCATCAAAATCCAATAGTGTTTTCTAAGTGAATATAATTTTCCAATAGGTGTAAATCCTAAGATAAAATGGATTACCTGGATGGTTTGGCATACAGTGTTAAAGATGAAGGTGGTATATCTTAAGGAATTATAGATCAAATATGGTGAGAAAAGCAAGCATCTGGGGGGTGAGGTATCAGTGGCCATGGGAGACTGATTATATATATATATATATATACATATACACATACACATACATAGGACAATTGATCACATTAGTAAATATACTAAGGATAATGGGAACATTTTTTTTTTTTTTTTAACAGAAGGGAAAGAGACTCACAAATGTGAAAGGGAAAACAAACTAGAATAAACTTCCAGTGGTGCTAGATTGGAATTGGAATTACTGGTTTGAAATTATAGTTTTCAGTATATATACAGAGAAATAAAAACAGATGGATACATAAATGTATGTTTGCACATATGTGTGTGTTGTGTATATATAGATATAGATGTAGATAAGAATGCATAGACGTGTAGCATTCCTAGCTTTCCTACTGAAAGGGTTTGAAGCAGTGACACCCAGTTGAATTCAGCATGCCTAGCATCCAAATCATAAAACCAAGACTCCTTGGATAAATGGTTGATACCATGCTGGCACAAGGGAAATATAAAATAAGCCTATAATATCTTGTTGTGTTAGAATGTAGGAAAATGATCACAGAACTATGGGGATTTGTCCAAGGGTCACAGAACTCAGCTGGGCTACCACTGGTCAAAACTTGGAAATTTGTGCATAAAATAAATAACTGAATAAAACAAGAAACTAAGTTCATACTGATATCAAGAAATAAAAAATTAATTTAAAGTTTGATGAGGCACAGAATATGTATATAGTGTTGACCCATTAAAGACTTAATAAAGAGGAAAAAAAGTGACTTTTCAGAGGAAAAGACTGGCAGACATCACTTTAATCAAGCTATCAATGTGAACACCATCAGCAATGAAACAATCTAAATCATGCAACAAACAGTAGAACGCAATGACAAGAACACTGTATTACTTCTGTGACATACCTACCAAAAACCCAAAGCATCATGTGACCCTAATCAGGAGAAGACTGTTTTTAAATGCAGGTTTTATTATTTTTTTCAGGTGTGGTAAAGCCAACACATCAGGAAATGGCCATTGAAAACATAACTGTTATTCATACATAATTCCTAAGAGGACTGGACACACCATGGTATGCATGGCCACAGAAGGAAGCACCAGAATTAGAGGCTGTAGGAACAAGGAGAAAGCATGAGGGGAATCCATCCTCATTATAATCTTTTCAGGGAAGGTAAGGCAAGGAACAATAGGCAGGTTTGGGACTGGCTAGTCTCAAGAATTTCAGCATCCTCTGGGGTATTGGGCCTAGCTCTAGTTGTCTTCTAAGTCTAAATTTGGCTTCCTGTAGTGGATGCCCCAGATAGAGGAGATGCTTCTCATCTACAAAAACTCTAAAATTGCAACTAGCTATTCAACAACCTGCTTAGAGGCTCTACAGTGAGGCTAATGACAACTTCCTCCAAGAGGATTAAGCCACACACCACACCTCCCAGGACTGCAGCTGCCAGAGCCCTGGGCCTGCAGCAGACCACTGCTGACCCATGCCTTCACAGGAGACACTCAAACACTCAAAAATATGTCATTGAGAGGAGACTGCTGGAGCCTACCAAAAAAGATAACCCACGTCTAAGGGCAAAGCAGAAGCTGCAACAAGATGGTAGGAAGGGTGTTGTCACATTAAACGTCAAAACCAGCAGAGATGTTCAGAGGACACAAACAAAACCTTGTGTGGACCAGGAGCCAGAGAAAGGAGCAGTGACCTCCACAAGAGACTGAGTCAAAGGGACCCTTTCTGAATAAAACAAGAAACTAAGTTCATACTGATATCAAGAAATAAAAAATTAATTTAAAGTTTGATGAGGCACAGAATATGTATATAGTGTTGACCCATTAAAGACTTAATAAAGAGGAAAAAAAGTGACTTTTCAGAGGAAAAGACTGGCAGACATCACTTTAATCAAGCTATCAATGTGAACACCATCAGCAATGAAACAATCTAAATCATGCAACAAACAGTAGAACGCAATGACAAGAACACTGTATTACTTCTGTGACATACCTACCAAAAAAAAACCCAAAGCATCATGTGACCCTAATCAGGAGAAGACTGTTTTTAAATGCAGGTTTTATTATTTTTTTCAGGTGTGGTAAAGCCAACACATCAGGAAATGGCCATTGAAAACATAACTGTTATTCATACATAATTCCTAAGAGGACTGGACACACCATGGTATGCATGGCCACAGAAGGAAGCACCAGAATTAGAGGCTGTAGGAACAAGGAGAAAGCATGAGGGGAATCCATCCTCATTATAATCTTTTCAGGGAAGGTAAGGCAAGGAACAATAGGCAGGTTTGGGACTGGCTAGTCTCAAGAATTTCAGCATCCTCTGGGGTATTGGGCCTAGCTCTAGTTGTCTTCTAAGTCTAAATTTGGCTTCCTGTAGTGGATGCCCCAGATAGAGGAGATGCTTCTCATCTACAAAAACTCTAAAATTGCAACTAGCTATTCAACAACCTGCTTAGAGGCTCTACAGTGAGGCTAATGACAACTTCCTCCAAGAGGATTAAGCCACACACCACACCTCCCAGGACTGCAGCTGCCAGAGCCCTGGGCCTGCAGCAGACCACTGCTGACCCATGCCTTCACAGGAGACACTCAAACACTCAAAAATATGTCATTGAGAGGAGACTGCTGGAGCCTACCAAAAAAGATAACCCACGTCTAAGGGCAAAGCAGAAGCTGCAACAAGATGGTAGGAAGGGTGTTGTCACATTAAACGTCAAAACCAGCAGAGATGTTCAGAGGACACAAACAAAACCTTGTGTGGACCAGGAGCCAGAGAAAGGAGCAGTGACCTCCACAAGAGACTGAGTCAGACCTGCCTTTGAGTGTCTGAGTGACTCCTGCAGAGGCATGTGTCAGCAGGGGCCTGATGCAAGGACAGGGGCTCTGGCAGCAGCAGTCCTGGGAGGTGCAGCATGCTGGCATAGGTCCTTTCGGAGGAAGTCGCCATCGGCCCCACCATAGAGCCGCTGAGCAGGTGGTTCGGCAGCTAGTTGTGATTTTAGTGTTTTTGCAGAAGATGAGAACCACCTCCTCTATCTGGTGCTTTCTACAGGAAGGTAACACAGCCCCACCCATCTACAGAAAATTGGATTAAACATTTACTGAGCAGGGCCTTGCTCACCAGAGCAAGAACCAGTTCTCCACACAGTCTCTCCCAACAGGAAGCTTCCACCAGACTCTTAATCTCATCCATCAAAGGGCAGACAGCATGAAAACCACAATCGCAGAAAACTAACCAAACTGATCACATGGATCACAGCCTTGTTTAACTCAATGAAACTATGAGTCATGCCGTGTAGAGCCGCCCAAGACGGATGGGTCATAGTGGAGAGTTCTGACAAAATGTGGTCCACTGCAGAAGGGAATGACAAACCACTTTAGCATTCTTGCCTTAAGAACTCCAAGAACAGTATGAAAAGGCAAAAAAAAAAAAAAAAAAGCCTAGTAGTAAATGCTCTAAATTGGTTGGTTTGCATAAGAAAGACATGTCCTGTGGAAGAACTGCTTGCTATCTCTACCTTGAGAGGGACAGTCTTCCAAGGCCAGGTCCCATCATCAGAGAATCAAAAACATACAAAGGAAGCAAATACAGTTCATAGAGATAAATGCAGATTGAGGGGCATTTTAAAACACTGTAATCTAAAGTTTCAAAATCATAAAAGTCAAAAGAAGACTTAGGAACTCTTCCAGAATTAAGAAAACCAAAGACCTAACAACTAAATGCAATGTGTGAAGTGAATCCTTTTGCTCTAAAGGACACTACCGGAATAACTGGTGACATGTGAATGGGGTATGAGGATTATATAGTCAGTTTCTGATTTTAATGATAATATTATGGTTATATAGGAGAATTCTTCTGTGTTTATAAGATCACATCTTTCAGGGGAAAGCTCTTGGCATCACTTTGCAGAAAAAGTGCATAATCTAAACTTTGATTTTCCCAAAAGTCAAGTATGGGTGTGAGAGTTGGACAATAAAAAAGGCTGAGTGCTGAAGAACTGATGCTTTGAACTGTGGTGGAGAAGACCCTTGAGTGTTCCTTGGACTGCAAGGAGATTAAACCAGTCAGTCCTAAAGGAAATCAACTCTGAATATTCATTGGAAGGAACGATGCTAAAGCTGAAGCTCCAATACTTTTGCCACCTGATGCAAAGAAACGACTCATTTGAAAAGACCCAGATGTTGGGAAAAATAGAAGGCATTACTAAGTCAATGGACATGAGACTGAACAAACTCTGGAAGATGGTAAAGGACAGGGAAGCTTGGCATGCTGCAATCCATGGGGAAAGCGACAGGGAAGTCCACCCCAAAAGGGCAGACAGCATGAAAACCACAATCGCAGAAAACTAACCAAACTGATCACATGGATCACAGCCTTGTTTAACTCAATGAAACTATGAGTCATGCCGTGTAGAGCCGCCCAAGACGGATGGGTCATAGTGGAGAGTTCTGACAAAATGTGGTCCACTGCAGAAGGGAATGACAAACCACTTTAGCATTCTTGCCTTAAGAACTCCAAGAACAGTATGAAAAGGAAAAAAAAAAAAAAAAAAAGCCTAGTAGTAAATGCTCTAAATTGGTTGGTTTGCATAAGAAAGACATGTCCTGTGGAAGAACTGCTTGCTATCTCTACCTTGAGAGGGACAGTCTTCCAAGGCCAGGTCCCATCATCAGAGAATCAAAAACATACAAAGGAAGCAAATACAGTTCATAGAGATAAATGCAGATTGAGGGGCATTTTAAAACACTGTAATCTAAAGTTTCAAAATCATAAAAGTCAAAAGAAGACTTAGGAACTCTTCCAGAATTAAGAAAACCAAAGACCTAACAACTAAATGCAATGTGTGAAGTGAATCCTTTTGCTCTAAAGGACACTACCGGAATAACTGGTGACATGTGAATGGGGTATGAGGATTATATAGTCAGTTTCTGATTTTAATGATAATATTATGGTTATATAGGAGAATTCTTCTGTGTTTATAAGATCACATCTTTCAGGGGAAAGCTCTTGGCATCACTTTGCAGAAAAAGTGCATAATCTAAACTTTGATTTTCCCAAAAGTCAAGTATGGGTGTGAGAGTTGGACAATAAAAAAGGCTGAGTGCTGAAGAACTGATGCTTTGAACTGTGGTGGAGAAGACCCTTGAGTGTTCCTTGGACTGCAAGGAGATTAAACCAGTCAGTCCTAAAGGAAATCAACTCTGAATATTCATTGGAAGGAACGATGCTAAAGCTGAAGCTCCAATACTTTTGCCACCTGATGCAAAGAAACGACTCATTTGAAAAGACCCAGATGTTGGGAAAAATAGAAGGCATTACTAAGTCAATGGACATGAGACTGAACAAACTCTGGAAGATGGTAAAGGACAGGGAAGCTTGGCATGCTGCAATCCATGGGGTCACAAAGAGTCAGACACGACTGAGCAACTGAACTTACTGACTCACTGCAACATTTAAAATGAGTTAGAATTACATATATATTTATGGAAATATACATTTATGAAAAATATATAAATATAAAATTATAGCATGGGTGAGTAGAGAATATTAAATAAGTATATTTTAAACTCAGAAAATATTCTTAGAAATCTTGAATTTTGAATTTTTCTTACAAACTACAACTGTTTCAAACACACTATCACATTTGTTTCACAGCATAAATGTAGGTACTTTAGCGTCCAGTGTGCAATGATTGGAAAACAAATTAAAGAAGTGTGACAGTCAAGCAACAATGCTAACCAAAGCTCAGGCTGCACCTGACTCCTCAGGTCAACACCTCAGGAGTTAGCCTATTCTAGGATATAGTTCTTAAATTTCATCCAAAAATAGGTACAAAGAAAGGAACAAAGAAGCAGCAGCTGTAAACTTTCAGAAGATTTAGAAATACAAATAAGATCCTACCCTTTCCCTGTCTCAATGAGTCTTGCCTTCTTTCATGAACAGATCTAAGCTGTCTTTGGTCACTCAAGCAGGCTATGTTTTTCAAGGTTGCTGATTGCCTGTGACTATATTCTGGCTGTTTTCCATGAGTCTTCCCACTGCTTCTCCTCAATTGGAAATAAAAGAACTGTTCAAAGAGTTGCCAGCAGGGTGATTTTTGCTTATATCTAGGCATAACAGGGGCTTCCCAAGTGGCGTTAGTGGTGAGAGACGGGTTCAATCCCTGGAGGAGAGCATGGCAATCCACTCCATTATCCTTGCCTGGGAAATCCCATAGACAGAGGAGCCTGTCAGGCTACAGTCCATGGGGTCACAAAGAATCAGGTAGGACTGAGCAACTGAGTCAGAGCAATGAGTCAGCATAACAGAAGACCTGACTTCCCTGTGGGCTTTGATCTTTAATACAAGTCTATGTTGGCTTGTCTTGCTCTTGGTTTTTATCTGAGAAAGGTTATGAGCCCCTGTACAACTCTTTCAGGATGGGTTTTTCTATTAATGTATCACTGGGCTTATCTATGCCTTGTATTCTGGGGGTCAGCAAATACTTTTAACTCCTTCCGGAGATATCATACAGTAGGCCCTGTCTTCTGTTTAAAACAGCTGGATAGCATTTTCAGAGCAGATATAACTGATTTGGATAAAGGAATCTGTATGCCAATTAACACCATGTATTATTAATAGGTGTGGCCTCTTCCATCACATAGCACACTCCATACCACACATTGAGACCAGAACAGACCATTCATTTGTTCAGCAAAAATTTCCTGAGCATCTACTACAAGTCAGGCCCTATATTAAGCATTTAGGGCATATCAGTGAGCAAAACAGAAACAAATCACTGCTCATTTGGGGTTTATATCTAGCAGAAAAGGAAATGACTAAGCACAATGAGCACAATTAGCAATTAAATTATAGCACGTGCTAGAAGGTGATAAATGCCACAGTAAAAATAAAAAATATACAGCAATGTAATGACAATTAAAATTAATGGGTATGGGACATGTGAATTTTAAGTTAAAACAACCAAACTAATAACAGAAGAGTGTTTGTTTTTTGGTCAGGAAAAAAAATTAAGACAGATTTTTTTAAAAAACTAAAATAATAATTGAGATTGCTAGTTAATGTTAACAACAGAAAGTTTTTTCTGTATGGTCAATGATTTGTCCTAAATTCTCTATAACCCAGGTTTGGGGAGGTTAAGATGGAAGGAACCAAACCAGGAGAACAAAAGAATCAGCAGAGCTTTTCAAAAACAGCTGAGAGCTATGGAGGCTGAGGAGACCAAGGTGTAGAAGGCATAACGGGGCGTTAGTGGTGAGAGACGGGTTCAATCCCTGGAGGAGAGCATGGCAATCCACTCCATTATCCTTGCCTGGGAAATCCCATAGACAGAGGAGCCTGTCAGGCTACAGTCCATGGGGTCACAAAGAATCAGGTAGGACTGAGCAACTGAGTCAGAGCAATGAGTCAGCATAACAGAAGACCTGACTTCCCTGTGGGCTTTGATCTTTAATACAAGTCTATGTTGGCTTGTCTTGCTCTTGGTTTTTATCTGAGAAAGGTTATGAGCCCCTGTACAACTCTTTCAGGATGGGTTTTTCTATTAATGTATCACTGGGCTTATCTATGCCTTGTATTCTGGGGGTCAGCAAATACTTTTAACTCCTTCCGGAGATATCATACAGTAGGCCCTGTCTTCTGTTTAAAACAGCTGGATAGCATTTTCAGAGCAGATATAACTGATTTGGATAAAGGAATCTGTATGCCAATTAACACCATGTATTATTAATAGGTGTGGCCTCTTCCATCACATAGCACACTCCATACCACACATTGAGACCAGAACAGACCATTCATTTGTTCAGCAAAAATTTCCTGAGCATCTACTACAAGTCAGGCCCTATATTAAGCATTTAGGGCATATCAGTGAGCAAAACAGAAACAAATCACTGCTCATTTGGGGTTTATATCTAGCAGAAAAGGAAATGACTAAGCACAATGAGCACAATTAGCAATTAAATTATAGCACGTGCTAGAAGGTGATAAATGCCACAGTAAAAATAAAAAATATACAGCAATGTAATGACAATTAAAATTAATGGGTATGGGACATGTGAATTTTAAGTTAAAACAACCAAACTAATAACAGAAGAGTGTTTGTTTTTTGGTCAGGAAAAAAAATTAAGACAGATTTTTTTAAAAAACTAAAATAATAATTGAGATTGCTAGTTAATGTTAACAACAGAAAGTTTTTTCTGTATTGTCAATGATTTGTCCTAAATTCTCTATAACCCAGGTTTGGGGAGGTTAAGATGGAAGGAACCAAACCAGGAGAACAAAAGAATCAGCAGAGCTTTTCAAAAACAGCTGAGAGCTATGGAGGCTGAGGAGACTGTAGAAGAGAAAGAGATGGGGGAGAAAGACCCTGGAGGAAGAATTCCATTATGCCATTTAAGGTGGAATCAGAATCCACTAACAAGGGTAAATGGAGGGAGAAAGCAGAGACATCTTTTGCATGTTTCCCTAGATTCTACTGGTCTTCTTGATTGCCTATTAGATTTTTCTGGAAAAGGACCATGTCTTCTTTTTCTATCTTTCTTATTCAGGCCACAAATGACCTCCTGGTTACCACAGCTAATGGAAAATTTTCCATCTCCATCTTGATTTCTCGGTCGACTCCTCCCTCCCATTAAATACCTTCTAATTTCTTGACTTCTGAGTCTCTGCACTCTTGCCCTTCAGATTCTCTGTTTTCAGTCTCCTTTGTTGATTCCTCCATACCCTCCATACCCTCTAAATTTAGAATGACCCAGTCCTCTATATCTATACTCACCCTTGAAGAAACTATATCCAGGCTTATGGCACTAAACATCATCTCAGTGATAAATCCCTATCTCCATCTGAGAATTTGACCTGCTATTTAACATTTCCACGGGGAGGTCCATAGTCATGCCAAATCTAACATACCCCAAACTAAACTCTTGATTTTCCCCATTCACCAGTTCTCCTCTAGACTCTCCCATGTTGGTAAATGGCAATTCTGTTCACTGGTTTGAACAGTATGAAAACCCAGGCACACTAAGAGTCCTTACTTCTCAGGACTGTGGCATGTGCTGATTCCTCTGCTTAGAACTCTTTCTCCCCTTCTCCTCCATTCTTCATAACTCACTCCCTCATTTCCTTCAGGTCTCAAATGCTGCCTCCTAAGAGTTCTTTTCCGATGACCCTTCCAAAAGGAGGGTCCTCTGCCATTACTTAGCCCCTTGCTTTATCTCTCTTCACAAAACTTTCACTTGTTGATATATGTTTATTTTTTGCCTATATCTTCTTTCAGGAAAAAAGATCAATGACAACAGGGATTTTATTTTTGTGTATCTCCTAAATTCTCTATAACCAGGGGAAAAACCAAACCAGGAGAACAAAAGAATCAGCAGAGCTTTTCAAAAACAGCTGAGAGCTATGGAGGCTGAGGAGACTGTAGAAGAGAAAGAGATGGGGGAGAAAGACCCTGGAGGAAGAATTCCATTATGCCATTTAAGGTGGAATCAGAATCCACTAACAAGGGTAAATGGAGGGAGAAAGCAGAGACATCTTTTGCATGTTTCCCTAGATTCTACTGGTCTTCTTGATTGCCTATTAGATTTTTCTGGAAAAGGACCATGTCTTCTTTTTCTATCTTTCTTATTCAGGCCACAAATGACCTCCTGGTTACCACAGCTAATGGAAAATTTTCCATCTCCATCTTGATTTCTCGGTCGACTCCTCCCTCCCATTAAATACCTTCTAATTTCTTGACTTCTGAGTCTCTGCACTCTTGCCCTTCAGATTCTCTGTTTTCAGTCTCCTTTGTTGATTCCTCCATACCCTCCATACCCTCTAAATTTAGAATGACCCAGTCCTCTATATCTATACTCACCCTTGAAGAAACTATATCCAGGCTTATGGCACTAAACATCATCTCAGTGATAAATCCCTATCTCCATCTGAGAATTTGACCTGCTATTTAACATTTCCACGGGGAGGTCCATAGTCATGCCAAATCTAACATACCCCAAACTAAACTCTTGATTTTCCCCATTCACCAGTTCTCCTCTAGACTCTCCCATGTTGGTAAATGGCAATTCTGTTCACTGGTTTGAACAGTATGAAAACCCAGGCACACTAAGAGTCCTTACTTCTCAGGACTGTGGCATGTGCTGATTCCTCTGCTTAGAACTCTTTCTCCCCTTCTCCTCCATTCTTCATAACTCACTCCCTCATTTCCTTCAGGTCTCAAATGCTGCCTCCTAAGAGTTCTTTTCCGATGACCCTTCCAAAAGGAGGGTCCTCTGCCATTACTTAGCCCCTTGCTTTATCTCTCTTCACAAAACTTTCACTTGTTGATATATGTTTATTTTTTGCCTATATCTTCTTTCAGGAAAAAAGATCAATGACAACAGGGATTTTATTTTTGTGTATCTCTATGACTAAGAATAGTGCCTGGCATATATATTCAATAAAAATTATATTCAGTAAAAATTCTGGAATGAATAAGAGAATAAAGCTACATGATGTAGATATAAGATGTATTATGCAATATTAGGTTAAGTTTTTAACTGAGGTGAAGATGGTCCCTGTAATGTAGTTATCCAAAAGCAAATCTACCTAGAACTTATGGGTGATTCCAACAAAAGCCATAAATAAAGGTTAATTAATGCCCATAGTCTTTGGGAGAGCTTCTGACTGTAGATCTTTACCATAAAATACGGCAGCTTTTAGCTGCATGTGTTTACTTATGTTTTAGTTAATTAAAATTAAACAAAATTTAAAATTCAGTTTCTCAGTTGCACTCACAGCATTTTAAGTACTCAATAACCACAGAGAACTAGTGACTACCATATGGACAACTTTTATCACTGTGGCAAGTTCTATGAAATAGCACTGTTGTAGCACATGCCCTCACTGCACCTAAAGCTTACAATCAGCTTTTCTTCTCTCATAATCTGCAAAATGTCAAAAGTCTACTGTTTAGGTGTTTCAGTATTCTATTTCTGGAGCCATCATAACCTCTCAAGGGATCCACTTCCATAACAGTGCATGTCTGTAATACACAGAAATGCAAACACACAATTGCTTTCTGAGAGGAAAAAAATTTGTTTACTTTGGTCTTTTGTCACTATAGAGTTTATACAATGTTACTCCACTAAACATGAAAACATTTTTGAATGTCTCCTATACTAAAACTCCATATTTTCCCCTCAAGGGATGAAGAGTGTACAAATAACAAGTGTGCAAGACAGCTTAGAGAAGGAAAGAAGTAGAGATGTTAAAGCCTGTTCTACTATATCCATGATCTAAAGGATATTTGGCCATTGACCCAACTCTTTCTCCCCTTCTCCTCCATTCTTCATAACTCACTCCCTCATTTCCTTCAGGTCTCAAATGCTGCCTCCTAAGAGTTCTTTTCCGATGACCCTTCCAAAAGGAGGGTCCTCTGCCATTACTTAGCCCCTTGCTTTATCTCTCTTCACAAAACTTTCACTTGTTGATATATGTTTATTTTTGCCTATATCTTCTTTCAGGAAAAAAGATCAATGACAACAGGGATTTTATTTTTGTGTATCTCTATGACTAAGAATAGTGCCTGGCATATATATTCAATAAAAATTATATTCAGTAAAAATTCTGGAATGAATAAGAGAATAAAGCTACATGATGTAGATATAAGATGTATTATGCAATATTAGGTTAAGTTTTTAACTGAGGTGAAGATGGTCCCTGTAATGTAGTTATCCAAAAGCAAATCTACCTAGAACTTATGGGTGATTCCAACAAAAGCCATAAATAAAGGTTAATTAATGCCCATAGTCTTTGGGAGAGCTTCTGACTGTAGATCTTTACCATAAAATACGGCAGCTTTTAGCTGCATGTGTTTACTTATGTTTTAGTTAATTAAAATTAAACAAAATTTAAAATTCAGTTTCTCAGTTGCACTCACAGCATTTTAAGTACTCAATAACCACAGAGAACTAGTGACTACCATATGGACAACTTTTATCACTGTGGCAAGTTCTATGAAATAGCACTGTTGTAGCACATGCCCTCACTGCACCTAAAGCTTACAATCAGCTTTTCTTCTCTCATAATCTGCAAAATGTCAAAAGTCTACTGTTTAGGTGTTTCAGTATTCTATTTCTGGAGCCATCATAACCTCTCAAGGGATCCACTTCCATAACAGTGCATGTCTGTAATACACAGAAATGCAAACACACAATTGCTTTCTGAGAGGAAAAAAATTTGTTTACTTTGGTCTTTTGTCACTATAGAGTTTATACAATGTTACTCCACTAAACATGAAAACATTTTTGAATGTCTCCTATACTAAAACTCCATATTTTCCCCTCAAGGGATGAAGAGTGTACAAATAACAAGTGTGCAAGACAGCTTAGAGAAGGAAAGAAGTAGAGATGTTAAAGCCTGTTCTACTATATCCATGATCTGAACTAAAATGGATATTTGGGCAAAGAATCAAAGAATCTTGGCAGAAATTAATGACAGCATATAGGAGAAGTCAATGAGACTCAAGGACTAACTGGACACGACTGAGCTGTGTGGTTCTGACTATGTGTACTGTGCTGGCATTAGAAGCAGCTAAAGTTTAGGAAATTAAACTTTTACTGTTAAAATCAGGCAAACTGAGTCTGGAAAAAAATTTTTGAGGGATCTAATAATCCTGATTTTGAAACAATAATGGTAAGACATTCAACTGAAAATCTTCAGCTGGAAGCTGCACTAATGGACAAAAGGTCTGAAAAGCACCTCTAAAGATTTCAAGAGTGAATGAAGATGCCCAAGACAAGAAGGAAAAGACAAAACGTGACGATTTGTTCCTATTGGTGGGCACCAGAACCTTCAAATAATTTCAGTCTATAATACGTCCTCCTCACACTACCCCCCTCATCCCTCTCTGAGTCAATGTTTGCCAATATTCACTAGGTCTCTCTTCCAAGTTTTCATCGTAAATCAAATTTTCTATTCATAGCAATACGGTATTGTACTCCAGAGAATTCTCATAATTTGTCTACTTCTTTGTACAATCTCCTAATTACCCTGAAGAACAGAGAAGTATTTTTATACTCTGGATCTGTACATGCAAAGTTTGCATATTTTGGAACATAGCCCAGTTAAACTGTAGTAACATAACCCATTAATATATAGTTGTTTACATGCATCTCAGGCAATTAAGGATGTCTTTCAGGTTTAACAAGTACCACAAAAGCAATTGAAAGTTTGTAGTATAAACTCTGTGAACTGATGGTTGCTTTTGATGTTGAACCTCAGAAATACTGCTTCTTAATAAAGAAGTAAAAGGGGTAAAAAGTTCTATTTTGATAGAGATAAATGATGTCTACATATTTTTATGAGGTTGCAACAGAGCAATTTGGTCATATGCATTTTATTTTCCCTCAAGGGATGAAGAGTGTACAAATAACAAGTGTGCAAGACAGCTTAGAGAAGGAAAGAAGTAGAGATGTTAAAGCCTGTTCTACTATATCCATGATCTGAACTAAAATGGATATTTGGGCAAAGAATCAAAGAATCTTGGCAGAAATTAATGACAGCATATAGGAGAAGTCAATGAGACTCAAGGACTAACTGGACACGACTGAGCTGTGTGGTTCTGACTATGTGTACTGTGCTGGCATTAGAAGCAGCTAAAGTTTAGGAAATTAAACTTTTACTGTTAAAATCAGGCAAACTGAGTCTGGAAAAAAATTTTTGAGGGGATCTAATAATCCTGATTTTGAAACAATAATGGTAAGACATTCAACTGAAAATCTTCAGCTGGAAGCTGCACTAATGGACAAAAGGTCTGAAAAGCACCTCTAAAGATTTCAAGAGTGAATGAAGATGCCCAAGACAAGAAGGAAAAGACAAAACGTGACGATTTGTTCCTATTGGTGGGCACCAGAACCTTCAAATAATTTCAGTCTATAATACGTCCTCCTCACACTACCCCCCTCATCCCTCTCTGAGTCAATGTTTGCCAATATTCACTAGGTCTCTCTTCCAAGTTTTCATCGTAAATCAAATTTTCTATTCATAGCAATACGGTATTGTACTCCAGAGAATTCTCATAATTTGTCTACTTCTTTGTACAATCTCCTAATTACCCTGAAGAACAGAGAAGTATTTTTATACTCTGGATCTGTACATGCAAAGTTTGCATATTTTGGAACATAGCCCAGTTAAACTGTAGTAACATAACCCATTAATATATAGTTGTTTACATGCATCTCAGGCAATTAAGGATGTCTTTCAGGTTTAACAAGTACCACAAAAGCAATTGAAAGTTTGTAGTATAAACTCTGTGAACTGATGGTTGCTTTTGATGTTGAACCTCAGAAATACTGCTTCTTAATAAAGAAGTAAAAGGGGTAAAAAGTTCTATTTTGATAGAGATAAATGATGTCTACATATTTTTATGAGGTTGCAACAGAGCAATTTGCATTATTATATCCCTTTTTATGTCTAATATGCATTTATGCACCCATTTTTACATTTAATACAACTTTGTTTTAAGCTCAACAGGACCATCAGTGAGCCAGGATTTGAGTGGTCAGGGTCTATTTCAAAAGAAGCAAAACAAAACAATACAAAAACCAGTAAAAATTCAGATAATTTAGACACTATGTAAGATGATTGTGTGATTAAAATCACTCACTGTTAAATAAAATAAATGAGTTATTTTCATAATAAAAGAACTGGGTGGCAAGGTCCTGCACAAAAGGGAAGTTCAGCCTTGTCTAGGCCATCAGGTAAGCTCCCTAGAAAGTAAATTTTCAGCTCAGTTGTGAAGGATAAATTGTAGCAATCTGAAAGAAGAGGAAGAAAGAAGGAAGCAGGATCTAGGAGCAGGCAACAGCCCCTATTCTTACAACCTCCTGTCCTTAAGAAAAAAATTCAGTACAGCTGTACCCTTGACTTTTTAGAACTTTGTGTAAGCTACCTGAAAAATAAGATCACAAGTGTGGAAATACATGGTTCTCTTAAATAAAAGAATACAAAATTTAAAATCTTCAAATTATCTTAATGTGTGAGACAAACAAAGATGCACTAACCACTCCAAAATCTGGGGGAAAATATTTTAAAACAGAATAAAACACTTTTATCTGGCTCTTGAAATGGTACTAATCATTTGGGCTTTGTTTCTTCACTTCGTCTCACTCAAAGACTAAAAATTTTTCCAGGGACAAGAAAAACAATGATAAAGTATTTTTATACTCTGGATCTGTACATGCAAAGTTTGCATATTTTGGAACATAGCCCAGTTAAACTGTAGTAACATAACCCATTAATATATAGTTGTTTACATGCATCTCAGGCAATTAAGGATGTCTTTCAGGTTTAACAAGTACCACAAAAGCAATTGAAAGTTTGTAGTATAAACTCTGTGAACTGATGGTTGCTTTTGATGTTGAACCTCAGAAATACTGCTTCTTAATAAAGAAGTAAAAGGGGTAAAAAGTTCTATTTTGATAGAGATAAATGATGTCTACATATTTTTATGAGGTTGCAACAGAGCAATTTGCATTATTATATCCCTTTTTATGTCTAATATGCATTTATGCACCCATTTTTACATTTAATACAACTTTGTTTTAAGCTCAACAGGACCATCAGTGAGCCAGGATTTGAGTGGTCAGGGTCTATTTCAAAAGAAGCAAAACAAAACAATACAAAAACCAGTAAAAATTCAGATAATTTAGACACTATGTAAGATGATTGTGTGATTAAAATCACTCACTGTTAAATAAAATAAATGAGTTATTTTCATAATAAAAGAACTGGGTGGCAAGGTCCTGCACAAAAGGGAAGTTCAGCCTTGTCTAGGCCATCAGGTAAGCTCCCTAGAAAGTAAATTTTCAGCTCAGTTGTGAAGGATAAATTGTAGCAATCTGAAAGAAGAGGAAGAAAGAAGGAAGCAGGATCTAGGAGCAGGCAACAGCCCCTATTCTTACAACCTCCTGTCCTTAAGAAAAAAATTCAGTACAGCTGTACCCTTGACTTTTTAGAACTTTGTGTAAGCTACCTGAAAAATAAGATCACAAGTGTGGAAATACATGGTTCTCTTAAATAAAAGAATACAAAATTTAAAATCTTCAAATTATCTTAATGTGTGAGACAAACAAAGATGCACTAACCACTCCAAAATCTGGGGGAAAATATTTTAAAACAGAATAAAACACTTTTATCTGGCTCTTGAAATGGTACTAATCATTTGGGCTTTGTTTCTTCACTTCGTCTCACTCAAAGACTAAAAATTTTTTCCAGGGGACAAGAAAAAAACAATGATAAAATTACCATTCTCTCCTAAGGAAAAATGGTTCCAGTGATTCCTAATATTTATAATTTCCAGCTCAGAAAAACCGTATTATAAAACCCTGGAAAGAACTGATACATGTGTCCAAATACTAACAAAACTAAACAGTAGCTACAAAATTTTTGTGTGATTTCAGTTGTTTGTATCTGCATCAGGTTAGTATATTACCAGAAACTTCCTGTGGATTCTACATTAAGAAAATGATTAAAAAGCATTTTTAAACTGTTATCTGCTTTAGATACACTTCTATATACGTGAATCAAACATGTACAGTTTTAAAATCCAACCTACATTAGAAAATGTGATTCTGCTCTTTTTGCTCCAAGGAGACTGGATTATAACACTTACAGCATTATAACACTTAGAGTCATTTTGTGTATAAAAATCGCAAAGACATAAAATTAAATGAAATATAACTTTAAAGTATTAATGAGTCCCATCTGCCTTAAAATTTAATGCAAAAACAAACATAATTAACTTTATATAACCAAATCATTTTAACAGAGCATTGGCTATGGATCCAGAGGCAACTGGCTTACATCCCTGCTCCATCAAGCTGTGTGACTTTGGGCAAATTTCCTGATCTCCTTAAACTTTACTTTCTTAATCTGTAACATAAAGGAAACAATCTCTAATCTGTAAGTTTTATTTTAGAATTATACAATAAATTACATAAAGTATCTATACAATTTTAAGAAAAAAACATTATTATCTTTCCCCCTCCTTTTTCCTAAAGTGTTACCTTAACTTCCATTAATGACAGTAAAATCCACTAATAATACAGGGGAATAAATGTGTCTGTAAGAACCACATTATAAACATTCTTAATCCCTCCATAACTGAATTAATACTGATTACTGATTTTAAAAATCTTCTCTCTTAAAATATTACTGTATAATGAATATTGTATAAATTAACATTCACTTGTCAGGATATAGTTGATAAACTGAAAGCATACTTAATGGTTTTGTGAGCTTTTGAAATATGTCTTATTTTCATTTTTCAATGCAGCATATGAAGAATTATGATTCCTAACGCCAAATTTTAGGATGAATACAACAGAGTCATTGTGTTTCCCTCAAATACTCTCATACAGCTACAGTTTAAAAAAAATACATTCATCTACGTAGAAGTTCCTTTATATACCCATAGGTTTGGTTGGGTTCTGAAACTTTTAAGTGATATTTTTTTGCAAGTAATTGCTATTGACTTCTGTGGTGACTGCTACTGGTGTTAAGAGCTTCTTGGGGCTACAGCTTTTCTGATATTCACCAAAGTTTATCCCATGAAAACCTGCAGAAGATGTGCTATGTATACTGCCGAAGGATATTAAGACAACCTGTTCAAAAAGCCTTTGAAAAGATTTGTTGAGTTTGTTCGAGGTCACAAATTTCTCATTTGTTCTTCACAGCAATTTATACATCCATTTAGATCCAACTTAAGATCTTCTGTGTCTAAAAGGCGATTGTAATCTAAATTAATCCATAAAATAACTGATATTTACAAACTTTACGATTTTACAGAAGATAAGAAACTAGAGTTTAAGTATTAATGAGTCCCATCTGCCTTAAAATTTAATGCAAAAACAAACATAATTAACTTTATATAACCAAATCATTTTAACAGAGCATTGGCTATGGATCCAGAGGCAACTGGCTTACATCCCTGCTCCATCAAGCTGTGTGACTTTGGGCAAATTTCCTGATCTCCTTAAACTTTACTTTCTTAATCTGTAACATAAAGGAAACAATCTCTAATCTGTAAGTTTTATTTTAGAATTATACAATAAATTACATAAAGTATCTATACAATTTTAAGAAAAAAACATTATTATCTTTCCCCCTCCTTTTTCCTAAAGTGTTACCTTAACTTCCATTAATGACAGTAAAATCCACTAATAATACAGGGGAATAAATGTGTCTGTAAGAACCACATTATAAACATTCTTAATCCCTCCATAACTGAATTAATACTGATTACTGATTTTAAAAATCTTCTCTCTTAAAATATTACTGTATAATGAATATTGTATAAATTAACATTCACTTGTCAGGATATAGTTGATAAACTGAAAGCATACTTAATGGTTTTGTGAGCTTTTGAAATATGTCTTATTTTCATTTTTCAATGCAGCATATGAAGAATTATGATTCCTAACGCCAAATTTTAGGATGAATACAACAGAGTCATTGTGTTTCCCTCAAATACTCTCATACAGCTACAGTTTAAAAAAAATACATTCATCTACGTAGAAGTTCCTTTATATACCCATAGGTTTGGTTGGGTTCTGAAACTTTTAAGTGATATTTTTTTGCAAGTAATTGCTATTGACTTCTGTGGTGACTGCTACTGGTGTTAAGAGCTTCTTGGGGCTACAGCTTTTCTGATATTCACCAAAGTTTATCCCATGAAAACCTGCAGAAGATGTGCTATGTATACTGCCGAAGGATATTAAGACAACCTGTTCAAAAAGCCTTTGAAAAGATTTGTTGAGTTTGTTCGAGGTCACAAATTTCTCATTTGTTCTTCACAGCAATTTATACATCCATTTAGATCCAACTTAAGATCTTCTGTGTCTAAAAGGCGATTGTAATCTAAATTAATCCATAAAATAACTGATATTTACAAACTTTACGATTTTACAGAAGATAAGAAACTAGAGTTTAAGTCAAAAGAACACAAGAAGGATAATGATTATTATGAAAGTGCTCCTTTTTTTTTTTTTTTTTAAAGATTTATTTATTTATTTTGGGCGGGGGTTGGGTTGGGGAGGGAGGGGAGCGGGCGGGCCACTTCTATTGGTCTTTCATTTCTCCGTTTTCATCCGTCTTTGTTCTTTGGCTCCTGCGGGCCTCCCATCGCGGTGGCGTCTGTTGTTGCAGAGCGCTGGCTCTGGGCGCATGCGCTCCAGAGCTCCGGCTCGGTGATTGGACACATCAGTCCAGCCGCTCCGCGGCACGTGGGATCTTCCCAGGCCAGGGATCGAACTGGCGCCCCTTGCACTGCAAGGCGGTGTCCTTATCCACTGGACCACCAGGGGAAGCCCAAAATTGCTCCTTTTTTAAAAAAATGAGATATAATTGATATATTTGTTGCCATTCAGTCACTAAGTCTTGTCTGACTCTGCAGCCTCATGAACCGCAGCAAGTCAGGCTTCCCTGTCCTTCCCTATCTCCAGGAGTTTGCTCAAACTCATTGAATCGGTGATGCCATTCAACCATCTCATCCTCTGTCTCCCCATTCTTCTCCTATCCTCCATCTTTCCCATCATCAGTGTCTTCGAATGAGTCAGCTCTTTGCATCAAGTGGCCAAAGTACTGGAGCTTCAGCTTCAGCAGCAGTCCTCCCAATGAATGCTCAGGGTTGATTTCCTTTAGGATAGATTAGTTGGATCCCCCTGCTGTCCAAGGGATTCCTCAAGAGCTTTCTCCAACACCACAGTCTTAAAGTATCAATTCTCTGGTGCTCAGCATTCTTTATATGCTCCAGCTCTCACATCCATAAGTGACTACTGGGAAAACCATAGCTTTGACTATACAGACCATTGCTGGCAAAGTGATGTTTCTGCTATTTAACATGCTGTCTAGGTTTGTCCTAACTTTTCTTCCAAGGAGCAAGTATCTGTTAATTTCATGGCTGCAGTCACTGTCCACAGTGATTTTGAAGATGAAGTAAATAAAATCTGCCTCTGGTTCCACTTTTTCCCCTTCCATTTTTTTTTTTAAAGATTTATTTATTTACTTATTTTGGGCGGGGGTCGAGTTGGGGAGGGAGGGGAGCGGGCAGGCCACTTCTATTGGTCTTTCATTTCTCTGTTTTCATCCATCTTTGTTCTTTGGCTCCTGTGGGCCTCCCATCGCAGTGGCGTCTGTCGTTGCAGGGCGCCAGCTCTGGGCGCATGCGCTCCAGAGCTCTGGATCAGTAATTGGACACATCAGTCCAGCAGCTCCGCGGCACGTGGGATCTTCCCAGGCCAGGGATTGAACTGGCGCCCCTTGCACTGCAAGGCGGTGTCCTTACCCACTGGACCACCAGGGGAAGCCCTTTTCCCTTCCATTTGCCATGAGTTGATGAGAGCAGATGCCAGGATGTTCACTTTTGAATATTGAATTCTAAGCCAGTTTTTTTCACTCTCCTCTTTCTGCCAGTAGGGTGGTGTCATCTGCATATCGGAGGTTACTGAGATTTCTCCCAGCAGTCTTGATTCTAGCTTGTGCTTCATCTATCCTGACATTTCACATGATATACTTTGTATAGAAGTAAAATAAGCAGGGTGATAATATACAGCCTTGGCATACTCCTTTCTCAATTTGGGACCAGTCTGCTGTTCCATGTCCAGTTCTAACTATTGCTTCCTGTCCTGCATATAGGTTTCTCAGAAGGCAGGTAAGGTGGCCTGGTATTCCCATCTTTCAGAATTTTTCACAGTTTGTGTGATTCAAACAGTCAAAGGCTTCAGCATAGTCAATGAAGGTTTCTTCAAGTTAAGCCTGAATTTTGCAAGAAGGAGCTGATGATCTGATCCACAGTCAGTTCCAGGTCTTCTTTTTGCTGACTGTATACAGCATCTCCATCTTCAGCTGCAAATAATATAGAAAATCTGATTTAACTATTGACCATCTGGTGATGCCCTTGTGTAGAGTCATCTCTTGTATGCTTGGAAAAGAGTGTTCACTATGACCAATGAATTCTTATGGAAAAACTGTTAGCCTTTGCCCTGATTCATCTTGTGCTCCAAAGCTAAACTTTGCTCTTAGTACAGGTATCTCTTGACTTCATACTTTTGCATTCCAGTCCATTATGATGAAAAGGACATCTTTTTTGGTGTTAGTTCTAGAAGGTCTTGGAGGTCAGCTTCTTCAGCACTAGTGGTTGGGGCACAGACTTGGATTACTGTGCTATTGAATGGTTTGCCTTGGAAATGAACCAAGATTATTCTGTTGTTTTTGAGATTGCACCTAAGTACTGTATTTTGGACTCTTTTGCTGACTATGAGGACTACTCCACTTCTTTGAAGGGATTCTTGCTCACAGTAGTAGATATAATGGTCATATGAATTAAATTCATCCATTCCTGTCCATTTAAGTTCAGTGGTTTCTAAAACATTGATGTTCACTCTTGCCATCTCCTGCTTGACCACATCCAATTTACCTTGATTCATGGACCTAACATTACAGGTTCCTATAATATTGTTCTTACAACATTGGACTTTACTTTCACCACCAGACACATCCACAACTGTGTGTTTTTCTTTCACTTTGGTTCAGACTTTTCATTCTTTCTGGACCTATTTCTCTACTCATCCCCAATAGCATACTGGACACCTAACTGACTTGGGGGGTGGGGAGGGGCTCATCTTCCGGTGTCATATCTTTTTGCCTTTTCATACTGTTCATGCAGTTCTCAGGGCATCAGTACTGGATTGGTATATCATTCCCTTCTATATATTTGTTTCAAGTATACAATGCAATGATTGAAGATATTTATATATATATATATATATATATATATATATATATATAGGGTTATACATATATATTATAGGAAAGATATATATATTATAGGGTTCCCCTTGTGGCTCAGTGGTAAAGAATTCACCTGACAACAGAGAAAACACGAGTTCAATTATGGGATAGAAAGATGCCCTGGAGAAGGAAATAGCAATCCATTCCAGTATTCTCACCTGGGAAATCCCATGGACAGAGGAGCCTGGCAGCCTATATTCCACGAGGTTGCAAAAGAGTTGGATATAACCTAGTGACGGAGCACGCAAGAGCATGATCAGGATAATAGGTTTAGTTAACATTCATTACCATACATTTTTATAAATATTTTTCTTGCAAAAATAACTTTAATAATCTTCTCTCATTTTCATCATAAACAAAATTATTCAGATAAAATTAGAGATCATGAAATATTGGCTATATACCATAATATCTATTGAATTCAAATGGTTACCATTATTATATCACTTCCATAACATTAGGGAAAGTGTTTGAAATTTGTTTTACTTTTTTTTCATAAATCCTTAGTTACAAAAAATTAGGCAAGAAATTATTCTGTTGTTTGAGATTGCACCTAAGTACTGTATTTTGGACTCTTTTGCTGACTATGAGGACTACTCCACTTCTTTGAAGGGATTCTTGCTCACAGTAGTAGATATAATGGTCATATGAATTAAATTCATCCATTCCTGTCCATTTAAGTTCAGTGGTTTCTAAAACATTGATGTTCACTCTTGCCATCTCCTGCTTGACCACATCCAATTTACCTTGATTCATGGACCTAACATTACAGGTTCCTATAATATTGTTCTTACAACATTGGACTTTACTTTCACCACCAGACACATCCACAACTGTGTGTTTTTCTTTCACTTTGGTTCAGACTTTTCATTCTTTCTGGACCTATTTCTCTACTCATCCCCAATAGCATACTGGACACCTAACTGACTTGGGGGGTGGGGAGGGGCTCATCTTCCGGTGTCATATCTTTTTGCCTTTTCATACTGTTCATGCAGTTCTCAGGGCATCAGTACTGGATTGGTATATCATTCCCTTCTATATATTTGTTTCAAGTATACAATGCAATGATTGAAGATATTTATATATATATATATATATATATATATATATATATAGGGTTATACATATATATTATAGGAAAGATATATATATTATAGGGTTCCCCTTGTGGCTCAGTGGTAAAGAATTCACCTGACAACAGAGAAAACACGAGTTCAATTATGGGATAGAAAGATGCCCTGGAGAAGGAAATAGCAATCCATTCCAGTATTCTCACCTGGGAAATCCCATGGACAGAGGAGCCTGGCAGCCTATATTCCACGAGGTTGCAAAAGAGTTGGATATAACCTAGTGACGGAGCACGCAAGAGCATGATCAGGATAATAGGTTTAGTTAACATTCATTACCATACATTTTTATAAATATTTTTCTTGCAAAAATAACTTTAATAATCTTCTCTCATTTTCATCATAAACAAAATTATTCAGATAAAAATTAGAGATCATGAAATATTGGCTATATACCATAATATCTATTGAATTCAAATGGTTACCATTATTATATCACTTCCATAACATTAGGGAAAGTGTTTGAAATTTGTTTTACTATTTAGTTTGTACAATAAAGTTATAAGGCATAATGATTATCCTTAGTTACAATAAAAAGAAACTGAAGCTCAAGATTTTAAGAAATTTTCTCAAGATCACACAGTTAGTAACTGAAGAAATCATCTAAATCCAGATTTTTCTAATTCTAAAACCCAAGTTCTTAAAGATCAAGACCAAAGTTATAACTGTTCAGTGTTTTGGTATATAAGATTATCAAGGTTACAGACACAAAATCAAAACCAGCTAAGAATTAAGTATATATGTTATATCATAAGATGCCTCTATTTTGCAGTGAAATTAGAAGTACACTGTGAGTCCAGAAACTGGACTAATTCAAAAATTTTAGGTAAGATAATTATTATATTTATTAGTTATTGTGTGAATTTCAACTAGGCAGTTGATTTAAGAAGAAAACTTAATAATGACAATCTAGTCCTACCTATCCATGTACTAAAATTCTATTACCTACAAGTAATATCTTTGCATAGATTTAAATTTTTTAAATGTGTAAACAATATACAAGCTTTATATGCTAATGGATAAATATAAATAATAAAGAAAGTCTAAAATTACAACTAAAATTTCTTTTCTTTGGATAATTAGTTCTAGTTATCCATAAAATAGTTTCTTTGGTAGGTATTCAAAAAACTTCTATTTTCTACTACATGTTTAGAAAGTTTTTATTATACTTAGAGAAAATTACACAAACAAGTAGATAGCTGATACATTATGATAAAATGAGCATGCCCATGCAATCATCACTCAGATTCAGAACTGGAATACTACAACTAACACCCAAATCCCCTTTCCTGCCATCTCCCAAGTTTTCTCTCTCCTTCCTCCTCAGAGATAACTCTTACCCTAACTCCTAATGTTATAAGTTAGCTTGCCTGGATGATTGAAGTTGTAGGAATTGTGTTTTTCAGTATCTGGCTATTTATACTCAACATTATGCTTATAAAATTCATGTGTGGTATTGCATGAAGTAGTGATTAACTTACTTTATGACTATTAAACTTCTAATAGATAGAAATATAGTAGAGAGATATATGTAGACTATGCTGAAGTATAATATGTAAACTTATTACAATTGATATACTGCTGTTTATGGACAGTTGGGTTATTATGTAGAGTACTAATATAAACACTTTTTCCCAAGTCTTTTGATATATGTTGAATTGCTTGGATACTTATATAGAAGTGGATACTATTTATTTATGGTCAACTTTAGGAGACAGAAACAATTTTCAAAGTTTTAAATTTTAAAAATTTTCAAACTATGGTTCCCAAATCCGGCTCCTACCAGTTCTGAATATGATGATTCCAGCTTGTTCTACATTTTTCCTGACAGTATTAATGTGAAAATATTTTATAAATTTTAGCCCATTTTGTGGGTGTATAGAGGTATCTCGCTGTATCTTGTGATTTTAATGTTCTGTTTCCCTAAAGACTAATTTTTAATATATTTTTAGGCTTCTGTATATTTTCTTGGGAAACATCTTTCTTTTTTGCCCATTTAGAAATTATTTTGTCTACCATTTTGTTATTATTTTGCATAATCTTTCATATATTTGTAATATTACATATAAGCACGATGTGGGTTTTCTTATCATTTTTAATGTCTTTTGACATTAAATCTCTCCCCATATATTGATAGAGTAGCTAGTCAGACTATACTGAAACAGTACCATTTATAATTGCTTCAAAAACATAAACTACCTGGGAATAAACCAAATTAAAGCTGTATAAGACTTCTCAGATAACAACAAGCCAGTACTGAGAGAAATTTTAAAAGATCTAAATAAATGAAACAATATGCCATAGTCATAGCATAGAGGAACTCAATGTTCTTAAGGCGTTAATTCCCTTCAACTGATGCATAGATTCAATGCAATCTATATTTTTAAATGAGCAAGTTTTTGTGTGTGTATGAGGCTGAAATTAATTGATCATAAAATTTTTTGTGGAAATACAGAGTCAAGGACATCAAAGGTAATCTGAAAGATGTGGATAGAAGTTAATACTATCAAGATTTAATATACTGTCAAAATATTTAAGACATTGTATTATTGACATAATGATATACAAGCAGACTCAGAGTAGAAGAGTGAGTCCAGAAACGGCTACATACATGATTTACCCTTGATTTATGAGAAAAGTGACATGACAAAACAGCTTGAGAAAAGAACGTCCTTTCAATGAATGGTATTGCTTATCTAAATGAGCACATGCTTTTCTGAACTTTCTTTCTAGTTAACAATATATGTTAGCCATCTTTCTATATCAACACATCCAAATCTACTCATTTTGAATAGCTGTATAATAGTTTATCATGTAAGTATATATGCATCTCAATTAGTTCAGTCATTTCCATGACTGATGTTTAGCTTGTTTCCACTTTTTTATCGATGGACACAAAAGTAAATAGACCTATAGACACCATTCTAGAAATAGAATGTTAAAACAAGCAGCATGTGAATTTAAAGTCACTGATGTATTTCCTTCCAAAGAGGCCACAGCTACATAATAACTCTTATCAAGGTTTATGAAAGTACCCAGATTTTAACATAAATGATAGATGTTCCATATTTGTTCCACTTTTACTTTGTATGACTCACAAAGATCTTTGTGAACAAATTTAATCACATTAACCACTGATAACTTAGAATGAAAGTAATGCTGCCTCTGCACAGATTACAGGAAAGGGCTGACAGAGCAAAAGGGGTGAACTACTCTATGAACGCATGTAAAATGGTCTTGGTGCATGAGTAGTGAATGCACAGAAATACTGTTTTCAAAAAGAAGGTCACAGGAATAGTAGCCAATCTTGGGCTCCGTGGAGAAAGCTAACTTAAGAGGCAACATCCTGCCTGCAAGGAAAGTGCCCTCAATTTCTACACTGATTATACTGTAGCCAACTGCAAGAAACTGAGTGAACTGTCATGTCATCATGGGATTCTTTAGTTTTGAATATTGTGGGATATTTAAATAAGTGGGTCAACTGCTGGGATACAGAAATATCATTAAAATCTTTCATCGGAATGGTACTTTTTTAAAACTGGATTGAACTTGTATTACACCTAACAATTCAGCTAGAGCTGTCTTTCTTGAAAAAGAGATTCTTTTTCCTCAAATTATATAAATTCTCCTCCCATCTTTCAGAGTTCATTTCAAGCCCATTTTCTCCCTGAATGCGCATGCATGCTCAGTCACTTCAGTCCAGTCTGACCCTTTGGGATCCTATGGACTGTAGCCTACTAGGCCTCTCAGCCCATGGAATTCTCCAGGCAATGGTACAGGAGTGGGTTGCCATTCCCTTCTCCAGGGATCTTCCTGACCCAGAGACAGAACCCATGTCTCCTGTTTCTCCTGCACTGTAGGTGGATTCTTTACCGGTGAGCCACCTGGCAAGCTTCCTTCTCCCTGAATACTCCTTTGAAATGAAGTTCTAAGTGAACTTCATTTCATGCTGCAGAAGTTATCTTACAATTTAGGGTTATATAATATGCTTTAATTGTTTTATACCTAATTACATCACTAGCCATAAAACATCTCAATTAGTTCAGTCATTTCCATGACTGATGTTTAGCTTGTTTCCACTTTTTTATCGATGGACACAAAAGTAAATAGACCTATAGACACCATTCTAGAAATAGAATGTTAAAACAAGCAGCATGTGAATTTAAAGTCACTGATGTATTTCCTTCCAAAGAGGCCACAGCTACATAATAACTCTTATCAAGGTTTATGAAAGTACCCAGATTTTAACATAAATGATAGATGTTCCATATTTGTTCCACTTTTACTTTGTATGACTCACAAAGATCTTTGTGAACAAATTTAATCACATTAACCACTGATAACTTAGAATGAAAGTAATGCTGCCTCTGCACAGATTACAGGAAAGGGCTGACAGAGCAAAAGGGGTGAACTACTCTATGAACGCATGTAAAATGGTCTTGGTGCATGAGTAGTGAATGCACAGAAATACTGTTTTCAAAAAGAAGGTCACAGGAATAGTAGCCAATCTTGGGCTCCGTGGAGAAAGCTAACTTAAGAGGCAACATCCTGCCTGCAAGGAAAGTGCCCTCAATTTCTACACTGATTATACTGTAGCCAACTGCAAGAAACTGAGTGAACTGTCATGTCATCATGGGATTCTTTAGTTTTGAATATTGTGGGATATTTAAATAAGTGGGTCAACTGCTGGGATACAGAAATATCATTAAAATCTTTCATCGGAATGGTACTTTTTTAAAACTGGATTGAACTTGTATTACACCTAACAATTCAGCTAGAGCTGTCTTTCTTGAAAAAGAGATTCTTTTTCCTCAAATTATATAAATTCTCCTCCCATCTTTCAGAGTTCATTTCAAGCCCATTTTCTCCCTGAATGCGCATGCATGCTCAGTCACTTCAGTCCAGTCTGACCCTTTGGGATCCTATGGACTGTAGCCTACTAGGCCTCTCAGCCCATGGAATTCTCCAGGCAATGGTACAGGAGTGGGTTGCCATTCCCTTCTCCAGGGGATCTTCCTGACCCAGAGACAGAACCCATGTCTCCTGTTTCTCCTGCACTGTAGGTGGATTCTTTACCGGTGAGCCACCTGGCAAGCTTCCTTCTCCCTGAATACTCCTTTGAAATGAAGTTCTAAGTGAACTTCATTTCATGCTGCAGAAGTTATCTTACAATTTAGGGTTATATAATATGCTTTAATTGTTTTATACCTAATTACATCATGCATCCACATCGAGCTTCCCAATATACACTGTGTGAGAAGGACGAGATGCGAGCCTACCCTGCACTTTTATTGGCCAGCCACTTAGGTGTCATATTTAATCTGCATAGCCACTCTTTAAGGCATGCAGTAACATAGCCATTTTTTCGGATGGGAAGACAGAATTCCAGTGATATTATATGCCTTGTTGTTCACAACTATTGACTCAAACTCAAAGTTGCTCACCACAATATCCTCTCAGAAACTTCTCTCTATGCTTTTTATGTTATAGAAATAGGACCTTGTTTCTGCAGGTACTTGAATCTGTGATAGTAGTATCACCCCAACCACCAAAGTGGAAAGGTTAGGGGCTTCAGGGACAGGAAACTAGAGTTCCAATCCTGACTGTGCTACCCTAAACACCAGTCTATTCCCTTTTTGAAAAATGCACTCAAGTTGAGTTTTGTTTTGTTTTGTTTTTTAATATTTCCTTATCATGACCATGATAAATTTATTTATTTGTTGTTTTAATATTATGTTTTTGAATATCCTAGGTTTTCACTGCTGCCACAGGCTCTTCTCTAGTTGCAGGGAGTGGGGGCTACTCTCTAGTTGAGGTGAGCAGGCTTCTTGTGGTGGTGACTTCTCTTGCTATGGAACTTGGGCTCTAGAGCACAACAGGCTTCAACAGTTGCAGCACACAGGTTCAATAGTTGCGGCTCTGAGGCTCTAGAGCACAGGCTCAATAGTTGTGGCTCATAGGCTTAGCTGTTCAGCAGAATGTGGGATCCTCCTGGATCAGGGATTGAACCTGTGTCTCCTGCATTGGCAGGCAAACTCTACCCCAAAGCTACCAGGGAAGCCCTCGAGGTGAGTTTCAGAGTAAAAGGAGCCTGGGTTTCAATCCAGGAGCTGTCACTCTTAGACCTTTCTAATTTGAGAGAGTTATTTAATTTTCCTCAGCCACACATCTTCATTGATAAAATAGGTTTAACAATTACCATCTCACTGTATCATTAGATGGATTAAATGAGATTACATACATAAATATTAGGATATCGTTGGCACACAGTAAGTGCTATACAATACTGTCACATGTACTCATATCAACTGGATGAATAGAAAAGAGGCATCTATGTGATAAGCATACTAATAATGCTGCATAAACATAGAAACAACATCAAAGTAAAAAGGTTTGGAAAAGAGAACAATATTATTTTAATTTCCTTTAGTCTTCCTGTATGATCCTTAGTAGGTCCACTGTCAGAGTACAAACTAGACTATTATATATGCAGAGAAAAACATTTTTGAATATTTACAAGGAAAGATAATCTTTTTCTGGATTGATTGTAAAATAAGCTTATTTTATCACAACATAAGTTGTGAGATACATGATAAGTAGTAATTATAAGTTGTAAGTAGTAAAATATTCAGACTTAAGTCATAAAGTCAATAGGACTCTTTGAGTCATAAAGACAGACTTTAAGAATTCTGTGTTTGGGGCTTCCTCTGGTGGTCCAGTGGGCAAGGACACCGCCTTGCAGTGCAAGGGGCGCCGGTTCAATCCCTGGCCTGGGAAGATCCCACGTGCTGTGGAGCGGCTGGACCAATGTGTCCAATTACCAAGCCGGAGCTTTGAAGTGCATGCGCCCAGAGCCAGTGCTCTGCAACGACAGACGCCACCGCGATGGGAGGCCCGCGGGAGCCAAAGAACAAAGATGGATGAAAATAGAGAAATGAAAGACCAATAGAAGTGGCCCGCCCTCTCCCCTCCCTCCCCAACCCAACTCCCGCCCAAAATAAATAAATAAATAAATAAATCTTAAAAAAAAAAAAAAAAAAGAATTCTGTGTTCCCTGAGATCACAAAAACAAGAAAAAACTTATTTTTTTGCTATTATCTACATTTAAGCAATGAAAAATAACACTAGACAGATCTATAACCAGAACTGACTCAGGAAAAATGATGAACATAGACTTTACTTCTCTTGATGAGAATTTTTTTTTTTTCATTTATTTGGACGCAACAGGTCTTGGTCTCAGCATGTGAACTCTTTCTTGCAGCATGGCATGTGGGATCTAGTTCCTTGATCAGCGGTCAAACCCACGCACCCCTGCTCTGGAAGCAAGGCGTCTGAGCCACTAGGCCACCAGGGAAGTTCCTTGATAAGAATGTTTAGTATGATCTTCAACGAAACACATTATTTTAAAAATGAGATCACATATCAACATGTGCTCTAAATTTTCTACAGAGATTTGTACTAGGAGTTAACAGAGCCTATGCACATAAATCTATATTGTAGATGTATTTACAGGGAGGAAATATGCTAATATTTTCTAAGTTCTCTTAAACATTGGAAATAGCTACAGGATGCAGAATCAACTGAGGCAAACTTGATTCCCAAAGCTTGCATACATGTTTGCAAGTACCTCATTTGAGTGCTGGTCTATCTAGTCAATCACAGTTATTTTAGGGAAAAAAAAAGGCAGCAGGAGTTAAATTTGATGTTCATTAACATGAAGGGAAATTTCTTGCCCCATTTAACTAATATCTTAGTTGGTACAGTGTAACAAACAAATTTTAGTTGTTCAAATCTATTATACCTGCTTTAAATTGCATCTTCTGATAGCCAAAGGCTCCACAGTTAGTTAAATTCAATTTGAGTTGCCAGGGCTGTTAATGGCCGCCTTGCAGTGCAAGGGGCGCCGGTTCAATCCCTGGCCTGGGAAGATCCCACGTGCTGTGGAGCGGCTGGACCAATGTGTCCAATTACCAAGCCGGAGCTTTGAAGTGCATGCGCCCAGAGCCAGTGCTCTGCAACGACAGACGCCACCGCGATGGGAGGCCCGCGGGAGCCAAAGAACAAAGATGGATGAAAATAGAGAAATGAAAGACCAATAGAAGTGGCCCGCCCTCTCCCCTCCCTCCCCAACCCAACTCCCGCCCAAAATAAATAAATAAATAAATAAATCTTAAAAAAAAAAAAAAAAAAGAATTCTGTGTTCCCTGAGATCACAAAAACAAGAAAAAACTTATTTTTTTGCTATTATCTACATTTAAGCAATGAAAAATAACACTAGACAGATCTATAACCAGAACTGACTCAGGAAAAATGATGAACATAGACTTTACTTCTCTTGATGAGAATTTTTTTTTTTTCATTTATTTGGACGCAACAGGTCTTGGTCTCAGCATGTGAACTCTTTCTTGCAGCATGGCATGTGGGATCTAGTTCCTTGATCAGCGGTCAAACCCACGCACCCCTGCTCTGGAAGCAAGGCGTCTGAGCCACTAGGCCACCAGGGAAGTTCCTTGATAAGAATGTTTAGTATGATCTTCAACGAAACACATTATTTTAAAAATGAGATCACATATCAACATGTGCTCTAAATTTTCTACAGAGATTTGTACTAGGAGTTAACAGAGCCTATGCACATAAATCTATATTGTAGATGTATTTACAGGGAGGAAATATGCTAATATTTTCTAAGTTCTCTTAAACATTGGAAATAGCTACAGGATGCAGAATCAACTGAGGCAAACTTGATTCCCAAAGCTTGCATACATGTTTGCAAGTACCTCATTTGAGTGCTGGTCTATCTAGTCAATCACAGTTATTTTAGGGAAAAAAAAAGGCAGCAGGAGTTAAATTTGATGTTCATTAACATGAAGGGAAATTTCTTGCCCCATTTAACTAATATCTTAGTTGGTACAGTGTAACAAACAAATTTTAGTTGTTCAAATCTATTATACCTGCTTTAAATTGCATCTTCTGATAGCCAAAGGCTCCACAGTTAGTTAAATTCAATTTGAGTTGCCAGGGGCTGTTAATGGGTAGGGTTTTCTATTTATGCTCTTAACTGTTCTCTATCTAAATTATCAACTGATGATGAAATCTTATTTGCACCACATTCCCACCTAATCAGAAGGTCTAAATAATTTTTCCTCTTCAGGATAATGATACGGAACTAAAAGTCCATAAAAATCTTTAGGGATAGTTTCTGCTGTTGCCGTTGTTTTCAGAAGGTACTACCTTTTATTTCAACATAAATAATTCCATCTGGGCTTCAACAGCATTAAAACAATGTGCAAATAATAAACAATCTGAAATTTATACTTGCTAAGCCTATTGTAGTTTAGTTGTTCAGCTGTGTCTGATTCTTTGTGACCCTAAGGACTGTAGCCTGCCAGGTTCCTCTGTTCACGGGGATTCTCCAGGCAAGCATACTGGAGTGGGTAGTCATTCCCTTCTCCAGGGGATCTTCCCGACCCAGGAATGGAACCCGGGTCTCCCGCATTGCAGGCAGATTCTTTACAGTCTGAGCCACCGGGACACCTAATAAATGCATAAGCGTGTGCTGAACTATCACAGTGTACATCTGCCATAAGGATGCCTTTTGAAACTCTTAAAATGCAAATTGTCCTATCTTGAATATGGTTTGATAACTAATGTGTCATATGTATGACATGACATTGATACTCTTTTAATTAGTTGCTGAGTTTATGATATATTAGCTGCAGTAAAACACAATGAATTGGAAAGGAAAATCTATACTCATCATTTCCAGCAGAGGTCTCTAGAGAGCAACTAACAATTAAGGAAAAAGGAATAGATGCTCAGAAATTTAAATAGAAAATTTGACTCTTCAGCTTTATGTGATTCCTTTCTTTTCACCCACGCCCCTTTTCTTTTGAGTGCTGGTCTATCTAGTCAATCACAGTTATTTTAGGAAAAAAAAGGCAGCAGGAGTTAAATTTGATGTTCATTAACATGAAGGAAATTTCTTGCCCCATTTAACTAATATCTTAGTTGGTACAGTGTAACAAACAAATTTTAGTTGTTCAAATCTATTATACCTGCTTTAAATTGCATCTTCTGATAGCCAAAGGCTCCACAGTTAGTTAAATTCAATTTGAGTTGCCAGGGCTGTTAATGGGTAGGGTTTTCTATTTATGCTCTTAACTGTTCTCTATCTAAATTATCAACTGATGATGAAATCTTATTTGCACCACATTCCCACCTAATCAGAAGGTCTAAATAATTTTTCCTCTTCAGGATAATGATACGGAACTAAAAGTCCATAAAAATCTTTAGGGATAGTTTCTGCTGTTGCCGTTGTTTTCAGAAGGTACTACCTTTTATTTCAACATAAATAATTCCATCTGGGCTTCAACAGCATTAAAACAATGTGCAAATAATAAACAATCTGAAATTTATACTTGCTAAGCCTATTGTAGTTTAGTTGTTCAGCTGTGTCTGATTCTTTGTGACCCTATGGACTGCAGCCCACCAGGCTCCTCAGTTCATGGGATGCTCCAGGCAAGCATACTGGAGTGGGTAGTCATTCCCTTCTCCAGGGGGATCTTCCTGACCCAGGGATTGAACCTGTGTCTCCTGCATTGCAGGCAGATTCTTTACAGTCTGAGCCACCGGGGACACCTAATAAATGCATAAGCGTGTGCTGAACTATCACAGTGTACATCTGCCATAAGGATGCCTTTTGAAACTCTTAAAATGCAAATTGTCCTATCTTGAATATGGTTTGATAACTAATGTGTCATATGTATGACATGACATTGATACTCTTTTAATTAGTTGCTGAGTTTATGATATATTAGCTGCAGTAAAACACAATGAATTGGAAAGGAAAATCTATACTCATCATTTCCAGCAGAGGTCTCTAGAGAGCAACTAACAATTAAGGAAAAAGGGAATAGATGCTCAGAAATTTAAATAGAAAATTTGACTCTTCAGCTTTATGTGATTCCTTTCTTTTCACCCACGCCCCCTTTTCTTTTGATGTCTGGGCTCCTTCATCAGATAAAAGGCTGTCTAAAAAACTGATCAGAAGTAGACATAAGAGAACAGGTTAATCCCAAGTGCACCGGTGTAATGTGTCACAAAACAGACAATGTAATTATCTCAGCAGCCTGTTTAACCAGCTAATTCGGCAGCTTTGCATACCAACGGTGAGCTCATCTGTTCACTATATTACCAGTCAGGATGTTTTCCACTAAGATCACTACACTTTTATAAAAGCTTGTAAATGTCGGAGGAGTAAGTGTTTTCTTAAATGTGGTATAACAGTTTTTTTGCAGGCTTTTATTTAAAGGGAGGTTAACAGACTAACAAAGAAAAGAAAATGCAGATTAGTGCTGCACAATTAAAAAAAATGAAGACAATGATATAAATCTCCATACACATTTATTTAAAATGAAATACCCTCTCTTTACTTGGAATCTCTGGAGAAATGCTAAACGACTTAAGAGAAATGTGATTTTTATGGCAAAGATTTATAAGCCTGGTTTTCCTTTTCTCAGAAGTAAATTTATTTGCTCCAGATCCAGTCTGAATGTTACTAATACTAGCACTGTATGGGAGAGTTGGAGTGGGCCTTAGAGTCAAACTGACATGGACTTGAGTTCTAGTCCTTCAACTTTTTTCATCTCTTGATCTCTGGCAAGTTAGATCCACAGCTTTTTTATCTTTTTCTTTGGGGGGGGGGGGTGGGGAGGGAGGGGAGCAGGTGGGCTACTTCTATTGGTCTTTCATTTATCTATTTTCATCCATCTTTGTTCTTTGGCCCGTGTGTGCCTCCCATCGCAGTGACCTCTGTTGTCGCAGAGCACCGGCTCTGGGCACATGTGCTCCAGAGCTCCAGCTCGGTAATTGGACACATCGGTCCAGCCACTCCACAGCACATGGGATCCTCCCAGGCCAGGGATCGAACCAGCACTCCTAGCAGGGCAAGGCGGTGTCCTTGGACAAACCCAAAAAAAACCCCAAAAAAACTAAAGGAAAAAGGAATAGATGCTCAGAAATTTAAATAGAAAATTTGACTCTTCAGCTTTATGTGATTCCTTTCTTTTCACCCACGCCCCCTTTTCTTTTGATGTCTGGGCTCCTTCATCAGATAAAAGGCTGTCTAAAAAACTGATCAGAAGTAGACATAAGAGAACAGGTTAATCCCAAGTGCACCGGTGTAATGTGTCACAAAACAGACAATGTAATTATCTCAGCAGCCTGTTTAACCAGCTAATTCGGCAGCTTTGCATACCAACGGTGAGCTCATCTGTTCACTATATTACCAGTCAGGATGTTTTCCACTAAGATCACTACACTTTTATAAAAGCTTGTAAATGTCGGAGGAGTAAGTGTTTTCTTAAATGTGGTATAACAGTTTTTTTGCAGGCTTTTATTTAAAGGGAGGTTAACAGACTAACAAAGAAAAGAAAATGCAGATTAGTGCTGCACAATTAAAAAAAATGAAGACAATGATATAAATCTCCATACACATTTATTTAAAATGAAATACCCTCTCTTTACTTGGAATCTCTGGAGAAATGCTAAACGACTTAAGAGAAATGTGATTTTTATGGCAAAGATTTATAAGCCTGGTTTTCCTTTTCTCAGAAGTAAATTTATTTGCTCCAGATCCAGTCTGAATGTTACTAATACTAGCACTGTATGGGAGAGTTGGAGTGGGCCTTAGAGTCAAACTGACATGGACTTGAGTTCTAGTCCTTCAACTTTTTTCATCTCTTGATCTCTGGCAAGTTAGATCCACAGCTTTTTTATCTTTTTCTTTGGGGGGGGGAGGTGGGGAGGGAGGGGAGCAGGTGGGCTACTTCTATTGGTCTTTCATTTATCTATTTTCATCCATCTTTGTTCTTTGGCCCGTGTGTGCCTCCCATCGCAGTGACCTCTGTTGTCGCAGAGCACCGGCTCTGGGCACATGTGCTCCAGAGCTCCAGCTCGGTAATTGGACACATCGGTCCAGCCACTCCACAGCACATGGGATCCTCCCAGGCCAGGGATCGAACCAGCACTCCTAGCAGGGCAAGGCGGTGTCCTTACCCACTGGACCACCAGGGAAGCCTCGCTTTTTAATCTTTAAAATGCAAGTAATATTTGCATTTTGCATGGAAATCAAGGGATTTAAATCATATATCAGGGAAATACTAGGCACAAAGAGATACCTAAATAAACAGTATCTATTTTGTAACACGCTGCACAGCATACAAGTATGTATGTGTGCATACCTACGTATATGTGTGTATACATATATGTAGGTATGCACACACATATATATGCATGAATTATATGTATATAGCTTAGCAAAAAACATTCATTAACCAAAATCTCAGGAAACATTCATGTATTACCCCAAGTCTTTCCTTAAAGTGACTGTCTACTGTCCACAATAATACCACACAACATTCAGGTTCAGCAAACAGCCCAGTGCCTCATGTACTCAAGAATATTTGTTGAATAAAATCAATATAATAAGCTAAGAGAAGAAAGACAAGATTATATAAAAATATTCAATAATACTAACAATATTTTAAAGTGATCTACTTTGGGGAATCCCTGGTGGTCCAGTGCTTAGGACTCAGAGCTTTCATTTCTGAGGGCCCGGGTTCAATCTCTGGTTAGGGGAACAAACACCTCACAAACCATGCATGCTCAGTCACTCAAGTCATTTCCAGCTCTTGCTCCCCCATGGACTGAAGCCCACTAGGATCTTCTGTCAATGGGATATTATCTGCAAGAATACTGAGGTGGGTTGCCATTTCCTCCTCCAAAGGATCTTCCCAAACCAGGGATCAAACTCGCATCTCCTGAGTCTCCTAAATTGGTAGGCAAATTCTTCACACTGTGCCACCTGGGGAAGCCCAGCGAGCATGGGCTGTGGTCAAAAAGAATGACCTACTTTGCTGTTCAATATTTTTCAGCAAATGAAACTTTCACACCAAATAACAGTAAATTGAGTGTCTAACAGCTTAGATGTAGGTTACACCTTTATTACATGTCTTATCATTTCTGGAGGAGGGCATAGCAACCCACTCCTGTAGTCTTGCCTGGAGAATTCCATGGGTAGAGGAGCTTGGCCGGCTACAGTCCATGGGGTTGCAAAGAGTCAGATAAATCTAAAACAACTTAGCATGCGTGCACACGCTCATGTCTTATCATCTAACACAGTTAAATGATGACAGCTGTAGGAGAGTCAAAGACTTAGACAATAATTAAAATAGTCTCGAAGGCAAGGCAGAGATAAAGGAAGGTTCTGATTTATAGTAAAGACTATGAGGGTATCTATTGCACTAAAATAAGTGGAAAACATAAACGGATTGCACCTGAGGTGCAAAAGGCCCAAGGAGAAAGCATGGAAAAGCTACACGGTCAGGGAGGTGGCCAGGAAACAAGACTTAAGAGCTGGTCAACTACCATCTTCCAAAGTCTCATAGCATGGAAGCCTCAGGTCTTCAAATATAAAGTCAGAGGACACAAGAACCAGAAAGTTTCCCCGACTTTGGTTTCTGTTTGACCCCCATAGAGACTGTTCTTCACACATCAGCTGAAATAAAAATTGAGTTTTGTAGCTCTTCCCATCTAAGTTCTCCCGCAAATCCTGCTATGACTGACTCAATCTACCTCTCCCAATTTATTTCAAATGATATAATTTCAAATCGCTCAACTGAGACCATACTGGTACCATTTTCATCTCTCTTTTTTGGAAAGAACCTGGAGCATATTTATCCACCATTAACTGTGGATAAGTCTCTTCTCCTCAGACTATTGCAAAGCTTGCTTCCCTAAGCCTTTTCCCCAGGTCCTGGTTCACACGGTATCTCCTTACAAAGGCCTTAGTTGACCATGCTTCCTAAAACAGCATCCTTTACCTTTGAATGATGCTTTTCTGTTCTTCATAGCACTTACTTGGACCTCAGTTGATATTATGCATTTGGTTATGCATTGCTCATCTCTCGGCTCCACTAGAGTATTAGTTCAGTGAGTCCAGAAATTTATTTCATTCTCTGGTCTTCCCCCACAGTGCCTAGAAAGGTCCCTAGCACACAGTAGTCATGTGGCACATATGTTTATTGAATACATGCTGGGAAAGGAAGTCAGTAGCTAAATATCCGTGTTTCCACAATATTAGTTCATTCTAGTTTCATATTGCACAATAATTGTGACTTTCCACATTCCAGTGCCACCATTATTCTCTTTGTTCCTTAAGTTGGATAAACCCTACATCTTAATTTGACTTTGATTTAACCATCTGGACCACAAGGCACCTGAGAAAATAATTGTCTAATAATGGCATCACCGATTCAATGGGCATGATTTTGAGTAAACTCCAGGAGATTTTGAAGGACAAGGAAACCTGGCCTGCTACAGTACATGCAGTTGCAAAGAGTTGGACACAATTGAGCAACTGAATAGCAACAAATAAACAGAAATGTTTTAAAATGAGCAAAAAGGACTATTAAAACTGTTGAAGTATTTTTAAAATTGATGACCATAATATACTTTCAAAAAATTTTAAGCACATCAAGATAATACATCTTAGCGATCACTGTGAAATATATGCAAATATTAGGTCATTATATTGTACACCTGAAACTGATGACATGTCAATTTTACTCCCATTAAAAAGTAAAATAAAATAGGAACAAAAAACATTTCTGTGGGCTTCCCTAGTGGTCCAGTGGGTAAGGACACTGCCTTGCAGTGCAAGGGGCTCCAGTTGGATCCCTGGCCTGGGAAGATCCCACGTGCCGCGGAGCGGCTGGACTCATGTGTCCAATTACCGAGCTGGAGCTATGGAGCGCATGCGCCCAGAGCCGGTGCTCTGTGACAACAGAAGTCACTGTGATGGGAGGCCCACACGGGCCAAAGAACAAAGATGGATGAAAATAGATAAATGAAAGACAAATAGAAGTGGCCCACCTGCTCCCCTCCCTCCCCAACCCGCCCCCCCCGACCCCACCCCCAAAAAAACACTTCTGTGATATCAAATGTGGTCCAGTAACAAATATCTGTATCTTCGTCATTAATAAAAAAGCACCAAACATCGTGATTTTTATCCTGTGGAATCCTCCTGGCTGGGTTTCATTATACCACTCCTCACTTACTGAGGCAAAGAACTGCTAAGCATCTTTCCCAGAGTCACACAGCTAGTAAGTGTCTTAAACCCTACATAAAAAACAGCTCTCCTTCAAAGGCCTTTAATATTTACTCTTCATACTTCTGATATTTCACATATTATTTTCTCCATTTCCTTCTACCATTAACACCCATTTCCTACATCTCTGTTCTAATAATCAAATTAATAATCACTAAATTAAGATCACTTAAATTAGCATCACTTAAATGATGCTAAGCTTCAGTAAGGTTTGGATCCAAACTCTTAAAACATGCTAAATAATAAATGTATATTTCTCCCAAAGAGCTGGGTGAGGGGTTAATGAAGGCTAATGCTTTACTAGGGAAGGTAGAATTTAAATTTCATAAGGGGCTCCTAAGCCTATTTAACAGAGGGGAAAAAAAAAAAAAACTGTTGTCATCTTTTTCATAAAACCTGCATTTCAAGCACTTCTATGATTTATGAATTTCTCTCCCTAGGAGAATGAGTGATATATAGCTGGAATCTAATTCATTCCAACTCATCACATGTGTTTTGTAACTCCATATCACCCTCTGAAATCAATAGGCAGTTAACACTGAGAAGATGTACTTAGGTTTGAAAGAAGATAAAAATTGGACTGTGAGCTATTCCTTGCATGGGATCCTGTTACCATATTTTCATGCGGTATCAGATCAAGCAACTTAACTTGCTTTCTAGACTCACTACTGCCCAGCATTCTTAAGCTCCTGTATAACTTACTCTTACTCTAAGTTTATAGGCGATATTAATTGCATGGGTTAAAAAGGGCTATTAGTTTACTACTAAGTAGTGACTGTGTATGCCCAAATTAATAATCCCCTCCTCAGAACCTTTAATTGTTAAAGTTTTCTTACTGTTTCCTTTGTTATCAAATAATTTATATAGTTCTGTTCAAAAAGCTCATTCATTTGAGGTACTTGTCTTTAATTCACATATTGATTCATATACTCAAAAATATTTATTGATAGCCTAATAGGTTCTGTGATCAGTTGTGAAGTTGCATCAGACTATTCATGACCCCATGAAGTGACTGCAGCCTGCCACACTCCTCTGTACATGGGTTTTTCCAGGCAAGAATACTGGACTGTGTTGCCATTTCCTTCTCCAGGGGATCTCCCTGACCCCTGATCATTGAAGAAAATGATTCCATGTATTTAAAGGACACCATAGTTAAAGGAAAGAGCTAATGGAACTCTCTAAGTACTGAATTGCTTTCCTCAACCACAGGACCTGGTCCTGTATGTCACATATACCAAGAAGTCGTGACTATGTACTTTTATAATTCTAATGACATTCAAAGATGCTTTGCATGTTATTTTCATTCCTCGTGTCTATTTTTCCCCAATGTGTGTGTGTGTGTGTGTGTGTGTGTGTGTGTGTGTGTATGTATCTATATATATACATACAGAATGAAAATTAATTAGCTATTCTAATATTTGAAAATGCAAATCATAAATACTTAAGTTGCTCAACATTTTACTAATTTACTGAGGAATATTTATTTCTGTGTTTGTGCTTAGTCATGTCTGACTCTTTGCCACCCCATGTAGCACAGCCCACCAGGCTCCTCTATCCATGGAAATTTTCCAGGCACGAAAACTGGAGTGGGTCACCATTTCCTACTTCCGGGGATCTTCCTGACCCAGGGATCAAACCTGTGTGTCTTGTGTCTCCTGCATTGGCAGGTGGCTTCTTTATCACCTGAGATTTCTATCGAATCTTTTAAAAAAGAAATTATTCTTATTATTTGGTTATGGTTTAGATATCTTCGGATGCAAGACACAGTACTGGGTTAATTTTAAACCAAAAGGCCTGATATTCCATGCAGACAGAACCATATGAGATAAGGCAAGGGATCTGTGTGCCCAGAACAGCAGTTAATCTCCTTCGGTTAGGGCATAAGGTAGCACAGACAATAATGCTGAAAAGGCAGTTCGGCAGGAGTGTTGACAGTTGCACTTGGCGAGTCAAGGAGGTGAGAGTTCTTAGAAGAGTAACATGATCAGAACTGGGCCCTTAAAAGATTAATCTGACAATATGGTAGTGAATAAATTGAGAGACAGGGTCATACAAGAAGAGAGGAAAAGGGAGGACATATATATCAACCCCATGAAGACTTGAGCTACAAGGCTTAAAGTAGAAATGCACAGGTAAGAAAAGGTACTGCAGACAGAGAATCAACAGCCAGCACAGGGAAGGGAATTGGGTTTGGGCTTAGAGAAATCTGTTCACAAAATAAGGCCACTTGTTCAGAAGTCATCTCACTAACGTTTCTGATAATAATGAATCAATACAAGGGCTTTTAAAATTTCCTCCTATAAGATAGTCTCTAGATAAATAGAATTGTCTCTGTAGAACATGTTACTGTTTACTACTAATGAAATATTATATAATAATTGTACACCCAATTTTACATTTATTAAAGTCATTTTAAAATAGTGTTAATTGCTCCGTCGTGTCTGACTCTTTGCTACCCTTTGGACTGCAGCCTGCCAGGCTCCTCTGTCCATGGGACTTTCCAGGCAAGAATACTGGAGTGGGTTGCCATTCCCTTCTCTACAGGATCCAGGGAATGAACCCTCATCTCTTGAATTGCAAGTAGACTCTCTTACCACCGGAGCCACCACAGAAACATGATTTTAATAATAAATTAATATTTACTGAGCACTTCAAAAATAGTATGGTAAAGACATTACCTATTATATTCATTATCTATTAATAGATAAGACCACAATATATCTACAGTTATTATCCTGTTAGTGCAAGTGAAAGAATGGAAAAGTAGAGAAATTATGCAGCATAATGTTCACTTGCTTAATTTGAGCCAGAATTTGAACTCAGTTCTGCCAGTCTCTAGAACATTAGCACTGAGCCAAAGTTGTATGTGAAAGAGGAATAATCACTTCACCCTGAAGATCAAAGCAGTTATAGAGTTTTTCCTACCTCTTACGACAAACATTTGCACCTTGAGCGAGTCAAGGTTAATCTCCTTGGTTAGGGCATAAGGTAGCACAGACAATAATGCTGAAAAGGCAGTTCGGCAGGAGTGTTGACAGTTGCACTTGGCGAGTCAAGGAGGTGAGAGTTCTTAGAAGAGTAACATGATCAGAACTGGGCCCTTAAAAGATTAATCTGACAATATGGTAGTGAATAAATTGAGAGACAGGGTCATACAAGAAGAGAGGAAAAGGGAGGACATATATATCAACCCCATGAAGACTTGAGCTACAAGGCTTAAAGTAGAAATGCACAGGTAAGAAAAGGTACTGCAGACAGAGAATCAACAGCCAGCACAGGGAAGGGAAGTGGGTTGGGGCTTAGAGAAATCTGTTCACAAAATAAGGCCACTTGTTCAGAAGTCATCTCACTAACGTTTCTGATAATAATGAATCAATACAAGGGCTTTTAAAATTTCCTCCTATAAGATAGTCTCTAGATAAATAGAATTGTCTCTGTAGAACATGTTACTGTTTACTACTAATGAAATATTATATAATAATTGTACACCCAATTTTACATTTATTAAAGTCATTTTAAAATAGTGTTAATTGCTCCGTCGTGTCTGACTCTTTGCTACCCTTTGGACTGCAGCCTGCCAGGCTCCTCTGTCCATGGGACTTTCCAGGCAAGAATACTGGAGTGGGTTGCCATTCCCTTCTCTACAGGATCCAGGGAATGAACCCTCATCTCTTGAATTGCAAGTAGACTCTCTTACCACCGGAGCCACCACAGAAACATGATTTTAATAATAAATTAATATTTACTGAGCACTTCAAAAATAGTATGGTAAAGACATTACCTATTATATTCATTATCTATTAATAGATAAGACCACAATATATCTACAGTTATTATCCTGTTAGTGCAAGTGAAAGAATGGAAAAGTAGAGAAATTATGCAGCATAATGTTCACTTGCTTAATTTGAGCCAGAATTTGAACTCAGTTCTGCCAGTCTCTAGAACATTAGCACTGAGCCAAAGTTGTATGTGAAAGAGGAATAATCACTTCACCCTGAAGATCAAAGCAGTTATAGAGTTTTTCCTACCTCTTACGACAAACATTTGATGCATCCACCATGTGCCGACCTCTGTTTTAGATGCTTAGACTCTGAATTCTTAGGAACGGAATTCTTACATATCAGACATAAATGAAAAAAATAACAAAGAATTCTTTTATTCTTACTACTTCAGCACTTAAAGGCTTTGTGCTGATTAGGAGAAATAGTGGGAAAAAGAACTGGACAGAGCTGAGAGGCACACTGAACAACAAAAAATGGCCCTGGGGGCTGGAATAGAAAAGTGAATGAAGACCAAATTTGTAAGTGGCTCCATGTATTCTGGGTCCAGATGATCCCCTGGAGAAGGGCATGGCAACCCACTCCAGCATTCCTGCCTGGAAACTTCCATAGACAAAGGAGCCTGGTGGGTTACAGTCCATAGGATTGCCAGACACGACTGAAGCAACTTAGCACACAGTACAATTTGTTTCTAATAATCATTAAAGAAACAACGTTTAAGCACAAAGGAATTCCTTCTTCTTTGTAAATCAGAGAAGAGTCAAAGATATTCCTATAATAATATTATCACTTATTCAAGTTCTGAAATTCCTTTTTTTTTTTTTAAAGACTGTGGCAATGAGGTAGAGGCATACCTAGCAGTGAGGCAGCTGACTTTAATCTGCATGGAATATGCAGTGGTAGTTAGAATCATCTACCACAAAGGAATTTAAATGATTAAAATAATCTACCTAGGAAAAAAAGCAATGGATGGAAGTGAGAAATCAGGGATTCAGAACAGGGGATTCAGAATCAATCCATTTCCCAAATCAATGCCATCTTCCACTCTCCTGTTACTTTACTGGTGAGTCACAAGAGAAGCGAGAAAGGCCAGGCTGGAGTGTGAGGACCAGCCTGCAAGGACATGAGGGCAAGTGTGATATACAAGAAAGCATGTCTTGAGAAGTTCACGCAGACAGCGGTCATGGGCATCATGAATTCATTCAGAAAGAATCTGAGTTGGTATTTAAGAGCATAGATCCAACCAAAAGAGATACATATCTCACAGAGATAGACTATGAAAACAGATGCAAGTTAGTCATAATGAAACAAGCTAAGATTGGTCATAGATCCAGATTAAAACAGTGGTAGGCAGGATGAGCTACTGGATAAATTCTGGTTCAAGAAACCTAAAAATCATTTTTGTTGTGGTTCAGCCGCTAAGTCGTGTCTGACTCTTTGTGAATAAAAAATAATTTTAGTATGGTATAAACCAGCATCCCAAGCAGGAAAAAACAGAAGATGTGAATGATCCTAGAGCAAGGATAGGGTACCTTCTATTCTGGTTATAAATGTCCTTCTTGGTTTAAGAAAACTTGGTTGCTTTGCAGAGTGAATCAGCATCATAAGGTACTTTTTTTCAATAATTTTAACAGAGAGCTACAGACTTTTATGTAATACTCATCAATAACTTTCATAAACAGATTGTACCCCAATATACAATATATTTGGGCTTCCCAGGTGGCTTAGTGGTAAAGAATCTGCCTGCCAATGCAGGAGATGTGGGTTTGATTCCTGGGCCGGGAAGATTCCCTGGAGCAGGAAATGACAAATGACTCCAGTATTGCCTGGAAAATTCCATGGATAAAGAAGCTTGGCTGCCTATACTGCAAGGGGTTGCAAAGAGTCGGACACAACTGAGTGACTGAGCACACAGTTCATAAAATATATTTCCCTTATTCATAGTTTCTTTTGCTAAAGTACGTGAACGTCTTTCCATATAATGTTTGCTCATTCAGAAATTATCCATAATTCAATGTGAACTGAATAGTAATTACTCTATAACCAAGAACTTGCTCTAGCTAAGTTTTTCTAAGTAATTTCTCACACAACAATAGGTTAGATGCTATAATCTGTTAAATTGTATGCATATTTTATAACCTATTGGTGGGACCAGGAATGAGTAGGTAAGGAGGTTAAGGGAAAATAAATGACTGACTCTAGTTCTGTACCATCATTATAGTGAAGAATACAGATTTTTTTTTCCATCTTGGCCAGCCCTGCTGCTTGTTGAGCATGTTAGATTACCTTATTTCCTCCTTTAATGTCAACTCTTGTATAGTGTACTATATAATCATACAAGAGTTAATTGTGAAGTTATAGGTAAGGCTGCATTAACTCCTCTGAAAAAATGTATATAAAGAAGCACATTATAATTAAGACAATTTCAACAGCCTTGAAATCCTGAAAAGGTTCCAGGCTTGGTTTGGTTTGATGCCAGGATATATCAAGTTGACAGCCAACAGTCATTGCTTACTTTGTTGTTTTTTTATATAATAAAGAGAAGTTTCTGGCATATTACTCCTGCATGTTATATTACCATATTTCCAGAGAAGGTGAATGAGTTCCCAGTGATTGAAGTCAGCACTCAGTATAAAATAACAGATACTGGACTCACATGTGAGGACAGGACAATCATTTTTATCTTGGCAAAAGAGGGAAGCAAGGCTAGCTTCTCTTCCTTCCAAAGTGTAGTGCTCTCTCCTTATTTGGTTTCTATTAACTTCCGTTCATTAGGCCATATTCAAAAACTGGTAAAGAATATCATGATCTAAAATTATAAATGCATTCAAATAAGGCACACAAATGGTCACTATATGAGAAGTTGTTCCATATCACTAATATCACAGAAATGCAAATCAAAACCACAATGAGATACTGCTTCACACCTGCTAGAATGGTTATTATCGAAAAGACAGGAGATACCAAGTGTTGTTAAGGGTGTGGATAAAAGGAACCTTTGTACACTGATGGTGAGAATGCAAATTGGTATGGATATTACTGGACTTCCTAGGATTGGCACTAGTGGTAAAGAAACTGTCTGCCAATCCAGTTCAATTCCTGGGTCTGGAAGATCCCTTGGAGTAGGAAATGGCAATCCACTCCAGCATTCCTGTCTGGAGAATCCTATGGACAGAGAAGCCTCGTGGGTTGCAGTCCATGGGGACGCAAAGAGTCAAACACGCCTTGGTGAATAGGGATGGAGGGGAAATTGAGGGATGTTGGTCAAAGGATACTAACTTTCAATTATAAGATAAAAACATTCTTGGAATCTATTGTACAACATGGAAACTATAGTTAATAATACTATATGGTGTACCTGAAATTTGCTCAGGGGGCAAATCATACTCATCACACAAATATCATAAAAGGAAAATATGTGAAGCAATAGATGTCTTAATTAACTTGCTTATATCACACTGTAAACATGTCAAATCTTACACTGAAAACCCTAAACTAATTACAGACACATATTAATAGTTCATTTCCTCTATCAATATTAAGAAAAACTAGTTTTTTAAAAAAAGGACATTTAGCACTAAGATGTGGATGCAACCCGAACATACATGAAGAGACAAATGTATAAAGAAAATGTGGTATATACATACAATAGATTACTAGTGAGCCATAGAAAAGAATGAAATTTTGCCATTTCCAGTGACATGGGTGGACTTAGCCATGCAGAGAAAAGATAAATCTCGATATGATATCACTTATATGTGGAATCTCAAAAATACAACAAACTAGTGAATGTAACAAAAAACCAGCAGACTCACATACAGAACAAACTAATGGTTACTAGTGGGGAAGGGAGAGAGCAATAACACAGGAGTAAGAGTGACAATCATTTTTATCTTGGCAAAAGAGGGAAGCAAGGCTAGCTTCTCTTCCTTCCAAAGTGTAGTGCTCTCTCCTTATTTGGTTTCTATTAACTTCCGTTCATTAGGCCATATTCAAAAACTGGTAAAGAATATCATGATCTAAAATTATAAATGCATTCAAATAAGGCACACAAATGGTCACTATATGAGAAGTTGTTCCATATCACTAATATCACAGAAATGCAAATCAAAACCACAATGAGATACTGCTTCACACCTGCTAGAATGGTTATTATCGAAAAGACAGGAGATACCAAGTGTTGTTAAGGGTGTGGATAAAAGGAACCTTTGTACACTGATGGTGAGAATGCAAATTGGTATGGATATTACTGGACTTCCTAGGATTGGCACTAGTGGTAAAGAAACTGTCTGCCAATCCAGTTCAATTCCTGGGTCTGGAAGATCCCTTGAGTAGGAAATGGCAATCCACTCCAGCATTCCTGTCTGGAGAATCCTATGGACAGAGAAGCCTCGTGGGTTGCAGTCCATGGGGACGCAAAGAGTCAAACACGCCTTGGTGAATAGGGATGGAGGGGAAATTGAGGGATGTTGGTCAAAGGATACTAACTTTCAATTATAAGATAAAAACATTCTTGGAATCTATTGTACAACATGGAAACTATAGTTAATAATACTATATGGTGTACCTGAAATTTGCTCAGGGGGCAAATCATACTCATCACACAAATATCATAAAAGGAAAATATGTGAAGCAATAGATGTCTTAATTAACTTGCTTATATCACACTGTAAACATGTCAAATCTTACACTGAAAACCCTAAACTAATTACAGACACATATTAATAGTTCATTTCCTCTATCAATATTAAGAAAAACTAGTTTTTTAAAAAAAGGACATTTAGCACTAAGATGTGGATGCAACCCGAACATACATGAAGAGACAAATGTATAAAGAAAATGTGGTATATACATACAATAGATTACTAGTGAGCCATAGAAAAGAATGAAATTTTGCCATTTCCAGTGACATGGGTGGACTTAGCCATGCAGAGAAAAGATAAATCTCGATATGATATCACTTATATGTGGAATCTCAAAAATACAACAAACTAGTGAATGTAACAAAAAACCAGCAGACTCACATACAGAACAAACTAATGGTTACTAGTGGGGAAGGGAGAGAGCAATAACACAGGAGTAGAGGAGTGGGAGACATGATCCATTGGGTCTAAGATAGGCTTAAGGATGTATGTACAACACAGGGAATATAGCTGACATTTAGCAATAATTCTAAATGGAATTCGACCTTTAAAACTGTGGGTTAGGATTGATGTTCAGGTGTTCAGTCATGTCCGACTCTTTGCAACCCCATGGACTGCAGCACACCAGGCTTCCCTATGCTTCACCATCTCCTGGAGTTTGCTCAAACTCATGTCCACTAAGGTGGTGATGCCATCCAACCATCTCATCCTCTATTGTCCCCTTTTCCTCTTGCCTTCGATTTTTCCAAGCAACAGGATCTTTTTCTAATGAATCAGTCCTTCACATCAGGTGGCCAAAGCATTGGGGCTTTAGTATCAGTCTTTCTCATGAATACTCATGGTTGATTTCCTTTAGCATTGACTGGTTTGAACTCCTTGCAGTCCAAGGGATTCTCAAGAGTCTTCTCCAACACCACAGTTTGAAGCATCGAATCCTTGGTGCTCAGCTTTCTTTAGGGTCCAGGATTAGGATTAGAAATCCCAGAAACATTAAATATTATAGTCTGAGCTAAGGAAGAGGAACCCAGAAAACCAGAAAAGCACAAAGAAAGAATAACCAGAGAAGCTCAGAGACAGCCATAAAAATCTCTGTTATGGGGGCCTCTCTGGTGGTCCACTGGGCAAAGAGTCCACCTTGCAGTGCAAGGGGCACCAATTCAATTCCTGGCCCAGGAAGATCCCATGTGCCGTGGAGTGGCTGTACCGGTGTGTCCAATTATGAGCCAGCGTTCTGGAGCACATGTACCGAGAGCTGGTGCTCTGCAATGAGAGAGGCCGCTGCAATGGGAGGCCCACACAAGTCAAAAGAATAAAGACAGATGAAAATAAATAAATGAAAAACCAATGAAAGAGGCCAAAATTAAAAGAAAAAAAAAAAAACCCTTTGTTATGAAAACAGAAGAGTTATGGAATTTTTTCTCAAGAAGAGTATATTAAATATGGCAGAGGGAACTTGATCAATAAAGAAATTGAATATAAAAAAGACCTGAAAGTGACCATCAGCATGGACAATTAGGGTGATGTTAATTTTCTTCATAAAGTAGCTGTAGCAGAGCTGAAAAAGGCAATAAGGTACATTGTATGGATATACGAATAGAGAAGATTTAGAGCCCAGCTTGTAATGGGAGTGAAGGCTATCAGGAAAATGACAGGGGGCATCCAAAAGGAAGAATTCTAGGGAAATAAAGTCAAGAAAGACTTTTTTTAACAATCAGAGAAAGAAGTGCGTTCACTGCCTAAACAAAAGGAACCAGGAGAAGAAGACTGATAAAAGACACAACTGAGAGAGAAGGATTCAATCATATGGGAGCAAATATGAATCTCATTTGAATCCTATCAATGTGTTCAGCTATCACCTAGATTCTGGGGATAATTCTTTGTCCAAGTCAGTCTTGCTGATTTTTGCTTTTTCTGGTACTGACCCTAATTCCTGGGGTCTGGCTTTATACCCTGTGATCAAGCCCTTAACGTGACCCCCAATTCATATAAATTATTCTCTGATATGAAGTTCCCACTTGGATTAATTTCCCAGAACCCCTGTTGTCTCTAGAAATGTGATTTTTCACTTTATGCTCCACTTTCTTCTCAGGTATGGTATATATGACTTTAACTGCCTGTCTCACAACCACTCCCCTGTCCCCTTCTTCTTAATTAATACAGCCACAATTCTACTCACATAACTGTTCAGGGATATGATATCACATGCATTGAGGGAGGCCAAGTCCGCTGGATCCCAGGACAAGGATTTTTACTTAGCATAGTTACGTTCTTTTCAAAGGGGATATGTCAAAAATTGTCATCTGTGGCTTCTCTTCTAGGAAAGAAGAAGCCCTGGAAGAGACTTCAGCTTTCTCTACTTGACATGGCTGTGTCCACACAGAATACCTGGCATGTAGACACATCCAGTGATGATGCAAAAGTAAGACAAGACTGCTGAGCAAAAGAGAGAGGAAATCTAGGTCATTGGAATATGCATGAGCCTCTGAATTTGTTACACCCAGAATTGCCTGCCTAATTTTTTCAAGTCAAAAGATAAGGATGAATAATAAATATTTCCCTTTGTTATGAAAACAGAAGAGTTATGGAATTTTTTCTCAAGAAGAGTATATTAAATATGGCAGAGGGAACTTGATCAATAAAGAAATTGAATATAAAAAAGACCTGAAAGTGACCATCAGCATGGACAATTAGGGTGATGTTAATTTTCTTCATAAAGTAGCTGTAGCAGAGCTGAAAAGGCAATAAGGTACATTGTATGGATATACGAATAGAGAAGATTTAGAGCCCAGCTTGTAATGGGAGTGAAGGCTATCAGGAAAATGACAGGGGGCATCCAAAAGGAAGAATTCTAGGGAAATAAAGTCAAGAAAGACTTTTTTTAACAATCAGAGAAAGAAGTGCGTTCACTGCCTAAACAAAAGGAACCAGGAGAAGAAGACTGATAAAAGACACAACTGAGAGAGAAGGATTCAATCATATGGGAGCAAATATGAATCTCATTTGAATCCTATCAATGTGTTCAGCTATCACCTAGATTCTGGGGATAATTCTTTGTCCAAGTCAGTCTTGCTGATTTTTGCTTTTTCTGGTACTGACCCTAATTCCTGGGGTCTGGCTTTATACCCTGTGATCAAGCCCTTAACGTGACCCCCAATTCATATAAATTATTCTCTGATATGAAGTTCCCACTTGGATTAATTTCCCAGAACCCCTGTTGTCTCTAGAAATGTGATTTTTCACTTTATGCTCCACTTTCTTCTCAGGTATGGTATATATGACTTTAACTGCCTGTCTCACAACCACTCCCCTGTCCCCTTCTTCTTAATTAATACAGCCACAATTCTACTCACATAACTGTTCAGGGATATGATATCACATGCATTGAGGGAGGCCAAGTCCGCTGGATCCCAGGACAAGGATTTTTACTTAGCATAGTTACGTTCTTTTCAAAGGGGATATGTCAAAAATTGTCATCTGTGGCTTCTCTTCTAGGAAAGAAGAAGCCCTGGAAGAGACTTCAGCTTTCTCTACTTGACATGGCTGTGTCCACACAGAATACCTGGCATGTAGACACATCCAGTGATGATGCAAAAGTAAGACAAGACTGCTGAGCAAAAGAGAGAGGAAATCTAGGTCATTGGAATATGCATGAGCCTCTGAATTTGTTACACCCAGAATTGCCTGCCTTCACTCTTCTTGCTTTACGAGATAATTTGCTTTCTTGGATTCATTTTATTGGACTTCCTGTTTCTTTAAACCAAAAGTATTCTAAGTGGCATAGTGCACAAGTAAAGAAAATAAACTAATTTCACTGAGATCATGTGTGTTAGTTAATTGCTCAGTTGTGTCCAACTCTTTGCAACCCCACGGACTATAGCCTTCCAGGCTCCTTTGTCCATGAAATTCTCCAGGCAAAAATACTGAAGTGGGTAGCCATTTCCTTCTCCAGGGGATCTTCCCAACCCAGGGATCAAACCTGGGTCTCTTGCATTGCAGGCAGATTCTTTAGTGTGTCTCAGTCACCAAGAAAGTCCTTTATTGAGGTCATACTACATATCAAATATTTTATATGCATTATTTGGTTTAATTTTTATAACAACTCTGTGAGGTTCATATTTGATCCCCAGATAAAGATGTGCATGTGTATGCTCAGTCATATCCAACTGTCTGCATTCCCCAGGGATGGTAGCTCACCAGGCTTCTCTGTCCATGGAATTTTCCAGACAAGAATACTGGAATGGGTTGCCATTTCCTACTCCAGTGGATCTTCCCAACCTAGGAATCAAACTTGAGTCTCCTGCATTGGCAAGTGCATTCTATACCACTACTGCCAACATCACAGATGGGTCTGACTCCAAAGGTTGCATTAATTACCCCAGGAAGCTGGAAATCCTTACACAAAAGTCTAGTATGTATCATTAAGTGTTGCTTCTCAACTTCCCTGATACCTGTTTCCCAGATTCAAACTTCTCTCTTTTATATATCAAGTCCTGCAGTGGAGACTAAGGCTATGAACATAGAGAAATAAAACTGTTTGTTCAAGTCTTGGCAGTCTTATTATCTTGGTAAATTAAGACAGATTACTCAGGTCTTAGGTTCTATATTATTATCTGTAGAAGACAATAACAGTACCTACCCCCAAAGGGTTTCTGTAAGTATTAAATTAGATAGTACCTATAAAACATTTAGCAAATGCCAATACCAATTTAGTCATGGAACAACTGTGTCTTTATTTGTATTAATAGTGCTACTGCAAAATATACAATTTTTAAAAATCACATCATAGAATTTTATAACGGTTAAGAGACTAGAGATGAAATACTGTGATATTTCTGCCATTGAGAGGTCATGTTAACTTAATTTAAAAACTAGCTGTAGGTAAAACACATAAATGACTTTTTATGAGTTTAACATTGCAACACAGCTACATGGAGGACAGAAGAATAACACATTTAGTTAAAATTTAAGAACATGATGATCTTCACTGCATTTTACCATATCTGGTTGACAACTCTGTAGTGCTGTATAGCTGAAAGCCCCTTCATGGTTCACTGCCTTATCATAGCAAATGGGCTTACATAACTCAATGAAGCTATGAGCCATGCTGTGTAGGGCCACCCAAGATGGACAGGTCATAGTGGAGAGTTCTAACAAAACATGGGAGGAGGGAATGGCAAACCATTCCAGTATACTTGCTGTGAAAACATCATAAACTGTATAAAAGACAAAAGATATGACACCAAAATCAGTAAACTGTAAAAGGTTCATATTTGATCCCCAGATAAAGATGTGCATGTGTATGCTCAGTCATATCCAACTGTCTGCATTCCCCAGGGATGGTAGCTCACCAGGCTTCTCTGTCCATGGAATTTTCCAGACAAGAATACTGGAATGGGTTGCCATTTCCTACTCCAGTGGATCTTCCCAACCTAGGAATCAAACTTGAGTCTCCTGCATTGGCAAGTGCATTCTATACCACTACTGCCAACATCACAGATGGGTCTGACTCCAAAGGTTGCATTAATTACCCCAGGAAGCTGGAAATCCTTACACAAAAGTCTAGTATGTATCATTAAGTGTTGCTTCTCAACTTCCCTGATACCTGTTTCCCAGATTCAAACTTCTCTCTTTTATATATCAAGTCCTGCAGTGGAGACTAAGGCTATGAACATAGAGAAATAAAACTGTTTGTTCAAGTCTTGGCAGTCTTATTATCTTGGTAAATTAAGACAGATTACTCAGGTCTTAGGTTCTATATTATTATCTGTAGAAGACAATAACAGTACCTACCCCCAAAGGGTTTCTGTAAGTATTAAATTAGATAGTACCTATAAAACATTTAGCAAATGCCAATACCAATTTAGTCATGGAACAACTGTGTCTTTATTTGTATTAATAGTGCTACTGCAAAATATACAATTTTTAAAAATCACATCATAGAATTTTATAACGGTTAAGAGACTAGAGATGAAATACTGTGATATTTCTGCCATTGAGAGGTCATGTTAACTTAATTTAAAAACTAGCTGTAGGTAAAACACATAAATGACTTTTTATGAGTTTAACATTGCAACACAGCTACATGGAGGACAGAAGAATAACACATTTAGTTAAAATTTAAGAACATGATGATCTTCACTGCATTTTACCATATCTGGTTGACAACTCTGTAGTGCTGTATAGCTGAAAGCCCCTTCATGGTTCACTGCCTTATCATAGCAAATGGGCTTACATAACTCAATGAAGCTATGAGCCATGCTGTGTAGGGCCACCCAAGATGGACAGGTCATAGTGGAGAGTTCTAACAAAACATGGGAGGAGGGAATGGCAAACCATTCCAGTATACTTGCTGTGAAAACATCATAAACTGTATAAAAAGACAAAAAGATATGACACCAAAAGATGAGTCCCTCAGGTCAGAAGGTCTCCATTGTGCTACTGGGGAAGAACAGAGGATAACAACTAATAGCCACAGAAAGAATGAAGCTGCTGGACCAAAGCAGGAACAATGCTCAGTTGTGGATGTGCCTAGTGATGAAGGTAAAAATCTGATGCTGTAAAGAACAGTATTATATACAAACCTGGAATACTGGGTCCATGAATCAAGGTAAATTAGATTCTGTCAGGAAGGAGATGACAAGAGTAAATATCCACATCTTAGGAATCAGTGACCTAATATGGATGGGAATGGGAGAATTTAATTTAGATGACCATAATATCTACTACTGTGGCCAAGAATTCCATAGAAGAAATGGAGTAGCCCTCATAATCAACAAAAGAGTCCAAGATGCAGTACTTGGGTACAAGCTCAAGAATGACAGAATGATCTCACTTTGTTTCCAAGGCAAACCATTCAACATCACAGCAATTCAAATGTATGCCCCAACCACTGATGCCTAAGAAGTTGAAGTTGATCAGTTACATGAAGACCTAGAAGACCTCCTAGAACTAATACCAAAAAAATGTGATATTTATCATAGGGGGCTGGAATGCAAAAGTAGGAAATCAAGAAATACCTGAAGTAATAGGCAAGTCTGGTCTTGGAGTACAAAATGATGCAGGGCAAAGGCTAACTGAATTCTGCCAAGAGAATGCACTGATCATAAAAAATACCCTTTTGCAACAATGTAAGAGATGACTTTACACATGGACATCACCAAATGGTCAATACCAAAATCAAATTGATTATATTCTTTGTAGCTGAAGATGGAGAAGCTGCATACAATGAGCAAAAACAAGACCTGGAGCTTACTGTTGCTCAGATCATCAGCTTCTCATAGCAAAATTCAGGCTTAAACTACAGAAAGTGGGGAAAACTACCAGGTCAGCCAGGTACAACTTAAGTCAAATCCCCTATGAATATACAGTGAAAGTGATGAATAGAGCCAAGGGATGAAATATAATAAACAGTGTGCTTGAAGAACCATGGATGGAGGACCATAATACTATACAGGAGGCAGTGAACAAATCCATCCCAAGGAAAAAGAAAAGCAAGACGGCAAAGTCTTCTTCTGAGGAAGCTTTACAAATAGCTGGAGAAAGAAGAGACGTGAAACGCAAAGGAGAAAGGGATAGGTACATCCAACTAAACACAGAGTTCCAGAGAATATGGGAGATAACAAAGCCTTCTTCAATAAAAACTGTAAAAAAAAAAAAAAAAAAAAAAAGTAAAAGAAAACAATAGAAGGGTGAAAACTAGCGATCTCTTCAGGAAAATCAGAAACACAAAGGGGACATTTCACCCAAAGATGAGAAAATAAAGGACAGAAATCGTAGAGACCTAATTGAAACAGAAGATTATCAAGAAGAGATGGAAAGAATCCATGTACAAAAAAAGATCTTAATGACCCAGAAAACCATGATGTTGTGGTCAGTCACCCAGAGCCAGACATAATGCAGTGTGAAGTCAAGTAGGACTCAGGAAGCACTGTTGTTAATAAAGCTAGTGGATGGAATGGAATCCCAGTAGAGCTATTTAAAATCATAACAGATGATGCTATCAAAGTGTTGCACTCAATATGTCAGCAAATCTGAAGACCCAGCAGTAGCCACAGACCTGGAAAAGTTCGATCTTTATCTCAATTCCCAAGAAAGACAGTACTAAAGAATGTTCATATCACCAGACAATTTCACTTATCTCCCATGCTAGTAAGGTCTTGCTCAAAAATCTGCATGCTAGACTTCAGCATTATGTGAACCAAGAACTTCCAGATGTCCAATATGAATTTAGAAAAGGAAGAAGAACCAGAGATCGAATTGCCAAGATTCACTGGATCATAGACAGAGACAGGGAATTTCAGAAAATCATCTACTTCTGTGTCATCAACTATGATAAAGCCTTTGGCTGTGTGGATCATAACAAGCTGTGGAAACCTCTTAAAGAGATGGGATTGCCTCTCCAAAGAGGACATACAGATGGCCCAAAAGCACATGAAACGATGCTCAACCTCACTTATTATTAGAGAAATGCAAATTAAAACTACAATGAGATATCACCTCACACCCGTCAGAATGGCCATCTTCAAGAAATCTGCAGACAATAAATGCTGGAGAGGCTGCGGAGAAAAGGGAACCCTCTTGCATTGCTGGTGGGAATGTAAATTGATACAGCCTCTATGGAAGACAGTCTGGAGATTTCTTAAAAAACTAAAAATAGAAGCACCCTATGACCCAGCAATCCCACTCTTAGGCTTATATCCTGATGAAATCAAAACTGAAAGAAGCACCTGTACCCCAATGTTCATTGAAGCTCTCTATACAATAGCCAGAACATGGAAGCAACCTAGATGTCCATCGACGAATGAATGGATCCAGAAGCTCTGGTACATATATACAATGGAATACTACTCAGCTGTTAAAAGAAATGCAGAAGACTCAATCCTAATGAAGTGGCTGGCTCTAGAACCTATCATAAAAAGTGAAGTAAGTCAAAAAGAGAAAGACAAATACAGTATACTAACACACATATATGGAATCTAGTAGGACGGTCTTGATATCACACACAGGGAACTCATGAAAAAAAAAAAAAAAAGACAGAGCATAGACATAGGGACATCGTGGTGAATAAATAGGGAGGGGGAAGCATGGAGGAAGTAACAAGGAAACCTATAGTGTTATGTGTGGAAAAGATAGCTAGTGTCACAGTGCTAAGGGAATAGGAGTGCTTACAATGGCTTGGGGCAAAGGTCTGGAGGGGTGGGATGGGGGGATCTGGGTGGGTGGGGACCATGGATATGCATATGACTGATCTGGGAACATACATGTATGTGAACAACAAAACTCTGTAAAACCTTTAAAATAAAGAATAAAAATAAAAAATAAAAATAAAAATAAAAAATAAATAAATAAATAAATAAAAAACCAATACGGGAGGGGAGGGAAGGGGGGGATATACATATGACTAATCTGAGAACATACATATCTGTAAACAACAAAACTCTGTAAAAGTTAAAAGTAAAATAAAGGTTTAAAAAAAAAAAAAAAAAGAGATGGGATTACCAGACCAGTTTATCTGTCTCCTGTGAAACTTATTTGCAGGTCAAGAAGCAAGAGTTAGAACCCTGTATGGAACAACTGACTTGTTCATGATTGAGAAAGGAGTACGACAAGGCTGCTCATTGTCACCTTGTTTATTTAACTTACATGCTGAGCACATCATGAAAAATGCTGGACTGTATGAGTTACAAGCTGGAACCAAGACTGGCAGGAGAAATATCAACAACCTCAGGTATGAAAATGACACCACTGTAATGGCAGACAAACCTCAGGTATGAATGCTGGAGAGGCTGGAGAAAAGGGAACCCTCTTGCATTGCTGGTGGGAATGTAAATTGATACAGCCTCTATGGAAGACAGTCTGGAGATTTCTTAAAAAACTAAAAATAGAAGCACCCTATGACCCAGCAATCCCACTCTTAGGCTTATATCCTGATGAAATCAAAACTGAAAGAAGCACCTGTACCCCAATGTTCATTGAAGCTCTCTATACAATAGCCAGAACATGGAAGCAACCTAGATGTCCATCGACGAATGAATGGATCCAGAAGCTCTGGTACATATATACAATGGAATACTACTCAGCTGTTAAAAGAAATGCAGAAGACTCAATCCTAATGAAGTGGCTGGCTCTAGAACCTATCATAAAAAGTGAAGTAAGTCAAAAAGAGAAAGACAAATACAGTATACTAACACACATATATGGAATCTAGTAGGACGGTCTTGATATCACACACAGGGAACTCATGAAAAAAAAAAAAAAAGACAGAGCATAGACATAGGGACATCGTGGTGAATAAATAGGAAGGGGGAAGCATGGAGGAAGTAACAAGGAAACCTATAGTGTTATGTGTGGAAAAGATAGCTAGTGTCACAGTGCTAAGGGAATAGGAGTGCTTACAATGGCTTGGGGCAAAGGTCTGGAGGGGTGGGATGGGGGGATCTGGGTGGGTGGGGACCATGGATATGCATATGACTGATCTGGGAACATACATGTATGTGAACAACAAAACTCTGTAAAACCTTTAAAATAAAGAATAAAAATAAAAAATAAAAATAAAAATAAAAAATAAATAAATAAATAAATAAAAAACCAATACGGGAGGGGAGGGAAGGGGGGGATATACATATGACTAATCTGAGAACATACATATCTGTAAACAACAAAACTCTGTAAAAGTTAAAAGTAAAATAAAGGTTTAAAAAAAAAAAAAAAAAGAGATGGGATTACCAGACCAGTTTATCTGTCTCCTGTGAAACTTATTTGCAGGTCAAGAAGCAAGAGTTAGAACCCTGTATGGAACAACTGACTTGTTCATGATTGAGAAAGGAGTACGACAAGGCTGCTCATTGTCACCTTGTTTATTTAACTTACATGCTGAGCACATCATGAAAAATGCTGGACTGTATGAGTTACAAGCTGGAACCAAGACTGGCAGGAGAAATATCAACAACCTCAGGTATGAAAATGACACCACTGTAATGGCAGAAAGTGAAGAGGTACTAAAGAGCCTCTTGATGAGCGTAAAGGAGGAAAAAGCCAGCTTAAAACCAGATATAAAAAAAGAAACTAAGATCGGACCAATGTGTCCAATTACCAAGCTACAGCTCTAGAGTGCATACGCCCAGAGCCAGTGCTCTGCAATGAGAGAGGCCACTGCGATGGGAGGCCCACACAAGCCAAAGAACAAAGATGGATGAAAACAAATAAATGAAATACCAATAAAAGTGGCCCCAAAATTAAAAAAAAAAAAAAAAAACAAAGAAAAACTAAGATCATGGCATCCATCCCATCACTTCACGGCAAATAGAAGGGGAAATGGTAGAAGCAGTGACATATTTGCCCATTGTGGGCTCTAAAATCATTGTTGTTGGTGACTACCACCATGAAATTAGAAGATGATTGTTTCTTGTCAGGGAAGCTATGACAAGCCTATACAAGTGTGTTGAAAAGCAAAGACATCATGTCAAAGTCAAAGACAAGGCTATCCATATAGTCAAGGCTATGGTCTTTCCAGTGGTCACATGCAGTTGTGGGAGCTGGACCGTAAAGAAGGCAGAGGGCCTTATAATTGATGCCTTTGAACTGTGGTGCTAGAGAGTTCCTTGGACAGCAAGGAGATCAAACTAGTCAATCCTAAAGGAAATCAACCCTGAATATTCATTGGTATGACTAATTCTAAGCTGAAGCTCTAATATTTTGGTCACCCGATGTGAACAACCAACTAACTGGAAAAGATCTTGATGCTGGGAAAGAGAGAAGGCAGAAGGAAAAGAGGGTTTCAGAGGATGAGATGGCTGGATGGCATCACTGATGCAATGGACATGAACTGTCTCCTGTGAAACTTATTTGCAGGTCAAGAAGCAAGAGTTAGAACCCTGTATGGAACAACTGACTTGTTCATGATTGAGAAAGGAGTACGACAAGGCTGCTCATTGTCACCTTGTTTATTTAACTTACATGCTGAGCACATCATGAAAAATGCTGGACTGTATGAGTTACAAGCTGGAACCAAGACTGGCAGGAGAAATATCAACAACCTCAGGTATGAAAATGACACCACTGTAATGGCAGAAAGTGAAGAGGTACTAAAGAGCCTCTTGATGAGCGTAAAGGAGGAAAAAGCCAGCTTAAAACCAGATATAAAAAAAGAAACTAAGATCGGACCAATGTGTCCAATTACCAAGCTACAGCTCTAGAGTGCATACGCCCAGAGCCAGTGCTCTGCAATGAGAGAGGCCACTGCGATGGGAGGCCCACACAAGCCAAAGAACAAAGATGGATGAAAACAAATAAATGAAATACCAATAAAAGTGGCCCCAAAATTAAAAAAAAAAAAAAAAAAAACAAAGAAAAACTAAGATCATGGCATCCATCCCATCACTTCACGGCAAATAGAAGGGGAAATGGTAGAAGCAGTGACATATTTGCCCATTGTGGGCTCTAAAATCATTGTTGTTGGTGACTACCACCATGAAATTAGAAGATGATTGTTTCTTGTCAGGGAAGCTATGACAAGCCTATACAAGTGTGTTGAAAAGCAAAGACATCATGTCAAAGTCAAAGACAAGGCTATCCATATAGTCAAGGCTATGGTCTTTCCAGTGGTCACATGCAGTTGTGGGAGCTGGACCGTAAAGAAGGCAGAGGGCCTTATAATTGATGCCTTTGAACTGTGGTGCTAGAGAGTTCCTTGGACAGCAAGGAGATCAAACTAGTCAATCCTAAAGGAAATCAACCCTGAATATTCATTGGTATGACTAATTCTAAGCTGAAGCTCTAATATTTTGGTCACCCGATGTGAACAACCAACTAACTGGAAAAGATCTTGATGCTGGGAAAGAGAGAAGGCAGAAGGAAAAGAGGGTTTCAGAGGATGAGATGGCTGGATGGCATCACTGATGCAATGGACATGAACTTGGGCAAACTCTGGGAGATGGTGAGAGACAGGGAAGCCTGGTACGCTGCAGTGCATGGAAGCTTGAAGACTCTGACATGGCTTGGTGACTAAATAACAACATAGTTGAAAGAGCACTAAGTTTGGAATCAAAAGAAGAATCAAGCTCCTTCTCCATTATTGATTAGGTCTAACTTTGTGCAAGTCATTTACCATCTCTAAATCTCAGCTTCTTTTGCTTTAAAATGGGGATGATGATTTAACCCTTTGCTTACCTCACAAGATGATTCTGAGAATCAAAGAGTATGCAGAAAACTTTCATACATTGAAATGTGCAGTGTACATGTAAGGGAAATAAAAATTTCAGTGAACACAGATCATGGGAACTTCAGACTCTGCATTCTGTTCTTTGGGTTTTTACCCTTGGGATATTTACTCATTTCTTATTCTGAAGCATCAGCAGCCTTTCTGAAACCATACAGAACTAACACAACAGAGTATCACCAATGATTCTAAGTTCAACCAGAGTCTTTGGAAGAGGAAGCTCTTTGAAGATTTTCCATCTATACAGCTGCTCTCACTTTGCTTGTTAGCTGATAGAATCAAGCTACAACCTTAACATGTGATAGTCGGTTTGAGTCAAAGTTGGAAATCACTCAGTCAAGAAACCACTCAGTCACTCTGTCTAGAAAACAAATGGATTAGAGAAGAAAAACCAAGATGACTCAGACTCAATTCTGAAAGTGCTTTTAATGGGGCATTGATTCAGCCTCAAGTGAATATTTACTAAAAATAAAAAATAATATTGGCAATACTCTTTGAGGAGTCTCTTCCAGACAGCTGTGACACTTGAAGAACACTTGGAATACTGCATTCAAAATTCTGTAAATAATCACATTGTCCTTGTGTATGATTATTTTTCTCATTTCAGAGGACTTGAATAAATGATCTATTTTCCAGGAAAGTCAAAAGCTCTAGAAATTAGTAACTTTGACATCAATAGAGGATGAGAATGGGTTTTTGGATTTTGGCACCTCAACCCTGGAAAAGATCTTGATGCTGGGAAAGAGAGAAGGCAGAAGGAAAGAGGGTTTCAGAGGATGAGATGGCTGGATGGCATCACTGATGCAATGGACATGAACTTGGGCAAACTCTGGGAGATGGTGAGAGACAGGGAAGCCTGGTACGCTGCAGTGCATGGAAGCTTGAAGACTCTGACATGGCTTGGTGACTAAATAACAACATAGTTGAAAGAGCACTAAGTTTGGAATCAAAAGAAGAATCAAGCTCCTTCTCCATTATTGATTAGGTCTAACTTTGTGCAAGTCATTTACCATCTCTAAATCTCAGCTTCTTTTGCTTTAAAATGGGGATGATGATTTAACCCTTTGCTTACCTCACAAGATGATTCTGAGAATCAAAGAGTATGCAGAAAACTTTCATACATTGAAATGTGCAGTGTACATGTAAGGGAAATAAAAATTTCAGTGAACACAGATCATGGGAACTTCAGACTCTGCATTCTGTTCTTTGGGTTTTTACCCTTGGGATATTTACTCATTTCTTATTCTGAAGCATCAGCAGCCTTTCTGAAACCATACAGAACTAACACAACAGAGTATCACCAATGATTCTAAGTTCAACCAGAGTCTTTGGAAGAGGAAGCTCTTTGAAGATTTTCCATCTATACAGCTGCTCTCACTTTGCTTGTTAGCTGATAGAATCAAGCTACAACCTTAACATGTGATAGTCGGTTTGAGTCAAAGTTGGAAATCACTCAGTCAAGAAACCACTCAGTCACTCTGTCTAGAAAACAAATGGATTAGAGAAGAAAAACCAAGATGACTCAGACTCAATTCTGAAAGTGCTTTTAATGGGGCATTGATTCAGCCTCAAGTGAATATTTACTAAAAATAAAAAATAATATTGGCAATACTCTTTGAGGAGTCTCTTCCAGACAGCTGTGACACTTGAAGAACACTTGGAATACTGCATTCAAAATTCTGTAAATAATCACATTGTCCTTGTGTATGATTATTTTTCTCATTTCAGAGGACTTGAATAAATGATCTATTTTCCAGGAAAGTCAAAAGCTCTAGAAATTAGTAACTTTGACATCAATACTCACAATCTATTATTTCTATTTTCAGTTAGTACAAAAGTTAGAAATTCTTTTTCCCCAGAGAAATTATGCTTTAAATCCTGGTTAGATTCTCAAACTAGTTCAAAACTTAACAGAAAACTTAGTGTGGGACAAAATGGGAAGTAGCTGCTCAGAAAGCAAAGGATATTGCTTGCTGCATGGACAGTGGACACTATTGTTGTTAGTTGCTAAGTCTTGTCCAACTCTTTATGATTCCATGGATAGCAGCACACTAGGCTTCCTTGTCCCTTACCATTTCCCAGTTTGCTCAGCTTCATGTCCACTGAGTCTATACAGGAGCCCAAACAAACCAGGGGCAAGGGATCACATACCACTTCTGGAGGCCACGTTTGAGGAGAATTATATCCCCAAAAGACCATTGAATCATGCAGAAGTCCTAAGTTATCTCTGTCTTTTTCTTTATAACCAAGCATCCAAAAGGAATAATCTATATTGATTGACTATGGCATGCTTATTGAAAAATGTATTATATAATATTTGATAATACAAAAGGAGATAATCAGTTTGGAGATATTACAAACTGTGGATTGGATTCAAAGTTCAGCTGGGTCTTTATATAAGGAAAAATGAACTTTATGGCCAAGTCTACAAGAACTGTAATTATTTAGTTTCAGAGAATGCAAATTCCCACCTTTTCAAGAAAATATCACAATAATCAACAACAATTTTTTCAATTGAAATATTATTAACAATAATAGCAATAATAATAATATACCAATTATTTTGATATAATAATTTTCTGAAAATATTGTACCAAATTATCATGCCAGCTTTATGAAATGATTATATCAATAATTATTATCCTTATCCCACCAGCAGCATATAAATTTTCACATAGTTCTCTGTGTCCCCAATACTTGATGTAGTCAGATTTGTTGATTTTTATCAATCTAATGGGTATAAAATTGCATCTGACTCTATTCTTAACTTGCAATTTCCTGATTATTAGAGATTGAGTCATCCTTTTTTCCTTTATTCCTCATTTTATTTCATGTATGTTAATATGATTTGTCTATTTTTCTATTAGGTTCTTACATTTCTTATTGATTTATAAAGATTTATAAAAGCAAGAAACTAATTCTGTATTAGTTAAATGTGTTGCAAGTCATGTCTTCAGTTTACTACATGTCTTTTTATTTATGTACCTTTTGATGAATAGAAACTCTTCAATCCAAAGTAGTTACATTTATCAGTCTTTTCTCCAATGTTAGCACATTTTATTTCTTGTTTAACAAGTCTGACCTTACCCAGAAGGCATGAAATACTCTCCTATATATTTTTTTTTAAGTTTCAAATATTTCACATTTACAGCCTTAATCCACCTGGAGTTGATTTCTGACCATGTTGTGGCCCTCTAATAACATTTCAATTCATGCATTTTTAATGGTGCTGTAGTCCTCCCAAACTTCTCTGGTTCAAGTCGCAACTAGTTTTCATGTTATCAAACCCAATGTGATATTTCACATCCTTATTATTTTTTTCAGTATTTAAGGTTCTCCTAGAGTCTATCATAAAAAGTGAAGTAAGTCAAAAAGAGAAGGACAAGTATAATATATTGACACATATATATGGAATCTAGTAGGATGGTAATGATGGCACATGCAGTGAAGTGATGGAGAAACAGACATGGAGAGTGGACATATGGACATTGTGGGAAATGAACAGTAGGTGGGAGGCATAAAGGAAGTAGCATGAAGGCCTGTACTATCAAATGTGAAGAAAACAGCTATAGTCATTGCTCTCTGAGAAAAGGGGATCCTGCAGGGGTGCTGTGTGACAGTTTGGAGGGGTGGGATGGGGGATACACATATGACTACTCTGGGAACATACATATCTGTAAACAACAAAACTCTGTAAAAGTTAAAAGTAAAATAAAAGTTAAAAAAAAAAAAAAGATATCATCCTCAACTTGGTCAACAAATCAGAACTAGGAAGCCATCTTTTACTTTGCCTTGTCATCATTCTCCTTCATCTTTTATACCTAATCAGTCACCTAGACCTATGGACTACTTTTTACCTAAACATCTCTCACATGTGGAAACTCCTCTCTATTCTCTCTTATGCTTCCTTAACCCAAGGACCCATCACTTTTTACTTGGATTTTGCAGTAGCCTTTTAAATGGTCTTCCTGGAGCAATCAGGTCTTCACCTTTAATATGATTTGTCTATTTTTCTATTAGGTTCTTACATTTCTTATTGATTTATAAAGATTTATAAAAGCAAGAAACTAATTCTGTATTAGTTAAATGTGTTGCAAGTCATGTCTTCAGTTTACTACATGTCTTTTTATTTATGTACCTTTTGATGAATAGAAACTCTTCAATCCAAAGTAGTTACATTTATCAGTCTTTTCTCCAATGTTAGCACATTTTATTTCTTGTTTAACAAGTCTGACCTTACCCAGAAGGCATGAAATACTCTCCTATATATTTTTTTTTAAGTTTCAAATATTTCACATTTACAGCCTTAATCCACCTGGAGTTGATTTCTGACCATGTTGTGGCCCTCTAATAACATTTCAATTCATGCATTTTTAATGGTGCTGTAGTCCTCCCAAACTTCTCTGGTTCAAGTCGCAACTAGTTTTCATGTTATCAAACCCAATGTGATATTTCACATCCTTATTATTTTTTTCAGTATTTAAGGTTCTCCTAGAGTCTATCATAAAAAGTGAAGTAAGTCAAAAAGAGAAGGACAAGTATAATATATTGACACATATATATGGAATCTAGTAGGATGGTAATGATGGCACATGCAGTGAAGTGATGGAGAAACAGACATGGAGAGTGGACATATGGACATTGTGGGAAATGAACAGTAGGTGGGAGGCATAAAGGAAGTAGCATGAAGGCCTGTACTATCAAATGTGAAGAAAACAGCTATAGTCATTGCTCTCTGAGAAAAGGGGATCCTGCAGGGGTGCTGTGTGACAGTTTGGAGGGGTGGGATGGGGGGGATATACATATGACTACTCTGGGAACATACATATCTGTAAACAACAAAACTCTGTAAAAGTTAAAAGTAAAATAAAAGTTAAAAAAAAAAAAAAGATATCATCCTCAACTTGGTCAACAAATCAGAACTAGGAAGCCATCTTTTACTTTGCCTTGTCATCATTCTCCTTCATCTTTTATACCTAATCAGTCACCTAGACCTATGGACTACTTTTTACCTAAACATCTCTCACATGTGGAAACTCCTCTCTATTCTCTCTTATGCTTCCTTAACCCAAGGACCCATCACTTTTTACTTGGATTTTTGCAGTAGCCTTTTAAATGGTCTTCCTGGAGCTAGACTGGTCCTCCAGGATCCATCACTGCAACTGTCTGAATGATCTTTATAAAATGCAAGACTGACCAGAAGGCAAGAGGAAAAGTTCTCTTTTCATATATACAATATTGCTACACTTCTCGACCCTCAGACTGCTCCAGCCCACCCCTCCAGGCACAACACTGCACACAGAGATGCCCATCAATCCTCCTGGAGATACCCTCCTAGATACTTCTGCTGAGCTGCTATCCTTGAACTAGAAGGAATGCTTTGTCCACTAACACTTGCTTCTGCCAGTCCCAGGACCACTCACCTGTTACCAGAGTATGGATTCTCACCTCAGCCACGTCTCCCTCTACCTCAACTACCACTCTTAACTCTGAACTTCCCTTTCCACAACTAAAATATTCTGTGAATTCTAAAGTCATCACAAAATGTTCTCCTGACCTGAGAGAAAATCTGACTCTCAACTGAAGATATCATCAACCATCTCAGGTCTTATCCAAAACTTACTATATATGTGTGTGTGTGTGTGTGTGTGTGTGTGTGTGTGTGTGTGTGTGTGTGTGCTCAATCATGTCCAACTCTTTGCAACTCCATAGACTGTAGCCTGCCAGGCTCCTCTGTTCACGGGATTCTCCAGGCAAGAATATTTCAGTGGATTGCCATTCCCTTCTCAAGGGGATCTTCACAACCCAAGGATGGAACCTACATCTCCTATGTGTCCTGCATTGGCAGGTGGATTCTTTCCCAACTGCACCACCTGGGAAGCACCCCAAAAACCTACTGTGAAGTCTGCATAAAGTCACTGGCATTCTTTATCCTCACTACTACATTCAACTATGGTGCTCCATGAGGCTTTGTTGTTCAGTCACTCATTCATGTATGACTGCTTGGGCTCCCATGGACTGTCTAGGCTTCCCTGCATCCCAGGTGCTCATACCAGGCTAATCAGTCACCTAGACCTATGGACTACTTTTTACCTAAACATCTCTCACATGTGGAAACTCCTCTCTATTCTCTCTTATGCTTCCTTAACCCAAGGACCCATCACTTTTTACTTGGATTTTTGCAGTAGCCTTTTAAATGGTCTTCCTGGAGCTAGACTGGTCCTCCAGGATCCATCACTGCAACTGTCTGAATGATCTTTATAAAATGCAAGACTGACCAGAAGGCAAGAGGAAAAGTTCTCTTTTCATATATACAATATTGCTACACTTCTCGACCCTCAGACTGCTCCAGCCCACCCCTCCAGGCACAACACTGCACACAGAGATGCCCATCAATCCTCCTGGAGATACCCTCCTAGATACTTCTGCTGAGCTGCTATCCTTGAACTAGAAGGAATGCTTTGTCCACTAACACTTGCTTCTGCCAGTCCCAGGACCACTCACCTGTTACCAGAGTATGGATTCTCACCTCAGCCACGTCTCCCTCTACCTCAACTACCACTCTTAACTCTGAACTTCCCTTTCCACAACTAAAATATTCTGTGAATTCTAAAGTCATCACAAAATGTTCTCCTGACCTGAGAGAAAATCTGACTCTCAACTGAAGATATCATCAACCATCTCAGGTCTTATCCAAAACTTACTATATATGTGTGTGTGTGTGTGTGTGTGTGTGTGTGTGTGTGTGTGTGTGTGTGCTCAATCATGTCCAACTCTTTGCAACTCCATAGACTGTAGCCTGCCAGGCTCCTCTGTTCACGGGATTCTCCAGGCAAGAATATTTCAGTGGATTGCCATTCCCTTCTCAAGGGGATCTTCACAACCCAAGGATGGAACCTACATCTCCTATGTGTCCTGCATTGGCAGGTGGATTCTTTCCCAACTGCACCACCTGGGAAGCACCCCAAAAACCTACTGTGAAGTCTGCATAAAGTCACTGGCATTCTTTATCCTCACTACTACATTCAACTATGGTGCTCCATGAGGCTTTGTTGTTCAGTCACTCATTCATGTATGACTGTTTGGGATCCCATGGACTGCTGCATACCAGGCTTCCCTGTCCTTTACTATCTCCCAGGGTTTGCTCAAACTCATGTCCACTGAGTTAGTGATGCCATACAACCATCGGATCCTCTGTTGTGCCCTTCCCCACCTGCTCTCAATCTTTCCCATCATCAAAGTCTTTTTCATTGAGCTGGCTCTTTGCATCAGGTGGCCAAAGTATTGGAACTTCAGCTTCAGCATCAGTCTTTCCAATGAATATTCAGGGTTGATTTCCTTGACGATTGACTAGACTGATCTCCTTGCAGTCCAAAGAACTCTCAAGAGTCTTCTTCAACACCACAGCTTGAAAGCATCAATTCTTTGGTGCTCAGCCTTCCTTATGGTTCAACTCTCATATGCATACATGACTACTGGAAAAACCATAGCTTTGACTATACAGACCTTTGTCGTCAAGTGATGTCTGCTGTCTAGGTTTGTCATAGCTTTTCTTTCAAGAAGCAAATGTCTTTTAATTTCATGACTGCAGTCACCATCCAGAGTGATTCTGGAGGCCAAGAAAACAAAGTCTGTCACTGTTTCCATTTTTTCCCATCAATTTGTCATGAAATGATGAGACTGGATGCCATGATCTTAGTTTTTTGAACATTGAGTTTTAAGCCAGCTATATATATGAGGCTATTCATCTGTAAATTACATTCTTCAATCCTCATCATAAAAGGAGGACCAAGTGCAGTCTGCAATCACTTGGAGTGGACGACAATACAGTCTTTTCTAAAGCCTAAATTAATGTCCTTGATTTCCCCAATGGAGCTCCATAGACTGTAGCCTGCCAGGCTCCTCTGTTCACGGGATTCTCCAGGCAAGAATATTTCAGTGGATTGCCATTCCCTTCTCAAGGGGATCTTCACAACCCAAGGATGGAACCTACATCTCCTATGTGTCCTGCATTGGCAGGTGGATTCTTTCCCAACTGCACCACCTGGGAAGCACCCCAAAAACCTACTGTGAAGTCTGCATAAAGTCACTGGCATTCTTTATCCTCACTACTACATTCAACTATGGTGCTCCATGAGGCTTTGTTGTTCAGTCACTCATTCATGTATGACTGTTTGGGATCCCATGGACTGCTGCATACCAGGCTTCCCTGTCCTTTACTATCTCCCAGGGTTTGCTCAAACTCATGTCCACTGAGTTAGTGATGCCATACAACCATCGGATCCTCTGTTGTGCCCTTCCCCACCTGCTCTCAATCTTTCCCATCATCAAAGTCTTTTTCATTGAGCTGGCTCTTTGCATCAGGTGGCCAAAGTATTGGAACTTCAGCTTCAGCATCAGTCTTTCCAATGAATATTCAGGGTTGATTTCCTTGACGATTGACTAGACTGATCTCCTTGCAGTCCAAAGAACTCTCAAGAGTCTTCTTCAACACCACAGCTTGAAAGCATCAATTCTTTGGTGCTCAGCCTTCCTTATGGTTCAACTCTCATATGCATACATGACTACTGGAAAAACCATAGCTTTGACTATACAGACCTTTGTCGTCAAGTGATGTCTGCTGTCTAGGTTTGTCATAGCTTTTCTTTCAAGAAGCAAATGTCTTTTAATTTCATGACTGCAGTCACCATCCAGAGTGATTCTGGAGGCCAAGAAAACAAAGTCTGTCACTGTTTCCATTTTTTCCCATCAATTTGTCATGAAATGATGAGACTGGATGCCATGATCTTAGTTTTTTGAACATTGAGTTTTAAGCCAGCTATATATATGAGGCTATTCATCTGTAAATTACATTCTTCAATCCTCATCATAAAAGGAGGACCAAGTGCAGTCTGCAATCACTTGGAGTGGACGACAATACAGTCTTTTCTAAAGCCTAAATTAATGTCCTTGATCTCTTTCCTAATGGAGCTCAAAAGAGCTTTGATTATCATGACAGTTTCACAAGCATCACACTGACTTATATTGATGAATCTGAAGTGTAGGAAGTGACATATACAATGTTCCACTGGTAAGATACATGTGTACCAGAGGGTGACAGATGGAGCCTAAAATGATTCAAGATCCTGCCATATATGTGAGGTTTTTAGAGCTTCATTATCTCCAGGTATTCTTGCATATCTTCTCAAAGTTAATGGACAAGTTCACACATGTTGCCTCTTCTACTACTAAGAAACAAGCATAACACTGAAAATGCCTCCTTATATTTTAGAAGAGCATATACCATATTTGGAACTACTGTCCCTCTATATTTACAGGATATTAGACATAGCTTCCAGTTTTGATTAGGGACCTGAGAAAGAGAGGGCTCCATGGTACATTAAGGCTGAAGTACAAGCAGATCTACTGGACCATCTGACACACAAGCTCCCATTTTTCTAGAGATAACTCAAGAATGCTATGTGGAATCAAAATTTTCTGAGAAGGGTCATCTCATATACAGCAGAGAATGAGTTAAAAGCCAGTAGAGACAAAGCACATGGACCTAGTATAAGCTAACTAGAAGACCATGAGAAATCAAGTGGCAATGCAACTGATAATGTCTATTATAATTGACATTAATCTCTATTGTTATTTATTTATTTATTTGGCTGTACTAGGTCTTAGTTGTGGCAAGTGTGATCTAGTTCCCTGACCAGGGCCCCCTCCTTTGGGAGCGCAGAGTCACTGGACCACCAAGGAAGTCCCATAATTAGTTATTTTCAGACCCCTTAGGTTATAAACACAGTACAAATCCACAGAAAAATCAGATATGAGAGTTGTGTCCTAAAAGGCCCAAATGGTATAAGTTAACACAAAAAAGTGACTCAGACATACCCTTTTCCTTCTGTTCACGCATATTGGCCCATGAAGTATCCCTATAACCTGATAGTATAGCTCTACATGTTAAGGAAAGCCAGAAATTTGCTGCTGATGCCTTATAGCCCAAGTCAGAGATGATCCTGAAAGACAGTGGTGAAGGCAAATTGAACACTTGGAGTGGACGACAATACAGTCTTTTCTAAAGCCTAAATTAATGTCCTTGATCTCTTTCCTAATGGAGCTCAAAAGAGCTTTGATTATCATGACAGTTTCACAAGCATCACACTGACTTATATTGATGAATCTGAAGTGTAGGAAGTGACATATACAATGTTCCACTGGTAAGATACATGTGTACCAGAGGGTGACAGATGGAGCCTAAAATGATTCAAGATCCTGCCATATATGTGAGGTTTTTAGAGCTTCATTATCTCCAGGTATTCTTGCATATCTTCTCAAAGTTAATGGACAAGTTCACACATGTTGCCTCTTCTACTACTAAGAAACAAGCATAACACTGAAAATGCCTCCTTATATTTTAGAAGAGCATATACCATATTTGGAACTACTGTCCCTCTATATTTACAGGATATTAGACATAGCTTCCAGTTTTGATTAGGGACCTGAGAAAGAGAGGGCTCCATGGTACATTAAGGCTGAAGTACAAGCAGATCTACTGGACCATCTGACACACAAGCTCCCATTTTTCTAGAGATAACTCAAGAATGCTATGTGGAATCAAAATTTTCTGAGAAGGGTCATCTCATATACAGCAGAGAATGAGTTAAAAGCCAGTAGAGACAAAGCACATGGACCTAGTATAAGCTAACTAGAAGACCATGAGAAATCAAGTGGCAATGCAACTGATAATGTCTATTATAATTGACATTAATCTCTATTGTTATTTATTTATTTATTTGGCTGTACTAGGTCTTAGTTGTGGCAAGTGTGATCTAGTTCCCTGACCAGGGCCCCCTCCTTTGGGAGCGCAGAGTCACTGGACCACCAAGGAAGTCCCATAATTAGTTATTTTCAGACCCCTTAGGTTATAAACACAGTACAAATCCACAGAAAAATCAGATATGAGAGTTGTGTCCTAAAAGGCCCAAATGGTATAAGTTAACACAAAAAAGTGACTCAGACATACCCTTTTCCTTCTGTTCACACATATTGTCCCATGAAGTATCCCCTATAACCTGATAGTATAGCTCTACATGTTAAGGAAAGCCAGAAATTTGCTGCTGATGCCTTATAGCCCAAGTCAGAGATGATCCTGAAAGACAGTGGTGAAGGCAAATTGAACAGTCTCCTAGTCATCAGTTTCATATGGTGGGAGAATCAAGAGCTCAGATTACTCAGGGATAAAGGAAGGAAGTTCTGAGTGATCCCATCAGACAGGCAATTTAGCATAGTAGAAGTGTTGAACAAGATGAGGGAAATTTAGAATAACTGTTAGAGGATGCAAATAATACATTTCTCATTTGGCCTTTTGACTAACTAAAGCAGCAGGGACTATGGCTTGTCCCACAATTTCTTCTGTTGCAAGTCTTTCTTTTTTTCTAATTGTGACCAACTACTTGAAGATCCATTGACAGAATAGAGAAGACTCAGTATGGAACAGTACAGTGAGCACTTTCCACTGCAGGCAGCATGACTTCATGAGAGCTTCTCCCAGAGCTTGTTCAACCTACTGGCTAATTTGGAAATGTTGGGGAGCTAATATCCCTAAAAGCAGCCTTCAGTCACTTATGGATGGAATTTGATGGATAGATAACTTGGCTTATTCATCCCTATGATAGCACAATTATGAGGCGTGCCCTACACAGTCTTCTGAGGTTTCACAGAGGAAATGAGCCCCAGCTGTTCAAAAAGGTAACTAGGTCGTTGAGACATTCTGAACTTAGTTTCTTACCTTCCAAATCTTTCTTCTCCACTCTCCTCTGCTCATGTCCCAGTTAAACCACTTTCACTCAAACTATTGCCAGAGGATCTGCTTCTGAGGAATCGAACTGAAGACCATGTGAGTTTTATTTCAGATCCTCAGATAGTCTTCTGTTTCCTCATCTGGTACATTCTCCCCACCCTATCAACCTTCACCTCTTGGTTCTCCTAGCTAAGTTGTGTTTGCCTTTTTAGTCTTAGCATAGAGATTATTTTCTTAAGAAGTATGACTCTGATCCCAGGATGTTTTAGATTCCAGAAATGCATGCTCTCATAGCTCTCTGTATGTCCTTATCACATAGAACCAGAGCTATTGTTACTGTCAGTTTTTATTTTCCTATTGATTGTAAGTATTTAGAAGACATGGATGATATCTGTTTACAAGTCCCAAAAATCTGCCATAAGTCAATACATCATAAGCATTCAATAAATGTTTGCTGAATAAAGGCACTTACAAACTAAACTTATAATTGGGTTGACCAAAAAGAATTCACATCTTATGGAAAAACCTGAAAGAATTTGTTGGCCAAGCCAATATAATGGCTCCTATCACAGTTAGAACAAAAACTCATTGTCCTAGCCAATCTCTGCTCCAGCTACTCCCCTATATACACTTTTCATTCCAAGAAATCAATCTGTTTTCAATTCCTTATTCTGATTATACCCAGTCACATTGTCAAGCCTTTGCCCATCAGTTTCTTCTGCTATTACAGTATCTCCATCCCTCCTACCTACCTCATTTGTACCCATCCTTCAAGTCCTAGCTAAAGTATAACAATCTCTGCAAATCTTTATCCAATGTCTCAGTAATACTTAGAAGTCTCTCTTCTATTCCAAAAAAACCTTGAGCACAAATTCATCATGATTATTTCATATACTAAAACCATATAAAACCAACTTATATCCCCTAAAGCCCATCAGCTACCCAACAAATTAATCCTTTGAGTTTTTTATTTTATTTTTTTACAGTGCCTACTACTTACTATTCCTGGAGGAAAAACTAGTCATTCAAAAATATTTTCTGGCTAAAGGTGAATATGAAATATTATTTAAAAACTAGGGATGTCTGGCCTTAAGAGGAGAAGTCTTAAGGAAACTAAGACATCTGTTTTCAAGTGTCAGGTAAAGAAAAAAGTAAGCTTCACCACTGAGGTGCTCTTCTCAGTTATAGCTAACTGCTTTCTAACTTTGCAGATGCTGGGAATGTTTTTTAAAAAGAAGAAGAAAAGAAAAGGAAAAAAAAAAAGATTGTTGGTTGCAACACTTGCTGATGTGTGTAGTTCCTTATATCAATTACTAAATACTGCTGTTGGCAGTTGTTAACAGTTTGATGTGTATCTATACTTCATTAATAGCAAATGGCTTGTGATTTAGCTGCCTAGATTCAAATACCCACTCTGTCTCTTAACAGCTGTATGGCCTTAGGCAATGTAACCATTCAATGCCTCAGTTTCCATATCTGTAAAAGTGGAGTTGATAGAAATACCTAACTCTCAGGGTTGTTGTGAGGCATAAATGAAGTAACATATATGAAACACTTAAGACAATATGTGTTACAGAAATGTTTGCTATAAGGAAAACTATTATTTTTATTAAGTCACTAGGTGAAAACAGGTCCAGTAAGTATTAGAAAGCATATTTTGATTCGATTGAAAAAAAAAAAAAGGACTTTCTGATGATCTGGGCTCTTCAACAGTGGAATTAACTGTCCTGCAATGGTAAATATTACACCACTGAAATTAAACCATACAACCAAGCAGTGGCTGCTTATTCTGGAAAAGAGTAGAGATTTTTTTTCTTAAATTCTAATATATTCTGATGCCATCATGTCTGCAGTACCACTCCGTGATTGCAAGAGACTATCTGTATAGAACATAATTTCTTAAGAATCTCAAATCTCTTAGATTTTTAAACTTTTCTCTTCCTTATAGAAGTAGAAAACTAAAATCTCTATCTAAGTTTATGAAAGAGGACATGTATGTTTAACTTTTTCTTTAGTGTCTCTTTGAACTAGCTAATAACAAAAACTATTCATCTGAAGAGGACACAGCTATAGGCTGGCTAGAGCCATAACAGAAGACAGGCACCAACTTTCTCTCTGCCAATATTATTCCTTAGCTGAGATCCTTTCTGGGTTTCATCCTCTAGATCACACGTACCGAACGGTCATAATATTGATACTTAGTCTTAGTATACCATGTGCATAGTTAAGAGGAACCTGGAGAAAAGAAAGTTTGAAAAACATGACAAAGTATAAGGAAGTTCTAGATTCTCATTTACTTTGCAAGAGCCTGCATGTCCTATAAAGAAAAGCTAAACAGCAATTTATTGAGAGCTACTTGTGAGGTTTGGTCTGGAAACAAGCATTGTTTTTTTCCAGTGCTCCATATTATCCAGTACCCCCTGGCCCACCACCTCTCTCCTTCCCAGATACATATCTAACCAGGAACTCTACATAGAAACAGAGCTCTAATTTTTCTCTGACAAGCCCATTATATTATATTGTATTCCTTGTTTCACCATCGTTCTTATATTTTCTAGCAGTATTCTGGGCTGCATAAATTCGGGATTTAGAAAAAGAAACTGACACAGAGATTGAACTGAATCATGCAAGCAGAAGAACCACTATGAGAGTTCTTAAATGACATTAGTGCAAGAATTAGAATTCAGCAAGAAAATTTCTAAAACACTTGTAAGTTTTGTTCCATCTTTCTTGACTCTTCTAAGGAAAACTATTATTTTTATTAAGTCACTAGGTGAAAACAGGTCCAGTAAGTATTAGAAAGCATATTTTGATTCGATTGAAAAAAAAAAAAAGGACTTTCTGATGATCTGGGCTCTTCAACAGTGGAATTAACTGTCCTGCAATGGTAAATATTACACCACTGAAATTAAACCATACAACCAAGCAGTGGCTGCTTATTCTGGAAAAGAGTAGAGATTTTTTTTCTTAAATTCTAATATATTCTGATGCCATCATGTCTGCAGTACCACTCCGTGATTGCAAGAGACTATCTGTATAGAACATAATTTCTTAAGAATCTCAAATCTCTTAGATTTTTAAACTTTTCTCTTCCTTATAGAAGTAGAAAACTAAAATCTCTATCTAAGTTTATGAAAGAGGACATGTATGTTTAACTTTTTCTTTAGTGTCTCTTTGAACTAGCTAATAACAAAAACTATTCATCTGAAGAGGACACAGCTATAGGCTGGCTAGAGCCATAACAGAAGACAGGCACCAACTTTCTCTCTGCCAATATTATTCCTTAGCTGAGATCCTTTCTGGGTTTCATCCTCTAGATCACACGTACCGAACGGTCATAATATTGATACTTAGTCTTAGTATACCATGTGCATAGTTAAGAGGAACCTGGAGAAAAGAAAGTTTGAAAAACATGACAAAGTATAAGGAAGTTCTAGATTCTCATTTACTTTGCAAGAGCCTGCATGTCCTATAAAGAAAAGCTAAACAGCAATTTATTGAGAGCTACTTGTGAGGTTTGGTCTGGAAACAAGCATTGTTTTTTTCCAGTGCTCCATATTATCCAGTACCCCCTGGCCCACCACCTCTCTCCTTCCCAGATACATATCTAACCAGGAACTCTACATAGAAACAGAGCTCTAATTTTTCTCTGACAAGCCCATTATATTATATTGTATTCCTTGTTTCACCATCGTTCTTATATTTTCTAGCAGTATTCTGGGCTGCATAAATTCGGGATTTAGAAAAAGAAACTGACACAGAGATTGAACTGAATCATGCAAGCAGAAGAACCACTATGAGAGTTCTTAAATGACATTAGTGCAAGAATTAGAATTCAGCAAGAAAATTTCTAAAACACTTGTAAGTTTTGTTCCATCTTTCTTGACTCTTCTTTAAATGCAAACCTCATAAAAAACTAAAACTTCCATTAGCACAAAATTGTTCTCCCTCCAAAACATAGAGACAAGTTGTAACCCTAAAATGAGAACTTTATTAATTGCACATATACATATTTTAAATTGTCACCATACTCCCCTCTCTTCTGCTGTGGACTAATTAAAATTTGCTTCTTAAAAAACATTATTTGATGCTTCCATTCAGACCTCTTAAGTGGTATTATTTATAAGATGGCTTTCCCCAGACAAAATCCACATAATAGCCTATTTCTGGTTTCACAGTCTCTCTACTGTGGCATTCTTGTCATCTGCATGTATATTAAAGGCTAGGAGTACAAGGGGCTTGCCATCTAAAAGGTAAACCAATTGGTTTAACTTACCAGAGTAATTACACATGAAAACTCTACAACTTTCTTTGCCAGGTAGACGTTTTAATTATATTCTTCCTTTTCTATGAAAGAAAAAAGAAAACTCTTTGGAGGCTAGTAAACAATGGACAGACTAATTATGGTTGACAGAAATGTCCCCCATATTAAGTTATTAAACATATAAAATAAAATCTTTCAATGAACATTTATTTAGTGAGTTCTCAATTTTATTTCATAATGTTGAGAAGTGCTACTCTTTAAAGTTCATTTTATAATGCTAAATAAGTCTTTCAGCCTAAACTCTTTCTCAAATCCTTTATTTTCTATACCTTACAGAAGTAAAATGGCAATGGAAGTCTTAGTTCATAGACTGTTTTGAGATTCCTAAATTAAAGCTACCAGCAGACAAGTTCTCAAGCTGCACGCTTTGTACCAAGAATGTTTGTCCTACCAGTCACACCACCTGGGGTGTGTGCATTAGCTTTTTGCCAGCTCATTGTCCTAACTGACCATTAATTCTTATATTAATGAATATTCTAGAGAAACACATATTGAAAATATGGCAGGACTGGCCTGCCTCAGAAGGCAATCAATCCACAGTTTGTTTTGTTTTTAAACAGAGAACGTATACCTGCTAGAAATTTTGACATCTAAGTAAAAGTTTGAAGAACTCTGGGAGTTTAAGGGAAGTATTCACAATATTTGTTGTTGTTGCACAGTTACTAAATATGTCTGACTCTTTGAGACCCCATGGACTGCAGCACACCAAGCTCTTCTGCCCTCCACTATCCCCCAGAGTTTGCGCAAATTCATGTCCATTGTATGAGGACAGAATACACATTAGTTCTATCTTCCTCTAATACCTATCAAGAACTCACCCTATGTGTGTGTCCTCTCATGTGTCTATTACACTGAGCTAAATTGTGATTCCATTTTCCATAAACTCTCCCTTCCCAGAAAATGACACAAAATGCAGAACTCTTTCCTTCATCTCCTAATTTACCCTGTACATCTCACCCAGTAGATGGTTAATGGACTCAACTTCTTCCTACTCCAGAAAGCATGTGTCTTTGCAATGTGTCTTTGCTGCTTCATCCATCTAGAGATGCTTGTTTTTCTACTGCTTTGAAATATGGCTGGCCTGTGACTTTGAGGGAATGTGGTGAGTGAGTTCAAGTATCTAAACCTCAAGAAGCCTTATGACTTATCAGAAGTGATGAGTGAGTTAAGGTATCTAGATCCCAAGAGACCTTATGACTTCATCCTTTGTCCTGATGGAAGACCTTACGGAAGCCAGTTGAGTATACAGATGAAAGAGAAGTCACATGAAGACCTGAAGTGACTCAGGTCACAGCCAGAACCTTCTGCCATCTTGGACCTTCCAGCTGACCCTCAAACAGAAGGCAGCTACCAGAATGACTCAAGGCAAGGCAGCAGAAGAACCACCTGGTCAATGCACCATCATAAAAAATAATAAACCTGGCATGTATGTGTGTGTGTGTGTGTTTTAAACAAAGCCACTACATTTTGGATGGGCTTGTATACAGCCAAAGATCACTGGTATATCTTATGTGAAAGTTCCATTTCCTTCAGTTCATTGTGGTTTTCTGGTGTATCTGGAATAGCAACTTAAGCCTCTCCCCTCTCAGCTCTGAAAAAGTGAGAATGCAAATGACTGAGATCATACTTTCTGTTTGTTTTGTTTTAAACAGAGAACGATACCTGCTAGAAATTTTGACATCTAAGTAAAAGTTTGAAGAACTCTGGGAGTTTAAGGGAAGTATTCACAATATTTGTTGTTGTTGCACAGTTACTAAATATGTCTGACTCTTTGAGACCCCATGGACTGCAGCACACCAAGCTCTTCTGCCCTCCACTATCCCCCAGAGTTTGCGCAAATTCATGTCCATTGTATGAGGACAGAATACACATTAGTTCTATCTTCCTCTAATACCTATCAAGAACTCACCCTATGTGTGTGTCCTCTCATGTGTCTATTACACTGAGCTAAATTGTGATTCCATTTTCCATAAACTCTCCCTTCCCAGAAAATGACACAAAATGCAGAACTCTTTCCTTCATCTCCTAATTTACCCTGTACATCTCACCCAGTAGATGGTTAATGGACTCAACTTCTTCCTACTCCAGAAAGCATGTGTCTTTGCAATGTGTCTTTGCTGCTTCATCCATCTAGAGATGCTTGTTTTTCTACTGCTTTGAAATATGGCTGGCCTGTGACTTTGAGGGAATGTGGTGAGTGAGTTCAAGTATCTAAACCTCAAGAAGCCTTATGACTTATCAGAAGTGATGAGTGAGTTAAGGTATCTAGATCCCAAGAGACCTTATGACTTCATCCTTTGTCCTGATGGAAGACCTTACGGAAGCCAGTTGAGTATACAGATGAAAGAGAAGTCACATGAAGACCTGAAGTGACTCAGGTCACAGCCAGAACCTTCTGCCATCTTGGACCTTCCAGCTGACCCTCAAACAGAAGGCAGCTACCAGAATGACTCAAGGCAAGGCAGCAGAAGAACCACCTGGTCAATGCACCATCATAAAAAATAATAAACCTGGCATGTATGTGTGTGTGTGTGTGTTTTAAACAAAGCCACTACATTTTGGATGGGCTTGTATACAGCCAAAGATCACTGGTATATCTTATGTGAAAGTTCCATTTCCTTCAGTTCATTGTGGTTTTCTGGTGTATCTGGAATAGCAACTTAAGCCTCTCACCTCTCCAGCTCTGAAAAAAGTGAGAATGCAAAAGTCTGGATCTGGATTGATTCATACTTTTCAATTTCTACTGGCTTACCATATTGCTACTAAGATCTGTAACTGAGGTTTACAGTTTGAGATCCTGAATGTAAATCGTTCATGGTCATCAGAAAAGGCCTAATTTGCTTATTCAGGAATAAACTTCTATCTTCCAATTTTATTTACCAGTAATTTTGTTGAAGATGTAAAAGGATGAATACCCATGGCATTGTTAGCAAACTATCTGATGTGGGAAGCAGGTTTAGGACTTCTGGATGATGAGTCTCAGTCTATTGTTTCCATCTAATGATAGCCTTGTGGTCTATTCTCATCTTTTTGGCCCCTGCCTGGAAAGAAGGAGCCATTCTGGCAAAATGCCTTTGCAGCTTTTTGGAAGTGATACAATCTGAACATGACCATAAGTGCAACCAATGAAACATTAGGGTCTCAAAATTATTCCAAATCTTCCTGCCACTCTGCAGTGGTCACGGCATGCTAAACACCACCATGGCTACTATTTAGCAGCAATTTTGTGATTTGTTTTATCTACCTAGAAACCGCCTCAGAACAAAACAGGCAAGGATTTTATATATATATAAGGCCTGTTTTGTTATAGTTGATTTGAAAAAGAAAGATAACAATGTGGTCTAGTGGTTTCCACATGTATTTGAGTGTCAGCAACTCTGAGTTGTAATCTCACCCAACTGTCTTTCTGGCTGACTCAGATTACCTAAGAAAAGTTACCTAACTTATCTTTGTTTCATTTTCTTACTTATAAAATGGAAGAAATTGCCCTTATTGCACAGAGAAAAAAAAAATTTTAACTGATATTTATCAACACCATGGAAATGCAGACCATGATCACATACAGACAAGCACAGGTACATTTTGAATCTCAGATTTCTTTTACTTCCCTCAAAATCTTAGGGAAAAATTAAGATGAGAGCAGGAAGGTTTATGCTTCCCATCCCCACCCCACCCCAATTTTAAGGCATTTCACTCCTCGTTCAGCAGCACGGAGAAAGATTTGTTGTGAGCTCCTGTGCTGGGCAGGGATTCAAATATGGTATATCTTATGTGAAAGTTCCATTTCCTTCAGTTCATTGTGGTTTTCTGGTGTATCTGGAATAGCAACTTAAGCCTCTCACCTCTCCAGCTCTGAAAAAAGTGAGAATGCAAAAGTCTGGATCTGGATTGATTCATACTTTTCAATTTCTACTGGCTTACCATATTGCTACTAAGATCTGTAACTGAGGTTTACAGTTTGAGATCCTGAATGTAAATCGTTCATGGTCATCAGAAAAGGCCTAATTTGCTTATTCAGGAATAAACTTCTATCTTCCAATTTTATTTACCAGTAATTTTGTTGAAGATGTAAAAGGATGAATACCCATGGCATTGTTAGCAAACTATCTGATGTGGGAAGCAGGTTTAGGACTTCTGGATGATGAGTCTCAGTCTATTGTTTCCATCTAATGATAGCCTTGTGGTCTATTCTCATCTTTTTGGCCCCTGCCTGGAAAGAAGGAGCCATTCTGGCAAAATGCCTTTGCAGCTTTTTGGAAGTGATACAATCTGAACATGACCATAAGTGCAACCAATGAAACATTAGGGTCTCAAAATTATTCCAAATCTTCCTGCCACTCTGCAGTGGTCACGGCATGCTAAACACCACCATGGCTACTATTTAGCAGCAATTTTGTGATTTGTTTTATCTACCTAGAAACCGCCTCAGAACAAAACAGGCAAGGATTTTATATATATATAAGGCCTGTTTTGTTATAGTTGATTTGAAAAAGAAAGATAACAATGTGGTCTAGTGGTTTCCACATGTATTTGAGTGTCAGCAACTCTGAGTTGTAATCTCACCCAACTGTCTTTCTGGCTGACTCAGATTACCTAAGAAAAGTTACCTAACTTATCTTTGTTTCATTTTTCTTACTTATAAAATGGAAGAAATTGCCCTTATTGCACAGAGAAAAAAAAAATTTTAACTGATATTTATCAACACCATGGAAATGCAGACCATGATCACATACAGACAAGCACAGGTACATTTTGAATCTCAGATTTCTTTTACTTCCCTCAAAATCTTAGGGAAAAATTAAGATGAGAGCAGGAAGGTTTATGCTTCCCATCCCCCCACCCCCCCCCACCCCCAATTTTAAGGCATTTCACTCCTCGTTCAGCAGCACGGAGAAAGATTTGTTGTGAGCTCCTGTGCTGGGCAGGGATTCAAATTCCCGAGGTTAGTGGCAGCATCTCAGAGAGTTTCTCAGAGATTTTCAAAGCTCCATTTTCTTTTAATTAGCTCCCTCTCTGCCTCAGGCAGTGAGTTCAGGGAATCAATAGGTTAGACTGAGTACAGACTTTGTAGGTATCAGGAACTATGGTATGTTGAGACTTGTCAGATCCTAGATTCAGGTTTCAGGAGGTAAGCATCACTGGTCCAAGAACATTTAGAAAGGAGACTTCAAACAGAAGCAGGCCGCCAGCTCCTGGAGACTCTCTGACCCTGATTCCCAGGCAGGGGCTACCATTACTTTCAGCCACTCAAGGGCCCTACACAGTCACTGAACCTCCAGGGCTTGCCCAAGAGACCTGGAGACAGAGCCAGACGCTGGTTAAGAGTTAAATCACACTTGAAGGAAGCTGCAAGCATGAATTCAGCTGAGGTGCTAAGGTACTCACCAGGAGGTTCTCAACTCAACATACTACCTGTCCCCCCTTATTATTTCTCCTGTCATAATAAGGCTTTCTCTACACCCAGAAGATATTCTGAGTAACACTGCCAATGCCCTTATTCTGTGAGGCATAAATTTCATTTGTGGCATTATTATTTTTTATTTATTATAAACACTAGCTGTGCAGAGGCTGACAACAGTTTTGCTGAGAGAGATATGGTGGATTTGTTTCTAGAGTTCAAACCTCGAGTGAATAGTTCCTACTGCTTTAGGTGTTGCAATAATTGCTCTGGCACAAACTATACAGAGTCAAGGGCAGAACATTTGGGATTCTTTGCAAGCATTCATTATTTATGCTGGGAATGGAACTGTAAAGTTCCTTTTTGAAAAAAATCAGATTAAGTGACATGGAAAAAATTTAAAAAGATGAAGCCTTCATAAGAAATTAGTCAGTAGCCAGTATTAAGTGACATTAAATACTATAACGCTCTGTTCTGTTTGAAGCCTCAAGCAATATGACCCTGAGTGTTTGTCTAAGGGATTTACAAGAAATCTGAAAAGTTGGAAAATATAGGCAAACTTACTTTTAAATTGTATGGTTACATTTTTAAAAAATAGGTGCAAAGTATTTCTGAATGTAATACCTCTAAATTTCAATCAATAGGTTTAATTCTGAATCTGAAAAAGTACAATGAGCATACATTGTGTGCTCATGACAAATGTGTGGAACATAGAAAAGTAATGTGCTTACCAATTTGGTTATTTTCTTCTTTCAGATTACTGATTGGACCCTTTGCTTTAAACTTTCAAAATACTTCACATGAAAAGGTATTTGGAAGCTGAAGAAAAACATATACTTTTGAAAATATGCCTTATGACAACTCCAAACTCTTTTGTATAATGTATAATGATAAAAGACCCAATACTGGGATTTCCCTGGTCATTCCTACTTTCCAGATATCTCAAATCTGGAAAAGAAGGTACTCTGGTCTCAATTTAAGCTTGAAGTACAAAAAGAATTTATATCTCTCAGCCTTTGTCCTGGTTTCAACTTTCTTTCCTAATACATGTGAGAGCAAAGAACCACGGTGGATATTTGGGATCTTGAAACAGAGTCCCACTAACTGTGGCGCAGAGCTCAAAACATCACACATGGAATACCTCCTCTACCTTTTCCTTCTTTCCCTCAATCACCAACATTAGAAATTTCTTAAATTTGGGGGATGGGAGAGTGAAAGGACAGTGTTCAGATTTAGTCTCTGGTACAAGAGAAGTTACCTATACACCAAGTGAAATTCTTTTGTGATACTTCCTAGTTGCCGAATGGCTACTGCTGAACCCTTAGAGTTTTTTGATAGTTAGTATAGAAAACCAATGTCAAGTCTGTCCCTGGTATTTGTGAGATGGTGGAGGGATTCCAGCCAGCACCCCATTTACCTGATTGACAGGGGTCTGTACTCTCCACTTCTCAACTGTTGCTTTTGTTCAGTCCCTAAGTCATGTCTGACTCACTGTGACCCCATGAATTGCAGTATGCCAGGGTTCCCTGTCTGTCACTATCTCCCTGAGTTTGCTCAAACTCATATCCATTGAGTCAGTGATGCCATCCAACCATCTCATCCTCTGTCATCCCCTTTTTCTCCTGTCTCCAATCTTTCCCAGTATCAATGTGTGTGCTTTTTTTTTTTATTCCAGTGAGTCAGCTCTTCCCTTCAGATGGCCAAAGTATTGGAGCTTCATCTTCATCATCAATCCTTGCAATGAATATTCAGGGTTGATTTCCTTTAGGATTGACTGGTTTGATCTCCTTGCTGACCAAGGGACTCAAGAGTCTTCTTCAGCAATACAGTTCAGATGCATCAATTCTTCAGCGCTCAGCCTTCTTTATGGTCCAACCCTCCCATCATATGCAATATAGTCATGACTACAGGAAAAAACCATAGCTTTGACTATATGGACCTTTGCTGGCAAAATGATGCATCTGCTTTTTAATATGGTATCTAGGTTTGTCATAGCTTTTCTTCTAGGGAGCAAGGGACTTTTAATTTTGCAGCTGTAGTCACTATCCAGAGTGATTTTGGAGTCATGAAAATAAAATGTTTCAACTTTTTCCCCATTTGCACAAAATGATGGGATCAGATGTCATGACCTTTGTTTTTCAAATGTTGAGTTTTAAATCAGCTTTTTCACTTTCTTCTTTCAACCTCATCAAGAAGCTCTTTAGTTCCTCTTCTCTTTTTGCCATTAGAGTGGTATCAGTTCGTTCTTGGTATTTCTCTTAGTAGTTTTGATTTCAGCTTTTGCTTCATCCAGCCTGGCATTTCACATGACATACTCTGCATAGAAGTTAAATAAGCAGGGTGACAATATATAACCTTGAGGCCCCAACTCCTTACTTGTTCAGATTTAGTCTCTGGTACAAGAGAAGTTACCTATACACCAAGTGAAATTCTTTTGTTTTTGTCCGAATGGCTACTGCTGAACCCTTAGAGTTTTTTGATAGTTAGTATAGAAAACCAATGTCAAGTCTGTCCCTGGTATTTGTGAGATGGTGGAGGGATTCCAGCCAGCACCCCATTTACCTGATTGACAGGGGTCTGTACTCTCCACTTCTCAACTGTTGCTTTTGTTCAGTCCCTAAGTCATGTCTGACTCACTGTGACCCCATGAATTGCAGTATGCCAGGGTTCCCTGTCTGTCACTATCTCCCTGAGTTTGCTCAAACTCATATCCATTGAGTCAGTGATGCCATCCAACCATCTCATCCTCTGTCATCCCCTTTTTCTCCTGTCTCCAATCTTTCCCAGTATCAATGTGTGTGCTTTTTTTATTCCAGTGAGTCAGCTCTTCCCTTCAGATGGCCAAAGTATTGGAGCTTCATCTTCATCATCAATCCTTGCAATGAATATTCAGGGTTGATTTCCTTTAGGATTGACTGGTTTGATCTCCTTGCTGACCAAGGGACTCAAGAGTCTTCTTCAGCAATACAGTTCAGATGCATCAATTCTTCAGCGCTCAGCCTTCTTTATGGTCCAACCCTCCCATCATATGCAATATAGTCATGACTACAGGAAAAAACCATAGCTTTGACTATATGGACCTTTGCTGGCAAAATGATGCATCTGCTTTTTAATATGGTATCTAGGTTTGTCATAGCTTTTCTTCTAGGGAGCAAGGGACTTTTAATTTTGCAGCTGTAGTCACTATCCAGAGTGATTTTGGAGTCATGAAAATAAAATGTTTCAACTTTTTCCCCATTTGCACAAAATGATGGGATCAGATGTCATGACCTTTGTTTTTCAAATGTTGAGTTTTAAATCAGCTTTTTCACTTTCTTCTTTCAACCTCATCAAGAAGCTCTTTAGTTCCTCTTCTCTTTTTGCCATTAGAGTGGTATCAGTTCGTTCTTGGTATTTCTCTTAGTAGTTTTGATTTCAGCTTTTGCTTCATCCAGCCTGGCATTTCACATGACATACTCTGCATAGAAGTTAAATAAGCAGGGTGACAATATATAACCTTGAGGCACTCCTTTCCCAGTTTTGAACCAGTCCATTGTTCCATGCCCAGTTCTAACTGCTGCTTCTTGTCCTGCATACAAGTTTCAGAGGAGGCAAGTAAGGTGGTCTGGTATTTCCATCTCTTTCAGAATTTTCCAGTTTATTGTGATCTGCATGGTCAAAGGCTTTAACATAGTCAATGAAGCAAAAGTAGATGGTTTTTCTGGAATACTCTTGCTTTTTCTATGATCCAGCAGGTGCTGGCAATTTCATATCTGGTTTCTTTGCCTTTTCTAAATCAACATTTACTTTGGAAGTTCTCAATTCACCTACTCTTGAAGCCTATCTTGGAAAATTTTGAGCATTACCATGCTAGCATATGAAATGAGAGTTTGAACATTCTTTGGCATTGTCCTTCCTTGGGATTGGAATGAAAATTGACCTTTTCCAGTCCTGTGGCCACTGCTGAGTTTTCCAAATCTGGTGGCATATTGAGTGCAGCACTTCACCAGTATCTTTTTAGAATTTGAAATAGCTCAGCTGGATTTACATCACCATCACTAGCTTTGTTCTAACGCCCACGTGATTTAACACTGCAGGATATCTGACTCTAGGTAGTGACCACACCATCATAGGTAACTGGGTCATTAAGACCCTTTTATGTACAGTTCTGCATTCTTGCCACCTTTTCTTAATCTCTTCTGCTTCTGTTAGGTCCTTGCCATTTCTGTCCTTTATTGTGCCCATCTTTGCATGAAATGTTCCCTTGGTATCTCTAATTTTCTTGAAATCTCTAGTCTTTCCCATTGTATTGTTTTTCTCTATTTCTTTGCATGGTTCACTTAAGAAGGCTTTCTTATCTCTCCTTGTTATTCTCTGGAACTCCGCATTCAGTTGGGTATGTCCTTCCCTTTTTCCTTGGCCTTTCCCTTCTCTCCTCTTCTCAATAGCCATACTTAGAAATCCTCTGACCCTTTACTTTTGAACTATCATTACTTTTTCTCACATTTATCTGACAAATATCTCCATCTTTCTTAATTTTCCCCAATACATGCACAAATACTCAAAGCAATGAGGTATACTTGTAAAGATGATGAGCTCTTGCTAAAATAATTTTATCCTATAATATGTGGATAGCAATAAAAGCCAATCTGTCAATCTAAGTGACAAATTAATCAAGATTCATTATAATTTATACCAGAGAGCATTCTATTGTGGATTTGGTTAGCAACATCACTCTGTTGGTACATACTAACAAACTAGAGCTTCTGGATCTGCAAAAGTGAAGATTAGAGTCTACAATCTGACAAATTCACACATAGGCTACTTCTTTTTTTCCTTTTATAAGTGAAATTCTAGTTTACATCTTCCAGAATTTATCTTTATAATGTTAAATATCTATGAGCACTTTTAGAATAAGATATGGACCTAACCCTGAAAAAAGATAAAAGCATCATTCAAATTCCATGTTTTTCCAAAGAAATAAAAAAGAACTTAAACATTTTAAGTAAACAATTATAGTTTGAGAGAGGTCTTGCTTTAACATCTGAGAGCCAATAGTTTTTTTCTCTTCTGATCACATTTGATCTTACTTATTTCATTTTCCTTTAAATTGGTGGGTGAATTTGACAGCCCTGGAAAGAGAAGCCATAATAGCAGTGCCACAGGCCAAGGAGTGAACAAGATTTCCTACACCATCCCTGTGTCTCAACAAGGGCTGTACCAAATATCTAATTTTAGTATTTGGCTCAATACCAAACACCTGGAAATGGCATCAAGTCAGGGATGAACACAAAGCTAAACAGTGGGTGAGCGAGCACATCTGTCTCCTCTTGTTTTCTACTTCTCAGCTATTAGGTAAATAAGGTAGTTATTAGGTAAATAAGGTAGTTATTAAATGATGACTTACGCAAAGCCTGCAATTTTAGCGTTCACACCTCATCTCCCCAATAGTTATCAAGCTCCTCAGCAAGCAGCAATTTGATAATACATGTTAGGATATTTGTGATATGAATATGATAATATTTGTGATGAAAACCAGTTTTATCTCCTACTCAATGCTCTCTTTAAGGATGGATTTCAAATTCTTTTCTCTTTAGACCAGAAGGTATACATGAAGCCTATCAGGTGACAGATTTGTTGACATGACACATTCAAAACCGATTAGTTTTCCATCTCTGGTTTCTGCTTGAGCATGTTCCAAACCACCCCCACCCCTCTTCCAGCTCCCAACACACACATGTACATGTCACAGCACTCAGGACTCCTGACTCCATTTCTTCACCCACAGAATCCAGCACTCATAATTTATACCAAAAAAGAGCATTCTATTGTGGATTTGGTTAGCAACATCACTCTGTTGGTNNATACTAACAAACTAGAGCTTCTGGATCTGCAAAAGTGAAGATTAGAGTCTACAATCTGACAAATTCACACATAGGCTACTTCTTTTTTTCCTTTTATAAGTGAAATTCTAGTTTACATCTTCCAGAATTTATCTTTATAATGTTAAATATCTATGAGCACTTTTAGAATAAGATATGGACCTAACCCTGAAAAAAGATAAAAGCATCATTCAAATTCCATGTTTTTCCAAAGAAATAAAAAAGAACTTAAACATTTTAAGTAAACAATTATAGTTTGAGAGAGGTCTTGCTTTAACATCTGAGAGCCAATAGTTTTTTTCTCTTCTGATCACATTTGATCTTACTTATTTCATTTTCCTTTAAATTGGTGGGTGAATTTGACAGCCCTGGAAAGAGAAGCCATAATAGCAGTGCCACAGGCCAAGGAGTGAACAAGATTTCCTACACCATCCCTGTGTCTCAACAAGGGCTGTACCAAATATCTAATTTTAGTATTTGGCTCAATACCAAACACCTGGAAATGGCATCAAGTCAGGGATGAACACAAAGCTAAACAGTGGGTGAGCGAGCACATCTGTCTCCTCTTGTTTTCTACTTCTCAGCTATTAGGTAAATAAGGTAGTTATTAGGTAAATAAGGTAGTTATTAAATGATGACTTACGCAAAGCCTGCAATTTTAGCGTTCACACCTCATCTCCCCAATAGTTATCAAGCTCCTCAGCAAGCAGCAATTTGATAATACATGTTAGGATATTTGTGATATGAATATGATAATATTTGTGATGAAAACCAGTTTTATCTCCTACTCAATGCTCTCTTTAAGGATGGATTTCAAATTCTTTTCTCTTTAGACCAGAAGGTATACATGAAGCCTATCAGGTGACAGATTTGTTGACATGACACATTCAAAACCGATTAGTTTTCCATCTCTGGTTTCTGCTTGAGCATGTTCCAAACCACCCCCACCCCTCTTCCAGCTCCCAACACACACATGTACATGTCACAGCACTCAGGACTCCTGACTCCATTTCTTCACCCACAGAAACCACATTTCCTCTCATTCCTTTTCACTTTACCAATCCACAAACCCTTTAACTACCCCTGAAATATGGAGCAATTTCCCGACATCTCCACAGATATAACAGAAAGCTTTCGTGGTCTCATGTAACCAAACTTATAACCATATACACGCCTCATGTGACCAAGAAAATCACTCATCTCTCTCCTGTGTCCAATTCAAGATTCTTTGCAATAGAGCATGGTGCACAGAATTTGAAGGCTATATTTTGAAGCTATGGATTTCAGGCATACATATAAACACAAGGAAAGCAATGCCAGATTTTTATTAAGGCTTTGTCTTTCCAAGTATTTAGCTCGTTGACTATATTTTTTTCTTAAGATTTTGCTTGCTTTCTGAAGTACATATGTGGCTACTTCTCTTTGACCTTAGGAGGTTTCTGCAGAAACATGCTTTAAAATAAAATTTATTCATGTAAGTATGAGTTCATAAATTACATATATATTTCTAATGAATCTTACAAAAATGCACAAAGTAGCAATAAGTAGTTTTATCCTTGATTATTGTCTTAAAACTTTGGTGCTTTAACATGCTTTTGCATACCATATTAATACCTCCTGTGAACCCACTTCCTTGGGTTATCTGGGTCTCACCTATCTGATTTCAGACACCAAAATGACCCCTTGGCCTGTGAGGGCTCTGGTCAGCTGCACACAAGTACAGCTAGACAGCACTTTACCCTAGGACTCCATCTCTAGCTTGCCATTTGGGGCTTTTCTGTCAACACCTTAAGTTGGTGGCAGGAGGGTAACCCACTCTCCACTCACTCATGTACAATCTAGAGTTGTGGGGGAACTAACACCTGCATAAGCCTCCTGTGGCTGCCATAACAAAATGCCATTGAATGTGCGGCTTAAACAACAATGACAAAAAATTATTTTCTTACAATTCTGGAAGCTACAAGTTCGAGATCAAGGTGTTAACAGATTTGGTTTCTTCCAAAGCCTCTCTGCTTAGCTGCCTCCTTCTATGTCCTCACATGACCTTTCCTCTGTCCACTCTCACATCCAGTGTCTTTCTGTCTGTCCAAATTTCCTTTTTTTATAAAGACATCAGTCAGACTGGATTAGGGCCCACCATAAGGGCCTCATTTTAATATAGTCACTTGTCTCCAAATACAGTCACATTCAGAGGAGCTTAGAGTTAGGGCTTCAACCTATGAATTTTGGGGGAACACAATTCAGCTGATAACACACTCCATGGGGACCAATGGGGGAAGGAAACTGATGAGTACATTTTTCTTTCATTCTTACCCTGAATGGACAGTCCTGATTCATATTTCATGTAAAGGCTCTCAGACAACACTTGGTGATCAAGCCAGTAGTACTTACGGCAATGATCCAATAGCAACTCATCTATTCATCTCAGTGTTCACTTTCCTTCCTTCCTTGACTGCTTTCCTATTCCCTCACTAAGACTGGCTCCCAAGATCACAAATGTGAATGGACAACCTGCACTCTGGTTCTACTTCCTGGAGAAGCCAGGTTAAGACACATAAGTTATCTCATTTCACCTTTACAACAACCATCCAAGATCTATTATTATCATCACTTCATAAATGAAGAAACAGGAGAGTCAGAAAAGATAAATGACTTGCCAAGAGTCACACAGTTAGCAAACTACAAAAACAGAACATTGATTTACATCTTTTTGATAGCAACAACCACTTGCTTGGTGGCTCCAGAATCTGCATGCAATTCAGGAGACCTGGGTTGATCCCTGAACAGGAGATCCTCCTGTGAACCCACTTCCTTGGGTTATCTGGGTCTCACCTATCTGATTTCAGACACCAAAATGACCCCTTGGCCTGTGAGGGCTCTGGTCAGCTGCACACAAGTACAGCTAGACAGCACTTTACCCTAGGACTCCATCTCTAGCTTGCCATTTGGGGCTTTTCTGTCAACACCTTAAGTTGGTGGCAGGAGGGTAACCCACTCTCCACTCACTCATGTACAATCTAGAGTTGTGGGGGAACTAACACCTGCATAAGCCTCCTGTGGCTGCCATAACAAAATGCCATTGAATGTGCGGCTTAAACAACAATGACAAAAAATTATTTTCTTACAATTCTGGAAGCTACAAGTTCGAGATCAAGGTGTTAACAGATTTGGTTTCTTCCAAAGCCTCTCTGCTTAGCTGCCTCCTTCTATGTCCTCACATGACCTTTCCTCTGTCCACTCTCACATCCAGTGTCTTTCTGTCTGTCCAAATTTCCTTTTTTTATAAAGACATCAGTCAGACTGGATTAGGGCCCACCATAAGGGCCTCATTTTAATATAGTCACTTGTCTCCAAATACAGTCACATTCAGAGGAGCTTAGAGTTAGGGCTTCAACCTATGAATTTTGGGGGAACACAATTCAGCTGATAACACACTCCATGGGGACCAATGGGGGAAGGAAACTGATGAGTACATTTTTCTTTCATTCTTACCCTGAATGGACAGTCCTGATTCATATTTCATGTAAAGGCTCTCAGACAACACTTGGTGATCAAGCCAGTAGTACTTACGGCAATGATCCAATAGCAACTCATCTATTCATCTCAGTGTTCACTTTCCTTCCTTCCTTGACTGCTTTCCTATTCCCTCACTAAGACTGGCTCCCAAGATCACAAATGTGAATGGACAACCTGCACTCTGGTTCTACTTCCTGGAGAAGCCAGGTTAAGACACATAAGTTATCTCATTTCACCTTTACAACAACCATCCAAGATCTATTATTATCATCACTTCATAAATGAAGAAACAGGAGAGTCAGAAAAGATAAATGACTTGCCAAGAGTCACACAGTTAGCAAACTACAAAAACAGAACATTGATTTACATCTTTTTTGATGCCCAGTCCTGCATTATTTCCTAGGAACTCACTTGCTTGGTGGCTCCAGAATCTGCATGCAATTCAGGAGACCTGGGTTGGATCCCTGAATCAGGAAGATCCCCTGGAGGAGGAAATGGCAATCCACTCCAGTACTTTTGATTTTTGCCTAGAGAATTTCATGGACAGAGTAGTCAGGTGGGCTACGTACAGTGTATAGGGTCATAGAGAGTCAGACACAACTGAGCTTTCACACTTTCCTGCATTATATCCCAGGTACCATGATACCTCTTAGCAAAGTCTATGTGTATTCAGGTAAATTTTAAATCATTTTCACTACCAATTTTTAAAACTGTATAAATGGACAAGAGGTAAGACCTCCCAAGTATATAATTATCTCCCTATAATTTCAAAGCTATTCCTTTTCTTCTTCATCAGACCTAAGAATTTGATTCCCCTTCATCAAAATTTACCTATATCTGAAACTATTTTCTTTTTTAATAGAAATGATATAAATTACAATTTCTTAATTGGTACTATCACAAACTATATATGTTTGCAAGCAAACTACAGCTCACAGTCAAATTAGGGAGGCTCTTACATCTTAATCAAAGCTTAACAGTTTAATTGTTCATTAAACATGAGAGTAATTTAGTGTCCTACTATGCAATCATTATTGTTTCCTGAAAATCTGATGTGCTATGGTACAATAAAGGCAAACTGAAATATTGCCTGTGGAAGGTTATTTATTATTTCTTCTGGCTAAAAACATTCATAACTGAAATTTATTGGTCCATACTCCCTTCATTATAAATATTTTATGTTCTGCCTCAGGGATCCATGTCTTAGCATTTAAATGTCTCAATCTTGTGTCAGTAACAGGAAGAACAAGTTCACTGGGTGGAATTTTTGCCCTTTACTTCAGAATGTTACAATAATAATAGGCTATAAATATGTTATAATTATGCCTTTGATCACTGCTGTAGTTTTCTAGTCTGAATGAATTAAATTCAAAACTAAAGTTGACCTGGTAGGCATACATGACAGTAATAATTTTAAACTAAGATTTTGCTGAAAGCCATACTAATTTTGTGAAAATATTTAGGATGGCCAGAATAGCAAACCATTTTCTTTTTCTACCTCAGAGTGAAGTGAACCTATTACCTGAACCTATCACCATTTTTACGTATCAGTAGTGGTTTACGTTTAATTAAAGTTTTATAGTCATAGTATTTTATATCCAGGATACCACAACATTTCTTGGAATAAATTCTGAGCAATGGGCTTCCCAGGTGGCCCAGTGGGTAAAGAGTTTGACCCCTGGCCCGGGAAGATACCATGTGCTGCAGAGCAGCTGGACCAGTGTGTCCAATTGTGCACATGCACGCAGAGCCAGTGCTCTGCAGCGAGAGAGTCCACTGCAATGGGAGGCCCACGCAGGTCAAAGAATAAAGATGGATGAAAAATAAATAAAAATCAATAAAAGATGCTAAAATTAAAAAAAAAAAATACTGGGCAGTTTGGGAAAATCTCTATTGTTCAAGTGAGAAAATTGAGATTCAGGCAGATACAGATGTATATTTTTCTTTTATTTTTTTAATTTTAATCATGTGACAGTAAAATCATGCCACAGTGTGAACCAAATTCCTGTCTTCTGCCCATCTCATAGTTTTTTTAAAAGGCCTTTTTGATGTGGACCATTTTTTAAAAATCTTTATTGAATTTGTTACAATACTGCTTTTGTTTTATGTTTTGGTTTCTTGGTTGTGAGGCATGTGAGATCTTAGCTCCCTGATCAGGGATGGAAACTGTACTTGCACTGGAAAAATCTTAACCACTGGACAGCCAAGGAATACCCTCCCCATCTCATCTTATGCTGAGGTTGGCTGCAAGGAAGTGGAAGAGGGGATAACGAAGAGTGAAGGATTTGAGTAGGTGGGAAACGGCAGAAGACAGGAAATCCTGGTGGGAAATAGGAATCCAAGACAGAGGGAATGTTCTGCATCACTTATATTCTCCTAGATCTGTATCCCTCTATGAAGCCTGAAAAGATCACTAGTGAATTAACTAGGACATGCCTACGATCACAATAGATTTCCTGGAAGTCCCAGCCAGCTATGGGACCAAGCGCTGTATCACTAATATGAAACTTATTATATCACTTCTGTTAACTGATATTTTTAAATTGAAGTACAGTTGATTTACAATGTGTTAATTTCTGCTGTACAACAAACTAATTCAGTTACGCATATATATATGCATTCTTTTTTGTAGTCTTTTCCATTATAGTTTATCACAGGATATTGATTCTAGTTCTCTGTGCTATATAGTAGCATCTTGTTTATCCATTCTATATATGGTAGCTTACATCTGTTAATCTCAAACTTCCTCTATTTTCCCTTCCATGTGGCAACCGCAGGTCTATTCTCTATGTCTGTGAGTCTGTTTCCATTTCATAGATAAGTTCATATGTGTCATGTTGTAGATTCCAAATATAAGTGATACTATATGGTATTTGTCATTCTCTTTCTGACTGACTTCATCTAGTATGATAATCTTTAGGTCCACCCATGTTACTGCAGATGGCATTATTTCATTCTTTTTCACAACTGAGGAGTATTCCATTGTGTATATGCACCAGATCTTCTTTACCCTGTTAATGAATATTTAAATTTCCAAGTGGCAGTCCTTTCAGAGATCTTTATCTCACTTACTTCCAAGTAAATTCTGAATCTAGCTTTTGAAACCTACCCTATACACAAGTGCACAAAGAAGGAAGAAAGATTGAATTTCATCTCAGTGAAGACTAAAAAGAAAATTGTATGCTGGTATTAAATTATCCATACAGTATATACACAAAGAAAGGGCTAGCCTCACTAAGCATTTATAAACATGTTGACAGGGAAAATTTCCTGAAGAAATATTATGTAATTCAAAGAAAAGTTGATTTTTGATAGTTTGCATCCAGGCGTACTGTGCATCGAATTTCCTATGACCCCATGTTCTTTCAAGTGTATTCGTTGGAACAACAATTCCTCTAGATGTAAATGAATTTATGTGAAAAAGAGTATTCTGTCAACAGATTTTTAAATGCTGGTACCCCAAAATATCCTGTTGACAAAGCAAAGCTGGGTTTATTGCTTATTATGGTGAGGATGATGGTCACTTTGACAGTCTTATTAGTAGCATCTTGAAGTGAGAAGGACAAAGTAAAGATATTTATGAGATTTGGGGGTTCTGGTTAAAATTGGTGATTGATTAGAATTGCAGAAGGTTCAGAATATAATGGGATTGCAACACAGCATGGATATGGTTTCACACAGAATCTTGAAGAGTTAGCCCTCCTTTGAGGCCACATTGTCTGGAGAAAGGGTATTTATTCTAATAAGAGAAAATCAAATGTTTAAATAGATTTTCTGGAAGTTCTTAAAATGAATAATAAAGTTATCTCCAACTTTAATAGTCTGGGCAAGTTTCCTGAAGAGTAAAACCATGTAATGAAGATAATCATATAGTAAAGTCATGTCAACATAGAGTCTGGACAATAAACTTGTAGGTGTAAATAGTTGTAAACATAAGAGTCAAACAAAGTTAAGCAAATGTTTCAACAGTAGTACTTTTCAAAGCCTCTACTATACAAATGGGCATTTAATTTTCATGGAAAATGCATACAAAATAATATTTATTTTACTCTTCTAAAAATAAAATATGCCCAGACTGGCATTGCATTTAATTGCAGAAACAATGACCAAGACTCTAGGCTATTCATATTTTTTAAGAAAAAGATTGTAAATATAAAATCCAAATTGAGAAGTAACTATAATTCCAGTTTGGCATTTCCCTTCACATAGGCATAACATCTTAAGTAACAGGCACAAAGGCACATTGGGCTATAATTCAGTTCAAGAGTCCATCAGAGTCCATCAGTGATTGGAATGAAGGTTCACAGTACCAGTGGTTTGAGGAGGAAAGCGAAGTAGATCATACAAAAGGAAGGGAATCCTCTTAGTGGAGATATGTTGCTTAGCTAATAAAATGAGTCATGCAGCTTTTTTATGTCTTCAGTTTACCCTACGGTGTTAGGTACTACCCTTCTGAAGCAAGAAACACCTCCTACTAAAAGTAAACAACAGTTAAAATAGCACTTCATGCATACATAATTCAAATAGCCAGACTGAGTCTGGTTATCTTCTATTACTCCCCCAAACAGGCTAACAACTACAAATAACAAGTCAACTACTTAGTCTGGGAATGATAAATGCCACTGTAAGATGATATTCCTTCATTTGACTGTGAGTCAGTCACTTGCCTGGAAATGGATAGAAATAACATGAGCATTTCCATTATTTGACACAAAAAAACTAAGTGTGGACTTTCAGAAAAATAGTAAAAGGAACAAAGCAAATGTTTAAAATGTCAACTCAAAAATATTTTAATTAATTAAACATTAAATACTTAGTTGATTCCAGGAGTTCATACAAATGTAATTTTAACCACGCATTTACAAATGAAGCTACAGAGAAAGAAGTCCAGATATTCTACAAAAATCAATGTGGTTGCTGAGCTCAGATTTTAAATGGCCACATATAAAATCCAAACATCACTCCCATTCTTGTGACTGGCATGAGATGATGATGTATGCAACACACAAACCTCCAAGAAAGCATTGAAAAGTAATTCAGATCTTCTGAAATTCTCTTAAAAGACACGACATGAAAATTACACACACTTTCTTTTATCTGTCGTCCATTCTGATGGTAGCTCCTTTTCTAACATCTACCACCTTTTTGGATTCTTCCTTATACTTCTTCCCTAAAACTTTCCCATTTCTTTAGTCCAGGCTCAAATGCCTATGACCACTTTTTTTCTAGGTCTTCTTCTGTTAAATATAAAGCTGGTCTTTCTCTTTTCTTAAGACAAATCTACATTTCTAAAGTCTAGCCCTAAAGGTGCAAGAATAATAAAGAATTCTTCCTTCTTAGAGCTACAGGGGAGCGGAGGCTGACCAAAGTCTCAGAATTTGTATGTTGCTATCTTTGTCCTCTCCACATGTTCAAAAATGAGATGAAAGAAACATAGCCAAGAGTTCATATTAGAGGGTGGCAGAGAACTGATAGTTTTAGGAAGTCTAAGCACCAAATAAACCACAAAATTTATGCACACACATGCTCCCTGCCCTCTAAACACACACACACACACACACACACACACACACACACACACACACACACACACAGCTTTTCAGTCCTTAATCACAGTATGTAGAAGGCAGAAAAGAGACTGTTCTCTGTTTGGGGCCAATGATGTATTGACTAATGACAAAAGAGAAAGCAAACCTTTCTTTGCATTGAAGAAATGAGAAAGCATATTGGTAAAAGGGAATTAATTGGAGCTGTAGCTAGGGAAGGACAGGTAAGCTTCTGGTCTCAAATTATCTCTAAAGGTCTCTAAGGAACTTGCAAATTAGATCATTAAACCAAACATTGCCAGTGACCTTTAAAGGACTGACGAGAACAATAAAAGGGAATAAAACTGGAGAAAAGCAAATACCAACCAATTTTGAGAAACGGGATGAAGGGAAGTGTGACAGATTAGAGACAGGCAAGAGTTACACTGGTTTCAGCTGATTTTAGAATCTTTGATACAGACCAATAGGCTTGGAAGCCTAAAGAAACAATGATCACTAAGAGCCAATAAATGCTCACAAAAACAAATCAGACTCCTCTCACTACTTTCTGTATGGCAGGTCATGGCAGGGTACAAATGGCACAACCAGAGGGTACCTAAGGTGAGTTTATAGCAGGGTCTCTTCATAAGAGTTGGAGAAGGAAATGGCAACCCACTCCCTTTGTGCGACATGGAATAGGGTTAAAGGAAATTTACAGGCATAGTGAAGCATCAGTGGAGAACTTCAGGACTGGCTACATAATTTGCAGGGTCAAGGTCAAAATGAAAATGCATATCCCTTTATTCAAACTCCACTAAGAATTTCAAGGCAGCGACAGCAAAGCATTACCAAGCATGGGGCCCTGTATGACCACACAGGCTGCAAACCCATTGCAGCTGTCTCTGACCCTTAGGTTTCAAAAAAGGCTGACCAAAGTCTCAGAATTTGTATGTTGCTATCTTTGTCCTCTCCACATGTTCAAAAATGAGATGAAAGAAACATAGCCAAGAGTTCATATTAGAGGGTGGCAGAGAACTGATAGTTTTAGGAAGTCTAAGCACCAAATAAACCACAAAATTTATGCACACACATGCTCCCTGCCCTCTAAACACACACACACACACACACACACACACACACACACACACACACACACACACAGCTTTTCAGTCCTTAATCACAGTATGTAGAAGGCAGAAAAGAGACTGTTCTCTGTTTGGGGCCAATGATGTATTGACTAATGACAAAAGAGAAAGCAAACCTTTCTTTGCATTGAAGAAATGAGAAAGCATATTGGTAAAAGGGAATTAATTGGAGCTGTAGCTAGGGAAGGACAGGTAAGCTTCTGGTCTCAAATTATCTCTAAAGGTCTCTAAGGAACTTGCAAATTAGATCATTAAACCAAACATTGCCAGTGACCTTTAAAGGACTGACGAGAACAATAAAAGGGAATAAAACTGGAGAAAAGCAAATACCAACCAATTTTGAGAAACGGGATGAAGGGAAGTGTGACAGATTAGAGACAGGCAAGAGTTACACTGGTTTCAGCTGATTTTAGAATCTTTGATACAGACCAATAGGCTTGGAAGCCTAAAGAAACAATGATCACTAAGAGCCAATAAATGCTCACAAAAACAAATCAGACTCCTCTCACTACTTTCTGTATGGCAGGTCATGGCAGGGTACAAATGGCACAACCAGAGGGTACCTAAGGTGAGTTTATAGCAGGGTCTCTTCATAAGAGTTGGAGAAGGAAATGGCAACCCACTCCCTTTGTGCGACATGGAATAGGGTTAAAGGAAATTTACAGGCATAGTGAAGCATCAGTGGAGAACTTCAGGACTGGCTACATAATTTGCAGGGTCAAGGTCAAAATGAAAATGCATATCCCTTTATTCAAACTCCACTAAGAATTTCAAGGCAGCGACAGCAAAGCATTACCAAGCATGGGGCCCTGTATGACCACACAGGCTGCAAACCCATTGCAGCTGTCTCTGACCCTTAGGTTTCAAGAGAGAAACATGTATGAGAACCTGGGAGAGTTGCAACTCTGTTTTCAGATTGAGAAGAGTCCATTGGAGAGACAAAAGAAGAGCTAAGCCACTTATATTTAATACTAAGTAACCCCAAGGACAATAGCCTTCCAGGCTCCTCTGTTCATGCATTCTTCAAGCAAGAATACTGGAGTGTGTTGTCATTTCCTTCTCCAGGGGATCTTCCTGAACCAGGAACTAAACTCTGGTCTCCCACATTGCAGGTAGATTCTTTACTGTCTGAGCCACCAGGGAAGCCACATTTAATACTAAGCCACTGATTACTTGTATCTGTGAAGAGAGGGATCTGATGAAATTCAAAAAGACAGGTTCCAGAAGCACAAAACAGGGCGGAAAGTGAATTGGAAGGGTCAGGAAAAATATTTCGCACAACTTTATGAAGTCACGATGCTGTTAAATCTATGAAACTTGGAAATCCTTCTCTAGAAAGACGTTAGGAAGGTGCTTGCCGTAATTTCTCAGAAGCTCCTTTTTGGATAAAAAAAGAAAGATGGCCTACAAGTAAAGATAATAATGTCAATCGATAATAGGTAAAACGACTGTATCCACAGTGAGAAATGGAATATCTCCTGCTATTACAGTAAGCAAGGATGTCACAGTCATCAGCGATTGCAGCCACCATGGATGGTGAGCCAGTGAGCCTGAGGAAACGCACATAGGAAAAGAACACCTGCCATCTAGCAGCCAATACCTAAGGTGAGTTTATAGGCAGGGGGTACAAATGGCACAACCAGAGGGTACCTAAGGTGAGTTTATAGCAGGGTCTCTTCATAAGAGTTGGAGAAGGAAATGGCAACCCACTCCCTTTGTGCGACATGGAATAGGGTTAAAGGAAATTTACAGGCATAGTGAAGCATCAGTGGAGAACTTCAGGACTGGCTACATAATTTGCAGGGTCAAGGTCAAAATGAAAATGCATATCCCTTTATTCAAACTCCACTAAGAATTTCAAGGCAGCGACAGCAAAGCATTACCAAGCATGGGGCCCTGTATGACCACACAGGCTGCAAACCCATTGCAGCTGTCTCTGACCCTTAGGTTTCAAGAGAGAAACATGTATGAGAACCTGGGAGAGTTGCAACTCTGTTTTCAGATTGAGAAGAGTCCATTGGAGAGACAAAAGAAGAGCTAAGCCACTTATATTTAATACTAAGTAACCCCAAGGACAATAGCCTTCCAGGCTCCTCTGTTCATGCATTCTTCAAGCAAGAATACTGGAGTGTGTTGTCATTTCCTTCTCCAGGGGATCTTCCTGAACCAGGAACTAAACTCTGGTCTCCCACATTGCAGGTAGATTCTTTACTGTCTGAGCCACCAGGGAAGCCACATTTAATACTAAGCCACTGATTACTTGTATCTGTGAAGAGAGGGATCTGATGAAATTCAAAAAGACAGGTTCCAGAAGCACAAAACAGGGCGGAAAGTGAATTGGAAGGGTCAGGAAAAATATTTCGCACAACTTTATGAAGTCACGATGCTGTTAAATCTATGAAACTTGGAAATCCTTCTCTAGAAAGACGTTAGGAAGGTGCTTGCCGTAATTTCTCAGAAGCTCCTTTTTGGATAAAAAAAGAAAGATGGCCTACAAGTAAAGATAATAATGTCAATCGATAATAGGTAAAACGACTGTATCCACAGTGAGAAATGGAATATCTCCTGCTATTACAGTAAGCAAGGATGTCACAGTCATCAGCGATTGCAGCCACCATGGATGGTGAGCCAGTGAGCCTGAGGAAACGCACATAGGAAAAGAACACCTGCCATCTAGCAGCCATTAAGACTACTCCCCACAGTGACCCCTGAGGAAACTCAGGATGTGAAAACACAGGATACTAGACTCCGAGATAACTAAGGTGTGTATCAAAGGAATGATTTCAGTGAGCCCAGACTCTTGCCTCTCCCCATATATAGAAAGGCACTAAATTCCTTAACTTGGGATATTTGGTTTCTTTAATCAAAAATAAACTTCTGACTACCTGTCCTTTGTTGCAAAACTTCTATATAACCTGCTTTCCCTGTACCTTGTCCCCTCAAAGCAGTTCTTTCAGGGTTACTTGAGATGCTGCTTCCCAGTCTTCAGTCCTAAAAATTCTCACTAAGTAAAACATAACTCTCAAATTTTAGATTGTGCATATTTTTAAGTCCACAATGGCCTATCAATCTACATATGACTAATCTGGGATCATACATATCTGTAAACAACAAAACTCTTTAAATGTAAAAAGTAAAATAAAAATTTAAAAAATCACACACAAAAAAATGGTCCTATCTAGTTTAGCAATATTCACTACAGATCTGCAGATATAGAAGGAATAACTATCAAAACATGGTTTACAGATGACTAAGTGGCTAATCAAGTTGAAAGAATTAGAATCCAAAAAGATCTTGACAGGCTGTAGCAATGGGATAAAAAGATTTTGGCCAGCTGGAACAATCAACTAAATTTAATTGCAGTAAATCCTGGGATTTGCTCTCAAGTTCAAAAGCCAGTGGCACAGGTTTGGGAAAAGGGAGATGATACTTATGATGTCTGATAATGACTCAGGCAGTTTAGGGGAAGGCAAAGTCAATGTGAATCATGAATGTGGTGTATTCTCCAGAAAAGCAAATTAGGTTTTAGGTAGAATTAATTGAACAAAGGAGGTGATAATCCAAACTTGGTACTGTGTTGATCAAACCACACCTGAAAATCAGGTTTATTTGAATGTCATATATGACCTGTGTTCAGAGAAGACTTACTAGGATAGGAGAAGAGACTTGTGAACTAGGACCAACCACAGAAGCTGGTCTGGCTTTAATAATGGATGCAAATGACAACATGAATATGACAGTGTTGAGATTACTGTTCAATTAGCAGGCAAAAGAAAAGCAGAGAACATAGATGAGATCAGAGATACAGGTGTGGATGAGGTAATTCTTGCCTTAGTTCCTGTCCCTGAGTTTGAAGGATTAAGAATCCACCATGGACAGAGGACCTTAGAACCGAAAGTTCACTGTCTTTTGAAAGGAAAGGGGAGAATTTTCCCAGAGGGATCTATCTACTTTGTTATCATATAAGGAAATTCTTGCTTTAAAAATGTGGTGCTGGAGAAGACTCTTGAGAGTCCCTTGAACAGTAAGGAGATCAAACCAGTCAATCCTAAAGGAAATCAATCCTAAATATTCATTGGAAAGACTGATGCTGAAGCTGAAGCTCCAATAACTCTGGCCACTTGATGAGAAAAGCTGACTCATTGAAAAAGACCCTGATGCTGGGAAAGATTGAGAACAAGAGAAGGGGAACCAACAGAGAATGACATGGTGGTCAAATCTGTAAAAAAAATTTAAATAAAATTTTCACACACAAAAAATGGTCCTATCTAGTTTAGCAATATTCACTACAGATCTGCAGATATAGAAGGAATAACTATCAAAACATGGTTTACAGATGACTAAGTGGCTAATCAAGTTGAAAGAATTAGAATCCAAAAAGATCTTGACAGGCTGTAGCAATGGGATAAAAAGATTTTGGCCAGCTGGAACAATCAACTAAATTTAATTGCAGTAAATCCTGGGATTTGCTCTCAAGTTCAAAAGCCAGTGGCACAGGTTTGGGAAAAGGGAGATGATACTTATGATGTCTGATAATGACTCAGGCAGTTTAGGGGAAGGCAAAGTCAATGTGAATCATGAATGTGGTGTATTCTCCAGAAAAGCAAATTAGGTTTTAGGTAGAATTAATTGAACAAAGGAGGTGATAATCCAAACTTGGTACTGTGTTGATCAAACCACACCTGAAAATCAGGTTTATTTGAATGTCATATATGACCTGTGTTCAGAGAAGACTTACTAGGATAGGAGAAGAGACTTGTGAACTAGGACCAACCACAGAAGCTGGTCTGGCTTTAATAATGGATGCAAATGACAACATGAATATGACAGTGTTGAGATTACTGTTCAATTAGCAGGCAAAAGAAAAGCAGAGAACATAGATGAGATCAGAGATACAGGTGTGGATGAGGTAATTCTTGCCTTAGTTCCTGTCCCTGAGTTTGAAGGATTAAGAATCCACCATGGACAGAGGACCTTAGAACCGAAAGTTCACTGTCTTTTGAAAGGAAAGGGGAGAATTTTCCCAGAGGGATCTATCTACTTTGTTATCATATAAGGAAATTCTTGCTTTAAAAATGTGGTGCTGGAGAAGACTCTTGAGAGTCCCTTGAACAGTAAGGAGATCAAACCAGTCAATCCTAAAGGAAATCAATCCTAAATATTCATTGGAAAGACTGATGCTGAAGCTGAAGCTCCAATAACTCTGGCCACTTGATGAGAAAAGCTGACTCATTGAAAAAGACCCTGATGCTGGGAAAGATTGAGAACAAGAGAAGGGGACAACAGAGAATGACATGGTTGGATGACATCACTCATTCAATGGACATGAGTTTGAGCAAACTCCAGGAGATAATGAAGGACAGAGAAGCCTGGCATGCTGCAGTTCATGGAGTTGCAAAGAGTTGGACACAACTTAGTGACTACATAACGGTTACATATTTCTGAATGTTCTTTCTTATTTGTCATTATGCCTATTGAAGAAAGCCAAGTGCTAACACAGAATAGAAACTACTCTTTAGTAGTAATAATTGAAGAGATTTGTAGCATATAGTAAGAGATCACTCTAGAGAGTAATGATATACAAACTGTATCCAAATATATTAAAGACAGTAATGTGGGAAAATAGTTATCATTGTCCTACACTAAATCAAGAAATAAAACAGTACCATTTTGAAAACCCAGAGAGAGATATTTTTAACAGTCCAATTTCCTGAAGTCAAAATAGAAAGCAGAAGGTTCCCAATAACTAAACATGAATAACACAGGATATGGTCTTCATGATTGTTTGATGGGCATGTTATTTAGGCAGTTCCTGCATTCCATACTGTTTAAAGTAGTTTTCAAAGATTGCTTTCAATGCTGAGCTTCCATTCATTCTTTCATTCAGTAAGTATTTGTGGAGAACAAGCCTCATTACCAACATGCTATTAAGAACTAAGGATACAATAGCCAACAGAAACAAGCCACTTCTCATGGGGCTTATATGATGATGGGATAGTTAGATAATAAATAGGTCACTAATAAAATGTCAGGCAGTACTGGTAAAGGTGAAAATAATAAAGCACAGTAAGATGCTCAGGTGAAGAAGGAAGAGGAGATATGGTTAAGATGACCAGGAAACGCCTCTCCGGCTAATAAACACATTTCTTTATCATACTAAGTTTCTCTCTATCTTTAATCCTGGTCTCTTAAGGTTCTTATCATTTTTCTTCCTTATACTAATTATCCTCCCTCTGGTGGATCCTTTAACTCCTAAACCCAGAATAATTTTTAAAATCAGAAGAATTCAGTAGCAAATGTATCATAGAATAATTTAAAAGCAGGATGTGCCCAGTACTTACAATTTTATTTAGAACCATGATGTGGGTACCTTCATACATTTAGATAGAGTTCACTTCTCTTTCTCTAGCAACCAGAGGTTTGTAATAATTGGGCCCAGGCCTGTCTTTCTAATATCAGGTTGTTATGTCTTAGAGGATGGAGCACAAACAGTTATCTATGCTTCTTCCCCATCTCAAGATAGGTTTATCTTTCCTTCACCTATGTCATTTTACTTTACAGGATTAATGGAAACTATCGATATTTAACTGGAAATTTTTATTCCATGACATTTTGATGCCAACATCTAATCAAATCTACCATTAAACAAATGAAAACAACAAAATGACACACTGGCCCAATGAATCTAGATGCCAAAATCCTCAACAAAATCCTAGCAAACAGAATTCAGCAACACATCAAAAAGCTCATTCATCACGATCAAGTTGGGTTCATCCCAAGCATGCAAGGCTTCTTCAACATCCGCAAATCAATCAATGTGATACACCATATCAACAAATTGAAAGACAAAAATCACATGATCATCTCAATAGATGCAGAAAAAGCCTTTGACAAAGTACAGCATCCATTTATGATAAAAACTCTTCAAAAAATGGGCATAGAAGGAACTTATCTTAACATAGTGAAAGCCATATATGAGAAGCCCACAGCGAACATTATCCTCAATGGTGAAAAACTCAAAGCATTTCCTCTAAGATCAGGAACAAGAACTTATCTTTTAACAGTTACCAACATGCTATTAAGAACTAAGGATACAATAGCCAACAGAAACAAGCCACTTCTCATGGGGCTTATATGATGATGGGATAGTTAGATAATAAATAGGTCACTAATAAAATGTCAGGCAGTACTGGTAAAGGTGAAAATAATAAAGCACAGTAAGATGCTCAGGTGAAGAAGGAAGAGGAGATATGGTTAAGATGACCAGGAAACGCCTCTCCGGCTAATAAACACATTTCTTTATCATACTAAGTTTCTCTCTATCTTTAATCCTGGTCTCTTAAGGTTCTTATCATTTTTCTTCCTTATACTAATTATCCTCCCTCTGGTGGATCCTTTAACTCCTAAACCCAGAATAATTTTTAAAATCAGAAGAATTCAGTAGCAAATGTATCATAGAATAATTTAAAAGCAGGATGTGCCCAGTACTTACAATTTTATTTAGAACCATGATGTGGGTACCTTCATACATTTAGATAGAGTTCACTTCTCTTTCTCTAGCAACCAGAGGTTTGTAATAATTGGGCCCAGGCCTGTCTTTCTAATATCAGGTTGTTATGTCTTAGAGGATGGAGCACAAACAGTTATCTATGCTTCTTCCCCATCTCAAGATAGGTTTATCTTTCCTTCACCTATGTCATTTTACTTTACAGGATTAATGGAAACTATCGATATTTAACTGGAAATTTTTATTCCATGACATTTTGATGCCAACATCTAATCAAATCTACCATTAAACAAATGAAAACAACAAAATGACACACTGGCCCAATGAATCTAGATGCCAAAATCCTCAACAAAATCCTAGCAAACAGAATTCAGCAACACATCAAAAAGCTCATTCATCACGATCAAGTTGGGTTCATCCCAAGCATGCAAGGCTTCTTCAACATCCGCAAATCAATCAATGTGATACACCATATCAACAAATTGAAAGACAAAAATCACATGATCATCTCAATAGATGCAGAAAAAGCCTTTGACAAAGTACAGCATCCATTTATGATAAAAACTCTTCAAAAAATGGGCATAGAAGGAACTTATCTTAACATAGTGAAAGCCATATATGAGAAGCCCACAGCGAACATTATCCTCAATGGTGAAAAACTCAAAGCATTTCCTCTAAGATCAGGAACAAGACAAGGGTGTCCACTTTCACCACTCTTTATTCAACATAGTCCTGGAAGTTCTAGCAATAGCAATAAGAGAAGAGAAAGAAATCAAAGGAATCCAGACTGGAAAAGAAGAAGTCAAACTCTCTCTATTTGCAGATGACATGATATTATACATAGAAAATCCCAAAGACACTATTACAAAACTACTAGAGTTAATCAGCGAATTCAGCAAAGTCGCAGGATACAAAATCAATATACAGAAATCACTGGCATTCCTATACACAAACAATGAAAAATCAGAAAATGAAATCAAAGAGGCAATCCCCTTCACCATCGCAACCAAAAGAATCAAATATCTAGGAATAAACCTACCCAAAGAAACAAAAGAACTGTACACAGAAAATTACAAGACACTCATGAGAGACATTAAAGAAGACTTAAACAGATGGAGAAATATTCCGTGTTCCTGGGTCGGGAGAATCAATATTGTGAAAATGACCATACTACCAAATATCATCTATAGATTCAATGCGATCCCTATCAAACTTCCAATAACATTCTTCACAGAACTAGACCAACGAATAACACAGTTCATATGGAAACACGAAAGACCTCGAATAGCCAAAGCAATCCTCAGGAAGAAGAATGGAGCTGGGGGGATCAGCCTCCCCAACTTCAGACTCTACTACAAAGCAACAGTCATCAAGACAGTATGGTACTGGCACAAAAACAGAAATATCGACCAATGGAACAAGATCGAGAACCCAGAGATAAAGCCACGCACCTATGGGTACCTTATTTTTGACAAAGGAGGCGAACATATAAAATGGGACAAAGACAGCCTCTTCAACAAATGGTGCTGGCAAAATTGGACAGCTACATGCAAGAAAATGAAGTTGGAACATACCCAGACACCATACACAAAGATCAACTCAAAATGGATTAAAGACTTACATGTAAGGCCAGAAACCATCAAACTCTTAGAGGAGAATATAGGCAAAACCCTCAAGGACATCAATCAAAGCAAGATCTTCTCTGACCCACCTACTAGAATAGGAATCAACTGCAAAACTAAAAGCTTTTAACATAGTGAAAGCCATATATGAGAAGCCCACAGCGAACATTATCCTCAATGGTGAAAAACTCAAAGCATTTCCTCTAAGATCAGGAACAAGACAAGGGTGTCCACTTTCACCACTCTTTATTCAACATAGTCCTGGAAGTTCTAGCAATAGCAATAAGAGAAGAGAAAGAAATCAAAGGAATCCAGACTGGAAAAGAAGAAGTCAAACTCTCTCTATTTGCAGATGACATGATATTATACATAGAAAATCCCAAAGACACTATTACAAAACTACTAGAGTTAATCAGCGAATTCAGCAAAGTCGCAGGATACAAAATCAATATACAGAAATCACTGGCATTCCTATACACAAACAATGAAAAATCAGAAAATGAAATCAAAGAGGCAATCCCCTTCACCATCGCAACCAAAAGAATCAAATATCTAGGAATAAACCTACCCAAAGAAACAAAAGAACTGTACACAGAAAATTACAAGACACTCATGAGAGACATTAAAGAAGACTTAAACAGATGGAGAAATATTCCGTGTTCCTGGGTCGGGAGAATCAATATTGTGAAAATGACCATACTACCAAATATCATCTATAGATTCAATGCGATCCCTATCAAACTTCCAATAACATTCTTCACAGAACTAGACCAACGAATAACACAGTTCATATGGAAACACAAAAGACCTCGAATAGCCAAAGCAATCCTCAGGAAGAAGAATGGAGCTGGGGGGATCAGCCTCCCCAACTTCAGACTCTACTACAAAGCAACAGTCATCAAGACAGTATGGTACTGGCACAAAAACAGAAATATCGACCAATGGAACAAGATCGAGAACCCAGAGATAAAGCCACGCACCTATGGGTACCTTATTTTTGACAAAGGAGGCGAACATATAAAATGGGACAAAGACAGCCTCTTCAACAAATGGTGCTGGCAAAATTGGACAGCTACATGCAAGAAAATGAAGTTGGAACATACCCAGACACCATACACAAAGATCAACTCAAAATGGATTAAAGACTTACATGTAAGGCCAGAAACCATCAAACTCTTAGAGGAGAATATAGGCAAAACCCTCAAGGACATCAATCAAAGCAAGATCTTCTCTGACCCACCTACTAGAATAGTGGAACTAAAAAGACAAATGAACATGTGGGACCTAATGAAACTTAAAAGCTTTTGCACAGCTAAAGAAATTACAAAAAAGCTGAACAGACAGCCCACAGAGTGGGAGAAAATCATAGCAAATGAAACAACAGACAAAGAATTAATCTCCAAAATCTACAAGCAACTGAGACAACTCAGCACTGGAAAAACGAACAACCCAATCAAAAAATGGGAAAAGGACCGAAACAGACGCCTCTCCAACGATGACATACAGATGGCCCAAAAACACATGAAATGATGCTCAACTTCACTAATAATTAGAGAAATGCAAATCAAAACTACAATGAGATATCACCTCACACTCGTCAGAATGGCCATCATCCACAAATCGACAGACTTAAATGCTGGAGAGGCTGCGGAGAAAAGGGAACACTCCTGCATTGCTGGTGGGAATGTAAATTGATACAGCCTCTATGGAAGACAGTCTGGAGATTTCTTAAAAAACTAAAAATAGAAGCACCATATGACCCAGCAATCCCACTCTTAGGCTTATACCCTGACAAAATCAAAACTGAAAGAAGCACCTGTACCCCAATGTTCATTGCAGCTCTCTATACAATAGCTAGAACATGGAAGGAACCTAGATGCCCATCGACGAACGAATGGATCCAAAAGCTCTGGTACATATATACAATGGAATACTACACAGCTGTAAAGAGAAATGCAGAAGAATCAACCCTGATGAGGTGGCTGGATCTAGAACGTATCATCAAAAGTGAAGTCAGTCAGAAAGAGAAGGACAAATACAGTATATTAACACATATATATGGAATCTAGTAGGATGGTAATGATGGCACATGCAGTGAAGCGACAGAAACACAGACATGGACAGTGGACATATGGACATTGTGGGGAAGGAACAGTGGGTGAGAGGCGTAAAGGAAGTAGCATGAAGGCCTGTACTATCATAAGTGAAGAAAATAGGTCTAGTCATTGCTCTGTGAGAAAAGGGGATCCTTCAGGGGTGCTGTGTGATGGTCGGGAGGGGAGGGAAGGGGGGATATACAGGTGACTAATCTGAGAACATGCATGTCTGTGAACAACAAAACTCTGTAAAAGTTAAAAGTAAAATAAAGGTTTAAAAAAAAAAAAGCTGCGAGGGAAGTAAAATAAATTGAACTATGGACACAGATTAGACACACAAAATAGTCTATGGCCTTTAACTTTTTCCTTTGTCTTTCTTTTTAAACTTGTGTATTCATACAGCTAAAGTACATGGAGGTATTTGGTGTTTCACAGGACTGAAACAATCATTAAAATAACAAATTGATCATTAAATAACAAATAATTTTCTATTAACATAATGCAGGCTTCCCTGTAGAATTTGTCTATACTGCAGGAGACTCCAGTTTGAACACTGGGTCAGGAAGATCCCTGGAGTAGAAAATATCACCTCACACTCGTCAGAATGGCCATCATCCACAAATCGACAGACTTAAATGCTGGAGAGGCTGCGGAGAAAAGGGAACACTCCTGCATTGCTGGTGGGAATGTAAATTGATACAGCCTCTATGGAAGACAGTCTGGAGATTTCTTAAAAAACTAAAAATAGAAGCACCATATGACCCAGCAATCCCACTCTTAGGCTTATACCCTGACAAAATCAAAACTGAAAGAAGCACCTGTACCCCAATGTTCATTGCAGCTCTCTATACAATAGCTAGAACATGGAAGGAACCTAGATGCCCATCGACGAACGAATGGATCCAAAAGCTCTGGTACATATATACAATGGAATACTACACAGCTGTAAAGAGAAATGCAGAAGAATCAACCCTGATGAGGTGGCTGGATCTAGAACGTATCATCAAAAGTGAAGTCAGTCAGAAAGAGAAGGACAAATACAGTATATTAACACATATATATGGAATCTAGTAGGATGGTAATGATGGCACATGCAGTGAAGCGACAGAAACACAGACATGGACAGTGGACATATGGACATTGTGGGGAAGGAACAGTGGGTGAGAGGCGTAAAGGAAGTAGCATGAAGGCCTGTACTATCATAAGTGAAGAAAATAGGTCTAGTCATTGCTCTGTGAGAAAAGGGGATCCTTCAGGGGTGCTGTGTGATGGTCGGGAGGGGAGGGAAGGGGGGATATACAGGTGACTAATCTGAGAACATGCATGTCTGTGAACAACAAAACTCTGTAAAAGTTAAAAGTAAAATAAAGGTTTAAAAAAAAAAAAGCTGCGAGGGAAGTAAAATAAATTGAACTATGGACACAGATTAGACACACAAAATAGTCTATGGCCTTTAACTTTTTCCTTTGTCTTTCTTTTTAAACTTGTGTATTCATACAGCTAAAGTACATGGAGGTATTTGGTGTTTCACAGGACTGAAACAATCATTAAAATAACAAATTGATCATTAAATAACAAATAATTTTCTATTAACATAATGCAGGCTTCCCTGTAGAATTTGTCTATACTGCAGGAGACTCCAGTTTGAACACTGGGTCAGGAAGATCCCTGGAGTAGAAAATGCCAATCCACTTTCTTGCCTGGGAAATCCCATAAACAGAGAAGCCTGGTGGGCTACAGTCCATTGGATCACAAAAAGTCAGATATGACTTAGTAACTAAACAACTACAAAGAATTTTAGGCATTGGGAAAATAACAGTTGAAAAAATGGTCATATTGGAAAACGAGTTAAAGACAGTAAATGCTCACATCTTTTTCTGTTTCAACATTCACTGCTCCTAAACTGAAAAATTTCGGAACTTATAGGAAGGAATACAACACAAAGAAATATCTCTCAAGGCTATTTTCACACAACACAAAAGGAAATACAAGTCTGTCAATTAACAGATCTTTTTTAAATCAACATGAATGAAAAATTAGATGAAACCTCTTTGTAAAAACTTAACTGGCTAAATGAAGCAGTCTTGAGAGAGAAGAATAGAGCTGAAGGAATCAAACTTCCTGACTTCAGATTATACTGCAAAGCAACAGTCATCAAGACAGTATGGTACTGGCACAAAAATAGAAACATAGACCAATGGAACAAGACAGCCCAGAGATAAACCCATGCACATATGGGTAACTTATTTTTGACAAAGGAGGCAATAATATACAAAAAGGCAAAGACATCCTCTTCAATAAGTGGTGCTGGGAAAACTAGACAGCTACATGTAAAAGAATGAAATTAGAACACTTCCTAACACCATACATAAAGATACACCCAAAATGAATTAAAGACCTAAATGTAAGACCAGAAACTATAAAACTCTTAGAGGAAAACATAGGAAGGACACTAAATGACATAAACCAAAGCAAGATCTTCTATGACCAGCCTCTTAGAGTAATGAAAATAAAAACAAAATAAACAATTGGAACCCAATTAAACTTACAAGTTTTTGCACATAAAACATAAAGAATGAAAAGACAACTCTCAGAATGGGAGAAAATAATAGCAAATAAAACAAATTGATCATTAAATAACAAATAATTTTCTATTAACATAATGCAGGCTTCCTGTAGAATTTGTCTATACTGCAGGAGACTCCAGTTTGAACACTGGGTCAGGAAGATCCCTGGAGTAGAAAATGCCAATCCACTTTCTTGCCTGGGAAATCCCATAAACAGAGAAGCCTGGTGGGCTACAGTCCATTGGATCACAAAAAGTCAGATATGACTTAGTAACTAAACAACTACAAAGAATTTTAGGCATTGGGAAAATAACAGTTGAAAAAATGGTCATATTGGAAAACGAGTTAAAGACAGTAAATGCTCACATCTTTTTCTGTTTCAACATTCACTGCTCCTAAACTGAAAAATTTCGGAACTTATAGGAAGGAATACAACACAAAGAAATATCTCTCAAGGCTATTTTCACACAACACAAAAGGAAATACAAGTCTGTCAATTAACAGATCTTTTTTAAATCAACATGAATGAAAAATTAGATGAAACCTCTTTGTAAAAACTTAACTGGCTAAATGAAGCAGTCTTGAGAGAGAAGAATAGAGCTGAAGGAATCAAACTTCCTGACTTCAGATTATACTGCAAAGCAACAGTCATCAAGACAGTATGGTACTGGCACAAAAATAGAAACATAGACCAATGGAACAAGACAGCCCAGAGATAAACCCATGCACATATGGGTAACTTATTTTTGACAAAGGAGGCAATAATATACAAAAAGGCAAAGACATCCTCTTCAATAAGTGGTGCTGGGAAAACTAGACAGCTACATGTAAAAGAATGAAATTAGAACACTTCCTAACACCATACATAAAGATACACCCAAAATGAATTAAAGACCTAAATGTAAGACCAGAAACTATAAAACTCTTAGAGGAAAACATAGGAAGGACACTAAATGACATAAACCAAAGCAAGATCTTCTATGACCAGCCTCTTAGAGTAATGAAAATAAAAACAAAATAAACAATTGGAACCCAATTAAACTTACAAGTTTTTGCACAGTAAAGGAAACTATAAAGAAGGTGAAAAGACAACTCTCAGAATGGGAGAAAATAATAGCAAATAAAACAACTGACAAAGGATTAACTTCCAAAATACACAAGCAGCTCATAAAATTCAATACCAAAAGAACAACCTAATCAAAAGATGGGAAAAAGATCTAAACAGTCATGCCTCCAAAAAAGACATATAGATGGCCAACAAACACATGAAATGGTGCTCGACATCGCTCATTATCAGAGAAATGCAAATCAAAACTACAAAGAGATATCATCTCACAGCAGTCAGAACAGCCATCATCAAAAAACAATAAATGCAGGAGAGGGCGTGGAGAAAAGGGAACCCTCTTGCACTGCTGATGGGAATATAAATTGATACAGTCATGATGGAAGGCAGTATGGAGATTACTTTAAAAACTAGGAATAAAACCATCATATGACTCAACAGTCCCACTACCAAGCATATACCCTGAGGAAACCAAAATTGAAAAAGACACATGTACCCCATTGTTCACTGAAGCACTATTTACAATAGCTAGAACATGGAAGCAAACTAGATGTCCATCGACTGAGGAATGAATAGAGAAGCTATGGTACATGTATACAATGGAATATTTACTCAGCCATGAAAAGGAATGCATTTGAGTCAGTTCTAGTAAGATGGATGAACCTACAGCTTATTACACTGAGTGAAGTAAGCCAGAAAGAAAAAGATAACTATTGTATACTAACACACACACATGGAATCTAGAAGGTTGGTACTAATGAATTTATATGCAGGGCAACAGTGGAGAAATAGACATAGAGAACAAACTTATGGACCTTGGCAGGAGGGAGGAGATGTGAGATGTATGGAAAGAGTAACATGAAAACTTACCTTACCATATGCAAAATAGATAAGCAATGTGAATTTGCTGTAAGACTCAAGGAACTCAAGCAGGGGCTCTGTAATAACCTGAAGGGGTGGGATGGGGAGGGAGATAGGAAAGGTGTTCAAGAGGGAGGGAACATACGTATACCAATGGCTGATTCATGTTGATGTTTGGCAGTAAACAACAAAATTCTATAAAGCTATTATACTTCAATTAAAAATATATATAAATTAATTAAGAAAAACTTAACTGGCTAAATGACACTATTTGTTTCACATCGTCTGAAAACAGAAAAGCTCTTTGTATTTACAAAAAAATAAAATTGCTCCTTAAGGAAAACAGAAACAAACTGATATTTTTCTTATAATTTTATTAAAATTTTAATGTCCTGTACTGGAGAAGACGTTTGAGAATCCATTAGGACTGCAAGGAGATCAAGCCACCCAATACTTTGGCCACCTCATGCGACGAGTTGACTCACTGGAAAAGACTCTGATGCTGGGAAGGATTGGGGGCGGGAGGAGAAGGGGACGACAGAGAATGAGATGGCTGGATGGCATCACCGACTCGATGGACATGATACAGTCATGATGGAAGGCAGTATGGAGATTACTTTAAAACTAGGAATAAAACATCATGACTCAACAGTCCCACTACCAAGCATATACCCTGAGGAAACCAGAATTGAAAAAGACACATGTACCCTATTGTTCACTGAAGCACTATTTACAATAATTAGAACATGGAAGCAAACTAGATGTCCATCGACTGAGGAATGAATAGAGAAGCTATGGTACATGTATACAATGGAATATTTACTCAGCCATGAAAAGGAATGCATTTGAGTCAGTTCTAGTAAGATGGATGAACCTACAGCTTATTACACTGAGTGAAGTAAGCCAGAAAGAAAAAGATAACTATTGTATACTAACACACACACATGGAATCTAGAAGGTTGGTACTAATGAATTTATATGCAGGGCAACAGTGGAGAAATAGACATAGAGAACAAACTTATGGACCTTGGCAGGAGGGAGGAGAGTGTGAGATGTATGGAAAGAGTAACATGAAAACTTACCTTACCATATGCAAAATAGATAAGCAATGTGAATTTGCTGTAAGACTCAAGGAACTCAAGCAGGGGCTCTGTAATAACCTGAAGGGGTGGGATGGGGAGGGAGATAGGAAAGGTGTTCAAGAGGGAGGGAACATACGTATACCAATGGCTGATTCATGTTGATGTTTGGCAGTAAACAACAAAATTCTATAAAGCTATTATACTTCAATTAAAAATATATATAAATTAATTAAGAAAAACTTAACTGGCTAAATGACACTATTTGTTTCACATCGTCTGAAAACAGAAAAGCTCTTTGTATTTACAAAAAAATAAAATTGCTCCTTAAGGAAAACAGAAACAAACTGATATTTTTCTTATAATTTTATTAAAATTTTAATGTCCTGTACTGGAGAAGACGTTTGAGAATCCATTAGGACTGCAAGGAGATCAAGCCACCCAATATTTTGGCCACCTGATGCGAAGAGTTGACTCACTGGAAAAGACCCTGATGCTGGGAAACACTGAAGGCAGGAGGAGAAGGGGACGACAGAGAATGAGATGGTTGGATAGAATCACTGACTCAATGGACATGAGTTTGAGCAAACTCCAGGAGATAGTGAGGGACAGGCAAGCTTGGTGTGCTGTAGTCCATGGGTCTCAAAGATTTGGACACACCTTAGCAAATGAACAACAACAACAATTATATTTGGGCTATAGAAACTACAGTGATAGTCTAATAAATAGAATACATTTAGCCATACACATGTGCTTTTAATATGTAATATACGGGTTTTATAAGATATCACGAAAACTTATTTTAAAAGTTTCTTTTCCACTTTATGCCAAAAGTGAGGAAATCTCTCCCAAAGAAAGGGTAGCATGTCCATGACATGCAATAGCAGTATTAATAGAAGGTGATTATGTAAGTTATTCTAAACTGACTTTAGTTATACTATTTAATTATCTTCAAAATGCAATATACAAATAACTACTTTGACCTTATAACATGACAAAATTTCAGATGATTCTTACAGGACCTATTGAAAAATTTCTTTTTGCTTTCTTGGCAGTGAGAAAAATCTGTTGATTTTAGGGATCCAAAACTGACCCAACATAAACTATACTTTCATTTGTAGTGATGGTAAAAGACTTTGAAGACATCAGTAATAACAATGCAAAATATGAGAAGAAATGACCAAACCAGGTGATTCATATCAATTTCTTGATATATACACATACATGAGTGTATATACATACGTGAGTGGTATATATACATTTATGCGAGTCCATATATATACATATATACATACATGAGTGGTATATATATATTTATGTGAGTCTATATATATACATATATACATATACACACACACACATATATAAGCACGCATGTGTTCTAAGTCACTTCAGTCATGTCCAAGTCTGTGTGACTCTATGGATTGCATCCTGCCAGGCTCCTCTTTCTATGGAATCCTCCGGGCAAGAACAATGGAGTGGGTTGCCATGCTCTCCTCCAGAGGATCTTCCTAACCCAGGGATTGCTCCCACATCTCTTCAGTCTATCTGCCTTGGGGCCCAGAAGTCATAAAATTCCTAACTGAAGGCAGGAGGAGAAGGGGACGACAGAGAATGAGATGGTTGGATAGAATCACTGACTCAATGGACATGAGTTTGAGCAAACTCCAGGAGATAGTGAGGGACAGGCAAGCTTGGTGTGCTGTAGTCCATGGGTCTCAAAGATTTGGACACACCTTAGCAAATGAACAACAACAACAATTATATTTGGGCTATAGAAACTACAGTGATAGTCTAATAAATAGAATACATTTAGCCATACACATGTGCTTTTAATATGTAATATACGGGTTTTATAAGATATCACGAAAACTTATTTTAAAAGTTTCTTTTCCACTTTATGCCAAAAGTGAGGAAATCTCTCCCAAAGAAAGGGTAGCATGTCCATGACATGCAATAGCAGTATTAATAGAAGGTGATTATGTAAGTTATTCTAAACTGACTTTAGTTATACTATTTAATTATCTTCAAAATGCAATATACAAATAACTACTTTGACCTTATAACATGACAAAATTTCAGATGATTCTTACAGGACCTATTGAAAAATTTTTTTTTGCTTTCTTGGCAGTGAGAAAAATCTGTTGATTTTAGGGATCCAAAACTGACCCAACATAAACTATACTTTCATTTGTAGTGATGGTAAAAGACTTTGAAGACATCAGTAATAACAATGCAAAATATGAGAAGAAATGACCAAACCAGGTGATTCATATCAATTTCTTGATATATACACATACATGAGTGTATATACATACGTGAGTGGTATATATACATTTATGCGAGTCCATATATATACATATATACATACATGAGTGGTATATATATATTTATGTGAGTCTATATATATACATATATACATATACACACACACACATATATAAGCACGCATGTGTTCTAAGTCACTTCAGTCATGTCCAAGTCTGTGTGACTCTATGGATTGCATCCTGCCAGGCTCCTCTTTCTATGGAATCCTCCGGGCAAGAACAATGGAGTGGGTTGCCATGCTCTCCTCCAGAGGATCTTCCTAACCCAGGGATTGCTCCCACATCTCTTCAGTCTATCTGCCTTGGCAGGTGGGTTCTTTACCACTAGCGCCACCTGCGAAGTCCAATAAGAAACATAGAAGTTCTAAAATAAGCTATTTCACAGGATTTTAAGAGGGTATTTTTTGTTAACCAGTTAAAAAAAAGTAGGACAAAAATAAAGCTCTGAAACTTGCATCCCTGACAAAGAGAGGAAGAAGATTTATTCAACCAGAAGCTCACATCCCTCCTCAAAGATGCAGAGGCTCTGGTTACAATGGCTAGAAGTTCACATCCATGCTTGAAGACGAAGGAGACCAGAATTACAAAGCTTAATACCCATATGCAAGCACAAAAGAGACCAAGAAGCTTATAACCAGAAAAGACGCACCAAGGATGTTCATATCTACATCCTAAAGAAGGACACTGGCCACTCATACATCGCTCTTGGGAATGTAAAATGGTACAGACACTTTGGAAAGCAACCTAAGTGAGCATTTCTTAAAGCACTAAATTTGCAACCATCACACAACTCAGCAGTCACAGTTAAGGCCTTATTCACGAATGCTGAAAAGTAAGTTCTCACAAAAATATTTATAGTACTATTCATAGCAACATAATTTATAATAGTAAAAAACTGAAAACAACCCAACATCCTTTCGGACAAATAGTTAAAAGTGACTGTGACTGTACTACATCCTTACCATAGATTAGTACTCAGCAAATAAAAAGGAACAAAGTATTGACACATTTGTAGCACTGGAAAACTCATTTTCTAATGAAGAAAACTATAGGATTTATAAACTGGACACACTGGATGAACACCAGAGAATGATGCAGAGGGAAAAAGGCAATCTCCTAAATATACAGTCTGTACAATCTATTTATATAGAATTCTTGACATGGGAGGTTTCACAGGTGGCACAATGGTAAAGGATATACCCTGTCAGATGCAGGAGATGCAGAAGAGGTGGGTTCAATCCCCTGGTCAGGAAGATGCCCTGGAGGAGGAAATGGCAACCCAGTGCAGTATTCTTGCCTGGGAAATCCCATGATCAGAGGACCCTGGTGGACTATAGTCCATGGGGTCACAAAAGGTCACACAGACACACTTGAAATGGGGGGGGGGTCAATTTAGTAGTTACCATGCATTCAGGGAATGGTATGGGAGGAGGTATCCATAAGGGGAGGTGAGTAAAGGGTATACAAAAACCCTTCCGATTATTTCTTCTAAGTGCATGAGAATCCCCAAAAAGGTGACAATAAGCAGTTTACTTAAAGAAAAAAAAAATTAAAGTTGAACCCTCTTCTGTTAGCACTAGATCCTAGTATTCGACTAATCATTGTTTGCAAATCCTGGCTGGAGACGACCTCTCCTCAAGCGGAGGCATTCCCAAAGTGCCTCCAGAATAGGAGGTAGCAGGACAAACTGAGAACCAAGCCATCGGTAAAGAAATTCTCAAGAATGCATACAGAAAGCAAGACCTGGGGCAAAGAGAGGCATCCCAGATATGACCGTAGCCCTCATGATTGCGATACCAGGTGCAGGGCTTCCTGGAGAAGGAGGCAGCCATCGTGAGCCTACCCCTCAACCCCTTCATGCCCAAGGCTGCCTCCACCGGTATCGGCCCAGATGAGGCCCAGCCCAGATCCAGTGCAGGCCCCACCGGTAAAGACAGGGACAAAGCGCTGCCCAGCTTCTGGATCCCCTCGCTGACCCCCGAGGCCAAGGCCACAAAGCTGGAGAAGCCATGGTGCATCGTGACCTGCCCCATGTCCAGGAAGCCGCTACGCATGTCCGACTTGACGCTGGTGCACTTCACGCCCTTGGACAGCTCGGTGCACCGTGTGGGGCTCATCACACGCAGCGAGCGCTATGTGTGCACTGTGGCCGGCAATAGCCTGAGCAACGCCACGCCGTGCATGGTGCTGTGGCCCTCCAGGTCCGTGGTCACCCTGGAGTGCGTGGAGAAGCTGATTCGCAAGGACATGGTGGACCCCGTCACAAGTGGACTGCAAGTGCCCAGAAGTGCAGAATAATAGTGGTACAAGCCCAAGATACTAGAAATCAAGCACAGATTCATTGAAAAAGAACACTCAAAAACAAAAGTAAACAAATGGGACCTAATTAAACTTAAAAGCTTTTGCACACCCATGATCAGAGACCCTGGTGGACTATAGTCCATGGGGTCACAAAGGTCACACAGACACACTTGAAATGGGGGGGGGGTCAATTTAGTAGTTACCATGCATTCAGGGAATGGTATGGGAGGAGGTATCCATAAGGGGAGGTGAGTAAAGGGTATACAAAAACCCTTCCGATTATTTCTTCTAAGTGCATGAGAATCCCCAAAAAGGTGACAATAAGCAGTTTACTTAAAGAAAAAAAAAATTAAAGTTGAACCCTCTTCTGTTAGCACTAGATCCTAGTATTCGACTAATCATTGTTTGCAAATCCTGGCTGGAGACGACCTCTCCTCAAGCGGAGGCATTCCCAAAGTGCCTCCAGAATAGGAGGTAGCAGGACAAACTGAGAACCAAGCCATCGGTAAAGAAATTCTCAAGAATGCATACAGAAAGCAAGACCTGGGGCAAAGAGAGGCATCCCAGATATGACCGTAGCCCTCATGATTGCGATACCAGGTGCAGGGCTTCCTGGAGAAGGAGGCAGCCATCGTGAGCCTACCCCTCAACCCCTTCATGCCCAAGGCTGCCTCCACCGGTATCGGCCCAGATGAGGCCCAGCCCAGATCCAGTGCAGGCCCCACCGGTAAAGACAGGGACAAAGCGCTGCCCAGCTTCTGGATCCCCTCGCTGACCCCCGAGGCCAAGGCCACAAAGCTGGAGAAGCCATGGTGCATCGTGACCTGCCCCATGTCCAGGAAGCCGCTACGCATGTCCGACTTGACGCTGGTGCACTTCACGCCCTTGGACAGCTCGGTGCACCGTGTGGGGCTCATCACACGCAGCGAGCGCTATGTGTGCACTGTGGCCGGCAATAGCCTGAGCAACGCCACGCCGTGCATGGTGCTGTGGCCCTCCAGGTCCGTGGTCACCCTGGAGTGCGTGGAGAAGCTGATTCGCAAGGACATGGTGGACCCCGTCACAAGTGGACTGCAAGTGCCCAGAAGTGCAGAATAATAGTGGTACAAGCCCAAGATACTAGAAATCAAGCACAGATTCATTGAAAAAGAACACTCAAAAACAAAAGTAAACAAATGGGACCTAATTAAACTTAAAAGCTTTTGCACACCAAAGAAAACAATAGACAAGATGAAAAGACAACCCTCAGAATAGGAGAAAATATTTTAAAAGGAATCAACTGACAAGGAATTAATCTCCAAAATATACAAATAGCTCCTGCAGCTCCATATCAAAAAAAAAAAAAAAAAAATCAAAAAATAAGTAGATCAAAGCAGACATTTCTCTAAGCAAAACATACAGATGGCCAAAAAACACATGAAAAGATGCTCAATATCACTAATTGTTAGAGAAATGCAAGTCAAAACTACAATCAGGTAACATCTCATACCAATAAGAATGGCCATCATCAACAAGTCTGTAAACAATAAACGCTGGAGTGGGTCTCACACTGTAGGTGGGACTGTAAACTGATACAGTCACTATGGAGAACAGTATAGAGGTTCCTTCAAAAATAGAACTACTATATGACCCATCATCTTGCTACAGGGCATAGACCCTAAGAAAAATATAATTCAGAAAAACATATGCACCCCAATGTTCCCTGTAGCACTACTTATCAGCCAGGAAATGGAAACATTCTAAATGCTCATCAATGGAAGAATGGATAAAGATGTGGTACATATATAGAATAGAATATTACTCAGCCATAAAAAGGAATAAAACTGTGCCATTTGTAGAGATGTGGATAGGCTTAGACACTATCATACAGAGTGAAGTTAAGTCAGAAAGAGAAAAACAAATACCATATAATATTACATATGCGGAATCTAGAAAAATAATACAGATGAACTTACTTGCAAAGTAGAAAAGGAGATACAGACATAGTGAACAAACGTATGAATACCAAGGGTGTAAAAAGCGGGTAGGGTGAATTGGGAAGCTGGGATGACAGATATACACTACTGTGTATAAAACAGAAAACTTACGAGAACCTCCTGTATAGCACCGGGAACTCAGCATTGTATGGTGACCTACATGTGAAGGAAATTCAAAACAGAGGGAACGGCTATCTGTATCGCTGACTCACTTTGCTGTAGAGGAGAAACTAACACAGCATTGTAACGCTTACACTCCAATAAACGTTTGCTAAAAACAAATAGAAAGAACCCCTCCTTGCAGTGGAACAGGGCGTGTTCTCAGGGTGGGGGAGGGGCGCGATTCTTCGCCTCTCTTCCGCGAGGTGGAGCCTGCCCTCAGCACTGGAGCCTCCACAGGTCAGAGGTTACGTAGGCTGAACTCCAGGGCGCCACCAAGCGGAGTGAGCCTTTCTTTCTCCTCACTGCCCGGGACCCCCACACGGACAGGAAGACGACCACCTGCACTTTCTGGCGGCTTCTGGGCTTCCTCTGAACTCTCCTCCCACCTCCCCAGCGAAGGCAGGAGCTCAGCCTCCACTCCACCCACCCTCTGCTGGCATGGCCTATCTGCGAGCTTCCGAAGTTCGCCAGCTGCTCCACAACAAGTTTGTGGTCGTCATGGGGGATTCCGTGCAGAGGGCCGTGTACAAGGACCTGGTGCTTCTGCTGCAGAAGGACTGCCTACTTTCTTCCAGACAGCTGAAGACCAAGGGCGAGCTGAGCTTCGAGCACGACATGCTGCTGGAGGGCGGCCGGAAGGAACGCATGCACAATGGCACCCATTACCGCGAGGTTCGCCAGTTCTGCGGGGAGCACCACATGGTGCGATTCTACTTCCTCACGCGCACCTACTCCCCATACTTAGAGGGCGTCCTGGAGCAACTGCAGTGGGGCGAGCATGCCCCAGACGTGCTTATCCTAAACTCCTGCCTCTGGGACCTCTCCAGATACGGCCGGCGTTTTCCGTGGAGATACCGGGAGAATCTGCAGAGCCTGTTCGGACTCCTGTGCCAGACGCTGCCAGAGAACTGCCTCGTGGTGTGGAACACAACCATGCCGGTGGCTGAGGTGGTCTCCGGGGGCTTCCTCCCGCCAGAGGAGCGGTCCCGAGGCGCGCGCCTGCGGATGGACGTGATGGAGGCCAATTTCTACAGTGCGGTGGAGGCCGACAGGCATGGCTTGGATGTGCTGGACCTCCATTTCCACTTCCGGCACGCAGGGCAGCACCGGCTGCATGATGGCGTGCACTGGGACAAGCGCGCACACCGCCACCTCTCCCAGTTGCTACTGGCGCACCTGGCCGATGCCTGGGGCGTGGACCTGCCCCACCGTTACCCCTCGAGCACGTGGATCAGGGACAGTCCCACTAACGGACTTTCAGACCGGATGGGTGGAAGGCCATACTGGAACAACAGACGGGACCTTGATGAACAGCCCTGGTCCCAGCTGCCACCCTCATCTGTGTGCTTCCAGGAGCAGGGAGGACCCCATTTTCCACAAGAACGCCCGCCATTCCAGCCCTACTGCCAAGACGCCTATGTGCCCTTCCACCGATCTTCACGGCGCAGGCAATTCTACAGTGATTCTTCGACACACCATTTCAGACACACTGGGGAAGCAAACTTGAGAATTAACCCGGAGACACGCCAGAGTCCCGTTCTCAGAACCACTACGGAGCATCAGACCGGAAGATCACCTCCTTACCCTCCCCAGGGCCCCGAGGCTCACAGACACCAGCGAAGGCGCAACACCAGATGGTCTGAAGAACAACCAGAGGCAAGGCACCAATAGCCAGTCCTTCATCTGAGCTCCTTCCAAAGGAGGTCCACAGGCTGGACAGACTACCTGACTCACTCAGCCCAGGCCTTCAACCCTGCCATGGTGAGGACTCTTTCAGCCTCTTTACTTCTGCTGCTCAGCCGCCTCACACATTCTTCTTTCCCACATCTCGGTAAGGGGGCAAAAACATCACACCATTCTCCTCTTAGCATTTTTGCAGAAATGAATCTAAATGAAAAAGTGCACACATGGTTAAGCCTTGCCTAAAATTATGTCTTCCAACAATATTCTCCCTGAACATTCTTCCTGAAAAGCGAAAAGGAAAAATGTTTATCCTTAAAACTTACCAAAACATTTCTATCGACTTTCAATATCCCCACCAGTTTTTGCATACATATATAAAACTTACTCCCCAAAGCCTTCACCACAAATTGCCTTCCAGATTTGTTAATTAAATTGATCTGTGCTTCAGCATAATATTTATCCCCAAAAAAGTATTCCATTCACTAACACAAGACCTTTTTTTTCTCACCCGGCTGCATGATGGCGTGCACTGGGACAAGCGCGCACACCGCCACCTCTCCCAGTTGCTACTGGCGCACCTGGCCGATGCCTGGGGCGTGGACCTGCCCCACCGTTACCCCTCGAGCACGTGGATCAGGGACAGTCCCACTAACGGACTTTCAGACCGGATGGGTGGAAGGCCATACTGGAACAACAGACGGGACCTTGATGAACAGCCCTGGTCCCAGCTGCCACCCTCATCTGTGTGCTTCCAGGAGCAGGGAGGACCCCATTTTCCACAAGAACGCCCGCCATTCCAGCCCTACTGCCAAGACGCCTATGTGCCCTTCCACCGATCTTCACGGCGCAGGCAATTCTACAGTGATTCTTCGACACACCATTTCAGACACACTGGGGAAGCAAACTTGAGAATTAACCCGGAGACACGCCAGAGTCCCGTTCTCAGAACCACTACGGAGCATCAGACCGGAAGATCACCTCCTTACCCTCCCCAGGGCCCCCGCAGGGCTCACAGACACCAGCGAAGGCGCAACACCAGATGGTCTGAAGAACAACCAGAGGCAAGGCACCAATAGCCAGTCCTTCATCTGAGCTCCTTCCAAAGGAGGTCCACAGGCTGGACAGACTACCTGACTCACTCAGCCCAGGCCTTCAACCCTGCCATGGTGAGGACTCTTTCAGCCTCTTTACTTCTGCTGCTCAGCCGCCTCACACATTCTTCTTTCCCACATCTCGGTAAGGGGGCAAAAACATCACACCATTCTCCTCTTAGCTTTTTTGCAGAAATGAATCTAAATGAAAAAGTGCACACATGGTTAAGCCTTGCCTAAAATTATGTCTTCCAACAATATTCTCCCTGAACATTCTTCCTGAAAAGCGAAAAGGAAAAATGTTTATCCTTAAAACTTACCAAAACATTTCTATCGACTTTCAATATCCCCACCAGTTTTTGCATACATATATAAAACTTACTCCCCAAAGCCTTCACCACAAATTGCCTTCCAGATTTGTTAATTAAATTGATCTGTGCTTCAGCATAATATTTATCCCCAAAAAAGTATTCCATTCACTAACACAAGACCTTTTTTTTTTCTGTTAGAGACATATTTTCTACTCAATCTCATTAAATGCCTAGCACATTTTTAAAAATAGACTTTATTTTTTAGAGCAATTTTAGATGTGTAGCAAAACTGAGAGGCAAGTAGAGAGTGTTCATATATTTCTGTACCAGTCTCCCCTCACAATCAATATCCCACACCCAAAATTTTACCCTTTGTTTCTTTCAGTGAAATTACACTGATGTATCATTTCATGCAGGGAACATTTTTCATATTAGGGTTCACTGTTAGTTTTGTACATTCTGTGGTTTTTGATAGATATATACTGACATATATACACTCCTATAGCATCATACAGAATAATTATATTTCCTTAAGATTCTTGTCTGCTCCCCTTCTTCATTTCTCCCTCATCCAACCCCTGGCAACCACCCATCTGTAACTTTTTGTATAGTTTTGTATTTTCTATTATGTTATATGGTTGGAATCATACAATAAGTAGCCTTTTCACATCGGCTTTTTTTTACTCAGTAATTTGCCTGTAAGTTTCTTCCATGTTGTTTCATGGCTTGATAGCTCAGTAACTGTTAGTGCTGAATAGTATTCTGATGTTTGAATGTACCCCTGTTTATCCATTTAGCTGCTTAAGGACATCTTAGTTGCTGTCAAGTTTTGGAAATTATGAATAAAGCTTCTTTAAACATTCATGTGCAGGTTTTTGTGTTGATATAGATTTTCAGCTCCTCGGAGTGAGTATCAAAGAATCCAATTGCTGCATCATATGGTAAATGTATGTTTAATTTTGTAAGGAAATGCCAAACTACCTTCTAAAGTGATTGGGATACCATTTTGCATCCCATCAGCAACTAATAAGAGTTCCTCTTATTCTACATTCTTGCCAGCATTTAGTGGTATCAGTGTTTTGGATTTTTCACCATTCTAATAGGTACAAGGTATCTTGTTTCAATCTGCAATTCCCTAAGAACATATATTGAGCATCTTTTCTTAAGCTTCTTTGCCATCTGTATGTATTTTCTGATGAGGTACCCATTTTTAATCAATTGTCTCTTTTCTTAAGTCTTAAGATTTTTTCTGTATATTTTGAATAATAGTATTTAATCGTATGTCTTTTATTTTAGAAATGGCTTATTTTCTTGTTCTCTTGATGGTGTCTATTACAGAGAAGTTTTAGTTTTGAGGAAGTCCAGCATATCAGTTGGAGAAGGAAATGGCGACACAGTCCAGTATTCTTGCCTAGAAAATTTCATGGACAGAGAAGCCTGGCAAGCTACACTCCATGGGATCTCAAAAACGTATATATATATATATATATATAAGGTTTATAGGGTTTCCCTGATGGCTCAGTGGTGAGGAATCTGCCTGCAATGCAGGAGACCCAGGTTCCATCCCTGGGTTGGAGAGATCCCCCTGGAGGAGGGCATGGCAACCCACTCCAATATTCTTGCCGGGAGAATTCCATGGATGGAGGAGCCTGGCAGGCTGTGGTCTATGGGGTCACACAGAGTCAGACACTATTAAAGTGGCTAAGCAGCAGCAGCGTATCATTGATTGTGCCTTTTGTGTTATATCTGAGAAACTATTACCAGACTCAAGGTCGTCTCGATTTCCTCTAGTGTTGTCTTCTAGGAGTGCTTTAGTTTTGCATTTTCCCTTTAGGTTCATGATCCATTGTGGGGTAGTCTTGTGTCTGGATCCATTTTTTTACATGTGGATTCAGTTGTTCTAGCACCTGAAGTGTCTGTCTTCCAAAATTTTTTTTCATTTAATGTTGTATTGGCTATTTCGATTCTTTTGCCTTTTCATCTAAACTTTAGAATCAGTTTGTCAGTATCCACAAATAGCTTTCTGGGATTTTCATTGGAATTCAATGAATCTATAGATCAAGTTGGGAGAAAATGATGTCTTATCAGTATTGTGCCTTCCTCTCTGTAAATGTGGAATAGCTCTCCATTTATTTCGTCCAATTTCTTTCATCAGGATTTTATCTCCTGTATATCTTGTACATATTTTGTTATGTTTATATCCATTACTTTTAGGGGAATGTTAATGTGAATAATGTTGAGTTTTGGGCTTTTTTCAAATTACAATTTTTCATTGCCAGTATATAAGAAGGCAGTTGACTTTTGTATATTCACCCTATATGCTACAACCTTGCTTTAAGTGCTTTTTGGTTCCAGGAGTATTTTGGTTGATTTTCTACATAGACAGTCATGTCATCTGTTACCAAGTACGGTTTATTTATTTCTTCCCAACTTGTATAGGATCTATTTCCTTTTCTTGTCTTGTTTCATTAGCTAGGTCTTCTGTTACAATACTGAAAGGGACTACTTAGAGGGAATGTTCTTGCCTTTCTCCTGTTCTTGGGGAGAAAGCTTATTGTTTCTCACCATTAAGTAAGATATTAACTGTAGATTTTTAAATATGTTTTTAGTTAAGTTGAGGATGGTCTCAATTTCTGGTTTGCTCAGTTTTCATCATGAATGGAACTGGATTTTGTAAAAGACATTTTCTGCATCTGCTGATATGATGATGTGATTTTTTTCCTCTGTAGCTTGTTGCTGTGATGGATACATTAATTTGATTTGTAGATATCGAACCAGCTTTTCATCTAGAATAAAGTCCACTTGGGCATAGTATAAAATTCTTTTTATATATTGTTGGATTTGATTTGCTAATATTTTGTTGAGGATTATTGCATCTATATTCTTGAACAATATTTGTCTGTCTTCCAAAATTTTTTTTCATTTAATGTTGTATTGGCTATTTCGATTCTTTTGCCTTTTCATCTAAACTTTAGAATCAGTTTGTCAGTATCCACAAATAGCTTTCTGGGATTTTCATTGGAATTCAATGAATCTATAGATCAAGTTGGGAGAAAATGATGTCTTATCAGTATTGTGCCTTCCTCTCTGTAAATGTGGAATAGCTCTCCATTTATTTCGTCCAATTTCTTTCATCAGGATTTTATCTCCTGTATATCTTGTACATATTTTGTTATGTTTATATCCATTACTTTTAGGGGAATGTTAATGTGAATAATGTTGAGTTTTGGGCTTTTTTCAAATTACAATTTTTCATTGCCAGTATATAAGAAGGCAGTTGACTTTTGTATATTCACCCTATATGCTACAACCTTGCTTTAAGTGCTTTTTGGTTCCAGGAGTATTTTGGTTGATTTTCTACATAGACAGTCATGTCATCTGTTACCAAGTACGGTTTATTTATTTCTTCCCAACTTGTATAGGATCTATTTCCTTTTCTTGTCTTGTTTCATTAGCTAGGTCTTCTGTTACAATACTGAAAGGGACTACTTAGAGGGAATGTTCTTGCCTTTCTCCTGTTCTTGGGGAGAAAGCTTATTGTTTCTCACCATTAAGTAAGATATTAACTGTAGATTTTTAAATATGTTTTTAGTTAAGTTGAGGATGGTCTCAATTTCTGGTTTGCTCAGTTTTCATCATGAATGGAACTGGATTTTGTAAAAGACATTTTCTGCATCTGCTGATATGATGATGTGATTTTTTTCCTCTGTAGCTTGTTGCTGTGATGGATACATTAATTTGATTTGTAGATATCGAACCAGCTTTTCATCTAGAATAAAGTCCACTTGGGCATAGTATAAAATTCTTTTTATATATTGTTGGATTTGATTTGCTAATATTTTGTTGAGGATTATTGCATCTATATTCTTGAACAATATTTGTCTGTAATTTTCTGCTATTGCAACATTTATGTTTGCTTTGGTATTAGAGCAATGCTGGTATTATCGATGGAGTTAGGGAATATTCAATCTACTTCTATCTTCCAGAAGAAATTCTAGACAACCAGTAGAATTTCTTCCCTAAATGTTTGGTAGAATTCACAAGTGATCTGGGCTTGGTGCTTTCTGTTTTAGAAGGCTATTAATTATTGATTCAATTTCTTGATTAAATCTAGGCCTGTTCAGATTGTCTATTCTCTTCTATGAGTATTGATAGTTTGCATTTTTCAAGAAATTGGTCCATCTCATTTAGATTAACAAATCTGTGGGTGCATCGTTGTTCACAATGTTCATTAAGCTTTTTACTTGTTAGAATGAAGTGATTACTTTCTAATGCCCCACATGCTGGACTAGAAACCAGAAGTACAGTTTATCACTGTACTCAGTGAATTGAAGATTATTACAGCATAAGCTGGAATTCTCACTAAATGATCTCTCACAATGCTCTTATGTCTGTTTTAAGTCTTTAATATTATCTCCTTCTTTCATAGTTTTATGCCTTTTTAAAATTTTTGGTTAGAAAATTGATATACTTCCCCATCAGTTATCCTTAGTTAGGATTTTACTACTAGTTACCCTTGCTAGAAATACTACAACCTATATGATGAGACAGAGTATGGACTTGTACCTGCTTGCCCTTAAGCTCTGTCTTTGCATCCTTTCCTCATCTTGAATATAGACATCATCTTGGATTAGAAGCCCTTCCACCAGGCTGCAGGCTGCTATATGATAGAAAAGTCAACGAGACAAAGTGAACATCACCACATGTTCAGTTTTATTACATCAGCAGGAAATTAAAACAACATTTCCATCTCATTTCCTCAGTAGTCAATGTGGTGGACTTTCAGTAATGAAAGAGAGAGACTGACACATTGTGATGAAGAGTGTTTTCAGGGAGTTAGAATAGTGCCTAAAAAATATATGGTTGAACATTCTCTTGCTGTTAAGTTTACGCTGGGCCTGTTATGTCTCCCTTGTCATAATTCTCCATAGTGGGTTTCTTTAGAAAAAGCTCTGTTCTTTTCCCATCTTTTGTTAGACTCTCCCCACGTTTCCATAGGCCATCAGCTCGTGAAGGTACGCATGTGGCATGGACAGAGTCTCCTCTCAGTGCGTCTTGTGTCTCAAGGCATGCATCAGTCCACTATGCACAGAGAAGAGACTGCAGCACTACAGCCTCTTTACTGGGGTTTTGTGCAGGCTGCTTAATTTCCCTGCATCTGTCAAGCTGTTCCTTATCAGAGAGTATAACAACCTTTGAGTACATGGTGCTCTATCACTTATGTAGGGGTTGTATCGATCTTTCTGGTGTGTGCTCTAAAGTGGCTGGCATCAAAAGCTAGTGAGGCAGCCGGTTTGAACAGTATGGGTCATTTACAAACTTTAGGATGAAATGCCGCAGGATGCCAAGGAAAACGTTTTTGTTTTTCCAGAGGGAACCATAGTTCATGAAATGTGGTTAACGTACCATATTTGTATACCCTTAAAATCATTTTATAACCACACTGAGTGCCTCTAAACATTAAATATATTTTATAAGTAGTTGGTTAACTAGCTGTTGTGTGCTTTAAATAGTAAATAAAATGGAAAGGCACTAAACAGGGACTATATTTCATAGAGTAAGATGCTTTTCCAGCCACTCAATAATTCTCAATGTTAAGAAAAATTGATTTTCTAACTGCTGAGTGCCTCTAAAAATTAGCATCTTATCTTCCTACAGGGGCTGCTTTTCAGCTAGCCTTTCTTTCTCTCAGCTTTTGACTTAATGATCTCTAAGATTCCCATTTTGCTAAACAAATTCTATAGGTTCTATTAGACTGTAATTTTGCTTGGGCACACATATGATTGGGAAAAATAAAAAACAAGGAGTGATTTCATCCTACCTTTCTGAATGTTTATTTCACAAGTAGTTCTTCAGGGTAGCAGTGGAGAAACAAACATAGAGAACAGACTTATGGACATTGTGGAGGGAGGGAGAAGTGGGTGAGATGTATGGAAAGAGTAACATGGAAACTTACATTACCATAGGTAAAATAGATAACCAATGAGACTCTGCTCTAAGACTAAGGGGTTCTCCCATTGGGGGCTTTAGAAAGCTCTGTTCTTTTCCCATCTTTTGTTAGACTCTCCCCACGTTTCCATAGGCCATCAGCTCGTGAAGGTACGCATGTGGCATGGACAGAGTCTCCTCTCAGTGCGTCTTGTGTCTCAAGGCATGCATCAGTCCACTATGCACAGAGAAGAGACTGCAGCACTACAGCCTCTTTACTGGGGTTTTGTGCAGGCTGCTTAATTTCCCTGCATCTGTCAAGCTGTTCCTTATCAGAGAGTATAACAACCTTTGAGTACATGGTGCTCTATCACTTATGTAGGGGTTGTATCGATCTTTCTGGTGTGTGCTCTAAAGTGGCTGGCATCAAAAGCTAGTGAGGCAGCCGGTTTGAACAGTATGGGTCATTTACAAACTTTAGGATGAAATGCCGCAGGATGCCAAGGAAAACGTTTTTGTTTTTCCAGAGGGAACCATAGTTCATGAAATGTGGTTAACGTACCATATTTGTATACCCTTAAAATCATTTTATAACCACACTGAGTGCCTCTAAACATTAAATATATTTTATAAGTAGTTGGTTAACTAGCTGTTGTGTGCTTTAAATAGTAAATAAAATGGAAAGGCACTAAACAGGGACTATATTTCATAGAGTAAGATGCTTTTCCAGCCACTCAATAATTCTCAATGTTAAGAAAAATTGATTTTCTAACTGCTGAGTGCCTCTAAAAATTAGCATCTTATCTTCCTACAGGGGCTGCTTTTCAGCTAGCCTTTCTTTCTCTCAGCTTTTGACTTAATGATCTCTAAGATTCCCATTTTGCTAAACAAATTCTATAGGTTCTATTAGACTGTAATTTTGCTTGGGCACACATATGATTGGGAAAAATAAAAAACAAGGAGTGATTTCATCCTACCTTTCTGAATGTTTATTTCACAAGTAGTTCTTCAGGGTAGCAGTGGAGAAACAAACATAGAGAACAGACTTATGGACATTGTGGAGGGAGGGAGAAGTGGGTGAGATGTATGGAAAGAGTAACATGGAAACTTACATTACCATAGGTAAAATAGATAACCAATGAGACTCTGCTCTAAGACTAAGGGGACTCACACAGGGACTCTATAACAAGCTAAGAGGGGTGGGATGGGGAGGGAGATGGGAGGGAAGTTTAAGAGGGAGAGAACGTATGCATACCTATAGCTTATTCCTGTTGATATTTGGCAGTAAACAACAAAACTCTGTAAAGCTATTATCCTTCAATTAAAGAAAAGAAAAAAAAAAGTAGTTCTTCAACCGCTGATGATTTCTGAGGTTCCACCACTCCCTCTCCCCCCAAAAGAAGGACTGCATGGAGAGACGGAGGACAGAAACATAGAACTTAAGAGTACTAATTTCCAAGCATCTTCCTACAGTACATTCGAGTAATAGATGCATTTCACTTTTATCTTAATGAGGGAGAGGAATTCCGTAAGAGGTGGTAATAGTCACATATTTTCATGACAAATTAATCCACTTCCCCAGTTATTTATTAACTCAGTCTAGTCTTTGATAAAATCAAACTGCCAGTGGTGAGACCTTCCAGACAGATAGTATAATGGCTCATAGCATCACAAAAGCTGGGAACTGAAGTAATCATGAGTACACAAGTACAGGGAACTGCATGAAAAAGAGATTCAGCTCTTAGTTCTGCCTCAACCAGAAAGCCTCTTGAGCAATCTTCCTTAACCTTGTCAATGTAATTAACCAGTAAAATGCATGACTAAAGGCAGCTTCTGGAATCTAGCTGCTGGATCATCTCCATGGGCCCTTTCAAATCTAAGTAAAAATGTCTTGTAGCTTTTTACCACATTCGGAAGAACCATGTGTCCCAAGTGTACTCACCAGATCCACAGCAATAAGTGACTGGCATGCTGAAGCCTGAGGAAATGCATATAAGCATCAGACATCCTGGGACATGTGCTTAGAATTATATGCAAGGAGTTCTGAAAGTTCTTCTCAGATAAATCCTCAAAATTCCCACTAACATCACTGGAAACACTGTGGGATCAGATGAGAACAAGTTGTTTATTTGGGAGCAAAACCCAATGATGAGTTGGCACTCAGTTATCCATGTTAGACTGATGTGATCACTTGGTCCACAGGCTTGATCAAAGGTATGACCGAGGACAAAAGAGCCCCAGAAGACTGAGCGCTCTGGTGTGAGGGTGTTGTCTGAATCACCATTGAGTCAATAGTGTTTGCTCAGTAAACATTTGCACAGCTAAACTGAATCCTTTAAGCAAAGGCAGACTACCACAGAGAAATGTCAGTGTCTAAAATGGAAAACCCCAGAAGACTAGAGATAGCACTAAATAGGAACCTTCTATTCCATAGTATTACAAGAGAAATGTCATGAAGATCTTAACTGTCCAAAGAAGCAATCATTTTCATGACTAGATTTCATCCAGAAACTGCTTTCCCAACCAAAAAGCAGAGTAAGAGTTTACCCCTTCTCCCCTGCCCCCTACACATTCCAAAATACAGAAAAGAGAACAGAGATCTGAAAGTTCTAGCATGGAGTGTCACTTTACTACTGAAATCAGCAATGATAATTAACATCAATTGATAAGAGAGTAGGGGTTTGCCAGGCTTCCCCAGTGGTTCAATGGTAAAGAGTCCACCTGCAATGCAGGAGCCACAGGAGACATAGGTTCAAACCCTGGGTCGGGAAGATCCCCTGGAGGAGAGCATGACAACCCATTCCTGGCTGGCTACAGTCCATAGGGTTGAAAAGAGTCAAATGTGACTGAAGTTAGCACCTGCACACATAGGGACTTCCCAGGTGGTGCCAGTGGTAAAGAACTTGCCTGCCAGTGCAGAAGACCTAAGAGATGCAGGTTCTGTCCTTGGGTTGGAAAGACCCCCTGGAGGAGGGAGAATCCCATGAACAGAGGAGCCCCACGGGTGGGCTACAGTCCATAGGGTGGCAAAAAGTCAGACAAAACTAAAGCAACTTAGCATGCACATATCCACAATGGGAGAGTATGTTCCAGCTCCTCTGAGAGCTTTATATGTATTACCTAATTTTAAGTCTCATCCAAGACCTATTGGGTAGATATTAGTATCACCATTTTATAGATAAGGACAAACAAACACCATTATTTTTGAAGAAGCCCAAAGTCTGGGCAATTTAGAAGACAGATAACTAAATCTACAGCAGCATCAAGATAGCTCTTAATTTAAAACCTGAACTTTTAGTGGTCAATCCTATGGCAAAAATATTCTCCAATTAAGGTAAAATCCCATGATGTGAGCAAGCATCATAGAAAAGAACAATATGAAACACAGGAAATGAGTCAGCAAACCTGAAGTCAAAAATGATGTGGCCAGGAAAAGAAACAATTATCATAGCCACAATTAGAGAAAGGCTGTATCTGTCCCACTGCGTATGAGCTCAGTGACTACAATCCCAGTGAACAGTATATGTATATATTCATATTTTATGATGCATTAGAAAAAGAAAAAAGTTAGCAATAGGTACAAAAAAGGGCATATGTTTTTCCCATGGCTGGTCCTAGAAAAAATTGTTGGCTCTGCTGGAATAATGGGCTTATGTTTCAGATCTGAGTAGAAATTGTGACTCTGTTACCAACTGGTCATATGACCTTAGATAAGCTTACTAAATCTAAGTCTCAGTTTCCCATGACAGAACAAAGGACGTGGAAAATAAAACTAAAGGAGTAGGGGTTTGCCAGGCTTCCCCAGTGGTTCAATGGTAAGAGTCCACCTGCAATGCAGGAGCCACAGGAGACATAGGTTCAAACCCTGGGTCGGAAGATCCCTGGAGGAGAGCATGACAACCCATTCCTGGCTGGCTACAGTCCATAGGGTTGAAAAGAGTCAAATGTGACTGAAGTTAGCACCTGCACACATAGGGACTTCCCAGGTGGTGCCAGTGGTAAAGAACTTGCCTGCCAGTGCAGAAGACCTAAGAGATGCAGGTTCTGTCCTTGGGTTGGAAAGACCCCCTGGAGGAGGGAGAATCCCATGAACAGAGGAGCCCCAGGGTGGGCTACAGTCCATAGGGTGGCAAAAAGTCAGACAAAACTAAAGCAACTTAGCATGCACATATCCACAATGGGAGAGTATGTTCCAGCTCCTCTGAGAGCTTTATATGTATTACCTAATTTTAAGTCTCATCCAAGACCTATTGGGTAGATATTAGTATCACCATTTTATAGATAAGGACAAACAAACACCATTATTTTTGAAGAAGCCCAAAGTCTGGGCAATTTAGAAGACAGATAACTAAATCTACAGCAGCATCAAGATAGCTCTTAATTTAAAACCTGAACTTTTAGTGGTCAATCCTATGGCAAAAATATTCTCCAATTAAGGTAAAATCCCATGATGTGAGCAAGCATCATAGAAAAGAACAATATGAAACACAGGAAATGAGTCAGCAAACCTGAAGTCAAAAATGATGTGGCCAGGAAAAGAAACAATTATCATAGCCACAATTAGAGAAAGGCTGTATCTGTCCCACTGCGTATGAGCTCAGTGACTACAATCCCAGTGAACAGTATATGTATATATTCATATTTTATGATGCATTAGAAAAAGAAAAAAGTTAGCAATAGGTACAAAAAAGGGCATATGTTTTTCCCATGGCTGGTCCTAGAAAAAATTGTTGGCTCTGCTGGAATAATGGGCTTATGTTTCAGATCTGAGTAGAAATTGTGACTCTGTTACCAACTGGTCATATGACCTTAGATAAGCTTACTAAATCTAAGTCTCAGTTTCCCATGACAGAACAAAGGACGTGGACTAAAACTCAAAGGCTACTTCTAACACTAAAAGTTCATGTCTTTGATGGTTTGTTTATTGTGGTGTCCTCCTGTATCCTCTTTCTGACCTGTTTCTGATCCAGTGCTTCTGTTCCTTTATTATGGTCTTATGGTTCTCTTTCTTCTTATGAGACTTGCGTGCAAGTCAGGGTTGGAGCGGGAAACATACGGCACTTTCAAACAAAGATAATCTAAGGAGATTTGGATTAGGATAAAGGTACAGGGAAGGTGTCAGAAGACAGAGTGCAGTTCCTTGGATGAGGGAGCAGTTTTCAGGATCCAAAAGGGGAGAGATGTGTAAAGATGATGACCGCTGTGGGCAGCACACAACCTGCACACATGTTCATGGCTGTTCTGACAGAGTTTCATGTCTCCTTCCTGAAGAGCAGCCATAACTAACCTAGTATATTTTAATTCTTTTCATTGTGGAATGCAAATTCATTGATAAGATTTGGAGAAAACAGATGAGTAAACAAGAAAAGGCTAGATTTCCCTGGTGGCTCAGTGGTAAGAGAATCCACTTGCCAGTGCAGGAGACTGAGGTTCAATCCCTGGGTCAAGAAGGTCCCCTAGGGCTTCGCTGGTGGTCCAGTGGGTAAGGACACTGCCTTGCAGTGCAAGGGGCGCCAGTTCAAGCCCTGGCCTGGGAAGATCCCATGTGCCGCGGAGCGTCTGGACTGATGTGTCCAGCTACCAAGCCGGAGTTCTGGAGTGCATGTGCCCAGAGCCGGTGCTCTGCGACAACAGAGGCCACCGCGATGGGAGGCCCATACGGGCCAAAGAAAAAAGATGGATGAAAATGGACAAATGAAAGACCAATAGAAGTGGCCCGCCTGCTCTCCTCCCTCCCCACCCCACCCTCCTCAAATAAATAAATAAATCTTTAAAAGAAAAAAAAAAAAAAAAAAGTAGGTCCCCTAAAGAAGGAAATGGCAACCCACTCCAGTATTCTTGCCTGAGAAATCCCATGGACAGAAGAGCCTGGTGGGCTACAGTCCATGGGGTCACAAAAGAGTCAGACACGACTCAGCAACCAAAACAACAGCCAAATAAGAGAGGAAGATTAGACCTGATTTGTGAGCCTCCCAATGACATTAACTGGCACTGTCTATCTGCTTCACCTATGTAGAAGATAAATGTTGATTATCATCTTATTCAGTGATTATCCAACAAATAATTGTTGAAACATATAATATGTCAAGCACTGATCTAGGATCTGGGAACAAATCAATGAAAAAGTCCTCTTCAAACATTATTAACCAGGGAGATTAACAAATACACTGAAGTACCAATAAGGACTTTGGAGAAACGTCAATTAGGCTGAGTTTGAGTGTGGCAGTATAAAGGGAAGTATGGTTACAACAGATGATCATGCAAACCATTATGGAAACTGTTGACCATGGAACTGAAGAAGGTGAAGGGCCAAGTCATGAAGGTATTGGGGGGAAATTGTGAAATAAGGAAGTTCCAAGGTAGATGCCTGTTCTCCCACTCAATGAGAAGTAAGGTACAGAAGGCTCATGCTGGGAATTGGTAGCTGGTTAGCTCAGAGGAACCTGGAATTACAGCCCTAACCTTGTATATCTGAGTAAGAACTTTGGTTTTTATTGCAAGTGAGATGGAAAACATGGGGAAATGACATGGTGTCATTTAGGATTTAAAAGTGTCATTCTGTTGCTGGGTTGAGAATAGGGAGGAGGAAGGATGGAATAAAATGGACAGGCTAGGAGACAGTTGCAAATTCCAATTTCCTTTCACGATTCAGGCAAGGATGGTTTTGATGGAGGTGATGGAAAAAGATTGTTTGGGGAGATATCTGGGGATTAGACCTCAGACTTTTCTGCTGGATTGGAAGCAAGGTGTGGGGATAAGAAAGGAGGTAAGAGTGACTAAGTTTTTGCCTGAGTAACCAGAATATTGACTAAGTGATTACACAGTAGTCTTAATTTTGTTTCCTTAAAGTAATATGTTTAACTTTCAGGGTAGTTAAAGCACCATACAATCTGTCAGCACACACAAAAAGGAAAATAATTCTTATTGAATTATATTTACCTCCCACTTCCTAAGCTGTGTTGAAGCCATTTATAATATTAAAACTGAAATAAAATCAAATAGTAGAAATAGAAATAAAAACATTAATAAATATGACTGGAAAGCATAAAAACTGAGAAAATACTCCCTGTTTTTGTCTCTCACTAAAAAAACAAGCTAAATTACTTGAGTTACAGAACCAGGAATTAAGAAGGATGTTTCATTACATGCCTCATCCAAACTCTAATCATTTTTTGAGCTCCACCTCACAAATCCAGAATTAACAAAATTTGCTAAGGAAGGCCAGTATCTGCCCAAAGGTTCATGAGGGACAAACACTCCAGAGTGAGAGAATAAACTCATTCCCCAGATTTGAATCCTTGTTTTTATTCAGTCACTAAAGTCATATTCGACTGTTTGCTCCCCCATGAACTGCAGCACACCATGCTTCTTTGTCCTTCACTATCTCCTGGATTTTGCTCAAAATCAAGTTCATTAGGTCAGTGATGCCATCCAACCATCTCAACTTCTCGTCCCCTTCTCCTTCTGCCTTCTATTTTTCCCAACATCAGGGTATTTTCCAATGAGTTGGCTCTTCACATCAGGTGGCCAAAGTATTGGAACTTCAGCTTTATAATAATCCTTCCAATGAATATTGTTTTCCTTTAGGATTGACTGGTTTAATATCCTTGGATTCTTAAAGAATGCTTAATTATCCATTTCCACATTTTCAAAGCCTGCTTGTCTCCTGCCACTCTCCTTTACCACTCAGCTACTGTCTTGGATTCCTATGTAAAGGGCCCTGCCTTTTTTCCCTAAAATTGAATTTCCTGACTTCTGGAACATTTGAGTTTTTCTTCTAACTCTTTCTTTCTCAAATAAATATGCTTTCTGAGCTGAGACTCTTTCCTGTTCTATATGATCCTTTTTTTTTTCCTTTTGGTACCCTCTGAAAAGATTGTTTGGGGAGATATCTGGGATTAGACCTCAGACTTTTCTGCTGGATTGGAAGCAAGGTGTGGGGATAAGAAAGGAGGTAAGAGTGACTAAGTTTTTGCCTGAGTAACCAGAATATTGACTAAGTGATTACACAGTAGTCTTAATTTTGTTTCCTTAAAGTAATATGTTTAACTTTCAGGGTAGTTAAAGCACCATACAATCTGTCAGCACACACAAAAAGGAAAATAATTCTTATTGAATTATATTTACCTCCCACTTCCTAAGCTGTGTTGAAGCCATTTATAATATTAAAACTGAAATAAAATCAAATAGTAGAAATAGAAATAAAAACATTAATAAATATGACTGGAAAGCATAAAAACTGAGAAAATACTCCCTGTTTTTGTCTCTCACTAAAAAAACAAGCTAAATTACTTGAGTTACAGAACCAGGAATTAAGAAGGATGTTTCATTACATGCCTCATCCAAACTCTAATCATTTTTTGAGCTCCACCTCACAAATCCAGAATTAACAAAATTTGCTAAGGAAGGCCAGTATCTGCCCAAAGGTTCATGAGGGACAAACACTCCAGAGTGAGAGAATAAACTCATTCCCCAGATTTGAATCCTTGTTTTTATTCAGTCACTAAAGTCATATTCGACTGTTTGCTCCCCCATGAACTGCAGCACACCATGCTTCTTTGTCCTTCACTATCTCCTGGATTTTGCTCAAAATCAAGTTCATTAGGTCAGTGATGCCATCCAACCATCTCAACTTCTCGTCCCCTTCTCCTTCTGCCTTCTATTTTTCCCAACATCAGGGTATTTTCCAATGAGTTGGCTCTTCACATCAGGTGGCCAAAGTATTGGAACTTCAGCTTCGCAATAATCCTTCCAATGAATATTGTTTTCCTTTAGGATTGACTGGTTTAATATCCTTGGATTCTTAAAGAATGCTTAATTATCCATTTCCACATTTTCAAAGCCTGCTTGTCTCCTGCCACTCTCCTTTACCACTCAGCTACTGTCTTGGATTCCTATGTAAAGGGCCCCTGCCTTTTTTCCCTAAAATTGAATTTCCTGACTTCTGGAACATTTGAGTTTTTCTTCTAACTCTTTCTTTCTCAAATAAATATGCTTTCTGAGCTGAGACTCTTTCCTGTTCTATATGATCCTTTTTTTTTTCCTTTTGGTACCCTCTGGCATAGCCCTAATATGGAATTGGAGAAGCCAGCATACCTTACTTCTTCCTACTTAAAGGAATGTGTGAGAGTCATTTCCTTTGAGCCATTGCCCTTACACCTAATGTTTTCATAAGGAATAAACAAACTGCCAGGTTCAACCAGACTTGCACACTTCTCAGAGGCATCCTCGAAATTTAAAGTCATGAGCACTAAGGTTACTCACCTTTTCAAACAGTCTCCAACACAAGCTGTAATACAAGTTTGGGCACTGACCCAGGCTGACATACTTTGCATTGAGTCCTTCATTATTTGAATTTGTTGAAGCTCCAGGATTTTTTTTTCCCCTAGACTAAGAAAACACTATGCAATTTAATCTATCCTGTAAGAATTTAGGAACTAGAATTAGAAAAATGGAAATACTCTAGAATCCAGGATCACTGCTCAATTTACCAGGACATGAAACTCTGAATCTGATGAGAGAGTTAAAAACACTTTCAAAGAGGAAAACGAGTTAAGTCTTTCAGCCCTCCTGGGACATCAGCACCCCCTTAATGAGGAAAGCCAGTAAATCTTTCTATGTAGCTAGTGGGGAAAAGCAGAGTTCTCAGATCTGTTTCATGAAATTAATGCCAAAACCAGAAGGACCAAGAGCAGCAAGGCAGATGTACATTCCTGAAATAAAAGTCAGAAAATGGAAACACAAGACTCTCTTGCCACCCTGCCCATATACAAACCTGTTAAAATAAAATGTATATATGCAGTAGAAAATCAACCACATTAATGTACATTGTTCAAAGAGGAACATGTTAGATACTGTTTAAAAAGTCAAAGGTTAAAACTATTAGATGACCTGTTGTGGGGGAAAAAAAAAAAAAAAAACCTAACATTCTCCTTAGACTGAGCTACAGACACTGGCGTGGGAATAAATCCTTCTCTTAACAATAATTTGTATTGATCACATTACATTCCAGGAACTGTGTGATTTCTTAATAGGTCCTGGTAAGTTTAGGGAGTGCTTTTGTCTCCCTTAAGATACACATTCCTCGTACACAGTAGACTTTCCTTTCCCTAATTCTACTTATCAACGTGACTCTTCAGATGTTCAAGAGTAAGAACAGTTGGTGACTGGTGAAGCTTAGCACATGTCAGAATCTAAGGAAAATAACTTTTAAATACATTGCTGAGGATTTGAGTCCTAAGTTCACTGCTTAGTCTTATTCGGTAATGATGATAAGTTCCTTATTGCTTCCTAAATAAGTTACCTTGGTTTAGATCTTGTTCCCATCAATGAAGTTCAGAATTGCTTTAAAAAAATAGACTGGGTTCCACGACGATATCCCAGCACATTTGTACAGGGTTGGCTACATCTTTACTCAGCAGATCATATGCCTGGGAGACACCATGGAGCTAAAGAGCCTTCTAAGAACCCAACAGATTGGAGGTTTAACAAATATTCCCTCCTTAACTGTCCTCAGATGTTTGGCCTCTCCAGTGCTGGTTCCTGAAGATTCCAGTTATGCCTCTCATTCAGGGAACAGAAAATGTGCTTAATTTTTCTTTGTAACTCTATACCTGGCACAGGCCTAACCTATAGAAGGTACTCTGCCATGCTTTGGGAGAGAGGGAGGGAGGTAGACAACAAGAGAACATTTAAACAAGGGATTAGATCAAAGAATATGTTGTGAATAAATACTGTCTGTGCCCTCTTTTATCCTTAATCTCAAGATGATTTTTTGAGTCTTTTACTGTTAAACTTTTTATCGTTATAAGTTTTTCCTCTAATAGGAATAAGCTATGAGAATAAAGATTTTCCTTTTTATTTTATTTTTCATGTATACATCATGGCATGGAACACAGGGTTACCAGAGGCTTTAAAATATTTATAATTTGATGATCATTGGTTAAAGTATTTAACCAATACCGTGTGTGTATGCTAAGTCACTTCAGGTATGTCCAACTCTTTGCAGCTCTATGGACTATATAGCCCACCAGGCTTCTCTGTCCATAGGATTCCCCAGGTGAGAGTACTGGGGTAGAGTGGATTGCCATGCTCCTCCAGATCTTCCCAACCCAGGGATCAAGCCCTAGTTAGTCTCTTATGTCTCCTGCACTGGCAGACGGATTCTCTGCCACTAGTGCTACCTGGGAAGCCCACTTTTCCATCTTGAGCTCAAGTTTAAAGTAAAATTTTAGTGAAAAATATTTCTTAACCCATAGCTAGAAGCTTTTTTTAAAAAAAAATCTACAGATTCTATAGAATTAGGTAGATCTATTAACTTTTTTCTGCTTTTTAACCATCTTTGACATAGATTTTATGTGGATTTTCCAAGTGATTACTCTAATACTGTCTTAATTATTAACTGAAAATTTCAAGTGCATATTTAAACTACAGCATTCTAAAGAAGTTGCCAGTGTTCCTTCTAGGATTATTATTGTTATTATCATTATTATTATTATTATACTTTTGTCTTTTTTTCAAAAGGAAAAGTTGTTTTGACTGAGTTTTCTTTTTTGTTTGTTTTTTAACTTTTTTTTTGGTGGGGGTGTGGTTGGGGAGGGAGGGGAGCGGGCAGGCCACTTCTATTGGTCTTTCATTTATCTGTTTTCATCCTTCTTTGTTCTTTGGCCCGTGTGGGCCTCCCATCACGGTGGCCTCTGTTGTCACAGAGCACCGGCTCTGGGCGCATGCACTCCAGAGCTCCAGCTCAGTAATTGGAGACATTGGTCCAGCCACTCCGTGGCACGTGGGATCTTTCCAGGCCAGGGCTCAAACCGGTGCCCCTTGCACTGCAAGGCGGTGTCCTTACCCACTGGACCACCACGGAAGCCCAGACTGAGTTTTCTAATTAACATTTTTAAAGTATACACATACACCCTAAAGAGCCTACAGCTTTAGTCTAATCTCCAAAAATTACATGCATAATAGAATTGTCTTTGTTTACTACAAATTCAAGGAACGAGACTATTCTTGATTGCCTTGCTAAGTGGTACTAGATGAAATCATTACTAATAATAAGTCAACAAATTAACACTTCATCCCTATTAACAGAGAGAGATCTAGATAATAGTCCAGATCCAACCAACAGAATTCCTTAGTTATTGAGAAAGACAGAGAGAAACAAAGGTTTCTTGTAGAAAAAGGCGTATTTTTTTCTTTTAAATTGAAGTTTGGTTAAATTCTTAAGTTCAATAAATTGGCATGATTGATTTGAAGTTGCTGGATATTAAAAATCCTTTTTCAACAAAACTACTTTCGTTTATGTTCCTGAACCAAAGACCAACAAGTATTTCTTCAGTCTTTACTATCTACATGACCCCATTAGGTGCTCTACAAAGTGCTATACAACATGATTAATTATTACCCACAAGAGTTTATAATCATGTTAGGAAAAAATAGTTATGCAAGGAAAATACAAAAACTAGTCAGTATACTGAAATTCTCAAGAGGCAACATATGACTTTTAGAAAAGGTGATAATATAAATGACATTTAAGATTTGGCAGAAAGGATAGGCCTAAATAAACATTTAATCTGAAAAATATAGGCAATTGTAAAAAACACAGTTTAAAGGAAAACAAATCATGGAAATTGTGTGTATTACAACCCAGATGATAAGAAAAGCAACAGAGGAAAGTGAACAAAAAATAGTTCAATATAACAGTCCTGGAGAAAGCAGGTGCAAAGAAAAATGTCCAGAATCAGGAGGGCTTCAGTCAGAAAGCTTCCTTTCTCTCTGAACCCTGCCTTCTTCCCACAACATGGCAGCCCAAGCCAGCTCAGAAATTCCAGCTACAGCACAGGTCCTTAGGCATCCAATGGGGGTTAACATCAAGCAGTATTGTCCCACTTAAGGAAGGAGAGACTGAACTACTATGCAACCAGAAAGGCTAATGGACCAGAAGTGGCCCCAGAATAAAGCACTCACTATGTGTGCAATAATACGTAAATGAAGATAATAACAAGGATGCATGTCTGCCTCACAGATTTATCATCCAGAAAGTCAGTCTATAAAAATGAAATAAACAGCAGACCAAAATTACTATAGAGCATGTGAATGTCACTCAGTTGTGTCCAATTTTTTTGCCCCTGAACTCTAGCCTGCTTGTGTCCATGGAATTCTCCAGGCAAGAATACAGGGGCATGCCCTCTTCCAGGATTTTTCTAGTGGTTAACTAGATGAAATCATTACTAATAATAAGTCAACAAATTAACACTTCATCCCTATTAACAGAGAGAGATCTAGATAATAGTCCAGATCCAACCAACAGAATTCCTTAGTTATTGAGAAAGACAGAGAGAAACAAAGGTTTCTTGTAGAAAAAAGGCGTATTTTTTTCTTTTAAATTGAAGTTTGGTTAAATTCTTAAGTTCAATAAATTGGCATGATTGATTTGAAGTTGCTGGATATTAAAAATCCTTTTTCAACAAAACTACTTTCGTTTATGTTCCTGAACCAAAGACCAACAAGTATTTCTTCAGTCTTTACTATCTACATGACCCCATTAGGTGCTCTACAAAGTGCTATACAACATGATTAATTATTACCCACAAGAGTTTATAATCATGTTAGGAAAAAATAGTTATGCAAGGAAAATACAAAAACTAGTCAGTATACTGAAATTCTCAAGAGGCAACATATGACTTTTAGAAAAGGTGATAATATAAATGACATTTAAGATTTGGCAGAAAGGATAGGCCTAAATAAACATTTAATCTGAAAAATATAGGCAATTGTAAAAAACACAGTTTAAAGGAAAACAAATCATGGAAATTGTGTGTATTACAACCCAGATGATAAGAAAAGCAACAGAGGAAAGTGAACAAAAAATAGTTCAATATAACAGTCCTGGAGAAAGCAGGTGCAAAGAAAAATGTCCAGAATCAGGAGGGCTTCAGTCAGAAAGCTTCCTTTCTCTCTGAACCCTGCCTTCTTCCCACAACATGGCAGCCCAAGCCAGCTCAGAAATTCCAGCTACAGCACAGGTCCTTAGGCATCCAATGGGGGTTAACATCAAGCAGTATTGTCCCACTTAAGGAAGGAGAGACTGAACTACTATGCAACCAGAAAGGCTAATGGACCAGAAGTGGCCCCAGAATAAAGCACTCACTATGTGTGCAATAATACGTAAATGAAGATAATAACAAGGATGCATGTCTGCCTCACAGATTTATCATCCAGAAAGTCAGTCTATAAAAAAAATGAAATAAACAGCAGACCAAAAATTACTATAGAGCATGTGAATGTCACTCAGTTGTGTCCAATTTTTTTTTGCAATACCATGAACTCTAGCCTGCTTGTGTCCATGGAATTCTCCAGGCAAGAATACTAGAGTTGGGTTGCCATGCCCTCTTCCAGGGGATTTTCTCAATGCAGGGATAAAACCCAGGTCTTTTGTATTGTGAACAGATTCTTGACTGACTGAGCCACCAGGGAAGCCCACTATGGAGCATATTTTCTTATAAAAATCTTATAAATAAAAAGATGGATTTTTTATTACCAAGGTCACTACCACCTTCAGGAAACACTCAAATTTGTGAATTACGTGTAGAACGTTTTGTGCTTAGGGTAAACAGCGAAAAATGTAGGACAGGTAATTATCAACTGTGGAGCATTTACCTCCTGATGGAATATAAGAGATGTTGGAAAATGCTTACTAAATAAACAAACAAGTAAAATGAAGATGAGAGCTCAGTGTAGCTCAATTTGAGAAACAGTACAGAAAACCATAAAGATCAACAAAAGTATCATTGCCACTAAAGAATAAGTGATTTCAAGCTAAGAAGTTTAAATTTTGGACTTCAATCCATGAGCAGTGGAGAATTCATGAGCCTTTCTTGGAAGAGCAGGAAGATATTCACAGGGCAGGAACAGAGACATGGACATAGAGAACAGACTTGTGGACACAGCAGGGGAAGGAGACGGTGGAATAAAGTGAGAGAAGAGCATTGACATATATCCACTACCATTCGTAAAATAAGTAAAATAGGTAGCTAGCAGGAAGCTACTGAACTTCCCTGGTAGTATAGCTAGTAAAGAATCCTCCTTCAATACAGGTGAGCCCTGCATTGAAGGGTTCAATTCCTGGGTCAAGAAGATCCCCTGGAGAAGGGATAGGTTACCCACTCCAGAATTCTTGGGCTTCCTTGGTGGCTCAGACAGTAAAGAATCCACCTGCAATGCAAGAGACCTGGGTTTGATCCCTGGGTTGGGAAGATACCCTGGAGGAGGGCATGGCAACCCACTGCAGTATTCTTGCCTATGAATCTCCATGGACAGAGGAGCCTGGCGGGCTACAGTCCATGGGGTTACAAAGAGTCGGGCATGACTGAGCAACTAAAGGCAGCACAAGAAGCTGCTATAGAACACAAAGAACTCAGCCCGTACTGTGACAAGCTAGAGCAATGGGATAGAAGGAGGGTATATATGTATACTTACAGCTATTCATGTTATTATACAGCAGAAACCATTATGACATTATGAACCAATTATCCTCCAATTAAAAATAAAAAGAAGACTAATTGGAAAATATGAATAAAACTCTTTTAAGGAAGTTTTATTATACAGCAGAAAACCATATGACATGGATTTTTATTACCAAGGTCACTACCACCTTCAGGAAACACTCAAATTTGTGAATTACGTGTAGAACGTTTTGTGCTTAGGGTAAACAGCGAAAAATGTAGGACAGGTAATTATCAACTGTGGAGCATTTACCTCCTGATGGAATATAAGAGATGTTGGAAAATGCTTACTAAATAAACAAACAAGTAAAATGAAGATGAGAGCTCAGTGTAGCTCAATTTGAGAAACAGTACAGAAAACCATAAAGATCAACAAAAGTATCATTGCCACTAAAGAATAAGTGATTTCAAGCTAAGAAGTTTAAATTTTGGACTTCAATCCATGAGCAGTGGAGAATTCATGAGCCTTTCTTGGAAGAGCAGGAAGATATTCACAGGGCAGGAACAGAGACATGGACATAGAGAACAGACTTGTGGACACAGCAGGGGAAGGAGACGGTGGAATAAAGTGAGAGAAGAGCATTGACATATATCCACTACCATTCGTAAAATAAGTAAAATAGGTAGCTAGCAGGAAGCTACTGAACTTCCCTGGTAGTATAGCTAGTAAAGAATCCTCCTTCAATACAGGTGAGCCCTGCATTGAAGGGTTCAATTCCTGGCTTAAGAAGATTCCCTGGAGAAGGGATAGGTTACCCACTCCAGAATTCTTGGGCTTTCCTGGTAGCTCAGATGGTAAAGAATGCACGTCCAGTGCAGGAGACCCGAGTTCGATCCCTGGGTGGGGAAGATACCCTGGAGGAGGGCATGGCAACCCACTGCAGTATTCTTGCCTATGAATCTCCATGGACAGAGGAGCCTGGCGGGCTACAGTCCATGGGGTTACAAAGAGTCGGGCATGACTGAGCAACTAAAGGCAGCACAAGAAGCTGCTATAGAACACAAAGAACTCAGCCCGTACTGTGACAAGCTAGAGCAATGGGATAGAAGGAGGGTATATATGTATACTTACAGCTATTCATGTTATTATACAGCAGAAACCATTATGACATTATGAACCAATTATCCTCCAATTAAAAATAAAAAGAAGACTAATTGGAAAATATGAATAAAACTCTTTTAAGGAAGTTTTACCTGTCAATGTTTCATAACTCAAAGGAACACCAGAACCCAAAAAGCCAGTTAAGAAACTACTACAGCCCAGACATGATATTAATAAGGGGCAGAGATTTTTTAAAAGAGAGAGATGTTTTGTGATCAGGGAAAGAAACTCTTTTGTGTGTGTGCATGTGTGGGTGCTCAGTTGTGTCTGACTCTTTGCTACTCTGCCTGGCTCCTCTGTCCATGGGATTTCCAGGCAAGAAAACTGCAGTGGGTAGCCTTTTCCTTCTCCAGGGCATCTTCTGACCCAGAGACTGATGCCAAAGGAGGAGGAAATTTCAATGGTTATTGAATGAAGCAGAGAGGGCAAAAAGGATGAAAAATCTATGATGATAGTGGTGAAAGCGGGAACACAAGATGCTAAATAATAATGACTGTGAAGTAGAGAAAACTAGTAGAGAAGCTCAATAGTGAAAACCACTGAAAACTTAGAAGATCAACATCTAAAAACCAGATGAAACTTACGGGTGGCTGCCAAATTAACCTGCTTACAATGCAACTTTGCACACCGTTTTGCATGATGAAAGAAAGCAATCCGTGACTTTTCACCACTGATAGGTTTCAGGCTGTATCTGCTTTTTCCAGCACCCAGTATCTTTCACACCTGGAGTTTACCTGCTTCTTCTCTTCCACGCTCAAATATCTTCTACCTCAATCAGACTAGTGACTATTTACCACTTAACTGACACGTTTGTGGTCTCAGCATCGTTACCATTCAACTTCTTATACTCCTCATACTCTTCCTTAAGCTTTGCATATAATAACTCTTCCTTCCTCCATATAATGTTTGCTCAGGAAGTCATTTTTCTTGCACTGGCTCTGGGAAGATCACTTCTGGTATTTTTTCCCTATGGTACCTAATATTTACTAAGGAAGGAATGCTGATAGTACTAACATCTGTCTGCTCTCCTTGCTCCATAATTCACCTGTCCCAAATCAATTCATTTATCCAGTGCTGGCTTCCAAACCCAGAATTTAGAACTTCGCTAAATAAAATTGCATAGTTGGTTCCTTTTAACATGTCCTACCAAGGCAATGCCCTTAATGTACTCACAGCAGGACTTTGTACATTTCTCTTAACTCAGCCCCATTCTTCCCAACTTCTTTAAGCCTTCAATTAGTTCTTGAACTCCACCCTTCTCCCCTTCAGCATGAATGAGTTTCTTGGGTACAAATTCCTTCAGCATTTCCATCTGGCCTGCAAGGTATAAACCTGTCTATATCCACCCCTTAAGACTTTTCCTAAAAGAACTTTCTTTCCTCCTAATAACTTCTCATGTGCTCTGGGTCTCAGATTCCTCCCACCTTTAACACTTACCCTTTCGTGACCAATTCTCCACCCTTCTCAAACTTTATTCCACTCAAAGCAAGTTTCTTGAAAGAATAACCAGTACTCTGTCTCTTTCGTTTCCTTCATTCAGTCCTCAATTCACCATAATCTGGCTTCTGTTCCCATCATCCTTTGCATCTCTTCTCGTCAGGGGCGCCAGCCACCTGATAATTATCATATCCAGCAACCATGTCGATGTTTTAGTGACATTTTGTAAAAGGTGACCACATCATCACTCCTCTGTGAAAGTCCCTGTCATGCTACAACATGACTTTTTCTTGAGTTTTTTCCTATCTCTAGTATCTTTCTTTCACTCATGCTCTTTCTTAGCCTCCCTTTTGGGTGATCCTACCCATGCCAATGGTCTTCAATTCTGGCTGACTATTAGGATCACCTGGGTAGTATTTTAAGACTACTAATGGTCTTTTAATTCTTCTTTGTGGTCTCAGCATCGTTACCATTCAACTTCTTATACTCCTCATACTCTTCCTTAAGCTTTGCATATAATAACTCTTCCTTCCTCCATATAATGTTTGCTCAGGAAGTCATTTTTCTTGCACTGGCTCTGGGAAGATCACTTCTGGTATTTTTTCCCTATGGTACCTAATATTTACTAAGGAAGGAATGCTGATAGTACTAACATCTGTCTGCTCTCCTTGCTCCATAATTCACCTGTCCCAAATCAATTCATTTATCCAGTGCTGGCTTCCAAACCCAGAATTTAGAACTTCGCTAAATAAAATTGCATAGTTGGTTCCTTTTAACATGTCCTACCAAGGCAATGCCCTTAATGTACTCACAGCAGGACTTTGTACATTTCTCTTAACTCAGCCCCATTCTTCCCAACTTCTTTAAGCCTTCAATTAGTTCTTGAACTCCACCCTTCTCCCCTTCAGCATGAATGAGTTTCTTGGGTACAAATTCCTTCAGCATTTCCATCTGGCCTGCAAGGTATAAACCTGTCTATATCCACCCCTTAAGACTTTTCCTAAAAGAACTTTCTTTCCTCCTAATAACTTCTCATGTGCTCTGGGTCTCAGATTCCTCCCACCTTTAACACTTACCCTTTTCGTGACCAATTCTCCACCCTTCTCAAACTTTATTCCACTCAAAGCAAGTTTCTTGAAAGAATAACCAGTACTCTGTCTCTTTCGTTTCCTTCATTCAGTCCTCAATTCACCATAATCTGGCTTCTGTTCCCATCATCCTTTGCATCTCTTCTCGTCAGGGGCGCCAGCCACCTGATAATTATCATATCCAGCAACCATGTCGATGTTTTAGTGACATTTTGTAAAAGGTGACCACATCATCACTCCTCTGTGAAAGTCCCTGTCATGCTACAACATGACTTTTTCTTGAGTTTTTTCCTATCTCTAGTATCTTTCTTTCACTCATGCTCTTTCTTAGCCTCCCTTTTGGGTGATCCTACCCATGCCAATGGTCTTCAATTCTGGCTGACTATTAGGATCACCTGGGTAGTATTTTAAGACTACTAATGCATGAGACCCACCTTCAGAGAATTTAGTTCAATGAGTCCGGCAGGGAACCCAGGCAGCACTCTTTTTCAGGCTCCCCAAATGATGCAGCTGTGTGCTTGCAGTTAAACAACAGTGCTTTAACTGAAGCTTCTCTGCTTTGACTCTTTAGAGGAATCACCTGGGGCAATTGTGAAAAAACCCTGTACCCAGATCCTGCCTCCTTGTAATTCTAGTTGAATAGGCCAAAACTCAGAATCCAAAAAGGAATCAGAGACTCACCCTTCCACTCATATCTAATGGGCAACACTTACAGCTGTAGCTTTTGGGGCATCTACTCTGTGCTGAGTAACTTACATTTATTTTCAAGCTTAGAGCTTTCTCCTATGTGCTCACATAGCACTTTCCATATATCATTTATTCATTTGTCTCTCCTTTACTTTTTTTCTTTTTTTTTTTTTGGCCATGCCATGCAACATTCAGGACAAGGGATTGAACCTGGGCTCGCAGCAGTGGAAGCACAGACTTCTAATCACTGGACTTCCATGTAATTCCCCCTGTGTTTCCTTTAATTGACTGTGACTTCCTACAGGGAAAAAGCTCTGTTTCATATGGATTTCATATGAATTAGCAAATTGCCCAGTACATGTTAACTCAATAATTTTGTAAAATACTGAATGAAGAAAAAATATTTCCATATGTAATCATTATATATATATATAATTATATATTACAATATATATAATCATTTCCTAACATAAAATGTAGATGGCATTCTAAGCCTTTTTATATTCTTAGCATAAACATTGGGTTAGGGTGCATAAAAGTGAATGAAAATTCTCTTAAATCAGTATTTTTACCTATAAAATCCTTCCATATTATGTGATTCATTTTTCTTTCCCATTTTTTTCTCTCTTAGTACTGATTCCCACTTGGCAAAATAACTTATGTATGGTATATTTTTGGAATTCCCTTTGTGGGAGGTATAGAGCTCATGAATTTCGGACTTGGATTTGTCTTCTCATTTATATATTAGGGATAAGACATATTTGAGATTATTAAAATAAGAGAACCTCTGGCCAGATATTTTATTATTTTATTTTCAAGTGTAAGCTCTTGTGAGAAAATCTATCAATTTATAAAAATCCATGGAATAGTCTCTCTTTAGCTTTCTCATTGGTTCCACCCCTATTACATGTCCTGTAATATGCTTCATATACTGAAGATATATACTGCATCTTCAATAATCCTTAAGTTTTTCACCACAGTCTCAGAAAATATTGTGTCTCTGTTCCAACTCACACCTAACCACTCCATGTGTTTAATCACACTGGCCCCTTCTAGAATGTGTTTCATTGTTTGTCTGCCTGGAAAACTCTGATTGCTCCCTGAAACCCTCCTGATGCAGGGTTGTCATGCCCTCCTGTGGTTTACCTCTATCTGGACGTAGACCTTTTCATCTTTGCACTTGTCATAATGGACTGTAATTTTGGTTTACAAAGTCTATCCAGTAGATTTTGAACTCATTCAAGGACAAAGAACAAGTTTTATTCATCTTTTTTGTCCCAGGACTGAGTGCAGCATTGAAGTATGGACACGATATTTGCAGAATTGAGTTGCTCATGCAACTGGACTTTTACTCTACTTTCAGCCACAAGTCTTCCTAAACTCCATATCCTCACCATTATTCAACTTTAGCTTCAGAGTCAGAGAGCTGTAAATTCAAATCCTACTGAACCCCTGTTTTTGCTTTTTTGATCTTGGTGTTTTTGTTGTTTTCTTTAAGTGGGATGGAATTTATGAAGCCTACTCACAATGTTGCTTATAAAATTAAGTAATGGATATAAACAGCTTAACAAAATAAATGTCCAAAATATGTACTCAGTAATTGCTGATAGTGTGGTGGTCATTTTAATTATGGTATAGTTTTGTTTGTGTTTTTCGTGGGGTTATTGGACCACTCACTACAGTGTTCTTCAAGTAAATTTGAGTACTGAAAATACAGCCCTCTGTTAGACAGATAGCATGCTGAATAAATCTAAACATATCCTGTTTGGCACTTCAATCACAGACTCTTCAATCCCTCAGCTCACCTTTCTCACTTCCTTGGATATTTCCCGAAATGAGGAGGGAGTTGTGTAATCCTTCCTATAGATAATAAAGTCAAGTTTTGGGACTAATCCCCTCATGCCCTGCATTCCTGTTTACTTTAGTCACTCCAGGAACTGCAAGTCATCTCTCATTACTTGAACTCTCATGCTCATATCAATTTTAATATCCCCTAATCTGGAGCAATCTTCTACTCCTCCTTTCTCCCTCAAACTCTTCCAGTGTACACTCTGGAATTCCTGATAACTCATCAAATTAATCCTCAGGATTCTCAAATCCTTCACTTTCCTGCTCTAATGAAAATTTCTTTGCCCTTGTGGTTACTTCATACCCTCCAATCTTGAGGATGGGGTAGATGATCTCCACTGTTTCCTCCTGGTAGTTCCAAACCAGTTTCTGTCTCCTTCCTTTAAAGGAAAATTCCAGCTCATTTGTAGTTCATGCCATGTGGCAACCTCCTATTATAGTCCCCTGCCCTTGTTCCAGTCTTGTGCAGACACTCAGATCAGCCTTCTCATTCAGTGAAAATTTAGAAAGTATCTCACTGACTCTCCACCACTTTTTCAATCATCCTTGCTGATTCTGACATCTATGTAACTCACATTGTCGAGAATCCTTTCAATATTCTGGTTTTCCATGTCTTGACCTCCTCAAGGCCAATGATCTGTCCCTCATCTCCTGTAATCACCTGCTTCCAGGTCATATGCTATATCTTGTTACTGTCCTCAACTGCAGATCTCAACAACTGCCACTTGAAATACTCTACTTTGTGATGACCTCTTCCTATTTCTTTTCAGTTTATCCCTTTTATACACCATTCAAAGATTCTGCACTTATGAAAATAGATTTATATCTAGGAGATGGATTCTGTCAACCTTTGCAGTTTTTCATTCTTTTCACGTCTTCATTTCTCTCCTTACTCAGTATAAAAAATCACTCCTCATACAATCCCTTGAGCATTGCTCCCTCTCTTCCTTCACTGTATAGTTCCCTGATTCCACCCTGATTGAATCCCAACTTTTGACTCTGAGAAGCTGGACATGACTGAACAAAATACATGATGGTGTTAACCTGTCTCACTTACAAAATACATGGCCACTACCCATGGTGGGCCCATGATATTCTTAGCAATTCTATTACATATCCCAGTCTCAAACATGACTATTTCATCACTTAACAGCTTCTTGTTGGAATCTCTAACAAACTGTCTGTCTTCTTTATTTCATCTTATCCCCCTACTTCATATTTTACTGCTTAAGAAGAGCAATCAGAAAAGAATATCCACATATGCCCCACCGCCCCCGACCAGTGTATGAACTTGTACTAGTGGTAAAGAACTCACTTGTCAATGCAGGACTTTACTGTGTCTCTACCAGGTACCTTGCTCTTCTTCCTGTTGCCATGGATGTATTCATACCTGAAGTAAACCCATCACCTCACACAGGTTAGAATAGTTATCATAAAAAAAGACAAGAGATAACAAGTGTTGTTGTGGAACACTCCTAGTCTGTTGGTGAAAATGTAAATTTCCATTTCCATTGGTACAAATGTTAGAGTCACTATAGAAAACACTATGGAAGTTCCTTAAAATATTAAAAATAGAACTACCATGTCATCCAGAAATCCCACTTTTTGATATATTTCCAAAGAAAATAAGATATCTACATCATCATGTGCATGTCGTATTTTTCACAATAGCCAAGATGTGGCACTCCTATGTATCTGTCTGTGGATGAGTAAATAAAGAGAATATAATTTGATATACACACATACACACACACACACAGAGGGGGATGTTTTTCAACCACAGAAAGAAAATAAATCTTGAAATTTGTGACAACATGGATGAACCTAGAAGACATCATGTTAAGTGAATAAATCAGGCACAGAAAGGCAAACACTGAATGATCTCAACTCTATCCAGAATATAAAATAGTTGAACTCCAAGAATAGAATGGTGGAGTTGGCAAAAATGGGGAGATGATTGTCAAAGAATCCTAAGTTTTGGTTACGAAGGAGGAATAAATTCTGAATATCTAATATACAGTATGGGGACTATATTTTACAAGCTGTATTATATAGTTGAAATTTGCCAAGAGGGCAGTTTTTAGTGTTCTCACCAACACATGTAAAAAAACAAGAACTATATGAGATAATAGATATGTTAACTAGCTTGATCCTTAGTGACTATTTCACAGCAAAACATCAAGTTGTACACCTTAATATAGACAATTTCTATTTATCGATTACAACCCAATAAAACTGAAAAAAGTCAGTTTATCGACACAAACTTTCCAGGGTCTATCCACTGGACTCATTTTCACTCACCTTACTCAAGGACTTTGTTTCTATAACTGTCCCCAACCTCTCATGAATCATCACTCATGCCCTGTCTACTAGGATAATCAATACAGAAGCAGATTGTAAACTCCTGCCTTAAACAAAAACAAACCTTCTTAGATATTACATCTTCATTTCACATTCCCATCCTCTATTTCTCCTTTCAGCTTTTCATTTCTACCCTATTTTACACAAAATCAATAAAAAATTTTGGTTCATACTAATGTCTCCACTTCTCTTACTCCTCTGAAAGCACTTGTTGGTCTTTTTAACCTCAGCACCATGGAAACTGCTGTTGTCAGCACGGTCTCCACATTGCCTAATCCAGTGGACAAACTTACTTGCCCTCATAGCAGCATTCCACATAGCTGACCACCGCCCTCTCAAAACATTTTATATTCTCAGCTTCCAAAATATCTATTCCCATTTCACTATTCTCCCAACTTTTGGATTTTTCCTCTTAATGTATTCTTAACACAGCAGCACATTGATTTAGTTAAAACACAGATGAAATTATTTCACTGTTCTGCTCAACAAAAATCCATGGCATCTTGTGTCCCTCAGTGGTTTCTAAATCTCCACCTTGATTTGATTATTGCCAACTAAGTTGGCAGCAACTTCCCTCTTTGGTCACTCTGGTCCAGCCACATAGACTACTTGTTCTTCTGAATATGCCAGGCAGACTCTTGCCTCCGGGCCTTTGTACTTGATTGAGGTCTCTTTCCAAATGTCACCTTCTCAGGTGAGGACTTGGTAGTAGTGTAATCCATTAACCTGCTTTTCTTTTATTCATAGTAATTAATACCATCTGACACATATTATTTATTTGTTTATTGTTTCTCTTCTCCACGTAAAACTAAAGTCCCATGAAAATAAAAGCAGTATCTATTTTTTTCTTTTTACTGCTATCCTACCAGTAGCTAGTGGTCTTACTGCACAATAAATATTTGTTGAATGACTAAACAAAACCTATCTTTTCATTGTCTACATTTCTCTGATCAGCATCTGCATGTGTTTTCCTAAAATCATTAAACATCTTTATCCTCAACTTAAACCAAATCCCTAGCACAGTAAATTGAGAAGGTAGGCAAACAGGTTGGCCATAATCCTCTGTTAAGTGTCTTTCCTCTGTCCTAGCACTAAATTTATTGATTCACTCTTAAAACTCTCTCCATTTCCCACAAAATGCAGGGTGGTTGAAGTCCAAAATCAATAAATATAAGAATGCTTAGAGTGGGAAAGAAGAAAAGAGGGATAATAAAAGAAGAAAACATTTTAAAGGAACGCATAAACATCTTAGAACCATACTTGGAAAACAAAGATCATGCAGAAGAATTTTGGAAGAAAACACCTTCACAAAAGTGTGTCTTCTCTCTTCCTCCCTGTTCTCTCTAGTAAACGATAATATAATTCTTGCTTAGGCTGGACTGTGCTCTGTCATGCAGAACAAAGGACAAGCCTTTTGGCCTCAGCTTCTAGTTATCTGAGCCCAGATGAAGACAAACAGGATAGGCCCAAGGCAAAACTGTCAAGTGGAAAAACTTGGCTGGTGTCTAGAAATTTCCTTTTCTCTGCTCTCTTCCTGCTTGGTTATATCCCCGCTAAACTTTTAGTGCCCAGTGTCCTCCTGCTTCTAAAATCTTCCCACTATCCAAAAGTAAAATGGATATCTTAAAATATTTACAGTTGTTATGTAATTTCACTTTCAACTGTGTATAAATGATAAAGAAAATTCAGATTTTGAATTGTCCTAATAACTAATCTGATCTTCCACTAAATGGTAAGGAAAAATATTGGACTTCAACCTGTCTCAGAAGTTCAGACTAACCCACTAACTTCAATTAGTATTTTCATGTAAATGCTTCACATCTCAAGGTAATATCCCCAGTTTTCATGTTTTGCAGCTCATGGTGTTTAGATGTGTGTGACCCCGTGGAAGAAGGGGAAATGGGGTGTCTGATCCTAGCATTTTCCCCTGCTTTTTCAGAGGTTCTGGTTTCAGAGCCACCCATTTGTTCTGTTTCTTGGACTAGTCACTGTTGAGTTTCATTGGCCCATCTGCTGCTTGCTGAGGGACAGGTGGTACCCACTGCTTGGCTTTCTCTCTCAACTCCCCAGTCTGCTGCTCCTTTGTGCTCTAAGATGAGCCCTCTCATCTCAATAGCTCCGTATTTTCTCAGTGTGGTACTTCTGAATTTCTTGAGTAGGAAATGGAGAGAAAGAGGTGCTTTGTGTGTGTGTGTGTGTGTGTGTGTGTGTGTGTGTGTGTGTGTGTGTGTGTGTGTGTGTGCGTCCTCTGGCTCCGTCTGAGCTACCCAGCTGCTGAGCCATTCTGGGCATGAGAATTCTCCTAGATCTCGGCAGCTTCACCTCTATTCACATAGGGAAGCATGCCACTGATATGGTGATGCTAGGATCCCCCACCTGTCTAGATGTTTCCGTGGCCCATAACACTGAAAATGTGAGCCCCAAAGTGGGATGGGGGAAAGATTGGCATCTTATTCCTTATTCTCTGCACCTTTCTCATTCCCAAGGGCTAGAGATCTTCTCATCCTATCAGACTCTTTATACTCCTTTAATAATAAATAATATTTGTCACCTCTTTTGTGATTCTGAAATGAAAATCATAGATAATATAACTCTCCTCACAGAACTAAATCAATATCATATGCTAACTGTAATAAAAAGAAAAAAAGAAAAGATTATGTATTTTAAAGTGTGAATGAATGCTTGGTCATAACTACAAGACATACTGAACTAGTATAATGGTTAATTCTCTATGCAGAAATCACCTGAATGTGACTATTACAATTTCTCTACTGGAGATTCAAACTCCATGAATACTTTGCTCGATGATATTACAAAATAGTGACCAAATCTCAAGTAAACTTGCAAAAGAAATAAAGTATGATTTTTTTCCTACAGCTTATACTATAGTACACATACAGAAATTTTAATGTATACAAATTAGGTGAAAAATTGTTCCTGTTATTACAACAGATAGAATCAGATTCTATCTGATTAAACATATTTCCTGTCTATGGCTTGTTGTTCGTTGTTCAATCACTCAGTTGTGTGTGACTCTTTGTCATCCTGTGGACTGCAGCACTCCAGTCTTCCCTGTCCTTCAATATTTCCTGGAGTTTGCTCAAAATCATGTCCATTGAGTCAGTCTTGCCATCCAAACATCTCATCCTCTGTCATCCCTTTCTCCTCTTGCTGTGAATCTTTCCAGCATCAGGGTCTTTTCCAATAAGTTGGCCCTTCACATCAGGTGACCAAAGTATTAGAGCTTCAGCTACAGCATCAGTCCTTTCAATAAATATTCAGGGTTGATTTCCTTTAGGATAGACTGGTTTGATCTCCTTGCAGTCTGAGGGACTCTCATGAGTCTTCTCCAGCACCACAATTCAAAGGCATCAATTCTTCTGTGTTCAGCCATAAGTCTATGCCTTAAGACATTATTTCAGTGAACAGACCACTCATTCTAGCAGTCTAGACTCCCTGTCCTCTATTCATTAAATACAAAATGTGGGCCTCCAAGCATTGTGTGACAACAGTAACAAAGAGCTTCACTGTCTTCCAAAATGTCTCCCGAAAGGTGATTTTCCACCTCCTATAGGAACTGCTTCTTCGCATCATTTCCTCCTTCTCAAAAGGAGCAAGGCTCATGGTACAGCAATCACTGCAAATACTATCTGTTCTTCTCTTACTAGAAAATGGATCTGTTTCCAGGTGTGGCCCTTGAGCCAAAAACACATTGGAAAACTGCAGTTTGGAGTTTCTAGGTATGAAAAATTATTGGTTTAATAGCCCCCAAATATAGTCTCCATTGCACATTGAACCCTCTTCCTGTTGCTAGATTACCCAGGCATTAGCCCCCTAAACCGTTTTATTCCAATATATTAATTTGATACTTTTCAAATTACAAAAGCAACACTTGACTGTGGTAAACAAGTTAAATAATATGAAGTTGACTACAAAAGTCATTTATCTCTTCTCTCATTTAATGTGCTCTCCTATATACAGAGACACACATCCACTCGTACCATCCACACACATATGTCTGTGCACACACACACACACACACACACACACTCTCTCTCAGGGATTGATCATTTTTTTACATAAAAATCTCACCATATTGTGATACTGAATGTCCTTTTTCCATTTAAATATCTATTATGGCCACCCCAAAGTCTGTATAAATTAACTTTTCTAGTAAATAATGTAGAAAAGCAAACAGTATACTTCACCGGCACTTGCATATAAAATTATCTATAAATAGGATTGTATCATATTTGTCTATAAATAGGATTGTATCATATTTATCTATAAATAGGATTGTATCATATTGCTTTCCAAAGAACTCTTTCTCTTTGACTTTCACTCCATTCCCCCCTCTCTTCATTTCTAACAGCAACCTACTCCATCCTCCTTTAACCTCCTGTCCCAGTCCTGATAATTTCTTTTGTTTCCATTCTTAATGCCCATTTTTTATAGTATGAGCCCCTCATTTCAATTCTGTGTGTATGTGTGTGTGTGTGTGTGTGCATGCGCATGCACGAGCTCAGTCACTTCGTCGTGTCCGACTCTTTTGCGGCCCAGTGGACGGTAGCCTGCCAGGCTTCTCTGTCCGTGGATTTTTTTTCCAGGCAAGAATACTGGACTGTGTTGCCATTTCCTTCTCCAGGGGATCTTCCAAACCCAGGAATCTCCTGCATTTCCTGCATCTCTTGCATCTCCTGCATTGGCAGGTAGATTCCTTACCACTATGCCACCTGGGAAGCCCCTTAGTTTTCTTTCTGTCTCTCCCCACCCAAATCTTTTTCCTCATGATTTTAATCTCTCCTATTTTTTGTTCTGTGATTTATAATATTTCTCCCCCTTGATCTTTAGGGTCGGATGTTTAGATCTCTATACTCTTCACATCATCCACTGATAGATACTTTGGTTTACCAACTAAATGTCTTTGTAATATTTCATTGTCTCCTTAAATAATGCTATCGTGTGATTTTTGGTGTTCAAGTTGTTCTTCATCCTTTCTACTGTCTTTTTCCCCTTAAATTTCATCAGGACACCTATTCTCTGTTTTTCTTACTCTTCTTATCTGAGGAAGTGAATCCCCATAGTTATTTTGTTATTTTTTTGTGTTTGCCCACGGGAATCAGGCAGGCATTGGAGAAAATTTGTATATCCTATAATTTAAATAAGATGATATGGAAGAACACTTAATTTACATATAATATCTAAAATTATTGAGAACCTTCTTTGAGCCTAACATTATATCTTATTTAATCATCACAATAGTCCTATCAGTTATATACTACTATGATTTCAATAATAATGATAATAAACACTATCTAAATGATTTTCATTTCTTCTTCACTATAGACATTTAAGAATGTACTTTTTCTTCTGTACAATTTCAAGTAGGTATTCATGGATTAATTATTCTTAACTGCTTATAGCTTCTACAATGTATTCTTTACATTTATTTCTTCAACTGACTGCTTTATACCTTTCTGATTTTATGGTCTATAGTTATTAATTTCCACCTCCTACATTTTACCACAGACCCAGAGATAGAGTAACTTTGATGCTTATGATGAAAAAAGTTTAGTTGAGTTGCTAATTTTTTTAAACTCCTTCTTAATACATTGTTGTTTAGTTTCTAAGCTGTGTATGACTCTTTTGTGGCCCATGGACTATAGCTTGCCAGGTTCCTCTGTTCATGGGATTTCCCAGGCAAGAATACTGGAGTGGGTTGTCATTTCCTTCTCTGGGGGATATACCTTACCCAGGACGGAACCTGGTCTCCTGCATTAATTGGCGGATTCCTTACCATTAAACCACCAGGGAAGCCCCTCTATCTTAGTACATAGGAAGGCATAAAAGGTTGGTTATTCAAGATAAAGTCACTTGACACACCGTTTGTAAAAGCTGGAAAATCCCTAGTGCAGAATTTATCATTTCATATTTCCTAAATTTATTCTAAACTGTTACTACTCCTGTTTTGTTGTTCATTTTACTCCATTTTCTGTCTTGATGTTTGATTATTTCTCTAATTATTACCAAGAGAAATCATTAGAAATCCAGCGCTATGCTAAAACCTACTGCTGTTAAGTTGCTTCAGTCATGTCTGACTCTTTGCAACCCTATAAATGGTAGCCCACCAGATTCCTCTATTCATGGGATTCTCCAGGCAAGAACACTGGAGTGGACTGCATTGCCATTGTCTTCCAGGGGATCTTCCACATGCAGGGACCAAACCAGGATCTCTTATGTCTCCTGCATTGAAAGACAGTTTCTTTATTACTACTGTGACCTGGGAAGTCCAAGTTAAAACCTCAGAAGGAGTAAATATTGAAAAGTTAAACTGAAGTAAATTAGTATAAGGTAGACTTTCATACCAATAAAATGACATGTTTGTGAGAGATTACTCTATTTTTCTGTAACTTAGAAAAAAAAGCCCAGGTATATTAGACTCCTTCAGTTTTGTCTGACTAGCATCTACCTCCCCTTCTTCCAATAATAGAAACAACACCTCTTCTTTTGGGACTGGATCAAGTCCTTACCTTAGCCTCAAGACTGGATAGATGCTCTTTAAAGCAAAGTTTTGCCAAATTGTAGCCTAGGGGCAATGCTGAAGTACAATTGATCTATTAAAATAAAATTGCCATACTCAAGTGGTCATTCAGAGAATTTCATCCTCTGGCCTTGGTAATTACTCAGGGACAAAAGGGAGCTAATAGTGACCATTCCAGGAACTTTGGCCAAAGTGACAAGGACAGAGGCACTTTTATTCTTATGATGTTATTAAGGTGAATTCAGAGTATTTACCATCTTTGCCCGTATTTGAACATTGCCTGCATAGGAATTAAGAAAACATAGAGAACTAAAGTTGAGGGCTGAAATGAGTCAAGTTCCTGACAACACAGTTGCATCATTTGGATTCAGGGTTGTGTGTGTGTGTGTGTGTGTGCATTAGTCACTCAGTCATATCTGACTCTCTGTGACTGCTTAGACTGTAACCTGTCAGGCTTCTCTGTCCATGAGATTCTCCAGGCAAAAACACTGGAATGGTAGCCATTATCTTCTCCAGGGGATTTTCCTGACCTAGGATCCAACAGGGATGGCCTGCATTGCAGGTGGCTTCTTTAGCATCTGAGCCACCAGGGAAGCCCTCAAAGCAAATATCCCCCAAATTTACATCTACAGGAATTAGTACATTCATTTGGTGCCTAAGTTCTTTTGAGTTTTTGTCACTTATAACCAAGAGTCCTAAATTGCCAAGTAAGGCAATAATTCTGTAAGATACATTTCAGCCTACATATTGCCTATCTTAAATTCTTATAAATTTGGGTTAGGTAGATAATTTGGGTATGTGAAGTAAGCATATTCTTCCAGCTGTGTTTTATAAGCTGATATTATTACATGTTTCCAAAATTAGTGAACAAAATTAGGTAACCTATTGTGGAAAATCTTTGAACATGAAAAATTAGTGCTTTATTGGCATTAAAAGGAACTTTGGATTCTATATAGTCAGCATAATACGCTATGGTTGCTAGACCACTAAAGTCTGGCAATTTCATTTTAAGAGATCAATTCTGCCCTACTATTGCTCCTAGGCTACAACTTGGCCAAATTTCACTTTAAAGGGCATATTATGGCAAAGATCCAAACCCTTTCACAGCAAAAGCTGAATGCTAATGGAATTGTTATGATTTAAAACTGTGAAACACAATCTGTTTTTCAATGGAGGAAACAAAATACATAACCACAAATACTTCCAGTTTCTTAACTCAACCCTGAAGGATATTTTTGTGTTTTTATTCATTATTTAATGATGAGAGATACTGTAAAAAGGGTTACGGGTATTGTCAGTGCATCATATTAGAAGACCTAGCAGTCTTCTAGCTGGTAGATTTTGACAATACCACCTACTAGCTGGGTGACCTAGACCAAGTTACCGAATATCTTGTACCACCAGGACTAAATTGTAGCATGAATATTAAATGATAAAACACTTGTAAAATATTTTTCTGAGCCTGCATATAGAGAATGTTCAACATAAGGCTATTATGATGATGATGATGATGATTCTTATTGGCAGTAATGCTAAGAAAAGTAGTATTACTACTAGTAGAGTATTAACCATCAACTTTGGTTTTAGTGATTGGGAATTTTTACATGTATTACATTTTTCCTGCTTTTCTTTCCTTCTTTCTCCTTTTGTTTCTTCTTCCTTTTCTTCCTTTCCTATTCTTTTCTTTTTATTCTTCTTCCTTCCTTTCTCATCATTTGAAAATAACAGAAGAACCTGCTCAAGGAGAAACCCTAGGTGTGTCAAAAAAAAAAAAAAAAAAAAAAAAAAAACTAGCCCTTATTTCACAGGGAACAAAGACAAGAAAACTCTTGAAAACCAAAGAATTTTTCAGAAATATAATTAAGTAAAAATAACTCATGGGGCTTCTTTGGTGGTCCAGTGGGTAAAGAGTCTGCCTTGCAGTGCAAGGGGCACCGGTTTGATCCCTGGCCCAGGAAGCTCCCATGTGCCATTGAGCGACTGGATGGGTATTTCCAATTATGAGCCAGTGCTCTGCATGCACCCAGAGCTGGTACTCTGCAATGAGAGAGACCACTGCAATAGGAAGCCCACACAGGCCGAAGAATAAAGATGGATGTAAAGTAAATAAATTAATTAAAACCAACAACAACTCACAAATCTAAGAATCTAAACTTCCCAACCCAAAGTCACTGATGTATTTCAAATTTTCATTAAAAAAATTGTTTTTAAAATACACAGAAATCCCTTCAATCCCTATACACTAACAATGGAAAGTCAGAAATAGAAATTAAGGAAATAATCACATTCACCATTACAACATAAAGAATAATGGAATTGTTATGATTTAAAACTGTGAAACACAATCTGTTTCAATGGAGGAAACAAAATACTACCAAATACTTCCAGTTTCTTAACTCAACCCTGAAGGATATTTTGTGTTTTATTCATTATTTAATGATGAGAGATACTGTAAAGGGTTACGGGTATTGTCAGTGCATCATATTAGAAGACCTAGCAGTCTTCTAGCTGGTAGATTTTGACAATACCACCTACTAGCTGGGTGACCTAGACCAAGTTACCGAATATCTTGTACCACCAGGACTAAATTGTAGCATGAATATTAAATGATAAAACACTTGTAAAATATTTTTCTGAGCCTGCATATAGAGAATGTTCAACATAAGGCTATTATGATGATGATGATGATGATTCTTATTGGCAGTAATGCTAAGAAAAGTAGTATTACTACTAGTAGAGTATTAACCATCAACTTTGGTTTTAGTGATTGGGAATTTTTACATGTATTACATTTTTCCTGCTTTTCTTTCCTTCTTTCTCCTTTTGTTTCTTCTTCCTTTTCTTCCTTTCCTATTCTTTTCTTTTTATTCTTCTTCCTTCCTTTCTCATCATTTGAAAATAACAGAAGAACCTGCTCAAGGAGAAACCCTAGGTGTGTCAAAAAAAAAAAAAAAAAAAACTAGCCCTTATTTCACAGGGAACAAAGACAAGAAAACTCTTGAAAACCAAAGAATTTTTCAGAAATATAATTAAGTAAAAATAACTCATGGGGCTTCTTTGGTGGTCCAGTGGGTAAAGAGTCTGCCTTGCAGTGCAAGGGGCACCGGTTTGATCCCTGGCCCAGGAAGCTCCCATGTGCCATTGAGCGACTGGATGGGTATTTCCAATTATGAGCCAGTGCTCTGCATGCACCCAGAGCTGGTACTCTGCAATGAGAGAGACCACTGCAATAGGAAGCCCACACAGGCCGAAGAATAAAGATGGATGTAAAGTAAATAAATTAATTAAAACCAACAACAACTCACAAATCTAAGAATCTAAACTTCCCAACCCAAAGTCACTGATGTATTTCAAATTTTCATTAAAAAAATTGTTTTTAAAATACACAGAAATCCCTTCAATCCCTATACACTAACAATGGAAAGTCAGAAATAGAAATTAAGGAAATAATCACATTCACCATTACAACATAAAGAATAAAATACCTAGGAATCAACCTACCTAAAGAGACAGAATACCTGTATCCTGTTGAGGTGACAGAACTCACTGATGTATTAGCTATGGGGAATGAAGTAAAACGAGAAGTAGAGGACAACTGCTAGGTTTAGGGAATGAGGGACTGCAAGTACTGTGATGCCACTTATTGAAATGGGGAGAGTTTATGTTGCAAGTTAAGTAAATAGTTGTCAAACAGATTGGAAAAGAACAGTATTCCAAACAAAGTTAGGAACAGATTCATTTGCTAAGGCATGAAGGCTCTAAAGAATCTGACACATCCATGGAAAGAGAACATATTTGAAACAAAGCACATGAAGAGCACTGGATAAGGATGGGGCAGGTTGACAGACAGGGCTACTGATGTTACAGAGGACTGGATGACTGAGACTGGACTTGAGTCATTAGGTTGGAGAGGGATTGTGAGCCATATAGAGTTTAAAGCAACTAGTCATCTATAAAAAATAATCAAAGAATTCAGAAATGAAGATGCCACAGCAGAATAATCGGTTATACATATTGAGTGAATCTACATATATATCTCCATAGTAAACATGGTAAAATTAAGATTACAATATAGGATATAAATATTATACAAATATGATAAATGAAAAATAATATAACAAGAAAGAATCAGACTAAAGGAATTTGAAGGGCAAGAATGCATAATAATATCTAATGCTTGCAGAGAGTTCATTTAAAGTGAAAATTTTTTCTCACTAAAGAGTCTGCCTTGCAGTGCAAGGCACCGGTTTGATCCCTGGCCCAGGAAGCTCCCATGTGCCATTGAGCGACTGGATGGGTATTTCCAATTATGAGCCAGTGCTCTGCATGCACCCAGAGCTGGTACTCTGCAATGAGAGAGACCACTGCAATAGGAAGCCCACACAGGCCGAAGAATAAAGATGGATGTAAAGTAAATAAATTAATTAAAACCAACAACAACTCACAAATCTAAGAATCTAAACTTCCCAACCCAAAGTCACTGATGTATTTCAAATTTTCATTAAAAATTGTTTTAAAATACACAGAAATCCCTTCAATCCCTATACACTAACAATGGAAAGTCAGAAATAGAAATTAAGGAAATAATCACATTCACCATTACAACATAAAGAATAAAATACCTAGGAATCAACCTACCTAAAGAGACAGAATACCTGTATCCTGTTGAGGTGACAGAACTCACTGATGTATTAGCTATGGGGAATGAAGTAAAACGAGAAGTAGAGGACAACTGCTAGGTTTAGGGAATGAGGGACTGCAAGTACTGTGATGCCACTTATTGAAATGGGGAGAGTTTATGTTGCAAGTTAAGTAAATAGTTGTCAAACAGATTGGAAAAGAACAGTATTCCAAACAAAGTTAGGAACAGATTCATTTGCTAAGGCATGAAGGCTCTAAAGAATCTGACACATCCATGGAAAGAGAACATATTTGAAACAAAGCACATGAAGAGCACTGGATAAGGATGGGGCAGGTTGACAGACAGGGCTACTGATGTTACAGAGGACTGGATGACTGAGACTGGACTTGAGTCATTAGGTTGGAGAGGGATTGTGAGCCATATAGAGTTTAAAGCAACTAGTCATCTATAAAAAATAATCAAAGAATTCAGAAATGAAGATGCCACAGCAGAATAATCGGTTATACATATTGAGTGAATCTACATATATATCTCCATAGTAAACATGGTAAAATTAAGATTACAATATAGGATATAAATATTATACAAATATGATAAATGAAAAATAATATAACAAGAAAGAATCAGACTAAAGGAATTTGAAGGGCAAGAATGCATAATAATATCTAATGCTTGCAGAGAGTTCATTTAAAGTGTTCTAAGGGCTTAGTCCTCACAAAGCACTTTTGAGATATCTGCTGGTATTCTTACTATTATACAGTTGAGAACAACTGAGGTATGTAGAACTTAAGAAATATGCCAAGATGGAGATAAAAATTGCAAATGAAACAACTAACAAATAGTTAATCTCCAAAATATACAAGCAGGTCATACAGCTCAATACCAGGAAAACAAACAACCCAATCAAAAAGTGGACAGAAGACCTAAACAGACATTTCTCCAAAGAAAACTTATATATGGCCAACAAATACATGAAAAGATGATCAACATCACTCATTCTTAGAGAAATGCGAATCAAAACTACAGTGAGATACCACCTCACACCAGTCAGAATGGCCATCATCAAAAAAAAAAAAAAAAAATCTACAGACAATAAATGCTGGAGAGGTTGTGGAGAAAAGAGAACCTGCTTGCACTGCTGATGGGAATGCATATTGATCCAGTCACTGTGGAGAACTATGGAGATACCTTAAAAACTAGGGGTAAAAGTACTATATGATGCAGCAATCCCACTATTGGGCATATACCTTGAGAAAACCAAAATTGAAAAAAGACACGTATACCCCAGTGTTCATTGCAGTGCTACTTACAATCACTAGGTGGGGTCAATGTAGACATCCATTGGCAGATGAATGGATAAAGAAGCTGTGGTACTTAGATACAACTGAATATTGCTCAGTCATAAAAAGGAATATTACTCAGCCATAGTCAGTTCTAGTGAGGTGGATGAACCTAGAGCCCATTATACATAGTGAAGTCAGAAAGAGAAAAACAAATTTCACATATTAATGCATATATTTGGAATCTAGAAAAATGGTATCGATGAATTTATTTGCAGGCAGGAATGGAAATGTAGATATGGAGAGTAGACTTTGGACACAGCGGGGGAAGAGAAGGATGGAACAAATTGAAAGGGTAGCATTGAAGCATATACATTACCATATGTAAAACAGATAACAAATAGGAAGTTGCTGTGTAACACAGGAGTTTGACATGGGACTTTGTGACAAACTAGAGGAGTAGGATGGGATGGAAGATGAGGAGAGGTTCACAAGGAGGAGGCATATGTATACTAATGGCTTATTCACACTGTTGCATGGCAGAAGCCAGTATAATATTGCTGCTGGTATTCTTACTATTATACAGTTGAGAACAACTGAGGTATGTAGAACTTAAGAAATATGCCAAGATGGAGATAAAAATTGCAAATGAAACAACTAACAAATAGTTAATCTCCAAAATATACAAGCAGGTCATACAGCTCAATACCAGGAAAACAAACAACCCAATCAAAAAGTGGACAGAAGACCTAAACAGACATTTCTCCAAAGAAAACTTATATATGGCCAACAAATACATGAAAAGATGATCAACATCACTCATTCTTAGAGAAATGCGAATCAAAACTACAGTGAGATACCACCTCACACCAGTCAGAATGGCCATCATCAAAAAAAAAAAAAAAAAAATCTACAGACAATAAATGCTGGAGAGGTTGTGGAGAAAAGAGAACCTGCTTGCACTGCTGATGGGAATGCATATTGATCCAGTCACTGTGGAGAACTATGGAGATACCTTAAAACTAGGGGTAAAAGTACTATATGATGCAGCAATCCCACTATTGGGCATATACCTTGAGAAAACCAAAATTGAAAAAAGACACGTATACCCCAGTGTTCATTGCAGTGCTACTTACAATCACTAGGTGGGGTCAATGTAGACATCCATTGGCAGATGAATGGATAAAGAAGCTGTGGTACTTAGATACAACTGAATATTACTCAGTCATAAAAAGGAATATTACTCAGCCATAGTCAGTTCTAGTGAGGTGGATGAACCTAGAGCCCATTATACATAGTGAAGTCAGAAAGAGAAAAACAAATTTCACATATTAATGCATATATTTGGAATCTAGAAAAATGGTATCGATGAATTTATTTGCAGGCAGGAATGGAAATGTAGATATGGAGAGTAGACTTTGGACACAGCGGGGGAAGAGAAGGATGGAACAAATTGAAAGGGTAGCATTGAAGCATATACATTACCATATGTAAAACAGATAACAAATAGGAAGTTGCTGTGTAACACAGGGAGTTTGACATGGGACTTTGTGACAAACTAGAGGAGTAGGATGGGATGGAAGATGAGGGAGAGGTTCACAAGGGAGGAGGCATATGTATACTAATGGCTTATTCACACTGTTGCATGGCAGAAGCCAGTATAATATTGCAAAGCAGTTATTCTCCAATCTAAAATAATCTTTTAAAAAAAACACAAAATGCCAAAAAGAAAAGGAAATGCGCACAAAGGTATATAGCTATTGAGTGATATAGATACAGGACTTAAATATAACATTTTTATTTCAGAGTTCCATAACTTTTGGGGGGGGAGGAGAGCGAGCAGGTTGGGGAGGGAGCAGGGCAGGCGGGCCACTTCTATTGATCTTTCATTTATCTATTTTCATCCATCTTTGTTCTTTGGCCCATGTGGGCCTCCTATCGTGGTGGCCTCTGTTGTCACAGAGCACCAGCTCTGGGCACATGTGCTCCAGAGCTCTGGCTCGGTAATTGGACACATCGGTCCAGCAGCTCCACGGCACGTGAGATCCTCCCAGGTCAGTGATCGAACCAGCGCCCCTTGCACTACAAGACGGTGTCCTTACCCACTGGACCACCAGGGAAGCCCCAGAAATTGGAGTTTTGATGAGAAAAAATGGATTAAAATTATAGAAAATGCCCCAGACCTAAATACAGAGATATATTATTTTATTGCATTTTGCTTTATTGACCTTTTCATATACTGCAGTCTTTTACAAACTGAACTTTTGTGGCAACTTTACATCAAGCAAGTTGACTGTCTCCATCTCCCAAACATTATTTTTAAGTAAGGTATGTATATTGTTGCATTAGACATAGTGCTATGGCACATGTAATAGACTATGGTATCATGTAAACCTAACGGGGAAACCAAAAATATCAAACAACTTGCATTATTATAATTTTAACCTGATTGTGGTGGTCTAGCATCAAACCTACCTATCTCCAAGATTGAAATGACTTTCAAGAGCACATACAATGATTAAAGTAAAACTTACACTAAGGAATCCTCTGAAATACACATGGTTTTGAAGAAAAATTATTATTAATCAAAGGTGGAAGCACTTTTTAAGAATCAGCTCAAGACATTTAACTCCTATGAACCTTTCCCAAGAAGTTTTAGATGGTAAGCATATACATTACCATATGTAAAACAGATAACAAATAGGAAGTTGCTGTGTAACACAGGAGTTTGACATGGGACTTTGTGACAAACTAGAGGAGTAGGATGGGATGGAAGATGAGGGAGAGGTTCACAAGGGAGGAGGCATATGTATACTAATGGCTTATTCACACTGTTGCATGGCAGAAGCCAGTATAATATTGCAAAGCAGTTATTCTCCAATCTAAAATAATCTTTTAAAAAAAACACAAAATGCCAAAAAGAAAAGGAAATGCGCACAAGGTATATAGCTATTGAGTGATATAGATACAGGACTTAAATATAACATTTTTATTTCAGAGTTCCATAACTTTTGGGGGGGGAGGAGAGCGAGCAGGTTGGGGAGGGAGCAGGGCAGGCGGGCCACTTCTATTGATCTTTCATTTATCTATTTTCATCCATCTTTGTTCTTTGGCCCATGTGGGCCTCCTATCGTGGTGGCCTCTGTTGTCACAGAGCACCAGCTCTGGGCACATGTGCTCCAGAGCTCTGGCTCGGTAATTGGACACATCGGTCCAGCAGCTCCACGGCACGTGAGATCCTCCCAGGTCAGTGATCGAACCAGCGCCCCTTGCACTACAAGACGGTGTCCTTACCCACTGGACCACCAGGGAAGCCCCAGAAATTGGAGTTTTGATGAGAAAAAATGGATTAAAATTATAGAAAATGCCCCAGACCTAAATACAGAGATATATTATTTTATTGCATTTTGCTTTATTGACCTTTTCATATACTGCAGTCTTTTACAAACTGAACTTTTGTGGCAACTTTACATCAAGCAAGTTGACTGTCTCCATCTCCCAAACATTATTTTTAAGTAAGGTATGTATATTGTTGCATTAGACATAGTGCTATGGCACATGTAATAGACTATGGTATCATGTAAACCTAACGGGGAAACCAAAAATATCAAACAACTTGCATTATTATAATTTTAACCTGATTGTGGTGGTCTAGCATCAAACCTACCTATCTCCAAGATTGAAATGACTTTCAAGAGCACATACAATGATTAAAGTAAAACTTACACTAAGGGAATCCCTCTGAAATACACATGGTTTTGAAGAAAAATTATTATTAATCAAAGGTGGAAGCACTTTTTAAGAATCAGCTCAAGACATTTAACTCCTATGAACCTTTCCCAAGAAGTTTTAGATGGTATTTTCCACCAACATGAGAAAGAAAACCAAGAAAGAGGTACAGGAAAATCTTAGGATATTCAGTCTCATGATGGTAGTGGCATTTAAGGCCTAGAGATGAAATGTCTATATTGTAACCAAATAAAACAAAGGTCCAACAATGAGGAACTCAAACAACAAAATGGTACTTGTTTTTCAAAACATCAAGTGGAGAATTTTAGGTTTGTTAAAAAGTTAGGAAGCAAAATTGACAGTTGGTATATAGGCAACTAAAGAAACAAAAACAAATAAAAACTTTAAGAAAAAAATAAAGTTATATAAGAAGAGAAATGTAATTATCATTGTATTGATGATCTCTGAATAACATTTACATAATTATATTGATAATATAAACTAAATATTTAAGTCCAAATGGTGAAATATCTCTATTATCAGAATAAGACTGAAGAATGTGTGAGAGTGCGTCAGAGGAATATGGCAGGGGTGAAAGAACAGGGATGTACAGAACTAAATTCTTATCTTTCATAATGTAATATTCATAGATAGTGTTTAAAATTAAAAGAATCAAAAAATACTAAAAAGCATATTAATTGGAATTATAGAATTAAATCCTAGAATATATAGCTTAATGTTTGGCATTGCGTATAGAGAAGTGGAATGAGATTGGATGGGTCAAGGTTCTATTGGGTTTTTTTTGTTTGTTTGTTTTTTGGGGGGTGGGGGTCGGGTTGGGGAGGGAGGGGAGCAGGCGGGCCACTTCTATTGGTCTTTCGTTTCTCTATGTTCATCCGTCTTTTTTCTTTGACTCCTGTGGGCCTCCCATTGGGCGTGGCGTCTGTTGCTGCAGAGCACCAGCTCTGGGCGCATGCGCTCCAGAGCTCTGGCTCGGTAATTGGACACATCCATCCAGCCTCTCCGCGGCACGTGGGATCTTCCCAGGCCAGGGCTCGAACCAGCGCCCCTTGCACTGCAAGGTGGTGTCCTTACCCACTGGACAACCAGGGGAAGCCCTCTACTGTTTTTTATTATAAACTCAGTAGTATTATTGGACTTTTAAAATGTACATACATGTATAAAAATCTCTTCAGGTAACAAATTTTCATGTATCTATAAAAGCAATAGTCATATCTAAAAATGTTCCAAGAAAATTTGATGTTTGTTGAAAAAAATCACATTTTCATGATGTATCTTCAAGTTAGGAAGATAAACATATTTTTGAAGATAAAGTGATCACATATAATTCAGATCAGCTATGTTGATGTGCTCTGTTGCTCAGCAGTTGTGTCTGACTCTTTGCAACCCTATGTACTATAGTTCACCAGGGTCCTCTGTCCGTGGAATTTTCCAGGCAAAAATACTGGAGTGGGTTGCCATTTCTTCCTTCAGGGGAAGATTTCCCTATGTAGGTATGGAACCCATCTCTTTTGTGTCTCCTGAATTGGCAGGCAGATTCTTTACCACTAGCATCACCTAGGAACCCTCAGATCAGAAAGCATCTTTTTTTGTCTTTTGTTATTCACCAGATGAAGTCTGAGTGGCCAGGAAATAGTGAAACTAGATATTGAAATATTTTAGGAGTTTTGACTCATCCATCCCTCATTTCCCCAATAATCCTGTTAAATGAAATTTAACTGAGGTTGTTGTTGAGTCACTCATTTGTGTCTGACTCTTTGTGACACCGTGGACTATCGCCCACCAGGCTCCTCTGTTCATGGAATTTTCCAAGCAAGATTACAGGAGTGGGTTGCCATTTTTGTGATGTTAGAGTCTGCCATTTTTTTTTAGAGGGATGATTTAATTTATACTTCTTACAGGAATTTATTCACTGATTATCCAGGTTATAAGTGACAGTTTGGGAATACATGGGTTACTGGGATGTCTTTAATCCTTCTGTGTCTCTCCTCCTAGTATCACCTCATGTGATTTCCTTATTGACCTAAACTGGCTTTCACTGAGGAGCTCTTGAGTGAAACTACTACTGAATGGCACTTGGGTTTTCAAAATTCTTTCCTCTGTCAGAAGGGAATCCTACAAACACATGCACACACACACATATGCACAAAAGCACAGAAACTTAGAATAATATTTCAAAATTATAGTAACTCATAATGGAACTTATATGCTCACTCTATTCACTGACTATAATTAACAACAGGTAATTTATGTCATTTAAAAAATATTTTATTTGGCTGCTAGGGTCTTAGTTGCTGCACATTAGCTCCAGAGAGCAGGACTTCCACAGTTGTGGCATGTGGGCTTTCTAGTTGTGGCACACTGGCTTAGAGCACATTAGCTCAATATTTGAAGTGTGTCAGCTTAATTGCTCGAAGGCATGTGTGATCTTAGTTTCCTGAGGAGGGGCTGAACCCACGTCTTCTGCATTGCAAGGCAGATTTTTAACCACTGGACCATCAGGGAAGTCCCTATTTATGTGTTTTATACTTATAAAATTACTTTATAATTCTTATAAAATTGCCTAATCCTTTTAGTTAAATTATTTGTTACAATTATTTGCCACATGAGTGACAAATAATTAGTAGTGTACATTACTACTACCAAACACATTCACCTAGTTACCACTAGCATCACCTAGGAACCCTCAGATCAGAAAGCATCTTTTTTTGTCTTTTGTTATTCACCAGATGAAGTCTGAGTGGCCAGGAAATAGTGAAACTAGATATTGAAATATTTTAGGAGTTTTGACTCATCCATCCCTCATTTCCCCAATAATCCTGTTAAATGAAATTTAACTGAGGTTGTTGTTGAGTCACTCATTTGTGTCTGACTCTTTGTGACACCGTGGACTATCGCCCACCAGGCTCCTCTGTTCATGGAATTTTCCAAGCAAGATTACAGGAGTGGGTTGCCATTTTTGTGATGTTAGAGTCTGCCATTTTTTTTTAGAGGGATGATTTAATTTATACTTCTTACAGGAATTTATTCACTGATTATCCAGGTTATAAGTGACAGTTTGGGAATACATGGGTTACTGGGATGTCTTTAATCCTTCTGTGTCTCTCCTCCTAGTATCACCTCATGTGATTTCCTTATTGACCTAAACTGGCTTTCACTGAGGAGCTCTTGAGGGAAACTACTACTGAATGGCACTTGGGTTTTCAAAATTCTTTCCTCTGTCAGAAGGGAATCCTACAAACACATGCACACACACACATATGCACAAAAGCACAGAAACTTAGAATAATATTTCAAAATTATAGTAACTCATAATGGAACTTATATGCTCACTCTATTCACTGACTATAATTAACAACAGGTAATTTATGTCATTTAAAAAATATTTTATTTGGCTGCTAGGGTCTTAGTTGCTGCACATTAGCTCCAGAGAGCAGGACTTCCACAGTTGTGGCATGTGGGCTTTCTAGTTGTGGCACACTGGCTTAGAGCACATTAGCTCAATATTTGAAGTGTGTCAGCTTAATTGCTCGAAGGCATGTGTGATCTTAGTTTCCTGAGGAGGGGCTGAACCCACGTCTTCTGCATTGCAAGGCAGATTTTTAACCACTGGACCATCAGGGAAGTCCCTATTTATGTGTTTTATACTTATAAAATTACTTTATAATTCTTATAAAATTGCCTAATCCTTTTAGTTAAATTATTTGTTACAATTATTTGCCACATGAGTGACAAATAATTAGTAGTGTACATTACTACTACCAAACACATTCACCTAGTTACTTTTAAATTAATTCATAAACAGCTTCTTCAAGCTTCCTCTTGTCCTTTTATTCAATTGAGAAACATTTTAAAAATACTGTATTCTAGGGCTTCCCTGGTGGTCCAGTGGGCAAGACACTGCCTTGCACTGCAAGGGGCACCAGTTCGATCCCTGGCCTGAGAGGATCCCATGTGCCGCGAAGCGGCTGGACCGATGTGTCCAACTACGGAGCCGGAGCTCTGGAGCACATTTGCCCAGAGCTGGTGCTCTGCAGCAACAGAGGCCACCGCAATGGGAGGCCCACACAGGCCAAAGAACAAAGATGGTTGAAAATAGATAAATGAAAGACCAATAGAAGTGGCCAAAAAAAAAAAAAAAAAAGCATTATATTCTAAAAGAGATGTTTTACTTTGTTGTTCATTTTTACCTTACTCTTATATGAGACTTTTATTGTGATCATCATCACCTAGTACATATTCAAACTATGCTCAAGCTTTGATGATTCTTTCACTAAGCTTTTGATGTAGTTTAATCCATATTAAAGAGCGGGAAGTTCTTATACTACATAAACCATTGCTATACAGGATATCTTAGAATTCTTTGTGACCTTCAAAGATAATACTTGCTCACAGGAACCACCATCCTTCCAGAGGAGGAAAATTAAAGAGAAGCTATTTCTTGCATTGCATGCATTTTCTCTAGAAATTATTGTTGTTCAATAGCTAAGAAGTGTCCAGCTCTTTGTGACCCCATGAACTTTAGCATGCCAGGCTTCTCTGTCCTTCACTATCTCCTGGAGTTTGCTCAAATGCATATCCATTGAGTCGATGGTGCCATTCAACCATCTCATCTTCTCCTCCTGCCCTCAATCTTTCCCAGCATCAGGATCTTACCCAATGAATTGGCTTTCTCTATATGGACTGAGTTTTATGAATATTTCCACAAAAAGAAGTGACCAAATTGTTATTTCCTATCTTTTACAAAGTCAAAAGTCACTGAAATTTGGGTTACTACCAAACAATATGGTGCCAAAATGCAGCTATTGGATTGGAGTTTTACAGGTGTGTTAGACTGAGGATTGAGGGTCCAGATGCTGAAATGTGGGAAGACAGACAGGCAATAACTAAGGAGCGTGAAAATACTCTGAAGGCTTAATGATTCCTATACTAATCTTTAATATATTTTCATCAATGTTAAGAAAGAAAGTTCAAATACAACCAAAGCTATTGCCTTAGATTTTTTCCTAAAATTCTTTATGATCACAAAAGGCAAAGGGAAAAGAAAACTTTATACTCAATTGGTTATGGTTAAGTAGAAATACACTACCTGTATACAGAATTCTATACATAATGTTGTTGATATTGTTTAATTGCTATTGTGGCCTACTCTTTTGCAATCCCATGGACTATAGCCCATGAGACTCCTTTATCTATGGGATTTTCCATACTGGACTGGGTTGAGATTTCCTTCTTCAGTGGATCCTTCCAGCCTAGGGATCAAGCCTAAGTCTCCTGCCTCAGCAGGTGGATTCTTTACCACTGAGGCACCAGGGAACCCTTATACAGAATACTTGCTGAAAAAGGAGAGAGAAGATATCAAACAATAAAGGAAAATGGGCTTGTAAAGAGGCTTTTGGGGACTTCCTTGGTGGTGAATACTCCGTGCTTCCACTGCAGGGGGTGCAGATTGAGTCTCTGTCACAGAACAAAAAAACCTGCATGCCACACAGCATGGCCAAAAAAAAAAAAAAATGGATAAAAAATAAAATCGGGAAAAGTGGCTTACTCACTGGAAGTATATATGCTTAAGAGACTACAGCGCATAACATCTGAAATAAGAATTGACCTAAAACATCTGAGACCTGTGATTACTACTTAGGATACACAGCTTTGATGAAGAAGTCAGAATATAAGACTACAATAGCTGAGAGACCAAAGTTTCCTTTTATGTAGTGTTGTTTTTTTTTTCTTATGTGCATCAAGAGAGGTCTTACATCAAAATCTAATAATGTATTTGATTTGAAATATTCTCTTTGCAATTTACTTTATAAATTTTTTCTAGTTTGACTTGTTATGAATATTTCCAAAAAAAGAAGTGACCAAATTGTTATTTCCTATCTTTTACAAAGTCAAAAGTCACTGAAATTTGGGTTACTACCAAACAATATGGTGCCAAAATGCAGCTATTGGATTGGAGTTTTACAGGTGTGTTAGACTGAGGATTGAGGGTCCAGATGCTGAAATGTGGGAAGACAGACAGGCAATAACTAAGGAGCGTGAAAATACTCTGAAGGCTTAATGATTCCTATACTAATCTTTAATATATTTTCATCAATGTTAAGAAAGAAAGTTCAAATACAACCAAAGCTATTGCCTTAGATTTTTTCCTAAAATTCTTTATGATCACAAAAGGCAAAGGGAAAAGAAAACTTTATACTCAATTGGTTATGGTTAAGTAGAAATACACTACCTGTATACAGAATTCTATACATAATGTTGTTGATATTGTTTAATTGCTATTGTGGCCTACTCTTTTGCAATCCCATGGACTATAGCCCATGAGACTCCTTTATCTATGGGATTTTCCATACTGGACTGGGTTGAGATTTCCTTCTTCAGTGGATCCTTCCAGCCTAGGGATCAAGCCTAAGTCTCCTGCCTCAGCAGGTGGATTCTTTACCACTGAGGCACCAGGGAACCCTTATACAGAATACTTGCTGAAAAAGGAGAGAGAAGATATCAAACAATAAAGGAAAATGGGCTTGTAAAGAGGCTTTTGGGGACTTCCTTGGTGGTGAATACTCCGTGCTTCCACTGCAGGGGGTGCAGATTGAGTCTCTGTCACAGAACAAAAAAACCTGCATGCCACACAGCATGGCCAAAAAAAAAAAAAAATGGATAAAAAATAAAATCGGGAAAAGTGGCTTACTCACTGGAAGTATATATGCTTAAGAGACTACAGCGCATAACATCTGAAATAAGAATTGACCTAAAACATCTGAGACCTGTGATTACTACTTAGGATACACAGCTTTGATGAAGAAGTCAGAATATAAGACTACAATAGCTGAGAGACCAAAGTTTCCTTTTATGTAGTGTTGTTTTTTTTTTCTTATGTGCATCAAGAGAGGTCTTACATCAAAATCTAATAATGTATTTGATTTGAAATATTCTCTTTGCAATTTACTTTATAAATTTTTTTCTATTTGTTTTGCTTAATTTTATCTTATAGTTACATTTCTCAGAATGAGTAGACCCTATACTTTATCCTATCAACAAAAATTATTGGTATAATGATTCATTAAAAAAAAAAACTTCTGACAGTCCTAATAAACTCTGATACGTCATTATTTTACTCAAGCTTCATTTTCTCATATTCGTTCCTAATGTCCTGAAAGAAGAGATTTTCAGAATTCCTATGACTCATTCAATAAGGCATCCATTGACATTAAACCATATCTTAACCTATTAAGCCATACCTTAGCAGGATGCAAAATTAGAGAAGACTTATTACAATTTGAAAAAAAATGTTAAACTATATTACCACAAAGTAATATTTAATAATGCATTGGGACAAAAGAAAACTGTCTTAGAGGACTGAGGAAAAAACCACACTACACTGCAAAGAGAGACATAAATATAGATAGGGTGATGGGAAATAAAAACCCACCTTCTACTTAGTAACTCTGTCATGCTCTTAACTGCGAGTTCTAGTAAGACCACAGCTCTTTGATTGCCAGGAGAAGAGGGCTACGCACAGAACCATCATGCAGTGGGGCACCATCTGGTGACAGAATGAAGAAAACCCACAAAGAGAGCTGATTAAATCTGCATGAATTCTGTACCCAACGATGGGGGAGAAAGAAACAGGGAATCAAAGGAAAGGCAGTTACATTCCCTCATGTTTCTCTCTGGCATTCTCCCACATTGAATTCTAACAACGTTCTTCCTATCACCAGACTTATGGAATATCCAATTGAAGAAAAATCAGGTTTGTTTTTCTTTTCCAAGAGAAGTAAGTGCATTTTAAGCAAGTCTTTACATTTGGAACATTTCCCAAGCTGTCTTCACTAACGCTTTGCACTCGAAGTCATTGCTTGCCCTTTGTTAAGAAAAAAAAAAGAAAAGAAAATCCAATAATTTTAAGACTTTATCACCTGGAGCTAGAATTTGGATCTTTGATTATTTAATTTTAGAATTTCCTATATACCCTTCATGTGAAGTACAGAGTAAGATGCTTATAAAGTCAAGGAAATGTAATGAAAGCATAATGCCGAAATAATGAACTAGGATCAAACTACTTCGCAAAGTTGCCAAAGTGTAGTTATGAGTAGTAGTAGTAATCAATTCACCTCAATCTCTCTTCCATCTGCATGAAGCTAGGGCAAGAAAAAACTTTCTGCTTTTGATTTGGTTAGGTTTCATTTGCTAATGCAAATTGTTCCAGGATCCTATTGATACTTACATATGTGTTATAATAAAAAAAAAAAAATGAGGTCTGTGCTTCAAGAAAGAAAAAACTGCTTTTTTGCTGGGTCCTATCCCTTTAAAGTCAATACTGTTTCTAAGTTCTCAGGCTGACCCTAAATTAAAAAAAAAAGAAAGAGGTCTGAAGGAAATGCTCCTGCAGGACTAAAGTAATCCTATAAGTGTTTTACTGCACAGCTGAGGCCTGGAGGCTTCAGTGGATTATGGTCTCGCTGCCCTAATGGAATTCCTCTGAGTCCAGTGGAAGTTGGGGAAAGGCTCTTGACCCCACCATCCCTGCTGCCCCAAGAAAAGTGTAGAGATATGGTGATTTTTGTTTTTTCTAAATAAACTCTTTTACCTGTTTCAGTTAACTTGTACATTGCCAGAAAAGCATAGGGAAACACAGGTAAAAGAAACCTGATTTCATTCATTCACTCACCTATTCAAATATTTATTGAACATATACTAAATGCCAACCAGGTACTTTGCTAGGTAACAGAAAACCATTTTTTTAAAAGACAGATGTGATCTTTGCTGTCATAGAGTCTATAACCCAGCGTTTGAAGTGGACAGTAAACATAGCACAACTATTGCCCAATTTTTTATTTCTACATTGTTTTAAAGTCTTAAAAGCAAAGGTACTAGGTGAGACGTGTTAACGCTGCACCTGATGCAGTAGCATCGTTCACTTTTATACAGTTTATAAAATGCCTTCACATGTGAAATTGTGTTAGGCCCAAAAGACAGTCCCATGGAAGGACTTGTGTGTGTGCATGTGTGTGTGCTCAGTTGTGGCTGACTCTTTACAACTCCATAGCCTTTAACTCACTAGGCTCCTCTGTCCATGGGATTATCCAGACAAAAATACTGGAGGGGGTTGCCATATCCTCTTCCAGGGAATCTTCCCCACTCAGAGATCCAACCCAAGTCTCCTGCATTGCCAGTGGATTCTTTACGTCGGAGCCGCCTAGGAAGCATGGAAGGAAGAGAGGTTGTTAATTATCATTGAACAGTTGAAGGACTTGCAGGCTCTGAGATTAAGTGTACTTCACAAAGTCACGATTTAGTGATCAAACAACAGGGTCACCAAGCTAGTGCAACACTGGGCCAGGAGAGAGGCTCAGACTGCTTACACTGCAGCCATTTTTAAAAATAAAACTTTTGAGAAAGTTGTCTATTTTGTTGGTTATCCCTCACAACAGTCCTCAGCCAAAAACAGCTGAACGTAAGTTTTTATATTTCTTCTCAACATAGGTTTCTATATTTAAGTCACTTGCCCAGAGTTACCCAGCTCTTTTAAATCTAAAAATAATGACAATTTGGGTATAAAAATCTCCATACTTCAACATTTTTAAATGACTTCATAACTATCACTTTAGTAAGAAATAAGTCCTTTTGAATGTTTCTGCTCTTTTCTTTCTCCACAAGTGGGGAAACATGGAAGCAATCACATTGGTGGAATACTATGAGTAAAACAAAATTTTCATTGCATCAAATCTGGACTAGAAACAGGCAGTTTATTTTCTCCTTTAAAAACTCATGTGTTGCAAAAGTAATAAATATATACCTGATTTTTGGTAATAAATTAAAACAATGGAAAAGGATATAAGAAAAGCAGGACTGTTTCTCCTGGTCCACTTCCTTCGCCAGATAAACACTGTTGACATTGTTAAACAGGTAAACCCTGTTTGGTGTAAACTGTTTCAGAAGTTTGTTTTATATGTTAGTTTTATTTTACAGTCTTTGATGTAACAAACAAGGCTGTAACATACTTTTGTTCCAGTTTTTGGGCACAAACAAAGCATTACTACACAATAAATGTCTAGGAGTAAAACTGCAGGCCAGTATTTTTTCACATCATTTTTGAGTAAAGAAAGTGCATTCCCAAAAGTCTAACCATCTTATACTACCTGCAGCCTTGCAAGTGACTGCCGTACTTTTTTCATCAATTTTATTAAGTTATAGTTAACAAATAAGATAAAAAGCTATTTAAAGTGAATGCTGTGATGATTTGATATACATATACTGTATAAAAGGATTCCTCCCCTCTAGTTAAGTAATACATCTATGACATCACATATTTACTTTTTTTCTTATGATAAGAACAATTAAGGTTAACTCTCAGCAAATTTCAAGTATATAATACAACCATAGTCACCATATTATAACTAGGTCCTCAGACCTGTTCATCTTATAACTGAGAGTCTGTACCCTTTTATTAACCACTCCTTATTTCTCACACCTTCCTGTCCCTGGTAACCACTTTTTTTATCCTCTGTTTCAATGAGTTCTACTTTTTCCCCTTATGATTTCACATGTGATTCCATGAAGTATTTATCTTTGTCTGACTTATTTTATTTAGCATGCTACTGTCTAGATTCATTCACGTGACTACAAATGATATCATTTCATTCTCTTTTAAACGGAAATAATAGTCTATATGTATGTATCACAGCTATTGACAGATTGTTTCCATACCTTAACTATTGTGAATAATGCTGCAATGAACATAGGACTGCAACCCTTTTTAGTATGGTGCTAGTGGTAAAGAACCCACCTGACAATGCAGGAGACACAAACGATGAGGATTCAATCCCTAGGTCAAGAAGATCCCCTGGAGGAGATCATGGCAGCCCACTCCAGTATTCTTGCCTGGAAAATCCCATGGACAGAGGAGCCTGGCAGGCTACAGTCTATGGGGTCAAAAAGAGTTGGACACAACTAAAGCAACTTAGTATGCATACATGAAACCTAATAGCAAAAAAACTGTCATTTAATTTGCATCCACCTAATTAGTAGTGACAGTGTGTCAGTATGTCAAATTACATAGTTTTTATTTCTATATTTTTTCCCTTTTTGAATCCTTTGTTAACTATTCTACTTTTTATTGTGGATGAGTTTTCTTTCTTAATGATTTGAAAGACCTCTTTGTAAATTTGTATATGTTTGTGTGTATATACTAATATTGAAAATATTTTCTCTTGATCAGTCAGTGGTGTTTTAATGTCACTTCCATTTTTTTTTAACCACAACATATTTTAAGAAAACAGGCTGATTGTCTCTTCTCCATTTGATAATCAGGTAATACCATTGATTAAGATGCCCTGCCTTCTTAAAACCTGTGTGGTGAAATGAGATTTATATTCTTTGCTGGACCAAATCCATTTGCTTTTTAATGAATGGGACTCATATGCTTCACTTTGGACATGAATCATCTGTACCATCATTAGCCTTCCATAAACTAACTTTCATCTCTATAGAATTGCTATAGACCTACCAAAAAAAATCAAATGTTCACACTTCCATATAAACAGCCACTTCTCAGAGAATCTGCTAGACAACACTTTGCATGCTACTGAAAGAACAATCAGTAATCTTTTTCTTTCTTTTTTCTTTTTCTTTCTTTCTCTCAAAAGTCTTTCAACATAATGACCCTTTAGTCACTGTCCTCATCATTTATTAGGTCACACTAGATATATGGATATAATATTCTGTAGATATCTGTTAAGTTCAGTTTGAAGTCTATTGTGTTATTTAAGATCACTGCTCCCATACTGATTTGCTGTCTGGATGATCTGTCCATAATATCAGTAGAATGTTAATGTTCCCTAATATTACTGTATTATTTTCTCAATTTCTCCCTTTATGTCTAGTAATATTTGCCCTATATATTTAGGTACTCCTGAATTGGGTATGTATATTAATAAATATAATATCCTCTTGTATCTATCATTTTATCATTATATAATGCCCTTCTTTGTCTTTTGTTATAACTTTTGCTTTAGAGGCTAATTTGTCTGATTTGAATATTGCTACCTCCTCTTTCTTGTCATTATCATTTGTATGAAATATCTTTTTCCATCCCTTTTCTTTCAGTCTATGTGTGTCTTTAGCCCTGAAGTCAATTTCTTACAGGTAGCACACTGAAGAGATTTGATTTTGTGTCCAATCAGCTACCCTATGTCTTGTCCTTTTTTGATCAGAGCATTTAGGTCATTGGCATTTAACCTTAGAAATCATTTAGCCTTACTGGGATTCCTTAGTGTATGACTCTTTGTTTTCCTCTTGTTGTGGTTAGAATCCTCTTTTATCTCTAACTTTTGCTATTTTAATTATGATACGTCTTGGTGTGGTTCGGTTTGGGTTTATCTTATTGGGGAATCTTCTGTGCTTCCTGTACTTGGATATATGTTTCCTTCCTCAGGTTTGGGGAATTTCTAATAATATTTTTTCCAAATATATTTGTGATTCTCTTCTCTGTCTCTTCTCCTCCTGGAACCCTTATAATGAATGAATGAATGAATGAATGAATGTTGCCATGTTTAGTATTTGCCCAGAGGTCTTATATATTATTCTTGTTTCTTTTTTTTCTTTCAGTTGTCTTTCTTTCTGCTCTTCTGATTGGGTGATTTTCATTATTCTGTCTTACAAATCACTTATGTGTTCTTCTGTGTCATTTAGTCTGCACTTGCTTCTAGACTGTGTTTTATTTCAGATATTGAATTATCTATTTTTGATTGAGTCCTTTTTATATTTTCTAGTATCTTGTTAAGATCTGTGTTTAGATCAATTGTTTTTTCTAATTCAGTTAGCAGTCTCATCACCAACGTTTTGAATTATCTGGTATATTGTTTATTTTTTGTTCTTTTACTTGAGACTAGTTCCGCTGCCTTTTCAAGTTACTTAACTTTCTCGGCCTCTAGTTACCTACTGTAGTCTTGAAGGGGTGTTCTTATGTGGGAGTACCTCCATGCAGACTGTGTGTGCCCATGCCTTTTGTGGGAGGGCTGGATTTGATTGTGTCAGTCAAGGCTTTCTTCAGGGAGTGCTGGCAGCTGCCACCTTGGTAGGGGATGGGTCTGGAGACTGAGAAGCTGGAGCCTGAGCAGGGTGTGGGTTGGGACTTCTTCTCTGCTTAGTGGCTGTCACCACCCTGTCAGAGGCAGAGTCAGCTTTCCAAGTAGCTAAAGCCCCAACATCCCCCCTATGGTAGAGGCTAATTTGTCTACCTTTTGATACTTTTCTTAGATGTGTGTCTTTAGCCCTGAAGTCAATTTCTTACAGGTAGCACACTGAAGAGATTTGATTTTGTGTCCAATCAGCTACCCTATGTCTTGTCCTTTTTTGATCAGAGCATTTAGGTCATTGGCATTTAACCTTAGAAATCATTTAGCCTTACTGGGATTCCTTAGTGTATGACTCTTTGTTTTCCTCTTGTTGTGGTTAGAATCCTCTTTTATCTCTAACTTTTGCTATTTTAATTATGATACGTCTTGGTGTGGTTCGGTTTGGGTTTATCTTATTGGGGAATCTTCTGTGCTTCCTGTACTTGGATATATGTTTCCTTCCTCAGGTTTGGGGAATTTCTAATAATATTTTTTCCAAATATATTTGTGATTCTCTTCTCTGTCTCTTCTCCTCCTGGAACCCTTATAATGAATGAATGAATGAATGAATGAATGTTGCCATGTTTAGTATTTGCCCAGAGGTCTTATATATTATTCTTGTTTCTTTTTTTTCTTTCAGTTGTCTTTCTTTCTGCTCTTCTGATTGGGTGATTTTCATTATTCTGTCTTACAAATCACTTATGTGTTCTTCTGTGTCATTTAGTCTGCACTTGCTTCTAGACTGTGTTTTATTTCAGATATTGAATTATCTATTTTTGATTGAGTCCTTTTTATATTTTCTAGTATCTTGTTAAGATCTGTGTTTAGATCAATTGTTTTTTCTAATTCAGTTAGCAGTCTCATCACCAACGTTTTGAATTATCTGGTATATTGTTTATTTTTTGTTCTTTTACTTGAGACTAGTTCCGCTGCCTTTTCAAGTTACTTAACTTTCTCGGCCTCTAGTTACCTACTGTAGTCTTGAAGGGGTGTTCTTATGTGGGAGTACCTCCATGCAGACTGTGTGTGCCCATGCCTTTTGTGGGAGGGCTGGATTTGATTGTGTCAGTCAAGGCTTTCTTCAGGGAGTGCTGGCAGCTGCCACCTTGGTAGGGGATGGGTCTGGAGACTGAGAAGCTGGAGCCTGAGCAGGGTGTGGGTTGGGACTTCTTCTCTGCTTAGTGGCTGTCACCACCCTGTCAGAGGCAGAGTCAGCTTTCCAAGTAGCTAAAGCCAAATCCCTGAGGGTTAGGCTTGACCTGGCTCTGTTCCCTTTAAGTGTTTTGTTTTTCCTTCTATCCACACTGGAGCTTTTGCTCCAAAGGAGGCAAGTGCTAAAGTAAGGGGAACCTGTGAGACTACAGAGGTCCAATGTTCTGCCTATGGTGTGACCCACAGTTGCATCTTTTTCTGCTCATGGTTGCCCCAGATCTAGTGCTGCAAAGGTGGTATGGAGTGAATGGGGCCAGGGCATTTGTTTGACTTGGGCTGGGGAACACAGCAAGGCAGTTATGTGAAATCAGGCAGCCAAGATACCATTGGATGTCTAGGCTGCTTCTGCTGCTCAAGTAAATGCTAACAATAGTTGCCTTTTCCCCTGTCCTAGCCACCATAAGCCAGTGCCTTGCTGTAGCATAGAGTAAGCAAGGCTGGGGGATTTGCTCAGCTCAGGCTGGAGAACATAGCAAGGTAGTCCTGGGAAACCTGGCAGCCGCTAGGCAGACCTCTTTCTGATCTGCCTGGTAGAAAGCCAGCAGCACACACTCCTCACAAGGGGAGCCCATGTTTCTTCAGTTTTTCGATTTTTCCCAGCAGTTCTCTGACCTGTCAAGAGGGCTTTTCTCCTACACATAGGACCCCAGAACTGGGATGTCCCCAGAACTGGGATGCCCCATCTGTGACTCTGTCTGCTCACCTTCCAGGGTGGGCTCTGTCTGTGTGAGCTCCCTTTTCATCTGAATCCCCTCCCAGGGGCACAGGTTCTCACCTGGCCACCTTTTTACCCTCATCTTACCCAGTTAAGTGTCTTTCTCACAGCCTCTATTGTACAAGAGTCCTTTTGCCAGTTTCCAATTAGCTTTCAGGGAGAAGTGTTTCCCATATAGATATATTTTTAAAGTGTTCATGAAAGGAGTCAACCACCATATCCTTTTACTCTGCCATCTTTATCTCCGCCGCAAGATAATTTTTAAAAGAAAATCAATAAGCATCTGTTGACTGCTTCACCCTATGAGTAAACAGTAACACCTAGCTGTTGCACTCAAGGAGTTACTCTGTTCCTAACTCTGTGTCTAGGAAGAGAAGGACAAATTGGAACCTTCTGGGACTTCTGCATCTATTCTTTATCACCTGTAAGCAAGAACCTACAGAGCGTAACAGCTCCTTCACTTCTGTCTCCCAAATTTCATGTGAAATGTCTGTAGTAGTAAATCCTAATCTGAAACATATAGAAATATATCTTCAGATTAGCTAAATTGACAGTATGAGCACACCATGATCTGCTTTTTGTCAATTTAACATGCATATATGCCTCTTTAGGGACTTCACTGGTGGCTCAGTGGTAAAGAATCCACCCCCAATGCAGTAGCCACAGAAGATACAGGTTCAATCCCTCGGGGGAGGGGAGATCCTCCTGGAGGAGGGTCTGGCAACCCACTCTAGTATTCTTGCCTGGAGAATACCATGGACAGAGGAACCTGGCGGGCTACAGTCCATGGGGTCACACAGAGTTCAACATGACTGAAGCAGTTTAATATGCATGCATGCATGCCTCTTTTAACCATATTTAATTGCTAAGTAAAGATAATAACAAAATCATGCTTTGACTTAACATGATACAACTATCACTGATACAACCAAAAACATGTTAAAACTTCTTTCAAAAGAGAATACACAATCAAAATCACTTTGCCCATATTCAGATGATGTCCATTTCTCTTGTGAGTCATCTGTTGATATCTTGTAATTTAAGTTGATAAAGTGACGTATAAAGTTATCTACTATTAGCAGAGTTTATTTGGTAGGGTAATAGGCACTCTGACCTATAAACAGTCTTGTTTTACTAGAGTGTTGTATTGTTTCATTAGTTTTATTATAGGATAGAAGAACTAAGAGGCTTCACAAGGGCCCCAGACACGCTTGTAACCCACCCTGTGTGGCACAGTCCAATTTTCCTTGAGACTCATGATCAGTCACTCCAGGGACTATAGCATAACACAACTATTTACATTTTTTCCCCACTGGCATGAGAAGCTCAGGGTGGAAAAGTGGCATTTTCAACTTCTAACTTAATGAAATCATTGTTGTGTTCCCTGGTGAGTGTTTCTCCCTTGGTAACAAAACCCTCTAGACCATCAAAACCTAAAGCTATAGAGATAGAGAAAAATCTTGTACAGTCTTGGGCAGTTTTACTAAAAGAAATGGTCCTCTGGATCTTCCTAAGATTGAGGGTTGTGTGAGAGGATCTTACAGAGTAATTGAACTCTAGCATTGCAATATCCCTAAACCTTTGGATACTTCATTCTATAGTACACCAATAAAGCTCTAATATTATAGTTTTACTTAATATAAGTTAAATTTAGGTCTATATTTCAGTCAACCAGTTAACAACATTGTTGGACTCTCTCCTTGCTGCTCCAAGGGTCACCATGAACCCAGAATTTATCCACAGTGCATATTTATCAACAAATTTAGCTTGAGTCAACATTATTTTTGTCTCCTCTCATCCATTTGTTTATCTGGGAATTTAAAACCACAGCTACATCATTTTCTAAGTTTTCCAGTGCATTTAAAAGTACTTATTTTTACTAGAATATTCTATAACAGAAACATGATCATCCCAAGTCTTGTCTCCTATAGGCACTTGATTACAGGTGTCAAAGGTGAACATCAAAATAATTGTCAGGGGATTACCAGCATCCCTTTTACCACTGGTCACAGTAATACTAATACCTTTGACTCTAATAAGGTCAGATGTGTGCATTGTGCTTAGTTGTTCAGTTATGTCCAACTCTTTGTGACCCCCGTGGGCTGTAGCCCACTACGTTCCTCTGTCCTTGGGATTCTTGAGGCAAGAATACTGGAGTGGGTAACCATTCCCTTCTCCATGTGATCTTCTGGACCCAGGGATAGAACACAGGTCTCCTGCATTAGCAGGCAGATTCTTTACCTTTTGAGCCACCAGGGAAACCTAATATGATCAGATACTCATCTTTAAATTTTTGTTGACCTGGAAAGATAAAGATTCCATTGCTAAGTACTTCTGCAATTAATGTTTAATCAGGGAAGGAAAGCAACTGTGATATTATAAAATGAAGAATTTATTACAGTAATTATACCTTAAACAGTTTCAGGAGAAGCTGAGTAAGCAAATATCTGGAAAAAAAAAATCAGAAAAACATCATTAACCATCCCTGGCATGAGTAAAACAGTTGAGTTTTCAGAAAGCTAAGCATGGCCATCTGCTGGTGTAGATCATTAAGTAGGGTGATGAAAAAATCTATGGGAGGTTTGTGGTCCTTTTTGACTTTTGTTTCTGTGATTTCATAGCAAATAATCAAGTGACGGACCTGGCCTAGTTCCCGACTGACAGTGCCAGGAGTTGAAAAGGAGAACTAGATACAGAATGGGAAAAGACAAGAACACTGTGAAAGAAGTGTGCAAAGGTCCTGAGGCAAGGGAACAAAAATGGTGAAAAAACATTCAAGTTATTCTCTCCTTGCTGCTCCAAGGGTCACCATGAACCCAGAATTTATCCACAGTGCATATTTATCAACAAATTTAGCTTGAGTCAACATTATTTTTGTCTCCTCTCATCCATTTGTTTATCTGGGAATTTAAAACCACAGCTACATCATTTTCTAAGTTTTCCAGTGCATTTAAAAGTACTTATTTTACTAGAATATTCTATAACAGAAACATGATCATCCCAAGTCTTGTCTCCTATAGGCACTTGATTACAGGTGTCAAAGGTGAACATCAAAATAATTGTCAGGGGATTACCAGCATCCCTTTTACCACTGGTCACAGTAATACTAATACCTTTGACTCTAATAAGGTCAGATGTGTGCATTGTGCTTAGTTGTTCAGTTATGTCCAACTCTTTGTGACCCCCGTGGGCTGTAGCCCACTACGTTCCTCTGTCCTTGGGATTCTTGAGGCAAGAATACTGGAGTGGGTAACCATTCCCTTCTCCATGTGATCTTCTGGACCCAGGGATAGAACACAGGTCTCCTGCATTAGCAGGCAGATTCTTTACCTTTTGAGCCACCAGGGAAACCTAATATGATCAGATACTCATCTTTAAATTTTTGTTGACCTGGAAAGATAAAGATTCCATTGCTAAGTACTTCTGCAATTAATGTTTAATCAGGGAAGGAAAGCAACTGTGATATTATAAAATGAAGAATTTATTACAGTAATTATACCTTAAACAGTTTCAGGAGAAGCTGAGTAAGCAAATATCTGGAAAAAAAAATCAGAAAAACATCATTAACCATCCCTGGCATGAGTAAAACAGTTGAGTTTTCAGAAAGCTAAGCATGGCCATCTGCTGGTGTAGATCATTAAGTAGGGTGATGAAAAAATCTATGGGAGGTTTGTGGTCCTTTTTGACTTTTGTTTCTGTGATTTCATAGCAAATAATCAAGTGACGGACCTGGCCTAGTTCCCGACTGACAGTGCCAGGAGTTGAAAAGGAGAACTAGATACAGAATGGGAAAAGACAAGAACACTGTGAAAGAAGTGTGTGCAAAGGTCCTGAGGCAGGAAATTGTTTGGTGTCCTTAAGACAGTGAAGAAGAGCAGTGTGGTGAGATGAAAAACAGAAGAAAAGAAGGTTAAATCAAGATAAGGTTGACAAGATAAAAATTAGTCAAATTATGTAGGGCTTTATAGGAATTTGCAAGTTATTCTAAGTGATTTGGGAAATCATTTTAAAATTTCCTAAAGCTCCTAAGTATAATCATTATCATTGTCATCATTTTTAATTATTTTGTGCTAAGGACCATAATACACATTTTACATAATTATTCACCTAACACTTACTGAGCACCTGCTATATAGTAGACACTGCTGAGCACCAGGACTGTGAACATAGTCACTCTTTTCAAGGAGCTTATGATTTAGTACACATCTTTGCATTTAATCTTTACAATAGCCCTATGAGGGAGGAAACTGAGGTATGAGAGGAAAGTGGTAAATTAAATTGCCTGAGACTATCCACCTAGCAATTAGCATGGCCAGTATTTGGATCCTGCTCATTTGTATGCCCAAGACTTTGCTTTTCATCAGTAGTCTGTCTGCTTCCCCTGCTGTTATGTAAACACTCAGATAAACCTAAGGAATAAATCACTGGGATATGATTAATTTCTTATCTCTTCATGGTCCTCTGTTCTCTATGCCTCTGTCAATGAGTACATCTTAGGTTATAAATTTCACTTGAGCAAGGAAATAAGACAATCTTGAATATGTGAAGTGTCCTTTACAGAATTCTGAGCAATTGTTTACCAGCTCCCTGGGTTTATCCTGAGGATGGTGTATGCTGGACAGATGCTTGGCAGTCCATATTGACACTTGAAGTTCTGCATCATATTGGACATGTTCACTGGGATGACACATCTAATTTGGTGACTTCTCATGGGAATCACATTGTTTTGTCATGTTCTCTTTCCTTAAACAGGAAATGTATTCATATATATTTTTAAGTTTTAAGAAATAGTTTAAGTAGGGTGATGAAAAATCTATGGGAGGTTTGTGGTCCTTTTTGACTTTTGTTTCTGTGATTTCATAGCAAATAATCAAGTGACGGACCTGGCCTAGTTCCCGACTGACAGTGCCAGGAGTTGAAAAGGAGAACTAGATACAGAATGGGAAAAGACAAGAACACTGTGAAAGAAGTGTGTGCAAAGGTCCTGAGGCAGGAAATTGTTTGGTGTCCTTAAGACAGTGAAGAAGAGCAGTGTGGTGAGATGAAAAACAGAAGAAAAGAAGGTTAAATCAAGATAAGGTTGACAAGATAAAAATTAGTCAAATTATGTAGGGCTTTATAGGAATTTGCAAGTTATTCTAAGTGATTTGGGAAATCATTTTAAAATTTCCTAAAGCTCCTAAGTATAATCATTATCATTGTCATCATTTTTAATTATTTTGTGCTAAGGACCATAATACACATTTTACATAATTATTCACCTAACACTTACTGAGCACCTGCTATATAGTAGACACTGCTGAGCACCAGGACTGTGAACATAGTCACTCTTTTCAAGGAGCTTATGATTTAGTACACATCTTTGCATTTAATCTTTACAATAGCCCTATGAGGGAGGAAACTGAGGTATGAGAGGAAAGTGGTAAATTAAATTGCCTGAGACTATCCACCTAGCAATTAGCATGGCCAGTATTTGGATCCTGCTCATTTGTATGCCCAAGACTTTGCTTTTCATCAGTAGTCTGTCTGCTTCCCCTGCTGTTATGTAAACACTCAGATAAACCTAAGGAATAAATCACTGGGATATGATTAATTTCTTATCTCTTCATGGTCCTCTGTTCTCTATGCCTCTGTCAATGAGTACATCTTAGGTTATAAATTTCACTTGAGCAAGGAAATAAGACAATCTTGAATATGTGAAGTGTCCTTTACAGAATTCTGAGCAATTGTTTACCAGCTCCCTGGGTTTATCCTGAGGATGGTGTATGCTGGACAGATGCTTGGCAGTCCATATTGACACTTGAAGTTCTGCATCATATTGGACATGTTCACTGGGATGACACATCTAATTTGGTGACTTCTCATGGGAATCACATTGTTTTGTCATGTTCTCTTTCCTTAAACAGGAAATGTATTCATATATATTTTTTAAGTTTTAAGAAATAGTTTCCCACTGACTCTAAGAAAAAAAAGTTAATTTAATGCTGAATAGATTAAACCAGCATTAGGCAGATAAAAATCTAAATTTGGAGCTTCCCTGATAGTGCAGTGGGAAAAGAGTCTGCCTTGCAGTGCAAGGGGTACCAGTTTAATCCCTGGCCAGGGATATCCCACATGCCAGAACGACTGGATTGGTGTGTCCAATTATGAGCCAGTGCTCTGCAACAAGAGAGGCCATTGCGATGAGAGGCCCACACATGCCAAAGAATAAAGCTGGATGAAAATAAATGATGACTTAGAGGCAAAAAAATCTAAATTTGGTTGTCATAACTGTCAGGCCATTTAGAAACCAAATAACTCACATCTTGCTAATTGCTTTTCTGTTCATTTATCCAAGAGACATGAGTCATCGCTCATAGAATCCTAATTATGAATGACTTACCCCTTGTTGATGACAGAGGTCTGTGTTATTCTTACAGAAACTTCCCAAGATTTTTTTTTTTCAAAATAATTTTAACTTTTCTGATTTCAGTTTATCTGATAAAGTTAATTTTTTTTTTTCTCAGAAATATGTGACCTAGGACTTACCCTGCTCACCTTTCTTTTTTGTAGCCAAAAGGTTGTTTAGAAGCCAGGAAAACTGAGTTTCTGAACTTTTTGCTGTGAAGAGTATTGATGCTGTGATGACAGATTAATCCAGGCACAGGATTGCTGAAGCTGTGTTCTAGAAGCACTGGTTCTTTTTAGTAAGGAATCCGAAAACACCATGAAAGACAACAGAGACGTGAAAATCTATGAAGTGCGTGCTTGAGTCTTTATAACAAAGGTCACCTCATTCCAGAGCAATCAAGAAGTTATTACATCACTATTAAGATTCTAAATGTATTTTTTTAAACTGGGTATTAATTCTGAAGAATTATTCAAGATTGAGGAGGGAGAATTAATATAAATGTAATTTACAGAATATCACATTTTACTGATTTATTAACAAAAAGTTGCTGATTCTGAATTTTCACATTTTAACTGGATTTTGGTTTAAGTTTTCACACTATCAGTTCTCTTTCCTTAAACAGGAAATGTATTCATATATATTTTTTAAGTTTTAAGAAATAGTTTCCCACTGACTCTAAGAAAAAAAAGTTAATTTAATGCTGAATAGATTAAACCAGCATTAGGCAGATAAAAATCTAAATTTGGAGCTTCCCTGATAGTGCAGTGGGAAAAGAGTCTGCCTTGCAGTGCAAGGGGTACCAGTTTAATCCCTGGCCAGGGATATCCCACATGCCAGAACGACTGGATTGGTGTGTCCAATTATGAGCCAGTGCTCTGCAACAAGAGAGGCCATTGCGATGAGAGGCCCACACATGCCAAAGAATAAAGCTGGATGAAAATAAATGATGACTTAGAGGCAAAAAAAAAAAAAATCTAAATTTGGTTGTCATAACTGTCAGGCCATTTAGAAACCAAATAACTCACATCTTGCTAATTGCTTTTCTGTTCATTTATCCAAGAGACATGAGTCATCGCTCATAGAATCCTAATTATGAATGACTTACCCCTTGTTGATGACAGAGGTCTGTGTTATTCTTACAGAAACTTCCCAAGATTTTTTTTTTTCAAAATAATTTTAACTTTTCTGATTTCAGTTTATCTGATAAAGTTAATTTTTTTTTTTCTCAGAAATATGTGACCTAGGACTTACCCTGCTCACCTTTCTTTTTTGTAGCCAAAAGGTTGTTTAGAAGCCAGGAAAACTGAGTTTCTGAACTTTTTGCTGTGAAGAGTATTGATGCTGTGATGACAGATTAATCCAGGCACAGGATTGCTGAAGCTGTGTTCTAGAAGCACTGGTTCTTTTTAGTAAGGAATCCGAAAACACCATGAAAGACAACAGAGACGTGAAAATCTATGAAGTGCGTGCTTGAGTCTTTATAACAAAGGTCACCTCATTCCAGAGCAATCAAGAAGTTATTACATCACTATTAAGATTCTAAATGTATTTTTTTAAACTGGGTATTAATTCTGAAGAATTATTCAAGATTGAGGAGGGAGAATTAATATAAATGTAATTTACAGAATATCACATTTTACTGATTTATTAACAAAAAAGTTGCTGATTCTGATTCAAGTGTTATCAACAGGTTTACATAGCCACATGTTCTGGGTATTTCTTTGGTTTAAGTTTTCACACTATCAGTTGTCTGATATAGGGACCATGTTGGGTTGTTCCCTATGAACTATTAGGTATAAGTATGGCTTTACAAGAATTAGTTATAGGGACTGACTGATTCTTGATTCCCCTAAAATAGCTCTCAAAGACTTCATACCCTGTATATCTGGGAATTTCACATTAAGGAATGATTGACTTAATTAAAACAGAATTTATGTATTTTTTTTAGCCCAGGGAGTGGTAGTACACACTGTCAGGAACTTTATTCCAAATGGGAGGATCCAGCAGTAGGGATCAATCTTTCTGCTGAGTCAAATGTTGGCTTCTCTTCTGAGATTTTTGAAAAATGGGCATCAAGGAGCACTATGTGTAATACGATGATAGCTTTTGTTATGTGCATATCTTGCCAGTAGATGCTAATAAAAAATATTAAATCATTTTTTGTTTAAATCAGCAAATTTCCTGATCCTTTTGCCATTGATATTTATAAATTAGCATAAAAGTGGTACTCCAAAATATGCCAAATTTTGATAAAATAAAGAATTACTGGAGGAGTGGTGAGATATATGGAAAGAATAACATGGAAACCTAATCACCATATGTGAAATAGATAACCAACTGGAATCTGCTGTAAGACTAAGGGAAACTCAAACAGGCGCTCTGTAACAACCTAGATGCATGTGATGGGGAGGGAGATAGGAGGGAGATTCAAGAGGGAGGGGACATATGTATACCTATGGCTGATTCATGTTGATGTTTGGCAGGAAACAACAAAACTCTGTAAAGTTATTATCCTTCAATTAAAAAATAAATTTTAAAAAACTACTATTTTTCATTAGTGCACATATGAACACATATAGGTAGCTTAAATTCATGACTTACCAGCAGGCAGAACCAGTGAGAAAATAATTCTTACCCTACTATTTTAAACTGACTGCAAGACAGCATACCCTTTTGAAAAGAGCCAGCAAATAGGACTTGAACTCAAAGCCTGATGTGGTTTCCTGAGTTTAAACAATTTCTCCCAGTTTAAGCCTTCCTATACTCTGCAATAAATACAAGTTGATTTTCAGTTGATACTGCATTGAGATCCTCTGGAATTAAACAATCTCTATGGGAAGAACATTAATTCTCTAAATTTGGAAATTTATTTGAAATATTTTATTAGTAAGTCTTATGAGAAGAGAATAATTTCTATCTTTCTGCATCTCCCTCTCCCTCTATCACGCTCACCCTTCCTACATCTCTTCCTTGCTTCCTTCCTTTTCTGCTTCTCCAGTTTTCGGTCTTTATGCTTATTAAGACAGGGAATCTCATTAGGATGCCAAATCAAGCTACCACGTTATTAAAAGTTACTTTGTACACGGTAATATAGATTTCTTCCCTCACATTTCCATACATCCTCTTCCTGCTGCTTTCTCATTCTAAACTGAGTAAAAGGTGCATTACAACATAGATAATAATTCTGGGATTATCAATGTTAATCTATGTCACTTGGAGCCTGTGTAACTTCTACATGTAAGTGGGGGACAATTATGATTAAAAAAAAAAAACAGAATACAGTCTGTTTTACTGGTATTTGTGTCCATTGCCATATGAGAACCCACACTGCAACTCTGGTTGATGGTTTCATTTCTGCATTAATAAGGAAATTAAAGTCTTACTCTCGGGGTCATCTTATTACCAAAAGTTCACTTCCTAGAGCAAAGGTTTATTAGGAATTTTTCAAAAACCAGTTTGAAGCTAGAAACAGGAACAAGGAAGCATGGAATAAAGTAGACCACAATCAATAGAGAAGGACTTAGTTACCAAGCTTCAGGGCAGGATCAGACAGGCTAGGACCCTGCTGAGCCTTGTGCTTCCTGGTTTAAAGAGTGCAGGCCAATTGTAGGAGCTCAGAACTGGGCCCAGAGCAGAATGAAGAGGCAGAAGAGGTGGGAGCTAAGCTAGAAAATGAATACAGAGAAAAGTATTTTTACTCGTGATTCTTTCATGAGTCCACAGACACAGGAAGATAATAAACCTGGTAAATTTTGACCACTGTATATGAAACAGCCTAGATCAATAATAATCTGAAATGTGAGTTTGATGTACTGTTTTAGAACAATTTCTCCCAGTTTAAGCCTTCCTATACTCTGCAATAAATACAAGTTGATTTTCAGTTGATACTGCATTGAGATCCTCTGGAATTAAACAATCTCTATGGGAAGAACATTAATTCTCTAAATTTGGAAATTTATTTGAAATATTTTATTAGTAAGTCTTATGAGAAGAGAATAATTTCTATCTTTCTGCATCTCCCTCTCCCTCTATCACGCCACCCTTCCTACATCTCTTCCTTGCTTCCTTCCTTTTCTGCTTCTCCAGTTTTCGGTCTTTATGCTTATTAAGACAGGGAATCTCATTAGGATGCCAAATCAAGCTACCACGTTATTAAAAGTTACTTTGTACACGGTAATATAGATTTCTTCCCTCACATTTCCATACATCCTCTTCCTGCTGCTTTCTCATTCTAAACTGAGTAAAAGGTGCATTACAACATAGATAATAATTCTGGGATTATCAATGTTAATCTATGTCACTTGGAGCCTGTGTAACTTCTACATGTAAGTGGGGACAATTATGATTAAAAAAAAAAAACAGAATACAGTCTGTTTTACTGGTATTTGTGTCCATTGCCATATGAGAACCCACACTGCAACTCTGGTTGATGGTTTCATTTCTGCATTAATAAGGAAATTAAAGTCTTACTCTCGGGGTCATCTTATTACCAAAAGTTCACTTCCTAGAGCAAAGGTTTATTAGGAATTTTTCAAAAACCAGTTTGAAGCTAGAAACAGGAACAAGGAAGCATGGAATAAAGTAGACCACAATCAATAGAGAAGGACTTAGTTACCAAGCTTCAGGGCAGGATCAGACAGGCTAGGACCCTGCTGAGCCTTGTGCTTCCTGGTTTAAAGAGTGCAGGCCAATTGTAGGAGCTCAGAACTGGGCCCAGAGCAGAATGAAGAGGCAGAAGAGGTGGGAGCTAAGCTAGAAAATGAATACAGAGAAAAGTATTTTTACTCGTGATTCTTTCATGAGTCCACAGACACAGGAAGATAATAAACCTGGTAAATTTTGACCACTGTATATGAAACAGCCTAGATCAATAATTCAAATCCATTAAACATTTTTAGGCATGGACTGGTGATGACTGACATCAGAGTTAATTGTCTTCAGAGATTAAAAGGTTATAGATTTGGCATGGCATATTATTTACCTATATAGGCCCAACTTTCACTGTTTCTGAACCATAAAGATAAGATTGTAGTGTTTTATTTTGGCCAATAAAGTAACTTTGCTCAGAAAGAGAAGACCGCATTTCAGACTCTTAAATTCGTAACAAGGAAATACTTCTGAAGGTAATTAGATGAGCAAAGACAAAACCTTTTGCTCTATTTTTTCCTTACATTTAGTGATACTATTGGTATAACACATCTAGTGATACTGTTGGTAGAAAATATAAACTAACTTCTTCAGTCTTGTCACAAATACCAGGTCTTGAATGGAGAAGTAGATTCAGGAGACACCAGCCAATAGGATGTAGTTGAAGCTCCAGACCTAGAAATAGTGTATCATAATTTTAACTCAGATAAATTTTAGATCCAATAGTATTAAACACTACTAACAAGTAAAGAAAATAAGAGTTGAGAATTGACCTTTGAAGTTTACTACATGAGGATCAATAGTGACTTTGACAAAACAAGTCATTTCTTAGAGTGGTGGGGAAAAAGACTAGTTGACCCAAGTTCAAGACTGAGAGAAGTTAGAGGTTGTAAATGGACGCAGTACTTTCAAGGACTTTGTCTAGAAAGGAAGGAGAGAAAGGAGGTATTAGCTGGGATACATTGGGTCCCAAGAGGACTTTTTAAGCAGCATGTTTGTATGTACACGAGAGAAATTCAGAAAAGAGGAGAAAATTGTTGATGCGAGTAAGAGAGAGAAAAACTGCTGGGATCATGTGCCTCAGTAAGCAAGAAGAAATACGATTGAGAACCTAAGTGGGGGGACTGGACCTTCTTAGAGACCAAACAGTGAATTTTAAAATGATTAGTATGTTCTTTCTCAGAATTGTAATTCATGTATACACACACACACACACACACATATATATACATATATGGCTTCCCAGGTGGCTCAGTGGTAAAGAATCCACCTGCTAGTGCAGAAGATATGGATTTGATCACTTGATCAGGAAGATCCCCTGGAAAAGGAAATGGCAGTATTCTTTCCTGGGAAATCCCATGGACAGAGGAGCCTGGCAGACTATAGATATAGATATAGATATAGATATAGATATAGATATAGATATAGATATAGATATAGATACAGATATAGATATAGATGTATATATGACTTGTTCATTTGTAAAAGGGATAATTTTAAGTGTACTTCAGAGTTTATGGGGGGAGCAATAATCATCTCAAAAAGAATGAACTTTCACCCATTAATATTTATAGAAAAGATAACTGCTACAAACTATCCTCAAACTAAGACATGGTGAATGAAATATCCTACAACATAAGGATATGGAGAATCTTTCCTGAGCTATTCTTCACAATAGCTCAGAGCATCCTGAAGTAAGTAGAAAAAGGGAATGGCATAGAAAGTGCTTTTGCCCAAATATTACACATTCCTTATGCCTTTTATCCCATAGACTGCTTGGCAACACAGTGACTGAAAATGTGATGATGATAAACATGAAGTATATTGTTACCAAAATAGATAAGCATCGTACCATTTCATGAGAGAAAAGATCTTCTATCTTTGAGCTTTACAATGAGCAGTGTAGGATCAGTTCTTCCCATGTGAATCACTTTGACATTTAAAGAGTTCATGGAACCAAGAAAAAGGTGAAGCCCATTATTGTAAAAGGAAAATGTCGTAATCCTCATGGAATGTTCCTGGGTTTCTGCCATAAAGAGGAAGCTACTTGCAGTGGATAGTAAGAAAGAGTCATAGTAACCCAAGTGAAGAGTAGCCAGTCAAGACACTTAAGGATTGCGCTCATCAAGGCAATGAAGTGTCAGCTTGGGCTCCAGTGCTAGTAGCCCTGACTACATTCTATCATCATCTACACAATGTTTTTGATCCAAAAGGATTAAGAGTCTCAAGCCCTTCCTTTGCTCACTCCCCCAAAGAGTGAAATAGACGTTGGTAAATATTTATTTAAGAGAGATTCTTTCTGATAACCAAACTGGATGCCTTTTCAGAGTAACCACAGAGGCAGGATTAGAATTGTCTGGGTGAACTAAGAGGAGGTGGTTATAGAAGGGAAGTTGGGTGTTACCATGGAAAGCTGGAATCCTGCTCTACTGGTGCGTTAGCCTCTGCCACTTAGGAATCTTTTAATTGCCACAAAGCTCCATTTCTGGGTAAACACAATGAAACTGGGTTTGAAAGGCGCAGGGGGGAAAGCACAAAGAACAGAGAGGCAGTTTTCCTGTTCGGGGAAGATGGTAGGTAACTAGCACTTCATCGACTGAAGTGACAGAATGAAACTATCATATCGGAAACCTCAACAGGGCACTAAAAAGAACCAGTATATTCAGAATGACTGATTCTAAAGCTCAAACCCTCACATAAGGAAAAGAAAGAGAGAGGAGGGAAAGTCTCAAGTTCCATAGCTACCTGTGGCATTTCTGGCCAAGAATAAAAAAAAAAAGACTTTCCACTCTCCGTTTTATTGGGATCACCTCAAAGAAGGAAACTAACTGTCCACAGGCCAGGCTATTCAGCTTGGGCCTTGCTGAGTGCCACTGGCTAAATGTAACACCTGGCTTTCTTGTTTTTGAGTGTTAAGACTAGCAGCCATCAGAGGTACTATGCTCTAGTTCTTTTTAATCCGTTTTTAATTATAGTACAAACACAATACACACAGCAATAGCGAGATTTCCATGGATTGCTTTGGCAGGTATTAGCTTGTTTCCAACTGAATGACTTATTTTCTTCCTTTTTTCCTACCACCCTTTTTTTCTTTTTTTTTTTTTTTGCCCCTGAAGGAATATCTTATTTGAATGGTCATTGTCCCTCTTGTTAAATTAATTTCTTTTTTAAAGTAGTAAAAAATGTTTTACATTTAGGGCAAGCAAGGCATACTTCTTTTTGTAAAAATGACCCCAAGTTGGGGAAATAAGTAAAAATTTTATACCTTTTCAGAAAATAAACTTTTAGAAATAATTAAACTTGTATTTCACAATGAAGGTGAGAAAAAAATAAATGCTAATATTAAACAAGTACAATAAACAATATATTCAAACTCAATAGTTTTTAATTTCATTAGAGGTAAGGACTTCCTCATTTTCTCTGTATTACTGTAATTGCCATTATTATATTACATGTGTATAGTAATGGCCTCTATAGGTCATAGAGCCAACAATAAGTGGAAGAGTTCAAATTTGAATGTGGAACTTCAAGCTCCAACATCAGTCATCTTTATTCTAGAGGCACTATAAATTTCTCAGTATCCCTTATTTTCATATTTTTTCCCAAGTTCTATTCTCTTAGTACCATATACAAAAGTAAATAGATAAACCTTTCATCAGGGCTAAATTTACTAGCTATCTCCTTTTCATCTGCTTCTCATTATTTCTGTAGTGTTTCAGACAAAGTTTAACTTATTCAGTTAGGATGTGCTTTCATAGTCTATAGACTGCCTACCTTGACTTCTAACTGTATTAAACAGGAATAATAATTGCAACTCTTAGTGGAATTATTCAAATATTATTAAAGCAAAAAAAGTATCTCCCTCATTATGCTTTGTTTTGAATTAGAAATGAATCATAACATCTACTAAATTTTTTTGTAAAAGCTGTCAGGATTTTATTGTAAATGTCATTAATAGACTAGGCTCTTATCCAGCGTAACTTGGCTGTGACTTTAGAAAGAGATATACACAAATATTTTTCAAAAATAAAAATGTGAGAGAATAAAGGAATTTTTTTTACCGTGTTATAATAAGCATAAGGGATTAGCAAGCGTTTAAATTCTTCATTTTTGGATGTTGCAAAATTTCAAACTTAGCCTGACCTTTTGGTGTTTGAGTTTGTCTACTTTTGGCATAAGATAACTTCCTGACTTTAAAGACATCAGGCACTTCTTACCAATGAATGTTTTAATTATTCAAGTTGCATAAATGACTTGAAAACATATGGAATCAATTTCCCACACAATATTCATTGGTTAAAAAATTGTGAGAAAAATGGCTTTACTGAACGTGGATTCAGTCTCCTTGAACTTTATTTTAATGGTTTCTTTTGCAGCGGGTGGGGGGGGGCACTTCTATTGGTCTTTCATTTATTTATTTTTCAGTCATTTTTGTTCTTTGGCCTGTGTGGGCCTCCCATCGCAGTGGCCTCTGTTGTCACAGAGCACTGGCTCTGGGCATATGTGCTCCAGAGCTCCGACTCAGTAATTAGACACATTGGTCCAATCGCTCCATGGCACATGGGATCTTCCCATGCCAGGGATTGAACCGACGCCCCTTGCACTACAAGGCAGTGTCCTTACCCACTGGACCACCAGGGAAGCCCCTCCTTGAACTTTAAATTTCATGGGCTTCAAGGTAGGAAGGTTCTTATTAGACCTCAATCCAGTCAGAATGGACCATTATTAGCTTACATGGCAAGTGGTTTTTATCTACAAAATATGTTTATCTCTGCCCTTCACTTGCCCCTTAACACACTCTATTACCCTTTAAAATGATACTAAACCTCTGCAAGATAAATCAGGCCTGCTTACAATCTACAGATTATCAAAATGAGCCAAAACATACTATTTGTGGCAATAGCATTTTGCATGGACTTTTGATGGAAAAAACAAAACAAGTCCATTTAAAGATAAGATCATATTGGAAAGGCCATCGTTTATCAGCTCACCAGTGTTTACCAGGCTCTCAACTTCTCCACCATGTAATTTTTATTACCTGTTCTCTAAAATCTAAATTCCAAGCCATGGGGAGATATAATCCTGCTCTTCTATTACTAATTTTTCTGTCACTTCTCTTAATGGCACTAGGCATTGTGTGGACTGTGTGAGATTGTAGCACATGGCATGAAAAAACTGGTGGGAGGACATTACAGCAACAGCTATGTTGAAATGTAAGTCTGGCATACATGCCAAACCATGTTCCAATTCTTCCCCATTTCCAACTTTGGCCCTTCTATCACATGTTATTACTAACATTTACTTTCTTTTACCTCTGAATGATTTCATTTTGTGATATATTAACTTTAAAACTCATTTTTCAGTTGGTTTATCCTTAAAACTTTAGTAGAAAATGCATTATCTGATTAGAAAGGGTGCAGACTGAAGCAAGGTTGATCGTTTCTCTAATAATTGATCACTTAACTCTCAGTATAAAGATTAGGTCCATTGATTTCTTAGTGTGCATAGGAATGTAAGTGGCCACAGGATCAACACAAGTTTTGTATGGGTTGTTTGCATTTACAGTTGAATCTCTTTGTTTTCAGATTCTGCCTTTGTGAGTTCACTAACTCACTAAAATTCATTTGAAACCCCCAAATCACAGTCATTGGTCAGAGCAGCAGCAATAAGCCTATGTCCAGCTAAGGTAGAATAGAGTGATGCTCTCCTGTTGGGAATATGTCATTCTTATGGTCTCTTTAGTGTCACATTTTTTTTTTTGGCATTGTTGTTCTTTTTGTTGTGATTCAGTGTTTAAAACGAACTCCAAACACAGGGATGAAGTGTTGTCTGTTGTTTCCAAGCGCAAGATAACTATGTTGTGTCTTCTGTATGTGTGTTAGATAATGTTCACTTAAGCAAGACTTACAGTACTATCAGCTGTGAGGTCAGTGTTAATGAATCAATGATAATAGTAAATGAAGTGCTTTTAAACAGAAACAAAACGAGGTTATATATTAATCAGTTGATGCAAATGTGAAGACTGCAGGAACCTAACCTTTATTTCCTCTAGGAACAGTGGTTTAGTATTTGAGGCAATGTTATAGGGCTGAACTACCACAATAAAGAGGATTTCAGTGGTTTCCATGTCCTGATTATTATAAATAGTGCCACAGTGATCTTTGGGGGCATGTATCATTTGAATATATGTTTTTCTCTGAGTATATACATTGCTGTGTATAAAAGAGATAACTAAGAGAATTGGCCATAGAGCACGGGGTTGGGGGGAGGTACAATCTCTTTGTAAGACAAATATTAAGTTAACCTTAAAACTGCATTCCAGTATACACTAAGTACAGAAATATATATATATATATATATATATGTTTGACTCTACTTATATATAAGATGTCTAGAATAGTCAAATTCATAGAGTCAGAAAGTACATTGGTAGAGGCCAAGGGCTGGGGATAGGGGATGGAGAGGGGAACTGGGGAGCAGTATTTAATGGGGACAGAGCTTCTGTTTAGGATGGGAGAAGACTGGAAGATGGCCATGGTGAGAGTTACACAACAATGTGAATGTACTTAGTGCCACTGAGTTATACAGTTATTTATGGTTAAAGTAGTATTTTTTATATTATATGGCTTTTACCACAATAAAACATGAGGAGAATTGATGGTAGATGTGGCATGTTCATCATCTTCAGAAAGGGTCAAATGGAGAGTCTGGAGGCAGGTATTAATATGCAGAGTTTATTTTAATGAGATGCTGTGTTTTATGATAATATCTCATGCTCATCATTTCCCTGTTTTATTATGGCTTTTCATTTCTTTTTTAAAACTCTTGCTTAGTTTTTTCTTACTACTGTTTAGATGTCACCGAAGATATTTCCTAATCGGAAGCTCCAATCTTTAGTGTCACATTTTTTGGCATTGTTGTTCTTTTTGTTGTGATTCAGTGTTTAAAACGAACTCCAAACACAGGGATGAAGTGTTGTCTGTTGTTTCCAAGCGCAAGATAACTATGTTGTGTCTTCTGTATGTGTGTTAGATAATGTTCACTTAAGCAAGACTTACAGTACTATCAGCTGTGAGGTCAGTGTTAATGAATCAATGATAATAGTAAATGAAGTGCTTTTAAACAGAAACAAAACGAGGTTATATATTAATCAGTTGATGCAAATGTGAAGACTGCAGGAACCTAACCTTTATTTCCTCTAGGAACAGTGGTTTAGTATTTGAGGCAATGTTATAGGGCTGAACTACCACAATAAAGAGGATTTCAGTGGTTTCCATGTCCTGATTATTATAAATAGTGCCACAGTGATCTTTGGGGGCATGTATCATTTGAATATATGTTTTTCTCTGAGTATATACATTGCTGTGTATAAAAGAGATAACTAAGAGAATTGGCCATAGAGCACGGGGTTGGGGGGAGGTACAATCTCTTTGTAAGACAAATATTAAGTTAACCTTAAAACTGCATTCCAGTATACACTAAGTACAGAAATATATATATATATATATATATATGTTTGACTCTACTTATATATAAGATGTCTAGAATAGTCAAATTCATAGAGTCAGAAAGTACATTGGTAGAGGCCAAGGGCTGGGGATAGGGGATGGAGAGGGGAACTGGGGAGCAGTATTTAATGGGGACAGAGCTTCTGTTTAGGATGGGAGAAGACTGGAAGATGGCCATGGTGAGAGTTACACAACAATGTGAATGTACTTAGTGCCACTGAGTTATACAGTTATTTATGGTTAAAGTAGTATTTTTTATATTATATGGCTTTTACCACAATAAAACATGAGGAGAATTGATGGTAGATGTGGCATGTTCATCATCTTCAGAAAGGGTCAAATGGAGAGTCTGGAGGCAGGTATTAATATGCAGAGTTTATTTTAATGAGATGCTGTGTTTTATGATAATATCTCATGCTCATCATTTCCCTGTTTTATTATGGCTTTTCATTTCTTTTTTAAAACTCTTGCTTAGTTTTTTCTTACTACTGTTTAGATGTCACCGAAGATATTTCCTAATCGGAAGCTCCACAAAGAGTGACTTGTTCAGAGTTCCCAGGAAGTGAGCTAGTGGTTGGGTTCACCTGGGCACATGGGTCTTCTTTGCAGTCTCCCAAGTAGCCACACCACTTTTTTGACAAGAGCAGTGTGGCATGTGGCAGAAAAAAAGAGTATTTCCTTTAAATATGCACGTATGCTAAGTCACTTCACTCATGTCCAACTCTGTGTGACCCCATGGACTGTAGCCGACCAGGCCACTCTGTCCATGGGATTCTCCAGGCAAGAATACTGGAGTGGGTTGCCATGTCCATCTCTAGGGGGTCTTCCCAACCCAGGAATCAAACCTGTTTCTCTTACATCTCCTGAATTTGCAGGCAGGCTCTTTACCCCTAGCACCACCTGGGAAGCTCCTCCTTTATACGTAAATGGATCCAAATTCAAGCTTTACCAGTTCATGGTTATTCATTCTAAAATGAGCTCTTCACCTTTCCAAGTTTCTCCCTCCCTCTTCTTCATAAAATGAAGACAACAGGACAGCTTACAAATAAAAATTTACTAACACCAAATCTAGAAACTCCTAGCCTTGGAAGAAGACGCCAGGTGCTGATCTGGGTAAGGAATCCTTTGGCTCTGGCATTCCCCCAGTTTTTTCTTTCTTTGAGGTTGTCTAGATTTTACTGCCCCTGCTAGCACCAAGAGGGATCCTCCCAGGCTCAGTGTTCTCTTTAACTGATCTGAATGTGAGATTGCCCTCCAAGATACCTCACTCACTCTTATGACATACAAGAGCTCTGGATAAGAGGGGCCATGGTGAGAGTTACACAACAATGTGAATGTACTTAGTGCCACTGAGTTATACAGTTATTTATGGTTAAAGTAGTATTTTTTATATTATATGGCTTTTACCACAATAAAACATGAGGAGAATTGATGGTAGATGTGGCATGTTCATCATCTTCAGAAAGGGTCAAATGGAGAGTCTGGAGGCAGGTATTAATATGCAGAGTTTATTTTAATGAGATGCTGTGTTTTATGATAATATCTCATGCTCATCATTTCCCTGTTTTATTATGGCTTTTCATTTCTTTTTTAAAACTCTTGCTTAGTTTTTTCTTACTACTGTTTAGATGTCACCGAAGATATTTCCTAATCGGAAGCTCCACAAAGAGTGACTTGTTCAGAGTTCCCAGGAAGTGAGCTAGTGGTTGGGTTCACCTGGGCACATGGGTCTTCTTTGCAGTCTCCCAAGTAGCCACACCACTTTTTTGACAAGAGCAGTGTGGCATGTGGCAGAAAAAAAGAGTATTTCCTTTAAATATGCACGTATGCTAAGTCACTTCACTCATGTCCAACTCTGTGTGACCCCATGGACTGTAGCCGACCAGGCCACTCTGTCCATGGGATTCTCCAGGCAAGAATACTGGAGTGGGTTGCCATGTCCATCTCTAGGGGGTCTTCCCAACCCAGGAATCAAACCTGTTTCTCTTACATCTCCTGAATTTGCAGGCAGGCTCTTTACCCCTAGCACCACCTGGGAAGCTCCTCCTTTATACGTAAATGGATCCAAATTCAAGCTTTACCAGTTCATGGTTATTCATTCTAAAATGAGCTCTTCACCTTTCCAAGTTTCTCCCTCCCTCTTCTTCATAAAATGAAGACAACAGGACAGCTTACAAATAAAAATTTACTAACACCAAATCTAGAAACTCCTAGCCTTGGAAGAAGACGCCAGGTGCTGATCTGGGTAAGGAATCCTTTGGCTCTGGCATTCCCCCAGTTTTTTCTTTCTTTGAGGTTGTCTAGATTTTACTGCCCCTGCTAGCACCAAGAGGGATCCTCCCAGGCTCAGTGTTCTCTTTAACTGATCTGAATGTGGTATTGGCCTCCAAGATACCTCACTCACTCTTAAGACATACAAGAGCTCTGGATAAGCAGAGGAGCTTTGTACTACAGACTGTTCAAATGGCATTTGGAATCTTATGAGGGCAGAGTAAGTTAGCAGTTGCTGAATCAGAAATAAACACTGTAGACATGAGTTTGAGCAAACTCCAGAAGATAGTGAAGGACAGGAAAGCCTAGTGTGCTGCAGTCCATGGGTTGCAAAGAGTTGGACCGGACTTAGTGACTCAACAGCAACAAGCCAGGCTTATGTAACTGTCTTTTTTTGATATCTGTGTACTTTTTATTTTTTTTCCTTGTTACTTAGGTAAATCTCATTAAAAACAGGAGCCTAGAAAACAATTTCCAATTTTGCTAATGAACCCATTTGGTATTTCTGGTCATGTATTAGCTATAGCTTTAAAAGGGGCATCACTGGAGATGGAAGGCAAACATAATTTTCAGGACAATGATCTTAACTGAGAAACATCCCAGAAACTTCAGGGGAAAGAACTGAGTGATTTGGTTAGATCTAATTATATACTGGAAAGAGTAGCAAAGTGGTCATTACAAGCACCAAATGTGACACTGTATGTATGTTGGTACAATAATATGATACATTCTTCTGAAGTACTTTGATAAGTAAAAACACATACACTAAAATTAGTTAATGTTTTTAAAAAAATTTTCATAAGAAACTTACCAAAGTTCAACAAGGAGAAGGGAGGCCATATGATATTTCAAAAAGATATTATGATTCTATCTTCTTCGCTCAAAACATCTCATGTAATAAAATCATATAACTTTTTTAAAATAAAGTCTGTGGTGGGGACAATTACCCCTATTTACCAAAGGCAAAAAAAAATTACATGCATATTTCCAAATCAAGGGCGGAGCTTAAATTAGAATTTAAAACCTTTGGCCCTTGTGCATAATCAATTCTTCATAGAACTTGTTGCCTCAGTTAATGTCGTTGGTTGAATTCTACTGCTCCTAGAATATAGACCATTTTGTGATGTTCAAATTTCAGAAAAATCTGTTCAGTGCCCATTGCAAGAAAACAATAGGAAGATCGTGGTAGGTCCCTGGATAAGCAGAGGCCTCCAAGATACCTCACTCACTCTTAAGACATACAAGAGCTCTGGATAAGCAGAGGAGCTTTGTACTACAGACTGTTCAAATGGCATTTGGAATCTTATGAGGGCAGAGTAAGTTAGCAGTTGCTGAATCAGAAATAAACACTGTAGACATGAGTTTGAGCAAACTCCAGAAGATAGTGAAGGACAGGAAAGCCTAGTGTGCTGCAGTCCATGGGTTGCAAAGAGTTGGACCGGACTTAGTGACTCAACAGCAACAAGCCAGGCTTATGTAACTGTCTTTTTTTGATATCTGTGTACTTTTTATTTTTTTTCCTTGTTACTTAGGTAAATCTCATTAAAAACAGGAGCCTAGAAAACAATTTCCAATTTTGCTAATGAACCCATTTGGTATTTCTGGTCATGTATTAGCTATAGCTTTAAAAGGGGCATCACTGGAGATGGAAGGCAAACATAATTTTCAGGACAATGATCTTAACTGAGAAACATCCCAGAAACTTCAGGGGAAAGAACTGAGTGATTTGGTTAGATCTAATTATATACTGGAAAGAGTAGCAAAGTGGTCATTACAAGCACCAAATGTGACACTGTATGTATGTTGGTACAATAATATGATACATTCTTCTGAAGTACTTTGATAAGTAAAAACACATACACTAAAATTAGTTAATGTTTTTAAAACATTTTCATAAGAAACTTACCAAAGTTCAACAAGGAGAAGGGAGGCCATATGATATTTCAAAAAGATATTATGATTCTATCTTCTTCGCTCAAAACATCTCATGTAATAAAATCATATAACTTTTTTAAAATAAAGTCTGTGGTGGGGACAATTACCCCTATTTACCAAAGGCAAAAAAAAATTACATGCATATTTCCAAATCAAGGGCGGAGCTTAAATTAGAATTTAAAGCCTTTGGCCCTTGTGCATAATCAATTCTTCATAGAACTTGTTGCCTCAGTTAATGTCGTTGGTTGAATTCTACTGCTCCCTAGAATATAGACCATTTTGTGATGTTCAAATTTCAGAAAAATCTGTTCAGTGCCCATTGCAAGACAATAGAGAAGAGTAGTTCTGTAAATAGCGTTCAATGACTCCTGTCGGCTGGTATTATCAGGGGAAGAGGAATCATAGCCACCAATTTATTTCCTGATTCAGAAAATGAGTCACAATGTAAGTCTGTGAACACTGCTTAACCTTTCAGCATTCCAGTTTCTACGGCTGAAAAACAAGGATAATGTTTGTCCACCTTACAATGGTAAATGTTCTAGAAATACACACACACAAAGTTAATCTCCTATCAAGGGACAGTAAAGCTGGTTTTTCGTGTACTTGAGATATCACTGACACATTCGCAAAGCAGTTTCTGCCAACGTTGTGTGGTTAATGCTTCCAGATCACCTCCCTAAACACTACATTGTGCACTGAACTCTCTTTATCCTGCCCTGAATCAGAATGGTAATTGCCGCGGGGTGTGTTCAACATGACTGACGAGGCACGACAGTGGAGCCTGCATCACCCACTTGTGCCAGAGTGCTTTCTGCGTGGTTGTCAAGGAAGACAGCATTCAACAGAAGGAAAAGGATCCATACGGTGGGAAGAAACTTTCTCCTTGAATTCTGATTCTGGGAAATATGACTAAAATTATGAATGAGCCAATTTCATTTGCAGTCTTCCTGTGACAATGTACAACTGTTCGGCTTCCCTTGTATTCAGGAAACCACGATTTAGGAAAGATATGTATGTGTCCTCTCTGGTGTTTAGCTTATTTTCTTCGTTCCCTCCTTATACATTTTGTTTTGCTTTGAAAGAATATTTGCAGAGGTTAATTCAGGATCTCCAATAGCTGTTGCTTGACATATCTATAGTTTGCCCCATTATTCAAACAGCTGGCAATGATTACAGTTCATTAAACAAAAGTCACTTCCAATGACTTTCTCTGAAATCATCTATTGCTGATATGGAACTTTATTTTTAAGTGCCAAATTCCAATATACCTTAATTAGATAGGGCAACATGCTATTACCACAAAGAGGTAATTACCACACACTATCAAACTACATGGTTACCTCCACCAAAGTTCTGCTGTCACAGAAAAGGTATAGCTTTGACATCACAAAATCCCATGGGATTGTCACACATAACTGGTCAAAACTGGCCTCCAAACTGAGAAGGAGTGGTGACAAACAGGACTGTTTAGAAAATAATTAAGATGATTTACCATAGCCAGGGCATGGAAGCAACCCGTCCATCAACAGAAACCTGGATAAAGAGGATATGTTACATCTGTACAATGGAATATTACTCAGCCATTAAAAGGACTGAATTGGTGTCTTTTGCAGAGACATGGATAGACCTAGAGGCTGTCATATAGAGTGAAGCAAATCAGAGAAAAAAAAACTATCATATTAGAATGGTACAGATGAACTTATTTGCAAAGCATAAATAGAAACACAGATGTAGAGAACAAACACACGGATACCAAGGGGGAAAATAGGGGGTGAAATGAATTGGGTGATGGGGATCGACATATATACACTACTATGCATAAAATAGATGAACTAATTAGAACCTACAGTATAGCACAGGGAACTCTACTCAATGCTCTGTGGTGACCTAAATAGGAAAGAAATCTAAAAAGAAGAGGGGATACTCTCTGATGGCTCAGTGGTAATGAATATGCCTACCACTGCAGCATACTCATGTTCAAGCTCTTGGTCCAGAAGATACCCTGAAGGAAGAAATGGCAACCTACTTCAGTCAGTATTCTTGCCTATGAAATCCCATGGACAGAGCAGCCTGGTGGGCTACAGCCCATGGGGTCACAATAGAGTCAGACTTGACTTAGCAACTAAACAACAACAAATAACTGATTCATTGTATTGTACAGTAGAAACTAACACAACATAGTAAAGCAACTATACTCAAACTTAAAAAATTTAATAAATAAGATTTTTGCATCATGAATGGTTTTTTCTTCCCAAAACAAACACTTTCGAAAGGGAGAAAATAGTGTGACTTCTCTCAAACACCATATTCCTACACACAAAAAACCCCACTTTCTAACTTTGTATTTCGAACTTTGTTTTCTAATTTTGTGATTTAATGCCACTGCTTTTAGCACTTGCTGGCCCCCTCTCTAAAACCAAATTTGCATTTTTTTCCTTTGGCTTAATTATCCACGATTGCACATCAGAGCACTCAAGTATGGATGTCTGAACATCAACACTAAAGCCACAAGTAACTGAAAAAAAAGAAAAAAAAAAACAGATGCCAGTGTGTAGGGCAAGCTATCAAGATATTTAGATACTGACAGCATGATATAACCTAACCAGAAAACGGACCAAAGTTCAAGTGTGGTTTCGTTCTATACCAGTGTTTTCCAACCTTTCCTTAAACCATGTGAGACATTTTAAATCACCGTAACATTTTATGTTTGAAAATTGCTTACAACCCGCACTCCTGTGTCAGAAATTCTTATTATGTATCGCCTACCAAATTTATTTAGAAGATTGTCATTTTCTTTAACTCAGCCTTCCTCCAAATTCTTTGTGGCTTTTTTTGAAACAAGAGGTAATTTATTCATGGATAAATCTGTGGATAGTTTCAAATTTCTTCTTCTTTTTTTATTAATTTATTTGTATTTTACTTTTACAGAGTTTTGTTCTTTACTGTTATACACAAGCCTGAATCAGCCCTAGGTATACACATGACCCCTCCCACTTGAACTTCCCTCCCATCTCCCTCTGTATCCCACTCCTCTAGGTTGATACAGAGCTCCTGTGTAAGTTCTGTTAGTCTTACAGCAGATTCACATTGGTTGTGTCTTTTACATATGGTAATGTAAGTTTCCATGTTTACTCTCCCCCAAATTTTAACCAAGGAACACCTTCTATATTTTAATTTTTGTGGGAAATATAATAGAAGCTTTCAGAGCTTCTGATAGAGTTTGGAAAATAGTTTTATATATTTTTCAATCTCTGTAATGTGGAATTGAACTTCTGACTCTCCTCTTTCATCAATGATTCTATTAAGATATTCTTAAATGTATTTTACATTTAAAATACAAATGACTTCCTATTAGAAGAGACCTATTTTAGGTGTGACCTGGGAAAGGATTAACTACAATTCCTTTTTCTTCTGAATCTTCCTTTAGAGAATTTGTGGGCAAACAGCTTCCTTTGCGGTGAGCAAGCAGAAGGTATTTGTTTAATTGACTTAGTGTTGTAAACCACTGCTTTTAGCACTTGCTGGCCCCCTCTCTAAAACCAAATTTGCATTTTTTTCCTTTGGCTTAATTATCCACGATTGCACATCAGAGCACTCAAGTATGGATGTCTGAACATCAACACTAAAGCCACAAGTAACTGAAAAAAAAGAAAAAAAAAAACAGATGCCAGTGTGTAGGGCAAGCTATCAAGATATTTAGATACTGACAGCATGATATAACCTAACCAGAAAACGGACCAAAGTTCAAGTGTGGTTTCGTTCTATACCAGTGTTTTCCAACCTTTCCTTAAACCATGTGAGACATTTTAAATCACCGTAACATTTTATGTTTGAAAATTGCTTACAACCCGCACTCCTGTGTCAGAAATTCTTATTATGTATCGCCTACCAAATTTATTTAGAAGATTGTCATTTTCTTTAACTCAGCCTTCCTCCAAATTCTTTGTGGCTTTTTTTGAAACAAGAGGTAATTTATTCATGGATAAATCTGTGGATAGTTTCAAATTTCTTCTTCTTTTTTTATTAATTTATTTGTATTTTACTTTTACAGAGTTTTGTTCTTTACTGTTATACACAAGCCTGAATCAGCCCTAGGTATACACATGACCCCTCCCACTTGAACTTCCCTCCCATCTCCCTCTGTATCCCACTCCTCTAGGTTGATACAGAGCTCCTGTGTAAGTTCTGTTAGTCTTACAGCAGATTCACATTGGTTGTGTCTTTTACATATGGTAATGTAAGTTTCCATGTTTACTCTCCCCCAAATTTTTAACCAAGGAACACCTTCTATATTTTAATTTTTGTGGGAAATATAATAGAAGCTTTCAGAGCTTCTGATAGAGTTTGGAAAATAGTTTTATATATTTTTCAATCTCTGTAATGTGGAATTGAACTTCTGACTCTCCTCTTTCATCAATGATTCTATTAAGATATTCTTAAATGTATTTTACATTTAAAATACAAATGACTTCCCTATTAGAAGAGACCTATTTTAGGTGTGACCTGGGAAAGGATTAACTACAATTCCTTTTTCTTCTGAATCTTCCTTTAGAGAATTTGTGGGCAAACAGCTTCCTCATTTTGACGGTGAGCAAGCAAAAGGTATTTGATTAATGGACACAGAGTCCAGCAACGTCAGAAAGGTCTTATTCCGACATTAAAAATTATTCCAAAGGATAGAAAAAAGTGAGAGTATGTTTTCCTTCACTTTTGCATATTTCAGGAGCATCTGCCAGCACAAAAAAGAAGACAAAGACAGTGCAGCATTTTATGTGTTAAATCATTTTTATTTGCAAGTCCCTGTACTTTGCAGAACTGTTCCAACCACAGAGGTTGTGCCAAGATGTGAATTAACAGTGAATGTAGGCAGCAGATGCAGGAATGTGGTCTAGCCTTTCTCTTGGGAAAAAATAGAAAGAAAGTGCATAAAGTTCATATATACTTTCCTTCATAAATATTAGCAATTTTTCTTTTCTTCTCCCCAACCCCTTCCTCCATTCCACTCTCTTCCCTTTTCAGTATAATTTGAATTTCTTTCTTAGTTTTAAATTTAAGTATGATTTCGCTTTCACTTTTTCAGATAGCATCATAGAATTAGTGTCTGAAGCTCAAATCCTTCCTTCTAATGATGAAAGTACTTTATTCTTGAGTCTCATATATCTTGAAGATTGTTTTTCAAAGAGTGACATTCTCAAGTTTTCCCATCCCTCTTTTAAAGGTAGAAGACAGAACTTGGAGATTAGGTGATTTATGCATTGTCACATAGTGACTCATCCACTTCCCTGGAAGAGAGAACCATTTAAATATTTAAATAGGTTTAATGTAAGTTTCCATGTTTACTCCCCCAAATTTTAACCAAGGAACACCTTCTATATTTTAATTTTTGTGGGAAATATAATAGAAGCTTTCAGAGCTTCTGATAGAGTTTGGAAAATAGTTTTATATATTTTTCAATCTCTGTAATGTGGAATTGAACTTCTGACTCTCCTCTTTCATCAATGATTCTATTAAGATATTCTTAAATGTATTTTACATTTAAAATACAAATGACTTCCCTATTAGAAGAGACCTATTTTAGGTGTGACCTGGGAAAGGATTAACTACAATTCCTTTTTCTTCTGAATCTTCCTTTAGAGAATTTGTGGGCAAACAGCTTCCTCATTTTGACGGTGAGCAAGCAGAAGGTATTTGTTTAATTGACTCAGAGTACACCAACGTCAGAAATGTCTTTTTCCTACAATAAAAATTATTCCAAAGGATAGAAAAAAGTGAGATTATTTTTTCCTTCACTTTTGCATATTTCAGGAGCATCTGCCAGCACAAAAAAGAAGACAAAGACAGTGCAGCATTTTATGTGTTAAATCATTTTTATTTGCAAGTCCCTGTACTTTGCAGAACTGTTCCAACCACAGAGGTTGTGCCAAGATGTGAATTAACAGTGAATGTAGGCAGCAGATGCAGGAATGTGGTCTAGCCTTTCTCTTGGGAAAAAATAGAAAGAAAGTGCATAAAGTTCATATATACTTTCCTTCATAAATATTAGCAATTTTTCTTTTCTTCTCCCCAACCCCTTCCTCCATTCCACTCTCTTCCCTTTTCAGTATAATTTGAATTTCTTTCTTAGTTTTAAATTTAAGTATGATTTCGCTTTCACTTTTTCAGATAGCATCATAGAATTAGTGTCTGAAGCTCAAATCCTTCCTTCTAATGATGAAAGTACTTTATTCTTGAGTCTCATATATCTTGAAGATTGTTTTTTCAAAGAGTGACATTCTCAAGTTTTCCCATCCCTCTTTTAAAGGTAGAAGACAGAACTTGGAGATTAGGTGATTTATGCATTGTCACATAGTGACTCATCCACTTCCCTGGAAGAGAGAACCATTTTTTCTATCCATTCAAACTTTTTTTCCTTCTGCTTTCACACTGAACCTTATTTCCACTGTCTAATGTGTTTAGATGCTTTAGATACACACACACACACACACACACACACACACACCCTTTTATATGATTGCAGCATTATCCTTGAGTTTTTAAAAAACATTTAATTAGCATTTGTACCAGGTCAGTGCTAGTTTCCCTGTTATGCAAACCCACACCCATGTTAAGAGTCTCTAACGTGAGGAACACAGTGATGATATGACTCTTTAGTTTCGGTGTTTGTGTACAAGGAGCCTCAGGTCATTTTCAGAGAAAATGAAAGATTCTGAGGACAGCCTCACCAATGAAGTGACAAATCTTTTTTTTTTGGTGACAAAGAAAAAGAGCAACTGTGATAAAGGGTCAAGGGAATATGGAGTATCAAAAATAGACAATGAATCAACTCCATTCAGTCAAGAGAGTTGTGGAGCCAAATTTGGAGTGCATTGGATAAGTGACTTTATGAGAACTCTGGGTACTCAGAGAGGGAGTACACATGATTAATAGACATATTATCTTGATGACAGCTCATTGAACTATAGGTGATATTTATGCAAACTCCCCCAGTTTTAAGGCTTGTGTACATTCAGGGCTGCCTCTGTGATTTCTGCAAATTTCCTCCGGGGGAAATCTCCCATGAGCACCTCTGCTTCTGGGCTCCTGGGTCTCTGTTTCGGCCCCTGCTGAGCACAGAGGTGATTTTCAACCTGTCCCAGATTCCCACCAAACATCTCCCAGCCTAGGAGATGCATGGATGGACACAGTGAATGGGTAGGTCTGGGGAATGGTTTATAGGGTTTACATTAAAGCAGTACAAACACTTCCAAATCAGACTTTAAGAAGGTCCAACTTAAATACTTAAGTGTATTTTTTTTTAAGAATTACGTATTTATTTATTTTGGGCGGAGGTCCAGTTGGGGAGGGAGGGGCGCGGGTGGGCCACTTCTATTGGTCTTTCATTTCTCTTATTTTCATCTGTCTTTGTTGTTTGGCTCCTGTGGGCCTCCCATCGTGGTGGCGTCTGTCGTTGTAGAGCACCGGCTCTGGGCGCATGCGCTCGAGCTCCAGCTTGGTGATTGGACACATCAGTCCAGCCGCTCCGCGGCACGTGGGATCTTCCCAGGCCAGGGATAGAACCGGCGCCCCTTGCACTGCAAGGTGGTGTCCTTACCCACTGGACCACCAGGGGAAGCCCCTTAAATATACCTTATTGTATACAGACAACCTCCTCCCCCTGTCCCTCCCCACCCCAGAAATCCCAGGGACATTTTCACTTGCACTTTCAGCCACTTAGTTCCTAAACACTTACATTGTCACTGACTCCCTTTTGGGCATCAATCTCATTCCATTATTTGTCCTCTCCTCATGAGCAATAATACATATTTTTCAGTTTCTCAAACTGATGTCGAGAGTCCCTTTAGATGCCTATGCCCTCAGGGTGTCACTTCTATTCCAGGCAACTGACAGTGAGTTTTCTCTAAACGGTGGGGTTCTGGGCATCTCTTTACAGATAGGGTCTCAGCTATGTCACAGGTCTGTTCAGGACCCATCAAGGCTCCTTCTCTCTGAGACATTGACCCAGTAACTTATAGGATGATATTTATGGGCAAAACATATTATCTTGATGACAGCTCATTGAACTATAGGTGATATTTATGCAAACTCCCCCAGTTTTAAGGCTTGTGTACATTCAGGGCTGCCTCTGTGATTTCTGCAAATTTCCTCCGGGAAATCTCCCATGAGCACCTCTGCTTCTGGGCTCCTGGGTCTCTGTTTCGGCCCCTGCTGAGCACAGAGGTGATTTTCAACCTGTCCCAGATTCCCACCAAACATCTCCCAGCCTAGGAGATGCATGGATGGACACAGTGAATGGGTAGGTCTGGGGAATGGTTTATAGGGTTTACATTAAAGCAGTACAAACACTTCCAAATCAGACTTTAAGAAGGTCCAACTTAAATACTTAAGTGTATTTTTTTTTAAGAATTACGTATTTATTTATTTTGGGCGGAGGTCCAGTTGGGGAGGGGGGGTGGCGGGCGGGTTACTTCTATTGGTCTTTCATTTCTCTTATTTTCATCTGTCTTTGTTGTTTGGCTCCTGTGGGCCTCCCATCGTGGTGGCGTCTGTCGTTGTAGAGCACCGGCTCTGGGCGCATGCGCTCGAGCTCCAGCTTGGTGATTGGACACATCAGTCCAGCCGCTCCGCGGCACGTGGGATCTTCCCAGGCCAGGGATAGAACCGGCGCCCCTTGCACTGCAAGGTGGTGTCCTTACCCACTGGACCACCAGGGGAAGCCCCTTAAATATACCTTATTGTATACAGACAACCTCCTCCCCCTGTCCCTCCCCACCCCAGAAATCCCAGGGACATTTTCACTTGCACTTTCAGCCACTTAGTTCCTAAACACTTACATTGTCACTGACTCCCTTTTGGGCATCAATCTCATTCCATTATTTGTCATCTCCTCATGAGCAATAATACATATTTTTCAGTTTCTCAAACTGATGTCGAGAGTCCCCTTTTAGATGCCTATGCCCTCAGGGTGTCACTTCTATTCCAGGCAACTGACAGTGAGTTTTCTCTAAACGGTGGGGTTCTGGGCATCTCTTTACAGATAGGGTCTCAGCTATGTCACAGGTCTGTTCAGGACCCATCAAGGCTCCTTCTCTCTCAGAGACATCGCCACTGGAGACCAACTTTGTGAACAGTTATCATCAAATTTGGGTTTCCCTGATGGTTCAGTTGGCAAAGAATCCAACTGCAATGCAGGAGATCTGGGTTCTATCCCCGAGTCTAGAAGATACCCTGGAGAAGGAAATGACTACCTAATCTAGTATTCTTGCCTGGGAAATCCCATGGACAGAGGAGCTTGGCAGGCTACAGTCCATAGGGTCACAAAGAGTTGGACATGACTTAGCAACTTTGCAACTAAACCATCAATTATCAAATTTAGGTACTTAGTAACAGTGAGTCTTTCTCTATTCCCCTAAAAATTCAAAACTTTATTGAATTAGACGATAAAATCAGGATATGAAAGCTTGCCCTCTCCCCCTACCCCCACCAGTAAATCTATTATCTCCACTGAGACCACTCACAGCCCTGTGGCAGCAAAAAAACTGGGTTAAGAGACCAGAAGCTCAGCAGCTTCTAGTCCAATTATGGCTCGGCTCTTTTTTTAGGTTTTTTTTTAATGTGTACTATTTTCAAAGTCTTTATTGAATTTGTTACAAAATTCTGTTTCATGTTTTTTGGTCTTTTGACCACAAGGCATGTGGGATCCCGGCTCTCCTACCAGGGGTTAAACCCACACCACCTGCAATGGAAGGCAAAGTCCTACCCACTGGACTATCTGGGAAGTCCCTCAGATTAGCTTTTAATATCTGGGTACCTCAATTTTCTCATCTGTATAATAGTATAATCTACCTTGTTGTACAGGCAAAATGAGTTAACATGAAACACCAGGGACCCATTTTTTCACCTTGTCCCTCCCACCCCAGAAATCCCAGGGACATTTTCACTTGCACTTTCAGCCACTTAGTTCCTAAACACTTACATTGTCACTGACTCCCTTTTGGGCATCAATCTCATTCCATTATTTGTCCTCTCCTCATGAGCAATAATACATATTTTTCAGTTTCTCAAACTGATGTCGAGAGTCCCCTTTTAGATGCCTATGCCCTCAGGGTGTCACTTCTATTCCAGGCAACTGACAGTGAGTTTTCTCTAAACGGTGGGGTTCTGGGCATCTCTTTACAGATAGGGTCTCAGCTATGTCACAGGTCTGTTCAGGACCCATCAAGGCTCCTTCTCTCTCAGAGACATCGCCACTGGAGACCAACTTTGTGAACAGTTATCATCAAATTTGGGTTTCCCTGATGGTTCAGTTGGCAAAGAATCCAACTGCAATGCAGGAGATCTGGGTTCTATCCCCGAGTCTAGAAGATACCCTGGAGAAGGAAATGACTACCTAATCTAGTATTCTTGCCTGGGAAATCCCATGGACAGAGGAGCTTGGCAGGCTACAGTCCATAGGGTCACAAAGAGTTGGACATGACTTAGCAACTTTGCAACTAAACCATCAATTATCAAATTTAGGTACTTAGTAACAGTGAGTCTTTCTCTATTCTCCTAAAAATTCAAAACTTTATTGAATTAGACGATAAAATCAGGATATGAAAGCTTGCCCTCTCCCCCTACCCCCACCAGTAAATCTATTATCTCCACTGAGACCACTCACAGCCCTGTGGCAGCAAAAAAACTGGGTTAAGAGACCAGAAGCTCAGCAGCTTCTAGTCCAATTATGGCTCGGCTCTTTTTTTAGGTTTTTTTTTAATGTGTACTATTTTCAAAGTCTTTATTGAATTTGTTACAAAATTCTGTTTCATGTTTTTTGGTCTTTTGACCACAAGGCATGTGGGATCCCGGCTCTCCTACCAGGGGTTAAACCCACACCACCTGCAATGGAAGGCAAAGTCCTACCCACTGGACTATCTGGGAAGTCCCTCAGATTAGCTTTTAATATCTGGGTACCTCAATTTTCTCATCTGTATAATAGTATAATCTACCTTGTTGTACAGGCAAAATGAGTTAACATGAAAATTGAACATTACAATATTTTGAAATATTTTGAAAAATGCTTAACACTTGTAAAGGTGAACTGCTTTTGTTTGAACTTGGCCAAGAGACAAGGGCTAGGGAAGGGCTTGGCAGAGTACAGACAGGTGGTGGCAACAGAGCTTGTTTGGTGCAAGTTTTCCCCACGGCTGGCAGAAGACATGGTTGGTGATGTTATTATTGTAGGAGTCTGGAAAACTCCACTCAGGAATTAGTCCTTTGGGAAGGCTTTTGGCTATAAACTTTTGTAGGTAGAAATCCTAAAGAAAAGCTAGGTGTCTCTTTGGTCTTCGTATTTCACATCTCTCTGGGCTTTTTTTCCCTCTGGATAAGGCTATAGTTTATGAGCAAATTTGGGTATTTTCACAAGTAGGCCCTAGTTTCCATTGGAATGCACTTCTGTTCTTCTCGTGCTATGTTCCTATATTTTCTGAAAAAATAAAAGATACACCTAAAAACCACTGAGGGAAAAATAAAAAGAATAAATTGCATATACTTAACATGGGACTTGCTCACTGTTTCTCTGAATAATGCCTGTCTTATGCTCTCATATCCAAAAAGTGCTCTGTTTGATTTTCATCATTAAAAAGTAAAACACCAAAAGATCATTTTAAAAGACAGGCAACTTCCACACAGGTCTAGTAGCAGCAGCAACAACAGCAATTTAGATAAGCTTTCCATCCAGTTCTAAAGGGACTTAATCACTTGGGTTTATATGTTAATTTGCTGCAATTCTAACCACACAGGAGTCTTAGATCTGGGAGTAACCAGTAAGAAAAGAATTTACTTGTTCTCATTTTCAAGTGTCCTAGGATAAATTGCATTCTACTCACTGGTGCCAGAAGAAATCAATACAGACTATAGCAGTAAAAATATTCATTATTTGTGAAGTAGAAAGAAAGAAGCGGCTGAAAAAAAAAAAAATAACCACCATCACCACCAAAAACCGATGACAATGGGAAAACACAGAGAGAAATTTTCAAAGCATACCAGGATGGATCATCAAGTTAGACAGTTCCAGGAGCTCCATTTGAAAAAAAAAAAAAAAAAATGTCCCCTAGAATTGCTCAAAAGGTGGCCTTGAAGAATAACTTTCTTTGCATTTACATGGGATGATTACATTTATCCATAAAATAAGAATACCATTTTTGGAGTACTTACTATGTGACCAGTACTGCCTGAGTTTACACATATTAATTTATTTGATTTTTACAACTCTCCCCTTGGGAAATAGTTACTCTTATGTTCATCTTAAGGATGAGAAAACTGACGCCAGGCATGTACTCACCCAAGGTTATATAGCTAGTAAGTAGTGGAGCTAAGGTTCAAATGTATCTGGTCAGTTTCCAGTGACTAAAGCTCTACAATGCTGCCTGATTTTTCTGGCCCTAGTACATGCCAGGGCATCTTGGTATACATGGATTATGACTGATGCCAATCTTTCCTGACTGGGTACACTGAGCATGAACTTTTTGAATATAACTTTAGAGAGAATATTCAAAAGACTCCTCTCTGTCCCCAAACTATGAGAATGTCTGACTGCTTCCGGAGACCTTCAAAAAACCATCCACTGAACAAATTCAGAAAAACTGGGTGTCAAACCTTAACATACCACTGGGTATTCTTGGAAACCAGGGACAAAAGGTCTTCCGATTTAAATGCTAAGAGTTGGGGATTCTCTTAAGCCCTGGAGTACCTCTCTCCCCAGCATGAATAAAGTAAGCCAACATCTACAAGGTCTTCTCCAAGTAGGCAGGCCCTGATGGTTCTGAACACTATCATGGGCCTTCATTCATACTGTGGACTTTAAGACATCATATCCCATGCTTCATCTCCCATGTTCCCTTTGTAGAGAAACTAGAAAAAAATCATGAGTGTTAGGTGCTCTGTGATTTTCAGTTGGATGCTTCCTCGTGAACATAAGACAGACATTTTATTTTAAAGTTATTTGATTATTCCCAGATCAGCAATTCTGTCCCATGACAAAATATTAGATAGTCATTTGTTTTTAAGAGAGCAATTTCCAAAAGAAAGTAGGTAAGGGAATCATCCTAAAAGGGTGGCCATTTTTATTCACAGTTGGTCCTTTGTATTCACAGGTTCCACATCTGTGGATTCAACCAACTGTTGTTGTTGCTTTTTAGTCGCTAAATCATATCTGACTCTTGTGTGACCCCATGGGCTATGGCCTGCCAGGATCCTCTGTCCATGGGATTCTCCAGGCAAGAATACTGGAGTGGGTTGCCATTTCCTTCTCTGGATCTTCCTGACCCAGAGATCTAACTCACATCCCCTGCATTAGCAAACATATTCTTTACCTCTGAGACATTTGGAAAGCCCCAACCAACTATTGATCAAAACTAACTGGAATTCCAGAAAGTTCCAAAAATCAAAACTTAAACTTGCCACAATCCAGCAACCATTTGCATAGCATTTATGTTGTACTTTTAGCTATTTGGATAGTATTTATGTTGCATTAAGTATTATATGTAATCTAGAGATGACTTAGGAAGATGTGCATAGGTTATATACAAATTGCCATTTGATATAAAGGACTTGAGCATTTGAGCATCTGTGGATGTTGGTACAGGGGTGGCGGCAGTCCTAGAATGATTCCCTGCATATACTGAGAGATGACTAAAAAATTTGGGATTTCAAAATCGTTATTTTAAGCAAAATGAATAGGAAAAACAAATAAGAAAGGGAGCTTTTGGTTTTTGAAAAAACTAACAAGAGTCCCACCTTAGTCAGGGAGTATCAGAGCAGTTCTGGAAGGACTACCTGACTCTCAACCCTTGGAAATTCTCAGCCCTTGGGTGTTTGCTTTTGTCTCCCAATAGTAGTGTGGCATGAAGGGGTATCACACAAGGTAAGCAAGACATTAAATGTTCCACTTCCTCAGAGTGAAAGTAGCACTCTTCCGTCAAACCAGGTGAGCTAAAATTACTGGATATGCTTCTCCATGAAGCTAATAGATTTCTACCAACATTTCTTCAACAATTCTTATTACCTGATGGGAGCATTCCTGGATGATACCAATTACAGGAGGATGAAGCTAGTCAAAATACCCCCAAGAAAGAAATGGCAAAAAAAAAAAAGATTTTTTTCTTTATGTTTTCTATAAAAGAGATAATTCATAGTACACTATACTTGAATGAGTAAGATATTTGCAGCTTGGTCTGTTAAAGAAATAACATAGTAAGCTTTTTGGGTTTTTTTGTTTTTTTTTTTTTTAATAAGAATGGTTTAACAAGCATTGGTATTATTGAGTCAACTGACAATATTGAGAGAAACTCATTCTCTCAAACCAAGCAATGGAACTTTTATTTCCTTCTCAAAGATGATCTCAGAAACTCAAAGAATCAAGGAAACTGGGACTACATGGAGTTGCCAATGTAATCAAACTCCTTTAGATAAAAGAAAACTTGCATGTTCTAAAAGGATTATATCAGTTGGCTGACAAGTTCCTGAACATAAGAACCCACTTAAGCAAACCTACCTAGAGTGGAGTCTATTGCTAAAAGGTATTGATTCACTCAACACGTTCACTCCCACCTAGTGCACCTCCTACACTGGCTGCACCCTTTTACCTTTTTTTTCAGGCTCCTGCAGTTCTTGTTTGGTTTCAAATAACGTTTGGCATCCTCATCCAGCAGTTAGTATTGAGCATAACTAGAAGACAGTGTGTTCCACAGGAAAGAACATGGGCTTTGTAGTAAAACCGATCTTCCTTTGAGTTCTCTGTCATTTATTAGCTAGGTGATTTGGGGCAAATTATAGACCCTTTCTGAGTTCACTTTCCTTTCTAAAGAACTGGAAGGATAGCATTAACTTTGCAGGATTATTATGAATAATAGTAATTTAATGTGTTTAGTATCATAAGAACATTAAACTAGTTATAGCCAAAATTAAGCAACTATCTTTATAGAATATTTGAGTGAACACATAAGCTGATAGTATTGCTTCCTAATTTTAAGTTTTAAAGAGTCCCTCTTATTCTGAAAATTCCAGTTGTCTTCATACCCACTGCCCTTCCTGCTTTTATTCTGACCTCTCTTGTTCATTTATCTGTTCCCACACCTCTCACTGCACTCTGCTTCAACCCTACTGAGGGCTTTGTTATGGCTGTTGTATCATGCTCAGAGAAAATTCATTCTTCTGCCTGAAATGCAAGTTTTCCTCCTTGACCTGCAGGTAACTACTAGCCACCTCTCAGCTTTGTTTAGTCACTGCTACATTCAATGTCTTCAATATAGTTCCTAAATCAGTGTAGATTATGAGTTACCATGACATTCTGCATTTTTCTTAAATCTTAGTTCTTACCCTGCTGTTCTAGGATTTCCTAGTTAGGTAATGGTGTCCTTTTCCTTTACACTAACTCATCAGGAATAGTCAACTTCTTTGGAACTTTTATTCCTTCTCAAAGATGATCTCAGAAACTCAAAGAATCAAGGAAACTGGGACTACATGGAGTTGCCAATGTAATCAAACTCCTTTAGATAAAAGAAAACTTGCATGTTCTAAAAGGATTATATCAGTTGGCTGACAAGTTCCTGAACATAAGAACCCACTTAAGCAAACCTACCTAGAGTGGAGTCTATTGCTAAAAGGTATTGATTCACTCAACACGTTCACTCCCACCTAGTGCACCTCCTACACTGGCTGCACCCTTTTACCTTTTTTTTCAGGCTCCTGCAGTTCTTGTTTGGTTTCAAATAACGTTTGGCATCCTCATCCAGCAGTTAGTATTGAGCATAACTAGAAGACAGTGTGTTCCACAGGAAAGAACATGGGCTTTGTAGTAAAACCGATCTTCCTTTGAGTTCTCTGTCATTTATTAGCTAGGTGATTTGGGGCAAATTATAGACCCTTTCTGAGTTCACTTTCCTTTCTAAAGAACTGGAAGGATAGCATTAACTTTGCAGGATTATTATGAATAATAGTAATTTAATGTGTTTAGTATCATAAGAACATTAAACTAGTTATAGCCAAAATTAAGCAACTATCTTTATAGAATATTTGAGTGAACACATAAGCTGATAGTATTGCTTCCTAATTTTAAGTTTTAAAGAGTCCCTCTTATTCTGAAAATTCCAGTTGTCTTCATACCCACTGCCCTTCCTGCTTTTATTCTGACCTCTCTTGTTCATTTATCTGTTCCCACACCTCTCACTGCACTCTGCTTCAACCCTACTGAGGGCTTTGTTATGGCTGTTGTATCATGCTCAGAGAAAATTCATTCTTCTGCCTGAAATGCAAGTTTTCCTCCTTGACCTGCAGGTAACTACTAGCCACCTCTCAGCTTTGTTTAGTCACTGCTACATTCAATGTCTTCAATATAGTTCCTAAATCAGTGTAGATTATGAGTTACCATGACATTCTGCATTTTTCTTAAATCTTAGTTCTTACCCTGCTGTTCTAGGATTTCCTAGTTAGGTAATGGTGTCCTCCTTACACTAACTTCATCAAGAACTGGAGTATGTCTGTCTTGATATCTCACCATAGCCTAGCAACATGTGTGGCCCATACTATGCAACCACTCAATAAGGTCTAGTAGACAAACGAATGGATAGTCTTCCAATTTCCATTTCTCCATGTTGCTAGTTATACAACTTTGGGCATCCATGAGAAACACATGAGCTTCCTGTTTCTTTCCGGCTCACTGTTCCCTGTTCTAATAAGAAAGCAACATGTGGATTAGGCAGAATCCTTAATTGTTAAAAGAAATTGGCAGAAAACTGGTTAAGATATTCTTTCTTAACAGGTCAGTTGTGGAAAAACAGGCTTGATCAGTAGAAACAGGTGATTTTTTATAAAGCTAGTGATCAAAAATACATAGTATACTGCACATATGATATGATTCCACTTAGTATATGTATTCATACTTAAGGCAGAGGAAACATACCAGAAAGAAATAAGGAAAATTTTGACTTAGTATCTCTTGATGTTTTTTTTTTTCCTTTTATATTCCCATGTTTTTGTGTACAGTCAAGTGTGCTGCAATGCCCATGCATTAATGATATAATTTTTAAAGGATTAATGAAGACAAAATCTTTGAAAATAAACTTAAGTTTTTATTTGTAGCAGATACAAGAATAAAATTCTGGGAAGCTATTAACTTCTTCATTTGGCTATATCTATTATTGCTTGGTCACTATTTCTCATGGATGTTAGACTCTCCCAGGCTTTAACCTACCCTCTCTACCCAGATCAGGGAAATGTATATTCAGGCAATGTACGTTTCACCATGTCTTCAGAATCCACTTCCTTTGCAATGTCTTTCCAGATAAGACACTCATCAAATGAGGAAGGTCATCCTTCCTCTTCAAGGGAAATTCAGCAGTACTTACACTGAAGTCTATTTTATCTGTTCCTTTACTATTATCTTTTTTTTTATTCTCTAATTTCACAGTTATATTTCTTGCTCCCTAAAGTTAGAAACTTCATCTTCACAGAATTAATGCCTTTTAGGATGACCCTGGACACACAGTAGATTATTCCAAAATATCACTGATGTAATTAATACTGCAGCAGAAGATGCATTCTACAACAAATAAGCAAGTAAGAATGCATGTCTACAATTACCAGGATGTAGGTGATTAGCCCCTGAAGGGGGTTATAGGATTTGGATCTCTAGTTTATTATCTTTTTTAATTTTTATTTTTTCCTAGTACATTATTTTATAAAGTGCAATGAATAACAAATTTTTAATTAAGAAAACAAAGTTTTTCTGCCTTCTAAAGAACAAAATTATCTAGCTTTGGAAATCATTATGAGAAATTGTATCTGTAAAATATGTTGTCTTTAAACACAAAGGCAAAATACAGTTAAATGGTAATGTAGGTCTCTAGATCATCAGTGGTTCTTACTGGTCCACTAAAGGAAATTTTAAAAGAATTAAAAGACATTTGCTCCTTAGTAGAAAAACTATGACAAACTTAGACAGTATATTAAAAAGCAGAGGGGCTTCCCTGGTGGTCCAGTGGATAAGGACATTTCCTTGCAGTGCAAGGGGTGCTGGTTCAATCCCTGACCTGGAAAGATCCCATGTGCCATGGAGCAGCTGGATTGATATGCCCAACTACCAAGCTGGAGCTCTGGAGCGCATGTGCCCAGAGCTGGTGCTCTGCAGTGAGAGAGGCCACTGCGATGGGAGGCCCATACAGGCCAAAAGAACAAAGATGGATGAAAATGAATAAATGAAAGACCAACAGAAGTGGCCCAAGAAAAACCAGCAAAGACATCACTTTGCTGATTTTTCTAGTATTTATGTATGGATGTGAAAGTTGGACCCTAAGGAAAGTTGAGCAGCAAAGAATTGATGCTTTCGAACTGTAATGTTGGAGAAGAATGTTGAGAGAGTCCCTTGAACAGTAAGGAGATCAAACCAGTCAATCCTAAAGGAAATCAACGCCCAATATTCATTAGAAGGAATGATGCTAAAGCTGAAGTTCCAATACTTTGATCACCTGATTCGAAAAGCTGACTCACTGGAAAAAGACCATGATGCTTGGAAAGAGTGAAGGTAAGAGGGGAGCATAAGATCACATTCAGCAATACCACTCAGAATTACCAGGAAAAATATTTTTAAAAAGAGCATGCTCTTTTACAAGACAAAGGGAAAAGGTATGACAGTAACATCAAAGGCTCTGATTCAAGATCAAGTTGTGCTCTGAGTTTTTTATGTCTTCTCTTTTTTCCTTTGAAAAACAGAAATAAAACACTTGTCATTGAGCCTCTGGAATGTTGAAGAGACAATAAGTTAGTAACTGGAAAAGATTTAGGGTGAAAGGTGTTATGTGAGTTTACAGTATTTGTTAATGTTATTACTCAATCATTCTGGCCCAATGTGGAAACAAAAGCAACTTCTATTACAAATAACATAAGTTGCTAAAATAACCTTGGGAAAGAGAGAGTAAGTGAAAAGACAGAATAAATGAATTGACAAAGACAAATAGGTAACAGCTGGATTATTGAAACCTCACGTTGACGTTGTAGGCTTTTAACACTAAAATGTTCTTTTAATCTTCAAGGAAAGATCATTTGGGGAAGAAAAGAAGACAAACTATGAATACTTGTTTATGAAAGAGGGACATTTCTAGTTGCATATTAGCAAATATGTTTGTAAAAAACAATCTCTATTACAAAACTATTAGCAGAAGTCCCCTTTAGTGGATTTTTCAAAAAGGTTATGTAACAAAAGGTTCATGTGTGAACTCTGGAAGCACTCAAGACTTAATCAGATTAGAGCAGATTCATTTAGCATCTTAGAAACAATGCAAAGAAAAATATTATATGTGCTGTGTGCTGTCTTAAGCTGCTTCAGTTGTGTCCAACTCTTTGCAACCCCATGGGACTGCACAAAGAAAAAGATGGATGAAAATGAATAAATGAAAGACCAACAGAGTGCCCAAAACCCTTTGCTGATTTTTCTAGTATTTATGTATGGATGTGAAAGTTGGACCCTAAGGAAAGTTGAGCAGCAAAGAATTGATGCTTCGAACTGTAATGTTGGAGAAGAATGTTGAGAGAGTCCCTTGAACAGTAAGGAGATCAAACCAGTCAATCCTAAAGGAAATCAACGCCCAATATTCATTAGAAGGAATGATGCTAAAGCTGAAGTTCCAATACTTTGATCACCTGATTCGAAAAGCTGACTCACTGGAAAAAGACCATGATGCTTGGAAAGAGTGAAGGTAAGAGGGGAGCATAAGATCACATTCAGCAATACCACTCAGAATTACCAGGAAAAATATTTTTAAAAAGAGCATGCTCTTTTACAAGACAAAGGGAAAAGGTATGACAGTAACATCAAAGGCTCTGATTCAAGATCAAGTTGTGCTCTGAGTTTTTTATGTCTTCTCTTTTTTCCTTTGAAAAACAGAAATAAAACACTTGTCATTGAGCCTCTGGAATGTTGAAGAGACAATAAGTTAGTAACTGGAAAAGATTTAGGGTGAAAGGTGTTATGTGAGTTTACAGTATTTGTTAATGTTATTACTCAATCATTCTGGCCCAATGTGGAAACAAAAGCAACTTCTATTACAAATAACATAAGTTGCTAAAATAACCTTGGGAAAGAGAGAGTAAGTGAAAAGACAGAATAAATGAATTGACAAAGACAAATAGGTAACAGCTGGATTATTGAAACCTCACGTTGACGTTGTAGGCTTTTAACACTAAAATGTTCTTTTAATCTTCAAGGAAAGATCATTTGGGGAAGAAAAGAAGACAAACTATGAATACTTGTTTATGAAAGAGGGACATTTCTAGTTGCATATTAGCAAATATGTTTGTAAAAAACAATCTCTATTACAAAACTATTAGCAGAAGTCCCCTTTAGTGGATTTTTCAAAAAGGTTATGTAACAAAAGGTTCATGTGTGAACTCTGGAAGCACTCAAGACTTAATCAGATTAGAGCAGATTCATTTAGCATCTTAGAAACAATGCAAAGAAAAATATTATATGTGCTGTGTGCTGTCTTAAGCTGCTTCAGTTGTGTCCAACTCTTTGCAACCCCATGGACTATAGCCTGCCAGGCTCCTCTGTCCATGGGATCCTCCAGACAAGAATACTGGAGTGGGCTCCCATGCCCTCCTCCAGGAGATCTTCCTGACCCAGGGGTTGAACCCATGTTCTTTACATCTCCCTGTATTGGCATGTGGGTTCTTTACCACTATCACCACCTGAGAAACCCACTCAATATATACAGAATATTTAATTTATTATAATTTATCAAATGTATAAATATTAATATACATGTAAATTTGAACTGAGGACAGTTATGACTTTACCATCTGCCTCTAAACTTTCTTCCAATGAGGTTTTAAAGGACAGAGTGCTACTATTCTCACTCATGGATAGCTATCAATCATGGGTTGGAGCTGTCAGAAATGGTTGATCCCCACTCCTAATATTTCCTTCTTTGTAGAGGGATCTACATTTGTGTAGTTGTGCTGACATCTTTTTCCTCATGGGAAAAAGGAATCATTTAATTTTATTGAGTCCCTTGTCTCCTCATTTATCTGGGAACTGGGTGCCTACATAAAGTACACATTGCACATTCCTATATCAGACTCCAAGCTTTAAAGGAGATCCATGTTGCCCAATGCTGGGAAGAGAGCAGGTAAGTCTCTCTAAATCTGAGGTTCAGCATCAGTAAACTCACTCTTCAATATCAACTCTGTCAGTGAAAATACGGATAATGTTCCCTCTCTTACTATCTTACTGTTTGGTATTCAAGACAGCGGTGGGGGGTGGGAGTGGGGGGAAGAGATGATACCTTATCTTGAGCCCTCTACTGACCAAACAATCTACATTACAATGGGAGTTACACCTGCCTTTTCCAGGAAGGAAAGATAAACCTAGGCTTCCAGAGACTTGGGAAAAAATATCATAGATAAAAACTCAGCAAAGTTAAACTGAGCCATTGTAAAAACAGATCTGTTCTTTTCTCCTGTGGCAGTTGTAACAAATCACCACAAATTCAGTGACTTAAGAACACAGGAATTTTCCCTCCCACAGTTCTAAAAGACAGGAGTCCAAAATCACAGCAAGGCCATATTCCCTCTGGATGCGCTAAGTGAGGGTCTGGTCCTTGCCTACTCCAGCTTCTGGTGGTTGCTTGCATTCCTTGGCTTGTGGCTGCATCCCTACAATCTGCCTCTGGGATCACATCACCCCTCTTCCTCTTCTTTGTGTGTCAAATCTTCCTCTGCCTCCCACTTACAAGGATATGTTGTTTTGTTTGATCACTAAGTCATGTCCAACCTTTGTGACCCCGTGGGATGGAGTATTCTAGGCTTCTCTATCTTTCACTATCTCCAGGAGTCTGCTCAAATTTATATCCTCTGAGTCAGTGACACTTTTGCTCAAATTTACATCTGCTGAGTTGATGACACTATGTATCTTATCCTCTGCTGCTCCTTTCTCCTTGTGCCTTCAATCTTTCCCAGCATCAGAGTCTTTTCCAATGACTTGGCTCTTCACACCAGGTGGCCAAAGTATTGGAGCTTCAGCTTCAGCATTAGTCCTTCCAATAAATATTTGAGGTTGATAAGGACATATTAGGATCCACCCTGATAATTTGGAATATTTCCCTCAATCTCAAAATCCTTAACTTTATCGCACCTACAAAGACCACTTTTCTACTTATGGTACAAACTTACAATAGACCCTCACATTGCAAAACCCTTGAGGTTGCCCAATGCTGGGAAGAGAGCAGTCTCTAAATCTGAGGTTCAGCATCAGTAAACTCACTCTTCAATATCAACTCTGTCAGTGAATATACGATTGATGTCCCCTCTCTTACTATCTTACTGTTTGGTATTCAAGACAGCGGTGGGGGGTGGGAGTGGGGGGAAGAGATGATACCTTATCTTGAGCCCTCTACTGACCAAACAATCTACATTACAATGGGAGTTACACCTGCCTTTTCCAGGAAGGAAAGATAAACCTAGGCTTCCAGAGACTTGGGAAAAAATATCATAGATAAAAACTCAGCAAAGTTAAACTGAGCCATTGTAAAAACAGATCTGTTCTTTTCTCCTGTGGCAGTTGTAACAAATCACCACAAATTCAGTGACTTAAGAACACAGGAATTTTCCCTCCCACAGTTCTAAAAGACAGGAGTCCAAAATCACAGCAAGGCCATATTCCCTCTGGATGCGCTAAGTGAGGGTCTGGTCCTTGCCTACTCCAGCTTCTGGTGGTTGCTTGCATTCCTTGGCTTGTGGCTGCATCCCTACAATCTGCCTCTGGGATCACATCACCCCTCTTCCTCTTCTTTGTGTGTCAAATCTTCCTCTGCCTCCCACTTACAAGGATATGTTGTTTTGTTTGATCACTAAGTCATGTCCAACCTTTGTGACCCCGTGGGATGGAGTATTCTAGGCTTCTCTATCTTTCACTATCTCCAGGAGTCTGCTCAAATTTATATCCTCTGAGTCAGTGACACTTTTGCTCAAATTTACATCTGCTGAGTTGATGACACTATGTATCTTATCCTCTGCTGCTCCTTTCTCCTTGTGCCTTCAATCTTTCCCAGCATCAGAGTCTTTTCCAATGACTTGGCTCTTCACACCAGGTGGCCAAAGTATTGGAGCTTCAGCTTCAGCATTAGTCCTTCCAATAAATATTTGAGGTTGATAAGGACATATTAGGATCCACCCTGATAATTTGGAATATTTCCCTCAATCTCAAAATCCTTAACTTTATCGCACCTACAAAGACCACTTTTCTACTTATGGTAACATTTAAAGACTTCAACAATGAGGACCTCATATATTTGGGAAACCATTATTTTAGCCTACCATATAAATTTAATAGTCACAAACAAATATCATTTTCTCCTCTGTCCTCTATATTCTGAAATTTTACAATTTAAGATATAAAGATCTGTGATGTACACACACAACCTTAGAGAACTAAGAAGGTGAATTCATCCTCAACTTGAACCAACCAAATGATATTTATAAGAAATATATCAAAGTGATCACCTTTTCTGTGCATGCAGATGACTCAGCACATTCTCAAATATATACAATATATTTTCCTACCAGAAATGTGGCAAGGTATAAATAAAAAATGTAAATAATCCCTACTTATATTATTGATATTATAAATTCAGGATCATCATTCCCTATAAAGCAATTGCTTAAAATCTTGGTTGAAGCGTTTGCTGAAATAGTGAAAGAATTAAGAATAAAGTCATTTGTACCTCCTGTATATAAAGCATATAATGGAATTAGTCATATCACTGATATGAATTTGACATTTTACTATTAAATTATAGACCACATAATGGCCACCCCCTCCTGTATTCTTTCCTGGAGAATCCCAGGGACAGAGGAGACTGGCAGGCTACAGTCCATGGGACTGCAGACTCGGACATGACTGAGAGACTGATACTACCCACTAGAGAAAACATTCACCCTTTACCTAAGAACTGTTGCCTTCTCAGGCACACTGAATTTCTTTCTACTTTCTCTACCAACATTTAGTGGTTTCCTCTGTGTTGTCACATTTCATCCACATTCAAAATATATGCCACTTGGCCGGTTATTGCTTATGCTATGCTGAGTTTGAGACAGGAATCATGATAGAGCACAGGCATTCACCTTCTCAGTACTCCCACTAGCTAAAAATCCATACTCAAGACCAGCTACCTACCCCAAACAGGTGCACTGTTTCAGTTAGGATAGGCTATGCTGCAATAACAAAAAGTTCTCCAGAGACTTCCCTGGAGTTCATTTTGCAATGCAGGGAATGTGAGTCTGATCTCTGGTAATGGAATTAAAATCCTAAAAGCATGGAGCTGGCAGCTACCAAACCCCTGCGTCACAACTATGGAGTCCATGCATTGCATGGAAAGATCATGCATGCTGCAACTAAGACCCTACATAGCCAAATAAATATTAATATTTTAAAAAGGGGAGCTCTCCAATTTCAGTGTTTCAGAGAGTAAGACATTTATTTCTCTTTCAGGTAAAAGGTCGGGGTGGCGATTCAAGGTCAGTGGCAGTCATTCGGTGGACCAGGATGACAGAGCTCTACCATCCTTTCAGGCTGGCTGTTGTTGGTTCTGTATCAGTAAGCCAGATGGTGAAAAGTCATGACAGAGCACACCAATGCAAGAAATCTAGCTCCTGGCTACATCTGACTGCAAGGGAGACTGGGAAGTATAGTTCAGCTATGCAGTGCTCAGAAGACAGAGGAGAGGCGGGGTTTGTGGGCAGCTTGGAGCCTTTGCCACATGCACTATACAAATTTCTGTCTCAGCAAAATAAAAGATACTGTATGAACAATGATCATGGCCTTGGGGCTGTCACAAGCATTCACACCTGCAAACTGTAAGAATTCATTCTGTTCAAGCATCTATTTACGGTCCATCTCAGTAAGAGAGGAGAAAAGGAAAGATATGGTTTTTCTTTGGGGATAATATAGGAGATAATATTAACATGTAAATTGGTGATGCAGGGCTTAAGTCTTTTCTTAAGTATTAGTACTTAAGCTTTAGTATTATATAGTATATGTTGAGAAACATTTTTCTCTTCAGTTCTTCAATCTACTGCGGAAGGAAATAGGCCAAGGAAGTTAAACTTCTTTTCTCAGGGGGCCTAACTGTTGGCCCAGGCTGGGTTCCAAGAGCTGAAACAAGGGATGGTAACTGGTGGGGGTGTTCTTTGGCTGAATAAAGAGAAGAAAAGAAGAATTCCATGTCTGTTTCCCAGGCACAGGAAGGACCAGGAAGCAAGGAAATCTCCAATTTTCAAGTCCACTGAGCAGAATACAAGAACAGGGTCCAAGACAAAGAGTTCTCCATTGAGAACCAACAAGATGGAGCAATCGAGTCCTGTGGGCAGCTGAGCCTGGAAAGAAGCCCAGAGGCCATGGCATTCTTGGGAGGGAGGTTTCTCTGGACCCTTAAGGAGCTGAAGCTTTGACATTCCAACCCTGCCATTAACGTGAGGCTTGTCCATTAATTCCGCTTGGAGCAGGGTAATCTGAAGCTAAATCATGCACGTTATGAGAATGCAAATTGTGAAGGGAAAATGAAAGTTCACAAACAAAATTAGCAGAACCACCTGTAGGACCTGTGTTGAAAGAGAAATTAGCTTTCATGGAGAAGGGCTGTTATGCCATGGCAATTAAGCAACTGAATGTGGATTAAGAGTTTGATTCAATGCCTCTTCTTGCCACTAAATAGACAAGTGAGCTGGACTCGTTAAATCTTAGTTTTCTATTCTGCAAAATATGAGATAAAAATAATACCTAATTCATATGTTTTCTTTAAGATTTAAATGAAAAGGTATTCAAGTGTATATAATCAGTTATGGGAACTAAACAAATATTAGCCAAAAATATCTCCCAAAGTGGAGTTTTCCTTCCTTTCTTTCTAGGGTATAAAAACTGTCTCATATCTAAAAACCAATCAATCAGTCAAACCTCACCCCCATGACCTCTCGGAATGTAGTGAGTACAAGGTGATGGATAAATTATACAACAGACACATACAGCAAAAATATATGTTAAGACATTTCCTTTCATACATGAGTGTTCCACTGCAAATCTAGGTATACTACTAAGATCTTAAGGAAATAAATACTATAAAACATGACATAGTTCAAGTAATGTGAAAATAAAATGTCCAAAGAAGTATCTCTCACCATTCTGTCATATGAGATATCCCATATGCTAAGAATTCATGATTCTCTACAATTTACTTAATATTGCCCCAGTAGGACGTTTTTCCTATCACTACTCAAGTCCAGATAAGTATACATTTTATTTTCAAGGACTCCTCGTTCTTTCTTAGGAACATATCATCACTGGGCATGCCTGTACATTGTCTGGCAAACTGTGAGAACTGTATTAGCTGGCAATTGTGAGAACAAAAGAAGATTTTTCTAAAGGTGATGAGGCAGAAAGGGAAATCAGATGCCTGTAAGGAACAGGGAGAAATGTCAAGGGAATTGGTCTATCTTCTTGGCAGCCTGAGGCCTGGAGATGAGGGGGCTGTGCCAGTTCATTGCCTAATGAAAGGGAAGGATCCAGCTGATTGCTCACTAAAGATGACTTGGAAAAGGAAATTGACAGTCTTATGGAAGAGGAGCTGCAACATAAATTGGGAGATGTATAAAATTTACTGGTGCGATACATGAAAGATTTCTCTAATGTTCTGGAAAAATTAGTGAAATCTTTAGATTCTTACAAAACTCTTTCATAATATTAATTAATTAAAAATTCAATGCATCTCTCATGTGTCCTATACTTTACATGTGAGTACTTGACATGCTTTACTTCTTTTAATATCCTATCCTTAACAGTAAGCACCAATATGGCCCTATTATCCAGATTGAAAAACTGAGGCTCATAGAGGTTAAGTTCTTAGTCTTAAGTAACTTTAAGGAATAAATGCAAAGTACAGAGCAAGAAATCACTTATCTGAAATGTAACTAGGGAAAGAGGTCTGTTCATAGCGTAATTTTTAGTAATACTTACATTCTAAGAAAACTTTGCTCACATCCTCTTGGATAAACTAGTTTCTGTGTCAGGAAAGGCATGTTTCTCTAAGGTCATGTTGCAGAACTTTCAAAAGGTGTTTCATCTATTAGTATCAGCAAAGATCTCACGGAATGACTAATTTTTAGTAGTTGTGAGCAGCAAGCTTTTGTTGAGTCATTGTCTTTAGAATTAACATTCTGATTCATCAGATCTGTTTTTAACATTAATTATATTTAACGTCTGACATCTTCTTTACCTCTTATCCACATCACTGAATACCAGGGAAAAAATAAGCCAAGCCCAGATTAGGGTTAAACTAATACTCAATTATTAGTGATTTAAATCAAAATTGAGTAACTTCAACATTCCATTAGGTTAAAAAAAAAAAAGGCAAAAAGGAACATGAAGTATTTTTCCTTAACATTTGATGTTCATTTCATCCACAAGTTACGTGATCCAAATTGTATGCTTTTACATCCAAAAGATTGTTTTAATGTGATCATATTAAGAAAAGCAGTGATCTGCAAGAAAGCATCTAGCTGCCTTTCTAGATCCTTATGGCACTGCAAAATGATTTAAGATAAATAGCTAAGGTTTATAAAACTGCCTCTAGTGATTGTATAATAAGGTGTGCCCAGGCCTTCAATTGAAAATGGTTAGCATTTGAATTCCCAACATGCAGAAATACGTCAGCCACACAGGATCAGATAGACTAGACAGAACTTCTTTTTCCCCTTTGATAAAACAAAAGTACCTGTGGTGAACATATTTGTCATTTTGCCAGTGCAACATCCCTTCGTCTTGGCTTGATAATGTCCCTCTGACTCTCTGGGGATCTTACCCACCCCCATCATGTACCATCTTGGTGGACTCCTTAAACTGTGGATCAAAGTGCAAAGGGCAGGTTGGCACTTTTCATCTCTACTCTCACTTTCCAATCAGATAGGATCCTAGGAAATTGGCCTAAGGACAGAACACAACACGGTCGGAGGTGAGTCTTTGATGACAACTCTGCAAAGAGACTGGCCTTGTTTCTTTACTCAGAACCTTGCCACCGTCCTGCTTCTCTCTGGAGGTCAGATTATGATTCCATGTCTTAGATCTTAGGAGCTATTCCACATTCATCCACTAAATTCCACTCTTAAGTTAGTCAGTTTCTGCTGTTTGCATTAACTGGTATTGTACGTGTCCTTTTTTATTATTAAAAGTCTTAATGAACACTTTTTCTCTTTTTAGTATCCAAAAATGAGATCATACCTTTCCTGCCAGTACTTCAGTCTTAACAGAGGTAATATTTTTGATTAGGATGAACTCTTCTTGATTAAGAGAATCATACCAGAATCTAAATTGTGTCATAACAGACCCAAGTGACTACAGACGAAACAAGAGCTCTTTCTCATTCTTAGTTAGTTTCTTTTAAACACTTAATATTTTGAGTTATCATCCCTGGGAAACAAATAGAAAATATAAATCTCTTGTGCTTGAACTTTTTCAAAATCTGCCTTTTCGGGTGTTGCTTGAGCCAACAAAAGGATGACGATGACTCTGTTTTTGAGTATTAAAACAGGTAAGAAATTATCTTTCTGGGTTATGCTAAATGTATATCCAAGGATATATTGTATAGAATGAAAACAACTACTTTAGACATTTCAGGTAAAATTCACTTAGGTCTCAATTATCTGACCATTTAGATTTGAAATGGTTAGCAGCTTGAAGGATTGATTTAATCCACTGAAAATAGGTCTAGCCATTCACTGAAAATGATAGTTACTACTAGGCTGGGCAGGCAGATTGCCTTCCTCACAAGTCAACATGCTAACCAGGCTGGGGGGCAGCCTAGATCTCCCATTATTTTCAACATCAACACCCATCATACTGGAGGCTTTTCAATTCATAACAGATATATATTGCATAAAACATTTAAGTACATTTTAAGAACATTTATAGGGGGAGCACATTCAAAACTATTACCACACCCATTATACTCAGTATTTTATATCTGCCTACTGAAAACTTCTCCAAACTCCAAAGCCAAGGTTCCACGTACCCACACCTCATGTGAAGACCGTGAAATCTTCTACTCTCACTTTCCAATCAGATAGGATCCTAGGAAATTGGCCTAAGGACAGAACACAACACGGTCGGAGGTGAGTCTTTGATGACAACTCTGCAAAGAGACTGGCCTTGTTTCTTTACTCAGAACCTTGCCACCGTCCTGCTTCTCTCTGGAGGTCAGATTATGATTCCATGTCTTAGATCTTAGGAGCTATTCCACATTCATCCACTAAATTCCACTCTTAAGTTAGTCAGTTTCTGCTGTTTGCATTAACTGGTATTGTACGTGTCCTTTTTTATTATTAAAAGTCTTAATGAACACTTTTTCTCTTTTTAGTATCCAAAAATGAGATCATACCTTTCCTGCCAGTACTTCAGTCTTAACAGAGGTAATATTTTTGATTAGGATGAACTCTTCTTGATTAAGAGAATCATACCAGAATCTAAATTGTGTCATAACAGACCCAAGTGACTACAGACGAAACAAGAGCTCTTTCTCATTCTTAGTTAGTTTCTTTTAAACACTTAATATTTTGAGTTATCATCCCTGGGAAACAAATAGAAAATATAAATCTCTTGTGCTTGAACTTTTTCAAAATCTGCCTTTTCGGGTGTTGCTTGAGCCAACAAAAGGATGACGATGACTCTGTTTTTGAGTATTAAAACAGGTAAGAAATTATCTTTCTGGGTTATGCTAAATGTATATCCAAGGATATATTGTATAGAATGAAAACAACTACTTTAGACATTTCAGGTAAAATTCACTTAGGTCTCAATTATCTGACCATTTAGATTTGAAATGGTTAGCAGCTTGAAGGATTGATTTAATCCACTGAAAATAGGTCTAGCCATTCACTGAAAATGATAGTTACTACTAGGCTGGGCAGGCAGATTGCCTTCCTCACAAGTCAACATGCTAACCAGGCTGGGGGGCAGCCTAGATCTCCCATTATTTTCAACATCAACACCCATCATACTGGAGGCTTTTCAATTCATAACAGATATATATTGCATAAAACATTTAAGTACATTTTAAGAACATTTATAGGGGGAGCACATTCAAAACTATTACCACACCCATTATACTCAGTATTTTATATCTGCCTACTGAAAACTTCTCCAAACTCCAAAGCCAAGGTTCCACGTACCCACACCTCATGTGAAGACCGTGAAGACTCCTTGTCCTTATCCCCATCAAAGCATTTATTCTACACATTCGTCTTTTTATCCAGGCTTCCCCCATCCCAGTGCTCACACATAAAACTTATTAATGACACAGTTTATGCAGGCATGGAATTGGTCACTTAGTAAATAACTGATAATACATGAATGAGTGAAAATAAATACATGACCCATCACTGTCTTCAAATAGCACCAAGGACAAATGGAGTAGAGAAGCCGGCAAAACAAAAGTGAAACACAATTTGCTAGGTGTTTTGATAGGAAGAGCCCAGAAGGGGCTGAGATTCAGGACACTGGTACCCACTTCACCAAATCTTCCTGAAAATGGTGTACTGAGCTTTACTGGAGATGCAGGTGTCACCAGCTGAAGGTGGTGACTAAAGAAGGAGCAAGCTATAGGAGAGGCAGGAGATTTGGTAGCCTGACTAGACACAAATCAAGGGTTCTTAATCTGTGGATCCTGAAGGGTCCATGGATAGACTACAGAAGAGTCATGGATTTGGATGGGGAAAAGAATCTGTTTTCATTAACCTCTAACTGAAATTTAGCATTTCTTTTTATTATAAATGTAGGTGACAAACAGCTATTGTATTAGTGATAAACTGTGACCTTTTACGTCACAGTTTATCACCATAGAAAATTTCATACCATAATAAAGTCGTTGTGGATATCTTGAATACAGTTTATACTCATCGATGATTTGAATTGTGGCAGTAATTGGATACACTAAAGATCTTAAATGGTTTCATTTATTTATTTTTTTTACACTATTTCTTCTACATATATATATATATATATATATATGTTTGAAATTTTCTGAAAATAAAACATTTAAAAACATCAATGAGGAATTAGATGAAACAAAATTGATAGAATCACATAATTTTATAGGCTTCTCTTTTTAATATAATCTTAATGTTTTAATAGATATTTATAGGTACACATATTTACAGGCTGTTTTAGTGATGTCTGGCTCTTTTGTGACCCCATGAACTGTGGCTCACCAAGCTCCTGTGTCCAGAGGATTCTCCAGGCAAAAATATTGGAATGGGTTGCCATTTCCTCTTACCGGGTATCTTCCTGATCCAGGGTCGAAACCTGTATCTCTTACCTCTCCTGCATTAGCAGATAGATTCTTTATCACTGGAACCATTTGTTTTTGTTTAATACATAGGTGTCTACTTCTCTAAAATTGATTTTCTTTATTATTCTATGTATTTTATGTGTTTAAATATTTAAGTGTATTATTGAGAAGGAAACTATAAAGGTCTTTAGACTGACAAAGGGGTTCATGACGACCTCTGCTCTAAAGTCCTTTTCAGGGTGAAAATCATAGAAGAGGACAGATAGAAGAATAAAGGGGAACTTTAGAACCTGTGTTCTCACCAGATGAACTCACCCATTCCTAGAGGAGATTTTTCTGTATATTATTATTTTCCCTTTATCTCTTGCATGGGGCTTGCACCTGCCACAAAGCATTATTTGTATTTAACTTTATCCAAAAAAAAAAAAAATCAAGGTACAAATTTGCTAATGGCCACAGCTCGTCCACCGGGTGCATAGAGAATAGCGGGTGTGATGAGACTTTAAGAAATACACACATACATATACAGAGGCAGAGAGAAAGGATGGGAATGGGGGGCTCAAGACCTCTTAGGTCAAGGCCCAGAACATGTTCACCAGTCCGCTTTTATTCAGTGCTGAAGCCTCCAGGTATTTACAGGCAATATTAGCCCAGGCTGGTTTCAGTCACAGCCCTGTTCAATGATTAGTCTCGTGGCTCTGAGGATGGGCACGTTGCAACTAGGGGGCAAGAAGTTAAGGAGTCCGCACAGATCTGGCATTCCAAAGTCCATAACAGGTCTCCCACCTGTTGCTGATCAGTATATACAGAGCTAATAAGCCCATGTGAATCAAACTGAATTGTTTTTCTCTTAGATCTTTCTAGTATATTTCTCATTCCCAATTTACTTTTCTCCTGGCTCAGCCAAAGTCACAAAAACCATCACTAATTTGTTTCCCCACAGCTAACTAGTGAATTCATTATATCAGGACACAGAGTTTTTGAACTGTCACTTTATTTTTTTTTTTTTTTGAAAATTACAAAGAATAAAGGGAGAAATGTTGAGTTTTAGGAGATGAATACACAAATTATATTTGAATATAAGTTTATGAAAAGAAAATCATAATTATCCTCATAATAAATTATCTTGAATATGTACTTCTCTTCAAAGAAATTTCATATCTACTAAATTTGTCCTCATAAACAAGTCTTTGAAATAGCTAGAATATGGATACAGAGGAATGAAAAAAGGAAGTTGTGACATGAAAACATTAGGGTTGGTTGACAAACTTGAGTACTCTATGTCTGCTATGCACTGTCTATATTGTGTGTGACAGGGAAATAATACAAGAAGTAAAAGACAGCCTTTCTCATTTCAAAGGACACCTATTTTATTCCATATGTGGAGCCAAGTCTGTGAAAGAGTATGAGACTGTGTATCTGTATAACTAGTGACAAGGCTTCCAAAGTAACTTACTGTAGTCGTTTTAACACACATAGACTTGGAGATGCTTCATGGAAATGGCTTATAAGCTCCACTTTAAGCTCAATAGTAATAGATGACTAAGTAATTACTGAGCATTTAGTAGAGTCTGGGCACTATGCTAAGCATTCATCACTTTCCTCAGGGTCATTCAACAGATCAGTGATAGATCCTGCAGAGGAACCCAAGACATTTTGAATTTCAAGTCAGAGCTCTTAAATATTGATAATTACCACCATGGGGACTAGGACTAGGTCTCTTTGTTGTGTCACTCCTGGAGAAGCTAGCACAGTGTTTGGTAGGCTTTAGAGGTTCAAAAGTTTTATAGTGTGGCTGGTTTCAGCCCCGGTATTTACAGGCAATATTAGCCCAGGCTGTTCAATGATTAGTCTCGTGGCTCTGAGGATGGGCACGTTGCAACTAGGGGGCAAGAAGTTAAGGAGTCCGCACAGATCTGGCATTCCAAAGTCCATAACAGGTCTCCCACCTGTTGCTGATCAGTATATACAGAGCTAATAAGCCCATGTGAATCAAACTGAATTGTTTTTCTCTTAGATCTTTCTAGTATATTTCTCATTCCCAATTTACTTTTCTCCTGGCTCAGCCAAAGTCACAAAAACCATCACTAATTTGTTTCCCACAGCTAACTAGTGAATTCATTATATCAGGACACAGAGTTTTTGAACTGTCACTTTATTTTTTTTTTTTGAAAATTACAAAGAATAAAGGGAGAAATGTTGAGTTTTAGGAGATGAATACACAAATTATATTTGAATATAAGTTTATGAAAAGAAAATCATAATTATCCTCATAATAAATTATCTTGAATATGTACTTCTCTTCAAAGAAATTTCATATCTACTAAATTTGTCCTCATAAACAAGTCTTTGAAATAGCTAGAATATGGATACAGAGGAATGAAAAAAGGAAGTTGTGACATGAAAACATTAGGGTTGGTTGACAAACTTGAGTACTCTATGTCTGCTATGCACTGTCTATATTGTGTGTGACAGGGAAATAATACAAGAAGTAAAAGACAGCCTTTCTCATTTCAAAGGACACCTATTTTATTCCATATGTGGAGCCAAGTCTGTGAAAGAGTATGAGACTGTGTATCTGTATAACTAGTGACAAGGCTTCCAAAGTAACTTACTGTAGTCGTTTTAACACACATAGACTTGGAGATGCTTCATGGAAATGGCTTATAAGCTCCACTTTAAGCTCAATAGTAATAGATGACTAAGTAATTACTGAGCATTTAGTAGAGTCTGGGCACTATGCTAAGCATTCATCACTTTCCTCAGGGTCATTCAACAGATCAGTGATAGATCCTGCAGAGGAACCCAAGACATTTTGAATTTCAAGTCAGAGCTCTTAAATATTGATAATTACCACCATGGGGACTAGGACTAGGTCTCTTTGTTGTGTCACTCCTGGAGAAGCTAGCACAGTGTTTGGTAGGCTTTAGAGGTTCAAAAGTTTGTAGTTGAGTGTATTTTAACTAAATAAAGCAGAAATGGCTCTAATCTAATAAGTGATAACACTGAAATTCAAGTTAAAACTGGCTGTTAATTCTTCCTATTAAGTCCATCACTCTGAACAACTAACAGTACACACATAGGCAAAATCACACTTAATCTTCCCATCATTTCTATGGCTCATCACTGAACAACCATCAAATACATAGAGAGGGAATGAGATAAGCTTGTGTGTGTATGTTTGTGTGTGCACGTGTCTGTGCTTTTTATGAGAACTATTCATCATTCAACTCCTTGACTTTCATTACTTATCACAAGGCCTATATTTCTCCTTTACATAATGATGTTCTAAGTATTTTAATGTGAGTATACATTGGATTTTAGTCTCATTTATCATTTCTTTATATTTAATTTTTACTTTGTATCTTAAAATATTCTGTTTACATGAACTGTATGGGCAGATGGCAAATTGCTAACGCTTTTTATTTATTTCCAAATAGACTATCCTTCCTGGATGTATGACTCACTTGTACTTTATTCTTTTCTACCCAGTGTCCTGACCCCAAAACCACAACTCTTGATTTCATAAGGCTTACAACTTGGTTTCCTTGGAATTATCCTCTCCCTGCTACCTCTCACCTCGCTACTTCTTTCCTAATTGAACAGTTCTGGTTGAATTACCCAAATCCTTTGGCATCATCCTATTAAGCTTTTACATAAGACAATTACCCAAGGTGAGCGTTTTATAAATAATTACATCAAATGCTTCTCAGAGTTCAAAATTTAAAATGCCCTCTTTGGAAATATTAGCAAAATGACTATTCACATTGTCTCAGACAACCTCATGATGCTTATTTTAAGTGAGTTATTCTGGATAAATATTGATTTCCTCTTAATTTTTGTTCTATGATTTTGCAAATTCTTGACAACCTATTCCCATGATAGTACTTAGGAGGTAATATCCACAAAACAATTCAGAAACAATTCCGGGATATACTATTTGCCAGGCCAGGCTTTATTTCTTCAGAGGCTAGGTAGTATTTCTTCAGTGGTTTGTTGATTCAAGCATCAGTAACTAGATAAGGGATGCTCCCTACTGCAAGTATGGTCCTCACAGGAGCATCTGTAACCCCTGGGACTATGGAACTCAGGATCTACCATAGGCCTACTAAATCAGAAGCTGCTCTACCCAAGGCCTACTAAATCAGAAGCTCCTTTTTAACCAGTTGCCCAGCAGATTTTTTAAAGGTTTAGTCTAGAGCACCTAATCTAAATAATTAGTAGTGAAAATTTAGGGATAGAGTACTGAGATGAAATCTTCACTCAAATTCACGTTTAGAGGAAAAAAGCAAGGGAACTGACAAATGAGAGCATGATTACCTTAGGACTGGGATAATTTTATCACCATCACAAACCCTTCCTAACTCTTCTTCATCTTCTCCTACTCTACCAAGTCAACATTATCCTGAATTTCCCCACAACATATAGTTTCTAACTTGGCCAGGACTAACTTTGCATAATTCTGCAAATGTTGTACAGCTGTACTTACTAATCAATCCAGGATTCCAACGGGAAACAGAACCAATAGGATGGAAGAAACAAACCCACCTGGATTACAAGTAACTGGCTGATGCGATTATGGAGGCTGCAAGTCTTCCAAGATCTGCAGGGTGAGTCAGACCCTGGAATGCTGATGATCTCGTTTCAGTCTGAATCTGAAGACCTTAGAACTAGGAGAGAAAACGGTATAAGTTCCAGTCCAAACACTGGCAGGTTCAAGACTCCGGAAGAGTGAAAGCTTCACTTCAGGTTTGAGGCAAAGAAAAAAGCCTATGTCTAGGTTTGAAAGGGGTCAAGAAGGACAAGAAGGCAGAATTCTTTCTTACTTGGGGGAAAGTCAGACATTTTGTTCTAGATAGGCTTCAACTGGTCGGGTAAGGCCTACCCACATTAGGGAAGCTAATCTTCACTCAATCTACTGATTTAAATGTTAACCTCATCCAAAAGCACACCCTCACAGTATCGCCCAGAAAATAGTTGACCAAATATCTGGATACCCTGTGGCCCAGTAAAGTTGACACATAAAATAACCATGACACTAATGATGTTCTCATTATTAGAACATGCTTGGAATCCTCCCCTTTGCACTGCACATCTGACAAGTCATAGCTTAAGTCTATGTTTTCCAACGTTTTCCTAACTTTTCTTCATTGATTTCCTCATCTCAACTACCGTTAGGGCTCATAGAGCCAATACCATGTGCTGGTCCAGGGTGATATGCTATCTTTGTTTTTCTACTATTGTTTTTGGTGTTATCTACCTAACTGGTGATAACATAAAGACAAGACTCTTGTAATGCTTTTAACATAAACCTCACAGTGCTCAATGGTCCTCACATTTTGGCTAATTGAATTTTTTATCTTCCCATTTCATAAAAAATTTTATCTTAGTACTTTTACTAACTAGAGAGACTAGAATATTCTTCCCCCAAGAAGTACTTACATTGTGGAAATAAACACTGTTATTACATGTGTGCTGAGACCTTCTTGTAGATAGCCATGATGCCGAATTTTTATTGCGTCATTTATTGAGTACAAAAAATGACACCAGTGTAAAGTTTGTCTTAACCTGGATTCCCAGACTGACATGGGCTTTGCTGAAAAAGCCTTGGTAAGTAGTATGTTCATATAGTAACCTACCTGACCTTGTATAGGCAGCAATTATACTGTAGTATTCTAAAGATACTGATGCTGTACTAGGGCAGAAGTAGGTTGATGACATGACACATAAAAGACCATGGTGCTGCACAATGGGGACATTTATTTTCAGCCCAGAGTCTACATGGAAGAGTGGTTCTTCCCACCCAAAGGAGTTTAAAATGTGGCTGATGATCTCGTTTCAGTCTGAATCTGAAGACCTTAGAACTAGGAGAAAAGCGGTATAAGTTCCAGTCCAAACACTGGCAGGTTCAAGACTCGGAAGAGTGAAAGCTTCACTTCAGGTTTGAGGCAAAGAAAAAAGCCTATGTCTAGGTTTGAAAGGGGTCAAGAAGGACAAGAAGGCAGAATTCTTTCTTACTTGGGGGAAAGTCAGACATTTTGTTCTAGATAGGCTTCAACTGGTCGGGTAAGGCCTACCCACATTAGGGAAGCTAATCTTCACTCAATCTACTGATTTAAATGTTAACCTCATCCAAAAGCACACCCTCACAGTATCGCCCAGAAAATAGTTGACCAAATATCTGGATACCCTGTGGCCCAGTAAAGTTGACACATAAAATAACCATGACACTAATGATGTTCTCATTATTAGAACATGCTTGGAATCCTCCCCTTTGCACTGCACATCTGACAAGTCATAGCTTAAGTCTATGTTTTCCAACGTTTTCCTAACTTTTCTTCATTGATTTCCTCATCTCAACTACCGTTAGGGCTCATAGAGCCAATACCATGTGCTGGTCCAGGGTGATATGCTATCTTTGTTTTTCTACTATTGTTTTTGGTGTTATCTACCTAACTGGTGATAACATAAAGACAAGACTCTTGTAATGCTTTTAACATAAACCTCACAGTGCTCAATGGTCCTCACATTTTGGCTAATTGAATTTTTTATCTTCCCATTTCATAAAAAATTTTATCTTAGTACTTTTACTAACTAGAGAGACTAGAATATTCTTCCCCCAAGAAGTACTTACATTGTGGAAATAAACACTGTTATTACATGTGTGCTGAGACCTTCTTGTAGATAGCCATGATGCCGAATTTTTATTGCGTCATTTATTGAGTACAAAAAATGACACCAGTGTAAAGTTTGTCTTAACCTGGATTCCCAGACTGACATGGGCTTTGCTGAAAAAGCCTTGGTAAGTAGTATGTTCATATAGTAACCTACCTGACCTTGTATAGGCAGCAATTATACTGTAGTATTCTAAAGATACTGATGCTGTACTAGGGCAGAAGTAGGTTGATGACATGACACATAAAAGACCATGGTGCTGCACAATGGGGACATTTATTTTCAGCCCAGAGTCTACATGGAAGAGTGGTTCTTCCCACCCAAAGGAGTTTAAAATGTCCATTGGTTGGTTGATTTTGACAATGAAACAGACCAACCATGGTAGAACTAATGAGACTAGGGTGACACCAGAGTCTACAACTAGGGGGAACCTCCAACAGCTTCTTCAGGATGGCCATTAGCTCTCTTGAGCATACCTCAAGGAGGAAAGTGACAGGGGAGAAGCAGGGGGTTAGTGAGGAGGAAAAAATGGGTCTCTGTTCTTAAGACTAGACTACTGTCATTGATGAGCCTCCTTGCTGGCCTGGGGAGCCATTCACAGCAGCTCCGAGGGCTGGGTTAGCTACATTCTCTCTGGCAATGGCACTGGGACATTATCTTCCTATTCTTTGATAAAGTAATTCCCATGCCCATGCTTCTTTCCCTAGAATGTTTCCCTTTTAAAAACCTCATCCTTACGTACCCAGATGTTCTATACTTCAAGGAGAAAAGAGAATACTTTCCTGTTGAGCTTGTGGGTTGAAGGTCCTGCCCTAATATTCACAGGTTTAGAATAAAGAATACAAATGGAGGTCCATATATTGTATGTCTAAATATTTAAAAGTTTAGACCAACAAATGCTTACATGAAATATGTTCTCACCTACATCCTTGATCTAGAAAGCTTGACTCAAATTTAGAATGCATCATAGCCCTTAGGTACAGTTCTGGCCATGACAACAGCTACCCTTTATCACAATCCTGGGCACAGTCTACCCTTTGGAGGATAGACAACACAAAGAGGCCAATGCAGTATCTTTTGGGTGGGGAGTTCTGGGGTCCCTGGAATTCAGACAGTGGCCTTGGAAGTGGGGCCACAAAGTCAGTGAGAAGGAAAACAGCCAGCAGATGACTACAGTCAAATCTCTGGTTCAGGAGCCCAGAGCAGGGGACCTATTTTCCCAAGTCCAAGGGCTCTACTGAGGCTGGGATGTGAGACAGATAAGGACTCTTGTACATTAGAACAAAATTTTTGTAACTGCAAATCGGAGAAAATGCATAGAATACAATCCAGTGGAAAACTCACATATACTACTCATGTCAGAGAGGTAAAGGTTATAGTCTAGGGAAATTTCCACACAAACACACATCTGGTATTTTCAGCTAATTATGGAAAGGACTCAAGTCCTTCACAAGTAGCAGTTGGAAAAAACTCCATACATAAAAAGTGCACTTGGAGTCAACTGCATAAATAAGAATTCTGGCCTTCCTGTGGCTTTTACTAAAGCCCCTAAACCCCAAGACAAAAAATTATTTCAGAATCTATAAAAAGACTCCCCAGGGTTAGTTTTGAGGAGGAAAAAATGGGGTCTCTGTTCTTAAGACTAGACTACTGTCATTGATGAGCCTCCTTGCTGGCCTGGGGAGCCATTCACAGCAGCTCCGAGGGCTGGGTTAGCTACATTCTCTCTGGCAATGGCACTGGGACATTATCTTCCTATTCTTTGATAAAGTAATTCCCATGCCCATGCTTCTTTCCCTAGAATGTTTCCCTTTTTAAAACCTCATCCTTACGCACTCCAGATGTTCTATACTTCAAGGAGAAAAGAGAATACTTTCCTGTTGAGCTTGTGGGTTGAAGGTCCTGCCCTAATATTCACAGGTTTAGAATAAAGAATACAAATGGAGGTCCATATATTGTATGTCTAAATATTTAAAAGTTTAGACCAACAAATGCTTACATGAAATATGTTCTCACCTACATCCTTGATCTAGAAAGCTTGACTCAAATTTAGAATGCATCATAGCCCTTAGGTACAGTTCTGGCCATGACAACAGCTACCCTTTATCACAATCCTGGGCACAGTCTACCCTTTGGAGGATAGACAACACAAAGAGGCCAATGCAGTATCTTTTGGGTGGGGAGTTCTGGGGTCCCGGGAATTCAGACAGTGGCCTTGGAAGTGGGGCCACAAAGTCAGTGAGAAGGAAAACAGCCAGCAGATGACTACAGTCAAATCTCTGGTTCAGGAGCCCAGAGCAGGGGACCTATTTTCCCAAGTCCAAGGGCTCTACTGAGGCTGGGATGTGAGACAGATAAGGACTCTTGTACATTAGAACAAAATTTTTGTAACTGCAAATCGGAGAAAATGCATAGAATACAATCCAGTGGAAAACTCACACATATACTACTCATGTCAGAGAGGTAAAGGTTATAGTCTAGGGAAATTTCCACACAAACACACATCTGGTATTTTCAGCTAATTATGGAAAGGACTCAAGTCCTTCACAAGTAGCAGTTGGAAAAAACTCCATACATAAAAAGTGCACTTGGAGTCAACTGCATAAATAAGAATTCTGGCCTTCCTGTGGCTTTTACTAAAGCCCCTGAAGCAAGATGCAGACTCCCAGGACAACCCAGATAAGATTCAGAGAAAAGAATTATTGTCAGAATCTATAAAAAGAACATCCAGACCACCCTAGGTCAAAAACTGTGTCCTTGATTCCAGATCTATGATATGTCCTGAGGGTTCACTGAATAGCAAAATGTATGTACAGAGTCAGGGTTCAGTCATTCCGAATATATCCCATTGTGATCTATATGAGTTCTCTAAATCATATTGTATTGTTTATAGATACTTACACCAGCCCAAGAGAAACAACCACGTCCTTCTCCCCATCCCTGCCTTCAATGACTACAGGATGATTCTTAGAAATTGGTATTGGTGGGACGATTTTTTAACATCCTTGTTGTAGTTGTTTAGTCACTAAGTTGTATCTGACTCTTTTGTGACCCCAAGGGCTGTAGCCCCCCAGATTTCTCTGTTCATGGAATTTCCCAGGCAAGAATACTGGAGTGGGTCGCCATTGCCTCCTCCAGGGGATCTTCTTGACCCAGGGATGGAACTCACATCTTCTACATCAGCAGGCAGATTCTCTATCCTTGAGTCACCAAGAAAGCCCATTTTTTAATACCATAGAAAGTCACAAACACTCCAAATCAGGGCTATCTTCCTCTAGAGAGCCTTTTATAATTAATTTACCAGCACAAAACTGTATGTATGCTCAAAGTGGACAAAAATATTAGATAAGTAGATCTCTTCCTAATGATCCTAATTTCTCCGTAGGCTACATATTTATTACATACAACCATAATGTACATATTTGTATTTAAATCTTATTTAAAGATATATAATGTCCAAAAACTAAATTTTGTTTTCAAAAATTATGAATGAATAATATCTATATTTCTTTAGAAACTGTCAGGGCTATCTGATTTTATACAAATGTGATCTGAAGAGAATAATTTATTGCCCAGGAATGTAACAAAAATTATTTCTGTATTTGAGAAAAAGGAAAAAAAAATCTCACGCACCTGGTCAGAAAGCGCTACCTAACTTCCGAGAGTAATTTTGAACAGCACGAAGGCATTCTCACGTTGATGGTCTTACTCTGGGGTTTGCTTTCTGAAACTGCCTAGAGCATCAAATCCAAAAAAAACCAGGTGTGTGTGTGCATTTCCTATGGGAGTCTGTAATCTCTTTGGTTCCCTTCTCCTGTAAGAAATAAAAAAGCCAAGTTTTTTCCTCTGAGTCATGCTTCAACACGCTGAGAGCGGACATGGCACATCTGCTTTACCTTCGCCACACGTCACTCATCTGCGGGGAGAGAAGTGTCAAGAGGGAACAGCATGAGGACTATCGTCAGCCACCTGAAGAACTGGGCATAGCCTCCTCAGTTGTTTTCTATGTCTGAAGGCACAGAGTTGCAAAATTTGTAGAAGTAAGAACTGCAGAGGAAGACACCTGCCTAACTCTTTTACTGGGAATAGGGGTGAAAGAGTGTGTTTATGGTTAGTCAGCTGTGAGCAGTTTGGAGAATACTAAACACAGGTGCCATGACTTCCAAGTCTCTTCCTGATTTATTGCAACATGTGTGCTGAAATCCACAACCTTGAAAGAAATTGCTTTGGCAACTCCTTTTACCCAGAGCTGGATTTTCTCAATGTTCCAGTCTAACACTAGAACCCAAAACACATTTGTGGAGTTGAATTGGAAAGTTTTTCATTTGAATTGACTCTTAACAATTCTGACCTGGCTGTGGTTAATTGGTCTATGCAAAGTAAATATTTTGATTTCTAATCAAATTTTAAAGAACAAGTATCTTCTGTAGAGTAAGCATTATATTATAGACACTCCATTAATTTTACCTCCGTAAGCTTAATGATGGTCCCCAAAGACAATCAGTTTGAACCCTGGGTCAGGAAGATCCCCTGGAGAAGGGATAGGCTACCCATTCCAGTATTCTTGGGCTTCCCTGGCAGCTTAGCTCGTGAAGAATCTGCCTGCAATGTGGAAGACTTGCGTTTAATCCCTTGGTTGGGAAGATCCCCTGGAGAAGGGAAAGGCTACCCACTCCAGTATTCTTGCCAGGAGAATTCCATGATTCATCCATGGGTTGCAAAAAGTCAGACACAACTGAGGGACTTTCACAAGGATGTCCACATCCTAATCTCCAGAACCTATGAATATGTGATGTTGCATGGCTAAAGGGACTTTACAGGTATGACTAGGCAAAGATCTCGAGATGAGGAAAGTAGCCTGAATTACTTAGGTGGGGACAGTGTAGGCACAAGAGAACTTAGAATAAGGGTGGAATGATTCAGTTTTTACTGGTGTCTTTGAAGACAGGACAAGGAGTCTGGAGCCAAGAAATATAAGTAGTCTCTGCAAGCTGGAAAAAGCAAAGAAATGGATTTGCTTCTGGAATTCCCAGAAGGAATGTGGCCCTGCTGACATTTTGGACTTCAGACCTCCAGAACGATAAGAAGATAAATATTTGCTGTTTTAAACCACTGATTTTGTTACAGTAATGGTAGAAAACTAATATATTTATGAAGCAAAATTTTAACATCCATTCAACTTTTATGGGCGAATTTGTATCAGATGTCTGCAAAGTTAGGAGGCCATACCATTGTGTTTCACCACTCGTTGTTACTTGTCACAATTATATGTGAATGACTGTCCAGGTTTTATATCCAATTGTGTTTCAACAACACTGTTTTTCTTTTCAACTAAAGGATAGTTTCTAGACTTAAGGAAAAACAACAATAGGATCAGTTGAAAGATACATGTTTAAAATATTAACACAGACTCAGAACTGTTGAAGCAGATAGGTTGCCCGTTAATTATGATAACTTGATTTTTTGATGAGTGAAAGCTCACATTCTGTGGAAATGGAGTTTGCGTGTGTGAGGGCAGTTAGCTGGAAGGATAGTAGGAAGCAAAATACCCCATTTTAAGAATGCTATGTAAACTTCAAGGGAAATTTCTGTTTTATTCCCTCACCTCAGAAAAAAGGCCGGAGGAAGATGCAAAGGTTTTTGAGGGATGGGAGTCACCCAAAAGTCACTGGCTTTTAAACCCTGGGAGTGAAGCTGATAAGGCACCTGCAGGGCAGTGTCTTGGAAATCTGGGAAATGAGCCACAATCCTACAAATGAACCATAAACTCAAAGAAAACTACAGGTTTTTAACCAATTTTTCTCTGATTTAAGAAACCATGAGACAAAAAGAAAAAAAATCTATAACGAAGTCTGCCTTGGAGAGAAGCCAGGGTCAGCCAATGGAAAGCTTAAGTGTTGTTTTCATAAGGTGGATGGATACAGATCCACCAGTGAATGAGAAAGGAACAGTCAAGGGTGGTGATTCAGCTTGGAAAAAAAGCATCTCTAATGTTCCCTTACTGTGAAGTAAAAAGAACTAAGATAACAGAGTTTACTAAGGTCTCAGGTGGGACTGCCATTTCTGAAGTCAGCTACCTTGATGTGATTTGAGGAAACTATTCAGATTGGGGGGTGGAGCGGCACAATTCCTGATCCTACAGTTTCTCTTTGCTCAGTAAATAGTAGGCCGTGTGAAGGCTTCTGGAATTAAGTCTCAGAGCTGTGTGATGAGTCAAGCACAACAGCAAATAGGTGCTGAGCCCATTTGCACCTGAGGTGGGAATTGGTTGAATGGGATGCAGGAGTTGGGCACAATTTATAGTGACTAAACAACAACAACTCTTAGAAAAGCAGTACTACCTGGCAGTTTTCCAGTGAATAACAAAAGCTAGAAACTCATTCTAGATGGAAAGGATGTGGGTATCCTGATGCTTTTTCTTTGAGTGGCTATGGTAATTTTCTGTCAACTCAATTGCTTTTAACATACCAGTTTGACTTTGCAGCAGTGATCAGAGTTTTGTATCTTGTGCTTGCATGACTACCTAGATGACCTTGCTTTTAAAAATTGTGTAGGAGAAGAGCATGCACCATGCCAATGTCCTCTTTCTACTTCCCCACCCACACCATTAAAGCAGATCAATTTAGACCCCAGAGGCATAGTTTGTAATCTGCATTGTTTCACAGACCCCTTTAAAAATCTAATAAAAGATGTGTAACCCTCCCACTCTACCCAAAGAGGAGCCTATATATGCACATAATTATACGCCACATGCCACATACATTTGCGGGAGTTCATGAACCCCTAAAAGCCCATTTATGGAAACCTATGTAAAAAAGCCCTTGCCTTACAGGATTCTTTTTCAGCCTCTTTTAGAGTTGCCAAGAGCTTTAAAAAGAGAGAGAGAGAGAAGGAGTGCAATGATGCGTGTGCCTTTTCAGATAGCTTGGATAGTTCCATGAGCTGTTGAAGAGTCAAAAAGCAAATAAACGTCAACATTTCTGAATCCCAACATTGTTTAATGACAACCTTCCCATGTTTGCCAACTTGCTGCTTAACAACAATCCTGTTGACACTGTGGAAAAGGCTTTCCAGGTCCTCCCAGGTAAATAAGACACTCCTACCAATCACCTGGCCGCCAAACTGAACTCTTAAATACACACGGAATTCATGATGATGAGTCATTCTCTTCGCCAAATGTACCTTGACATAGCACAGATTTTACTTCTTCATGAGAGCTTTTCATATACTAATCCCAGCAAAGATCATTATAAGAAGGCATCAATTCTAAGCAAAACTCTATGACAAGTGGAATGTGTCGTTTTCGTATTTGTGAAAAGTGTAAATGTCTAACTTTCCTGGAGCATTCCAGTTCCTATTGCCCTCATGCCTAGCGTGACGTTCTGAATAGGTGAAAAGATCTTTTAAAAAAAAACTCATTTGTTTGTTACTAAAGTTGTCTCACCAATTTATGTGCAATTCAGTAATATTATTGGGAACAGAGAGATGAAGTTGAAAATTAAAACATTCATCAGTCTATCATAAACAAATAGGAGAAGTGGTAGATTTTCTGAGGAAGAAAAACAGAGTCAAGGAAAGCAGAACTTTTGATGTAGAAGAGACAATCATGGAGTGGACTGCGGATAAACAGCATTGTGCCTTTTCTGGCTCCACTGCAAAAGTAACTTGATCACTCTGTACAACCTGGCAAGATACCTCAGGCAGAAGCAAAGAACTATCCCAGGCAAGTAGGGGGTGGGGTGTGGAAGTTGTTAGGTTGGCTCATCGAGCCCTTCCCTAACAGCCAAGAAGGAAGCTGGTTACCTGTGGCTGTGACTAAGGAACATATGGCCAACAAAACCAGTGACCCTGCATAGAATTCTGCCAAAAAGTCCAGTAGTTTCAGCTTTCGTAATGGAAAGCTTTTTACACAAGTTTGGAAAGCAGGTAGGAATATCTCGGGGTTGGGTGAAGGGGGAAGTCCAGGAGACAGACTTAACTTTAAATAGTATATGATGATAAACAAGATTTCCCCAATGAAGGAGAAGGATAAATTAGAAGTTAGAGATAAACATATACACACAACTATATACAAAATAATCAACAAAGACCTACTGTATAGCCCAGAAAACAATACTCAGTATTCCATAACAACCTATATGGGAAAATAATTAGAAAAAAATAGATACAAGTGCGTGTATAACTGAATCCCTTTGTCATACACCTGAAACTAATCCGACAATGTTAATAAACTATATTCCAATATAAAGTAAACATTAAAAAGATTTCTTCAGGGCTTCCCTGGTGGTCCAGTGGGTGAAGACTCCACCTTGCAGTGCGAGAGGCACCGGTTCAATCCCTGGCCCAGGATGATCCCATGAGCCATGGAGCAGCTGGACCGGTGTGCCTAATTGAGAGCCAGCGCTCTGGAGTGCATGCGCCTGGAGACGGTGCTCTGCAACAAGAGAGGCCACTGCAATGGTAGGCCCACACAGGCCAAAGAATAAAAATGGATGAAAATAAATAAATAAAAAACCAATAAAAGAGGCCAAAAATTTTTTTAAATTATTACAAAAAATCTCCCCAAATCCAAAGTGATTAAATTACTAGAAACCGCATTAAGTGCTAGAGGTCAGATTTGAGGTAGACAGATTAGCAAGGACAGGATTCCTGGTATAAGAGGAGCCTAAAGTGGAATTGTAGTTTAATGAAATTCTTCTGGACAGGCATGTTGGATATAATTTAATCTCCTTTCACTCTTATATTTTACATATGAGGGTGTTCACAGAGCAACTATGTCACTATATGAGTTACCTAAAGTACCATAGTTAGCGGAAAACCTAATAGTTTTCACAGCCCTAAGGCCAAGTTCTGGGACCCTGGAAATACAGAACTGGATCCCAGAGGTACTATAGGAAATAAAAAGAACATCTGGCGAACAAAACCAGTGACCCTGCATAGGATTCTGCCAAAAAGTCCAGGCGTTTCAGCTTTCGTAATGGAAAGCTTTTTACACAAGTTTGGAAAGCAGGTAGGAATATCTCGGGGTTGGGTGAAGGGGGAAGTCCAGGAGACAGACTTAACTTTAAATAGTATATGATGATAAACAAGATTTCCCCAATGAAGGAGAAGGATAAATTAGAAGTTAGAGATAAACATATACACACAACTATATACAAAATAATCAACAAAGACCTACTGTATAGCCCAGAAAACAATACTCAGTATTCCATAACAACCTATATGGGAAAATAATTAGAAAAAAATAGATACAAGTGCGTGTATAACTGAATCCCTTTGTCATACACCTGAAACTAATCCGACAATGTTAATAAACTATATTCCAATATAAAGTAAACATTAAAAAGATTTCTTCAGGGCTTCCCTGGTGGTCCAGTGGGTGAAGACTCCACCTTGCAGTGCGAGGGGCACCGGTTCAATCCCTGGCCCAGGATGATCCCATGAGCCATGGAGCAGCTGGACCGGTGTGCCTAATTGAGAGCCAGCGCTCTGGAGTGCATGCGCCTGGAGACGGTGCTCTGCAACAAGAGAGGCCACTGCAATGGTAGGCCCACACAGGCCAAAGAATAAAAATGGATGAAAATAAATAAATAAAAAACCAATAAAAGAGGCCAAAAATTTTTTTAAATTATTACAAAAAATCTCCCCAAATCCAAAGTGATTAAATTACTAGAAACCGCATTAAGTGCTAGAGGTCAGATTTGAGGTAGACAGATTAGCAAGGACAGGATTCCTGGTATAAGAGGAGCCTAAAGTGGAATTGTAGTTTAATGAAATTCTTCTGGACAGGCATGTTGGATATAATTTAATCTCCTTTCACTCTTATATTTTACATATGAGGGTGTTCACAGAGCAACTATGTCACTATATGAGTTACCTAAAGTACCATAGTTAGCGGAAAACCTAATAGTTTTCACAGCCCCTAAGGCCAAGTTCTGGGACCCTGGAAATACAGAACTGGATCCCAGAGGTACTATAGTAGAAAACCAATTATAGATTAATAACAACTGAAGAAGCCACAAATTAGTGAGAAGGCATCAAATTTAACCAAGTTGTTAGCATGATTAAGAATGAATTTTAGGGCTTCCCTGGTGGTCCAGTGGGTAAGGACACCGCCTTGCAGTGCAAGGGGCACTGGTTTGATCCCTGGCCTGGGAAGATCCCACGTGCCGCGGAGCAGCTGGACTGATGTGTCCAATTACGGAGCTGGAGCTCTGGAGTGCATGCGCCCAGAGCCGGTGCTCTGCGACAACAGCGGCCACTGCGATGGGAGGCCCACACGGGCCAAAGAACAAAGATGGATGAAAATGGACAAATGAAAGACCAATAGAAGTGGCCTGCCTGTTCCCCTCCCTCCCCACCCCAACCCCACCAAAATAAATAAATAAATAAATCTTAAAAGAATGAATTTTAGTGCTTTAACTTCTTGGGTTAGGAAGCATATTATAGTCACTCAAACTATGCAGAAAACCAAAAGCAAAAGCTATAGTGAAGGGGTTTTACCATTACAAATGTCAAGAAAATGGATCATCTACACAGTTCCTCTTATTTGAATAGAACGGTCATAGAAATGTCATTCAATGATTTGTCCATATTGTGAATGATTAAAATGAAGACTTCTAATTATTTCTAGCTATATATTGGGAACAAATTTTAAGTCAGGCAGCATTATTGGACTCTAAAATTCACATGAACTTTATTTAAGAAGCTGAAGGTCTCAAAGCCTGCAGTAAAAAAGGACACCTTGACTTTATCAGTGTTTCAAAACTCCAGTAGAACTTTTTCCAAAGAGTTATAAATATCAATGGACATGAATCTGAGCAAACTTCGGGAGATGTTGAAAGACAGGGAAGCCTGGCATTCTGTAGTCCATGGGACTCCAAAGGGTCATACGTGACCGAGTGATGGAACTGATAAATATTACACAAAAGTAAGGAAAAGACGTCTAAGACATCTTCTGCAGTTTAAGGAACTGCATTTACTTGAATTTATTATTATTTTTACTATTGTTATTAGGAAAAATTGACATTTCTAGTTGTAGCCAAAAAGTCTGTTTTTCACAGCCTAAGGCCAAGTCCCTGGGACCCTGGAAATACAGAACTGGATCCCAGAGGTACTATAGTAGAAAACCAATTATAGATTAATAACAACTGAAGAAGCCACAAATTAGTGAGAAGGCATCAAATTTAACCAAGTTGTTAGCATGATTAAGAATGAATTTTAGGGCTTCCCTGGTGATCCAGTGGGTAAGGACACCACCTTGCAATGCAAGGGGTGCTGATTCAATCCCAGGCCTGGGAAGATCCCACATGCCACAGAGCAGCTGGACTGATGTGTCCAACTACGGAGCTGGAGCTCTGGAGTGCATACACCCAGAGCCAGTGCTCTACAATGACAGAGGCCACTGCGATGTGAGGCCCACACAGGTCAAAGAACAAAGATGGATGAAAATGGACAAATGAAAGACCAATAGAAGTGGCCTGCCTGTTCCCCTCCCTCCCCACCCCAACCCCACCAAAATAAATAAATAAATAAATCTTAAAAGAATGAATTTTAGTGCTTTAACTTCTTGGGTTAGGAAGCATATTATAGTCACTCAAACTATGCAGAAAACCAAAAGCAAAAGCTATAGTGAAGGGGTTTTACCATTACAAATGTCAAGAAAATGGATCATCTACACAGTTCCTCTTATTTGAATAGAACGGTCATAGAAATGTCATTCAATGATTTGTCCATATTGTGAATGATTAAAATGAAGACTTCTAATTATTTCTAGCTATATATTGGGAACAAATTTTAAGTCAGGCAGCATTATTGGACTCTAAAATTCACATGAACTTTATTTAAGAAGCTGAAGGTCTCAAAGCCTGCAGTAAAAAAGGACACCTTGACTTTATCAGTGTTTCAAAACTCCAGTAGAACTTTTTCCAAAGAGTTATAAATATCAATGGACATGAATCTGAGCAAACTTCGGGAGATGTTGAAAGACAGGGAAGCCTGGCATTCTGTAGTCCATGGGACTCCAAAGGGTCATACGTGACCGAGTGATGGAACTGATAAATATTACACAAAAGTAAGGAAAAGACGTCTAAGACATCTTCTGCAGTTTAAGGAACTGCATTTACTTGAATTTATTATTATTTTTACTATTGTTATTAGGAAAAATTGACATTTCTAGTTGTAGCCAAAAAGTCTGTTTTTTAAAACCTATTATGATTATTTGCTACAATAAGGTCTCTGTTCTATACACTGAAATATATTTATTTGAAATGTGTAGCAGTAAAATTTCTTCACTATTGTATCTGATGCTCTTAATACAAAGTGATTTATTGTTGTTCAGTCACTAAGTCTTGTTTGACTCTGCGACCCTGTGGATTGCAGCATGCCAGGCTCCCATGTCCTTCACTATCTCCTGGAATTTGCTGAAATTCATGTCCATTGAGTCAGTCGTGGTATATAATCATCTCATTCTCTTCTGCCTTCTTCTCCTTTTGCCTTCAAGCATCAGGGTCTTTTCCAGTGAGTCAGCTCTTCGCATTAGGTGGCCAAAGCAATGGAGCTTGAGCATCTGTCCTTCCAAGGATATTCAGGGTTGATTTCCTTTAAGATTGATGGGTTTTATCTCCTTGCTATCCAAAGGACTCTCAAGAATCTTCTCTAGCATTTCAAGAACCCCATGAACAGAGCAATTAAGATGTATTTTAAAAACAAATACAGATCTAAATTTAAGCTAAAGAACCATTAAAATTCATTTTAAATCCTGCTAATACACGGTTATAACTTGGTGCTCTTTTCATTAGTTTGTACTTTCAATTGTCATTTATCTATAGTTTTTTCTTAGCCTTGGCTTCTAGACACAATTTATCTACTTGGTCACCTAAAGTGGTGATAGGAAAGCCACAAGACAATTTACTGGGGCCCGGAAGTTAAGCGTTTTTCAAAAGATTCCAAAGAGAATGTATGAAAGAAGTGAACCCTGTATTTTTATTTATACAATTTTCTTTTCATAATTACTTAAATTTTATGACTATGTAGATATTTCAATAATGAAAATGAACTAGATTAAAAATACATGAAAGCATTCTGACATAGAGAAGGAAATGTCTAAAGTAGTTCGGACTCCTTTAAAGAGGAATCCATTAAATAGCAAGTGCTATACCAGTATAATTTGTATTCGTATTAATCACAGAGCCCATGGGCTAAAACCTTATCCAGGCACTAACCTCATAAGAGACAGAACATGAAGAATCTTCATAAACTATAACCTCAAAATTGCAAAAATATTTTTAGAAGAAAAGTACTGCATTCTCTATCACTTTTCTTTTAGAAGTATCATGAATAGAATATCCTGCAGAGTTTCAAATACAAAGTTTATAGAAGAAGGTATATGGTGGTGTTAAGGATGATGATAGTGACTATTTAAGGTCCAGGCCTTGTTTCCAGGCATGAAAAGGCAATAGCAACAACCAAGCAAGTGCTGAGTTCTTCCTGCCAGGACTGAGGAATAACCTGATGAAGCTCCAAGCAGAGTGACTCTGCATAACACTCCCATCTCTGAGAAAAGTTTCTCAATTGTGTTTCCAGTTGAATTATCAGAAAGAGTTCATCAGAGCACTAACTTACCCTTCAATGGTATTTAGACCATTCTAATTCCAAACAAAGCAGAGAAGCCAGGAAAGAATCAGAGTTCACCCTTCAGTCACTGGTTCTTGGAACTTAACTTGAGCCAACCGACACATGCCAGCACCTTTTTGTTGTTTGTTTGTTTTTTAAATATTAATCTGCATTATTCCCTTTGTCTTAAACAGATTTTCTTTAAAAATTAACACAAATATTTAGGATTTTATTTAAATTTGTTATTGAAATGATGAACTTCCAGCCTATGCCTTAGAATATTCATTCTAGTCCTATAAATTAAAGGCCCCTTTGGAATTTCTGCTCACATGTCCATGGCAGCTGCAGCTCCTAGTCTCTCTGAATGTTAAAGGTCTAATTGCATGTATCTCCATTGTAACAACAAAGAGAAAGAAAAGGGCAAAGCCGCTCAGGATCGAAAATGTTAACAGAAATCTCAGTTAAATTTTTAGGTATTAACTTTAACACATTAACTATTATAATTCCATTAATCTATGTATAGTATCTTTTCAAAAATTGAAGTATGGTTTATTTACAATGTTGTGTTAATTTAGCTGTCCAGTTCATACTTTCATATTCTCTTCTCCTATAGTTTATTATAAGATATTGAATATAGTTCCCTGTGCTATGCAGGGGCTTCCCTAGTGGCTCAGATGATAGATTCTGCCTGCAGTACTGGACACCGGTGTTAAATCCCTGGGACAGGAAGATCCCCTGAGGAACGGAATGGCTACCCACTCCAGTATTCTTGCTATACAGTGGGACTTTGTTGTTTATTTAATAAATAGTAATTTGTATATACTAATCCCAAGCTCCTATTTTATGCCCCTCATTTTCTATGTCTATGAGTCTGTTTCTATTTTGCAAATTTGCAAATACATTTATTTGTATCATATTTTAGATTCCATATGTGATAGCATAATTTGTCTTTCACTGACTACACTTAGTATGATAATAATATAGTATGATAATGATATAGTATCTTTTTGTAAACACAAAAATTAAATATTACAAATTCACAATACAATGTGAATTCCAGATTTGGATGGAGTACTGTAATTTGTTCAACAATATTTAAAGAAAACAATTTGTTCAAAGGAGAGAGACAAGAGAACTTGTATTTCATTTCTAAGAAATTTTCACGAATATCTTAAATATCAATTTTGTCTGAAGACACTAATATAGTTAAGGTCTCATGTCTTATTAAAAGCCAAAATATTTGTTTTATATTTATTACAAAAATCCTTTGGTATAGTCAAAATGAAAGAGACCAGTAGCTAGAGTTGAATATTTACTTATTCTTTCAATCAGTGCTCAGTAAACAAAGAGGAAATCAGTAGAAGGGGGAAGGGATTTCTTTTTCTTTCTCAGATGTCAACCTTCAAATCTAAGACTAACCACCTAAAAGTTTTAGGTACCCACTTGCCTAGACAAATGTTTATATAAACACACTGATGTGTGTGAAGTGTGCCTGCGTGTGTTTATGCTGTTGGCGAGGTTAGGCATGTTGTTGTGAGGAGTTAGTACAAAGGGGAGGTAAACTGATACCTACTTTAGGAGAGATAGAGATAAGAGAGGTGAAGTGACTTGCTTATGGAGATGGGATCTGGACCTGGGCTTGTGCATTACCTTAAGTCCCATGTTCTTTCATTATACAACACTGCCTCCTCCACAATGACCCTATAACCAGCTCAACAACTGAAAAGATCTTAAGTGGGGTTTTTCTCAGAGCACGGAAAGTCCCAAATCTCTCCATGGATTATCAGTAATTGAACGCCCTTTCAGAGCAAGTGAAGTGTGTTAGTCATTCAGTCTTGTCCAAGTCTTTGCAGCCCCATGGACTGTAGCCCATCAGGCTGCCCGGTCCATGGAATTCTTCAGGCAAGAATACTGGAGTGGGTTTCCATTTCCTTCTCCAGACGTAGGGACTGAACCCAGGTCTCCTACCTTACAAGCATACTTTTTACCTTCAAGCCAATTAGGGAAGCCCTATAAACTAGGGGCATTTGTTCAATTCCTTTGAAATAAGGCCAATTATTTATATGTTCATTAGTTCACACATTGCTTCATTTTTAAAAATTTCTTCCATCTTTATTTCCTTCAAAGAATTTACTGAAAACTGATTATATTCCAAGCATCACTCTTATCACGGTTATTTTTTTTTTCAAATGGTTAAATAGCAAGCAGAAAATATTGCTGTAATACTATAGAGGAAATAACTCAAATACACCTCTGTCTGCTTCACTAATATCAAAATGATAACCTATGTAAAAAAATGAGTACTGAAATAAATGCCTCCTAAATTAGATATTCACCTGGGGGTCTATTAGTCTTAAATAATTAAGTCAGTGATTAAATTATAGCAAATTGAAGAAACAAGTGTCTAGGCAGTGGTGGTTGGTGTGATGAGCGGAGGGAACTGTGAAAAGGAAAATGAATAGGGTAATTTATCTACCTTTACATTGACACTGTATCTAAAAGCAAGCTTGTCTTCTTACACACCCTTCCTTTCCTCCACAAAATAAGACAGGATCTGTAATGAAGTTATGAAATTTCTGTTGCTCTCCAAATCAGGAGCTCAAGTTTGAAATATACATGTCGGCAGCTGACAAATACTTCCAAAGGAAATTCTGATGTATTTTTCTCCTGTGAAGTCAGTTCCTTTTAAAGAAGATAGAGATAAGAGAGGTGAAGTGACTTGCTTATGGAGATGGGATCTGGACCTGGGCTTGTGCATTACCTTAAGTCCCATGTTCTTTCATTATACAACACTGCCTCCTCCACAATGACCCTATAACCAGCTCAACAACTGAAAAGATCTTAAGTGGGGTTTTTCTCAGAGCACGGAAAGTCCCAAATCTCTCCATGGATTATCAGTAATTGAACGCCCTTTCAGAGCAAGTGAAGTGTGTTAGTCATTCAGTCTTGTCCAAGTCTTTGCAGCCCCATGGACTGTAGCCCATCAGGCTGCCCGGTCCATGGAATTCTTCAGGCAAGAATACTGGAGTGGGTTTCCATTTCCTTCTCCAGACGTAGGGACTGAACCCAGGTCTCCTACCTTACAAGCATACTTTTTACCTTCAAGCCAATTAGGGAAGCCCTATAAACTAGGGGCATTTGTTCAATTCCTTTGAAATAAGGCCAATTATTTATATGTTCATTAGTTCACACATTGCTTCATTTTTAAAAATTTCTTCCATCTTTATTTCCTTCAAAGAATTTACTGAAAACTGATTATATTCCAAGCATCACTCTTATCACGGTTATTTTTTTTTTCAAATGGTTAAATAGCAAGCAGAAAATATTGCTGTAATACTATAGAGGAAATAACTCAAATACACCTCTGTCTGCTTCACTAATATCAAAATGATAACCTATGTAAAAAAATGAGTACTGAAATAAATGCCTCCTAAATTAGATATTCACCTGGGGGTCTATTAGTCTTAAATAATTAAGTCAGTGATTAAATTATAGCAAATTGAAGAAACAAGTGTCTAGGCAGTGGTGGTTGGTGTGATGAGCGGAGGGAACTGTGAAAAGGAAAATGAATAGGGTAATTTATCTACCTTTACATTGACACTGTATCTAAAAGCAAGCTTGTCTTCTTACACACCCTTCCTTTCCTCCACAAAATAAGACAGGATCTGTAATGAAGTTATGAAATTTCTGTTGCTCTCCAAATCAGGAGCTCAAGTTTGAAATATACATGTCGGCAGCTGACAAATACTTCCAAAGGAAATTCTGATGTATTTTTCTCCTGTGAAGTCAGTTCCTTTTAAGAAACCAGAATGATGCTTTAAGGTGTAAGTACATAGCAAAAAAACAAACAAAAAAAAAACCCAAACCTTGAAAAAGTAAGTCTTTTCTCCAGAGATGACTGATTGTTCCTTTGTGAGAAGAGGACTGCAAAGTTGCTGCCCCTGAATTTTCCTGTGGGAACTATGAGCATGCATGTGCACCTTCCTACCTCCATCCCAACCCAGGACTACCTGGTGTCAGTGGAGGCATGCCAACATTTTCAGTTTAAATGGAATGGATTTGAATCTTATCCCACAGGTGATAATCGAAGTCCTACGTTACTCATAGGTTTTCCAAAAATTCTGGCAGGGTAAAGGAAGAGAGAGTAAGGACGACGTGTGCTTTTCTTGGTCAACCTCTGAACTACTTCTCACTGAGTGATGGATTGTGATGTTCTCCCCAAGAACTGTGTCTGTATTGTACCACCTCACCCTTGAGGCAGACTACAGTACTTTCTCTCTGATTTCTCCCCTAAAATATCACACTCGTTAGTGTGAGTGGGTAGAACATCTTATTACAGACTTAGGGATAACAAAGGAATTTATTTAGCAGTATAGTAATTCTTAGGTAGGTTTCCCAGATGGCTCAGTGGTAAAGAGTAATGCAAGAGAGCTGGGTTTGGTCCCTGGGATGAGAAGATGAAGGCAATCCACTCCAGTAATCTTGCCTGGAAAATTCCATGGACAGAGAAGCCTGGCGGGGCACAGTCCAGGGAGTTGTAGAAGAATCACGCACTAGTTAGCAGCTAAACAATAATAGTGCCTCTTCTCCAAAGCTTTCTTTACATTTCTATTCACTCACATTATTATGCAATTCAATTACACCCTCCACCCTGTCTAACCAAAAACCCAGTGTAGAAGCCTAAACAACTGGCTATTGACTCCTGCTCTTTCCTTCTAGCAGCACTGCAGAGATGCATTGATATTCTAGACTTTCGTTTATTTGGCCCCTCCATCAGACCCTCCAGGGAAGGAAATAACATTGATTGATCTCTACTGATAAGAGTTTTGCCACTCTACAAGCCAAAGTAACCAGAGATGGGTTTTACATAACCGTTTGCTTTTTCTCCATTACACTTCGTGGTCATTGGTATTACAGGTTTCACTTTTTTTGCCACAGGATCACAGGCAAATTGACTCTCCAAACTGACTGGTTTGTGGACCAGCTGTGGGTTGCCCATGATGTCAAGATCCAAATACTTACTGCTCATGCCCAAACACTGATGAGCATGCATGTGCACCTTCCTACCTCCATCCCAACCCAGGACTACCTGGTGTCAGTGGAGGCATGCCAACATTTTCAGTTTAAATGGAATGGATTTGAATCTTATCCCACAGGTGATAATCGAAGTCCTACGTTACTCATAGGTTTTCCAAAAATTCTGGCAGGGTAAAGGAAGAGAGAGTAAGGACGACGTGTGCTTTTCTTGGTCAACCTCTGAACTACTTCTCACTGAGTGATGGATTGTGATGTTCTCCCCAAGAACTGTGTCTGTATTGTACCACCTCACCCTTGAGGCAGACTACAGTACTTTCTCTCTGATTTCTCCCCTAAAATATCACACTCGTTAGTGTGAGTGGGTAGAACATCTTATTACAGACTTAGGGATAACAAAGGAATTTATTTAGCAGTATAGTAATTCTTAGGTAGGTTTCCCAGATGGCTCAGTGGTAAAGAGTAATGCAAGAGAGCTGGGTTTGGTCCCTGGGATGAGAAGATGAAGGCAATCCACTCCAGTAATCTTGCCTGGAAAATTCCATGGACAGAGAAGCCTGGCGGGGCACAGTCCAGGGAGTTGTAGAAGAATCACGCACTAGTTAGCAGCTAAACAATAATAGTGCCTCTTCTCCAAAGCTTTCTTTACATTTCTATTCACTCACATTATTATGCAATTCAATTACACCCTCCACCCTGTCTAACCAAAAACCCAGTGTAGAAGCCTAAACAACTGGCTATTGACTCCTGCTCTTTCCTTCTAGCAGCACTGCAGAGATGCATTGATATTCTAGACTTTCGTTTATTTGGCCCCTCCATCAGACCCTCCAGGGAAGGAAATAACATTGATTGATCTCTACTGATAAGAGTTTTGCCACTCTACAAGCCAAAGTAACCAGAGATGGGTTTTACATAACCGTTTGCTTTTTCTCCATTACACTTCGTGGTCATTGGTATTACAGGTTTCACTTTTTTTGCCACAGGATCACAGGCAAATTGACTCTCCAAACTGACTGGTTTGTGGACCAGCTGTGGGTTGCCCATGATGTCAAGATCCAAATACTTACTGCTCATGCCCAAACACTGATTAGGGAAGGGAAAATAACTTAGAATTTCTTGAGTAAGGAGGTTGAGATCAGAGAAATAATTCACATAAAATCACATGGATGTTGGAGGCAGGGCCAGGGACTATGCCCAGATCTTCCAGCCAGCAAAGCTGTAGCATATGCCCTTTCATCAGATTGCAGTGTTAGAAGAAAAAAAAAAAGATGTTAAATTGTATTTTCCAGTATTGAATTTTCCTGTGGGAAACTTCAGGAAAAAAACGAAGACACTTTATATTTTATTCAATTTACCCAATTCCATTTGATGACCCCACCCCCACTCCTGGGGAACTTTGTTTCTGAGACTTTCTCAAACAGCTTCTCAGATTCTCCTAGAAAGTGATAAGGTTTCACTGTAAATGGCCCAGGGGCAAATAGCCTGAGGAGTCCAAAAGAGCCCTTTCCTGTGTCAAGCAGAGGGAGAGTCAGCCCTTAATTTTCAAGAATCAACCAGTAACTATTGAGTTAATAGAAATCCAAAAATAAAAAAAATTAAAAAATAAATAATAATAATCCTAAAGTCAATTGAGAAATCCTAAAGTTAATTGTGAATTGCATATTTGAAATTAAAGTTTTGGATTGATGATAGGTTTGGAGAAGGTAAGAGGATTAATTGGAGACAAATGATCTGGTGGTAAATGTGTACACATGTGTGTTAATACACAAATGGATACAGAGGTTCACACTTTTTTTTTTTTTTTTTTTTTAGAGGTTCACACTTTTACCACCTGCCTTTAGAAAACCACTTAACCAAGAATGAAGAAATGTGCCATTGTAGCCACCCTACTCTTTACATGTGTGTGTTTGTTGTAGTAAAATTTACACATAAAAATTGTTAAAAATGTAAATATTAAGTGTAGAATTCAGTAGCATTAAGTACATTGACACTATTGTATAACCATCACCACTAATTAGTCAGGATTTTATTCTAAACTCCATACCTATAAAACAGTAGTTCCCCATTCCTCCCCCTTAATCTTGGTCACTATTCTACTTTTTGTCTCTATGAATTAGACTGTTCTATGTTACAGCATGTACGTGGAATCATACAATATTTGTTCTTTTATGTCAGGCTTGTCTCCAAGTTTTGCTGCATTTGATTAAGAAGCATAGTTCTCTGGTATCACTGAATAGTGACAACACCTTCTCTGGGGTAAAATGCTTGGTTTGATCATGTCCATGGATACTTCCGCAAAGGAACTTGATAAATATGCAGATATTATCAAGCAAGAATAATATCTGTTTCATAAACACTGGAACCTTGAACAGATAAGCAAAACTCAAAATGACAGAAGGAGACCTTTATGTATATATTCTGTGTAAGTGCATGACAATATTTTGACACTAGGAGTGAATATCAAACTTCTGTTTATTTAGGAAAGTTTACAATGTTCCTACTATATTAAAGATACAAAGAGAATGAGGCAAAGACCCTGTTCTTAATAAAAATAGTGTAAAAAATGTGTTTCATATGCCCATCATCAGCCAAAATCGTCCCTCTGAAATATTTTACAATAAGATAAAAAAATTGAAGAAATCAGCCCTTAATTTTAAAGAATCAACCAGAAACTATTGAGTTAATAGAAATCCAAAAAAAAAAAAAATTAAAAAATAAATAATAATAATCCTAAAGTCAATTGAGAAATCCTAAAGTTAATTGTGAATTGCATATTTGAAATTAAAGTTTTGGATTGATGATAGGTTTGGAGAAGGTAAGAGGATTAATTGGAGACAAATGATCTGGTGGTAAATGTGTACACATGTGTGTTAATACACAAATGGATACAGAGGTTCACACTTTTTTTTTTTTTTTTTTTTTAGAGGTTCACACTTTTACCACCTGCCTTTAGAAACCACTTAACCAAGAATGAAGAAATGTGCCATTGTAGCCACCCTACTCTTTACATGTGTGTGTTTGTTGTAGTAAAATTTACACATAAAAATTGTTAAAAATGTAAATATTAAGTGTAGAATTCAGTAGCATTAAGTACATTGACACTATTGTATAACCATCACCACTAATTAGTCAGGATTTTATTCTAAACTCCATACCTATAAAACAGTAGTTCCCATTCCTCCCCTTAATCTTGGTCACTATTCTACTTTTTGTCTCTATGAATTAGACTGTTCTATGTTACAGCATGTACGTGGAATCATACAATATTTGTTCTTTTATGTCAGGCTTGTCTCCAAGTTTTGCTGCATTTGATTAAGAAGCATAGTTCTCTGGTATCACTGAATAGTGACAACACCTTCTCTGGGGTAAAATGCTTGGTTTGATCATGTCCATGGATACTTCCGCAAAGGAACTTGATAAATATGCAGATATTATCAAGCAAGAATAATATCTGTTTCATAAACACTGGAACCTTGAACAGATAAGCAAAACTCAAAATGACAGAAGGAGACCTTTATGTATATATTCTGTGTAAGTGCATGACAATATTTTGACACTAGGAGTGAATATCAAACTTCTGTTTATTTAGGAAAGTTTACAATGTTCCTACTATATTAAAGATACAAAGAGAATGAGGCAAAGACCCTGTTCTTAATAAAAATAGTGTAAAAAATGTGTTTCATATGCCCATCATCAGCCATTATTATGATCGTCCCTCTGAAATATTATATACAATAAGATAACTAAAAAGGGTTAAAAGCAGTAGTTTTAAAATAAATGGTTTAAAAATATTTGCAGGAAGAAAGTCATTCCTACTATAGGGAAGTCATTCCTACTATATATATATATATATATATGTGTGTGTGTGTGTGTGTGTGTGTGTGTGTGTATATATATGTGTGTGTATATATATATAGTCATTCAGACTACACACAGTGGTTTAATATAATGGAGAGTATATTAAGAACAATATAGGGCTTCCCCTGGTGGTCCAGTGGGTAAGGACACCGCCTTGCAGTGCAAGGGGCGCCAGTTCGAGCCCTGGCCTGGGAAGATCCCACGTGCTGCAGAGCGGCTGGACCGATGTGTTCGATTACCGGGCCGGAGCTCTGGAGCGCATGCGCCCAGAGCCGGCGCTCTGCAACAACAGGCGCCACCACGATGGGAGGCCCACATGGGCCAAAGAACAAAGATGGATGAAAATGGATAAATGAAAGACCAATAGAAGTGGCTCGCCTGCTCCCCTCCCTCCCCAACCTGACCCCCACCCAAAAATAAAAAAAAAAAAAGAACAATATAATTCTGGAAAATAATGCTTAGAACTCAGTCAACAAACAAATTTGACTGTTACAAAAACCTAAAATATTACATTTCATCAATTCTAAGACACATGTTTTTTCCCTCCTTTTAGATCTCTAAAATTCAAAGGCATCTTACAACCTATAAATGGAATTGGGTAAATGCTTGGTTTGATCATAGTCCGATGGACAACACCTTCTCTGGGGTAAAATGCTTGGTTTGATCATGTCCATGGATACTTCCAAGGAACTTGATAAATATGCAGATATTATCAAGCAAGAATAATATCTGTTTCATAAACACTGGAACCTTGAACAGATAAGCAAAACTCAAAATGACAGAAGGAGACCTTTATGTATATATTCTGTGTAAGTGCATGACAATATTTTGACACTAGGAGTGAATATCAAACTTCTGTTTATTTAGGAAAGTTTACAATGTTCCTACTATATTAAAGATACAAAGAGAATGAGGCAAAGACCCTGTTCTTAATAAAAATAGTGTAAAAAATGTGTTTCATATGCCCATCATCAGCCATTATTATGATCGTCCCTCTGAAATATTATATACAATAAGATAACTAAAAAGGGTTAAAAGCAGTAGTTTTAAAATAAATGGTTTAAAAATATTTGCAGGAAGAAAGTCATTCCTACTATAGGGAAGTCATTCCTACTATATATATATATATATATATGTGTGTGTGTGTGTGTGTGTGTGTGTGTGTATATATATGTGTGTGTATATATATATAGTCATTCAGACTACACACAGTGGTTTAATATAATGGAGAGTATATTAAGAACAATATAGGGCTTCCCTTGGTGGTCCAGTGGGTAAGGACACCGCCTTGCAGTGCAAGGGGCGCCAGTTCGAGCCCTGGCCTGGGAAGATCCCACGTGCTGCAGAGCGGCTGGACCAATGTGTCCAATTACCAAGACGGAACTCTGGAGCGCATGCGCCCAGAGCCGGTGCTCTGCAACAACAGACGCCACCGCAATGGGAGGCCCACAGGAGCCAAAGAGCAAAGACGGATGAAAATGGATAAATGAAAGACCAATAGAAGTGGCTCGCCTGCTCCCCTCCCTCCCCAACCTGACCCCCACCCAAAAATAAAAAAAAAAAAAGAACAATATAATTCTGGAAAATAATGCTTAGAACTCAGTCAACAAACAAATTTGACTGTTACAAAAACCTAAAATATTACATTTCATCAATTCTAAGACACATGTTTTTTCCCTCCTTTTAGATCTCTAAAATTCAAAGGCATCTTACAACCTATAAATGGAATTGGGTAAATTGAATAAAATATAAAGTGTCTTCATTTTTTTCCTGAAGTTGTTTGCTTTCCTTTAAGGGAAGGTTTATTTGATTTGTATGTATGTATGTGTGTGCTTTATCTTTAAGAACTTGTTTGACTCTTTCAGTTCTAGTGTTGATAATCATACAAGCCTAGAATTTAACTGGTACAAAACTCTGACCTTCATTCTATATTCTCTATCCAGATCATCACTGGGAAGTGTAGAAGCTGAAGCAGAAATAAGGTCTGAAATAGGTGAGATATAGACTTTGTAATATATCTGTGTTTGAATTGTACCTATCACACTTATCTAGCTTTGTGATCTAGGAAGAACTGGAAAGTGTTAGTCGCTTAGTTGTATCCAACTTTTGCGACCCTTTGACTGTAGCCCTATCAGTCTCCTCTGTCCATGGAATTTTCAAGCAAGAATTCTAGAGTGGGCTGCCATTCCCTTCTCCAGGGGATCTTTCTAACCCAGGGGCTGAACCCGGGTCTCCTGCATTGTAGGCAGATTCCTTACCATCTGAGCCACAAAGGAAGCCCTTTGTGATTTGACAAGTTACTAAACCTGTCTGAGCCTCAGTTTCCTCAAGTGGTGAATAACTATATACCTCACAGTGTTATGAGGGTTAAGTGAGTTTAATGTAAGTAAAGCACCTAGAAGGCATCGCTGGTGGCTCAGAGAACTTACCTGCCAATGCAGGAGACACAGGTTTTATCCCTGGTTTGGGAAGATTTCCTAGAGAAGAAAATGACAACCCACTCCAGTTATTCTTGCCTGGAAACTTTCATGGACTGAGGAGCCTGGCAGTCTACAGCCTATGGGGTCACAAAGAGTCAGACACGCCTGAACCAACTGAGCATGTGCTAAGCACCTAGAGTAATGCCTGGCACATACTAACCACTCTCTATTGTTAACCATTAATCTTTGAGCCGCACTTCCTTGATATTCTTTCTAGGCTGCCCCAAAAATAAAAAAAAAAGAACAATATAATTCAAAATAAGCTTAGAACTCAGTCAACAAACAAATTTGACTGTTACAAAAACCTAAAATATTACATTTCATCAATTCTAAGACACATGTTTTTTCCCTCCTTTTAGATCTCTAAAATTCAAAGGCATCTTACAACCTATAAATGGAATTGGGTAAATTGAATAAAATATAAAGTGTCTTCATTTTTTTCCTGAAGTTGTTTGCTTTCCTTTAAGGGAAGGTTTATTTGATTTGTATGTATGTATGTGTGTGCTTTATCTTTAAGAACTTGTTTGACTCTTTCAGTTCTAGTGTTGATAATCATACAAGCCTAGAATTTAACTGGTACAAAACTCTGACCTTCATTCTATATTCTCTATCCAGATCATCACTGGGAAGTGTAGAAGCTGAAGCAGAAATAAGGTCTGAAATAGGTGAGATATAGACTTTGTAATATATCTGTGTTTGAATTGTACCTATCACACTTATCTAGCTTTGTGATCTAGGAAGAACTGGAAAGTGTTAGTCGCTTAGTTGTATCCAACTTTTTGCGACCCCTTTGACTGTAGCCCTATCAGTCTCCTCTGTCCATGGAATTTTCCAAGCAAGAATTCTAGAGTGGGCTGCCATTCCCTTCTCCAGGGGATCTTTCTAACCCAGGGGCTGAACCCGGGTCTCCTGCATTGTAGGCAGATTCCTTACCATCTGAGCCACAAAGGAAGCCCTTTGTGATTTGACAAGTTACTAAACCTGTCTGAGCCTCAGTTTCCTCAAGTGGTGAATAACTATATACCTCACAGTGTTATGAGGGTTAAGTGAGTTTAATGTAAGTAAAGCACCTAGAAGGCATCGCTGGTGGCTCAGAGAACTTACCTGCCAATGCAGGAGACACAGGTTTTATCCCTGGTTTGGGAAGATTTCCTAGAGAAGAAAATGACAACCCACTCCAGTTATTCTTGCCTGGAAACTTTCATGGACTGAGGAGCCTGGCAGTCTACAGCCTATGGGGTCACAAAGAGTCAGACACGCCTGAACCAACTGAGCATGTGCTAAGCACCTAGAGTAATGCCTGGCACATACTAACCACTCTCTATTGTTAACCATTAATCTTTGAGCCGCACTTCCTTGATATTCTTTCTAGGCTCGTGTGCTTAACTACAATGCTCATTTGGGACAATTCCCAAAATTATATCTTCAGTATAGGCTTTTCTTCTAGATTCCTGAGGTTTATACCCAACTGTTTATTCCACTGGGATACTAAAGTTACTTCAAAATGAACAGGTCTACAGAAGAACTCAAATTTTTGGCCTTAATCTAATTGTCTCTTCAATTTTCTTAAACTACTTTCTTTAACACAAGCTTTCAGCAAAGTCTGTCCATTCAACCTTCAATATACATGCAGATTTGACTGTTTCTCACGACCTCCACTGCATTTGAAACAAAGTGATAGTAGTTCAGTCATGTCCAGCTCTTTGTAACCTCATGGACTGTAGCTCACCAGGCTCCTCTGTCCCTGGAATTCTCTAGGCAAGAATACTGGAGTGGGCAGCTGTTTCCTTCTCCAAGGAGATCTTCCTGACCCAGGGATCAAACCTGGGTCTCTCACATTGCAGGCAAATTCTTTACCATCTGACCCACCAGGAAAGCCTCTGGTTCAAACTGTCAACTCTTCCTTGAACAACTGAAGCTTCCCACTGATTTCTCAGTTTCCTTCCTTCTTGCTTTTGGATATTTTATCTTGAGTCGTTCCTTTAAGTTGTGACCTGTTATCATGTTACTCCTTTGCTGAAGGTCCTCCAATTATTTCCCATCTCACTCAGAGCCCAGCACAGATTTTCAGGTGATACCTTATCTGGCTTGACTATCCCTTGCATTTCCTCTTTTCCCTCTTCTCTCTGCTCCAGCCACCGATGCCTTCAAATGGCTCACGTAGCATCCTGCTGTTGCTACTCTCTTTCTACAAATACCCGGATGGCTCACCTGTCCCTTTATTTCTTTTGGGTAGGCCTTCGTATCATATAGGCCTTCCTTCCCTGACCGTGATGTGGAAACAGCATCCATTTTCCCCCTTACTCTTTTTATTTTACTTTTCTTCATTGCACTGTCACTATTCAATATATTATCTGTCTTTCTCCTCGACTGAGCATGTGCTAAGCACCTAGAGTAATGCCTGGCACATACTAACCACTCTCTATTGTTAACCATTAATCTTTGAGCCGCACTTCCTTGATATTCTTTCTAGGCTCGTGTGCTTAACTACAATGCTCATTTGGGACAATTCCCAAAATTATATCTTCAGTATAGGCTTTTCTTCTAGATTCCTGAGGTTTATACCCAACTGTTTATTCCACTGGGATACTAAAGTTACTTCAAAATGAACAGGTCTACAGAAGAACTCAAATTTTTGGCCTTAATCTAATTGTCTCTTCAATTTTCTTAAACTACTTTCTTTAACACAAGCTTTCAGCAAAGTCTGTCCATTCAACCTTCAATATACATGCAGATTTGACTGTTTCTCACGACCTCCACTGCATTTGAAACAAAGTGATAGTAGTTCAGTCATGTCCAGCTCTTTGTAACCTCATGGACTGTAGCTCACCAGGCTCCTCTGTCCCTGGAATTCTCTAGGCAAGAATACTGGAGTGGGCAGCTGTTTCCTTCTCCAAGGAGATCTTCCTGACCCAGGGATCAAACCTGGGTCTCTCACATTGCAGGCAAATTCTTTACCATCTGACCCACCAGGAAAGCCTCTGGTTCAAACTGTCAACTCTTCCTTGAACAACTGAAGCTTCCCACTGATTTCTCAGTTTCCTTCCTTCTTGCTTTTGGATATTTTATCTTGAGTCGTTCCTTTAAGTTGTGACCTGTTATCATGTTACTCCTTTGCTGAAGGTCCTCCAATTATTTCCCATCTCACTCAGAGCCCAGCACAGATTTTCAGGTGATACCTTATCTGGCTTGACTATCCCTTGCATTTCCTCTTTTCCCTCTTCTCTCTGCTCCAGCCACCGATGCCTTCAAATGGCTCACGTAGCATCCTGCTGTTGCTACTCTCTTTCTACAAATACCCGGATGGCTCACCTGTCCCTTTATTTCTTTTGGGTAGGCCTTCGTATCATATAGGCCTTCCTTCCCTGACCGTGATGTGGAAACAGCATCCATTTTCCCCCTTACTCTTTTTATTTTACTTTTCTTCATTGCACTGTCACTATTCAATATATTATCTGTCTTTCTCCTCGATATGAGAGACGTTTTCATTCAGGCTGTATCCCAAGGGCCTAGAACAGTATTTGGCACATACCAGAGGCCCAGCAAACACTGAATAAATGAATAAAATAACAGCATTTCCTAGGAATGACTTTGTTGGGATCCTCATTTGAGTGATTGGAGTTTCCATTGCAAATGAATTTGCATTTATTTTATCTGTCTGTGAAAGACTGGGTTAAAAGGAGCTTTTTTTTTTCTATCATATTTTCCTCTTGGGGTTTGAACATGGTTTCTCTTACTCCCTTGTTCAGAACCAATCTATGTCACCCTTTAGTCTGCCAAAGTGGTTGCTGAGTGATGAGGCATTTCATCCCTCTGGGAGCTTAAGGTACTGCCTGTGTGGCATGAACAGTTGCTGCTGGATGTGAACAAAAATCTGAGATTGATCAAGCCAGAATCTCCCAGTAGGGAGCACAGGCAAGGAATATGTGGACTCTGGGTCAGCTGAGAGGGTCTTTCAAGTCTTCCCTTCAATACTTGTGCAGAATTTTAGTGCTCATGAAAGCAAAGTACTCCAGAGAGTTGGCTGTAGTCTAATACACTGCAGGATTCTCACAGAGCTTCAACCACAACTCTGCAGGGAGAGCTGGGTCTCTCTGGTGACTAAGCTCATCATATACTTTTGTAACTTAATTCCTAATAAAATATTATTTGAACCAAGAGAAAAATCCCTTGTGCCTTTTACTTTTAGAGCTAGCACTGTGAAGAACTTGGCTTCTTCTTGTTAAGATCACTTTTCTTTTCATGCAGTAGCACTAATGTAATGATAGCTTAATACTCTGGTGGTCTTACTCTGCTGGGCTCCTACAGCATTAATACCAAAGACTGGATGATTTAAAAAAGAGCATTTTCTTTCTCACAGTTCTGGAGGTAGGAAGTCCAGGCTCACAGATTTGCTCACAGTTAGACCTCGCCTCCTTGTGGATAGCCACCTTCTCGCTGGACACTCCTATGGCCTTTCCTCTGAGCAAGTTCCCAGAGAGCGAGGGACAAAGGGGAGGATCTAGCTTTCTCTTCTTACAAGAGAAGCTAGAACTCATCTCATTAGAAGGGCCTCATACACAGGGCCAAAATCCAAACCTAATCATCTCCCAAAGGCTCCCACCTCCAAACATCATCACATTGGGGCTTTTAGCTTCAATACATGACATTCAGTCTAAAACAAGAGGTTAAGAGCTTTGCAAGCAGAGTGACCTGCATTCATTTCCTAGGAATGACTTTGTTGGGATCCTCATTTGAGTGATTGGAGTTTCCATTGCAAATGAATTTGCATTTATTTTATCTGTCTGTGAAAGACTGGGTTAAAAGGAGCTTTTTTTTTTCTATCATATTTTCCTCTTGGGGTTTGAACATGGTTTCTCTTACTCCCTTGTTCAGAACCAATCTATGTCACCCTTTAGTCTGCCAAAGTGGTTGCTGAGTGATGAGGCATTTCATCCCTCTGGGAGCTTAAGGTACTGCCTGTGTGGCATGAACAGTTGCTGCTGGATGTGAACAAAAATCTGAGATTGATCAAGCCAGAATCTCCCAGTAGGGAGCACAGGCAAGGAATATGTGGACTCTGGGTCAGCTGAGAGGGTCTTTCAAGTCTTCCCTTCAATACTTGTGCAGAATTTTAGTGCTCATGAAAGCAAAGTACTCCAGAGAGTTGGCTGTAGTCTAATACACTGCAGGATTCTCACAGAGCTTCAACCACAACTCTGCAGGGAGAGCTGGGTCTCTCTGGTGACTAAGCTCATCATATACTTTTGTAACTTAATTCCTAATAAAATATTATTTGAACCAAGAGAAAAATCCCTTGTGCCTTTTACTTTTAGAGCTAGCACTGTGAAGAACTTGGCTTCTTCTTGTTAAGATCACTTTTCTTTTCATGCAGTAGCACTAATGTAATGATAGCTTAATACTCTGGTGGTCTTACTCTGCTGGGCTCCTACAGCATTAATACCAAAGACTGGATGATTTAAAAAAGAGCATTTTCTTTCTCACAGTTCTGGAGGTAGGAAGTCCAGGCTCACAGATTTGCTCACAGTTAGACCTCGCCTCCTTGTGGATAGCCACCTTCTCGCTGGACACTCCTATGGCCTTTCCTCTGAGCAAGTTCCCAGAGAGAGAGGGACAAAAGGGGAGGATCTAGCTTTCTCTTCTTACAAGAGAAGCTAGAACTCATCTCATTAGAAGGGCCTCATACACAGGGCCAAAATCCAAACCTAATCATCTCCCAAAGGCTCCCACCTCCAAACATCATCACATTGGGGCTTTTAGCTTCAATACATGACATTCAGTCTAAAACAAGAGGTTAAGAGCTTTGCAAGCAGAGTGACCTGCATTCAAATTCTGGTTGAGATAATTACGGAGTGCACTTAGCTGTGCCTGAGTGCTGAGTCACTTCAGTCGTGTAGGACTCTTTGTGACCCTATGAACTGTAGCCTGCCAGGCTCCTCTGTTCAAGGAACTCTCCAGGCAAGATTACTGGAGGGGTTGCTATGGCCTCCCCCAGGGGATCTTCCCGACCCAGGGATCAAACCTGCATCTTTTGTCTCCTGCATTTACAGGTGGGTTCTTTATCACTAGCGCCACCTGGGAAGCCCACTCAACTTTCCTAGGCCTCAGTTTTTTAAATCTGTAAAATGGACAGCTGACTACCTTATTGAAGTCTTACTGATAAAGTACTGCCCCTTTGATGGAGCAGATATTTAGATGGCAGCTATTATTTTTAATCCTTAAATTGCCCCCCTTTACATTATGTAATCATTGAAAATATTTAGGGAAGTATTCTACTTACAAAGAAATATGACAATTTTTATTTATGACATGTATTAAAATGTAAAATGCATTATCCTCTCTAATGGAAAAAGGCTTTATAAGTTCTCAAGGTATCATTAAAGTGTGAATTTTCATATTATATAGGAAATATTTCAAGTATTATTTTATAATCATAAAATTACATGTTAAATTATTAAATATTAAAATTAAATTATTAAATATTAAATATTAAATTATGAATGTGTATACTTAAATATTATGTGCATGTGTCAATTATTCATGCCAACTCTTTGCGACCCAATGGACATATACTTCATTTTTAATCAATCTCATGTGAAAGTAGAAAGGAACTGTGTTCTGACAAATGCATATACATACATGCTTTATGTGAAGAACTTAGCTAAGTTCTAAGCATACAGTAGATGTTTAAGAAATGTTAACTTCTTCACCTCAATATTTACATAAACTTATGTTTTTTAGAAACCCATGACCAAAATGTTGGCATTTTAATTATAGGAGCAAGTTCCCAGAGAGAGAGGACAAAGGGGGAGGATCTAGCTTTCTCTTCTTACAAGAGAAGCTAGAACTCATCTCATTAGAAGGGCCTCATACACAGGGCCAAAATCCAAACCTAATCATCTCCCAAAGGCTCCCACCTCCAAACATCATCACATTGGGGCTTTTAGCTTCAATACATGACATTCAGTCTAAAACAAGAGGTTAAGAGCTTTGCAAGCAGAGTGACCTGCATTCAAATTCTGGTTGAGATAATTACGGAGTGCACTTAGCTGTGCCTGAGTGCTGAGTCACTTCAGTCGTGTAGGACTCTTTGTGACCCTATGAACTGTAGCCTGCCAGGCTCCTCTGTTCAAGGAACTCTCCAGGCAAGATTACTGGAGGGGTTGCTATGGCCTCCCCCAGGGGATCTTCCCGACCCAGGGATCAAACCTGCATCTTTTGTCTCCTGCATTTACAGGTGGGTTCTTTATCACTAGCGCCACCTGGGAAGCCCACTCAACTTTCCTAGGCCTCAGTTTTTTAAATCTGTAAAATGGACAGCTGACTACCTTATTGAAGTCTTACTGATAAAGTACTGCCCCTTTGATGGAGCAGATATTTAGATGGCAGCTATTATTTTTAATCCTTAAATTGCCCCCCTTTACATTATGTAATCATTGAAAATATTTAGGGAAGTATTCTACTTACAAAGAAATATGACAATTTTTATTTATGACATGTATTAAAATGTAAAATGCATTATCCTCTCTAATGGAAAAAGGCTTTATAAGTTCTCAAGGTATCATTAAAGTGTGAATTTTCATATTATATAGGAAATATTTCAAGTATTATTTTATAATCATAAAATTACATGTTAAATTATTAAATATTAAAATTAAATTATTAAATATTAAATATTAAATTATGAATGTGTATACTTAAATATTATGTGCATGTGTCAATTATTCATGCCAACTCTTTGCGACCCAATGGACATATACTTCATTTTTAATCAATCTCATGTGAAAGTAGAAAGGAACTGTGTTCTGACAAATGCATATACATACATGCTTTATGTGAAGAACTTAGCTAAGTTCTAAGCATACAGTAGATGTTTAAGAAATGTTAACTTCCCTTCACCTCAATATTTACATAAACTTTCATGTAAATTTTATATAGAAACCCATGACCAAAATGTTGGCATTTTAATTATTCAAATGTTTCTATTTTAAAGATTTTTAATATTAATACTTTTTCATCTGCCTTACTTACAAAATTTCTAGTGCAGGCAATAATACTGGTAACAGGTCTATTATCCAGAGTGAGCCCCTGACACTGTTAACTACTGTTATGCCATCCTTTTGCTAAAATCTTAACTGCCAAATTCAGTTTTTATTAATTAAGCCAGAACTTATTAAGAGCCTGCTGTGGGATTTCCCTGGTGGTCCAGCAGTTGAGACTCTGAGCTCTCACTGCCAGGGGCAGGTTTGATCCATGTTAGGAGAATTAGTATCCTGCATGCTGTGGGATGCAACCAGAAAGTATTGGCGGAAGAAAAACCCTGCTGTCTACCAGGCACTACACTAGGCAGTGGGTTTATAGAGGTGCATAAGAAACATAAGGTCTCTACCCTGAAGTACATTAAATTCTAGTGTGGAATAATAAGCAAACAGCCAAGACAATTTCAGGTTTTCTAGGGTACTAGAAAAAGCCAAAGAATAACAGATGCGGTAGTATATATTCCTTTCCATAGCTAGCCAGGCGAGGGCTCCCAGAGGCAGCACCATCTAAGCTGAAACCTGAAATTTGAAATAACCTGCCAGGTAAAAATGAAGAGCACTGTATTGAAAGGGAAGTACAAACCCAGGGCCCCCAAGGAACCTTAAAGAGAGTTGAGCACCTTAAAAACCACTGAGTAGGCCACTGGGAACATAACAAATAAGTGAATCTGGAAGAAAATGATGGGTGACGTAGGCAGGGACAAGATCAGATGATGTTATGTAGTCCAACAGAAAATTTAAGATTTTATTCCCAATTCAATCAGAAGCCAAAGAAGGATTTTAAGAAGGAAGAGAGTGACATATTGATAATATTACTACATACTAAAATGACCACATTGGCAATTGTCTGCTGAATCTGCTGCACCTCATATATGTGTACATGAAACTTTTTCAGCTAAGTTCTAAGCTTTTGGTTTAAGAAATGTTAACTTCCCTTCACCTCAATATTTACATAAACTTTCATGTAAATTTTATATAGAAACCCATGACCAAAATGTTGGCATTTTAATTATTCAAATGTTTCTATTTTAAAGATTTTTAATATTAATACTTTTTCATCTGCCTTACTTACAAAATTTCTAGTGCAGGCAATAATACTGGTAACAGGTCTATTATCCAGAGTGAGCCCCTGACACTGTTAACTACTGTTATGCCATCCTTTTGCTAAAATCTTAACTGCCAAATTCAGTTTTTATTAATTAAGCCAGAACTTATTAAGAGCCTGCTGTGGGATTTCCCTGGTGGTCCAGCAGTTGAGACTCTGAGCTCTCACTGCCAGGGGCAGGTTTGATCCATGTTAGGAGAATTAGTATCCTGCATGCTGTGGGATGCAACCAGAAAGTATTGGCGGAAGAAAAACCCTGCTGTCTACCAGGCACTACACTAGGCAGTGGGTTTATAGAGGTGCATAAGAAACATAAGGTCTCTACCCTGAAGTACATTAAATTCTAGTGTGGAATAATAAGCAAACAGCCAAGACAATTTCAGGTTTTCTAGGGTACTAGAAAAAGCCAAAGAATAACAGATGCGGTAGTATATATTCCTTTCCATAGCTAGCCAGGCGAGGGCTCCCAGAGGCAGCACCATCTAAGCTGAAACCTGAAATTTGAAATAACCTGCCAGGTAAAAATGAAGAGCACTGTATTGAAAGGGAAGTACAAACCCAGGGCCCCCAAGGAACCTTAAAGAGAGTTGAGCACCTTAAAAACCACTGAGTAGGCCACTGGGAACATAACAAATAAGTGAATCTGGAAGAAAATGATGGGTGACGTAGGCAGGGACAAGATCAGATGATGTTATGTAGTCCAACAGAAAATTTAAGATTTTATTCCCAATTCAATCAGAAGCCAAAGAAGGATTTTAAGAAGGAAGAGAGTGACATATTGATAATATTACTACATACTAAAATGACCACATTGGCAATTGTCTGCTGAATCTGCTGCAGAGAGGAAGAAAAGTGAAGGCAGGAGCTCAGGCTGGTGTCTCTTTTCATAATCTAGACTAGAAGTAATGGTGGTTTAGATGGAGGTGGTGGTAGTAGAGAGGGAGAAAGGGAAAAATCAGACTCTGACTTGAAACTTGAGCAAATGAGAAACATTTCTGGAGTGGGGGAAGCTTAGCACAGGGTTTGACAAGATGGAGAGTTAATCAGGAGTTCTGTTTTTGATATGTGAAACTTGACATGTTTATAATGTACAAGTAGAAATGTCAAATGTTGTTGGATATGGGTCAAGGATAAAGACATATTTAGGAGTTGTTGGCATCTAAGTGGTATGTAAATTCACTGTGCTAGGAGAAAGTAGAGCTAGAAAAAGTATAGTAGGCACTTGATCAAGTTCTGTAGCACTTCAACATTCAGAGGTCTCATTTATTACAAGAGGAACTAGGAAAGATAGTGATGGAGCACTTGGAATAGGAGGACAAAAAGCAAAAGAATATGTCATTGAATAATATCAACGATTGCTAGCAATTCCAGTGCCAAAAACTGTTTTAATTGACTTAAGCTAACTCAAACGTCCTAATTTCAAGAGGTAGGTAATATTATTACTCCATTCTAAAGGCACAGAAACTAAGGCATCGTTAACCAATTTGCCTGTTTACAAGAGCTTTTTAGGTGGCAGATCTAGGGCTCAAATCAAAGCTATCTAATTTAAAAGGCAATATTCTTAATTAGGACCAGATATTGACTCTTTAATTTGCAAATGAAAAGTAGATTTTTTTACCCCCTGAGAAATATCTAATCTCGCTGAGAGATAAAATGACAAGAAAATATTCATTGGACTTGCAACATGGAGACAGACGGCTTCAGTGGAGAAAACTTCAAGTGGAACATTAGTAATAGAAGGCACAGGGGTTTAACAAGTCAGCAGGAAGTAGGCAGTAGAAACCACAATGTTAAATGGCTCTTGTGCAAAGATCTATTGCATAAAAGAACAAAGAAATGGAGCTGCAGCTAAAGAGGGATTTGGGACTCAAGGGAGGTGTGCTGGTAAGGTCGTCTGGGAAGCAGACCAGTATATGGAGATAGAAGCACAAGAGATTCATTGGAATAATGCCTTTGAAGGATCATGAAGATGAAGTAGCAGAAGGCAGTGAAAGTTCTGAGATAATGACAGAAGTTTCAGACCTGTGAAAGAGGGAGGGGAAGGCAAAGAGGATTTGTTCAGAAGAGACTTTCGTGCAGCTCTGAGAATGTCTCAGGGGTCCCTGTCATAAAAATTTTTCAGAGAGTAGTCCTTCGTGAGGCAGAATGGCCAGGATTCAGTAGTCTTACCATGGTCAGTCTTTGGCTAAGGTTACTGAGAAAAGCCTTGCCCTGGATGTAGCTAGAGGCTTTCAGCTAACTAAGCTCCTTGTAGCTGATCAGCAAGGTCTGTCTTCAAGGCAAATCTGAGCATTTGCCCCCATAGCCATTGCAGGAGGGTAATTTTGTATATTGGTTTTATATGCTGATGAGAATCAAGGTAAAACAGGTATAACACAATTGCTTAAACTTTACAAACAGGAGCACAGGACTTAACTTTGCCTCTAACACCAACATTTTAAGCAAAAATAATTCTCATTTAAATATTCATTTAAATGGTCCCAATGAAGTATTATGTAAAAATCATTATGCTAGGAATTTATCTTACTGAATATAAAATCTGGACACTTAACTCCTATAACCTCATAGAATAAAAAACTCATTTTAAAAAATAGGCAAAGGACTTGTAGACATTTCTCCAAAGGAAACATAAATGGCCAATGCTCACATGAAAATGATTTCAATAGAACCAATCACCAGGGACATGCCAAATCAAGGTCACATTGTGACATCATCTCATACCTCTTAGGATAACCATTATTCAAAAAAATAAAAGATAAGGTGAGGTGAGGAGAATTTGTACCCCTTGTACACGGTGGGTGGATATATAAGAATGGCGTACCTGCCACAGAAAACAATGTGGAAGGTCCTCAAAAAATAAAAATAGAACCATCCTAGGATCCAGCAATCCCGCTTCTAGGTATTTATCCAAAATAATTGAAATACGGATCCCAACAGGTACCTTCACTATGTTCAATGCAGCAGTATTCACAATAGTCAAGATATAGAAACAAACTAAATGTCCATTAACAGATGAGTGAATAAAATAAATCATATGTGCTTACCACAGGAAAATTACTCAACCTTCAAAGAAGGAAATTCTGGGGCAGAGCCAAGAAGGTGGTGAGGGAAGACACAGAATTCTTGTCTCCCACCAGTTAGAATATTGTTAGTAGGGTTCCTTTGGAACACAGGCAAACCAGGAAGAGCCCTGGGGGCGACCAATATGGTTTTACCCTTCAGGAGTTGTTATTTTTTACTTTGTTATTGTTCTGCCTTTTCTTTTCATTCTTTTGTCTTTTTTTTTTCTCCTTTTGTTTTCTTTCTTTTTCCCTGCTTCTCATGGCTTGTGGAGTCCAGGTCACAGACCAGAGACCAGGCAGGTGTGCTAGGTCTGAACTGCAGGAGTAACAGAGAACCCCAGTGTCCAAGGAACAATAATTGGAGTGAGGTACCGCAGAGGCCCACATCTCAATATCAAGACCCCCAGCTCTATCCAACTGCCCACCAACCCTACCTCTGGAAACCTCGGGCCAAACAGCTAGTAAAACAGGAACACAGTCTCACCCGTCAAAAAGTATATATATTGAAATGACAAGAATGTAACTGATGAAGAAGCAAGGTAACAAACTACAAGACCTAATAAGTGAAGAGGAACTAGGGAACCTATCTGTAAAAGAATTTAGAATAATAATAAAGAAGTTTCAAAATATTGAAAATAGAATGGCAAAGACCTAGAAGAAATAGAAGATAAAGAGTGATGAACAACACAATGACTGAAATAAAACATACCTTAGGAGAAATAAACAGCAGGATAAATGAGGCAGAAGAACAGGTAAGTGAGCTGGAAGACAGAATGATAGAAATAACTTCTGAGGAGCAGAATAAAGGAAAAAAAATGAAAAGAATTGAAGACAGCCTCAGAGACCTCTGGGACAATATTAAACATACCAATATTCAAATTATAGGGGTATGAGAAGAAGAGAAAAAGAAAGGGTAGTGAGGAAATATTTGAGGAGATGATAGTCAAAAACTTTCTCATCAACATGGAAAAGGAAATAGCCACCCAAGTTCAGGAAGGCCAGAGAGTCCCATACAGGATAAACCCAAAGAAAAATAGACCAAGACATATATTTATCAAACTAACGAAAATGAAACACAAAGAAAAAATATTAAAGGCCACAAGGGAAAAGCAAAAAATGACATACAAAAGAAGCCCCGTAAGTCTAACAGCTGAGTTTTCAGTAGAAACTCTCCAGGACAGAGGTAAGAGGCACGACATATTTAAAGTGATGAAAGAGAAAACCCTACAACCAAGATTACTCTACCCAGCAAGGATTTCATTCAGATTTGATGGTGAAAGAAGGAAATCCTGCCATATGGGACAGCACAGATGAACTCTGAGGACAAAAAATAAGCCTCAGCGAGTTTAAATGGGTACTTAATTTTATCTTAAGTGCTCACAACAGTTGGTAAATAACTGTCATTAAAACCTTTTTCTTACTATGTCTGTGAAATGGTGTTAGATACAAAGCCTGAGTGATAAGGTACCAAGGTGAATTGTGTAAAAGATCACAAGTTTGGTGACCTGAAAACTATCTTTAAAAAATCTTAAAATGCCTTTTGATACTAAAGTGATGATGGTGATACTATCACAACTACCTCTGTCAAAAGAGAATTATATATGAAATGAAAAATGAACTGATGAAGAAGCAAGGTAACAAACTACAAGACCTAATAAGTGAAGAGGAACTAGGGAACCTATCTGTAAAAGAATTTAGAATAATAATAAAGAAGTTTCAAAATATTGAAAATAGAATGGCAAAGACCTAGAAGAAATAGAAGATAAAGAGTGATGAACAACACAATGACTGAAATAAAACATACCTTAGGAGAAATAAACAGCAGGATAAATGAGGCAGAAGAACAGGTAAGTGAGCTGGAAGACAGAATGATAGAAATAACTTCTGAGGAGCAGAATAAAGGAAAAAAAATGAAAAGAATTGAAGACAGCCTCAGAGACCTCTGGGACAATATTAAACATACCAATATTCAAATTATAGGGGTATGAGAAGAAGAGAAAAAGAAAGGGTAGTGAGGAAATATTTGAGGAGATGATAGTCAAAAACTTTCTCATCAACATGGAAAAGGAAATAGCCACCCAAGTTCAGGAAGGCCAGAGAGTCCCATACAGGATAAACCCAAAGAAAAATAGACCAAGACATATATTTATCAAACTAACGAAAATGAAACACAAAGAAAAAATATTAAAGGCCACAAGGGAAAAGCAAAAAATGACATACAAAAGAAGCCCCGTAAGTCTAACAGCTGAGTTTTCAGTAGAAACTCTCCAGGACAGAGGTAAGAGGCACGACATATTTAAAGTGATGAAAGAGAAAACCCTACAACCAAGATTACTCTACCCAGCAAGGATTTCATTCAGATTTGATGGTGAAAGAAGGAAATCCTGCCATATGGGACAGCACAGATGAACTCTGAGGACAAAAAATAAGCCTCAGCGAGTTTAAATGGGTACTTAATTTTATCTTAAGTGCTCACAACAGTTGGTAAATAACTGTCATTAAAACCTTTTTCTTACTATGTCTGTGAAATGGTGTTAGATACAAAGCCTGAGTGATAAGGTACCAAGGTGAATTGTGTAAAAGATCACAAGTTTGGTGACCTGAAAACTATCTTTAAAAAATCTTAAAATGCCTTTTGATACTAAAGTGATGATAAAGCCATCAACAGACATGAGTCAAAAGTATTGGAAAACTAGCAAGACACTAGTCTTGTTGCCTGCTTAACTAGATACAAGGTCAATTGCATAGGTTGCAAAAAAAAAAAAAGAAAAAGCTAGGGATTCATGCTGTGTATATTGTTTGTACTGGGCTGGAAGACTAAATGTCTTGACTGATGTTTTGAACACACACACACACACACACACACACTGCAAAATTTAAAAACCCTCACAGATTACCAAAAAACAGACAAGATTTTTCTACCCTAGATCAAAGTATACATACACTTTAAGTGAATAACAGCACGTGTGGAACAATATTTTCATACATTTTTCCCTCAGAGTTAATGGGCTTCCTATTAGAGGCAGGGTAATTCCTGAGATCTCAATTGCTTAGGAATTCTTGGTAAAATAACTCTAATAATCTGAGGCAGCATGAAGGCAATAATATAGCAAGCATACAAAAATATTCACAGCTACTTTCTGTTCCCTGGGAATATAGATAGGTAATCCCATATGGTTAATAGTACTTGTTATGTATAGTTGAGAATGATTCCAAAACAATAGAAATCACCAAGGAATAATAAGAGGGAGTTAAAAATGAAAGGAACTTTACCTTTCTGAAGAAAATAGAACTACTGGGCACCATGGCCAGTGGTGGCCAAAACCATGACCTCTACAAACCCACTTAGATGGTAGTTTCGTTTAAGGACTGACATTTAAAAAAATTAACTCTGTTTCATAGCAACACAATAATGATCTCAGTACAGACAAGTGATTTATTTCTCTTGTTGGGCTATGGATTGTTCAGCTACCGTAAGGCTATCTTGGTTTTCCAAGTGGCTCAGTGGTAAAGAATTGACCTACCAAGCAGGAGATGTGGGTTCAATCCCTGGGTCAGGAAGATCTCTTGGAGGAAGAAATGGCAACCCACTCCAGTATTCTTGCCTGGAGAATTCTATGAACAGAGAATTCTGGTGGGTTACAGTCCATAGTGTCACAAAGAGTCGGACACAACTTAGCAACTAAACAACAATAAAAATGGGAATTACTATGAGTAGTTTCATGGGGAGAGAGCAAGGATGAAAACTCTGGAGTGTTATGATTGCAGGCACATAACTGCTGCCTCCATGCTCCTTAGAGAAAAAGAAGACATCTCACAGAGCAGGAACAATATTTCCCTCTAGTACTCTGTATCTGGGAGGGGATTTCCTTCTGAGAAGGGTCAGCTACTGAACTTCATGTCAGCTCTAAGCAACCCCATGAATGCTACCTTTGCGTGAGGCCCCGAGGAGTGAGATAAAATAGGCCTCAGACTCATAGATTAGGAACAATAACTGCAGAGCAAAACTGATTTTGTGAGCTCAGGCAATGGGATTAAGTTAATGCCACAAGCTCTATGGTTTGTGAAAGGTAAACTTCTGGCTGAAGAGAACAGCGATAATTATTCAAAATTCCTGAAGTAGGCCAACCATTTGTCCAGAGGGCAAAGAAATCCTGCTAGACTGGCTTCCACACGAAACCAGTGTCAAGTTCCTGACCTTATGAACTCCCCAAGATGATATTAGGTGGCAAAGGAGGAGCTGTTTTCCTCTGTAAGTTTTTTTTTCTCTCTCCTTTTCTAAAAATCAGAGCAGGCAATGTGTTTGTTTGCATTGGCACTCACATATTGTTTCTCAGAGAATTGTTATATTTGATAATAGACTTCTATCCTTTGTAAGCTGGAAGATATTTTTTCTTTCTCCTTCTTAAAATGGTAGTGTTCATTAAGGGAATTCTTTTTCATAAAGTGGCTGGAGCTAGTAGGTGAGCATGTTCATTATTCTAAATGTATTGTCTACCTTTACGATGATATTGTATTGTTAGTGATTTACTGCCTTTCCATTAAGCATTTTCTGAGTGGGACTGGTGACGGGTGGCCCAGGAACTGGAGAAAAGTTGGAATGAAACATGACTGTCTAAAGCAGTGGCTCTTAAAATGTGAGATGTCACAGATCACCTTGAAAATTGGGTAAAAAATAGGAAGGTACACTCTTAGTAGGAAAAAAAATTATTTATGCTTATAAAAGTTTATATAGAATCTCAGGAATTTCAGAACCATTTTGATATGCATCAATGAGCCCTCACCCCAAAGGTTATGAATATCAGGTGAGTCCTATAATAATAATAAAAGTTTCCCTGGTGGCTCAAGCAGTAAAGAATCTGCCTGCAGTGCCAGAAACTCAGGTTTAATACTTGGGTCAGGAGAAAGGCATGGCAACTCATTCCAGTATTCTTGCCTAGAGAATTCCATGGAGCAGAGGTGCCAGGGCAGACTGTAGTCGAGGGGGCCGCAGAGTTGGACACAACTGAGTGACTAACACTTTTACTTTCCTATATAATAAAGGGGTGGTTTAACCCCTATCAAGTTTTGGAAAACTGAATATCCCACCATCCTTCAACCTAAGTCCAAAGTCTTTAGGTCATCCCAGTCATCGCCACTACTCTGAGAGATGCTATGGGAAGAAATATAGGTTGGGGCTTCCCTGGTGGTCCAGTGGGTAAGGACACCACCTTGCAGTGCAAGGGGTGCCGGTTCAATCCCCGGCATGGGAAGATCCCACGTGCTGCAGAGTGCCTGGACCCATGTGTCTAATTACTGAGCTGGAGATCTGGAGCGCATGCGCCCAGAGCTGGTGCTCTGCAACAACAGAGGCCACTGAGATGGGAGGCCCACACGGGCCAACGAACAATGATGGATGAAAATAGAGAAATGAAAGACCAATAGAAGTGGCCCGCCCACCCCCTCCCTCCCTACCCCCCCCAAATAAATAAATAAACATCTCCTACATATATATATATATATATATATATATATAAAGAAATATAGGTGGGTCATCATTGGCAAGTACTGGTTATAAAGTCATTGCTCTACTCTATCTTTCTCTAAAGGTTGAGTCCTTAAAGCTTCAATGATGAACAGTGCATTGCAAAACTCACTTGGAGCAGCTGAAAATTTACTTGGGAGAAGACATACATGATTTCAAAACTCGCTCTACCTGGATGAGTTTGCAGTTGCCTATATGAAATGATCTGTCCATTTTAGCTTTGATCTCAGGGAAAGTAGCCACATCTTGATACATTCTTCATAATAAGCAGCTTGGATAATACTCCTGCTCCCAAATTCAAAGATTAAAAGTACCTGGAGAAAGAACTAACCTTTCTTTTCTTGAGACATTCCCTCCAGGGCAGGCCGAAGGTATACTAGCAAAGAAGGAAAGCTTATCATTTTTCTAGCCATAGTATCCTGAGCTGTCAATTCAGCAGCTTTCACAAGAACTAAACCTACTTTACAAAAAAAAGCTTGAAAGTGTTGTACCATTAGCTATTCTGATTCTAGTCCATGCCAGGAAGCAAAGGTTCTTATTATACCATGCTCTATTTTTGATCTAATCCATATCAACAGCCTGAAGTCTCAGCATCGTAATGCTGGGGGAATTCTTTGATGATAATTGGAAACTGCACTGCCTTGCCCCTTACGTTATACAATCTGACTGTCACTAGCAGTGTCATCTGGGCTTTTAAAGAGCCATGGATAAGAAAAGTGGGCATCTGAAGTCTCTGTGGAAAGTACTGCAGAGACTCAGAGTCTCTTGTGAAAGTTCCCAAGTTGGTGAGGTTGGGGCATAGAAGGAAAATGTGTATCCCTATCCTGATGTTTTAGAGCCTTCAGACAATTCAGTATACCATCATTCAGATACCCACACAGCAGTACCTTGACTTTGGGGCAGACAACATGATATGGGAAGAAAAGTCACCCTACACCGCAGTTATTGAAAACAGTTAAATAGAACACCAGGCGTTGAAAACCTGGTACCTTCTTCTCACGATAAAGATGTAACAAGAACAGGAAATGGTACAGCACAAATCCGTTTTCATGATAATGATCTCATGAATGCAAAGAGCATAGGAAATGGAACAAATGTAACCCATTCCATTACCATCTTCAAACGGTAACCTCCTTGTCCTGGTCACATGCCCTACTTATGGTCCTGATGAAATCACAAAGGAAATTGAGAGGCTGACTGTGGCACCTGGGCGAGCAAGACAGCTCGCGTGTATGTGTGCATATGTATGTGTGCCCACACGTCTTTCCTTCCTCGAACTCTGTTCAACTAGAGAATGCATTATAGCCGATTCCCTAACTTTGACCTACAGAAAGCAGGTCAGACACAGAAGGAGCAAAGAAAACTAAAAACCAAGGAGTATTCAGGGAATAGGCCCTCCCCTTTACCCCCCTTTATCAAGAAGAAAACCCTGACCTACCCTTAGATAGAAGCCTTAGAAGATGTCTGACTGCCTTTCTTCCTTCTAGCCCTCATACCTTCTCAGCTTCTTGAAGAAAATGGCACTTCTATCTCATGAGGACCCCTAAACTCCTTGGTACGAATAGAAAGGGCTAATCTAGATTTTTAAAAAGCTTGAAAGTGTTGTACCATTAGCTATTCTGATTCTAGTCCATGCCAGGAAGCAAAGGTTCTTATTATACCATGCTCTATTTTGATCTAATCCATATCAACAGCCTGAAGTCTCAGCATCGTAATGCTGGGGGAATTCTTTGATGATAATTGGAAACTGCACTGCCTTGCCCCTTACGTTATACAATCTGACTGTCACTAGCAGTGTCATCTGGGCTTTTAAAGAGCCATGGATAAGAAAAGTGGGCATCTGAAGTCTCTGTGGAAAGTACTGCAGAGACTCAGAGTCTCTTGTGAAAGTTCCCAAGTTGGTGAGGTTGGGGCATAGAAGGAAAATGTGTATCCCTATCCTGATGTTTTAGAGCCTTCAGACAATTCAGTATACCATCATTCAGATACCCACACAGCAGTACCTTGACTTTGGGGCAGACAACATGATATGGGAAGAAAAGTCACCCTACACCGCAGTTATTGAAAACAGTTAAATAGAACACCAGGCGTTGAAAACCTGGTACCTTCTTCTCACGATAAAGATGTAACAAGAACAGGAAATGGTACAGCACAAATCCGTTTTCATGATAATGATCTCATGAATGCAAAGAGCATAGGAAATGGAACAAATGTAACCCATTCCATTACCATCTTCAAACGGTAACCTCCTTGTCCTGGTCACATGCCCTACTTATGGTCCTGATGAAATCACAAAGGAAATTGAGAGGCTGACTGTGGCACCTGGGCGAGCAAGACAGCTCGCGTGTATGTGTGCATATGTATGTGTGCCCACACGTCTTTCCTTCCTCGAACTCTGTTCAACTAGAGAATGCATTATAGCCGATTCCCTAACTTTGACCTACAGAAAGCAGGTCAGACACAGAAGGAGCAAAGAAAACTAAAAACCAAGGAGTATTCAGGGAATAGGCCCTCCCCTTTACCCCCCTTTATCAAGAAGAGAAAACCCTGACCTACCCTTAGATAGAAGCCTTAGAGAAGATGTCTGACTGCCTTTCTTCCTTCTAGCCCTCATACCTTCTCAGCTTCTTGAAGAAAATGGCACTTCTATCTCATGAGGTATTGTCTCTCTCCTATCTAAAGAGGCTGCAACTTGATTAGGGCTCATCTGAAAGTAGAAAGAAGTCTCGGGAACACAAGGAAGCCAGAACTGGTTGAGGGCAATTAGGCTGGGTCAGACGAGCTGCTGCCATCCCAGTCCTCTTTGACCTGGCCATGTTTCCCAGGAGGATCTACAATTTCTGGAAAGCTCTTTCATACTAGGTGAAATCTATAATAAATATTCTCACCCCAAGATGACTGCTTCAGATATGAGGGGGAGTAGTGAGGCACGATGGCTGAGTTTGCCAAATAAATACTAGAGAAGACAAGATCCAGATTGCCTGGAGTACTGTGCCCACACCCTGCCTCAACCAAATGTCACTCACTCTGCTCAGCTGGCTAGTAACTCCTTACATGACATCCAAGTAGCTGCTCTATACATTTTCTTCCACTGGGGATTTGTCCAGGCAAGCGAGCCTGAATATACTTCACATTTCAGGCCTCTTGGAGGTCTTTCCCTTCCATATGATATCCCACTTGCCAAATGGCCCTAGTTGGTTAATGAGGAATGCAATAGTGTTCCCTACCCTGGTTATAGGTCACTTGATAAATGCTATTGGGAGATTCCCAGGCGATTTCACATCTTAAGACGGCAATTGGTGATCACCTTATCAGACACCCTGCAGAAAGTTTTCTGTGGGTGCAGCTGTTTCCTAAGTGTCCTATCTTGATTCCCAAAGCAGATTACATTGGAATTATCTTTTCAAAGAAAAGGAAGCCCTCAGTTTCAAGTGGTTTAAAATTTTAAAATGTTGCAAGAAATAATCATTTGAGATCAGTACTCTGAGAAATAATCATTGGAGATCAGGACTCCGTGAGAAAAGAAATATATTGGAAAATTGGCTACGTAGTTTGTAGCTTAATTCTCTCTGTGGAGTATTAACTGATTGTACATGATTGTGTAGAGCCAAAATAATGGGTCCCCTTTGTTTAAAAACACTTATAATACTCTATTAAAAAGTGACATGATTGGGATAATTAGAATTTAGGTTGATTTCTAAATAGGCTTCTATCCTCCAATTTTTTAAGCTTTTTTTTTTTTCATTCCCAAATAGCCACCTTATATGTATACATACCTTTGCAACATGGTAGGTTTCACTATTCTGTGGGAGACTTTGTGGTTGTTTAGAAGGAGAACTGAAGTGACAGCAGCATGGAGAGGCAGATCTCATTAGCTGTAGAGCCTAGGGATAGTTCCTTGGTATTTCTGAGCCTTGGTTCTTCTACTGTTAAGATGAAGAAAGGGATCAACTTGACCCTGAAATCAAAGAGACATTGGGTTTCTATGAAAGTTAAACCAGTGACATACACATCACCTGTATTTGTTATTGATTTCCTGTGAATTTTTGATAAATATTACCTTGAATGTCCTTTTTTGAGGAGGGTGTATTCTTCTCTTTCCATGAATTTTAAATCTCTCTCATACTTCTTGCCTATTGTTCTTTATCTTTACAAGTGAGAGGTACCTTGTTATTTCCAATAGCACTTATCTGTTTGTTTCCACAGTATCTTTAAGGAATAAAGACATGAGATAAGGAACACAGTTATAAAGTGGGTTTTATGAGAAGTCTGCATGTAAAGTCTCCAAAGAGCAACCCAATCTATGGGGTCACCAAGAGTCGGACATGACTGAGCAACTGAACTGTACAGAAGTGAGGGGAATTATATCTTAAAGAATTACAGCCAACTAAATGAAGGAATGAGTTTGTTTATAAGAAGTTCTGAGCTATGTTTGGTAAGAAGGAGACTTTTGACTTCTGCTGAGCCATGAGGCCTCAGTTTTACTTTTTTCCTGTTTTAAAATTTTTTTTAACTTATTTATTTATTTTGGGCTGTTCTGGGTCCTCATTTCTACCTGTGGGCTTTTCTCTAGGTTCAGGGAGTAGGGGCTACTCTAGTTGTGGTGAGCAGGCTTCTCATTTCAGTGGCTTCTCTTGTTGTGGAGCATGGATTCCAGGGCACACAGGCTTCAGTAGGTGCAGCCATAGGCTCAATAGTTGTGGCTCTGAGGCTCTAGAACACAGGCTCAATAGTTGTGGCCCATGGGCTTAGTTGCTCCACAGCAAGGGATCTTCCTGGATCAGGATCGAATCCATGTCTCCTCTAACGGCAGGCAGATTCTTTACCACTGAGCTACCAGGGAAGTTCCCGGGCTTCAGTTTTATGAAAATAATAAACTATTCTCTAGATATATAATTAGAAAGACAATGTTAGAAGTAATTTCTCAAATTAGAAGCATGAGCCAGACTCAGCTTTCCTGCTTTAGATTAATGCCATCTATACCTATCCTGAAATGTCCCTAACTGGAGCTACCCAACTGGCAGAGCTGCCACTGTCTCTGCCATCTGCTCTGTCGCAGCACTCTCTTGAGCAACCCACATCTGTTTCAAAGGCTTTCATGCTGTGGGACCAGAGATAAGACTTGTCTCAGGCTTGTGGAGACAATTCTGACCACAACAAGATGCCATGAAGTAGTATCATCTGAAAAGGGAACTTTGATCTTATCCAGGGACTTCATGCCATTTAAAATTACCCCACTTCAATATCCTATTTCCCAATTCCACAATCATCTTGGTTGGTTATTTATTTGAACACTTGAGTTTGCCTTATTTTATGAAGACTTTTGAAAAAGTAGGCTTCCCTGGCTGTGCGGATGGTAAAGAATCTACGTGCAATTCAGGAGCCCCCTGCTCGATCTTTGAGTCAGGAAGATACCATGGAGAAGGGAATGGCTACCCATTCCAGTATTCTTCCCTGAAGAATTCCATGGACAGAGGAGCCTGCTGGGCTACAGCCCATGGCATCACAAAAAGTCAGACATAACTCAGTAACTAACACACACATATACATACATACCATACACGGAAAAAGTCAACCAAACCCACAATTGATAATACAACCACCTAGTACAGAGACAACAATAAAAGGATACAAAAGAATAAAATCTCTTCCAAAGATTGTACTTCCACTGACCCACTTGTCAATGAAAAGTATATTGCTACACATATGGTAGTCCTTTCCAGTCCTTTAGAAAGATAGCAGATGGAATCAATGAGGTGATTAGAGACCTATAGACCATAAGAGAAGGTTAGTGTTTGCTGTCTCAACTATGGATCTAGGCACCTGGTTCTAGATCAATGGATGTTTTAGTTATAAATCACCTAAAATATATTTGAGCATTTGTTGCTTTCATTTATGCTGTGAAGAGGAGCCTAAGGTATGTGTTAGAGGGCAGTTTCTACTCTTTAGATAAACTGATAAAAGAAGAGGAAACTATATGTGAGCATGTTCACGTTTGTATATATTTATAAACTCATTTTAGGTGAGGAAAAAGAGTATACTGGTCAAATTGGAAGCAAGTGTGCAACCAAATGTTCTCTCTGAAAATGGCCCACGGGCTTCATTTGCTTCTATTAAAGTGAGAAAAGCTTTACATTTAATGTGGATTTTGAGCTGAATATTAAAGAAAGTTTAGAAATGAATGTAGATGAGTGTGGCTAAAGGTTTACAGGCAGGTCATGAAGAAACAAGTAAGAGAAACAGAAGTAGAGCAATAGCCAGGAATAACAATGGGAATGTCGATGGATGACCTCAAAACCCAATTCAGGCACCTAAGGGGTTTTCAGAAAAGAATTATGTGATCCCAGCAATAGATGACAGGAAGTACCTTTTAGAAGAGCCTGTTTGCAGAGAAAAGGGTCCCGAATATGAATGGTGGAGCAAGAACTGGTAGCTGAGACCAAAGATAATCGGAACCCAGAAGAAAAATGCAACTAAAATAATCAAGGGTAACAAGATACAGTGAACACAATAAACTATGACTTTCTTGGGGAATTTCTGGGGCCTGGTCTATTTTAGTTTTCCACGAATAGGAAAAGACTGCCTCTAGGGTTCAAAAGCTGGCTAAATCCACAGTTCACTTAGCCATCTAAGTTGTTCTTCCTTCCTTTTCCCTCTTCTCCCCTATACCTGTGGACATGGATATTATTCTCATTTTGCATAAAATATAACATAAAAATATATGTTCAATATAATCGTATTTTATCTAATTCAAAAGGAATTTCAATTTCTTATGATGCTTTTAATTATATTATTAAATATTTTCAAAGGAATGATTGGTGAGAGTATGGAAGAATAATGATGAACAATTATTAGGTGCCTTCAATGCTGGATACTATGCCATGGACTTTCCATATGTTTTCCTTTATATTCACTCATTATTATTCCCATAGTTGCTCCATGTCATCTTTTTCTATTTTAAATAAACTTTATTGCATGTTATGTATAATACTGTTCACCAGCTTAATTATTGGATGGAAGGAATGACTTATCACAAAAAACAGTTCGAACTAACAGACACACGAGAATGAAGGCCTTAAGTAAAATTAAGGAACTGAGGATTTGGGAGACAAGTTTAAAATTAAGATATATAGCTAGATGCCTAGATAGTGCAATTTAACTTTAAAGAGAAGAAAAAGAAGAAGAAAAGGGCCCAGGAATATAAGAACCTCGTTCTGTAGAACTAGAAATTTCTGTAGGCATGCATGGTTGGATTTTTGGAGAAATACTGAGAGAAGAGCTAATATTTTGAGATAATCTGATAAAAGAAGAGAATTTGCTGTAATTTTGAGGCATTGCTGAAATAATTTCAATCTACTCCTGTTTCCATGGGGCTGATGAGCACATTTTGTGGACAATTAGGAATCTTGAGTACTATTAGCACAGATGAAAGATAATCTTAAGCAAAGCTTGTATTTCTGTACATAACTGGAAAAGCTAGGCCTTTGTCCTTTTTTGGGGGGTTGGGGAGGGAGAGGGGCAGGCGGGCCACTTCTATTGGTCTTTCATTTATCTATTTTCACCCATCTTTATTCTTTGGCCCGTGTGGACCTCCCATCGCAGTGGCGTCTGTTGCTGCAGAGCACCGGCTCTGGGCGAATGCGCTCCAGAGCTCCAGCTCAGTAATTGGAAACATCAGTCCAGCCACTCCACAGCACATGGGATCCTCCCAGGCCAGGGATCGAACCGGCACCCCTTGTACTGCAAGGTGGTGTCCTTACCCACTGGACCACCGGGGAAGCCCCAGGTCTTTATCTTAAGATACATTGACTGAGAGATTCATTAGTTATAAAGGAATTTTATCTCAAATTCACAAGCATGTATTGAAGAAATAGATGTTTAAGTCTCCATGCAGACTCTGAAAAGACCATCATGTTGAAACTCTTAAAGATACATTTTATCTTCCAATTAAGATTGAAGATAGTTACTCCAGAAGAGAAGTTCCAATGTATTAATTACTCTGTTCTTTTTTAGGGTCTCTCTATGTACATCTGTGTGTGTGCATAATCATGTCTGACTCTTTGTGACCTCTTAGACTTAGCCCACTAGGTTCCTCTGTCCATGGGATTCTCCAGGCAAGAATACTGGAGTGGGCTGCCAACTCCCACTTCTCCAGGGAATCTTCCCAACCCAGGGATCTAACCCACATCTCTTGGTCTACTGCATTGGCAAGTGAATTCTTTACCACTGCACCACCTGGAAAGCCCGTCTATGTATATAATATTAGATAAAAGAGTAATTCCAAGTCACATTAATGGAGAAATGTTTTCTGTCTTTCAGATAATTGAACCACTGTTGCAAAGCAGTGTCAGGTGCTACATCTGAATATGTATATGTATATATATATATACATGTATACATATATATATAGAGAGAGAGAGAGATAAATTTATGTCAAATATTGCATTTTATTCTGTCTTAAGTAATAGAGTAAATTGGAATTTCTAAAATTGCTAAGCGTAATGACCAAAAAAAAGGGCAAATTCATCTATTCAAGGTATTTGATCTTTTGGGATTGAATTACTATTTTCAGAGTAGGTTTTTATACACTTCTATCTTATACAACAGAATAAATAGTACGGTAAAAGATGTGTAAGCAGGAAATTCCTTTAAAGGAAGGCTGGAGAGGGATGGGCGTTTACCAAAGTTTCTACATAGTGTATTAGAATCAAAGGGACAGAAAAATACAGGGAAACTTTGTAGTAACATCACATGATATACTATATTGAGAATTATAGGGCACATTTGCAATAATGAATATAATTCAGCAAAAATAAAGACCTAAACTCAGGACACTCAAACTACTAATGGCATCTGAAACAGGGATGACTATCTATATAGAAAATTTATGAAAAATTCAGTCAAGCATTACGAGCGTTTAACAGTTGGATGGATAGTCTTTTAAGTTTTTCTTTATTAAATGCATCCTACCACCTTTTCTAGTTATTCACTTATTTATGCTTTTTTAAAAATTTTGGTATTTTTTTATTGTTTTTTTATTTATTCACTCTCATCCATCTTTATTCTTCGACCTATATGGGCTCACATTGCAATGGCCTCTCTCGCTGCAGAGCACTGGCTCTGGACGCAAGCGCTCCAGAGCGCTGGCTTGTAACTGGACACACTGGTCCAGCTGCTCCACGGCACGTAGGATCTTTCCTGGCCAGGGATCAAACCAGTGCCCCTTGCACTGCAAGGCAGACTCTTTACCCACTGGACCACCAGGGAAGCCCTATTTATGTATTTTTGACTGTGATAGGTCTTCATTGCTGCTTGGGCTTTTGTCTATTTGTGGTGATCAGGGGCTACTCTGTAGCTGAGATGTGCAGGCTTCTCTCTGTGGTGGTTTCTCTCGTTGTGGAGCTAGGGTAAGTTCTAGGGTGTACAGCTTTACTAGTTGCATTTCCCAGGCTCTGGAGCATAGTCTCATTAGCTGAGGTCCACAGACTTAGTTATTCCACAGCATGTAGAATCTTTCTGGACCAGGGATTGAACCCATGTCTCCTGCATTGGCAGGTGGATTCTATACCACTGAGCTATCAGGGAAGCTCCTTACCACCTTTTCAATGATAGTTCCCATGGTGCTTTCAAGTTTAATTGAGCTTAAATAGACCAAATATAAGCATATAATTCATGATTTGGAAATGTAGAGAATCAGACGTCCAATAAATGTTTTCCTTCAGTGTACTTTCAAATATGTTACCTTGTTTTATTTTAACAACGTTTCCGGGCTTCCCCTGGTGGTCCAGTGGGTAAGGACACCGCCTTGCAGTGCAAGGGGCGCCGGTTCGAGCCTTGGCCTGGGAAGATCCCACGTGCCGTGGAGCGGCTGGACTGATGTGTCCAATCACTGAGCCGGAGCTCTGGGGCGCATGCGCCCAGAGCCAGTGCTCTGCAACTACAGACGCCACCGCTATGGGAGGCCCACAGGAGCCAAAGAACGAAGACGAATGAAAATAGAGAAATGAAAGACCAACACAAGTGGCCCGCCCACTCCCCTCCCTCCCCAAACCGAGCCCCACCCAAAGTGAATAAATAAAATAAATATAAAAAAAAAAAAAAAAAAAAACAACGTTTCCATGATATAGGTAAATTTGGCCTTTAGAATCAATCACATTTCACTATAGAAAACAGCCTTTCTCCCTGCCCAAGGAGAGTAATGTAGAATTTTGATTCAGATAACTCTATTGCCTTGATGCTTTTTCCAAGAAAGCTTGCTGCCCTTCAGGACAAGAAACAAGATAGACATCACAAAAAGTTGGAAATGACCCTGAAAAGAAGAAATTATTTTACAAAGAGAGATACAGAAGTGACTTGATGGGTGAAGATTATGCAGTTTTATAATCCTTCATTGCTGCTTGGGCTTTTGTCTATTTGTGGTGATCAGGGGCTACTCTGTAGCTGAGATGTGCAGGCTTCTCTCTGTGGTGGTTTCTCTCGTTGTGGAGCTAGGGTAAGTTCTAGGGTGTACAGCTTTACTAGTTGCATTTCCCAGGCTCTGGAGCATAGTCTCATTAGCTGAGGTCCACAGACTTAGTTATTCCACAGCATGTAGAATCTTTCTGGACCAGGGATTGAACCCATGTCTCCTGCATTGGCAGGTGGATTCTATACCACTGAGCTATCAGGGAAGCTCCTTACCACCTTTTCAATGATAGTTCCCATGGTGCTTTCAAGTTTAATTGAGCTTAAATAGACCAAATATAAGCATATAATTCATGATTTGGAAATGTAGAGAATCAGACGTCCAATAAATGTTTTCCTTCAGTGTACTTTCAAATATGTTACCTTGTTTTATTTTAACAACGTTTCCGGGCTTCCCCTGGTGGTCCAGTGGGTAAGGACACCGCCTTGCAGTGCAAGGGGCGCCGGTTCGAGCCTTGGCCTGGGAAGATCCCACGTGCCGTGGAGCGGCTGGACTGATGTGTCCAATCACTGAGCCGGAGCTCTGGGGCGCATGCGCCCAGAGCCAGTGCTCTGCAACTACAGACGCCACCGCTATGGGAGGCCCACAGGAGCCAAAGAACGAAGACGAATGAAAATAGAGAAATGAAAGACCAACACAAGTGGCCCGCCCACTCCCCTCCCTCCCCAAACCGAGCCCCACCCAAAGTGAATAAATAAAATAAATCTAAAAAAAAAAAAAAAAAAAAACAACGTTTCCATGATATAGGTAAATTTGGCCTTTAGAATCAATCACATTTCACTATAGAAAACAGCCTTTCTCCCTGCCCAAGGAGAGTAATGTAGAATTTTGATTCAGATAACTCTATTGCCTTGATGCTTTTTCCAAGAAAGCTTGCTGCCCTTCAGGACAAGAAACAAGATAGACATCACAAAAAGTTGGAAATGACCCTGAAAAGAAGAAATTATTTTACAAAGAGAGATACAGAAGTGACTTGATGGGTGAAGATTATGCAGTTTTATAATCCTTCAGGTTGGTTGGGTCAACATTTGTAATCTAATCTCTCACTTATACTTTAGAGAAATAATATGTCCTTTTACAGTATTTTTATACATATTATATGCTTTCAAAATTGTTGTTTACCACATATTTCAAAGAGAAACTTAAAAATATCTGAATTGCTATGGAACATGATACAAATTCCTACTGATCCCCATTCCTCACTTTTTCTTCCCTGAAAACAACAATTTTTTAAAAATCATTTCCATCCTGTAGGTGTAAAACATTTGACAAAACGATATGACTCTACTTGTGATTATCTCCTATTTCTTTCTTAGAAATCTTGTCTTTGTATGCCATGACTTCCGTATAGCTATGTCAAGTGAAAATATACCTTCTTTTCCTAAGAAGGGATGGTCTTTTTCTACTTAAGACAGATACTATTGTAAATTAGTTCTTTTGCATGAAGCTAGAGTTCATTTTAGTTTCTATTTTTCTAGAGAAAAAAAGACATGTTTATTAAAATTTAATCAAATATTGGAGAGAAAGTGGTATCTCTTACCAATTTCTAAGAGATTTGTATTTTTGATATGTCAGCTCTGCTACAGAGAGTTACACAGAAAATTTCAGTTGGCAACACTTGTTGTTTCTATTCCAAAAATGTTAATTTATTTTCTGAAGTTCTAAAAATTATTGCTTCTTGCATTGCTAAAAAATAATCCCAAGTTATTGACTCACAAAATTTTTCTAAAATTTAAAGCAATCAGACAAGTTAAAACTAAGCTAAATGTAAAGCAGTAAACCTTATAGCTGAGGTTCTAAACCTCCTTTCAAAATTGCCTCACATAACAAGATTTTAAGTACAGTTGGCTCTCTATATCCTTGGGTTCTGTATCCACAGATTCAAGCAATCACAGCTCAAAAATATTTGGAAAAAAAAATCTAGACAGTACCAGTATGAAAAATTTGAATCTGCTGTGTTCCAGCAACTATTTTATAAACCATTTGAATTGTATTTTTAACTACTTACATAGCATTTACAATGTATTAGGTATTATGACATATTCAGGAGGATGTGCAGTATATTATATGCAAATGCTATGCCATTTTCTAGAAGGGACTTGAGCATCCTTGGATTTTGGTGTTCGAGAGGGCTTCTGGAGTAAGTCCTCATGGCTAGCGAGGAGCAACTATACTATAAAGATAAGGTGGTGATATTTTACTTTATTTATTTATTTATTTTTTACAGAGTTTTGTTGTTTACTGCCACACAACCTGAATCCACTATAGGTGATATTCTCTATTACTGTCACGCGTCTAACATCATTACAACTCTGAACAAACAATAGTTACTTTACAATTGTTTAAAACAAATGCTTGTAGCAGCTGTCTCTTCTTTGCCCTCTTACTGACATATTTTGGCCCAAACAGACTGACAGGAAGTTATTTCAGTGTTTGTCAATTAGAACGTGGAAAGACTTGAACATTGAGATTAATAGGGAAGGAGGATGCAAGACCTGGCCAATAGGAATAACTTATTAACAGTCAATTTTATGCTTGCAAGGAAATGATGAATGGGAAATCTGTGACACCTGACTAAAAATCAATGCTAGTGGAAGGTGATATAATAACTTTAAGCTGGAAAAAAAATAAGTACAGGGGAAATCAAAGCTGACACGGTGAAACTGCACAGAAAGAAGTGGGTAGAATAATGACAATGTCAAGCAACTAATGGAGCTAATGAGGCATAACGTGATGGCACTGAAGATCTCATGTCCTCTAAAATGACTAGTTAATTTAGCTAATTTCTTTGCCTCTCCTACTAAACCTCTTAAGGACACCCTGGTGGTCCCCTTATATGATACTTTGCATCATTTCTCAGAATTCTCAAAACAATCATATTAGAACAACACACTTGGAAAGAGGAAGTAAATGCTAAAAATCAACCCTTATTTATTAAAATGATGATAATCTAACTCCAAAACAAATCTCAAAGTTGTTTTTCTGTATGAGAGAACAAGAGGGAAAGAGAAACAAAAGTCAAAACATACACCTCTCTTTTTTTCTGACTCCCAGAGGATCAAAAAAAAAAAAAGAATGAAATATTTGTACTGTCTTAAAGTGAAGAAAACGGGGCTTCCCCAGTGGTGGTGGCTCACTAGTAAAGAATCTGCCTGTAACAAAGGAGATGTGGGCCGGAGACACGAGTTTGATCCCTGATCAGGAAGATTCCCTGGAAAATGAAATGGCAATCCACTCCACCAATATGCCTGCCGGGAAAACTCCAATCCATGGGGTCACAAAAAGAGTTGGACACGACTGGGAAACTGAAACAACAGCAAAAGGGAAGAAAGCTTAATACTAGATTAACAAGTCTATACTTATGCTACATTTTCTTTATGTTAAATTATTCCTGATCTCCTGATTGGATTTTAGGGAGAGTAGACAATAGCTTCTTTCATGTTCTTCTGTCTTAGAAATAGTAAGAGAGGATTTATACGAAGTGGCTAAAAGAGAACCCTAATTAAAAGGGCTTCCAAAGACGTTTTGGACTCAGTCAAGTAAGCTGCAGGAGAGTAATTGTTTTCAAGGTAACAGTCACTGACCTTCTCTGAAAACTGATTTAACTTGGCTGGGACAGGCTTCCCCGTTGGTGAGTTAAAAGGTCTCAAACAACAAGAGATGTTTTATCTTGGTTAGGCTGATAATTTGTCCCACTTCAGCAAGTGATGCAAATTTCCCAGCAAAGCTCTGTGCTCATTAGCTCATAATTAGGCCAATAAATCTGGAATCACCAAACACATCCATGAAAACATCACTGTACTATAAAAATGGAAGTGGGCTTATCCTATCCTGTAGGAACCAGTAGAGAATTTGCTAAAATCTATTCAAATTCTGAACGCAAAGCAACATGTAATTGGCATACATTTAACCCCTAGGAAGAAGAAAAGGAAACAGTCTGTGTGGCAGGAAATCCAGTCCAAGTGAAAACTGAAAGCTTTAAATGCATTTCTTAAAAATATTTTAGAATTGTAAGTATTCTATATGTTATGAATTATTTTTAAGTGGGTCTTTCACATGCATTTTCACACATGAACATTTTTTGCAAGTAAGCACTTACTATGCCGCTAGGGGAAACTGGTGGCCTGAAGGTACTAGGCAATTAGTCAGAATTCACATAGTGAGCCAAAATATCGAGTTAAGCAAAAGGCCCAGTAGAGGACTCAGCAAAGCACCAAGCCCACACTCTGCCCTTAGTATACAGAATTCTGGGATGGACAGATAACTTGATGGACTCTTGAGACAAGGAAGAACCGTGAAATCGGGAGAAATCAAGCAATTCTGCTTTGATTTACTTTTAACAAAAAATGCTAATTCGATGCCAATTGCTTGTGCCCTTACATCTTTACATTCTGCACTGCTTGCAAATTATTTGCAATAGTCTGCTTGCAACTTGTTTACAAATACTAGATTAACAAGTCTATACTTATGCTACATTTTCTTTATGTTAAATTATTCCTGATCTCCTGATTGGATTTTAGGGAGAGTAGACAATAGCTTCTTTCATGTTCTTCTGTCTTAGAAATAGTAAGAGAGGATTTATACGAAGTGGCTAAAAGAGAACCCTAATTAAAAGGGCTTCCAAAGACGTTTTGGACTCAGTCAAGTAAGCTGCAGGAGAGTAATTGTTTTCAAGGTAACAGTCACTGACCTTCTCTGAAAACTGATTTAACTTGGCTGGGACAGGCTTCCCTGTTGGTGAGTTAAAAGGTCTCAAACAACAAGAGATGTTTTATCTTGGTTAGGCTGATAATTTGTCCCACTTCAGCAAGTGATGCAAATTTCCCAGCAAAGCTCTGTGCTCATTAGCTCATAATTAGGCCAATAAATCTGGAATCACCAAACACATCCATGAAAACATCACTGTACTATAAAAATGGAAGTGGGCTTATCCTATCCTGTAGGAACCAGTAGAGAATTTGCTAAAATCTATTCAAATTCTGAACGCAAAGCAACATGTAATTGGCATACATTTAACCCCTAGGAAGAAGAAAAGGAAACAGTCTGTGTGGCAGGAAATCCAGTCCAAGTGAAAACTGAAAGCTTTAAATGCATTTCTTAAAAATATTTTAGAATTGTAAGTATTCTATATGTTATGAATTATTTTTAAGTGGGTCTTTCACATGCATTTTCACACATGAACATTTTTTGCAAGTAAGCACTTACTATGCCGCTAGGGGAAACTGGTGGCCTGAAGGTACTAGGCAATTAGTCAGAATTCACATAGTGAGCCAAAATATCGAGTTAAGCAAAAGGCCCAGTAGAGGACTCAGCAAAGCACCAAGCCCACACTCTGCCCTTAGTATACAGAATTCTGGGATGGACAGATAACTTGATGGACTCTTGAGACAAGGAAGAACCGTGAAATCGGGAGAAATCAAGCAATTCTGCTTTGATTTACTTTTAACAAAAAATGCTAATTCGATGCCAATTGCTTGTGCCCTTACATCTTTACATTCTGCACTGCTTGCAAATTATTTGCAATAGTCTGCTTGCAACTTGTTTACAAATATGTCCCCTCCTCCCTCAAAGCTTTTATTCACTGATATCAGTCCAGATCATGCCTGTACACGCTATGGATCTTCTGTTTATTTCAGAGCTCCACCCAACTTGTTCATTTTCTGCATCACTCAAGATTTAGAGAACATTGATTCATGTCAGTACTGTACTATGTAGATTGACTAAAGCTAATTTCCAGATTAGGGCATATGTCTTTTCTATAGAAGTACCTGGAATTGCCCCTAGATTCCCTGTGTTTATCCTACTCATGTGACACTTAAACCACAAAGAAATTCAGTTCTGTTCCTTTACATTACTACTGAGAATTTTCTTCTTGCTCCGAAAGTGGTATGATGAGACCCTGAATTATTCCAGTCTTAACAGATGAGGCAGGATGAACTTTCCAGTGGTCTATTTACTCCTTTGAAGGGGAAATTTTATTCAATTATTCATTGGGATCTCTTTTTGAGACTAAAATAAAGACTTTGGGGTTAAGAAGAAGCTCTTAGAAATGCAGAATTAGAAGTCCTCTATTTGAAAATACCAAAAAAAAAAAGCCCACATAAACTGAATGTGACATCTATTTATGTTTTATCCTTTGAAGGTAAGTTTCTAAAGATGCAACCACAATGGAACCTTAGTGTAAGCTAATAGGTAAACAGGAAGATTCTCATCATGTAACATCAGCTAAAGGACCAAATGTTCATGGAAGCCTCAAATATAGTTTACTTTGTATTTAACTCCATAAAGGTCTGTAGTAGTCTGACTGGAGCTAAAAATATTTAGAATTATATGCACAAGTAGGAGAACTAAATCCAGTCATTGGGAATAAACAACATTGGTAATTAAATTCTTCTCTAGCTTTTACCTTAGGAAATCAATTTAAATATTTCTTTGCTCCCTTTGCCTTTCTTTAATTTATCAAAGACCTACATATCCATTATCCTATTCCTACATGGGGTAGTTCACACTAATCTAACATTTCACCATATTTTCAAAGCAATTCTGCTTTGATTTACTTTTAACAAAAATGCTAATTCGATGCCAATTGCTTGTGCCCTTACATCTTTACATTCTGCACTGCTTGCAAATTATTTGCAATAGTCTGCTTGCAACTTGTTTACAAATATGTCCCTCCTCCCTCAAAGCTTTTATTCACTGATATCAGTCCAGATCATGCCTGTACACGCTATGGATCTTCTGTTTATTTCAGAGCTCCACCCAACTTGTTCATTTTCTGCATCACTCAAGATTTAGAGAACATTGATTCATGTCAGTACTGTACTATGTAGATTGACTAAAGCTAATTTCCAGATTAGGGCATATGTCTTTTCTATAGAAGTACCTGGAATTGCCCCTAGATTCCCTGTGTTTATCCTACTCATGTGACACTTAAACCACAAAGAAATTCAGTTCTGTTCCTTTACATTACTACTGAGAATTTTCTTCTTGCTCCGAAAGTGGTATGATGAGACCCTGAATTATTCCAGTCTTAACAGATGAGGCAGGATGAACTTTCCAGTGGTCTATTTACTCCTTTGAAGGGGAAATTTTATTCAATTATTCATTGGGATCTCTTTTTGAGACTAAAATAAAGACTTTGGGGTTAAGAAGAAGCTCTTAGAAATGCAGAATTAGAAGTCCTCTATTTGAAAATACCAAAAAAAAAAAAAAAAAGCCCACATAAACTGAATGTGACATCTATTTATGTTTTATCCTTTGAAGGTAAGTTTCTAAAGATGCAACCACAATGGAACCTTAGTGTAAGCTAATAGGTAAACAGGAAGATTCTCATCATGTAACATCAGCTAAAGGACCAAATGTTCATGGAAGCCTCAAATATAGTTTACTTTGTATTTAACTCCATAAAGGTCTGTAGTAGTCTGACTGGAGCTAAAAATATTTAGAATTATATGCACAAGTAGGAGAACTAAATCCAGTCATTGGGAATAAACAACATTGGTAATTAAATTCTTCTCTAGCTTTTACCTTAGGAAATCAATTTAAATATTTCTTTGCTCCCTTTGCCTTTCTTTAATTTATCAAAGACCTACATATCCATTATCCTATTCCTACATGGGGTAGTTCACACTAATCTAACATTTCACCATATTTTCAAACTTTGCTCTTTGGCCTTCTGGTGAAGTCAGAAATTGCTGTAAAATGTAAGAAGTTCATCTCCTACCTAGCAGTCTCTCAGAACACTCGATTTAATAACTATCAGTTTTTCAAACTAGCAGAAGTACCCTGACATTTCCAAAAAGCAACTGCAAGCAGCATTTCTCCTGGCAGATCCACAGGCACCATCCCCTGTAAGGGCTTTAGTCCATATTGATAGTTACCTGAACTAGAGCATGGGGCACAAGTAATATTTTCCAGAGCTACCAAAATGGAAGAGGGGAAGCACTTGTACATATATTTAAATACTGAAGGCTGAGTCACACAATAGAAACAAAAATATCAAGTGATAGAAATGGTTTAGAAGTGGCTTCCCTGGTGTTTCAAACAGTCAAGAATCTGCCTGCAGGGCAGAAGACCTGGGTATGACCCCTGGGTCAGGGAAGGTCTCCTGGAAAAGGGAATGGCTCCCACTCCAGTATTCTTGCCTGAAGAAGCCCACGGACAGAGGAACATGGTGGGAAATGGGGGAAATGAAGAGTCAGACACGACTGAACGAGTAACAGTAGACAGATACAGGAAAATAAAAGGAAAACAGGAAGAAAGAAAAACAAAAGGCAAATAATAGTAGATATCAGATATTCTGAACCTAGTCTATCTAACTTTAGCATTCAATCAACATTCGATTTTATTCACTCCTAGAGAGACAACCCGGTTTCTTGGTCCATCTCTCCCACATCTCAGGAGAATTCCAAGGTCATGTTCTGACCATACTCCTCTCTCATTCCTGTGTTATCAGAACTGTTGCTTGAACAAAATGAGAAGCTAAATCCTATTCCCAAATACTCACCCCATGTCAAGATTTCTTCTGTGTGTTTTCCTATGATTAACTGTGTATCATAAAAGGAATACATACTGGGTCTTTTTTTTTTTTAATAGTTTTATTATTTTTTTACATTTTGGCCTCGTTTGTTGGTCCTTCTTTTATTTATTTTCATCCATCTTAATTCCCTGGCTTGTGTGGGCCTCCCATCGCAGTGGCCTCTCTCATCACAGAGCACCAGCTCTGGGCGCATGTGCTCCAGAGCACTGGCTTACAACTGGACACACCTGCCCAGCTGCTCCGCAGCAAGTGGGATCTTCCCATGCCAGGGATTGAACCAGTGCCCCTTGCACTGCAAGGCAGATTCTTTACCCACTGGACCACCAGGGGAGCCCCATACTGGGTCTTTTTTTCCCACTAAAATTAGATGTTTTACACTTATTGGAGGGGAACCTGGACGGTGAAGTAAAAACTAATCCATTATCTTCATGAAGATTCAATCAATGACTCCTTTGGCTGCTTCTTTATTATGTGTTTTTGTTTTTAATTGGGGTATAACTACTTTACAATGTTGTCTTAGTATCTGCTGTACAGCAAAGTGAATGAGCTATGCGTGTGCTCAGTCATGTCTGACTCTTTGTGACTCCATGAACTGTAACCCACTAGGCTCCTCTGTCCATGGGATTCTCCAGGCAAGAATACTGGAATGGGTTGCCATTTCCTCCTGTAGGGGATCTTCTAGACCCAGTGATTGAACCTACATCTCCTTTGTCTCCATTGGCAGGCAGATTCTTTACCGCTGGTCTACCTGGGAAGCCCCAAATCAGCTATATGCATACATGTGTCCACTCCCTCTTGAACCTCTCTCCTGCTTCCAACTCCCGTCTCACCCCTCTAGGTCATCACAAAGTACTGAGCTGAGCTCCCTGTGCTATACAACAGCTTCCCATTAGCTATCTGTTTTGCACATGATAGTGTATATATTTCAATGCTACTTTCTCAGTTTGTCCACTCTCTCTTTCCCCACTGTGTCCACAAGTCTTCTCTACATCTACATTTCTATCGCTACCCTGTCTCATGCCTCTTTAATGTTGACAGAACATACTAAATGCATGGAATCTTTTGGTTTATTAAACTAAAATAATTAAGTACGCAAAGCATATCTTTAGATCTCAACCCCAATTCTGTCTTTTCTCTTTTTGGGGGATCTCCACTAGAAAACTCCTGGCCCCTCCGGTCTCAGTTACACTTCTAAGTTGAACTATCAGTGGATTTGTTTCTTCAGGATTAGCATTTTAACACTTGCATCCAATTCTGAACGGAAAAGATCGTCCCTAAGACATTACAGTTTTTACACCATATTTTTACTTAATAGACAGGCTCTGAACATTAACTTCCCCATTAAGTTTGAGGTGGAGGAGGTGGAAATGGTGAGTGAATTTTGCTCACATCCCGTGTTCTCTTCTGCACTGGAGGATGTGTAAGACATGGCTCCAGGGGCAGCTGCTCCACACCATTTCCAGGAGGCACAGATAATCATAGAATTCAGAGCTCAGCTGGAATTCTTCTAGTCAAAATCAAGATACGGCAGACAAGCATGACTTTATTCTGCTTCAAAACTAAGCCTTGCCACTCTTCTTTCCTTGTCATAGCACCCATTGATGTTTTTGCTTTAAAACAGCAAAGTGAATGAGCTATGCGTGTGCTCAGTCATGTCTGACTCTTTGTGACTCCATGAACTGTAACCCACTAGGCTCCTCTGTCCATGGGATTCTCCAGGCAAGAATACTGGAATGGGTTGCCATTTCCTCCTGTAGGGGATCTTCTAGACCCAGTGATTGAACCTACATCTCCTTTGTCTCCATTGGCAGGCAGATTCTTTACCGCTGGTCTACCTGGGAAGCCCCAAATCAGCTATATGCATACATGTGTCCACTCCCTCTTGAACCTCTCTCCTGCTTCCAACTCCCGTCTCACCCCTCTAGGTCATCACAAAGTACTGAGCTGAGCTCCCTGTGCTATACAACAGCTTCCCATTAGCTATCTGTTTTGCACATGATAGTGTATATATTTCAATGCTACTTTCTCAGTTTGTCCACTCTCTCTTTCCCCACTGTGTCCACAAGTCTTCTCTACATCTACATTTCTATCGCTACCCTGTCTCATGCCTCTTTAATGTTGACAGAACATACTAAATGCATGGAATCTTTTGGTTTATTAAACTAAAATAATTAAGTACGCAAAGCATATCTTTAGATCTCAACCCCAATTCTGTCTTTTCTCTTTTGGGGTATCTCCACTAGAAAACTCCCTGGCCCCTCCGGTCTCAGTTACACTTCTAAGTTGAACTATCAGTGGATTTGTTTCTTCAGGATTAGCATTTTAACACTTGCATCCAATTCTGGAACGGAAAAGATCGTCCCTAAGACATTACAGTTTTTACACCATATTTTTACTTAATAGACAGGCTCTGAACATTAACTTCCCCATTAAGTTTGAGGTGGAGGAGGTGGAAATGGTGAGTGAATTTTGCTCACATCCCGTGTTCTCTTCTGCACTGGAGGATGTGTAAGACATGGCTCCAGGGGCAGCTGCTCCACACCATTTCCAGGAGGCACAGATAATCATAGAATTCAGAGCTCAGCTGGAATTCTTCTAGTCAAAATCAAGATACGGCAGACAAGCATGACTTTATTCTGCTTCAAAACTAAGCCTTGCCACTCTTCTTTCCTTGTCATAGCACCCATTGTCCCCCAGATGCTGAGGCAGCTGGACTAGGTGGAATGTGCATGTCCTACAAAGCTGGTGTACATAGGATATGAACTGGTGCAAGCGGGGGAAAATGTCTGCTTCATTTAGACCAATTCAGGACATACTGTTTATAGTCCATTAAAAATAATTCAAGAATAGCCTCACTTGGTCTTTTGGGAGGGTAGGTAAATTCACACAAACTGAGATTAACCATTAAATATCAGTGCAACCAAAACTGGAGCCACTTCTTACTCACTAACATGCTAAGGACTATCATAATATAGAGCAAAGTTCTCAACTGAATCCTAAGTGTAGGTCCTTTGCTATTTGAATAAGTCAGGAAAACTGAAAATCTAAGCTGGAAGGTACTCATGATGGAACTGGAATGTAATTCTTTTAGGTCATTCAAAAACCCATAATAACTAATGTCAAATTTCTATGAAAAAAGAATTAATTTCTTTGAAAGTAAGATCAGAGACCTGAATTCAAACTTGTCATGTGAACCAAATCCTTTAACTTTTAACATGAGGCCAAATGTCATGATTATCTAATTCAACCTCCCAGATTTTACAGACTAGGAACAAGATCAGTTGCATAACTTTTCAAGGCATTTAGTGGGAGTCATTCAACTTTGGTTTGATAACTGGTTCCCTCATTTTCCACTTGTGGGACATTAAGTATTAACTTAACTATAGTTTCCTGTGTATAGAACTGGGATGATTTTACAGTATTACCTCATAAGGCTATTACAAGGAGAAATGGATCTTCTCACAAATATAATCTACCCAAATCAGTATATGTAACCAGTCTACACTCAATTATAGACTTCTTTCCATTATTCCCATGGAGGTGGAAATGGTGAGTGAATTTTGCTCACATCCCGTGCCCACTGGAGGATGTAAGACATGGCTCCAGGGGCAGCTGCTCCACACCATTTCCAGGAGGCACAGATAATCATAGAATTCAGAGCTCAGCTGGAATTCTTCTAGTCAAAATCAAGATACGGCAGACAAGCATGACTTTATTCTGCTTCAAAACTAAGCCTTGCCACTCTTCTTTCCTTGTCATAGCACCCATTGTCCCCCAGATGCTGAGGCAGCTGGACTAGGTGGAATGTGCATGTCCTACAAAGCTGGTGTACATAGGATATGAACTGGTGCAAGCGGGGGAAAATGTCTGCTTCATTTAGACCAATTCAGGACATACTGTTTATAGTCCATTAAAAATAATTCAAGAATAGCCTCACTTGGTCTTTTGGGAGGGTAGGTAAATTCACACAAACTGAGATTAACCATTAAATATCAGTGCAACCAAAACTGGAGCCACTTCTTACTCACTAACATGCTAAGGACTATCATAATATAGAGCAAAGTTCTCAACTGAATCCTAAGTGTAGGTCCTTTGCTATTTGAATAAGTCAGGAAAACTGAAAATCTAAGCTGGAAGGTACTCATGATGGAACTGGAATGTAATTCTTTTAGGTCATTCAAAAACCCATAATAACTAATGTCAAATTTCTATGAAAAAAGAATTAATTTCTTTGAAAGTAAGATCAGAGACCTGAATTCAAACTTGTCATGTGAACCAAATCCTTTAACTTTTAACATGAGGCCAAATGTCATGATTATCTAATTCAACCTCCCAGATTTTACAGACTAGGAACAAGATCAGTTGCATAACTTTTCAAGGCATTTAGTGGGAGTCATTCAACTTTGGTTTGATAACTGGTTCCCTCATTTTCCACTTGTGGGACATTAAGTATTAACTTAACTATAGTTTCCTGTGTATAGAACTGGGATGATTTTACAGTATTACCTCATAAGGCTATTACAAGGAGAAATGGATCTTCTCACAAATATAATCTACCCAAATCAGTATATGTAACCAGTCTACACTCAATTATAGACTTCTTTCCATTATTCTCCTTTCATGTGAGGGACTGTAATTTTTCCTCATGACTTTCAGAATAATTTTAAGAATATAGAGATCTTCCATTTATATAACACTTTTGGAAGAAATAGCATCTGTCTGAATTTCAGAATTAAAATATAAAATATATTCAATTTTAGTTCTCATTTGACATTTTAGTGGATCTGTAAAGTGAACTTTGGCAAGATTCAAAACGTGTAGTAATTCAACACATTGGACAAGCACTTCAGGTCTGGATAAGCCTTGAGGAATGGGAAAAAAGGAAGTGGTAGAGAGTCCCCCATTGAATGATAACACCTCCCCACTCTCCTTGTAACTCAGACAGCTCTGTGCTTTGAAGAGCAGAGGGATTAAAAAGAAATTATAAGAAAATTAAGACTTTCTTGCAGCTCTGTCTTTTATTAGAATTTCTCTTTCCATGAATGTCTTCCTTTGTCTTTTTAGTTCTTAGACTATCATTCAAGTTCATGAAAGTTTCCCAAACTACCCAACCCACAGTCACCTCTTAGTCTCACAAACTTCTGGTCTTTATTATCATTCCATTAATTTGAATATTAATCCCAAACTACCCTCTGATAACTCCTCTGTTGCTTTAATATTTTGCTGTTACTTTTCCTGTGTTTAATATTTTGCTTCTCAACTAGATTGTAAATACCTGGAAGTCCTTGGAAGATATCTTTTTCTTTTTTTAATTGGTTGACCAAAGAAAGAAAAGGCAATGCAGAAAAAGAAAGTAAACACTGTAATTCAGAAGAATTCGCCAGAACAACTCAAATAACAGTCTTGCTCCACAAGCCACACCCCAAAACTAAGCAAGACTTAAACGGCCAAAGCAAAGCCCTAACAAAGCTCAGCAAATATTTAGCTTGTCTTGAGTATAGCAAAAGATTGATAACTAACCTTTTTGCCTCCAATCTCTCCTGTCCAATCCATTCTTCATATGACTGCTTAAGTGATTTTACCTATGTTATTGAGGCACTCAATAATCAACTGTTCAGTTGAATTTATTAAGCATGTATTTTCTACAAGAAAAAATTTATTTGGTGATTTAATCATATCACTATCATGCTCTAAATGAAAACACAGAACTTTGTCAAATAAAACTGTAAGAAACTCAACTTAGAAAACAAGATTCTGCTAAAAGGTATTCAGGTCCTTTCTAAATTCATCAGGACAACTGCAAACTACCGTTTGTTTTGTTCACTGTTCTCTTAGCAACTATATAGTAAAATAATAACTCCATCTACACATCACTCTATGCAAAACATAGTTTGATCATTTATGGTCTTACTGAAATACTACTGATGTCAGGAACTGTAATTCAGGAAATATTAAACATAAAATAGCTTCATTCAATCAATAGGTTGCTATTCAGTACCTACTACATTCCACACACCCAGACTGATAAAACTACAACAGGTCAAACAAATACTGGAAGTTATGAGAACCTTGTGTTTTGTTAACTATGACAAAATAAATGCATATAGGTAAGATCATACCTTTCAAATCAGTAGGGCTTAAGCAGGAAACAGATGGCACATTCAAATTAAGAAAGTTTGAGAAGGGCTTCTCCTGGTGGTCCAGTGGGTAAAGACACCGTCTTGCAGTGCAAGGGACGCTGGTTTGATCCCTGGCCTGGGAAGATCCCACGTGCCGCGGAGCGGCTGGACTGATGTGTCCAATTACCAAGCTGGAGCTCTGGCGGGCGTGAGCCCAGAGCCGGTGCTCTGCAACGACAGTGGCCACAGTGATGGAAGGCCCACAGGAGCCAAAGAACAAAGACGGATGAAAACAGAGAAATGAAAGACCAATAGAAGTAGCCCGCCCATTCCCCTCCCTCCCCACACCACCTTCGAAAAGATTAATAAATAAAAAATAAAAAAAAAAAAAGAAAGTTTGAGAAGAGTCTAATGTGCACTTTTGTGAGCAGTGCCAGTATCCGTGTGAGGTATCTGTGAAGAGAACGGGTCTTCATGACCCTTGTCTTGAAGGAACAGTAGGGAAGAGGTGTTTATGATTAGAAATGGAGGCAAAAGGCATGTTTGTGAAGAGGCAGGTGGGCAGAGCTGGAGCCTTTGATGTGAGACTGGGACCAACTGGCAGTATACATATATCTCTTTCATTCTGTGGGCTCCTCCTATGATTGTATGGAGGTCAGACAGCAAGGAATCTTGTTGGCAGGGTCACACAGTTCTGCCAACCTGGCTGCAAAGCAATGCAGAGAACAGAGCATAGACCTAGAGATGATGTTGTTCAGCATTCTTTTATTTTTATACTTTTTAAAGATTTATTTATTTATTTATGGGAGGTGGGGTGGGAGGGAGGGGAGCGGCAGGCCATTTCTATTGGTCTTTCATTTGTCTATTTTCATCCACCTTTGTTCTTTGACCCGTGTGGGCCTCCCATCGCGGTGGCCTCTGTTGTTGCAGAGCACTGGCTCTGGGCGCATGCGCTCCAGAGCTCCGGTTCTGTAATTGGACACATTGGTCCAGCCGCTCTACGGCACGTGGGATCTTCCCAGGCCAGGATCGAACCGCGCCTTGCACTGCAAGGCGGTGTCCTTACCCACTGGACCACCCGGGAAGCCCTCAGCATTCTTTTAAAAATTACATCACAACTATGGATGCAGTCAGGATGTGTTGGTTGAACAGTAGAAATACTTAATGAATGAGTGACTTAACATAGTGCATTTTTGAAACAGTAACAATCTACTAAGATTCCTAAAGCAAGGTGTCAGAGCAGCTGTCGTGACTGGTACTTCTCATAGCAAACGGAAAATTAGTGAGGCAAGAAAAAAAAAGATCAATTCAAACTTGATTTAGTTGTATACTACTATTACTTTCAGCCATGTATGTTCATTGCTTACCATTTATGCTTAATTACCATGTAGCACAATAATGTGTATCATTAAACACATGTCATATTCACTTTAAATCTGAACAGAGAAATGAAAGACCAATAGAAGTAGCCCGCCCATTCCCCTCCCTCCCCACACCACCTTCGAAAAGATTAATAAATAAAAAATAAAAAAAAAAAAAGAAAGTTTGAGAAGAGTCTAATGTGCACTTTTGTGAGCAGTGCCAGTATCCGTGTGAGGTATCTGTGAAGAGAACGGGTCTTCATGACCCTTGTCTTGAAGGAACAGTAGGGAAGAGGTGTTTATGATTAGAAATGGAGGCAAAAGGCATGTTTGTGAAGAGGCAGGTGGGCAGAGCTGGAGCCTTTGATGTGAGACTGGGACCAACTGGCAGTATACATATATCTCTTTCATTCTGTGGGCTCCTCCTATGATTGTATGGAGGTCAGACAGCAAGGAATCTTGTTGGCAGGGTCACACAGTTCTGCCAACCTGGCTGCAAAGCAATGCAGAGAACAGAGCATAGACCTAGAGATGATGTTGTTCAGCATTCTTTTATTTTTATACTTTTTAAAGATTTATTTATTTATTTATGGGGAGGTGGGGTGGGGAGGGAGGGGAGCGGCAGGCCATTTCTATTGGTCTTTCATTTGTCTATTTTCATCCACCTTTGTTCTTTGACCCGTGTGGGCCTCCCATCGCGGTGGCCTCTGTTGTTGCAGAGCACTGGCTCTGGGCGCATGCGCTCCAGAGCTCCGGTTCTGTAATTGGACACATTGGTCCAGCCGCTCTACGGCACGTGGGATCTTCCCAGGCCAGGGATCGAACCGGCGCCCCTTGCACTGCAAGGCGGTGTCCTTACCCACTGGACCACCCGGGAAGCCCTCAGCATTCTTTTAAAAATTACATCACAACTATGGATGCAGTCAGGATGTGTTGGTTGAACAGTAGAAATACTTAATGAATGAGTGACTTAACATAGTGCATTTTTGAAACAGTAACAATCTACTAAGATTCCTAAAGCAAGGTGTCAGAGCAGCTGTCGTGACTGGTACTTCTCATAGCAAACGGAAAATTAGTGAGGCAAGAAAAAAAAAGATCAATTCAAACTTGATTTAGTTGTATACTACTATTACTTTCAGCCATGTATGTTCATTGCTTACCATTTATGCTTAATTACCATGTAGCACAATAATGTGTATCATTAAACACATGTCATATTCACTTTAAATCTGGGCAGTTTTTTGCAGGCTTCAACTCATGTAAGATATTCTTTCTTTCAACTCAAAGGAAGTAATTTGCTTCATTGATATCTGTCCAATCATATGGTCCCCAGGACCCAGGAAATGAAAAAAATGTAGCTTATGCTTTCAAAATAATATGACTTACTTTAGTCATGCTCAGAGCCAAATCAAAGCCCAAAAATGGGTTATCAACTCATTCCAGTCATGATATTGAGTAGGGAAAAGCTCATACCAGACCCTTTATAACTCTTAAGTCATAGAACTCAGCATGCAGTCAACTGCCACTAGGAGAATCAGATGGGCAAGGGGATGCTATCTTTAGCAAAGGCATGCTGGTCGTTAAGACCACACTCCATTTTTGCACTTGAACTAATTCTTAATTGTTGTGTGAAACTGGAGACAAGTTGACCTACCCTCAAACACTAATGACTAAGGTGATTATGATGTGTTAGTACTACATGTTTGCATTTCCAATAATGATTCAGACATCTTATTACTGAGTTTTTGCATTCATTCCAAGGATATTTCATAATTTTTTCCTTGATAAAGGGAAAATAGATTTAGTATAGATTCTAGATTCTCTAAATTGGCAGAGAGAATGCCTGAAATATACTACAGGTTGTTCTAAAAAGGTTCAGTTTAATTATATCAAAAGTCATAATTCAGTCATGGGTCTACCACTACAATTAAAGTTGGTTCAAGGTATTAGGTGGTATGCATTTAAAGGATTAATTTAGTTTAAAGAGATGTTTCCTTGATCCTAGTGAAAAGTTGAGTTGCTATGCCTCACATGTGGATAAGGATCCATACTCAGAAATGTCAAAGTGTGAACGTGTGCTGGGCCATGGGCCATATTTCACAGCCTTACGAAATACCAGAATTTCAGGGATTCCACTCCTTGGGGATTCATCTTCTAGGATCACCAGACTCTCACAGTTTCTGTCTCATTGTAGGCCTTCACTTGTGGTAAAGGGTGGTGGTGGTTATATTGAGTCCCACTATGCACCCACTGAGAAAGCAACATGGTGGCATGGAGAAAGACCAATTGTTTGGATTTTCAAGTCATCCTTGCCTGCTGATGTTCTGTGTGACCTTTAGACAGTGTGCCACTGTCTGTTGTACAGAGAGGGCTGCTAAATTAACCACTTAAATGTCAACAGGCATTAACTGACCACCTGTCATAAACAAATGATGGAATCATGACAGCTTAGGGCATTTTTTTATGGGTTAAGAACACTTCCTTTATGCAGAGTTACCCTATATTGCTTGCCTACTTTCTACTACATACTTAAATCCATCTGGATTTTAATTCATTGATCAACCATGTTAGGTATACCATATACCCACTACACAGATGAATGGAAACAGCCCTTTACCCATGTTCACATAGCACACATAGGAGGAGGCCTGGATTTGAGACAAAGTCTGCCTAGTTTCAAACCTGATATCCTTCCCACTACTCTGTAAACCTTAGCAATACATTTCAGCTTTTCAGTTATGGTTGTTTTTTTCTCCATGGAGATTTCCCAATTACCATGTACACATAAACCCACAGCTTATCCCTGACTCTCCTCCTGCTCTCTGTTCCTCTAAAACATCTGACTCAGAGTAATCTTCCTGGAGCAGCAAGATACTGAGGCTAATGAAGCAGAAGTTACTATTATGTCACGTGGGACAACGACCTCTGGGTTGTGGTCTGTAGATTACAGCCTGAAAAGGTCACAGTTTGGAGGGCTAGAGGTGATGATTCATATGAAAATTTCTACCACTACAATTAAAGTTGGTTCAAGGTATTAGGTGGTATGCATTTAAAGGATTAATTTAGTTTAAAGAGATGTTTCCTTGATCCTAGTGAAAAGTTGAGTTGCTATGCCTCACATGTGGATAAGGATCCATACTCAGAAATGTCAAAGTGTGAACGTGTGCTGGGCCATGGGCCATATTTCACAGCCTTACGAAATACCAGAATTTCAGGGATTCCACTCCTTGGGGATTCATCTTCTAGGATCACCAGACTCTCACAGTTTCTGTCTCATTGTAGGCCTTCACTTGTGGTAAAGGGTGGTGGTGGTTATATTGAGTCCCACTATGCACCCACTGAGAAAGCAACATGGTGGCATGGAGAAAGACCAATTGTTTGGATTTTCAAGTCATCCTTGCCTGCTGATGTTCTGTGTGACCTTTAGACAGTGTGCCACTGTCTGTTGTACAGAGAGGGCTGCTAAATTAACCACTTAAATGTCAACAGGCATTAACTGACCACCTGTCATAAACAAATGATGGAATCATGACAGCTTAGGGCATTTTTTTATGGGTTAAGAACACTTCCTTTATGCAGAGTTACCCTATATTGCTTGCCTACTTTCTACTACATACTTAAATCCATCTGGATTTTAATTCATTGATCAACCATGTTAGGTATACCATATACCCACTACACAGATGAATGGAAACAGCCCTTTACCCATGTTCACATAGCACACATAGGAGGAGGCCTGGATTTGAGACAAAGTCTGCCTAGTTTCAAACCTGATATCCTTCCCACTACTCTGTAAACCTTAGCAATACATTTCAGCTTTTCAGTTATGGTTGTTTTTTTCTCCATGGAGATTTCCCAATTACCATGTACACATAAACCCACAGCTTATCCCTGACTCTCCTCCTGCTCTCTGTTCCTCTAAAACATCTGACTCAGAGTAATCTTCCTGGAGCAGCAAGATACTGAGGCTAATGAAGCAGAAGTTACTATTATGTCACGTGGGACAACGACCTCTGGGTTGTGGTCTGTAGATTACAGCCTGAAAAGGTCACAGTTTGGAGGGCTAGAGGTGATGATTCATATGATATCTTCTTTTATCAAGACTGGTTTTAAGAAATGTCAGAAGTGTCCAGCAATCCAAGTTTTCTAAGAAATCTGCTGGCAAAATAGTTCTTTTTTTTTTCTCAAAGTTAAAAAAAAAAAAAATCCACTTAAGGTATTCTGTAATGCATCGTTTTGGGAGGACTGTCAGGAGTTAATAATTACAGATGTCTCCTTCCCAAGGCTCACTCTGGCACCTGTGCCTTAGATCCCATCTCTTCCAAATTCCTCAAGAAACTTGTTACCACATGTTTTGCCTCCCCACATGTTTTGCCTCCATCTCCAGAATCTTTAGTTTCTGCTTCATTCTGCTTTTATTTCTTCTGCCTTTACTTTTCACCAAAAAGACTTTGTTTGCTCTGCTGTCCTCTCCAGCTACCATCTTATCTCATTTTCATTGGTGAGTTTTTTAAACAAGTGGCCTCAGTACACGGCCATCATCTTTGCCTCCAATAGCTGCCCTTCAGCCTCTGATATTCTGATACCCACATCACCACCTTTTACTGGGTGTGTAGTGGTTTCTTTCTTGGCCAAATACATTGGATAGGCTTTATTCTTATCTTTGTCATGATCATTTTAACTGTTCAATCCTCCTTGAAACACTAGCTTTATTCTTGGTTTCCTTTTGTTTCTTTCTACAAATTTCAGTAGCTTTTCTTTTTCTTCTTTTTTATTTTTCTATTGTAGAGTTACCCATCACAGTTCAGCCTTTACCCATGTTAAAAGCACACATAGGAGGAGGCCTGGATTTGAGACAAAGTCTGCCTAGTTTCAAACCTGATATCCTTCCCACTACTCTGTAAACCTTAGCAATACATTTCAGCTTTTCAGTTATGGTTGTTTTTTTCTCCATGGAGATTTCCCAATTACCATGTACACATAAACCCACAGCTTATCCCTGACTCTCCTCCTGCTCTCTGTTCCTCTAAAACATCTGACTCAGAGTAATCTTCCTGGAGCAGCAAGATACTGAGGCTAATGAAGCAGAAGTTACTATTATGTCACGTGGGACAACGACCTCTGGGTTGTGGTCTGTAGATTACAGCCTGAAAAGGTCACAGTTTGGAGGGCTAGAGGTGATGATTCATATGATATCTTCTTTTATCAAGACTGGTTTTAAGAAATGTCAGAAGTGTCCAGCAATCCAAGTTTTCTAAGAAATCTGCTGGCAAAATAGTTCTTTTTTTTTTCTCAAAGTTAAAAAAAAAAAAAATCCACTTAAGGTATTCTGTAATGCATCGTTTTGGGAGGACTGTCAGGAGTTAATAATTACAGATGTCTCCTTCCCAAGGCTCACTCTGGCACCTGTGCCTTAGATCCCATCTCTTCCAAATTCCTCAAGAAACTTGTTACCACATGTTTTGCCTCCCCACATGTTTTGCCTCCATCTCCAGAATCTTTAGTTTCTGCTTCATTCTGCTTTTATTTCTTCTGCCTTTACTTTTCACCAAAAAGACTTTGTTTGCTCTGCTGTCCTCTCCAGCTACCATCTTATCTCATTTTCATTGGTGAGTTTTTTAAACAAGTGGCCTCAGTACACGGCCATCATCTTTGCCTCCAATAGCTGCCCTTCAGCCTCTGATATTCTGATACCCACATCACCACCTTTTACTGGGTGTGTAGTGGTTTCTTTCTTGGCCAAATACATTGGATAGGCTTTATTCTTATCTTTGTCATGATCATTTTAACTGTTCAATCCTCCTTGAAACACTAGCTTTATTCTTGGTTTCCTTTTGTTTCTTTCTACAAATTTCAGTAGCTTTTCTTTTTCTTCTATTTTTCCCTTTTGTATTTTTATTTATTTTTCTATTGTAGAGTTTCTATGTAGTGCTGATTTAATCTTTTTGACTAATTTTCTTTAGCAGCTTTATTGAGATGTAATGGACATACAGTAAACAGAACATATTTAAAATGTATAACTTGATATTTTGATATATTTATACACCAATGAAATCATCACCAGAGTCAAGATAAGAAATGTATCCATCACCCCAGAAAGTTTCTTCATGACCCTCTGTGATCCTCTGTCCTCTAACTGTCTCTTCTTCCCTGAACAACCACTTATCAGGTGTATGTCACTGTAGATTAGTTTTCGTTTTTCTAAAAGTTTTATAAATGGAATGATTTAGTATTCACTCTCTTTTTTGACCTCATCTTTTTTGCTCAGCATGATGATTGTGGATTCCTGTTGACTATACCAATAATTCATTCTAGTTTACTGTTGATTTTGAATTCATTGTACAAGTAGTACACTAGAATCGGTCCATCCATGTCAATCCTAACTACTCTTTGTTAGACATCTGGAAAACTTCTGCAAAAATATATGTTGAGGTTTCCCTCTGAACTATGTGTTCAGTTCTATTGAGTAAAAAACTTAGAGTAAAATGCATGAATCATGGGCAGCAGATTTGCCTTTTAAAAAGCTGGTAAACAATCTCCAAAGTGCTCTACAGTTTACATTCCCACCAGCAGTATGAGAGTTTAATCTCCTCTAAATCCTTTCTAGTACTTAATATGGTCAATATTTTCACTTTAGCTATTCTAATTGATATGTAGTAGTATCTCATGTGTTTTTAATTTGTTTGCTCTCCTGTCCTCTCCAGCTACCATCTTATCTCATTTTCATTGGTGAGTTTTTTAAACAAGTGGCCTCAGTACACGGCCATCATCTTTGCCTCCAATAGCTGCCCTTCAGCCTCTGATATTCTGATACCCACATCACCACCTTTTACTGGGTGTGTAGTGGTTTCTTTCTTGGCCAAATACATTGGATAGGCTTTATTCTTATCTTTGTCATGATCATTTTAACTGTTCAATCCTCCTTGAAACACTAGCTTTATTCTTGGTTTCCTTTTGTTTCTTTCTACAAATTTCAGTAGCTTTTCTTTTTCTTCTATTTTTCCCTTTTGTATTTTTATTTATTTTTCTATTGTAGAGTTTCTATGTAGTGCTGATTTAATCTTTTTGACTAATTTTCTTTAGCAGCTTTATTGAGATGTAATGGACATACAGTAAACAGAACATATTTAAAATGTATAACTTGATATTTTGATATATTTATACACCAATGAAATCATCACCAGAGTCAAGATAAGAAATGTATCCATCACCCCAGAAAGTTTCTTCATGACCCTCTGTGATCCTCTGTCCTCTAACTGTCTCTTCTTCCCTGAACAACCACTTATCAGGTGTATGTCACTGTAGATTAGTTTTCGTTTTTCTAAAAGTTTTATAAATGGAATGATTTAGTATTCACTCTCTTTTTTGACCTCATCTTTTTTGCTCAGCATGATGATTGTGGATTCCTGTTGACTATACCAATAATTCATTCTAGTTTACTGTTGATTTTGAATTCATTGTACAAGTAGTACACTAGAATCGGTCCATCCATGTCAATCCTAACTACTCTTTGTTAGACATCTGGAAAACTTCTGCAAAAATATATGTTGAGGTTTCCCTCTGAACTATGTGTTCAGTTCTATTGAGTAAAAAACTTAGAGTAAAATGCATGAATCATGGGCAGCAGATTTGCCTTTTAAAAAGCTGGTAAACAATCTCCAAAGTGCTCTACAGTTTACATTCCCACCAGCAGTATGAGAGTTTAATCTCCTCTAAATCCTTTCTAGTACTTAATATGGTCAATATTTTCACTTTAGCTATTCTAATTGATATGTAGTAGTATCTCATGTGTTTTTAATTTGTTTTTCTCTAATGACATTGATCATCCTTAAATATATTTACCATCTATATGTCTTCTTTTTAAAAATGTCTTTTCCAACATTTAGCCTTTTTTTTAAAAAAATTTGTTTTTTTATGTTGAGTTTGAGAATTCTTTATTTATTCTGGCTACAAGTCCTTTATCAGATACATGACTTTCAAATATTTTTTCTCCCAGTCTGTGACTTTCTTCTTATCAGTGTCTTTCAAAAAAGTTTTAAATGTTGATGACATCCAACTTATCATTTTTTTCTGCTTTTATTTTTTTTAGCATGTTTTTAGTATTGTATCTAAGAAATCTTTGCATAACCTAAGGTTAGAAAAGTTTTATGTTTTGCTCTAGAAATTTTAAGTTCTACATTTAGATCTGTGATTGATATTTTAGTTTATATATATGATGTAAGGTATGAATCAATGTTCATTTTCTGGCATATGGATATCCAATTGTTCTAGCATCATCTGTCAGAAAGGCTATGCTTTCACATTTCATTGCCCTTGCAAATACGTCAAAAACCAGTTGTCCATATGTATACGGATTTTCTATTTCATTGCTTTATTTGTTATTGCAATAACATTACAACGAATTCATTACTTTAGCTTTGTAATAAAATTTTAGTTTCTTCTTCACATTCTTTTTTAAGTTCCCCAAGTGTGGTTATTCCGGTTGGAACTGTTGTTGACTTGAGCTTTCTTTCTAAAGATGACTGGCCTTAATGAATTCTGGAAACTTTCTCCTAGTTCCCATAGACACATTTTTTTGTTGCTAAAGAAACTTAAAAAAAAAAAAAGCAGAACCACTAAACCCAGTTTCTTCTTTTCCAAGTATATAGCCCTTCTAATGTACAGATGACTATAACTGTACCTGGAAATCTCAGTTTTTCAAGCTTTGAACTTTTCTGAAATTCTCATATGACCCTCCCTATTGGTTCTCCCTCCCACTATGGGCTCTCAAAGGGTTGGACACAACTGAGTACCACACACACATACTCCACTACGTCAGCACTGCCAGTATTCTCTTCTCTGTCCCTCAGAGCTAAAACTTCATGACTTAATTGCATCCTACTTCCCCTAATCTAATAAATCACCATTCCCTGACCATTTTCTTTTTCATTCAAAATAATTGTCACATATGGCTTCTTCTCTGTTCTCAGCGTTAATTCATCTTTTCACTTTTCTCATGCTTGAATGACTGAAAACCTAACAGACCATCCCATTTTCAGACTCTCCCTACCCAATCCATTTTCTTAGATTTGTCTTTCTAAAGCAAATTTGTTCTTAAGGCACACTTCTACTCAGAAGTTTGCCTTTCTAGCTGTGTTTCCCTCTAACTCTCTTAACTTGTTCCAGTCTAGCTGTTTATTTTTTTACTTTCATTCACATATGAAACTAGCTACTTTTTAAATGAGTATTTTCTAAGTAGAGCAGAATTTTCAGTAACATCTACTTAAAGACATTGTAACCAGGCTGTGAAATTCAGATATCACCACAGAATTTGGTCCTCTATTTGCTCCATTTAAACTACATCTTCAGAGGTTTCTATGATATGAAAGGTATTCAGTCTTTTTACACTGAATGATTTTATTCAAACTGATACCTTGTCATCTATTCACATAAGAGCCTACTATAGGTTAAAAGAGCAATGAAAACAAAAATAAAAGTCTAGATTAAGTTTTCTCATGTCTGTAAGATATGAAGTAGACCAATTTGACTGGTTGCCTACAGTAAGGAAGACAGATTCTTGTGACTATAGGCAACTGAGAGTTTTCAGAAGAGACAGGTTACTAAATGTCCCTTTTGTTCAATTAAAAATTCAACAAATCTAGTTAAGTTCAGCTGAGGTAAATGCCCAATTACTCTTTAGACCTCCTGGCCTTACTTGAAAGTCATAGGTAAGTGCATTTGTCAAAATAGGAACAAACCATAAAAATTTACTTCCTTGTGATATTTTGCAGAAGTGATAAGATATAAAACATTTTCTAACAAGCATAATTCTTCAAGAAAAGTAATATTTGAAGATCAATTATTTTGAAAATAAAAGAAAAATTAGAAACTTATTTATGGACACAGAGGGAGGTAAACTAGGAAGCATACCTTGTCCTGATTTTCAAGAATTTTGGTATCCTAAACATGGAATCATTCATATTGTGGAAATGGCATAGTTAGGGAAAATATCATGGTGGTTTATTCTGGCATACATTGATTAATTCTTTCAAGGCAGGTATTTTTATCTTTTCCCAGCGTTAATTCATCTTTTCACTTTTCTCATGCTTGAATGACTGAAAACCTAACAGACCATCCCATTTTCAGACTCTCCCTACCCAATCCATTTTCTTAGATTTGTCTTTCTAAAGCAAATTTGTTCTTAAGGCACACTTCTACTCAGAAGTTTGCCTTTCTAGCTGTGTTTCCCTCTAACTCTCTTAACTTGTTCCAGTCTAGCTGTTTATTTTTTTACTTTCATTCACATATGAAACTAGCTACTTTTTAAATGAGTATTTTCTAAGTAGAGCAGAATTTTCAGTAACATCTACTTAAAGACATTGTAACCAGGCTGTGAAATTCAGATATCACCACAGAATTTGGTCCTCTATTTGCTCCATTTAAACTACATCTTCAGAGGTTTCTATGATATGAAAGGTATTCAGTCTTTTTACACTGAATGATTTTATTCAAACTGATACCTTGTCATCTATTCACATAAGAGCCTACTATAGGTTAAAAGAGCAATGAAAACAAAAATAAAAGTCTAGATTAAGTTTTCTCATGTCTGTAAGATATGAAGTAGACCAATTTGACTGGTTGCCTACAGTAAGGAAGACAGATTCTTGTGACTATAGGCAACTGAGAGTTTTCAGAAGAGACAGGTTACTAAATGTCCCTTTTGTTCAATTAAAAATTCAACAAATCTAGTTAAGTTCAGCTGAGGTAAATGCCCAATTACTCTTTAGACCTCCTGGCCTTACTTGAAAGTCATAGGTAAGTGCATTTGTCAAAATAGGAACAAACCATAAAAATTTACTTCCTTGTGATATTTTGCAGAAGTGATAAGATATAAAACATTTTCTAACAAGCATAATTCTTCAAGAAAAGTAATATTTGAAGATCAATTATTTTGAAAATAAAAGAAAAATTAGAAACTTATTTATGGACACAGAGGGAGGTAAACTAGGAAGCATACCTTGTCCTGATTTTCAAGAATTTTGGTATCCTAAACATGGAATCATTCATATTGTGGAAATGGCATAGTTAGGGAAAATATCATGGTGGTTTATTCTGGCATACATTTATTAATTCTTTCAAGGCAGGTATTTTTATCTTTTTCCCATTAGCACTTGAGAAAAATAACATATACATAGTAAGCACATAACTAAAAATTGAATTCAGTAATACTATTTTCCCAAATTTAACAACAGTGACACAATTTGAACAACTGACTTCAAAAGGGCAATTAGATTCAAATTTGCAGGAAGAAAATAAATGAAAAGAAGCAATTCCAGATTCAACTTCAACTAAGTGAAGAAAATAAAATGGAATGCCTGGATCAGAGGAGGGCACCTGTGAGATAACTTTTAATTATGTAACATAGATTTACTTATAAATCTTCTTAAAGAGTCAACATTGAGAAAAATAATAAACTGAGTACATTGCATTAGTAGAAAAATTTTCTTTCCCAAGAAGCATATGTTCTTTTGGAAAGCTGCATGTTTTCAAGGACATGCAGTTTCAGGTAAGGCACTTGTGTGGGGTAAAGGTGTCATAATCAGAACACAGTGTTTACAACACCAGGGGCCTGTGTGACCTCACATAGTTCAACTTCATTTCAAAGTTTAGGCAAACTCAGTCTCCTAGAATTCTCATGAGCAGAAGATGGCTAGCTTATTTTTTTGTCTTCCCCCTTCATGTGTGAGGAATGGGGTCATAGAAAGATGGTGGCTCTGTTAACCTCACATAGAAAGCTAGCCCAGAGCATTGCCTGGCTACCCAACGTCTATATTGCATTAACTTTCACCTGCTCAGGAAAGAGCAGGAAAGTGCAATGCTTTGTTTGGATGAAAACACAAGAATTCAGGTAAGCCAAACCAAACAGCTTAGCCAAGAAGATGATTCAGCTCTTTAGGATTTGGGCAGGCAAGTGAGAAGAAAGTGGGGGGAAGGGAGAACTCCGCTATTTCTCAGAAAACTGAATCCCCTACTCCTCAAAACCCATCAGGAAATTTAAATTTTTAATCAAAGATATATATGATGATCAATTATTTTGAAAATAAAAGAAAAATTAGAAACTTATTTATGGACACAGAGGGAGGTAAACTAGGAAGCATACCTTGTCCTGATTTTCAAGAATTTTGGTATCCTAAACATGGAATCATTCATATTGTGGAAATGGCATAGTTAGGGAAAATATCATGGTGGTTTATTCTGGCATACATTTATTAATTCTTTCAAGGCAGGTATTTTTATCTTTTTCCCATTAGCACTTGAGAAAAATAACATATACATAGTAAGCACATAACTAAAAATTGAATTCAGTAATACTATTTTCCCAAATTTAACAACAGTGACACAATTTGAACAACTGACTTCAAAAGGGCAATTAGATTCAAATTTGCAGGAAGAAAATAAATGAAAAGAAGCAATTCCAGATTCAACTTCAACTAAGTGAAGAAAATAAAATGGAATGCCTGGATCAGAGGAGGGCACCTGTGAGATAACTTTTAATTATGTAACATAGATTTACTTATAAATCTTCTTAAAGAGTCAACATTGAGAAAAATAATAAACTGAGTACATTGCATTAGTAGAAAAATTTTCTTTCCCAAGAAGCATATGTTCTTTTGGAAAGCTGCATGTTTTCAAGGACATGCAGTTTCAGGTAAGGCACTTGTGTGGGGTAAAGGTGTCATAATCAGAACACAGTGTTTACAACACCAGGGGCCTGTGTGACCTCACATAGTTCAACTTCATTTCAAAGTTTAGGCAAACTCAGTCTCCTAGAATTCTCATGAGCAGAAGATGGCTAGCTTATTTTTTTGTCTTCCCCCTTCATGTGTGAGGAATGGGGTCATAGAAAGATGGTGGCTCTGTTAACCTCACATAGAAAGCTAGCCCAGAGCATTGCCTGGCTACCCAACGTCTATATTGCATTAACTTTCACCTGCTCAGGAAAGAGCAGGAAAGTGCAATGCTTTGTTTGGATGAAAACACAAGAATTCAGGTAAGCCAAACCAAACAGCTTAGCCAAGAAGATGATTCAGCTCTTTAGGATTTGGGCAGGCAAGTGAGAAGAAAGTGGGGGGAAGGGAGAACTCCGCTATTTCTCAGAAAACTGAATCCCCTACTCCTCAAAACCCATCAGGAAATTTAAATTTTTAATCAAAGATATATATGATGATGCAGAGTAGGTAAAGGAACAATTTGAAAAAGAGACTAAGAAATCAAATTTGCAAGTGGTACATGGAATGTGATTTCTGATCATTTTATTAAGTGAATTTGAATATCAAGAGGTCTGAATAGACTTGAAAAAGAACAGAGAGGGAGGAGAGAGAGTGAACTTGTCCATTTAAGCATGGTTTTCCCCCCAGTCCTTACTGCTCATCTGAAAACAAGAAGTGGAGCAGGTCAGGAAAGGGGTTATGGTTAACACTGTTAGATGAAAGATAAGCAGCCAGGCAGTTAGAAGCCAAAGCATTTTATCTAGAAGAGCAGGTCTGGCTTTGTTTCTATCTTGATAAGAATTAGATTGGAGAGCTTGTTTGTCTGTAGACTAGGATGGGGTGGCCGGGCTGAAGAAAGGGGACAGGGAAGTCAGGGGCTTAGTTATGGAGTTGTGGCAAACCACTAATGTAGTGATAAGTGCTTCTTTTGTGTTGTGTCTCCCCAAGCTTTGAAATTGTTAGACTTGTATATTTAGATAACAGGCAGTGTTTTCTTTCAAATGTGCAGACTTTTAAATATCTAGAAAGTTTAAGTGACTTGAACAGGCTTATTATCCTCGTCTAAAATATTTAAACAGTGGCTAACTGGTTAAGATGCTGACTCAAAACTTGAAGGAAATGACATTAACTCCTCTTTATAAAAACTTTTCAGCAGTTTTACTCATTTTTAATTGAAAGATAGCTGCTTCACAATGTTGTATTGGTTTTTGATGTACAACAATGTGAATCAGCCATAAGTATATATACATATATATATATCATATATATATATCCCCCACCCTCTTGAACCTCTCTCTCAACCCTATTTCACCATCTCACCCATCTTAGGTCATCACAAAGCACCAGGCTGGGCTCCCTGTGTTATATAGCAGCTTTCCACTAGCAATCTATTTCAGACATGATTATATATTTATATATATAGATAGATATATAGATATATAGATATATATCAATGCTATTATATATATATGATATATTTCAATGCTATTAACTCCCTTTAAAATGGTACACTCATCTTTATTCTGAAGCATATGCAAAAAATATTCTGGGTTACTTTTTAAAGTTCTATTTTCATCCCACTTCAGATCATTTTAAAAATAAAAACAGATTACAATTATAGGAGCTTCTACTTTCTGACAATATAACTGCGCCATAAGAGGTTTTTAAAATCTAATTATTAAGATCCAAAACTTCTACTCATCAAGTTTTGTTCTTAGTGTTCTTGGAGAAGAGACATGGCTGCAGGTCTTCCTGGGGTTTTATTCTGCTTGGCCCTCATAGAACCAAGAAATCATAAGTTCAAAAGGAAATGAGTTAATCTTTTAAATAGGTCTTTAAAATTATTTTAGTGGCTAACAGAAATGATTTTCTAGAAGAGCAGGTCTGGCTTTGTTTCTATCTTGATAAGAATTAGATTGGAGAGCTTGTTTGTCTGTAGACTAGGATGGGGTGGCCGGGCTGAAGAAAGGGGACAGGGAAGTCAGGGGCTTAGTTATGGAGTTGTGGCAAACCACTAATGTAGTGATAAGTGCTTCTTTTGTGTTGTGTCTCCCCAAGCTTTGAAATTGTTAGACTTGTATATTTAGATAACAGGCAGTGTTTTCTTTCAAATGTGCAGACTTTTAAATATCTAGAAAGTTTAAGTGACTTGAACAGGCTTATTATCCTCGTCTAAAATATTTAAACAGTGGCTAACTGGTTAAGATGCTGACTCAAAACTTGAAGGAAATGACATTAACTCCTCTTTATAAAAACTTTTCAGCAGTTTTACTCATTTTTAATTGAAAGATAGCTGCTTCACAATGTTGTATTGGTTTTTGATGTACAACAATGTGAATCAGCCATAAGTATATATATATATCATATATATATCATATATATATATCCCCCACCCTCTTGAACCTCTCTCTCAACCCTATTTCACCATCTCACCCATCTTAGGTCATCACAAAGCACCAGGCTGGGCTCCCTGTGTTATATAGCAGCTTTCCACTAGCAATCTATTTCAGACATGATTATATATTTATATATATAGATAGATATATAGATATATAGATATATATCAATGCTATTATATATATATGATATATTTCAATGCTATTAACTCCCTTTAAAATGGTACACTCATCTTTATTCTGAAGCATATGCAAAAAATATTCTGGGTTACTTTTTAAAGTTCTATTTTCATCCCACTTCAGATCATTTTAAAAATAAAAACAGATTACAATTATAGGAGCTTCTACTTTCTGACAATATAACTGCGCCATAAGAGGTTTTTAAAATCTAATTATTAAGATCCAAAACTTCTACTCATCAAGTTTTGTTCTTAGTGTTCTTGGAGAAGAGACATGGCTGCAGGTCTTCCTGGGGTTTTATTCTGCTTGGCCCTCATAGAACCAAGAAATCATAAGTTCAAAAGGAAATGAGTTAATCTTTTAAATAGGTCTTTAAAATTATTTTAGTGGCTAACAGAAATGATTTTAATGTGGCAAATTTACTGCTTACGTCATGAATTGCTCAAGTATGGTTTGTTGAACATGTCAGATGATTAACCAAGGAGGAAGCATCATAATGTAGACACAACCCATACATTTGTTGGAGCTTATATTCTTTACTATCTGAGAGATAAAGTAGAATACTTGTAGCCCAAATGGTTAGAAAATAAAGTTAAGTTTGTATGAATGTATAAATGACAGATGGGAAGACAGATCTTAGAACAATGTATTCTTATGTCTTACTTTAAAAATTGTCCGGCCCCTTGGGTCTTATCTTCTCTAGACCTGAGGCTGTCCCTATAGGTAACTAGCTGGACATTGCATTGATGACCAGGTATAGTGTCCAGAACAACCTACAAAGAAAATACTCTTCCTAGAATGCTCTCAATTTAAAATCTTTCTTTTAATCTCTTGCCTTATTAAAGTTGTACTGGTACTGACAGGGATGACTGGCATGTTGTCCATGGGGTCTCTAAGAGTCAGGAATAACTCAGCAACTGAACAGCAACCAAAACTGGTACTAAGGGCTTCCCTGGTGGTCCAGTGGGTAAAGAGTCTGCCTTGCAGTGCAAGGGGTGCCAGTTTGATCCCTGGCCTGGGAAGATCCCACATGCCACGGAGCGGCTGGACTGGTGTGTCCAATTAAAAGCCAGTGCTCTGGAGTGCATTGTGACCAGAGCCGGTGCTGTGGGACGAGAGAGGCCACTGCAATGGGAGGCCCACAGGAGCCAACGAACAAAGATGGATGAAAAGGCCTAAAGAACAAAAAGAATTGGAAAAAGTAATAATCATAATATAATAATAACAGCTTACAATTATAGGAGCTTCTACTTTCTGACAATATAACTGCCATAAGAGGTTTTTAAAATCTAATTATTAAGATCCAAAACTTCTACTCATCAAGTTTTGTTCTTAGTGTTCTTGGAGAAGAGACATGGCTGCAGGTCTTCCTGGGGTTTTATTCTGCTTGGCCCTCATAGAACCAAGAAATCATAAGTTCAAAAGGAAATGAGTTAATCTTTTAAATAGGTCTTTAAAATTATTTTAGTGGCTAACAGAAATGATTTTAATGTGGCAAATTTACTGCTTACGTCATGAATTGCTCAAGTATGGTTTGTTGAACATGTCAGATGATTAACCAAGGAGGAAGCATCATAATGTAGACACAACCCATACATTTGTTGGAGCTTATATTCTTTACTATCTGAGAGATAAAGTAGAATACTTGTAGCCCAAATGGTTAGAAAATAAAGTTAAGTTTGTATGAATGTATAAATGACAGATGGGAAGACAGATCTTAGAACAATGTATTCTTATGTCTTACTTTAAAAATTGTCCGGCCCCTTGGGTCTTATCTTCTCTAGACCTGAGGCTGTCCCTATAGGTAACTAGCTGGACATTGCATTGATGACCAGGTATAGTGTCCAGAACAACCTACAAAGAAAATACTCTTCCTAGAATGCTCTCAATTTAAAATCTTTCTTTTAATCTCTTGCCTTATTAAAGTTGTACTGGTACTGACAGGGATGACTGGCATGTTGTCCATGGGGTCTCTAAGAGTCAGGAATAACTCAGCAACTGAACAGCAACCAAAACTGGTACTAAGGGCTTCCCTGGTGGTCCAGTGGGTAAAGAGTCTGCCTTGCAGTGCAAGGGGTGCCAGTTTGATCCCTGGCCTGGGAAGATCCCACATGCCACGGAGCGGCTGGACTGGTGTGTCCAATTAAAAGCCAGTGCTCTGGAGTGCATTGTGACCAGAGCCGGTGCTGTGGGACGAGAGAGGCCACTGCAATGGGAGGCCTACGCAGGCCAAAGAACAAAGATGGATGAAAAATGAATAAATGAAAAACCAATAAAAGAAGCCAAAAAAGAAAACTGGTACTGAAAGTTTCAGGCCAGAATAAATTTCAATGGTAATAATCATAATATAATAATAACAGCTTCCCTCACTTTTAGGAAGTCTCCCAGGGTACAGGAGTCTCTAAGACATTTTGTGCATGTTATTTCTCCATTGGTTATAAATATGCTGTAATTACTAGGCCCTTACTCTATTTCCTTTCACAGACAAGTTTTGGCCAGAAAGAAAACCTTATGCACTATATCCTGATTTCCAGGATACTTTAATTTTTTTCTTGTAAGCAATATGTTTACATATGTATGCAATATGTATGTGCATACACACACACCATACACACACAATTTAGAACTGTGTGCAAATTTAAAAGTGAAATAAAATATATAATCTGACCACTGAGCTATAAACACTTTGATATAGCTTTTTAAAAATTGCCATATATACATACATACACTTGTTTATTCACAGTGGAGCCACTGTATTAATTTGGTTCATTACCCCTCTAATGATAAGATTGCCTTAGCTAGAACATGGAAGTAACCCAGATGTCCACTGATAGATGAATGGATAAAGAAGCTGTGATACATATATACAATGGAATATTACTTAGCCATAAAAAGAAATGCATTTGAATCAGTTCTAATGAGGTGGATCAATCTAGAATCTATTATACAGAGTAAAGTATGTCAGAAAGAGAAAGATAAATATTGTATACTGACACATATATATGGAATCTAGAAAGATGGCGCTGATAAATGAATATGCAGAGCAGCAATGGAGAGGCAGACATGGAGAACTGTCTTACGGACATTGGGGTGAGGGAGGGGAATGTGCTGTGGGACTAGAGGATTTCAAACAGGGGCTCTGTGGCAACCTGGAGGGGTGGGATGGGGAAGGACATGTCAGGGAGATTTGGGGTGGGGAACATATGTAGACCTTTGGCGGATTCAGGTTGATGTGTGGCAGTAAACAACAAAACCCTATAAAAATAAAATATAAAAATTTTTTAAAAATTGCCTTTCCGTAATGTTAAAAGTTATCAGTTTTTCATGGTTACACGCATGTATGTTCAGTCATGTCTGACTCTTTGACTGTAGCCCACCAGGCTCTGCTGTCCATGGAATTTTCCAGGTAAAAATACTGGAATGGGTTGCCCTTTCCTACTCCAAGGGATCTTCCCAACTCAGGGATCAAACTCTCATTTCATAATCATAATATAATAATAACAGCTTCCCTCACTTTTAGGAAGTCTCCCAGGGTACAGGAGTCTCTAAGACATTTTGTGCATGTTATTTCTCCATTGGTTATAAATATGCTGTAATTACTAGGCCCTTACTCTATTTCCTTTCACAGACAAGTTTTGGCCAGAAAGAAAACCTTATGCACTATATCCTGATTTCCAGGATACTTTAATTTTTTTCTTGTAAGCAATATGTTTACATATGTATGCAATATGTATGTGCATACACACACACCATACACACACAATTTAGAACTGTGTGCAAATTTAAAAGTGAAATAAAATATATAATCTGACCACTGAGCTATAAACACTTTGATATAGCTTTTTAAAAATTGCCATATATACATACATACACTTGTTTATTCACAGTGGAGCCACTGTATTAATTTGGTTCATTACCCCTCTAATGATAAGATTGCCTTAGCTAGAACATGGAAGCAACCTAGATATTCATTGACAGGTGAATGGATAAAGAAGCTGTGGTACATATATGCAATGGAATATTTCTCAGCCATAAAAAGAAAGGCATTTGAATTGGTTCTAATCAGGTGGATGAATCTAGAATCTATTATACAGAGTAAAGTTTGTCAGAGAGACAAAGATAAATATGGTATATTGACACATATATATGGAATCTAGAAAGATGGTGCCAATAAATGAATATGCAGAGCAGCAATAAAGAAGTGGACATGGAGAATAGTCTTATGGACATTGGGGTGAGGGAGGGGAATGTGCTGTGGGACTAGAGGATTTCAAACAGGGGCTCTGTGGCAACCTGGAGGGGTGGGATGGGGAAGGACATGTCAGGGAGATTTGGGGTGGGGAACATATGTAGACCTTTGGCGGATTCAGGTTGATGTGTGGCAGTAAACAACAAAACCCTATAAAAATAAAATATAAAAATTTTTTAAAAATTGCCTTTCCGTAATGTTAAAAGTTATCAGTTTTTCATGGTTACACGCATGTATGTTCAGTCATGTCTGACTCTTTGACTGTAGCCCACCAGGCTCTGCTGTCCATGGAATTTTCCAGGTAAAAATACTGGAATGGGTTGCCCTTTCCTACTCCAAGGGATCTTCCCAACTCAGGGATCAAACTCTCATTTCTTGCATCTCCTGCGTTAGCATGGGTATTAAATAAAGCATGGGTATTTTTTCATCAGTCTCAAATCATTAGATATTCTAATTATTTTCATCTATATTTAACAGTCAATATAAATACGTTATAGCATTTATTCACTTAAATCTTATAAAATTCAGTTAGGCTATAACAAACTCTTCTGATGATAATCCTTTTACTGCATTACAGATAAGGAAACAAATAAAAAGCTTAAATAACTTACTCAAGGTAACAGAGCTAATAAGTGGCAGATTTCAACTCAAGTTTGGACAGAGGAGCCTGGAGGGCTATAGTTCATGGAGACACAAGGGTTAGGAAACAACTAAGCAACTGAGCACACACATATTTCTGGCTCTAGAGTGAGTGCTCTTAACTACAACAATATGGTTGCTATCATAAATAACACTGCAATGAATGTCCTTCTTTCTTTCTTTCTTTCTTTTCTGGTTTTTTGAGAAAATCCCTAGACTGAGAATGCTGAATACTGGCTTTTCAAACATATTGGTAATTGACCTTCAAAAAGTTGATACTTTTCTTTCCCACAAGCAGTATATTTCCAGACCTTAGATAAAACTGAGTATTATAATTTTAAAGTAAATCTCCTGCTGTTGTGTTTCTCATTCATAATCTTCTTAACTAGGTGCACTTTTTCTGTCACCTTTGAGCTCTCTGTGTTCTTCATTCATTTCTCAGGCAACTCTTTGCTGCTTCAGTGAGAGATTCCCTCTGCCGCTCTCCTCTGACCTGTGCTAACATTCCTTCTCTGTCCCCTTCACTGACACTTTTTCAGACTTCTTTTAATTTTAGTGTTTCTTAGCTCTCCACTTGATTTTCTTCTCATGTTACAGTCGCCCTGGGAAATCTCATCCACCCCCTTGAATTTAACAACAATTTAAATGCTAATACTTCACAAATCTTTATCTCTTTCCAGAATCACCCCTAAATTCTAGACTTAAATATGTAACTATCGATTAGACATCTTTACCCGGGATATTCTCCAGACTTTTAAATAGAGAATATATTTAAAACTGAACTCAACGTTTTCCCCCTAAACCTCCTCTTCATCTTGTATCTACCATCGGAATTTGAGTTACCATCACTCCAACAAATACCTAACGTGGGGTTCATTCTAAACTTGCACTTACACCCTAAGATAAGGATGAATAGCAATAATTTTGAATCAAGTAAATCTAGGTTTGAACCTTACCTATGCTATTTAAAATCTGGAAGACCCTGGAAAAGTTGTTTAAACTCTCTACACATCAGTTTATTTTCTATAAAATAAGGATAAAAATACCCACTCTGCAAGGCATTTGAGAAGAAGTGGCAGATTTCAACTCAAGTTTGGACAGAGGAGCCTGGAGGGCTATAGTTCATGGAGACACAAGGGTTAGGAAACAACTAAGCAACTGAGCACACACATATTTCTGGCTCTAGAGTGAGTGCTCTTAACTACAACAATATGGTTGCTATCATAAATAACACTGCAATGAATGTCCTTCTTTCTTTCTTTCTTTCTTTTCTGGTTTTTTGAGAAAATCCCTAGACTGAGAATGCTGAATACTGGCTTTTCAAACATATTGGTAATTGACCTTCAAAAAGTTGATACTTTTCTTTCCCACAAGCAGTATATTTCCAGACCTTAGATAAAACTGAGTATTATAATTTTAAAGTAAATCTCCTGCTGTTGTGTTTCTCATTCATAATCTTCTTAACTAGGTGCACTTTTTCTGTCACCTTTGAGCTCTCTGTGTTCTTCATTCATTTCTCAGGCAACTCTTTGCTGCTTCAGTGAGAGATTCCCTCTGCCGCTCTCCTCTGACCTGTGCTAACATTCCTTCTCTGTCCCCTTCACTGACACTTTTTCAGACTTCTTTTTTAATTTTAGTGTTTCTTAGCTCTCCACTTGATTTTCTTCTCATGTTACAGTCGCCCTGGGAAATCTCATCCACCCCCTTGAATTTAACAACAATTTAAATGCTAATACTTCACAAATCTTTATCTCTTTCCAGAATCACCCCTAAATTCTAGACTTAAATATGTAACTATCGATTAGACATCTTTACCCGGGATATTCTCCAGACTTTTAAATAGAGAATATATTTAAAACTGAACTCAACGTTTTCCCCCTAAACCTCCTCTTCATCTTGTATCTACCATCGGAATTTGAGTTACCATCACTCCAACAAATACCTAACGTGGGGTTCATTCTAAACTTGCACTTACACCCTAAGATAAGGATGAATAGCAATAATTTTGAATCAAGTAAATCTAGGTTTGAACCTTACCTATGCTATTTAAAATCTGGAAGACCCTGGAAAAGTTGTTTAAACTCTCTACACATCAGTTTATTTTCTATAAAATAAGGATAAAAATACCCACTCTGCAAGGCATTTGAGAAGAAGAAATGGGATGGCAAATGCTACAGATGTTCTTACTGAAGTTCCTGACACACTAAACACTTTTAACAGTATTGTTACTAGGGGGATAACATTTCACTTCTTGATAGGCAGGAAGTCAGCAAAGAGAAACGAGAGGTGGCCCCTTCTGTTAACCATCCAATAGCTGCCTAATCCCATCAGGCAATTTATTAGTGTCACCACTAATACACCACAACCAGTACTCCAGAAATAGTCAGAGGGCCATAAACATGCCCACCGCCACTCCCTGCCCCACCAACTGGCCAACTGTTGGCACTTTCTCTACTCCAGCACACCTCAGACTATCCTGTACTAAAGTAATCTTTGCCAGCCATTGGACTCTTTAACTGATCACAAATATTCCATGAATACACACGTCTTATTATAACCGATCGAATTATGGGAAGGGCATGTATGGGTAGACAATCTTGCTATATAACCTGCAGCTATCAATCAAGGCTGTCAATCGATGACCCCAGTGGACTCTGTATCCCAGCCCTCCAGGACCATTTGCCACCCTTGGCCTGACCCACCCTCTTTTGAGGAGTTCTCTCTGTTCATCGTGTATGCATGCAGCCACTCAGTTGTGTCCTACTCTTTGCCACCATTCTTTCTTTCCTCACTGTTTATATAAACTCTCTTGCAACAGGTTAAGACCTTAGATTCTTCTTTGTCCTTTATGAGAACTGAGGCCACAGGAGGAAGGTCTCTGGACTGTCCTTCTGCTAACAGTTGCACATCTAATTGGCTTCTAAATCTTGTTTCTAACTCTATAACTGCAACATTCCTCTGTTTACTATCACTGCTAATAAAGTCTAATTAGTCATCTCTACCTCAGTGACTGCAATTTTCTCTCACTCAGTGGTCCTCTCCATTTTGTCCTGATATCAGCTCCAACAAATACCTAACGTGGGTTCATTCTAAACTTGCACTTACACCCTAAGATAAGGATGAATAGCAATAATTTTGAATCAAGTAAATCTAGGTTTGAACCTTACCTATGCTATTTAAAATCTGGAAGACCCTGGAAAAGTTGTTTAAACTCTCTACACATCAGTTTATTTTCTATAAAATAAGGATAAAAATACCCACTCTGCAAGGCATTTGAGAAGAAGAAATGGGATGGCAAATGCTACAGATGTTCTTACTGAAGTTCCTGACACACTAAACACTTTTAACAGTATTGTTACTAGGGGGATAACATTTCACTTCTTGATAGGCAGGAAGTCAGCAAAGAGAAACGAGAGGTGGCCCCTTCTGTTAACCATCCAATAGCTGCCTAATCCCATCAGGCAATTTATTAGTGTCACCACTAATACACCACAACCAGTACTCCAGAAATAGTCAGAGGGCCATAAACATGCCCACCGCCACTCCCTGCCCCACCAACTGGCCAACTGTTGGCACTTTCTCTACTCCAGCACACCTCAGACTATCCTGTACTAAAGTAATCTTTGCCAGCCATTGGACTCTTTAACTGATCACAAATATTCCATGAATACACACGTCTTATTATAACCGATCGAATTATGGGAAGGGCATGTATGGGTAGACAATCTTGCTATATAACCTGCAGCTATCAATCAAGGCTGTCAATCGATGACCCCAGTGGACTCTGTATCCCAGCCCTCCAGGACCATTTGCCACCCTTGGCCTGACCCACCCCTCTTTTGAGGAGTTCTCTCTGTTCATCGTGTATGCATGCAGCCACTCAGTTGTGTCCTACTCTTTGCCACCATTCTTTCTTTCCTCACTGTTTATATAAACTCTCTTGCAACAGGTTAAGACCTTAGATTCTTCTTTGTCCTTTATGAGAACTGAGGCCACAGGAGGAAGGTCTCTGGACTGTCCTTCTGCTAACAGTTGCACATCTAATTGGCTTCTAAATCTTGTTTCTAACTCTATAACTGCAACATTCCTCTGTTTACTATCACTGCTAATAAAGTCTAATTAGTCATCTCTACCTCAGTGACTGCAATTTTCTCTCACTCAGTGGTCCTCTCCATTTTGTCCTGATATCAGCTGCCAGGGTGATGGTCACATATATTTTTTCCCTTAGACACAGTCAATGTCAATTACAATTCTAGAAGTTTAGGCTATAACTCTACTTCTTTCTTTCCCATGCCATGAGAAACATACTAGAATAGTTAAGCATGGTGCTACTAAAGAGGGTAACTAATCTGCTCCCATTTATTTCAGCCTGATGCAATTTTGAGTACCAGATTTTGAGTAGCAAACTGCTTATAACACATCTGTGTGTAACTACATCATTTTTGAAAGCTCTGTGTTAACCAGTTTCCTTTACCAGTTTTCTTACCCCACACTAATCCCACCTTCCTCTTTATTGTCAAAGTGAGTGAGTTTATGTTATGCAGACTAGACTACATATTATGCATTTTCTATGGTGTAAAATACCAACTGCCTTTGTTTCTTCAGGCTTTTCCCTTTTCTACCCCTCACCTTGTATTCGACTCCTGAAACAGCAAAATAATGGCATTCTCATCTCCCTTTCTTCACCTCCCCCTCATTCCTCATTCCACTGCAGTCTGCCTTAGGCTCCAGGCCTTTAATCCTGGGAACCTTTAATCCCAGGAATGCATGACCTATGTGCTACTAAATCCCTTGGGAATCTTCACTCAACAGTGATGGATGCTTTGAATACTCTCCTGCCTCTTGATTCTTTGGCTGCTTATTTATTAATTAACTGCATCTTTTTCCTACTCATAATTCAACATTTTGTCCCTAGGACTCTTTCCTATGCAGTTTTCTTTATTTTTCTCTTCTTTCTTTATATTCTACTATCTTTGGGAGCTTCTCTTTTCTCTTTGCGGTTTCAGTTACCATCTGTATGCAAATGCCAATAAATATTTCTTTTCTTCTTCTAAGTCTTACCTCTTTCCTGAACTCTACATATGTAGTTGCTCATAGGACTTCTCTACTTGATGGTCTTATAAGTAACATAATTATATACAGTGTTTCTAAAAGGGCTTATTAATTCCCTCACCCTCCCATATTGACTTTTTTCCCCATTCAAGTTGCACACGTATGTAAGTGGCATCATCTACACAATTTCTAAGCCAGAAATCTAGGAGAATATATACTTGATCTCTGGCACTCTTTTATGAACCCTACATTTCAACGAGTTATCACATCTTGATTATGCCTCAGTAATATCTCTTATACCTCCAAAACTAGTGGATCAGATGGTAAAGAAACTGTCTGAAATGCAGAAGACCCAGGTTCAGTCCCTGGATTGGGAAAATCCCTTGGAAAAGGGAATGGCAACCCACTCCAGTATTCTTGCCTAGGGAATCCCATAGACAGAGGAGCCTGGTGGACTACAGTTCATGGAGTCACAAAGAGTTGTACACAAGTGAGTGATTAACACAACACAACATCTCTAAATCCCACCACACATCTCCAAATCCAGTGCTACATTAAACTGCCATCATTTCTTACTTAGATTAATTTATCTCTTCCCTCCAGCTCTGCTGCTCACTAACTCATTATTCTCCATATTCAACCAGTCATTGTAGCTCAATTCAAAGGCTTTTCCTTTTCTACCCCTCACCTTGTATTCGACTCCTGAAACAGCAAAATAATGGCATTCTCATCTCCCTTTCTTCACCTCCCCCTCATTCCTCATTCCACTGCAGTCTGCCTTAGGCTCCAGGCCTTTAATCCTGGGAACCTTTAATCCCAGGAATGCATGACCTATGTGCTACTAAATCCCTTGGGAATCTTCACTCAACAGTGATGGATGCTTTGAATACTCTCCTGCCTCTTGATTCTTTGGCTGCTTATTTATTAATTAACTGCATCTTTTTCCTACTCATAATTCAACATTTTGTCCCTAGGACTCTTTCCTATGCAGTTTTCTTTATTTTTCTCTTCTTTCTTTATATTCTACTATCTTTGGGAGCTTCTCTTTTCTCTTTGCGGTTTCAGTTACCATCTGTATGCAAATGCCAATAAATATTTCTTTTCTTCTTCTAAGTCTTACCTCTTTCCTGAACTCTACATATGTAGTTGCTCATAGGACTTCTCTACTTGATGGTCTTATAAGTAACATAATTATATACAGTGTTTCTAAAAGGGCTTATTAATTCCCTCACCCTCCCATATTGACTTTTTCCTCATTCAAGTTGCACACGTATGTAAGTGGCATCATCTACACAATTTCTAAGCCAGAAATCTAGGAGAATATATACTTGATCTCTGGCACTCTTTTATGAACCCTACATTTCAACGAGTTATCACATCTTGATTATGCCTCAGTAATATCTCTTATACCTCCAAAACTAGTGGATCAGATGGTAAAGAAACTGTCTGAAATGCAGAAGACCCAGGTTCAGTCCCTGGATTGGGAAAATCCCTTGGAAAAGGGAATGGCAACCCACTCCAGTATTCTTGCCTAGGGAATCCCATAGACAGAGGAGCCTGGTGGACTACAGTTCATGGAGTCACAAAGAGTTGTACACAAGTGAGTGATTAACACAACACAACATCTCTAAATCCCACCACACATCTCCAAATCCAGTGCTACATTAAACTGCCATCATTTCTTACTTAGATTAATTTATCTCTTCCCTCCAGCTCTGCTGCTCACTAACTCATTATTCTCCATATTCAACCAGTCATTGTAGCTCAATTCAAATCTGATACTATAACCCTCATAACTTAAAATTCTTTAAGATAAAGTTCAAATATTTAAGATGATTGATAAGGCTTTTCAAGACTTGGATCTGACCCCTCCTTCCGGTCTAGACTACTTGCCATGTTCATTCTCATACCATATAGTCCACCTACATTGAATACTTTTCAGTTCCTCATATCTTCGTTTTGCTTGTTTTTTGTCTCATTTTATGTACACAGTATACACTCCTTACCCTGCTCTCTTTCTTTGCCTAGTTGGCTGCCTGGTTTACTCCAACTTCAGAGCTCTTGTTCTCTAGGACTGATTATGTCCTCCCACTACAGATTTCTAAGGTCTGAGTACTTTCCATATCATATCATATTTTTTTGCAAAAAGATTTCATTGCATATGACTGCTAATAATTAGATTCAAGGTAGGGAACTATCAAAATGGTATGTACATATCTGAAGTTTTTTGGCCTAATACTTTAAATTGGACAATCATTTACCAGTTTTCTGATGTTGGGCTATGACTTCTAAAGATGAATATGTTAACCATCTTTCCTTACACAGGGCACTCTGCATAAGCTCTGGTTTCATTTTATTTAAAGTGCAATGATGATGTAGAGTGAAAAGTTAAAGACTTTGCCAACCAATCTGAATGTAAAATTTTCTGGATTAGTAATTGTTTTTTTTCTGAGTCTTTTCTGTTTTGCATCCTTTATCTGATTTTGATAGAAATATTTTTTATTGATTTCTCCTTACTGAGTCGTTCCAAAATACTCAACTGAATTTTCAAAGAAACAACTCTTTCATCTTATAGTCTATCTCACTGAATTAAGTAAGTAATGTTTAATTATATTACATGGTTACAATAATAAATCAACTGTCATAAATAGTTTGGGCATAAACACAACTCATCTTTGGCAAACAGGTAACTCAACCAGTGAGAGGAGTGTGTAGGCTTATTGGAGCATAGCCTACTGACTTGAGAGCTTTCATTGAATGCAGAATATTAATCAGTTTGTTTTGCAAAGGCAGTGGATATAATTAGTTACTTTGCTTAGTCAGTTAAGTGGAGGTCTGCTAAGAGTGTTCTGTTAACACAGTTGTCTCTCTTCCCATTGACTGTATGCACTGTGAGAACAGGAGAAGCATGCATGTCTTAAAAAGAAACCATTTCTTTTTTCTCCCACCAGGATGCTCACCACCTTGTATTAAATATTTGCTGAAGGAATGACTACTAAATAGGTGGAATACCTACTCTTCATACCTATCTTTCCTCCAGTATAGCTCAAGTGTCAACATCTTAATTTATAGACTGACATCTCTCTCCATCCTCCAAAGTAAAATGCATAATTTCCCTTTTTCTGTCTCCACTGTACTCTACATCCATGAGTTTCCCAGGTGGCACTACTGGTAAAGACGCCCCATGCCAAAGAAGGTCAATGTTAAGGGATGTGGGTATGATCCCTGGCTTGGGAAGATCCCTTGGAGGAGGCCATGGTGTCCCACTCCAGTATTCTTGCCTAGAGAATCCTGTGCACAGAAGAGCCCAGTGGTCTATGGTCCATAGAGTTGAAAAGAGTTGACATGACAGAAGCAAATTAGCACACATGCACAAACATGCACATGCATGTACTCGACATCCCCTCTCCACCTACCTCTTTGAAAAACTCTAAACCTTTTATTTTGTTCCTATTTTCCTTTAATCTATTACATACCTCTGAAAGTCAGGGAATTATTTTATGTATTAATAAATGGCACATAAAGAAATATTATAGTACTTAATACATTGCCAACCAATCTGAATGTAAAATTTTCTGGATTAGTAATTGTTTTTTTTCTGAGTCTTTTCTGTTTTGCATCCTTTATCTGATTTTGATAGAAATATTTTTTATTGATTTCTCCTTACTGAGTCGTTCCAAAATACTCAACTGAATTTTCAAAGAAACAACTCTTTCATCTTATAGTCTATCTCACTGAATTAAGTAAGTAATGTTTAATTATATTACATGGTTACAATAATAAATCAACTGTCATAAATAGTTTGGGCATAAACACAACTCATCTTTGGCAAACAGGTAACTCAACCAGTGAGAGGAGTGTGTAGGCTTATTGGAGCATAGCCTACTGACTTGAGAGCTTTCATTGAATGCAGAATATTAATCAGTTTGTTTTGCAAAGGCAGTGGATATAATTAGTTACTTTGCTTAGTCAGTTAAGTGGAGGTCTGCTAAGAGTGTTCTGTTAACACAGTTGTCTCTCTTCCCATTGACTGTATGCACTGTGAGAACAGGAGAAGCATGCATGTCTTAAAAAGAAACCATTTCTTTTTTCTCCCACCAGGATGCTCACCACCTTGTATTAAATATTTGCTGAAGGAATGACTACTAAATAGGTGGAATACCTACTCTTCATACCTATCTTTCCTCCAGTATAGCTCAAGTGTCAACATCTTAATTTATAGACTGACATCTCTCTCCATCCTCCAAAGTAAAATGCATAATTTCCCTTTTTCTGTCTCCACTGTACTCTACATCCATGAGTTTCCCAGGTGGCACTACTGGTAAAGAACCCCCCTGCCAAAGAAGGTCGATGTTAAGGGATGTGGGTATGATCCCTGGCTTGGGAAGATCCCTTGGAGGAGGCCATGGTGTCCCACTCCAGTATTCTTGCCTAGAGAATCCTGTGCACAGAAGAGCCCAGTGGTCTATGGTCCATAGAGTTGAAAAGAGTTGACATGACAGAAGCAAATTAGCACACATGCACAAACATGCACATGCATGTACTCGACATCCCCTCTCCACCTACCTCTTTGAAAAACTCTAAACCTTTTATTTTGTTCCTATTTTCCTTTAATCTATTACATACCTCTGAAAGTCAGGGAATTATTTTTATGTATTAATAAATGGCACATAGAATATTTCCAAGAAAATTAAGTAAATAAATAGCTCTGCTATTGACCCCAAGTATACTTAATAATTCAGCAGTTCAACAATGTTTTGTGTTTCACCACAAATTCTTTCATATAATCTGATTACAACACATCCAAAATATACTACTATCTTTCCTACTGCTAGTTATTTTTAGTTTTATTCAGCAAAGATATATATCTGTGTGGTCAATGTCTTTAAAATCATTATCTCTGTAACATCATCTCTCTTATTTTTCTTTACTATTTATAAATTCTTAATTCACAAGCAAGGTGGGTTGGGTCACAGGGCTCTCACTTTTCAACTATTAATTCATTTTAATTGTTTTACCACAAGTTTACTTGCCCTAGAATAAAACTGGCTATCCATACTTAAAATGAAAAACACAAACTTATCTAAAACATAAAATAATTATAAATATTATCTCAACATATTTATCTTTGTATTGATATTGCTGGATCATCATTTGTTAATACCATTGGTTTAGGCAAGCCAGTACACTCCTTTAAGTCTCCTATTACTCCAACTAGACAATGGGGTAGACAACAGCGTCTATGGAAATCACCATAGTGACTTTTATAAAATTTAATAAAAGGTAGTGGTGGTCCTTAATGCAACTCAAGAGTATTTATACAATTGAGTTTAACCGTTAGGATAGATTAAAGATCTGCTACTGAGTCCTTGAAATGTGGCTAATGAAATATGTCTAGCCCAAACTGAGATGCATTATAAATGTAAAATACAAACTAGACTTGAAAGGTCATGAAAAACAAAGAAGGTAAAATATTTCATAATTCTTATATTCAGTATGTTGGAATTAATATTAGGTATATTGAAATAAGCAGCAAATATTATTAAAATTAATTTCACTTGTTTAAGTGCAGCTATTAGAAAAATTTTAAATCAATGTATGTAGCTTATATTTGTGGCACATATTACATTTCTATTACACACCACTCTGATACATCAGAATCACAAATTCAAGAGTGGGTATAATTTTATCTAGAAGTCCTATTATAAACTTTCTATTTCAGGTTAAATGTTGACATCCATAATTAACTTCATTCATTTTTGTAATATGTATGCATTTAACATATTTTGAGACTCGTTATAAGGTACAATACATAATAATATAATGTAATAAGGTATGTCTATTAGGATAATATATTTTAAATAATCTATCCATATCGTATGATGTGAAATTCTTTCTATATTGTACTTGTAAGATGCCTTCCTACACATCTAATGAAAATAGTATCAGTCATCATATATTTTATGCATCCAGTTACTTTATATATGTGTGCATAGCTGAAGATATATATGATAATAAAGAGAAAACTTAGTTAATTTTACTAAAAGGTAAGCGGATTGCCAGAAGACAAGTAATCGAATGTGGTTTAAAAGTGGTCTCAGAGAAGCCTCTGTTAGTAACAGAGACTGTCTGAAAGCTGTGTTGGGCTACAGGGTTGTTCTATAACTGTACATCCTGACTTAGTGTGACCTTGAACATCATCTGACTATGATGAGAGTCATGTGATGAGCTGGTGGTGGAGAAAAAAGGCTTATGTAAATAAACTCACGAAAGCCTCATGGTAAGGACCCCTGTGTTTATCTCTGTAAATTGAGACAAAACTTCTTGATTCAAAATGCTACGATAATACATGGTACATGTATTATAAAATAAGTGCAAACATATACCTTTTTAAACATATATATATCACATTAATTAAACAAAAAAGAAACTAAATGATAGTCTATTGCATACATCACAAAGAGAAACAAAAAACTGTTGAAACTCATGAGAGAAGGAGACACACACAACTGGACACCACCCGCCACCCCAGCTTGGGTGTACGGAGATTCACTCTCTGGCCCAGTGGTGTCTGTGTCTGTGCCTGGGTTGAGGTCTCTGGTTCTGCTCTGTGTTTCTCCTGGACAGCTTCAAGTTCAGAGGAACTTAAGATTGAGGAACCTTTCCTTTAAAATTCTTTTGTAACACAATTTCAACCTTTTTAGTTATCTTTCCGAGAACTTCTCAACAGAATTTTTGAAATCTTTCTTAAATCCCACCTTTTCCATGAGGCTATTCCTAGACACCAAAGAGATTACACTTCAATCTCTTGAGTTTGACTTTGTGCTGGTGGTGATGGTTTAGACATTAAGTCATGTCCAACTCTTGCTTCCCCATGGACTGGAGACTGTTAGGATGCTCTGTCCATGAGATATCTCAAGCAAGAATCCTTGAGTGGGTTGCCATTTCCTTCTCTAGGTGATCTTTCTGACACAGGAATTGAACTCCGGTCTCCTGCATTGCAGGCGGATTCTTTACTGACTGAGCCACCAGGGATGCTTTTTTACTACTGTACGCTTGCCCTAGATGATCTCATCCACCCTGTGGTTTCATGTTACCATATACATGGTTTGTGTATGTGCAGTGTACACACCATATACTTTATATGCTATAGTGTATGAATTATCAAATGGGATTTATATGAATCTAAGCCTGGGTCTCTCTTCTAACATTTACCTAGTATCTTTGATTTCCTACTAGACATCGCCACTTAGACATCATGCTATTATTTCACACTCAGCTTGTTTAATATATTCCTCATCTTTCTAACCCTCAAATCTGTTTCTCCCCACTGTGGTTTTGATGTCAAATAAAGGAAGAGGGCAACAGAGGATGAGATGGTTGGATAGCATCACTGACTCAATGTGTTTGAGCAAACTTTGGGAGAGAGTGAAAGATAGGGAAGCCTGGCGTGCTGCAGTCCATGGGGGAGTTGGACTGACTTAACACCTAAATAACAACAAAGGCACCACCAGGTACTTACTCTTCTGATTCAGAAACTGGGGTGTCATCCTCAATTTATCCTTCTTCTTCACCACCTACATACAACCAATCACCAGTCCTGCACTTCTAGTTTTTAAGTATCTTTGGAGTCTAAGTCCATCATCCACTTCGAGCCCACTCCCTTAGCATCAGTCACCACTTTGATTTTCCAGGATTTATTACAGTGGCTTCTACTTCCTGCTTGGCATCTGTTCAAACTAGTCTCATACTAAAGCCCAAGCAATTTTTGCAAATCTAACCATGTTACTCCTCAACAGGATCTTTATTGGTTCTTGTTTCCTTTGGTATAAATTCAATTTCCTTGAATTAAAAACAAAAACAAAGCCTTACTAGCTGAGCCTACTCACCTCTCCAGTTTTATCTCTTGCTATGATCTTGTTGTCATCCTATACTCGAACCATACTTAGCATGCAATGTCCTGAAGGTTACCCTTCACTTTCACTACCTTTATGTCATCCCTTTCTGGCTCTCCTTTGTCCTTTCCCTCTTGTCCATCCTTCTACCAGTTTCTCTCCACCCTCCTCTCCAGGAGTTTGAAGATATTTTTTCCTCTGCATAGAACTCCCTTTCCATCTTCCTCTCTCACTTTTCAACATTTATCAAATTTACTCATCTTAGATGTCACGTCTACCAGGATGTATTTTTCTCATGCCAGTGCTAACCTAGGCTCCCCTTCTATTTATTTTCACAGCATTTTACTTTTATAGTTATAGTAATAACTATTATGTTTTATTCCTGATTATTTGTTTTCTTCCTCCCTGGAAGACAATTTGAGTACATAGACAGTGTCATATTCAATATAATGTCCTGAGCACCCAGTCTGACCCACTAGAAGTATTGAATAAAAGAATGAACCCCCTATAGTACTTAGCAAAGTGGCTTGCCTGCAGTAGGCATTCTAATCCTAATCTTATCTAATCTAGATTTTAGCTCATTTTACTAGAGAATGTCAATATTGGGAACCAAATATGCACAAAAGGAAGAGACAGTACTTGAAAAGATTACTATTTTTCAAGTAGACTCTAATGTTGGAAACAAAATCTACACTTTATGTCTTCTTAAAGCCTCATCCTAAAGGCTAATTCTGTAGACATTTGCTTAAACTTCTCCAAGGACACAAGTTGCCTTGTCAAGAATCCCAGAATAAACAATGTTCACTGAGTCAGAATCCTAGAATGAAAATGTGAATATGTTGATTCATACTTGCTTTTTATTCTTCTAGAACTATTTACCAAGTAATTTCTTCAGGGCTTTCAAAAGAAAAAAAATTACATCTTCAAATGATAATAATTTACTCCCTCTACCTTGACAGAATCAGGTTTAAATTTAGGTTTTAAAATGTGTACACAGTTCCTTAACTGTATCTTCTAAATATTCCATGTTTAATATTAATAAAATTATCAAGGACTTGGACTCACATGTAGCCCTTCTTTACTTATAGTGAAATACCAAAAGGCCTTATTGTGTCATGAATTAGGTGTCACTACATATCAATCAGGCCCATTTTGTACACAGTGATAAATGCATTGGGATAGATCATTCATTCTTACTGTCATTCAGATGGTCAGTGATGTCACTGTCCTTGTTTCTCCAAATTAGTTTTATTATGGAGTTCAGCCACAGTAGTTGGGTAAATGGGGTGAATTTAGATTTCACAGACCAAAACACATTTAGAAGCTAAAGCTCATTTCCTTTTCTAGGCTATAGCATTTGTAATTTACACAGGCTCAAAATAGTGAAAATACATCTTACTTAAAAATGGAAAAAGTCAGAAAAGTCTTTGCTTCTGAGAAATACAAGGGTTATTTATAACTCAGCTTCCAGAGAAATAAAAAGAAAAAAAATAAAACCCAGATCAATAGAAACCAGAGAGTTTACAGACTTAAAATGCAACAAGTGAACAAGTTATACTAGTTGGTACCTTAACCCTGTGCTGGTGTATTATTACAGGTGACATTTGCTATCCAAAAGCAGAAAGCTGAGAGATCACCATTCCTGATGCTTAGATATGCAAGGTTACCATAGAACTCTGGCATTGCCCAAAGCTACTTACAAACCTATATACAGTGACTAATAATTGTAGTTGGGTTATACATACTTCGGAAATGTGACTGGCAAGGTATACTGATTCTAGGCAAGAATACTGGAGTATGTAGCCATTCCATTCTCCAGGGGATCTTCCTGACCCAGGGACAGAACTCAGGTCTCCTGAATTGTAGGTGGATTCTTTACTGCCTGAGCCACTAGGGAAGCCCAATATGAGCCACATGATCACATAAAAGAAAACACATGACCTCCATTTTATTGGTCATTTTTGCAAGACTATTTTTAAAAGTAGGATCATTGTGCCATGTTTTCTGAGTCATATACAGGAATATAACATAACTCGTCCAAGCATATGCAACCTACTTCATCTTAGGAAAAAAACTACATCATGAAGATAACCTACATTGGTAGAATGATATGTTAGCAAATTTTTACTCAGCTTCAAAATCACAACACAATATAAAACTCTTCCATGTTAAGTTTTCTATCGTTCAGCAACTATAACTAGGATACATTAGTCTAAGAATTCAAAATACAGCACAAAGGAGCATGTTATCCATGCTGGAAAATACCATATTGAATTTGGTGGCAGGTATCTAAAGAGGATGTTTAATAATTTTTAAAAAGCCAAATGGTCAGTGATGTCACTGTCCTTGTTTCTCCAAATTAGTTTTATTATGGAGTTCAGCCACAGTAGTTGGGTAAATGGGGTGAATTTAGATTTCACAGACCAAAACACATTTAGAAGCTAAAGCTCATTTCCTTTTCTAGGCTATAGCATTTGTAATTTACACAGGCTCAAAATAGTGAAAATACATCTTACTTAAAATGGAAAAAGTCAGAAAAGTCTTTGCTTCTGAGAAATACAAGGGTTATTTATAACTCAGCTTCCAGAGAAATAAAAAGAAAAAATAAAACCCAGATCAATAGAAACCAGAGAGTTTACAGACTTAAAATGCAACAAGTGAACAAGTTATACTAGTTGGTACCTTAACCCTGTGCTGGTGTATTATTACAGGTGACATTTGCTATCCAAAAGCAGAAAGCTGAGAGATCACCATTCCTGATGCTTAGATATGCAAGGTTACCATAGAACTCTGGCATTGCCCAAAGCTACTTACAAACCTATATACAGTGACTAATAATTGTAGTTGGGTTATACATACTTCGGAAATGTGACTGGCAAGGTATACTGATTCTAGGCAAGAATACTGGAGTATGTAGCCATTCCATTCTCCAGGGGATCTTCCTGACCCAGGGACAGAACTCAGGTCTCCTGAATTGTAGGTGGATTCTTTACTGCCTGAGCCACTAGGGAAGCCCAATATGAGCCACATGATCACATAAAAGAAAACACATGACCTCCATTTTATTGGTCATTTTTGCAAGACTATTTTTAAAAGTAGGATCATTGTGCCATGTTTTCTGAGTCATATACAGGAATATAACATAACTCGTCCAAGCATATGCAACCTACTTCATCTTAGGAAAAAAACTACATCATGAAGATAACCTACATTGGTAGAATGATATGTTAGCAAATTTTTACTCAGCTTCAAAATCACAACACAATATAAAACTCTTCCATGTTAAGTTTTCTATCGTTCAGCAACTATAACTAGGATACATTAGTCTAAGAATTCAAAATACAGCACAAAGGAGCATGTTATCCATGCTGGAAAATACCATATTGAATTTGGTGGCAGGTATCTAAAGAGGATGTTTAATAATTTTTAAAAAGCCAAAATCACATTTTTATAATTAAGGCAGAGAATGGTTTCCAGTATACTACAGTTTAATTAGGTAACATCTTGTGTCCATTTTAGAGTTTGAAATTTTTAAAAGTGTATATAATAATACAGTGCTAGTTCAAAAGAATTAGGCAACAGCTCACTTCATATCTCAAAGACTTAAATTCTCTTGGCAAATGTGCCTGAAGCAGTTTTTCTCTTGCTCATTATATGATCAAATGATCACATTCTTAGCTATAATCAGACCTGTCAAAACATTAAAGAAGAAGGTAGAAGATTCTGGGCTTATACTTGTAACTTGGAAAATATATTAGTCTTGTAAACTGGTATAGCCAAACTCTACCATTTGTTAGGATGACTACAAAGTCATTTGGCTAAGAGTTTGGGAAAACATGACTCATGGACTGTCCCAGTTTCTTTTTTTCCCTTGAGTGTTATTAAATGAGAATAATATATATTCATGCTACAATCTGATGTAAATAAATAAAACAAGAAAGGAGATAGGGTAGGGTGGGGAGACAAAGGATAGACTGTTTGAAGGCCAAAATATCAGGTTATTTACTTACATTGTAGAAGACACGGGAACAAGATGGTAGGCGTAATTACAGCAACCATTCCTGAAGACTGGGGAACTTGTTGGGTCCAAGATAAGAAATTCCAGGTGGTTGTACATGTCTCAATCCTGAGGGTACACAACATGAGGTTGGATTTTATCATAAATATATAAGTCAGTTTATAACGGCTAGAGTTGAAACTGGGTTGAATCTTGGAAACTCTCTTATGCTTCAGAATTAATGCTGCTGTAATTTAGTAAATAGATTTTAGCACCTCACTAGAATAAGCAAAATGTCCAGGTTACTCACTGAGTTTGGAAGATATTATAAAGTGCCAACATTTCATTGCAACCGTTGTCAAACACTTGGATACCACGGCCAGTGCTTTTAGTACAAATACCTTCTTGTTACTTGTAACAAATCAGCTTGAAGTTTTTTTAAAATAGAAAGGAGCTAGAAACAAAGTGTAAATTCTGGAAATTATATTTTGTAATGAGAAAAATGGTACAAGAATACAGTGTGATTTTTAGAAACAAGCAAAGAACAACATATAAGACTTTTATGTAAAAATATTTCCTATATCAGTTTAATTAGGTAACATCTTGTGTCCATTTTAGAGTTTGAAATTTTTAAAAGTGTATATAATAATACAGTGCTAGTTCAAAAGAATTAGGCAACAGCTCACTTCATATCTCAAAGACTTAAATTCTCTTGGCAAATGTGCCTGAAGCAGTTTTTCTCTTGCTCATTATATGATCAAATGATCACATTCTTAGCTATAATCAGACCTGTCAAAACATTAAAGAAGAAGGTAGAAGATTCTGGGCTTATACTTGTAACTTGGAAAATATATTAGTCTTGTAAACTGGTATAGCCAAACTCTACCATTTGTTAGGATGACTACAAAGTCATTTGGCTAAGAGTTTGGGAAAACATGACTCATGGACTGTCCCAGTTTCTTTTTTTCCCTTGAGTGTTATTAAATGAGAATAATATATATTCATGCTACAATCTGATGTAAATAAATAAAACAAGAAAGGAGATAGGGTAGGGTGGGGAGACAAAGGATAGACTGTTTGAAGGCCAAAATATCAGGTTATTTACTTACATTGTAGAAGACACGGGAACAAGATGGTAGGCGTAATTACAGCAACCATTCCTGAAGACTGGGGAACTTGTTGGGTCCAAGATAAGAAATTCCAGGTGGTTGTACATGTCTCAATCCTGAGGGTACACAACATGAGGTTGGATTTTATCATAAATATATAAGTCAGTTTATAACGGCTAGAGTTGAAACTGGGTTGAATCTTGGAAACTCTCTTATGCTTCAGAATTAATGCTGCTGTAATTTAGTAAATAGATTTTAGCACCTCACTAGAATAAGCAAAATGTCCAGGTTACTCACTGAGTTTGGAAGATATTATAAAGTGCCAACATTTCATTGCAACCGTTGTCAAACACTTGGATACCACGGCCAGTGCTTTTAGTACAAATACCTTCTTGTTACTTGTAACAAATCAGCTTGAAGTTTTTTTAAAATAGAAAGGAGCTAGAAACAAAGTGTAAATTCTGGAAATTATATTTTGTAATGAGAAAAAATGTGTACAAGAATACAGTGTGATTTTTAGAAACAAGCAAAGAACAACATTAATTATGGAAAAAAATTAGTAAATAATCAAAAGCCCACACTTTTTAAAACCAAGTATGTAAAAAGCCATCAGATGACTGTGTTTAGAATAATTTATCCATCGTTAAAATTTCTGCAGAAAAATTTTAATTCCACATTATTGTTGTCCTGCTACTTAATGATGTTTCTTAGCCTTCGTGACTGTGTCAGGAGTGTATCTGAAATCATTCGGTTAAAAAAAAAATCACAGTAAGCAAAACATTACTTAGAAGATATGTCTATTGAGACATTATTTTTTGTTATCACTATCTTGTCAAATTTGCTGTCCCTGTCTATTTGGGCTGACATACCAAAATACCACAGACTGGGGAGCTTATAGACACCAGAAATTTCTCACAATTCTGGAACCCCAAGAAAAAGGCACTAGCTTGTTTGTATTCTAGTGAAGGCTCTCCTCCTGGTTCATAGCTGATGACTTCTTGCTGTGTGGAAGGGACTAAAGAGCCCTGTGAAGTCTCTTTTTTAAGGGAATTAATCTCATTCTTGAACATTTACTCTCATGACCTGATCACCTCTCAAAGGCCCCACTTCTCAAGACATCAAATAGGCATTAGCATTTCAACATATTTTTAGGGAGACATAAATAGGATTCTACATTATTCCCCAAATGAAACACTAGACTAAGTATGGCTTGACTCGTTTTTTCAATTATTGGGGTGTTTATTAATAAGATCACAACTAACCTGAACCTATTTTCTTATTAATAAAGTATACTTTCCTACACTTTCCATGAAAACTTTGAGAGTAAATTACAGTTAGTAACAACTGTGCTAATTTTTAAAGTACTTGTTTAAAAAAAAGTTAAAATTCATATTTTGATTGTACTAAATTACTTATATCAAAATTTATTTGAAAAAGTGTTTGTATTTCAGATTAATTAAAATTGTGATAGGGTAGAGAAAAAGACAAAATAGTAAATGATACAAGTTATTTGAGAAGAGCAGGGAAAGAGAAAAAAGGTTGGTGTGAACCCAGATGAAGAGCAAGGTGAGAAGGAAGGTGGCAAGAGACAGAGATGAGCTACATGACATAATGAGAAAAACACAGGGGAAGAAGAAAGATAGGAAAGCAAAAACGGCCACTTGCTCCCTAGATTTGAATATTCCTATTCCAAGATACACATCCATTTCGATTACTCTAAAACCCAAATGCCTCAAGTCTCCCCATTCCTACTTCTGAATGGGGAAAGATAGAGTTAGAAACTGCCCCATCATTTGCAAAAGCTGTATGGGCCATGATATGAAGATTTTATATCCACCAAATCAGAGCCAATAAGTGGGCCCAGGGCATTGAGATAATAGGGATTCTATTTCCACTCCCTCTTAGTTAAATTCACCTCTTTCCCCATCAAGGGATTTCATAAAAACCCTCCCAGTGGAGACAGCTTGACTCTGATTCCAATCTCCGTAAGTTGAGGTACAAAGACGATACTGCATTACTCTTGTCTCTTTAGTTGTAGGCTTAACCTCCGGCCCAGAAGAGCCCCAAACACACCCTTATTACCTTACTTCATTTTTATCTTTGGTTCTTCCTGTGCATTGAGAAATGTTGCTTCTTTGCATATGTTCCAACAAGTCAGAAGATCCCGTTCATACAGCTCTTATAAGGGCTTCTAGAAGAAACAACTCAACACCAATATAGGCAGTAACTTTTTACTGTTTTGAGAGATTTGCCCTTTGCGTAACAATACTTCCAGTTAAAAGCAGCTCGTCTGATCTAAGACATATGTGGGGCTGACTGATAGAGCAACAATAAGGACAAAAATAAAAAGGTTAACATTTTTCTCAGACTGAGCATATATTTACCTTCTGGGATCTCCATTTGCTTTCCTTGTTTAATGTGGAATTATGGGCACATTATCCTCTTTGTCAATTCCTCCTTTCTGCCTGTTGGGCTATCTTATGGAAGTACCTCCCTTGAGTTTTGTGCCAAACCAGAGAAGAGCAGCAAAATTCAATTTTACCAGTTGTTATCCTTGTTGGTATCTCCAGAGAGAAGTTAAATCACATGGGGAACTGTTAGGAGGGCTCTTACCAAAACATGAGGTTTTGTGGAATTTTAAGGGGCCACCTTAGTCGTCCCTAAATAGGAAGATTCAGAGCTGCTAAAATGCTAAAAATGAACCTTCTTCATCAGGTGGCTCACACCCTTGGGCTTGAGCACATTGATAAAGTCTTACCAGCATACCAAGATTTCAATTATTTATCATTCCTCAGACTCTACTGCAAGATAAAAAATCAAGAACATAAGACAGGCTTTAAAAAACCTTTTTCATTTTGCTTTTGTCTCAACACTACAAACTAAGAGAATTTGATATTTCTGACTGATCTTGAAGGAATTCTTATAAACTCAACACTGAGTAATGTATTAAGGCCATCTTCCTTTAAAGCTTGCTACTTCATTTGTCTGCACTCTTCCCTCACAAGGTAGGTTTGTATTTTGTATTAAAAGCTGGTCAATGAAAGCAGTATTTCATTTGAATTTGTAGCATTTTCCACTCTCTGTGTCATGTGGAAGTGAAATTATTGGGGCATGTAATAAATAGCCATAAACTTCTAATACTAATGGATGAAGGAAAATTCCAATAGACATCTCAAATGTGATGGTGGGCTTGAACATGGCATGGGGGACAAAGGATCCCTAAAGCTCCATAAAATGAACTTGCCATTCTAGACGCTCTTTCACATGTCCAGTTCTGGTGACATTTGTAACAAATTTCTTGTGTTAAACTATATTTGTAAAATCAGAGGTGATTACGACTCATGCAGTAGTGGTATACCATGAAGCCAAACAGTCAACCCATGTTTGCCAATGCAATTGAACAGGCGCTATGACTTAATCTTTCATTTCTTGGTCTGATTCCTAAGAAATGCCGGTTTCGAATATGGTGATTGACCATTACTTGGACGGCTTGTGTCATCCATTCTGCACTCTGGAGCAAGCCACAGCTTTCTTCCCTCAAGGATTTTTCTTCTATGAATGGGGGGAGAAACTCTGTCATCATATCTTTAAGATCTGTTTTAAGAGTACAATCAGATATATATGAAAACTGCCTACAGAGAAAAGAGACATCATCCTTAACAAACTGTAGATTCCTCTGTTTTCTGGTCTGGTGGACTACCCAGTTGTGATGGAGGTTTCTCACCACATATACCCACATCTGTGGGTCAGGAAGTGTGACATGTATACACAATGGCTGTGACATCATAAGCCTGACACAGTTCAACAGATTTCTGTATTTGCAAGATGTGTTTGTGTACAGAATTTTCACCAGAAATTTTTTATAGCAAACTTTTTATGTCAGAAGTTTATTTTATTGGTAAAATATTAAATAATATACAGAATTAAAAACTGCACTTACACTTCTGAGAAGAAATAAATCTTGGACAAATTATATGCTTGTTCCTGAGTTTCCCTAAATTTATTCCAGTAGCTGTGCACTCAGACAGTACAAACCTTTATAATATAATCCTTTTCACAAAGTATTACAAAGTTTCTGCAGCTTCTTTAGTTGTACACACATACAGACACACACTCACACATGCATATACGACACCATACACGATACACAATACCCACATACATGCACAGAACATGTATGTGTGTGCATTAAAAACAAATGAAATACAAGTCCCACATTTTAGTCTGCAGTGAGAAAATCGTTAGCGGAGGTCTCCAAATTGGTATAGAGCAGGGTGACTTGTCACACAGCTGCAAAGACTGTTTCAGTATTTCCATAGTAAACCTCATTTTCTGAGGTATGGTATTTGAGCCTTAAAAAAAACTACATTACACTGAGCAAACCTGACATACAAGGTCTGGAATTTTAATTTTACATATATATTTATATATATATATATATATATCTTTTCTTAAACAATAGTTTTTATTTTCCCAAATTATTAGTCTGAAAAAAAAATGAGGTTTACTGGTTTGACTTATTTTTTTTTTCACTTCTAAAACTTAAAATATCCTAGAAACTGTCAAGCAATTAGTTTTTAAAGTAGTCTAATTACCTTTGGTATTGTTAAAAGAAAAAAAAAATCTAAAATGGTCAAGACGTATACTGTACAAAGCAGTAACTGCCTTTAAAAGAAATGCCAAGTAAATGTTATCTTTTTAAACAAAATATGTATTTACATTACAGCAGTTTTACTACAGGGACATAGGTATAAAAAAAGAAAATCAGAATACTACATATAAATATGTAGGATATGAAAAATATCTCTTACTTAAATTTGTATGAAAACAGGAGTGCTCCAAATATTTCTTAAAATTTTCTCCAATAGGTGATAGGTTTTAAAATGGCTGTGACATCATAAGCCTGACACAGTTCAACAGATTTCTGTATTTGCAAGATGTGTTTGTGTACAGAATTTTCACCAGAAATTTTTTATAGCAAACTTTTTATGTCAGAAGTTTATTTTATTGGTAAAATATTAAATAATATACAGAATTAAAAACTGCACTTACACTTCTGAGAAGAAATAAATCTTGGACAAATTATATGCTTGTTCCTGAGTTTCCCTAAATTTATTCCAGTAGCTGTGCACTCAGACAGTACAAACCTTTATAATATAATCCTTTTCACAAAGTATTACAAAGTTTCTGCAGCTTCTTTAGTTGTACACACATACAGACACACACTCACACATGCATATACGACACTCATACACGTATACACAATACCCACATACATGCACAGAACATGTATGTGTGTGCATTAAAAACAAATGAAATACAAGTCCCACATTTTAGTCTGCAGTGAGAAAATCGTTAGCGGAGGTCTCCAAATTGGTATAGAGCAGGGTGACTTGTCACACAGCTGCAAAGACTGTTTCAGTATTTCCATAGTAAACCTCATTTTCTGAGGTATGGTATTTGAGCCTTAAAAAAAACTACATTACACTGAGCAAACCTGACATACAAGGTCTGGAATTTTAATTTTACATATATATTTATATATATATATATATTTTCTTTTCTTAAACAATAGTTTTTATTTTCCCAAATTATTAGTCTGAAAAAAAAATGAGGTTTACTGGTTTGACTTATTTTTTTTTTCACTTCTAAAACTTAAAATATCCTAGAAACTGTCAAGCAATTAGTTTTTAAAGTAGTCTAATTACCTTTGGTATTGTTAAAAGAAAAAAAAAATCTAAAATGGTCAAGACGTATACTGTACAAAGCAGTAACTGCCTTTAAAAGAAATGCCAAGTAAATGTTATCTTTTTAAACAAAATATGTATTTACATTACAGCAGTTTTACTACAGGGACATAGGTATAAAAAAAGAAAATCAGAATACTACATATAAATATGTAGGATATGAAAAATATCTCTTACTTAAATTTGTATGAAAACAGGAGTGCTCCAAATATTTCTTAAAAATTTTCTCCAATAGGTGATAGGTGTTTAAAATTGAGCTAAGTGCTTTTATTTTAAAGTTCATTTCCAAAAAGAAAAAAGAGAAATAAAAAAATATTAGGTTCTTAATTTAAAACACTGAGCAAGGGTATAAGAAAAAATCAGTCTCTAAGAATTTCAACTTTAGGACACATTTCTCAGGCAAAAGATCACTAATTTTAACACAAATTTAGTCTAAATAAAGATACCATGAGATTAAACCAGTGGTTTCCACATTTGCTAATCTTTTGACTGTGGTGTGTTTTTTTCTTTTTTTGCTTGTTGTATCCTTTAACTCACATATACCAAAATTTTCAAGAGTTTCTTTTGTCTTTAACGAAAGAATAAGAAAAATAACCATCGTTTTTAAGACTTCAAGGAAAGTATTGCACTTTTACAGAAAGCAAATAAAACATCTTTTAAACTAAATAGCAGAAGCAATCGTTCTGGGATTGCAAATAACACATGGTCTAAAAGGTTCAATTATTAAGAGCAAATGTGGAGCCTGGAGAGCCCACTCCAAACCTGGAATATTATTATAGTAATGTTAAAGCATTTTTTCCCAGCTGGGAGACAGTTAAGACTTTTTGCTTAAGATTTTTAATATCTTTCTAAATTCTTGCAAAGTATTGTTTAATCTCTCATAATACACATTTTTGGAGGAAAATCTGAACACAAAATCCAGCAAAAAAGAAAGGCAAACATATCATGTTCTTATGATTAAATAATCTTTTAAGTCATATTTTAGGTACCCAATATTTGAAAATGAAAGTAACACATGGATTATATACCTTACTAGTTTTAATCCAACTACTTTAAAAAAATGTAAAACTAAACACTTGAGTATAAAAATATGTATTTACATTACAGCAGTTTTACTACAGGGACATAGGTATAAAAAAAGAAAATCAGAATACTACATATAAATATGTAGGATATGAAAAATATCTCTTACTTAAATTTGTATGAAAACAGGAGTGCTCCAAATATTTCTTAAAAATTTTCTCCAATAGGTGATAGGTGTTTAAAATTGAGCTAAGTGCTTTTATTTTAAAGTTCATTTCCAAAAAGAAAAAAGAGAAATAAAAAAATATTAGGTTCTTAATTTAAAACACTGAGCAAGGGTATAAGAAAAAATCAGTCTCTAAGAATTTCAACTTTAGGACACATTTCTCAGGCAAAAGATCACTAATTTTAACACAAATTTAGTCTAAATAAAGATACCATGAGATTAAACCAGTGGTTTCCACATTTGCTAATCTTTTGACTGTGGTGTGTTTTTTTCTTTTTTTGCTTGTTGTATCCTTTAACTCACATATACCAAAATTTTCAAGAGTTTCTTTTGTCTTTAACGAAAGAATAAGAAAAATAACCATCGTTTTTAAGACTTCAAGGAAAGTATTGCACTTTTACAGAAAGCAAATAAAACATCTTTTAAACTAAATAGCAGAAGCAATCGTTCTGGGATTGCAAATAACACATGGTCTAAAAGGTTCAATTATTAAGAGCAAATGTGGAGCCTGGAGAGCCCACTCCAAACCTGGAATATTATTATAGTAATGTTAAAGCATTTTTTCCCAGCTGGGAGACAGTTAAGACTTTTTGCTTAAGATTTTTAATATCTTTCTAAATTCTTGCAAAGTATTGTTTAATCTCTCATAATACACATTTTTGGAGGAAAATCTGAACACAAAATCCAGCAAAAAAGAAAGGCAAACATATCATGTTCTTATGATTAAATAATCTTTTAAGTCATATTTTAGGTACCCAATATTTGAAAATGAAAGTAACACATGGATTATATACCTTACTAGTTTTAATCCAACTACTTTAAAAAAATGTAAAACTAAACACTTGAGTATAAAAATATGTCAGCAGATTTACAGCCAACAAAAATCATACACAAAAAATTAAGACTTAAGAGACCTATGAATTGTATATAAAAGTTGAGCTAGTCCTCAAACTGGTAGGGGGAAGGAGGCAGAGATGTCCAAGAGACAGTGATGGAGGGAACATGGACAGAAAAATGTAAAGAGATGGAGAGAGCAGACAAAAGTTAAGAAATCACAAAAAGCTTTGTTACACAGAAGGGGACATGATTTATGTTCAATATCCAAGAGTGCTTGACAGTCAAAATGTTTTATCACAGTTTCAGAAACTGAAGTACTTAAAAAACACACACAAACACACTAAAGAATAATAAAAAACAAAACCCAGAGTCCTTCCCTTGCTACAGTGTATTCGTTAATAAAAAAAATCCACTTCTAGTAAATTAAGTAGACTCCTGATAAGTGCATAGTTGGGGAACCAGTGCTCTCCACCCAATGAAGAAGCTTTTCTTACTGTGTGTCACTTGAGGTAATTTGAAGGGCCCGATTAACTGCAAACTGACTAATGTGAACCTATACGAAGTTTTATGCTGTTTTTTATGTGGCTTAGCAGAGGGCCTCTAAATTTTATATTTTATTCACAATAAAAAGGGCATCTTAGAAAACTAGTCATTCATGTACCATTCGCTGTATGGGATAAAGATTAATTCACAAAAATTTATACAGAAAATATACAAATGTAATGTTATGAGAGAAAAATCCCATCAACAGAATTATGAACTTATTTCTAAAGAGTGTGCGTGAAAAATATCCACAAACTTACAGTACAGCAAGAGAAAATTAAAAGGCTAGAAATATAATGTTACATAAAAACCTTACGGAAATTCCAAAATTTTAAGTTTCTGCAATAAATGTAAAAATATTCAAGGTGTCATTATTTGGCCTAGCAATACACTACGATAAAAAGAAAGACTAGCATATCACAGCTTCTTGGTCATATGACATTTGCTTTGAATAACAAGCAGCTCATTTTTTTTTTTTTTTTTTACAAAAGCTGTCATATTCTAACACATCCATTGCAAGTAATACACAACCATGGTAGGAAACCATTTGAGATTATGCTTTGGAGAACAGCAATGTGATACTACTGACCAGTTTTGTTTTGTTCAAGGAGAATTAATGATCTGCTTCTTTACATCATTCCACAAAACATTAACAGGTCCTAAGACTAGCAGAACATTAGTCTACAGGTTAAATTCCAAAACAATACTGTATTTTATTGACCCCAAATTCCACTAATAAAGCCTTGTTTGACACTAGAACTTATCCTTCCTTAAAAACAAAACAAAAATGCATACCATAATGCAATTCACAGCTACAATTTCCCTCCACCTCTTATATTACCAGCATAATCTTATAATGGTATTGAGAAATACTATCAAACTAAAAAGATATCAACATCTGGTTTCAAAGTTTCCTTTTACTTTACTCAGATGAGCTGAAAGTCTCTGTATGGGAAATTCCTCTTTTTGACCTAAGAGCATGAAGATGAATTATATAGTAATTAACTTTAAGTGATTTTTAAAAATACATAATAAAAGTGTTGTAGAGCTAAACAGCTAACCAACACTCTCTCAATGCATTTTAAAAAGGCACCAATATAAATAAATTTCTTAAGCATTTAATACATTAAATTCAGGATCTTATGACCAGTTACTGTATATTTTAATTATTTTGCAGAAACTGGAGGTTTAAAAACATTTCTAAGATAACTTTCATATATATAAACTTTGATTTCACCCCCATTCATTTTTTTCTTTTGCACTTGGGGGATTTTGTTTTAGAATAATTTCATAGAGATAGTACTTACTAAAATAATATATAAAATATAACTAAAGATGACTACAAATATAACATCCCTTTTTGTAAAATGAGTAATTCAAAATTAAAAAATAATGTAGCCAGTACCTCCTATAATCTAAGTTCTACCTTGAAACCAGGGGCATATATATAGTTTATTATTTGTATTCTTACAGCCTTTTCTGTTCTTAGGAATCACTTTAAAGATAACAAAATAAAACATTATTTTCATATAAATTCCTTCACTGATGTAAATTTTGTCAAATATTTATAAAATATCATAAACAATTTATAGTTTTGTGATGTCTATGACCGAGACACAAAAACCATAAATGAAAACCATACCAATCTCACTAAAACGTTCCTATCTTTCTCCATTTGCCAACAACTAAAAGTTGAAACTTCTCTGTATCTTCCTATTCGAAAGTAATTTGTATTTCTTTCACATTGGAGGTTATATGAAGTCAGCTCAACACTTTCTTGATTTTGATTCAATGTTTGATTTGTTCTGGAAGTACAGAGTAAATACTTGAGATTTAAGTTGAACAGTTGTGACTAGTCCTAAAGATAAACTAGTAACTTTACTACTTCTCTATACAGTCTGGTAAAGGAAACCTACTAAGTTGCTCAGGGATTAACTATATTTTTAACTCTCTATAGGCTCCTGCAACACATCTGATCATTCTAATTGCTTTTCTTCATCAATTTGCTTGAAAAGAATATGCAGGTATCTGATGATGCATGCACTCAGTTGCTTTTCTGTATGCAGGAGACACTCCCTGCTTTTAGTCAAATATGAATCCTTTTTTCTTATTCTTCCATTTTGTCCCTCCAGAAAATTCTCAATGGAATGTTTTGACAACTTGAAATCTCTTCCAGTTTGCTTTCTGGTCAGTTTCATGATTGTAAAACCTAGATTAGAATGGCTTTTAAAAGTGATTGACCACTTTTAGAGAGAGGCCATACATTTCTCTAACATGAGCTGGAGATAAAATTCTGGGCAAAATTAGGGCAAAACTAGGGCAAAACAAAGTGATGTTTTTATTTTTAAACTTTTTGATTTAAAAACCCCATTCATTTTTTCTTTTGCACTTGGGGAAAAATTTTCGAGTAACTTACTAAAATAATATATAAAATATAACTAAAGATGACTACAAATATAACATCCCTTTTTGTAAAATGAGTAATTCAAAATTAAAAAATAATGTAGCCAGTACCTCCTATAATCTAAGTTCTACCTTGAAACCAGGGGCATATATATAGTTTATTATTTGTATTCTTACAGCCTTTTCTGTTCTTAGGAATCACTTTAAAGATAACAAAATAAAACATTATTTTCATATAAATTCCTTCACTGATGTAAATTTTGTCAAATATTTATAAAATATCATAAACAATTTATAGTTTTGTGATGTCTATGACCGAGACACAAAAACCATAAATGAAAACCATACCAATCTCACTAAAACGTTCCTATCTTTCTCCATTTGCCAACAACTAAAAGTTGAAACTTCTCTGTATCTTCCTATTCGAAAGTAATTTGTATTTCTTTCACATTGGAGGTTATATGAAGTCAGCTCAACACTTTCTTGATTTTGATTCAATGTTTGATTTGTTCTGGAAGTACAGAGTAAATACTTGAGATTTAAGTTGAACAGTTGTGACTAGTCCTAAAGATAAACTAGTAACTTTACTACTTCTCTATACAGTCTGGTAAAGGAAACCTACTAAGTTGCTCAGGGATTAACTATATTTTTAACTCTCTATAGGCTCCTGCAACACATCTGATCATTCTAATTGCTTTTCTTCATCAATTTGCTTGAAAAGAATATGCAGGTATCTGATGATGCATGCACTCAGTTGCTTTTCTGTATGCAGGAGACACTCCCTGCTTTTAGTCAAATATGAATCCTTTTTTCTTATTCTTCCATTTTGTCCCTCCAGAAAATTCTCAATGGAATGTTTTGACAACTTGAAATCTCTTCCAGTTTGCTTTCTGGTCAGTTTCATGATTGTAAAAACCTAGATTAGAATGGCTTTTAAAAAGTGATTGACCACTTTTAGAGAGAGGCCATACATTTCTCTAACATGAGCTGGAGATAAAATTCTGGGCAAAATTAGGGCAAAACTAGGGCAAAACAAAGTGATGAATTTTTACCAAACTGGAAAATACAGAGGCTAACCCATTTTCATGCCCCTCAAACACTGTAATGTGAAGTCTCACCTAAATAAACTGATCATAAAATTGTTACATAAAACTTCCTATTTGGTGTCTGACCCTCATATTTATTTTTAGGTGCAACCATCTTGCATATTTCCTTTTGTGTAGAAGCATGAGAATATAGCCATCCAGAGTTTCCCAGAAAGCATTGTGTCTATAATAATTCTATCTAATCTGCATACTTGAATTGACCTTGTCCTCATTTGTCCCTGCCACACCCTGAGCCATCTTTATCCCTAGTTGTTCCTCCAATGAAGCTAAGAAGGTACAAGTAATACACTTGTAGCAACTGTATTCTCCAAGGTATTAAGTCCCTTCAACAAAAAGATTTTCAAAAAGATGAAATCAGAAAGGGAGTGTGCATTTGTACTGTCCTCTTTGCGGGTAATCTACACTCTGTAGGTCCTCTAAACTCAGTTTCATTCCATGGCAGGTAAGTGCATGATTTTTCATACACTAAATAAAAAAAAATACATAAATAAAAAATAAAACAGTAAGCAGGAAAAAAAATTCATAGGTGATGCCAGCAGAAATTCACACATAGCCAAAGTTATGAACATACTGACTGCCAGCCAAATGTTTCCTTAAATTACAGCAAAACACAAAATCACTGACCTTAAATTATTTACCTCCCTCCAAAAGGAAAATAAAAAAAATCAAATTCCAATTATTTACGAGTGGTTAGGATGGGTGGGGAAAAAAAGGTTCAAAGATACGTGTCACCTCTGAATACATTGTGTGCTTCCAACACAGTCGTGTATCAGAGCATGCAGGGAAAATGCTGATAGTTAACGTTCTAAACATTTTTCATTCTCCATTTTGGTACTTTCTCTTAGATGTAAAGGAATAGTTTGGATATTTCTCCAGAAACAATTGTCACAGAGGGCCAGTGAAAGAGAGTTGAGTTGTAGCCATTTTTGCCTCGATCTAGCTGTGTCAGTGCTTAGGCAATGATTATGCTAGCAGATGGCAAACTAGAAAATGAGTGAAGAAAAGTAATGGAGGCAGATATGCCTATCCGTCTATAGTTCTCTAGTGTTGCTAATTTAAAGCATCATTCTGTCCTTAGAAACACAGTTTTAACCTCTCATTTAATGACTTTTTCAAGAGCAGTTATCACTTACTGCTTACTATTTTAGTATTCAGAAATGGTTATCAGATGCTCCAGTCATGGTCAGGCCCATCTTCCCTTAGCACAAGCAGTGAATTCTCCCTCCAAGTGGACCCTCAGCAAATGAATTGAATCAGTTTCACTCAGTTCCTCCTCTATAATGCTGTCAGACTGCAAAGAAAAAAGAGAGCACCCATCGAGATGAAATTAAAGTCCGTACATGAAATATGGCAACGTTGTGTAGCAATTAAAAGAAGAAAAATTCTGTAGCAAGGGATTGAGATTCATTTCTGACAACAGCTTATATATATTAATAGTTTTGTGTTTTCAAGACAGAAAAATGTGGACATGAATACTTCAGCTTGGAGGTTTGGTCATATTCTAGACTCCAAGAAGGGTAAAAATAAGCTTTTGTTTTTGTCTGTTTATGTATAGTTTATGTACCAGTTACAAAGAAGTTCCCTTTTCCTTGTACCAAAACTGGTAAATATTATTATTGAAGAAATACTAGAATAAATAGCCCTAGTTCCATAACCTTATGGGGTTCAAGTTACCATACTCAGGTCAAATTAGCAATTGCTTTGAGGAGATCTCTGAAATGGCCTACAGCAAGATTTTAAAGACCTTCCACTAGAAGACTAAAAGATGAACAGACTATGGCCAAAACACTGGGTGGTCACAGCTTGAAAAAAACCAATGAAAAGAGAAATATCAGAAAAGGGATTTCTAAGTGTTTTTTCCCCCTACTGTTAACCTAATTATATTGATATTTTTCTGCTGACTGGTTAACACTGATTAAATGCTCATAAAGTGACAATTGTAATCATACTTTTAGAAAGGAATATGTTTACTATGCTACCATCACATTACAGCTGCAAAAGAAAACTTCCCAAACAAATTTAAGAAAAGTAGAGGTCCCTTCTGGAAACTACTAAATGCCTCTTTGCCACTCTTAGACCATATGTTATTCTGAAAACTAGATAAAAATACTATTTGTTAAAGGTGTTCAAAGTAAGGCTGCCAGGGTGTCTATAAAATGCCAGTCATCAAAACTATGGAAAAACAGTGCTTAAGTTTAGAAAAATAAGATCATAGGACCTCAGATGTATTGTAGTTGTCCTTAACTACCTGTAGTTTAAAAGTTTTGCTGTATGGTACAGGGTACAACATCCCGTATTATAAATTCCATAGGGGAAGCAGACATACAACCCATAACAACAACTCATCCAAGAAGTTATCATGGAAAATAACATGTATGTGTTCCATGATCTCTTGAGGAAAAGAAAAACAGTTTACATGTTGAAACAAGCTCTTCTTTGCACAGTAAAATTACTTATCCCATTTTAGACTGTGAAAAGTCCTACCCAGAAAATGCTAATCCTTCCTGCCTTCAATCATAATCCTGAACATCAGTGGCAAATTAGAATCCTTAAGTGAATCTTTATGAATCAAGTGATTATTGTTTTTCTCAAAGCATGATATACCTTATATCTATGCATGGCAGAAATGAACTGCTCTTAAATTCCCACCCAATTAACAAGCCAAGCTGTCAAGAAACAATATCCCCTGTCCCTTCTCTCTTCCATTTCTTCCTTATTGTAATTAGGCAGAGCAAATGACACTGCATCTACAAAATAAGAATGAATGACAGTAATAATATTAAAAAAAAAAAAAAGGTATGTCAACATTTGAGGAAGGTGGGATTGTAAGTGCAGTATTTCTTCATGTGCAGTTCATTACTTCATAGGGGTCCCCTTTGGAATGAAAAGGCCTAGTGGAATGTGTGCTCCCCTCGAACAATGTGTGATGAAAACTCGTAACGGTCCTGGCTTCTGTAGCCGCAGATGTTGCATTCCAGTGGGTCCCGGTAGCCATGGCAACCCATATGAATGGTATACATGACATGGTCTAGGAAAAGGACTCGGCAGTGCTCACACTTGAAGGCCCTAATCTGTTCTCCTTCTCCATTGAAGACCTTGTAGATGTCCTTCAGTGAGCCCTTCGGTGCTTTGGTGGTATCCAAAGTCTTGGCATCCTCCTTCATGTAAGCTGGGCTTTGTTTCCTCTTGGGGTTTAAGGCAGGGTTTCCTTGGTAGGACTGATGGTCCTCGTGGCTGCTTTCTGAGTCAGTAGAATCTAGGCAGCTATTGCTGGAGAGGCTCTTTCTTGGGGTCGACTCTTTGGCTGATGAGAGAGATAGGACCTCAGATGTATTGTAGTTGTCCTTAACTACCTGTAGTTTAAAAGTTTTGCTGTATGGTACAGGGTACAACATCCCGTATTATAAATTCCATAGGGAAGCAGACATACAACCCATAACAACAACTCATCCAAGAAGTTATCATGGAAAATAACATGTATGTGTTCCATGATCTCTTGAGGAAAAGAAAAACAGTTTACATGTTGAAACAAGCTCTTCTTTGCACAGTAAAATTACTTATCCCATTTTAGACTGTGAAAAGTCCTACCCAGAAAATGCTAATCCTTCCTGCCTTCAATCATAATCCTGAACATCAGTGGCAAATTAGAATCCTTAAGTGAATCTTTATGAATCAAGTGATTATTGTTTTTCTCAAAGCATGATATACCTTATATCTATGCATGGCAGAAATGAACTGCTCTTAAATTCCCACCCAATTAACAAGCCAAGCTGTCAAGAAACAATATCCCCTGTCCCTTCTCTCTTCCATTTCTTCCTTATTGTAATTAGGCAGAGCAAATGACACTGCATCTACAAAATAAGAATGAATGACAGTAATAATATTAAAAAAAAAAAAAAAAGGTATGTCAACATTTGAGGAAGGTGGGATTGTAAGTGCAGTATTTCTTCATGTGCAGTTCATTACTTCATAGGGGTCCCCTTTGGAATGAAAAGGCCTAGTGGAATGTGTGCTCCCCTCGAACAATGTGTGATGAAAACTCGTAACGGTCCTGGCTTCTGTAGCCGCAGATGTTGCATTCCAGTGGGTCCCGGTAGCCATGGCAACCCATATGAATGGTATACATGACATGGTCTAGGAAAAGGACTCGGCAGTGCTCACACTTGAAGGCCCTAATCTGTTCTCCTTCTCCATTGAAGACCTTGTAGATGTCCTTCAGTGAGCCCTTCGGTGCTTTGGTGGTATCCAAAGTCTTGGCATCCTCCTTCATGTAAGCTGGGCTTTGTTTCCTCTTGGGGTTTAAGGCAGGGTTTCCTTGGTAGGACTGATGGTCCTCGTGGCTGCTTTCTGAGTCAGTAGAATCTAGGCAGCTATTGCTGGGAGAGGCCTCTCTTTCTTGGGGTCGACTCTTTGGTCTGATGAGAGAGATGGGGCCATCCATGTTGTTTTCATGACTGTCGGAGGTTTCCCTGCTAATGGGTCTTTCTATCCTATTTGGATGATAGACCTGAGAATAAGCTGAGCTTATAACCGGGGCCACCTCAGCGATTGTGCTTGGCGGGTGCTGCATCAGAGGGTGAAGGGCCTCAGCTCCAAGGTAGGTGATTGCATTGTTGATGGCTTGGTCCATCATATGAGACTGCATCAACTCAGCCTCCTTCTCATATGTTAAGTTCATATCAAAGTGAATGTCTGGGTAGCTGAATCGCATGAGCTTTTCCCCTGGAAATGGAGAGGGGGAGAAAAGCAAAAAAAGAATACAACATAATGAGTGGTTGGACTAAAGACATAAAAGTACAAAATTAACTAATCACTTCCATTTTTCATATTATGGTATATCTTATTCTTTTAATCAAGTTATTTAGACTTTTAAATTCTGTTTGGACTTAACAAATAAATACTCTTAATCTACAGAGAGAATTAGTAATAAAAATTTCACAAGCCATGTGCAATTTTTCTAGTGCCATCATGAAAATGCATCTAGTCTGAAAGGTATGATTGAGTGTGTCTTATCTTATTTTCATTCTTAATCAAAGTTTCCAGTTGTCTAGAGCTCAGAAACTATAGGAAAAAAAAGAAACACCAGGCAAAAATAGTCAGAGATTACACTTGTTTGCATATTTTAAACATCAGTGGTCAAGCCTCATAATGGTGGGAGTGAACCGGGTATTAACACCTGTTCTCTCACTATTGTGTACAGTTAATTTTGGCTGATTTAGCTGCTATATTAGAGAAAGATTAGAGATCCAATACATGTCATCCTGGAAAAATTTTAAATGCCACAATTAAAATACGGTTAATACTTCTATTGTCTGATAAATTGAATGAGTTTTTAAGGCCACATAAAAATAGGGTATTTCCCAAAGCACTTATTGTAAACTTAGAAAATCTTATGCTTCATTGCTTTGCTTCTTGAAATGCATAATCATTCATTTTTGTATCATCCCTTTCTGATTTAGACACATGTGCAAGGGTGCTGGTAACGTATGTATACTCACTGTTAGTTTCTTATACATTTTCTTGACTGAAAGAGATTTGTAGTTTCGGTTTTAACATTTACTTCAGCTAATTTAATTTGACTTCAATATTTGATGTCAAAATCATATAGAAGCTTAACTATTAAAGAGCATGGTGCATAAGATAGTAGTTGAAGCTCTTCTTCAAATATTGCCAGCTTTGGATAGAATATTTTATTTTTTGAAAATTCTGCCACTAAACGTGTTTTCCTGCTAATATCTAGTTATTTGATTAATATGTAATGCTGATCCACAGAATTATACTCTGGAAAAACACTTTCATGTAGCTAATAGTTAAGGTTTGAATAGGTCCCCTAAATGAGATGAAGGTATTGATCAGAGTAATTGAAAAAAATTGTGATGAGTCATTATTTTGTAGCATACAATTCAGATACTGCAATGTCAAGATTTTAAAAGTCAAGCTAGACAAGCCTAATCTACATTCGCAAAGAGTTTACAGTTTAGAGGGAGTGACAACAACTTAAGAATTACTTATAATACAGTGTGATATGTGGTATGGGGTCAACTAAGAGGAATATCTAACTCATAGCATTAATAAAAGAAAACTTCTTAAAGAAAGTGGCATCACAGAATGGAGGTGATGACAAAAGTTAGCCAATAAAGGAATGGTGAGGCTTGGAATAGCTGCTAGGAAAGCTGAGAGGCAAGAGGGCATGACTCATTCTAGGGATTGCTTAACTTTGCAAATGGCTGAGAATGAAAATAGCTGAGAAAGATGGCATCTGATAATTCAGCGCTTATTCAACAGCTAAGGAATATGAAACTTAACCTGAGAGCACTAAGAATTGAAAAGGTTAAACAGGGAAGTGACTTAACTAGATAATTACATATAGCAAGATGGTTTAGGAAATTGTTGCTACAGAGATGTATAGGTCACGGGTGGCTTCAACTAGTAGAGTGGCAGTAGAAATGTAGAAAATTGGATGTAATGGAGAGAACTATAGAAAATGTTGCTAGAAATTGTTGATTATCCAGAAAAATAATGTGAAAAAGAAAGAGGTTAAGTATTAAGCCCAGGTTTCTGGCCTGGGAAACTTAGTGGATGGCAGTGGGATAGAAAAGATGGTGAATTCAGATTGGGGAAGACTATGAGTAATAGTCATGTCTAATAAGTTACTGAGATACAGTCTAAGTCAGGAGAGAGATTTGGGCTTGAGATACAGATATGAGAGTCATCAGTTGATAGGAAGTAACTTCTGAAGCCATGGGAATAGATGATATCACAAAGGCATAGGTAAAGTATGAAAAAGAGAAGGTCAAAAATAGAAATAGAATGTGTTAAAAAATAATAATAATAATACAGAAAGAAGCTGAAAGAACATCAAGATTTTTACATCTGCCCATAGACTAGGGCAAGTTGGAGGCCCATGTTTAGAGAGCCCTGGGCCTTGTTCGTCACGGAATGAAGAATGTGTAGGGCCAAGGGCATGTGCTGATCTTAAGCTTTCACTCTAGATCATACTCTAGGATGCCAGAATTCCTTGTCCAAATGGCCCAGAGCTTGTACGGAGGTATGCAGAGCCCTCTCCATAGGATTCATTCTCCTTAGTACCAACTTTTTTGCTGGTATGTACACTCTAAGGCCTGAAAAAGGGTTGGAACACTACTCTTTTTGTGCTGTGAGTGGTGTGTGATGGGAAAAGAATATGAATGTGCAGACCTAAATGTCTACACATACATGCATGAGGCCCCTCTTTGGTGCTGGACAGAATCCGGAGTGGATTTAAAAGAAGACTGGCTGCAGAGCAGAAAGTGGTGGTCCTGCTCATGCCTTCAAAGTCTGACATGGAACTTTTGGGAATCTGAGAGTTCTATCAGTCTTCCAGATTAGGAGGTTAGAATACAAGAGCTTTTAAAACTGATTTATAAAATCAAAATATTTAGGCATATGAATTAAGTCCTCCATTAGTACTGTTGATCCATTTACATAACTTTTAGGGGTAAATCTGTAAATAAGATTGAGAAGGAGCATCAGAGAAGCTGTAAGAAATGCAACAGAGATCGGTGTCATAGAAAGCAAGGAGAGTGCTTCTAAGGGTATTAACTATTCAGTAGCACAGACAGGCTCTAGGAGTGTGTAAGATGGTATAAGAGTCCTATGGACTGGGGACTATGAGTAATAGTCATGTCTAATAAGTTACTGAGATACAGTCTAAGTCAGGAGAGAGATTTGGGCTTGAGATACAGATATGAGAGTCATCAGTTGATAGGAAGTAACTTCTGAAGCCATGGGAATAGATGATATCACAAAGGCATAGGTAAAGTATGAAAAAGAGAAGGTCAAAAATAGAAATAGAATGTGTTAAAAAATAATAATAATAATACAGAAAGAAGCTGAAAGAACATCAAGATTTTTACATCTGCCCATAGACTAGGGCAAGTTGGAGGCCCATGTTTAGAGAGCCCTGGGCCTTGTTCGTCACGGAATGAAGAATGTGTAGGGCCAAGGGCATGTGCTGATCTTAAGCTTTCACTCTAGATCATACTCTAGGATGCCAGAATTCCTTGTCCAAATGGCCCAGAGCTTGTACGGAGGTATGCAGAGCCCTCTCCATAGGATTCATTCTCCTTAGTACCAACTTTTTTGCTGGTATGTACACTCTAAGGCCTGAAAAAGGGTTGGAACACTACTCTTTTTGTGCTGTGAGTGGTGTGTGATGGGAAATGAATATGAATGTGCAGACCTAAATGTCTACACATACATGCATGAGGCCCCTCTTTGGTGCTGGACAGAATCCGGAGTGGATTTAAAAGAAGACTGGCTGCAGAGCAGAAAGTGGTGGTCCTGCTCATGCCTTCAAAGTCTGACATGGAACTTTTGGGAATCTGAGAGTTCTATCAGTCTTCCAGATTAGGAGGTTAGAATACAAGAGCTTTTAAAACTGATTTATAAAATCAAAATATTTAGGCATATGAATTAAGTCCTCCATTAGTACTGTTGATCCATTTACATAACTTTTAGGGGTAAATCTGTAAATAAGATTGAGAAGGAGCATCAGAGAAGCTGTAAGAAATGCAACAGAGATCGGTGTCATAGAAAGCAAGGAGAGTGCTTCTAAGGGTATTAACTATTCAGTAGCACAGACAGGCTCTAGGAGTGTGTAAGATGGTATAAGAGTCCTATGGACTTGGGACTATGAAGACTAATGTCAGTAAAGCATGAGGACAAAAGCCAGGCTGTACAGACTGGAGAATAAGTAGAAAGAAATTATAGAAAGCAAGCACAGAGAACTCTTTCAACCACTCCATCTTTGAAGAGAAGGATAGAGTAGGTAGTAGTTGAAAAGAGACTTCAGTTTGAGGCTAGATTTTTTTTTTTTTTTTAATGATGAGAATTTATCACAATGAATGCCAAAAGAAAAAAGGCCAATAGAAGGAACATATTAAGAACACAGGTGAGAAAGGGAGAAAATAATTGTGTAAGTTATCTGGGGGTCTGGGATGGGAGAACTCCAGATAACAAGAGAAGGAATTAATCAGAAAGAGGAATGCTGCTTTCATTCATGAAAGACGAGTATTCATGTGGGGGCATGTGGTCTTATAGGATTAGTGATAGTTGAAATCATCTCAACTTCTTTTATTTCCTATGAATCTAGATATAATATCACCAAGAAGTGAGATACCATATTTTGGGAGAGATGGATTAAAGAAGCCTGCTATGTAGTAGGGACAGGACAAATGGTATTTGATATCAGTTATTTATTTACAGTGAGCCAATTTATAAGGCTGTAGGATTTCCTTTAAAATTACTAGCAGTTATGTAGCTATGTAAAAAAGACTCAGTTTGCTTCATTAGAGGGTTGGTGTTTTACCAGTCGAAAGACAGAAGGAAAATAAGACAACAGAGTTATGGATCCTAGACTGGAAAATAGAGGATGAAACAAATATATAGCAAATTTAAGGATCAATGGCCTGGAGGGCTTCATAAAATCAAAGGAAAGTATTTAACTGAGGAACACGATAAAAATAAATTTATACTAAGTGTGGAATGATAAAATTTCTCATTTTAAAATACATCATAAAAAACTACTATGCAATTGTTTGTTGTATGGGGAAAATTTTAGGGTAAATCTGTAAATAAGATTGAGAAGGAGCATCAGAGAAGCTGTAAGAAATGCAACAGAGATCGTGTCATAGAAAGCAAGGAGAGTGCTTCTAAGGGTATTAACTATTCAGTAGCACAGACAGGCTCTAGGAGTGTGTAAGATGGTATAAGAGTCCTATGGACTTGGGACTATGAAGACTAATGTCAGTAAAGCATGAGGACAAAAGCCAGGCTGTACAGACTGGAGAATAAGTAGAAAGAAATTATAGAAAGCAAGCACAGAGAACTCTTTCAACCACTCCATCTTTGAAGAGAAGGATAGAGTAGGTAGTAGTTGAAAAGAGACTTCAGTTTGAGGCTAGATTTTTTTTTTTTTTTTAATGATGAGAATTTATCACAATGAATGCCAAAAGAAAAAAGGCCAATAGAAGGAACATATTAAGAACACAGGTGAGAAAGGGAGAAAATAATTGTGTAAGTTATCTGGGGGTCTGGGATGGGAGAACTCCAGATAACAAGAGAAGGAATTAATCAGAAAGAGGAATGCTGCTTTCATTCATGAAAGACGAGTATTCATGTGGGGGCATGTGGTCTTATAGGATTAGTGATAGTTGAAATCATCTCAACTTCTTTTATTTCCTATGAATCTAGATATAATATCACCAAGAAGTGAGATACCATATTTTGGGAGAGATGGATTAAAGAAGCCTGCTATGTAGTAGGGACAGGACAAATGGTATTTGATATCAGTTATTTATTTACAGTGAGCCAATTTATAAGGCTGTAGGATTTCCTTTAAAATTACTAGCAGTTATGTAGCTATGTAAAAAAGACTCAGTTTGCTTCATTAGAGGGTTGGTGTTTTACCAGTCGAAAGACAGAAGGAAAATAAGACAACAGAGTTATGGATCCTAGACTGGAAAATAGAGGATGAAACAAATATATAGCAAATTTAAGGATCAATGGCCTGGAGGGCTTCATAAAATCAAAGGAAAGTATTTAACTGAGGAACACGATAAAAATAAATTTATACTAAGTGTGGAATGATAAAATTTCTCATTTTAAAATACATCATAAAAAACTACTATGCAATTGTTTGTTGTATAGGTGACCCTTGAACAACAATGGGTTTGAACTATGCAGGTCCACTTTTAGCAGGATTTTTTAAATACTATGGTACTATGGGTTGGTTGAATCTATGGATGCAGAATGGTGGATATGGAGAACTGTGTATAAGGAGGATCATCTGTAAGTCATATGCAAAGTTTCCACTGCATGAGGGCCACTGCCCCAACCCCTGTGTTATTCAAGGATCAGCTGTGTATTACCACTAGGACAAAATCCAGATAAAGATACTGTCAACTTCTAATAAAAATCTGATGTCCTTCTTTTAGAATCATAATGTTTGTTAAAAAACACATCTCTCTTTTCTAAGGGGTGTAGCATCTCTAAGTCATAGGAAACATGGAAACATTACAAAGACCAGAACTAAGTAAATTTAGAAAATATAATAATAATAAATTTCTTATTTTTCCAAAGACACTAGTGTCTAGTTGAGACATAGACATTTAATGGATATCCATCAAGTTAATCAATTTTAAAACAGATAAATTGACATTTTAAAAATGTTATTTAAAAACAGGAAGAAAGAAAGAAATAAGAGCAACTTAGGCCCCAAGACAATCCTGAATATACTCTTGGGGGCTAGTTTTAAACTATGCATGTGTGCTCAGTCGTGTCCAACTCTGTGTAACCCTATGGACCATAGCCTTCCAGGCTCCTCTGCCCATGAGATTTTCAAGGCTGTCATGCTCTCCTCTGGGGGATCTTCCCAACTTGGGGATCGAACCTGCATCTCTTATGTCTCCTTCTTTGGCAGGCAGGTTCTTTACCACTAGTACCACCTGGGAAGTCCCCCTTTTAAAAAAATTTTAATTGACTAGGCATATGCCCTGAGAAAATCAAAATTGGAAAAGACACATGTGCCCCAATGTTCATTGCAGAACTATTTACAATAGCTATAACATGAAAGCAACCTAGATGTCCATCAACAGATGAATGGATAAAGAAGCTGTGGTACATATATACAATGGAATATTACTCAGCCATAAAAGAAATGCATTTGAGTCAATTCTAATGAGGTGGACGAATCTAGAGCCTATTACACAGAGTGAAGTAAGTCAGAAAGAGAACGATAAATACCATGTATTAATGCATATATGGAATCCAGAAGATGGTGTTGATGAATTTATTTGCAGGGCAGCAGGCAGCAGTAGCAGAAGACAGATTTATGGAACTATGGGTTGGTTGAATCTATGGATGCAGAATGGTGGATATGGAGAACTGTGTATAAGGAGGATCATCTGTAAGTCATATGCAAAGTTTCCACTGCATGAGGGCCACTGCCCCAACCCCTGTGTTATTCAAGGATCAGCTGTGTATTACCACTAGGACAAAATCCAGATAAAGATACTGTCAACTTCTAATAAAAATCTGATGTCCTTCTTTTAGAATCATAATGTTTGTTAAAAAACACATCTCTCTTTTCTAAGGGGTGTAGCATCTCTAAGTCATAGGAAACATGGAAACATTACAAAGACCAGAACTAAGTAAATTTAGAAAATATAATAATAATAAATTTCTTATTTTTCCAAAGACACTAGTGTCTAGTTGAGACATAGACATTTAATGGATATCCATCAAGTTAATCAATTTTAAAACAGATAAATTGACATTTTAAAAATGTTATTTAAAAACAGGAAGAAAGAAAGAAATAAGAGCAACTTAGGCCCCAAGACAATCCTGAATATACTCTTGGGGGCTAGTTTTAAACTATGCATGTGTGCTCAGTCGTGTCCAACTCTGTGTAACCCTATGGACCATAGCCTTCCAGGCTCCTCTGCCCATGAGATTTTCAAGGCTGTCATGCTCTCCTCTGGGGGATCTTCCCAACTTGGGGATCGAACCTGCATCTCTTATGTCTCCTTCTTTGGCAGGCAGGTTCTTTACCACTAGTACCACCTGGGAAGTCCCCCTTTTAAAAAAATTTTAATTGACTAGGCATATGCCCTGAGAAAATCAAAATTGGAAAAGACACATGTGCCCCAATGTTCATTGCAGAACTATTTACAATAGCTATAACATGAAAGCAACCTAGATGTCCATCAACAGATGAATGGATAAAGAAGCTGTGGTACATATATACAATGGAATATTACTCAGCCATAAAAGAAATGCATTTGAGTCAATTCTAATGAGGTGGACGAATCTAGAGCCTATTACACAGAGTGAAGTAAGTCAGAAAGAGAACGATAAATACCATGTATTAATGCATATATGGAATCCAGAAGATGGTGTTGATGAATTTATTTGCAGGGCAGCAGGCAGCAGTAGAGAAACAGAGAGAACAGATTTATGGACAAGGTGCGGAGGGAAGAGCATAAGATGTATGGAAAGAGTAATGTGGAAACTTACATTACCATATACGTAAAATAGATAGCCAATGGGAATTTGCTGTAGGGCTCAGGGAACCCAAACAGGGGCTCTGCAACAATCTAGAGAGGTGGGATTGGAAGGGAGATGGGAAGAAGGCTCAAGATGGGGGGGGGGCATATGTATACTTATGTCTGACTCACATTGATATTTTGCAGAAAAAACCCCCAAGATTCTGTAAAGCAACTGTTCCTGAAGTCCTAGTTTTAAACTGACCTAGCATAAACTATGATTCTCAGGGCTGCCCTTCAGTGGTCTTTCAATGAGCTTTGCCAATTAGCTTCTTCAGCTTGTCTTAAAGGGGTATTTTGGTGATTTGTTAGTTCTTCAATTTTAGATTGAAAAGAAATGCTAGCTAAGTGTTTACTAGAGTAGAATTTTATCATCCTTTCCCACATGAAGTACCCACAGGAAGGTTTTCTCTCAGTCACTACTCAACCTTTATAAAGATGTTCCACAATGTATTTTAACACTAGAATGTGAGAATATGTTTATTTTTATCTCTTCTAATTGTTACTCTATATAAGTCTGTAAGTATATTACATATGTAATTAATGACATTTCTTTATATTCAATCTGTTATTTATTGAGCTATTTTTTTTAAAAAGCTAGATACCTCTGTATCCTCAGAGGTACTACAACTTATAGTATGCACAATGATGCTAACTCCAAGTGTATCAAAGAATATCTGAGGGCTTGGAAATGAAAGTCTAATATATCACACTTAATCTTTTTGGTTCAAATCATAGACTACATGAAAACAAATATCAAAATATGAATGGATAAAGAAGCTGTGGTACATATATACAATGGAATATTACTCAGCCATAAAAGAAATGCATTTGAGTCAATTCTAATGAGGTGGACGAATCTAGAGCCTATTACACAGAGTGAAGTAAGTCAGAAAGAGAACGATAAATACCATGTATTAATGCATATATGGAATCCAGAAGATGGTGTTGATGAATTTATTTGCAGGGCAGCAGGCAGCAGTAGAGAAACAGAGAGAACAGATTTATGGACAAGGTGCGGAGGGAAGAGCATAAGATGTATGGAAAGAGTAATGTGGAAACTTACATTACCATATACGTAAAATAGATAGCCAATGGGAATTTGCTGTAGGGCTCAGGGAACCCAAACAGGGGCTCTGCAACAATCTAGAGAGGTGGGATTGGAAGGGAGATGGGAAGAAGGCTCAAGATGGGGGGGGGGCATATGTATACTTATGTCTGACTCACATTGATATTTTGCAGAAAAAACCCCCAAGATTCTGTAAAGCAACTGTTCCTGAAGTCCTAGTTTTAAACTGACCTAGCATAAACTATGATTCTCAGGGCTGCCCTTCAGTGGTCTTTCAATGAGCTTTGCCAATTAGCTTCTTCAGCTTGTCTTAAAGGGGTATTTTGGTGATTTGTTAGTTCTTCAATTTTAGATTGAAAAGAAATGCTAGCTAAGTGTTTACTAGAGTAGAATTTTATCATCCTTTCCCACATGAAGTACCCACAGGAAGGTTTTCTCTCAGTCACTACTCAACCTTTATAAAGATGTTCCACAATGTATTTTAACACTAGAATGTGAGAATATGTTTATTTTTATCTCTTCTAATTGTTACTCTATATAAGTCTGTAAGTATATTACATATGTAATTAATGACATTTCTTTATATTCAATCTGTTATTTATTGAGCTATTTTTTTTAAAAAGCTAGATACCTCTGTATCCTCAGAGGTACTACAACTTATAGTATGCACAATGATGCTAACTCCAAGTGTATCAAAGAATATCTGAGGGCTTGGAAATGAAAGTCTAATATATCACACTTAATCTTTTTGGTTCAAATCATAGACTACATGAAAACAAATATCAAAATATGAACTATAGATCCAAATATGAAACATCTTGAATGCAGGTTGATGAATTATTTATTTTAACGCAAATTGAAAAAAAAAAAAAAAGGTTTCATTCTAGATTAAATACTTGGAGGAGGGGTGCATGCTCAGTCAAGTCTGACTCTTTGCACGACTCCATGGATTATACCTCCCCAGACTCTTTTGTCCGTGGGATTTCCCTGACAAGAATACTGGAGAGGGTTGTCATTTCCTCCTCCAGTGAATCCTTCCAACCCAGGGATAGAACCCAAGTCTCTAGTGCCTCCTGTATTGGTAGGCAGATTCTCTAAAAGCATTAATTTTTTGTAAAGAAAACAGCTTAAAAACCTGGCTAATAGCTTACATCATTTCCCTAAAGTATCGTTATTTGTTATTACATGTCATATAAAACTTCATTTTGAGATAGCAGTTGACTCCTGCCACTCTTTCCTTCCTCTCTTTCTTTTAGGCCCATCTGTCTAAGGGTATATATACTGTGTGTGTGTGTGTGTAAATGTTGTATACACAGTAGCATAATAGAGAAAAGAGATGGGTATTTATTTCATAAACTATAATCCACCATATATATATTGATATACACATGGGAACATGAGTTGGCTCATTAAAATCAGCTTTTACCAAAAAAAAAAAAAAAAAAAAAAAACACCTTTGTAATGCTTACCCACAAACTTTTGTGGAGTGGAGCTTTTACGTTTTCCCATATTCCCTGTGAGCTTCTCTATGACAGCAGGTCTCTCAAAAGGCACCAGAGAAATATTGTTGTCCATAATAGGCTCTTGTTCCTTACAATCTTCCATAGGAGGTACTACATAAAACCATACAAAAAAAAAATGCCATCTGATAATTTCTTCAACATTTAAAAAGATACAAAGTTGGACTTGCCATCTCAACATGTGTTATACAAACATATGATAGCATGCTAGAGTAAAAGCAAACAGAAAGAATAACCTATAGTGTTAAAGTACACTCTCTCATTTTACTTTCTCTCTCTCTCTCTCTCTCTCTCTCTCTCTCTCTCTCACACACACACACACACACACATACACACAGGACTTGCTTTTATCCCAGTCTCTTTGAGATCAATGCCATACTCCGTTGCCACTGTTGGTGGCCAACATATTTTTTTGTTTCTCATTTGATTCCTCTGAAACTGTTTTTAACAGTGATTAAAATCAATACTACTTTAAGACTGCACTGTTCTCAAGGCTTTTGCAGTTTTTTTTTTTAAAACAATAAGTAAGTCAACTTGTTTCAGAGGAAAGCTTAAAAGGACACACAGAAGAGCAGCACAATATTTAATCAGTTTTTTTTCACTCATGTATTTTCTTGTAGCAGATTTTCTATCTGATGAGCTGAATGAGCTGTGAGTCCCACTGGCAGTGGCTATCTACCTGCACAAAGCAGCCTTCATGAAGGAGATCCAATTCTGAACATGTCTGTGCATAGTAAATGCTGACAGCTTTATGATTGTAATTTATTTTAAAAAGAGCTCTTCAGCAGGATAAAAGAATCCATATTCAAACTGGCATATTTGCACACTGAGCTACTGCTCTACTTTATCTGACATAAACTCTCCTGTCCTGCTCCCTCTTCATCCCATTTAAGTTGCTGTGGGCTAATGTACTAGCTCATAGATATTGATATGAGATATTGACATTTATGGTATAGACACAGAACTTAGAGCTGTTTTTGAATAAAAATACTGTCAAAGGATGTTTAACTAAAGATAGAGTAACATCAGAGACAGACCATGCGTGCAGGCTAATTCACTCCAGTTGTGTCTATCTCTTTGCAACCCTATGAACCATAGCCTGCCAGGCTCCTCTGTCCATGGGATTCTCCCGGCAAGAATACTGGAGTGGGTTCCCATGCCTTTCACCAGGTGTTCTTCCCGACCCAGGGACTGAACGGGCTCTCTTATATCTCCTGCATTGGCAGTGGGTCTTTACCACAAGTGCAACCTAGGAAGCCTAATCAGTGGATTAAAACCAATATTCGCAGAGAAGACCATAACTTATTACCGTTGCTTTTACCAATTGTACTTGAGTCAGCATTGTTTGGAAATATAAAGGTTTCATATCTTAGGATATCTTGCTCATCATGCACTGTAAAATCATATATTCTGCTCCTTTCATTTGTAGATAGCCCTACTGTGTGATACACAATGCATTATCCTTTATAAGGGCAGACATTAAAATTAAGAAAGAGATGAAAATAAAGAAAATTCAGTGTACAATTCAGGTGACCTATTTAATAACCAATATAGGTTACAGATTTTGAAAAAATGAAAAATGGCAAGAGAAGACATTTTTGTAACTGTTTTTAACAGTGATTAAAATCAATACTACTTTAAGACTGCACTGTTCTCAAGGCTTTTGCAGTTTTTTAAAACAATAAGTAAGTCAACTTGTTTCAGAGGAAAGCTTAAAAGGACACACAGAAGAGCAGCACAATATTTAATCAGTTTTTTTTCACTCATGTATTTTCTTGTAGCAGATTTTCTATCTGATGAGCTGAATGAGCTGTGAGTCCCACTGGCAGTGGCTATCTACCTGCACAAAGCAGCCTTCATGAAGGAGATCCAATTCTGAACATGTCTGTGCATAGTAAATGCTGACAGCTTTATGATTGTAATTTATTTTAAAAAGAGCTCTTCAGCAGGATAAAAGAATCCATATTCAAACTGGCATATTTGCACACTGAGCTACTGCTCTACTTTATCTGACATAAACTCTCCTGTCCTGCTCCCTCTTCATCCCATTTAAGTTGCTGTGGGCTAATGTACTAGCTCATAGATATTGATATGAGATATTGACATTTATGGTATAGACACAGAACTTAGAGCTGTTTTTGAATAAAAATACTGTCAAAGGATGTTTAACTAAAGATAGAGTAACATCAGAGACAGACCATGCGTGCAGGCTAATTCACTCCAGTTGTGTCTATCTCTTTGCAACCCTATGAACCATAGCCTGCCAGGCTCCTCTGTCCATGGGATTCTCCCGGCAAGAATACTGGAGTGGGTTCCCATGCCTTTCACCAGGTGTTCTTCCCGACCCAGGGACTGAACGGGCTCTCTTATATCTCCTGCATTGGCAGTGGGTCTTTACCACAAGTGCAACCTAGGAAGCCTAATCAGTGGATTAAAACCAATATTCGCAGAGAAGACCATAACTTATTACCGTTGCTTTTACCAATTGTACTTGAGTCAGCATTGTTTGGAAATATAAAGGTTTCATATCTTAGGATATCTTGCTCATCATGCACTGTAAAATCATATATTCTGCTCCTTTCATTTGTAGATAGCCCTACTGTGTGATACACAATGCATTATCCTTTATAAGGGCAGACATTAAAATTAAGAAAGAGATGAAAATAAAGAAAATTCAGTGTACAATTCAGGTGACCTATTTAATAACCAATATAGGTTACAGATTTTGAAAAAATGAAAAATGGCAAGAGAAGACATTTTTGTAACTCAAGACATGCTTAAATACACTGATGTACAATTTAAGTTTTGGGTTAACCTAGTAGAGGTAGATGGATGGGCCAGAAGAATTCAATCTTCAATCTCTATTTTAATGGTAGGGGAATACATAATTTTTGAATGTTAATTTCAAAAAAAATTTCCAAGATGAGACTTATAAACAAAAAAAGACTTGTATACTGATATAATTCATGATATACAAGTGCAAGAAGTATGTCATTAGAAATTACTTAAAACATGTCCTTTCTTAGTAACAACTAAAATAAGAAAAAAACCCTTAAAAATGGCAAAAAATGAATGCCCACAGAATTCAGATAAGGAGGGCAAGGAAGGTACGGTGGGGAGTCATATAATTAGATACCGATTATTGTCAAAATTATAACTTTTTTAGGTGCTGAATTCACAGGCACTTACTACATTATTAAAAAATAACTATATAATTGAAAAACAGGCCATGAATGGACCAAAGATGAAGTATGTCATGAACCAAGATCCAAAATGAAAAAAGGAAAGAAAAAAAAATTTTGTTGCAAATTTTGCTAAAATACAGCAAAACTGGTTAACAGGGTTTGCCCCAAAATTGAATATACTAATTAGTTTTGAAATGAGTAGTCTAAAACTTGGCAGCTTTGCTCTAAGTGTCACCTTGAATTTTCATATTTGGACACATTTAACACTCAAAATGAAACCTGGGTGTGGGAACTGTCCCATACCACATCCACCTCAATTCAGGTGATTTGTCCCAAGTTCAATGAAGCTCATGTGAACTGAAAACAATGACTTTGGCAGAGCTCGGGTCTAAATTCTACTTCACAACAGGCCTTTACATATCAAATATTAGCCTTGCTTCTACTATATTGGCAATAATAAAAGCAACAGATTTACCCTATGTGCTAAATACTGTTTCAAGGCTTTCCATTGGATAATTTAATTAATGATTTCAATTTGTAGATAGCCCTACTGTGTGATACACAATGCATTATCCTTTATAAGGGCAGACATTAAAATTAAGAAAGAGATGAAAATAAAGAAAATTCAGTGTACAATTCAGGTGACCTATTTAATAACCAATATAGGTTACAGATTTTGAAAAAATGAAAAATGGCAAGAGAAGACATTTTTGTAACTCAAGACATGCTTAAATACACTGATGTACAATTTAAGTTTTGGGTTAACCTAGTAGAGGTAGATGGATGGGCCAGAAGAATTCAATCTTCAATCTCTATTTTAATGGTAGGGGAATACATAATTTTTGAATGTTAATTTCAAAAAAAATTTCCAAGATGAGACTTATAAACAAAAAAAGACTTGTATACTGATATAATTCATGATATACAAGTGCAAGAAGTATGTCATTAGAAATTACTTAAAACATGTCCTTTCTTAGTAACAACTAAAATAAGAAAAAAACCCTTAAAAATGGCAAAAAATGAATGCCCACAGAATTCAGATAAGGAGGGCAAGGAAGGTACGGTGGGGAGTCATATAATTAGATACCGATTATTGTCAAAATTATAACTTTTTTAGGTGCTGAATTCACAGGCACTTACTACATTATTAAAAAATAACTATATAATTGAAAAACAGGCCATGAATGGACCAAAGATGAAGTATGTCATGAACCAAGATCCAAAAGAATAAAGAAAGAAAAAAAAATTTTGTTGCAAATTTTGCTAAAATACAGCAAAACTGGTTAACAGGGTTTGCCCCAAAATTGAATATACTAATTAGTTTTGAAATGAGTAGTCTAAAACTTGGCAGCTTTGCTCTAAGTGTCACCTTGAATTTTCATATTTGGACACATTTAACACTCAAAATGAAACCTGGGTGTGGGAACTGTCCCATACCACATCCACCTCAATTCAGGTGATTTGTCCCAAGTTCAATGAAGCTCATGTGAACTGAAAACAATGACTTTGGCAGAGCTCGGGTCTAAATTCTACTTCACAACAGGCCTTTACATATCAAATATTAGCCTTGCTTCTACTATATTGGCAATAATAAAAGCAACAGATTTACCCTATGTGCTAAATACTGTTTCAAGGCTTTCCATTTGATAATTTAATTAATGCTTTCAATCAACAACCCCCTGAGACAGGTACAATTACAATTTCCATTTTACAGATGGAGAAACAAAGACCCAAAGATGTAATTTGCTCAGTGTGCTTTTTTTAAAAATTGAAGTACAGCTGATTCACAATGTGTTTTTTTTTTTTTTAATTTTATTTAAATAATTCCTCAGTATTTATATCTAGTCAGCAGAAAATAAACAAGTAGAACTTAGGTGGTGTGACTCCATAGCCAGGCTCTTAGCCACTTATTGAATGTTGACAATGTATAAACAAGTTTGAAATACATTTAAGGTCTCCATTTAGAAAAGATTTATAATTTTACATATTATATAACTAATGTCAGTTATTTGCTTTCATGCATCTGGGTGCAATTCGTCAGTGTTTCTGGATATATGTTGCTTGAAACAAAATTCTCTAACGCAGTAATGCATTAATTGTATTGTGAGACATTCAACTAGGCTAAGAAAATACCAACTTCATTTATTAGAACAAATTTTACAAGCAGGTATCTTTCTTGATCTGTTTTTCTTAAGTTACAACTGGGATAAAATATATTTATCCCTGCATTACTTCATTATCTCATCATATGGATAAATCATAAAAATAGACCCTCACAAGTGTTCTAACCTTGCTATTGTGCCAAACAAGCCACTCAAATTTCAAATTCTAAGACGACACAGTCCTAGACCTTGATTAGGTCACATGCCCACATCACCAGAAGAGGGCAAGCACTTAGACAGACAGTCCCACTGGGCTTCACCCAATGGGAGAGGACAGCTCTTGAAAGGAATATGGAAGTTTTGTTACCTACAGGAGGAGGAGGGCACACACAGTAAGTAAAGACAACGGATGTCTTCTACTTGGTCACAAATTGTCTCCATATTGTAGAACATAAGAACTTCTCATTTATCTTAATTCTTGACAGTACTGGACAGTGCCCATCCTTGAAATTACTCTTTCCATCTTCCCATCCTCTGGTCTCACTCATTGCAACTTCTTTCTTCCCTTCCCCAATGTGTCCTTGGCTTTCTAGATGTCTCACTCTATACTTACCCATATAGCCTTACAAACCAGGTTACTTTAGGCTACGACCTACACAATGATGGTGTCCACATCTTTATTGCCTACCCAGACTTCTCTTAAGAACTCGTGATCTAGATATTCAACTTCCTTCTAGACAGTATCACTTGGCTATCTCTCACAGGTGCCTAAACAAAGAAAAAAACCTTCCTCTCTAAAGTACACCCCGTGAATTTTATTTAAATAATTCCTCAGTATTTATATCTAGTCAGCAGAAAATAAACAAGTAGAACTTAGGTGGTGTGACTCCATAGCCAGGCTCTTAGCCACTTATTGAATGTTGACAATGTATAAACAAGTTTGAAATACATTTAAGGTCTCCATTTAGAAAAGATTTATAATTTTACATATTATATAACTAATGTCAGTTATTTGCTTTCATGCATCTGGGTGCAATTCGTCAGTGTTTCTGGATATATGTTGCTTGAAACAAAAATTCTCTAACGCAGTAATGCATTAATTGTATTGTGAGACATTCAACTAGGCTAAGAAAATACCAACTTCATTTATTAGAACAAATTTTACAAGCAGGTATCTTTCTTGATCTGTTTTTCTTAAGTTACAACTGGGATAAAATATATTTATCCCTGCATTACTTCATTATCTCATCATATGGATAAATCATAAAAATAGACCCTCACAAGTGTTCTAACCTTGCTATTGTGCCAAACAAGCCACTCAAATTTCAAATTCTAAGACGACACAGTCCTAGACCTTGATTAGGTCACATGCCCACATCACCAGAAGAGGGCAAGCACTTAGACAGACAGTCCCACTGGGCTTCACCCAATGGGAGAGGACAGCTCTTGAAAGGAATATGGAAGTTTTGTTACCTACAGGAGGAGGAGGGCACACACAGTAAGTAAAGACAACGGATGTCTTCTACTTGGTCACAAATTGTCTCCATATTGTAGAACATAAGAACTTCTCATTTATCTTAATTCTTGACAGTACTGGACAGTGCCCATCCTTGAAATTACTCTTTCCATCTTCCCATCCTCTGGTCTCACTCATTGCAACTTCTTTCTTCCCTTCCCCAATGTGTCCTTGGCTTTCTAGATGTCTCACTCTATACTTACCCATATAGCCTTACAAACCAGGTTACTTTAGGCTACGACCTACACAATGATGGTGTCCACATCTTTATTGCCTACCCAGACTTCTCTTAAGAACTCGTGATCTAGATATTCAACTTCCTTCTAGACAGTATCACTTGGCTATCTCTCACAGGTGCCTAAAAGATAAAGTGTTCAAAAGCTGAAATCTCCATTTCCCTCCCCAAACATTCTCTTAATTTCCCAATTTCCATCTCAGTAAAGAGCACTACTGTCTACCTGGTCTTCTATGCTAGAGATTTGTGGCAAATTCTAGACTTTTTTCCCTTTCATCTAGTCTCCTCCTCCCTATCACTTCTCATATATATATATACTCATGAAGATACCAAGTGTCTTAGATTCTACATTTATAGTTGCTCTCAATGTCTAACTGTTCCAAATACTGCTGGCTACTAAGCCCAAGTCAACCAGTCAGGAGACTGCCAGGGTCTACATGGTCCTATCTTGACTCTTCTGTTCTGTCACCCACATTTCTAGCAATAAAATGTAAGGGTCCTAATATTTTTTAGGATAAATAATAAAATTTACAAAATTCTTTGTGTAGCACAGAAGATCCCTGATGCCCTGTTGATAACTTCGCTCTCTCTTAGGCCTTATCAACTTCCAATTTTTCTTGCCTTTACCAAACTGGGCTCTAACTATACATAAGTACTTGCAGGTCCTTAACTCACCAGGCTCTTTTGGACTTCTATTTCTTCACACATGCTGTTCTCTCCACATGAAACACCTCTGTGCATTTATTTAGCTTGTGCTCTGCCTTTTAAAATTCCACTCAAATATAATTCTCCCTAGAAATTCCTCTTGGACACCCACTGTGATTTAGATACCTGTCCTCTGTGCTCCCATAATGCTTATCACTCAACGCTGTACCTGCAGGTTTACTGGTCTGTTTCTTCTAAAAATTTTGCTTTTAGGAAATTTCTTTTTAACTTTTCAAATGTAATTCTCAGAATCTCGTTGTCAACCCCATCTGGTCTCACTCATTGCAACTTCTTTCTTCCCTTCCCCAATGTGTCCTTGGCTTTCTAGATGTCTCACTCTATACTTACCCATATAGCCTTACAAACCAGGTTACTTTAGGCTACGACCTACACAATGATGGTGTCCACATCTTTATTGCCTACCCAGACTTCTCTTAAGAACTCGTGATCTAGATATTCAACTTCCTTCTAGACAGTATCACTTGGCTATCTCTCACAGGTGCCTAAAAGATAAAGTGTTCAAAAGCTGAAATCTCCATTTCCCTCCCCAAACATTCTCTTAATTTCCCAATTTCCATCTCAGTAAAGAGCACTACTGTCTACCTGGTCTTCTATGCTAGAGATTTGTGGCAAATTCTAGACTTTTTTCCCTTTCATCTAGTCTCCTCCTCCCTATCACTTCTCATATATATATATACTCATGAAGATACCAAGTGTCTTAGATTCTACATTTATAGTTGCTCTCAATGTCTAACTGTTCCAAATACTGCTGGCTACTAAGCCCAAGTCAACCAGTCAGGAGACTGCCAGGGTCTACATGGTCCTATCTTGACTCTTCTGTTCTGTCACCCACATTTCTAGCAATAAAATGTAAGGGTCCTAATATTTTTTAGGATAAATAATAAAATTTACAAAATTCTTTGTGTAGCACAGAAGATCCCTGATGCCCTGTTCACACACTCTCTCTCTCTTAGGCCTTATCAACTTCCAATTTTTCTTGCCTTTACCAAACTGGGCTCTAACTATACATAAGTACTTGCAGGTCCTTAACTCACCAGGCTCTTTTGGACTTCTATTTCTTCACACATGCTGTTCTCTCCACATGAAACACCTCTGTGCATTTATTTAGCTTGTGCTCTGCCTTTTAAAATTCCACTCAAATATAATTCTCCCTAGAAATTCCTCTTGGACACCCACTGTGATTTAGATACCTGTCCTCTGTGCTCCCATAATGCTTATCACTCAACGCTGTACCTGCAGGTTTACTGGTCTGTTTCTTCTAAAAATTTTGCTAAGTGACCTCAAGTAGGGACTGCATTTTATTTGACTCTGTGTCTTTAGTACCTTTTATGATGTGAGACAAATGTCACAGTCAATGGATGTTCACTACACAAACATCTTAACGAAGGAAATGCTTTCACTCATTAGAAATGGGTTAGAGAAACTTTCAGTTTATATGTTACCAATTATGTTTCCCTCCTTGCAACAAAGAAATTCCCTTTACCAAATAATTCAAAGCATAAACCTAAGAACAGACATTCTCGCTTTAAACTTGGCGATCTTTCTGGTTCACACTTTCATTTTTGTCTTCAAGCAAGTAGGAAAAACTAATTACATATTTTGCCTTTTCAAGCTTTTTCTTCAAGCCAGGAAGACTTGAAAAATGAGCATAAAATAACTTTTAAATAAGATAATCTGCCATAAAACCCAATTCATTCTTATCTTTGTTTCTAAAACTGCAAGTCATTAATTTCCTCCTTTTCTATCAAACTTGAGTTCTTTTGATCCTAACTCGTAAATATATCCTCAGAGTTTCAGACTTTTCTCCTGCAGCTCCTCTTTAGCTCTTCCTTGGCATTCTCACGCCTAGTCTCTCCTCACACTCCAGTTGGGCATCTAGCCGGTATTCTACATTGGTGAAACTGTTCTTAAGAAGACATGAATTTGATCATCCCAATGAAATTCAAACACTGGATTGGCAGGTAGAGCTCTTTTTTTGTAGCACAACCTACTATGGTAGTCTCACTTCCTACCATCCCTTTAACTCCACCTGTACTCAGTATCCAGAAACTGGTTAATGCTCCTCTATACCTCTAAGTCTCAGCCTATGATATCTTCTCATCCCAGGATATATATTTTTGGTGACTCTTTCTGATTCATGTACTTTTTTTCATCCTCATGTAGAATCACTTTATTAAGAAGCTTTCCTTGATTTCTCAAGACAGAGTTAGGTGAGTTTTCCTCCTGTGCTTCAGGAGTGATGTATATACACCTTGATGAGAGCCTTTGCTTCATTTTGTTTATCTTTGATATAGTTCTACCAGACTACAAATCTAAGAACAAAACTGTGTCCATGTATCTTTATATTCCCAGGACATTCCATCGGGATTGGCACGTAGCAAGCCCCTGATGTATGTTTCCTGAATGAAGTGAAACAAGCTTCTTTGACTTCGGATACTTCGTCACTAGAAGAAGCCATCATTCGGAAGAACATGTTTGAGGAAAGAGAGGCTAAGAAACATGCCAATGTCAGTTATGAAAAGAAAGAATAGTGAATTAATTACAAAGAAATTCCCTTTACCAAATAATTCAAAGCATAAACCTAAGAACAGACATTCTCGCTTTAAACTTGGCGATCTTTCTGGTTCACACTTTCATTTTTGTCTTCAAGCAAGTAGGAAAAACTAATTACATATTTTGCCTTTTCAAGCTTTTTCTTCAAGCCAGGAAGACTTGAAAAATGAGCATAAAATAACTTTTAAATAAGATAATCTGCCATAAAACCCAATTCATTCTTATCTTTGTTTCTAAAACTGCAAGTCATTAATTTCCTCCTTTTCTATCAAACTTGAGTTCTTTTGATCCTAACTCGTAAATATATCCTCAGAGTTTCAGACTTTTCTCCTGCAGCTCCTCTTTAGCTCTTCCTTGGCATTCTCACGCCTAGTCTCTCCTCACACTCCAGTTGGGCATCTAGCCGGTATTCTACATTGGTGAAACTGTTCTTAAGAAGACATGAATTTGATCATCCCAATGAAATTCAAACACTGGATTGGCAGGTAGAGCTCTTTTTTTGTAGCACAACCTACTATGGTAGTCTCACTTCCTACCATCCCTTTAACTCCACCTGTACTCAGTATCCAGAAACTGGTTAATGCTCCTCTATACCTCTAAGTCTCAGCCTATGATATCTTCTCATCCCAGGATATATATTTTTGGTGACTCTTTCTGATTCATGTACTTTTTCTCATCCTCATGTAGAATCACTTTATTAAGAAGCTTTCCTTGATTTCTCAAGACAGAGTTAGGTGAGTTTTCCTCCTGTGCTTCAGGAGTGATGTATATACACCTTGATGAGAGCCTTTGCTTCATTTTGTTTATCTTTGATATAGTTCTACCAGACTACAAATCTAAGAACAAAACTGTGTCCATGTATCTTTATATTCCCAGGACATTCCATCGGGATTGGCACGTAGCAAGCCCCTGATGTATGTTTCCTGAATGAAGTGAAACAAGCTTCTTTGACTTCGGATACTTCGTCACTAGAAGAAGCCATCATTCGGAAGAACATGTTTGAGGAAAGAGAGGCTAAGAAACATGCCAATGTCAGTTATGAAAAAGAAAGAATAGTGAATTAATTACAAACATTTAACGGGTGACCACAGTGATGGCAACTCCCATAGCTACAGCCAAAAGAATCGACATAATGTAATAGGATAATAAGATACACTGTGGCTCTCTCAAAAATGAGACACAGACCAAGCCATGTATAGGAGCCAAGCTAATGATGATCCCTAGTAGCATTTTTAATCTAGACCGTCTTTCCTAGGATAATTATCAACTCCCACCTCATATAGTCAATTCCCCATTAAACATGTTAATAAAAGGAAGCAGAGATTAAGGATAACCTCAACTTATATTGCAACATGCCTAGAAAAGTACAGCATGAAATAGCAGCAATATAAACAAACTTACATGGTATCTACAGGATGGTTAAAACTCCATCCATTACTGAACAAATATTTGGGTCTACAACTGAGACTAAAACGTTTGCGCACACACATGTACGTTTTAGTCTCTCGTGCACACACATAGTATCTTTCTTTGTCCCCTGCCCTCCTCAGTCCCAGAGTGTCTTTTCCATTTTCCTCACTCGCCCAGTTTCAGAGCCATTGGTAAAGGCCTTTGCCTGTCAAGGGCTAAGTCATCTGGGGAATGAGCCTTGATGCGGGTGCTGCAGCTGCTTAGAAGTCTTTTTACCCCAAAATACACCTGTTTAAATTTTTTGGCACCACTTATTCTATGGCTTATTAATCTCTCAACAGAGAGTTACATGCTGACTACAATTATTTATGTACACCTTGATGAGAGCCTTTGCTTCATTTTGTTTATCTTTGATATAGTTCTACCAGACTACAAATCTAAGAACAAAACTGTGTCCATGTATCTTTATATTCCCAGGACATTCCATCGGGATTGGCACGTAGCAAGCCCCTGATGTATGTTTCCTGAATGAAGTGAAACAAGCTTCTTTGACTTCGGATACTTCGTCACTAGAAGAAGCCATCATTCGGAAGAACATGTTTGAGGAAAGAGAGGCTAAGAAACATGCCAATGTCAGTTATGAAAAAGAAAGAATAGTGAATTAATTACAAACATTTAACGGGTGACCACAGTGATGGCAACTCCCATAGCTACAGCCAAAAGAATCGACATAATGTAATAGGATAATAAGATACACTGTGGCTCTCTCAAAAATGAGACACAGACCAAGCCATGTATAGGAGCCAAGCTAATGATGATCCCTAGTAGCATTTTTAATCTAGACCGTCTTTCCTAGGATAATTATCAACTCCCACCTCATATAGTCAATTCCCCATTAAACATGTTAATAAAAGGAAGCAGAGATTAAGGATAACCTCAACTTATATTGCAACATGCCTAGAAAAGTACAGCATGAAATAGCAGCAATATAAACAAACTTACATGGTATCTACAGGATGGTTAAAACTCCATCCATTACTGAACAAATATTTGGGTCTACAACTGAGACTAAAACGTTTGCGCACACATGTAATGCGTTTTAGTCTCTCGTCACACACATAGTATCTTTCTTTGTCCCCTGCCCTCCTCAGTCCCAGAGTGTCTTTTCCATTTTCCTCACTCGCCCAGTTTCAGAGCCATTGGTAAAGGCCTTTGCCTGTCAAGGGCTAAGTCATCTGGGGAATGAGCCTTGATGCGGGTGCTGCAGCTGCTTAGAAGTCTTTTTACCCCAAAATACACCTGTTTAAATTTTTTGGCACCACTTATTCTATGGCTTATTAATCTCTCAACAGAGAGTTACATGCTGACTACAATTATTTATGTACACCTTACCCCCCTAGAACAATATAAGGTCTTTTAGGAGAGGCTCTATTTCATATACACATGTGTTTACAAAAGTTCCATAAATAGCTGTGAATGGAAAAGTTAGTTCATAAAACTAATAATCCAAAGAAAAGTCAAAATCGCAATGAGAGACTATTATGCAGAAAAATTAGCAGTAGTGCCATAAGGTGTCTTTGGAAAACTCTAGCATGAGCCAAGCTTCCATCAACTACCTTGCCTCGAGCCATCTCTAAAAGCAACAATTTGAACAGATACAATGTGCTCAGTAAATAAATGAAACCTCAAACGCCTACGTTAATGTCGTAAATAACATAACTTTTAGGTGCTGCAATATTTATTATTTCTTAATAGCCTGATAGTAAAAATAACTATTTATTGGTTTTTTATTTCCCATCCAGTCACATTTAATTCTCACACCAAGCCTATGAGTGACACACTCAGACACCACACAGCCAGACCAGAGTTGTTAGACTTCTAGGTCTACCATTTTAACTTCAATGCTCTGGATCCTATGCTACCATCATAAGCCCCAGTAATGCAAGCTTACAACACCAAGTTTACAAAGACTTAAAACAGGTGCTCGGGTGTTATTTAACAATCATATAAAAACAAATGGACTCACTACAATGACAGAATTAATATTATGTAAGCTACCTTCAATAGAAAGAAAATTTTCAATTATTCAGGATAGCAAAATAACTAAAAAAATTCATGACTCATCAAAAAATAATAACTAGCTATCCAATAAACATAATTCTACAGTTCCATAATTCTCCACAAGTAATCCTTGAACTGCCTGTAAATACAAAACAGATATTTACACTTTAAAAGTGACTACAGGATTTCCCAACTGTACTAATTAATACTGACCAAATCTTTTTAAAATGAAAGATATAACTGTATCAGTTAACATTTTTTGTATTTACTTATATGAATAATGAAATCAATCAGTATAAAAATCTAATTTGCAGGACCAAAATACACCTGTTTAAATTTTTGGCACCACTTATTCTAGGCTTATTAATCTCTCAACAGAGAGTTACATGCTGACTACAATTATTTATGTACACCTTACCCCCCTAGAACAATATAAGGTCTTTTAGGAGAGGCTCTATTTCATATACACATGTGTTTACAAAAGTTCCATAAATAGCTGTGAATGGAAAAGTTAGTTCATAAAACTAATAATCCAAAGAAAAGTCAAAATCGCAATGAGAGACTATTATGCAGAAAAATTAGCAGTAGTGCCATAAGGTGTCTTTGGAAAACTCTAGCATGAGCCAAGCTTCCATCAACTACCTTGCCTCGAGCCATCTCTAAAAGCAACAATTTGAACAGATACAATGTGCTCAGTAAATAAATGAAACCTCAAACGCCTACGTTAATGTCGTAAATAACATAACTTTTTAGGTGCTGCAATATTTATTATTTCTTAATAGCCTGATAGTAAAAATAACTATTTATTGGTTTTTTATTTCCCATCCAGTCACATTTAATTCTCACACCAAGCCTATGAGTGACACACTCAGACACCACACAGCCAGACCAGAGTTGTTAGACTTCTAGGTCTACCATTTTAACTTCAATGCTCTGGATCCTATGCTACCATCATAAGCCCCAGTAATGCAAGCTTACAACACCAAGTTTACAAAGACTTAAAACAGGTGCTCGGGTGTTATTTAACAATCATATAAAAACAAATGGACTCACTACAATGACAGAATTAATATTATGTAAGCTACCTTCAATAGAAAGAAAATTTTCAATTATTCAGGATAGCAAAATAACTAAAAAAATTCATGACTCATCAAAAAATAATAACTAGCTATCCAATAAACATAATTCTACAGTTCCATAATTCTCCACAAGTAATCCTTGAACTGCCTGTAAATACAAAACAGATATTTACACTTTAAAAGTGACTACAGGATTTCCCAACTGTACTAATTAATACTGACCAAATCTTTTTAAAATGAAAGATATAACTGTATCAGTTAACATTTTTTGTATTTACTTATATGAATAATGAAATCAATCAGTATAAAAATATAATTTGCAGGACCAAACAAATACTCCAAATCTAAAGAATTAAAATTCATAACATTCCTTTGTAAGGCTGATGGACTAACATTAATTTTTAGTTACCAAGAATTTTGTAAGATTTTTTTATGTGGGCCATTTTAAAGTCTTTATTAAATTTGGTACAGGGTTGCTTCTGTTTTATGTTTTGGTATTTTTGGCCTAGAGGCATGTGGGATCTTAGCTTCACAGCCAGAGATGGATACTCTATCACCTTCATTGAAGGATGGCAAAGTCCTAACTGGATCACCCGGAAAGTTCATGGTTATAGAGAATTATTAGTTGAATAAACCTTAGGGACTGCTTGCCTACTTGCTATTGTGTATTGTAAATGTTTTGTTTGGGTTTTGATTTTTGTGGAGGGCAGTGGTACCTAAATTTGGTTTAGATTGTTCGCCATATTTGTAGAAAGCAAAACCAGTAACTTCCAAGATAATTCACAAGACAGATTGGAAACATTTTCACTTATATCACTGAACACTTACCTAAGAGAAACGAAAATATGCAAGTAACCAATTTCTTTTAGAAAACCTGTAGACTTAGGTGAAACCACCCTGAAATATCTGACACAATGGATGAAAAGAAGACCAAACAGAACCATATTTTGGTGTATTCAAGGCCAGCTGCCATTTTGACGTTAGTTCAAACACAGGCTATCAGAAATAAATTGAATGTATCACAAAATTTCAATACAGCTTGTTTGCAAAGTGTCCCAAAGCTCAACTCATCTCAAGCACTTAGATCCTATACAAGGTGAGTGAGATCTACAATTGCTCTAAAACAGAGTAAAATTTTACCTTCATAAGCCCCAATAATGCAAGCTTACATGCCTTAAGGGTAGACAGAATTATTTAACCCACAAGAAATGACAAAAGCAGCAGGGGAGAATGAAAATGGGGAATGCCATGCTACCCACCATGGTGACTCATGACCTGCCCGGCAGCCTCCATGCTGACATTCTGGAGATAGTTGTGGCAGCGTTCCTTGTGCTCCTCCAGTGAACTGCGCTGCTTGTAGCTTCGTCCACAATAGTTGCACTTGTGAGGTTTACCCACTGTGAAGAGAACTCAGGGTTAGTGCGCTGTCAGGTCTCAATCCAAAGCAAAGTTACCAGCTAACTTCTGATAGTCTGGAGGAAGCATTTATATGCTTTTTGGACGTAAATCTCTTCCTCCTCCACACTCCAATTTACATGATTAAAGATAATAAACTTCTACCAAGATTAAAAGACAGCAAAAAAGCAGATTGTACCTCTGGAAAACTGAAAAAATCATGCTCTGTGTAGGAAGCTGAATATGTTTTATGTTTTGGTATTTTTGGCCTAGAGGCATGTGGGATCTTAGCTTCACAGCCAGAGATGGATACTCTATCACCTTCATTGAAGGATGGCAAAGTCCTAACTGGATCACCCGGAAAGTTCATGGTTATAGAGAATTATTAGTTGAATAAACCTTAGGGACTGCTTGCCTACTTGCTATTGTGTATTGTAAATGTTTTGTTTGGGTTTTGATTTTTGTGGAGGGCAGTGGTACCTAAATTTGGTTTAGATTGTTCGCCATATTTGTAGAAAGCAAAACCAGTAACTTCCAAGATAATTCACAAGACAGATTGGAAACATTTTCACTTATATCACTGAACACTTACCTAAGAGAAACGAAAATATGCAAGTAACCAATTTCTTTTAGAAAACCTGTAGACTTAGGTGAAACCACCCTGAAATATCTGACACAATGGATGAAAAGAAGACCAAACAGAACCATATTTTGGTGTATTCAAGGCCAGCTGCCATTTTGACGTTAGTTCAAACACAGGCTATCAGAAATAAATTGAATGTATCACAAAATTTCAATACAGCTTGTTTGCAAAGTGTCCCAAAGCTCAACTCATCTCAAGCACTTAGATCCTATACAAGGTGAGTGAGATCTACAATTGCTCTAAAACAGAGTAAAATTTTACCTTCATAAGCCCCAATAATGCAAGCTTACATGCCTTAAGGGTAGACAGAATTATTTAACCCACAAGAAATGACAAAAGCAGCAGGGGAGAATGAAAATGGGGAATGCCATGCTACCCACCATGGTGACTCATGACCTGCCCGGCAGCCTCCATGCTGACATTCTGGAGATAGTTGTGGCAGCGTTCCTTGTGCTCCTCCAGTGAACTGCGCTGCTTGTAGCTTCGTCCACAATAGTTGCACTTGTGAGGTTTACCCACTGTGAAGAGAACTCAGGGTTAGTGCGCTGTCAGGTCTCAATCCAAAGCAAAGTTACCAGCTAACTTCTGATAGTCTGGAGGAAGCATTTATATGCTTTTTGGACGTAAATCTCTTCCTCCTCCACACTCCAATTTACATGATTAAAGATAATAAACTTCTACCAAGATTAAAAGACAGCAAGAAAAGGCAGATTGTACCTCTGGTGATAGGGGGAAATACTGAATCAAAATCATGCTCTGACTGTCAGGAGAGGCTGATGATCAGTTTTCAAAGTGTCTGACTTTTCACACTAACATTTACACAATTCTCACAGCTTTGACTCACTCAAAAGACAAATCAGCAGTGTCCTAGATACATGATGAGAATTATTTCTATTTATTTGGTGGGGGCAAGGTTTTATGGAGAGAAACTAAAATGCAACAAGTCGAAATGTCATTTACTAATGAAAAGGTTATATTCACTGGTACCAAGAAAACTAAAAAGAATTCAAATGATGAGAAAAAGTACAGATAAAAGCAGAGTTTCTCTTTTCTTTTCACCTTGGTAATAGCTATTCACACATGCAAAACCTTGCAGCACATCAGTTTATTCTCCCACCACAGCACTATTCTTATATTACCAAGAATTCACCTGGCAGGTGCTTTGAGTCAGGATTATTCACAATAATCACTGAAACCCAACGACAGTTGATTATATGACAATAGTGATAATTACATATTTCACATTCAGGAAGTGAATTATTTTCTAATAACTATATATCATGATACCTGGTAAATTATTTCAATGTTCACATTTAAAAAAAACTTTATAAAACTAAGAAGGAAAAACAAACATTTAGGGAAAGAGGTGTCTTTTAATGTATGACTATTCACAGGGGTATCACAAAATACTTTGATTCTTGGTGTTGAATGGATGCAGAAAAACATAAAACAACAGGTGGTCTGTTGGCAAAGCCCTCAGTTAGGCATATTGTGAATCAGATGAGCTGCCCTAAGAATTCTTAAGGTGACTCCCTTAAGAATTATTTTGTTTTGCCCAGTGGATAGACAGAAAACTATTTTTCATGGTCTAAGATAGCATCCCTAATTTCAGGTCCCTTACAAATCCATGCTGTGATACCGGTCATAAACAAACTGAAATCCTTTAACAAGACAAGGTATTCACAGTTACATAAAACTTCTGATAGTCTGGGGGCAAGGAAAATCTCTTCCTCCTCCACACTCCAATTTACATGATTAAAGATAATAAACTTCTACCAAGATTAAAAGACAGCAAGAAAAGGCAGATTGTACCTCTGGTGATAGGGGGAAATACTGAATCAAAATCATGCTCTGACTGTCAGGAGAGGCTGATGATCAGTTTTCAAAGTGTCTGACTTTTCACACTAACATTTACACAATTCTCACAGCTTTGACTCACTCAAAAGACAAATCAGCAGTGTCCTAGATACATGATGAGAATTATTTCTATTTATTTGGTGGGGGCAAGGTTTTATGGAGAGAAACTAAAATGCAACAAGTCGAAATGTCATTTACTAATGAAAAGGTTATATTCACTGGTACCAAGAAAACTAAAAAGAATTCAAATGATGAGAAAAAGTACAGATAAAAGCAGAGTTTCTCTTTTCTTTTCACCTTGGTAATAGCTATTCACACATGCAAAACCTTGCAGCACATCAGTTTATTCTCCCACCACAGCACTATTCTTATATTACCAAGAATTCACCTGGCAGGTGCTTTGAGTCAGGATTATTCACAATAATCACTGAAACCCAACGACAGTTGATTATATGACAATAGTGATAATTACATATTTCACATTCAGGAAGTGAATTATTTTCTAATAACTATATATCATGATACCTGGTAAATTATTTCAATGTTCACATTTAAAAAACTTTATAAAACTAAGAAGGAAAAACAAACATTTAGGGAAAGAGGTGTCTTTTAATGTATGACTATTCACAGGGGTATCACAAAATACTTTGATTCTTGGTGTTGAATGGATGCAGAAAAACATAAAACAACAGGTGGTCTGTTGGCAAAGCCCTCAGTTAGGCATATTGTGAATCAGATGAGCTGCCCTAAGAATTCTTAAGGTGACTCCCTTAAGAATTATTTTGTTTTGCCCAGTGGATAGACAGAAAACTATTTTTCATGGTCTAAGATAGCATCCCTAATTTCAGGTCCCTTACAAATCCATGCTGTGATACCGGTCATAAACAAACTGAAATCCTTTAACAAGACAAGGTATTCACAGTTACATAAAATCTAACTACACTGATTTTAAAAAACAAACAAACCTTTCGATTGTATTTGAGATGCGTACAAACTCTTATCAGTTATTTTACAATCATAATTTTTGGTAAACTGTCTTAAAAAAAACCAAAACTAAGGCAGGCTTAGTCATTTCTAAAAATACTAGGCAAAGTAACTTCTTTTTATCAGAATCAAGAATTTCTGGGAAGTAAAAACCAGGTAGCTTTGTACGTCATGAAGTCTTATAGCATTGTGTGAGAACATTAAGAGATGCAAGAAATACTTTAGTCAAAAACATAACTGTAAATTATATAGATATATTTATATGTAACTGCATTCCAAGATATGGGGCTCGGGGCTACATGTGAAAAAAGTCTTTCGTGAATTTGCTCTAAATAAGTCTATTAAGCAATTAATACTTTAGCATACACCCTGTATTTAACGACCCACTAAAAACTAATTCCACCAGCTCTGTCTTCCTCTTCGTTAAGTCCTGTTGCGTTGTGTCCTGTGACACCTGTTTTCCTGTGACCATGTATATCCTCTTATACTTTCTTCCTTTTATTTCTATAAGCAACTTGACACCTTTTAACTTATTTAAAACACAGTTCCCATCCTCTCCACTTGGCTCACAATTCTCCGTGAACTCCTAATTCCCTGGATAAGGGAGAAGAGACAGTATACTTTTACTCCCTCATTTGAGAACTCTATCCCATCTGCTTTACTGCAGCTTCTCCCATCCTGTCATCAGTTTGTTTAGAAAACCCCATCCTAGTTCTCTGTGATTATAAAAGATATTTTAGTCAACTGTCCTAAAAGCATAACCTCAGTTTCCCCAGTTCTTCATCTACATTTATTCCAGCAATCCACATACCGGGTGACATGTCTTTTAATGTTATTGGAAAATATTTTTTGGGAATCAAAAAATGGGGAACCCTGGCCCTAAGAATTCTTAAGGTGACTCCCTTAAGAATTATTTTGTTTTGCCCAGTGGATAGACAGAAAACTATTTTTCATGGTCTAAGATAGCATCCCTAATTTCAGGTCCCTTACAAATCCATGCTGTGATACCGGTCATAAACAAACTGAAATCCTTTAACAAGACAAGGTATTCACAGTTACATAAAATCTAACTACACTGATTTTAAAAAACAAACAAACCTTTCGATTGTATTTGAGATGCGTACAAACTCTTATCAGTTATTTTACAATCATAATTTTTGGTAAACTGTCTTAAAAAAAACCAAAACTAAGGCAGGCTTAGTCATTTCTAAAAATACTAGGCAAAGTAACTTCTTTTTATCAGAATCAAGAATTTCTGGGAAGTAAAAACCAGGTAGCTTTGTACGTCATGAAGTCTTATAGCATTGTGTGAGAACATTAAGAGATGCAAGAAATACTTTAGTCAAAAACATAACTGTAAATTATATAGATATATTTATATGTAACTGCATTCCAAGATATGGGGCTCGGGGCTACATGTGAAAAAAGTCTTTCGTGAATTTGCTCTAAATAAGTCTATTAAGCAATTAATACTTTAGCATACACCCTGTATTTAACGACCCACTAAAAACTAATTCCACCAGCTCTGTCTTCCTCTTCGTTAAGTCCTGTTGCGTTGTGTCCTGTGACACCTGTTTTCCTGTGACCATGTATATCCTCTTATACTTTCTTCCTTTTATTTCTATAAGCAACTTGACACCTTTTAACTTATTTAAAACACAGTTCCCATCCTCTCCACTTGGCTCACAATTCTCCGTGAACTCCTAATTCCCTGGATAAGGGAGAAGAGACAGTATACTTTTTACTCCCCTCATTTTAGAACTCTATCCCATCTGCTTTACTGCAGCTTCTCCCATCCTGTCATCAGTTTGTTTAGAAAACCCCATCCTAGTTCTCTGTGATTATAAAAGATATTTTAGTCAACTGTCCTAAAAGCATAACCTCAGTTTCCCCAGTTCTTCATCTACATTTCATTCCAGCAATCCACATACCGGGTGACATGCTGGACTTCAACGTCTCATATAACTATTCTATCTGCGTCACCAGGGAAGCCCAAACAGGTGTCAGAGGATGAGATGGCTGGATGGTATCCTCAATGCAATGGACATGAACTTGGGCAGACTTTGGGAGATGGTGAAGGAGAGGGAGGCCTGGCGTGCTATAGTCGGTGAGGTCACAAAGAGTCAGTCACGACTGGGTGACTGAACAACAACACAACTATTCTATATTCAAGACATTTGCTTTGGAAATGCCACACCTTCTCCTTCTCTCGTGTGGTACATATTTATTGAAAGCCTACAATGGACCAACACTGAGATGAGAGAGAAAATTCTCATGGTGCCTACCCTCAGGCAACCAACAGTCTTCTGAGGAAGACAAACATGAAACAAATATACAAGCAACACATTACAGCTTCTAGATTCTACGGAGCTAAAGGACAGTAAGCTAGTACAACATGGGGACTCTGATTTAGTTTGAGAAGGGGGGATAAGAAGGTCTGCCTGAGGTTGACTATTTAAGCTGACAGCTGAAGAAAAAATAGAAGTTACTCAGATAACGGGGATGGGGCAGAGGGTAGAGGAGACACAGCATTTCCCGGAACTGCCATCATCTCTTTCTATTGACTCTCACGTCTTAGCTCCTTCAAAGTCTAGATTGAGCTCTTGCTACTGTTTTGAAAATTATTTTCAAACTTTATCAACAGTCCCTGCCCAATCCAACAGCTCTACTATCCCTACAAGACCATTTCCTGTCAGTTCTTTGAGATTTCTTTCCTTTTAACTTATTTAAAACACAGTTCCCATCCTCTCCACTTGGCTCACAATTCTCCGTGAACTCCTAATTCCCTGGATAAGGGAGAAGAGACAGTATACTTTTTACTCCCCTCATTTTAGAACTCTATCCCATCTGCTTTACTGCAGCTTCTCCCATCCTGTCATCAGTTTGTTTAGAAAACCCCATCCTAGTTCTCTGTGATTATAAAAGATATTTTAGTCAACTGTCCTAAAAGCATAACCTCAGTTTCCCCAGTTCTTCATCTACATTTCATTCCAGCAATCCACATACCGGGTGACATGCTGGACTTCAACGTCTCATATAACTATTCTATCTGCGTCACCAGGGAAGCCCAAACAGGTGTCAGAGGATGAGATGGCTGGATGGTATCCTCAATGCAATGGACATGAACTTGGGCAGACTTTGGGAGATGGTGAAGGAGAGGGAGGCCTGGCGTGCTATAGTCGGTGAGGTCACAAAGAGTCAGTCACGACTGGGTGACTGAACAACAACACAACTATTCTATATTCAAGACATTTGCTTTGGAAATGCCACACCTTCTCCTTCTCTCGTGTGGTACATATTTATTGAAAGCCTACAATGGACCAACACTGAGATGAGAGAGAAAATTCTCATGGTGCCTACCCTCAGGCAACCAACAGTCTTCTGAGGAAGACAAACATGAAACAAATATACAAGCAACACATTACAGCTTCTAGATTCTACGGAGCTAAAGGACAGTAAGCTAGTACAACATGGGGACTCTGATTTAGTTTGAGAAGGGGGGATAAGAAGGTCTGCCTGAGGTTGACTATTTAAGCTGACAGCTGAAGAAAAAATAGAAGTTACTCAGATAACGGGGATGGGGCAGAGGGTAGAGGAGACACAGCATTTCCCGGAACTGCCATCATCTCTTTCTATTTACTCTCACGTACTTAGCTCCTTCAAAGTCTAGATTGAGCTCTTGCTACTGTTTTGAAAATTATTTTCAAACTTTATCAACAGTCCCTGCCCAATCCAACAGCTCTACTATCCCTACAAGACCATTTCCTGTCAGTTCTTTGAGATTTCTTTTTCCCTTCTTTCAGCTTTATTCAGATATATATAATTGGCAGACAACATTGTGTAAGTTTAAAAGATAGAGCAGAAAGATCTGACTTACATACATCATGAAATGATTACCAAAGTAGGTTTAATGGATATCCTTATTTCTTAAAAACCAAGGTCATGAGAATATGGTTCATATGTACCCCCTACATAAGACGAGTTTGACTGTATAATAGTCATCAACTCTAAAGGACCAGTGTTTTGCTACTTTTCTTTTTACAAATATTATTGCAGTAATAATAATAATATAGAGCATAGTATCTTTACACTATGTGAAACAGCTTCATTCTGCTATTACTGAAACATTTTTTTAAAAAGTCATTAATGGGGCTTCCCTGGTGGTCCAGTGGGTAAAGAGTTCACTTTGCAGTGCAAGGGGCACCTCTTCCATCCCTAGTCAGGGAAGATCCCACGTGCCATGCAGCAGCTGGACCAGTGAGTTCAATTAGCAGTCAGTGCTCTGGAGTGCATGTGCCCAGAGCTCGTGCTCTGTAGAGAGGCCGCTGCAATGGGAGGCCAACACAGGCCAAAGAATAAAGCTGGACAAAAATAAATTAAAAAAAACAATAAAAGAGGCCAATTTTTTTAAAAAAGTCATTAATAACCTCTGATATGGTAAATCTGGTATGTTTTAGTCATTCCTAAATCTTCCCAATTCTTGAACTATCAAACTTTCAGGAGTCTTGAATCTCCTGATGTTAGCTTCTGGGATGAGGTTTTGGGTCCTCATTCCCTGGCTTCTTAATCTTCTCTTGTCTGACAAATATTTATGTGCATCTATGTTTTGTTCTCAGTACAGTAGTCTCCTGCTTTTCCCTTTAGATTAAGCCTTCATTTCGCTGACATATCCAAGTCAAGCCTGGAATAACTTCCCATATTTGGAAGCTCCCATTTGTCACAAACTTTATCAACAGTCCCTGCCCAATCCAACAGCTCTACTATCCCTACAAGACCATTTCCTGTCAGTTCTTTGAGATTTCTTTTTCCCTTCTTTCAGCTTTATTCAGATATATATAATTGGCAGACAACATTGTGTAAGTTTAAAAGATAGAGCAGAAAGATCTGACTTACATACATCATGAAATGATTACCAAAGTAGGTTTAATGGATATCCTTATTTCTTAAAAACCAAGGTCATGAGAATATGGTTCATATGTACCCCCTACATAAGACGAGTTTGACTGTATAATAGTCATCAACTCTAAAGGACCAGTGTTTTGCTACTTTTCTTTTTACAAATATTATTGCAGTAATAATAATAATATAGAGCATAGTATCTTTACACTATGTGAAACAGCTTCATTCTGCTATTACTGAAACATTTTTTTAAAAAGTCATTAATGGGGCTTCCCTGGTGGTCCAGTGGGTAAAGAGTTCACTTTGCAGTGCAAGGGGCACCTCTTCCATCCCTAGTCAGGGAAGATCCCACGTGCCATGCAGCAGCTGGACCAGTGAGTTCAATTAGCAGTCAGTGCTCTGGAGTGCATGTGCCCAGAGCTCGTGCTCTGTAGAGAGGCCGCTGCAATGGGAGGCCAACACAGGCCAAAGAATAAAGCTGGACAAAAATAAATTAAAAAAAACAATAAAAGAGGCCAATTTTTTTAAAAAAGTCATTAATAACCTCTGATATGGTAAATCTGGTATGTTTTAGTCATTCCTAAATCTTCCCAATTCTTGAACTATCAAACTTTCAGGAGTCTTGAATCTCCTGATGTTAGCTTCTGGGATGAGGTTTTGGGTCCTCATTCCCTGGCTTCTTAATCTTCTCTTGTCTGACAAATATTTATGTGCATCTATGTTTTGTTCTCAGTACAGTAGTCTCCTGCTTTTCCCTTTAGATTAAGCCTTCATTTCGCTGACATATCCAAGTCAAGCCTGGAATAACTTCCCATATTTGGAAGCTCCCATTTGTCACAAACATTTAAAAAGTGCTCCTGGTGAACCCAAGGACACAGTTTCCCCCTCTGGGCTCTCACAGCACATTGTCTGCATTACTTTTGATAATAACATTGTAATTATCCATTTGATCTCTGTTTCCCTTCTGCAAACGATGAGCTCTGTCATGAGGACAGAGGTCGTGTTTTACAAAACTTGGAATTCTGGTGGTGGTGCAATGCTAGAGTCCACCTGCCAATGCAGGAGATGCAGGAGACACTGATTCAATCTCTGGGTAGAGAAGATCCCCTGGAGGAGGAAATCACAACCCCCTCCACTATTCTTGTCAGGAAAATCCCATGAACAGAGGAACCTGGAAGGCTACCATCCACAGGATTGCAGAGACAGACACAACTAAGCACAGAAGCAGTATGTCTTGTAGTTATTAAACATAAGAGGTGCTCAATATGTATTTGCTGAATGACTGCACTTTGGGCTCTTCCTTCCAAATACCTTTGTAGTATGGTCTCATGCATATTCCTCTGAAATCTAAAATGCAACATATCCAACATATCTTCCTCTATGAAACTACTCCTTCATCCCTCCTTCTCACTCCCAGAACCAATATCCGAGCTCAAGTCTTCATTATCATGAACCTGAGTGAGCTTCACAGACTTCAAAGCAGGTGTTCTCTTCCCTTGTGTAATTATTTCCCTCTCCTTAACAATGTTATTGAACAAAGTCCACATCCCTGCATCTGACATCAGCATCCTACACTGTCTGGTCCCAAAGGATACATCCCATCGTCTACCCCAGGATCCAGTCAAGATTACCCTTTACATTTCTGAGTTTTAGTTCTTTCTGGAATGGCTTCATGCAATTTCTACCTCTTGAAATCCTACTCATCCTTTCCTTCTCCCTAACCCTGTTCCAACCCAAAATGATCTTTCCTATGAAAGAACTGTAACTGTACACACTTAGGAAACTTCCAATGTCTTGAGTTATCTCTCATTACATCTGCCTCATGACAACCCAGGTTTGTACTGTGTGGGCAGACGTATATGTGATTATTTTTCTGGATAAATACATACTACATTCCACAGGTTTCCCTGGTGGCTCAGTGTTTAAGAATCTCTTTGATAATGCAGGAGACGTAGGTTTGATCCCTTGATTGGGTAGATAACCCTGAAGAAGGAAATGGCAATCCACTGTAGTCATTTTGCCTGGGAAATTCCATGGACAGAGGAGCCTGGCAGGCTACAGTCCATGGGGCTGCTAAAGAGTTGGACATGCCTGAGTGACTAAAACAACAACAGTACCACACAATCTGCAGTTAGTTGAATCCACAAATATGGAACCTTGGATATGGAGAACTGATGTAAAGTTGTATGTGGACTTTCCGCTGCAAAGGAGGGGGACTGGTCCTCCTAACCCCTCTGTTATTTAAGAATCAACTGAGCTTCTTGAGAAATTGGTATGTCTTACATCTTTGAAACCTCAAAGAGTTTAGTATTGGTGATCTGTTCAAAGCAAGGACTAATAAGTGGTATTTTCATGAATGACATCATTTCCTAACTCGTTAAATATTTTCGTCTCACTGGTTTTTGCTGAATCTTTTTCTAATTTTAAAAACAATTCATCCACATAGAACATTTTAAAAGTTACTAAAAATTATTCATAATTACATCATTTCCAGTATTTGTTTAAACATGCAAAAAATTTGTTATGAAATTGGGTTATTTTATACACTGTATCTTATAATCTGTTTATTTAATTGAACAATGTATCTTGAATATTTTCCCATGTTATAAAATAATATTTTTATTGCTCTCACTAGGTAACAATTTTTCCCCAGATTCTAGAATTTTGATATTTTGATTTAATTTGCCTTAGCATTCTCAGTCCTTTTCTTATTTAACAATTATTTTTTCTTTTTACCACAGTTACTATATTATTCCATACTTAAGAAAATAAAGCACCCCTAGAGGGAACTTAATAAAATAGTCTTCCTCTCATCTCTCATCTAATAACGATCACTTTCTTTGTCTTCTCTTTAGAGTTTCTATGAATTTGATATTGGACCTTCTATACTCATTGCTGAATTTTCTTTTCCCCTTGTACTAACTATCCTTTTACCCTTTTAACTTAAAAAAAAATTTCCATTTTTCTTTGACTCTTTCTAAGAAGTATTTTCTAACATCATTTTCTATGAGCTCTTTCCTTTTTCTCAAGAATAGTACTGTTTTCTTCATGGATAAAATAACATTTATCTGAGCAAAACACTTTCATTTTTAAAAAGTTCTCTTTTATATTGTCTGCTTTCTCTGTTTTTTTTTTTTTTCTTTTTTTTAATGGGTGTCCTGTATTAAGGCTTTGCTTAAGTGTTTTGTGCCTGAATGTTCATTGTCCATTCATATTTAACAGTGAGGTACTAAAAAGCTAACTAGAAGTCCAGAAAATATAGGTGAGGTTTGTGAAGTATTGTAAAGTGACCAGGTAACAAAGCAACCTTTTTTTGTCAGATCTCTCAAATATAAATACCTATGTCTTTTCTCTTCTCAAGGACTTTTCAATTCCCTTCCAGAGGATGCCTCCAATTTCCAGCCCCTGGAGGGGTGTGGGGGAGGGCTGATATGAAACTAAATATTAGTATTCAGGAAGTAAGGCAAGATACGGGGCCAAGAATCTAAATGTGTAATTGTAGTCTTTTAAGCTCCCTGCTTTAAGTCCTTTGTTTTCCCCCCACTTTCTACTTTTAGTGGAGTCCCTAAGCTAGAACCCTTCTAATTGAGAATCTCCAAAAAATAAATGTCATTTTCATTTGGTCGGTTGGCTGTAGTGAGACAGAGTGGCTCTGTGATCTGTTTTGTAGTTTGGATTAAAGAGTTTCATCCCTACCATCAACAGTCCTGTTTCTTTCAAGTTCAGAGATTTTTCAGGATTCTTTAGCATCAAATGGCTTTGCTATTCATTCTTTTTGGAGGAAGACATGCAACCCACTCCAGTGTTATTGCCTGGAGAATCCTATGGACAGAGGAGCCTGGCAGGCTACAGTCCATGAGGGTGCAAAGAGTCAAACACGACTGAAGCAACTTGGCATGCACTCATCCTATATTGCCCTCTATAATCACTAAAAGTTCCAGAGCTTCTGGAACTCCCTCTGTCTTCTTCCCATCTTCCTCTTGGCTGCTCTTTGATCTTATGGATTTATACTTCTATAAATGTCCACTGTGATTTTAGTGGATCTTAAATGAGTAGAGACAGATGTAATGTTTCATTTCATCATGTTTAGACAGTAATAGACAGTAACACCTTTAATTCTGAGAAGTATTTTCTAACATCATTTTCTATGAGCTCTTTCCTTTTTCTCAAGAATAGTACTGTTTTCTTCATGGATAAAATAACATTTATCTGAGCAAAACACTTTCATTTTTAAAAAGTTCTCTTTTATATTGTCTGCTTTCTCTGTTTTTTTTTTTTTTCTTTTTTTTAATGGGTGTCCTGTATTAAGGCTTTGCTTAAGTGTTTTGTGCCTGAATGTTCATTGTCCATTCATATTTAACAGTGAGGTACTAAAAAGCTAACTAGAAGTCCAGAAAATATAGGTGAGGTTTGTGAAGTATTGTAAAGTGACCAGGTAACAAAGCAACCTTTTTTTGTCAGATCTCTCAAATATAAATACCTATGTCTTTTCTCTTCTCAAGGACTTTTCAATTCCCTTCCAGAGGATGCCTCCAATTTCCAGCCCCTGGAGGGGTGTGGGGGAGGGCTGATATGAAACTAAATATTAGTATTCAGGAAGTAAGGCAAGATACGGGGCCAAGAATCTAAATGTGTAATTGTAGTCTTTTAAGCTCCCTGCTTTAAGTCCTTTGTTTTCCCCCCACTTTCTACTTTTAGTGGAGTCCCTAAGCTAGAACCCTTCTAATTGAGAATCTCCAAAAAATAAATGTCATTTTCATTTGGTCGGTTGGCTGTAGTGAGACAGAGTGGCTCTGTGATCTGTTTTGTAGTTTGGATTAAAGAGTTTCATCCCTACCATCAACAGTCCTGTTTCTTTCAAGTTCAGAGATTTTTCAGGATTCTTTAGCATCAAATGGCTTTGCTATTCATTCTTTTTGGAGGAAGACATGCAACCCACTCCAGTGTTATTGCCTGGAGAATCCTATGGACAGAGGAGCCTGGCAGGCTACAGTCCATGAGGGTGCAAAGAGTCAAACACGACTGAAGCAACTTGGCATGCACTCATCCTATATTGCCCTCTATAATCACTAAAAGTTCCAGAGCTTCTGGAACTCCCTCTGTCTTCTTCCCATCTTCCTCTTGGCTGCTCTTTGATCTTATGGATTTATACTTCTATAAATGTCCACTGTGATTTTAGTGGATCTTAAATGAGTAGAGACAGATGTAATGTTTCATTTCATCATGTTTAGACAGTAATAGACAGTAACACCTTTAATTCTGAGATCATAAGGCTCTGGAAAGATGTGCCATAACTCTATTTTGATAAACAGAAGCATGACAAGTTAGTAACGCTTAGCCACCCAAAAGTAATCATATAGTTGTAAGACAAGGGAATCTGTGGAAATGCAAAACTATTTCCTCTATTCTATTCTGCTATTTAACTGTCTGTTATGATCCAACATTCCCCTCCTATATTCAAACATTATCAATTGAAATGGTTCTGAAAGTATGAACTGCATGCTACCTTATGTTGGAATGATCTGGAGTGGTCTTAAAATGCAGATGCTTGTGGACCATGCTGGACCTAGAATTTCCAGGAGTACTCTTAAGGTCCTCATGCTCAACAAGCCTGCCAGGTGGTTGCTTACATACTGAAGTTAAAAAACAGTGGTCTATAAAAACTCATAAATCATCATGTCCTCTAGGTCTGATATTGAGTTAAAATTTCTTCTTAAAGTGAATATTTTTCTTAACTCTACCATAATGACTGTAATTACATTACTAAATGAATTCTAATTAATTTTTCTATATAAGGAATTTTAGAATTAAAAATTGAAAGCCTATGGATAAAGCATCATTTTATTACTGGTAAAAATATAAAAAAGAAGCATTAATTTTGATATGGGAATTTACAACTGTATGTTGATAACGTCTTTCGAGACCAGTGACCCAGCTGAAACTTTGTATGAGTTCTATGTCATACTGACCTGTTTGTATGAATTTTAAAATTCAAGTGGAAAAAAGCACTGGCCAATTTCTCTTATATTGCTGGTTGTGCTATTACAGTTTAAGAGGGATATATGGCATCATTTCAAAGAAGAAATAGCAGCATGGCAATTAATCATCTCCATTAGTAAAAGGTAAATTGTTTGTCAGGGTGCTGATTGTGGGAGATGATCACTTTAGGTACACAATTCAAGGAGTTTGGAAGTATATATGTTCTGTAACCATCATCACAACTAAAATATTTCAATTTCCATCACCCCCCAAAACTCCCTTTCCCACTCTTTGCCCTTGAAAACCACTAATCTGCTTCTGTCAGTCCAATTTTACCTGTTTTAGGATTTCATATACACTGAATCATGAAGTATGTAGTCTTTTTTTAGTTTCTTTAACTCTGCATAATGATTTTGAAATTCAGTGATGCTGCTGTCTGTACTGGAAGTTTGTTATTTTTTCTTCCATCATATGAATATACCACAGTTTATCCATTTACTGGTCCAGGTGGTTTCTAGTTTATAGTTACTAGGAATAAAGCTTCTACAAACATTTGCAGGCAAGTCTTTGGGTAGACATATGCTTTCCTGTCTCTTGGTTAAAACCTAGAAGTGGGATTTCTGGGTCATATGACAAGTATCTGATTCACTTTCTAAGAAATAGCTTAATTGTTTTCCAAAATGGCTGTATCACGGTGCATTTTCTCTATAAACTTGGTCATACTATACCTGCATTGTAGTTTCAACAGTTATCAGTTTGAGCAATGTCCTATCTTCATTCTGGATGTTGGTAAATTGAATATTCATTCTTTGTACTGGTTAACCTTGGCTAGAGATTTACCCATTTTATTGACCTTTTCACAGAATCAGCCTTTGATTTCACTGATTTTCTCTACTTGTTCTCGCTTTCATTATTATTTCTTTCCTTTAGACACTCTAGACTTAATTTACTCCTCTTTCATAATTTCCTAAGAAGCAAGTTTAATTGGTTTGAGACTACTCCTCTTTTTTAATTTAAGCACTAAATTCTCTATGTGTTCCTCCAAGCACCCCTTCTATTCTCATCATGTTCATGTTTCCTTTATATTCTTGAACATAAGGAGTATATTTATTGTATCTGTTTTATCAATCCTATTCATAATTCCACCATTTGGTCATTTCTGGGTTTGTTTCATCAGACTGATTTTTTTATGGATTGTGGGTAATGGTTTCCATCTTCTTTGCATGTCTGTTAGTTTCTTAATGGGGGCTAGACATTGTAAATTTTACATCAGTGGGATCTAGATTTTGCTGCATTTCTTTAATGTATGGTTTACTTGTTCTGCTATGAAGTTAGATTACTTGGAATCAGTTAAAGCCTTCAGTTATTTGCTTTTATGCTTCAAGGTAGATCTAAAGAATCTTTAATCTCAAGGCTAATGTGACCCAAGTACTGTGGCAGTACCCTTTTGAGGCCTTAACAACATGTCCTGAATATGGCAAAGTCTCTCCCCATCAGCGGCCGAGAACGAATTTTCCCAGCCTGGCAAGGGCTCTGTTTTCTGGCTTTCTGTTTTCTGGTGTTTCTTTCCCACCTTCAGAGAGTTTCCCCATACATGTAGGTAGATCACTATTCTGCCAAAGAACAAAAGACAGTCTTCTGAAAAACATGAGTTTTTTTTTCCTGTGCAGTCTCTCCCATCTGATATTCTGCATTGCATGTCTAAGCACATAGGTTTCCCTGGAATCTGATCTGTCTCCTCACAGTGAGACTGCCTGGCTGTTTGGGTGTGCAGATCCTGCAAATTGGCATAGAAACTGCTTCCAGGAGGTAAGCTGGGGTAATCACAGCCCTCACTACCTTTGTTCTCAAGTCTGAACGTCATATAATATATTTTATCTGGTATTTCAGTTGTTCAAAGCAGAAGGGTAAATCTGGTCCCTAATCCTTATCATGATTGGAAGCAAAATTTATATTAGTGTATTTCAGTATGTTCAGACACCAAGTCATGCACTGACTCTCCTGCAAGACCATAAACTGTAGCCCACCAGGCTCTTCTGTCCATGGGCTTTTCCATGCAAAGATACAGGAGTGGGTTTCCACTTGCAAAGAAGTTAAATGCACAGAAATTAAATACCGGTAACTTTGTAATTGTCAACACAATTCAGGTAACTGATATAAAGTTTCTAAAAGATACAATTCTAAGAATATATGTTATAATACCAAGAGTCCTAAAGCACAGAAGATAACTGGGTCAGTGTTCTAACCAACTCAGAAGTAACATATTGTCCCTCACTTTGGTTTTGGTTGGTTTTTAATGGTTTCCATCTTCTTTGTGTCTGTTAGTTTCTTAATGGGGGCTAGACATTGTAAATTTTACATCAGTGGGATCTAGATTTTGCTGCATTTCTTTAATGTATGGTTTACTTGTTCTGCTATGAAGTTAGATTACTTGGAATCAGTTAAAGCCTTCAGTTATTTGCTTTTATGCTTCAAGGTAGATCTAAAGAATCTTTAATCTCAAGGCTAATGTGACCCAAGTACTGTGGCAGTACCCTTTTGAGGCCTTAACAACATGTCCTGAATATGGCAAAGTCTCTCCCCATCAGCGGCCGAGAACGAATTTTCCCAGCCTGGCAAGGGCTCTGTTTTCTGGCTTTCTGTTTTCTGGTGTTTCTTTCCCACCTTCAGAGAGTTTCCCCATACATGTAGGTAGATCACTATTCTGCCAAAGAACAAAAGACAGTCTTCTGAAAAACATGAGTTTTTTTCCTGTGCAGTCTCTCCCATCTGATATTCTGCATTGCATGTCTAAGCACATAGGTTTCCCTGGAATCTGATCTGTCTCCTCACAGTGAGACTGCCTGGCTGTTTGGGTGTGCAGATCCTGCAAATTGGCATAGAAACTGCTTCCAGGAGGTAAGCTGGGGTAATCACAGCCCTCACTACCTTTGTTCTCAAGTCTGAACGTCATATAATATATTTTATCTGGTATTTCAGTTGTTCAAAGCAGAAGGGTAAATCTGGTCCCTAATCCTTATCATGATTGGAAGCAAAATTTATATTAGTGTATTTCAGTATGTTCAGACACCAAGTCATGCACTGACTCTCCTGCAAGACCATAAACTGTAGCCCACCAGGCTCTTCTGTCCATGGGCTTTTCCATGCAAAGATACAGGAGTGGGTTTCCACTTGCAAAGAAGTTAAATGCACAGAAATTAAATACCGGTAACTTTGTAATTGTCAACACAATTCAGGTAACTGATATAAAGTTTCTAAAAGATACAATTCTAAGAATATATGTTATAATACCAAGAGTCCTAAAGCACAGAAGATAACTGGGTCAGTGTTCTAACCAACTCAGAAGTAAATAGTCCTTCTTTGACATATTGTCCCTCACAAAAATCTACACTAACCAAAAAAAGGGAAGAATTACCAGTATGTCAAGATATAGAGGGTACTAACCTGAACAATGAATTACAAACTAAAGATGCAGTAAGGAGAATGTGGGGCTTCCCTGGTGGTTTGGTGATAAAGAATCCACCTGCTAAAGCAGGAGGTGTGGGTTTGATCTCTAGGTCAGGAAGACCCCCTGGAGAAGGAAATGGCAGCCCACTCCAGTATGCTTGCCTGGGAAATTGCATGGATAGAGGAACCTGGCAGGCTATAATCCATGGGGTCACAAAAGAGTCAGACACGACTTAATGCCTAAACAACAATAACAACAAAAGAGAACTTAAAAATTCTGACAACTATTCAATTAGAAAAAAAAGTTTGCCAGTATTTTCTCCATCTGTCATTATGAAAAACCTGAAATAAGAAAAATTGCACCCATAAACTCCTAAGAATCTCACATACCTACCCCAAAGAAAGAGAAAATCAAATAGCTATAAAGAATTGTGAGGTAGAAATGTTTACTATAAATTCATAGGGTGTTATGAAGTTATATAGCACAACCAAGTCTTGCTCACTTATGTTTTCTTGAAATATGTCACTTCAAGAGTAATCTTATTGAAACCTATGAAACAAATTACAATAGCACTAATCATGTGGTAAATGTTTTATTCTTTATATAGATGTATGTCTGTTTATATATATAATGCTAAGAAACACATCTATATACAGAAAATATATTTACCATCTGTCATCAAACATATAAAATCAGGAACAGAACATTATGCACATATCATATTCATTTTCCCTCAATAAAATTTTAATACATCAATTTTTCTATAAATAAATGTCCCAAATAAATTTTTTATCTGATTTTCTTGGTTATTTCTTGTAGAATTACAAGTTAAAGAAGGATAAGGCCTGAAATATGGCATAACTGTCATTGATCTATTTTCTGTTTTCAATACCCATAGGTTATACTTGATCTGAATTAGTGGTCAGTTTTATTGTATGAACCCTGAATAAAAACAGTTTTAGTGTTCTTGATCCCTACTGTTATACTGCTGCCTCAAAAAGGTTTTACCAATTCATATTCAGTCTAGTCATATACAAGAGAACCATTTCACCATATTGTCAACAATGAATACTCTCATTAGAACAATAAACTGTCCACTAATGTGCTAGCCTGTGACCCTTGAGTTGTAGCTAGGTACTCTGGGGTCCCAGAAGCACTATTATAGGCAGGATATTTTAAAGCAAGATAAGCACAGAATATTTTAAAACTTGGGGGAAAATAATAATACTCAGCCGAATGACTAGAATAATTGGAATAACAGCCAATTCATTGGAAACTGACTCTGATGCTGGGAAAGCTTGAAGGTAAAAGGAGGAGGCAGTGGAGGATGAAACGGTTAGATGGCATCACCAATTCAATGGACATGAACTTGGGCAAACTTCAGAAGATAATGAGGGACAGGGAAGCCTGGCATGCTGTAGTCTATGGGGTCGCCAAGAATTGGAAACGACTTACTGACTGACTGATAATAATAAAAATTAATTTAGTAATAGCTGGGCATTTCAGAGGGATTAATGACTAATGAGGAGTGGATGGCCCAAGGCACAGTCAAAGACCATTAACATCCACTGGCCATTAATTTCCAGAAAATGCCCAGCATCGAAGTCATTATTGCTAAAGTGAACGGAAAATGGAAAAGAAATACAGGCATATGGATTTTTAAGAGTGATGTAGTTTTAATTAATATGTACAAAACATTCATGCAGAGCTTAATTTTTGTACATTAACTGGTCACGCTGCTGTTCTCATCTCTTATTGTTCCTAAGAGTCAGACACGACTTAGCTATTGAACAACAAATAATACTCAATACCCTCAGCTGCCACGTGAATTACTTGCTCACAGTTTCAACATGACATCATACTATCTTTCTTTCACTGATGTGATCTTTTTGAAGCTTGGTTTCAGCAGTTGCTGCAACATAAGGCAAGTACCCTGTGAAAATCAGCATGGAACAGAAAATGAGAAGGATAAGGCCTGAAATATGGCATAACTGTATGATTATTCTGTTTTCAATACCCATAGGTTATACTTGATCTGAATTAGTGGTCAGTTTTATTGTATGAACCCTGAATAAAAACAGTTTTAGTGTTCTTGATCCCTACTGTTATACTGCTGCCTCAAAAAGGTTTTACCAATTCATATTCAGTCTAGTCATATACAAGAGAACCATTTCACCATATTGTCAACAATGAATACTCTCATTAGAACAATAAACTGTCCACTAATGTGCTAGCCTGTGACCCTTGAGTTGTAGCTAGGTACTCTGGGGTCCCAGAAGCACTATTATAGGCAGGATATTTTAAAGCAAGATAAGCACAGAATATTTTAAAACTTGGGGGAAAATAATAATACTCAGCCGAATGACTAGAATAATTGGAATAACAGCCAATTCATTGGAAACTGACTCTGATGCTGGGAAAGCTTGAAGGTAAAAGGAGGAGGCAGTGGAGGATGAAACGGTTAGATGGCATCACCAATTCAATGGACATGAACTTGGGCAAACTTCAGAAGATAATGAGGGACAGGGAAGCCTGGCATGCTGTAGTCTATGGGGTCGCCAAGAATTGGAAACGACTTACTGACTGACTGATAATAATAAAAATTAATTTAGTAATAGCTGGGCATTTCAGAGGGATTAATGACTAATGAGGAGTGGATGGCCCAAGGCACAGTCAAAGACCATTAACATCCACTGGCCATTAATTTCCAGAAAATGCCCAGCATCGAAGTCATTATTGCTAAAGTGAACGGAAAATGGAAAAGAAATACAGGCATATGGATTTTTAAGAGTGATGTAGTTTTAATTAATATGTACAAAACATTCATGCAGAGCTTAATTTTTGTACATTAACTGGTCACGCTGCTGTTCTCATCTCTTATTGTTCCTAAGAGTCAGACACGACTTAGCTATTGAACAACAAATAATACTCAATACCCCTCAGCTGCCACGTGAATTACTTGCTCACAGTTTCAACATGACATCATACTATCTTTCTTTCACTGATGTCATCTTTTTGAAGCTTGGTTTCAGCAGTTGCTGCAACATAAGGCAAGTACCCTGTGAAAATCAGCATGGAACAGAAAATGAGAAGGACCGTGTTCAATGTGATTCCCAAGCTGGGAAAGTTGTGCCGCTCCCAATAAGGTGTACAACCAATCCCTTTAGTAACCATGACTGGTGAATAGTGAAATGAAAACATTTTGTCTTTCAATTTAGGTATCATATGACTATTAAGTGATTGGGACAGAAATACTTGACTCCTTTGGACTTCATTACTTAATAAATGAAACTGTTAGGTATGTGTCTTTTATGCTTAAAGGTACTGGAAAAACTTACTGAGAAATCAAAGACACTGAACCAAGAAAATTTTGGAAATCTCTATGCTAAACAATTCAATATAATCATACTTCTTTTAAATTTTCATTAGTGAAACTGAACATTAAACAACAAAATAAACTATACAACAAACAAAATAAACAATAAACAATACAAAATAAACTATGCCATCCTTTCAAATTATCTATTCAATACTCTTACTTATTTATTAATTATTATTGCTATTGATGTTCTCATTGGTTTGTTCAATCCCTGTATCTATTAAGGCTAATAAACCTTTGCTTACTTCTTATAAATACTTATTTTATGGCTTTTTGATGTTTAGATGTTTTTAATTTTTATGAGTTGAAACCACTGGCAATTTTCCTATGTATGATTTATTTCACTGTTCCTAATTTCAAAATTCTGCTTGATACAGAATTTCTGAGCAATATCTACAACTATTTTTTATAAACCTTTAGAAACTTATTTTCTTTTTTCTTAGGTAAGAAATGGATTTGTTCAGATTCAGAAAGCACACTCCACAGACAGAGTGTGGGCCATGGCAGAGCAAATCCAGTGGCCTAGAAACTTTTAATGACTCTAGATTTTTGTAACAGATTGCTTACATGGAAAGAGTATTTCAGAAAAAAAACAAATTTCTATCTGAAAGCGAGCAGTTTTTCAAAGAGAACCTCTATGATGCTAGATCATTTCAGTATAATTAGGTGTCTGTCAAAAATCAGTACAGTAAAATAACTTCTATCTCTATAGGTAAGAGTTCATCAATGGCAATGAGGGAGAATGTTAAATGCTCAAATATGTCTGTGAACTAATACAGTTAGGCAATTTCAGAGAATACACAATACACATGAGCATATGAGATTCCTTTTGCTATCTATATTCAACAACAAACAAAATAAAATCTGTTTAACATAGTGTTTTCCCCAAATTATTTAATATAAAAGTTTTTATAACAACTATCAGTTTCCCAGTAACTATTTTTCTATGGATGTTCACAGAACACCACTACACTATGAGAATTAAAATAGGCACACATCGCCAGAATTAATGTATTTTATTGTTTGCTCTTTCATAGGATTTGTCAAGTGTTGAGCAAGGACATAGTCTTTTATCCTGTATTTAACATACATTTATTGAGAGTCTTGAAGTGCGGTAGATTCAACCCTGAGCAAGAGAGACGTTAGTTTTGAGTTCACAGAGCTGACATTACTTAACCATTCAAATATTTCCACTTGCTTTATAATGTAGTATGATTATTTTCAAATTAAATTAAAAACTTACTATAAGGATACAAACACCAGGGCAAATAGCACGTGAGTGTGGATGAGACTTTAAAATGAAACTATCTATTAAGGCTAATAAACCTTTGCTTACTTCTTATAAATACTTATTTTATGGCTTTTTGATGTTTAGATGTTTTTAATTTTTATGAGTTGAAACCACTGGCAATTTTCCTATGTATGATTTATTTCACTGTTCCTAATTTCAAAATTCTGCTTGATACAGAATTTCTGAGCAATATCTACAACTATTTTTTATAAACCTTTAGAAACTTATTTTCTTTTTTCTTAGGTAAGAAATGGATTTGTTCAGATTCAGAAAGCACACTCCACAGACAGAGTGTGGGCCATGGCAGAGCAAATCCAGTGGCCTAGAAACTTTTAATGACTCTAGATTTTTGTAACAGATTGCTTACATGGAAAGAGTATTTCAGAAAAAAAACAAATTTCTATCTGAAAGCGAGCAGTTTTTCAAAGAGAACCTCTATGATGCTAGATCATTTCAGTATAATTAGGTGTCTGTCAAAAATCAGTACAGTAAAATAACTTCTATCTCTATAGGTAAGAGTTCATCAATGGCAATGAGGGAGAATGTTAAATGCTCAAATATGTCTGTGAACTAATACAGTTAGGCGAATTTCAGAGATACACAATACACATGAGCATATGAGATTCCTTTTGCTATCTATATTCAACAACAAACAAAATAAAATCTGTTTAACATAGTGTTTTCCCCAAATTATTTAATATAAAAGTTTTTATAACAACTATCAGTTTCCCAGTAACTATTTTTCTATGGATGTTCACAGAACACCACTACACTATGAGAATTAAAATAGGCACACATCGCCAGAATTAATGTATTTTATTGTTTGCTCTTTCATAGGATTTGTCAAGTGTTGAGCAAGGACATAGTCTTTTATCCTGTATTTAACATACATTTATTGAGAGTCTTGAAGTGCGGTAGATTCAACCCTGAGCAAGAGAGACGTTAGTTTTGAGTTCACAGAGCTGACATTACTTAACCATTCAAATATTTCCACTTGCTTTATAATGTAGTATGATTATTTTCAAATTAAATTAAAAACTTACTATAAGGATACAAACACCAGGGCAAATAGCACGTGAGTGTGGATGAGACTTTAAAATGAAAACTATCACAGGTAACTGAAAGCAAAAGAATCTATTTTTTACTTTTAGTTCATGGTGGAAAAAAATAGGCATAGCTGTATAAAGAAAAAAATCTCATGTAAGGTTACTTCCATAAGAGTGTACATCATTAACATGTACTTTTCCATCATTCTGTTTAACTAACAAGTTTCACAGATTGCTTTAAATGAATACCTGAAATAAGGAAACTAAGTGGAGCTGAGCAAAATACACACTGTATGTTCTGGCAGTGTAATAGTTCTGATTTCTAGCTCTTCTTTATCATATAAAATGGAGTTCCTACTTATTTCTACCTTTGATTACAAACTAATTACTTAAAAAACAAAGATGCTGAAATCCTCAGACTTTTTGCAAATGTTAAAAATATATACAAGTCAGCTATATATAGCACACATATTTACCAACCATCTAAGTGTGGTATGTACAATCACAATAATAAACATAATATTCATAAACCATTGAACTCAGAGGTAGGCCCACTTCTTGCATAACAAACATAATAAATATTTAACCAAGTGAGAGATTGATGAATATAAGAAAAGCAGTCACTGAAATTATAAATGTGAAAAAAGTTATAGCAAGGAGATGGTGAAATAGAAATCTAAGATACAGAACAGTTTGTGTGTTTGATTTTGTTTGATACTGTTTCATTACTACAAATGTGCAAAACAGTTATTCTGGGAAAAAAAATAAAGTCAAGGAAGATATTTCTCGGTTTATAGAACAAATAAATTATTAATTCCATCAATGGAAATTCCCTTTTTCGATAAGATTTCTATTCTCTCTTTAAACTAGTTTTCTCACCTGACTTTACAATAACTCAGGGAAGTAAGCAAGGCTTTCAGATATTGTAGTAACACTAGAAAGGAAGATATCTGAATATCAAAGAGGTCCAATTAAACTGAAATTAGGTAATCTGTTCTAATTTACAGAGTATTCACATAGGGTAAGGAATGATACACACACACACATACATATATACACACACACACACACAATGGTTTTAACTTAGTTTTCAAATAAGAGCCCTAACAGTTACCAGTTATTTGTGAACCCTAGGTTCAGTTAAATAAGGGACTAATTGTACCTTACTTGTAAACATGTTTGTGAGAAATATAAAAATATGCACATAGAAAACTGAACAAGGTACCATAGTAAATAACCTAATAAATGGCAACTTTTCTTCTGCCTGGGGTCTTCATCAGCTTATACATCATGTGACTGACTTATTATGTTTACTATTAGCTGTAATAAGCTTCAATCTCTCTTCATTAAAAGGTTATGTTCCACAGGGAAAGATCTTTTTTCTTCACTGCTGTAACTCAAGTGCCTGAAAAAATGCCTGGGTTATAAATAAAGGGTTTCCCAGGTGGTGATAGCAAAGAGTCCAACTGCCAATGTAGGAGATGCAAGAGACAAGGGTTACGTCCCTGATTTGGGAAGATCCCCTGAATCAAGCTAGGATAGACACACCAAGATAGAGAGGAGCTAAGAGGAAGCTTTAGATAGGTGCTAATGGAAGGCCATTATCTCCAAGGAGACAACATTGAGGCAAGTATCTGAAGGATAATGAAGCAACCATGCCAAGAATTGGGGAAAAAGCTGAAGGCAGAGACTTCTGGGATCATTAGTAGAAACTGCAAGGGTAGTAAAAATATTAAGAAACCTCAGGTGGCAAAGAACACAGCGTGATGGGTAGAGTGGTCAATGTTTCAACAGGAGATGTGGGTAGAACTTCCAGTGCCTGTGACTAACAGCTTAATTTTATTATAAGAATGGAAAGCAATTAAAAGACTTCGGGGAGGGGCTTCCCCTGCGGTCCAGTGGGTAAAGAGTCCACCTTGCACTGCAAGGGGCGCCGGTTTGATCCCTGGCCTGGGACGATCCCACATGCCGCGGAGTGGCTGGACTGCTGTGTCCAATTACAAGCCAGCGCTCTGGAGCACATGCGCCCAAAGCCAATGCTCTGCTACAGGAGAGGCCACTGCAATGAGAGGCCCACACAGGTCAAAGAACAAAGATGGATGAAAATAAATAAATGAAAGACCAATAAAAAATAAAGTGGCCAAAAATTAAAAAAGAGAAAAAAAAAGACTTTAGGGAGAGGAATAGCATGATTTAAACTGGACTTTAACAGGGCTGTGATGTAAAGAACAGACTGAAAAACAGGGATACAGTGGCTGAGAACATGGACTCTGGAGTCAGGCAAATCAGTTCATATCCCAAGATTTCCTGAATACATTGGGAATCATGTCAAATATTCATATGTATTAAAATGGGAAGATTTTTACTATACCATAGCATAATTTTGAGAAGAACTCTTACACAGGCAAGTTATTCTATTTTTAGATTTATTTGATTCTAAATTTTTACATGTCCTCCAGCATTATGGAACAGTTTTGTTTATTTAAGCATGATATATTTCTTTAGTTTTATTATGTTGAGCATTTTTGTGTGTTTGTGTGTGTGTTTAAAATCAAATTTCAGCAAGGAGCTCAAACTCAATGCTCTGTGACAGCCTAGAGGGGTGGGATGGGGTGGGAGACGAGAGAGAGGTTCAAGAGGGAGGGGATATTTATATGTGTACCTATGGCTGATTCATGCTGATGTACTGATATACACAATATCATAAAGCAATTATCCTCCAATTAAAAATAAATTACAAATTGAATCCAAGTGACACATTATTGACAAAATATATATTTTAAAAATAAGGTAAAATAATAATAACCTTACTAAGACAAAGCCTGACATAAGGGACCATACATATGATATTCAAAACTTTAGCCTGTGGAGATACTAGCATCTGTATTTTTTTCTTTTTTTATTAATGTATTTTTATTTTACTGCATAACTCTCTTTAAATTCAACTCTATTTATCTGTAAAATAAGGCATTTAAAACAGTGCTTGTTACAAAGTAAGAGCCTGTTAAATGTTAGCCAATAACTTTAAGTTTTACAACAGCCTAACATTTATCATCTGCTAGGAGACATACAACTACAACTGATCTCCAGTTATATTTAAAAACTAACTTTCTAGTAAATGTAAGAATTTTCAAATGAAAGTATCTGTAGATTATTTCATTCATTAAGGGATACAGATGCAAGAGAAAATAAATATAGTAAGGTCTTTCAAGATGCAGAATTTAGGATCTTTCATTTTTGTCGTAAGATTATCATCATATTTTTGTACAATTTAGAGAGAAACCATGCTGATAGATGATTTATGATACCTTAAGTAAAATTTTAATTATATTCTAAATATATTTTATATGCTTATAATGAACGATATTGGGTTTTATAATATTTACCTCATTTGTATGTTTTTTTTTTTTTGCCATCTGGGAGTTTTCTTACAAGATTTGGCAAGACAGTACAGGCTGTGGATGAACAAGTTTCTTTGACTCACATGCATGGATCAAATAGGAAAAATAAAAGGATAGGGTGGAGGTTAGCTTACAAAAAAAAAGCCTCAACAAAACAGAAAACAATGTGATGTGCCTTTTTGGACACTGGCTGAATAAAGAAGTTGGCATGCTGCCCTTTCATTCCTGTCATGGAGTTCCAAATATGCCAGGCCTGCAGACTCAGCACCATGCAAGGGAAAACGTGAAAGAGCAAATTTCAGCAAGGAGCTTCAAGAGGGGGGGATATTTTTTATGTGTACCTATGGCTGATTCATGCTGATGTACTGATATACACAATATCATAAAGCAATTATCCTCCAATTAAAAATAAATTACAAATTGAATCCAAGTGACACATTATTGACAAAATATATATTTTAAAAATAAGGTAAAATAATAATAACCTTACTAAGACAAAGCCTGACATAAGGGACCATACATATGATATTCAAAACTTTAGCCTGTGGAGATACTAGCATCTGTATTTTTTTCTTTTTTTATTAATGTATTTTTATTTTACTGCATAACTCTCTTTAAATTCAACTCTATTTATCTGTAAAATAAGGCATTTAAAACAGTGCTTGTTACAAAGTAAGAGCCTGTTAAATGTTAGCCAATAACTTTAAGTTTTACAACAGCCTAACATTTATCATCTGCTAGGAGACATACAACTACAACTGATCTCCAGTTATATTTAAAAACTAACTTTCTAGTAAATGTAAGAATTTTCAAATGAAAGTATCTGTAGATTATTTCATTCATTAAGGGATACAGATGCAAGAGAAAATAAATATAGTAAGGTCTTTCAAGATGCAGAATTTAGGATCTTTCATTTTTGTCGTAAGATTATCATCATATTTTTGTACAATTTAGAGAGAAACCATGCTGATAGATGATTTATGATACCTTAAGTAAAATTTTAATTATATTCTAAATATATTTTATATGCTTATAATGAACGATATTGGGTTTTATAATATTTACCTCATTTGTATGTTTTTTTTTTTTTGCCATCTGGGAGTTTTCTTACAAGATTTGGCAAGACAGTACAGGCTGTGGATGAACAAGTTTCTTTGACTCACATGCATGGATCAAATAGGAAAAATAAAAGGATAGGGTGGAGGTTAGCTTACAAAAAAAAAAAAAAGCCTCAACAAAACAGAAAACAATGTGATGTGCCTTTTTGGACACTGGCTGAATAAAGAAGTTGGCATGCTGCCCTTTCATTCCTGTCATGGAGTTCCAAATATGCCAGGCCTGCAGACTCAGCACCATGCAAGGGAAAACGTGAAAGAGCAACCAGCTCCCAGCGTCTACAGCAACAAACAGGCCTGATGCAAAACTGGTCTGCTAACGTTGTCTGCAGAAAACTGAGGCTGAGAAATAGGTCCACTGTTTCTGCTTACTTCTTTAGAAATTCTGAGAACAGAAAAAGGTAAGGAGGAAAGGTTCCAGCACTCAACTAATCTGACTTCGTCTCTGACCCAAAGTGGAGAGCAATATCAGATAAGTATGTGTTAGAAAAGAAAAATTTTTTCCAGAAGTGTCTAAAAATTTAAAAAAACTTTTAATTTTATATTGAAGGAAATCCCATCGACACGGGAGCCTGATGAGCAACAATCCATGGGGTCGCCAAAAAGTCAGACACGACTTAGTGACTAAAGAATAATAGCCAATTAACAATGTTGTCATAGTCTCAGGTGGGCAGCGAAGGGACTCACCCATACACACATATTTTCCCCTAAATTCCCCTCCCAACCAGACTGTCACATAACATTGAGCAGAGTTCCCTGTGCTATATAGTAGGACCTTGTTGGTTATCCATTTTAAATATAGTAGTGTATACACGTTGATCCCAGAGCCCCTAACTATCCTTCCCCAACAACAGAAGTTCTGTAAGTCTGTGAGTCTGTTTCTGTTTTGTAAGTAAGTTTATCTCTAGCGTTTCTTTTTAGATTCCTCATGTAAAGGATATCATAGACTCTCTCCCCTCTAAGTGTCTAAAATTTAAAGAAGCATATTTTTCAAGCTGTTTAAAAAAGATGAGGTCTGAAGTATTAATAAAAATTAATTTCTTTTATAAGGAATATATAAGGTAGAGTATATAGTGATTACTCAGGAGAAAGTACGTTCTCCCGTGTAGAAATCACATGGATTGTTACTGCAGCTGGCCTGACTGAAAGCTGCTTTTCCCTCCATGGGCAGGGCCTTATGTGAGTGTGTCTGAGTCAGGAATGAAGACACTAATCCCATCTCCCCCTCTTCAGTGTTTATTGCCAAGCATACAGAGGCTTCCCCAGCATAAGTGTCAGAACTTGATGGGTGAAATCAGCACAGCACAGTTATGCAAATCGTGTGTGCAACTGACACTGCTTGTGTAATTATTGATGTAATCCTCCTCTATCAACCACCTCCAGGAAGAAAAGGAGGGCGGAGGGTGGGGGAAGTTCACACTTGGGAGATCACCCAGCAAGTGGGCCGGATGCCAGGTCCACAATCAGGTGAAAACAGCTCCTGCTCAGGAGAAGTCTGCAGGACAAATTAGACTACACTTAATGCACCATCACTACTATGCGTGAGCTGCACTAGACTCAATTTCTCTAACCAGCAAAATTTAACTCAATATGCCTATCATTATACTGGTCTATGGCTTGGTATTTTTTAAATGGATTTCTTTAGCAAATCTGGTAGAAACGTCATGGCGATCTGGTTTTATTATAATGTCAATTTGGAAATAACTGATAATCTTCTGGCCACACACCCAACTTTTAGACATTTAAAATCCTTTCACAAAAGAATCAGTCCTATTAATATCTAAAAGTCTATAAAACCTGTAGCAAATCCATCCAATAAAAAAAAGCATTTCATATGTAATAGAAAACTCAAGGTACTTATATTTATGTACTTTTTTACCTCAAAAAAAGGTGAGATAATATTGAAGCAAACCCTGAAGGATGGTGGGGGGGAGCCTTTTAGAAAAACAAAGAGCAGAAGGCAGAGGAGAGACAAGAGGAGAAGATAACTTAAACAAGAGGAAAAGTGTGCATTAGAGAAGAAAGTCAGTGATTACAAATGGCACACTGCTTTGAAGAACCTTTAGTTTGTGGAATTCCCTAATCAGTCAGTAATTTAAGGAAATGATGTGATAGTCCCTTGGAAAGAAATGACAATATATTTGAGGGCATATCATTCTCCTGGCAGTTTAACAGACTGTCCCATATGAGAAGTCATAACTAGAGCATTTGACATTAACACTTCTTTAACATTATGGCCAAAGGTTAGCACTATCTCAAACCAAGTCAGATGTTACTTTTGAACTTCAAGAAATTTGAAGAGAAGGAGAAATTTGTCTTTTCTTAACAGCTTTGACACCATGAAGACACTAATCCCATCTCCCTCTTCAGTGTTTATTGCCAAGCATACAGAGGCTTCCCCAGCATAAGTGTCAGAACTTGATGGGTGAAATCAGCACAGCACAGTTATGCAAATCGTGTGTGCAACTGACACTGCTTGTGTAATTATTGATGTAATCCTCCTCTATCAACCACCTCCAGGAAGGAAAGGAGGGCGGAGGGTGGGGGAAGTTCACACTTGGGAGATCACCCAGCAAGTGGGCCGGATGCCAGGTCCACAATCAGGTGAAAACAGCTCCTGCTCAGGAGAAGTCTGCAGGACAAATTAGACTACACTTAATGCACCATCACTACTATGCGTGAGCTGCACTAGACTCAATTTCTCTAACCAGCAAAATTTAACTCAATATGCCTATCATTATACTGGTCTATGGCTTGGTATTTTTTAAATGGATTTCTTTAGCAAATCTGGTAGAAACGTCATGGCGATCTGGTTTTATTATAATGTCAATTTGGAAATAACTGATAATCTTCTGGCCACACACCCAACTTTTAGACATTTAAAATCCTTTCACAAAAGAATCAGTCCTATTAATATCTAAAAGTCTATAAAACCTGTAGCAAATCCATCCAATAAAAAAAAGCATTTCATATGTAATAGAAAACTCAAGGTACTTATATTTATGTACTTTTTTACCTCAAAAAAAGGTGAGATAATATTGAAGCAAACCCTGAAGGATGGTGGGGGGGAGCCTTTTAGAAAAACAAAGAGCAGAAGGCAGAGGAGAGACAAGAGGAGAAGATAACTTAAACAAGAGGAAAAGTGTGCATTAGAGAAGAAAGTCAGTGATTACAAATGGCACACTGCTTTGAAGAACCTTTAGTTTGTGGAATTCCCTAATCAGTCAGTAATTTAAGGAAATGATGTGATAGTCCCTTGGAAAGAAATGACAATATATTTGAGGGCATATCATTCTCCTGGCAGTTTAACAGACTGTCCCATATGAGAAGTCATAACTAGAGCATTTGACATTAACACTTCTTTAACATTATGGCCAAAGGTTAGCACTATCTCAAACCAAGTCAGATGTTACTTTTGAACTTCAAGAAATTTGAAGAGAAGGAGAAATTTGTCTTTTCTTAACAGCTTCTTTGACACCATGTAGTTTACACCTTAAAAAATGCTTGTTGGTTGGTTTAATATACCAGTAAATGTGAATCTCCAAATATATTCAAAAACTAGATGAGTGGTAATATTATACAGGTATATTCTCATGATAGTTCAAGGCATAACTGAACAAAATATAAAGCAGCCTTTAAAATAAAAGGCAAATCTTTCGGTTTGCAGCAGTGTAGTATGTAACTGATACATTAAAAAAAAAAAAACAATATTTGGAACCAATACAAGTATTCAGTATTCCTGAGCTATTTTTTATGGATAAAACATAGTCCATGGAATCATAGGGTCTCAAAATAAAGAAAGTCCTTATATAAAATAACTAAAAATGATGGATGTTATTATTTAAACAGATGAATTCTTATATGGTACATCTGGTCCAGCTGCTTTTTATAGGGGAAAATAGCTTTAATCTGACAATGAGACATAAAGAACAAACTTCTTAAGCAAAATTCGTCAAATATTGAATAAATGACAAAAATGTGTCATAAAAATCGAAATAACTGAGGTGTTTTGGAAATAAGCTTGGCATCTGATAAGAATGTTGTTGTAGGCTTACTGACCCTAAGTCAAAAGAGTATAACACTGGGAGTCTCCTCAAATAGCTCTTGCACTGGGGTAATATGCTGTAGATATATCACATAAGCAAATTTTGCAAATGTTTATTTTTAGGTAATATATACAAATAATTATATAATAAATACTGATTTAATTGAAAGCTATTAAGGTTTTGTTCTTTTATAATTTGGGGGGGGCAGGTTGGGGAGGGTGAGGGACGGGCAGGCCACTTCTATTGGTCTTTCATTTCTCTATTTTCATCCATCTTTGTTCTTTGGCCCGTGTGGGCCTCCCATCGCAGTGGCCTCTGTTGTCACAGAGCACCAGCTCTGGGCGCATGCGCTCCAGAGCTCTGGCTCAGTAATTGGACACATGGGTCCAGCCGCTCCACAGCATGTGGGATCTTCCCAGGCCAGGGATCAAACCGGCACCCCTTGCACTGCAAGGCGGTGTCCTTACCCACTAAACCACCAGGGAAGCCCCGCTAATAAGGTTTTATTTTGAATTTTATAATAAGCCTTATTGACAATGGAAAGTAATTCTTATTTTCTTAAAATGAGATGAACAAAAAAAGGTCAGAAAAAAAATTGCTACACTTCTCTGCTTAATCAAGGATATTTTGTTTATATAATAGTACTTTAAGGTTACAATAAGCAAGGAATATAAGAAACAATGAATAAGCTTCCTTCAGTAAATCTGTAAATGAAAAAGTAGGATTTTTCATTTTCAAATGTAAAGATTCCATATTTAAGCAATGGTGTGCATAAAAAAAAAAAATATAAATTAAAAATATATATGTATATATATATATATATATATATATATAAAATCTTTTTTGATAATTACAGGCTTCCCGAGTAGCTTAGTTGTAAAGAATCTGCCGGCCAATGCAGGAGACCTCGGTTCATGCCCTGGGACACAAGAAGATCCCTGGAGAAGGAAATGACAACCCATTTCAGTATTTTTTGCCTTTAAAATCCTGTAGACAGAGGAGCCTGGTGGGCTTCAAACTATGGAGTCTTAAAAGAGTTGGACATGACTTAGCGACTAAACAACAACAAAGCCCATAATAGTGTTTTGGAAATAAGCTTGGCATCTGATAAGAATGTTGTTGTAGGCTTACTGACCCTAAGTCAAAAGAGTATAACACTGGGAGTCTCCTCAAATAGCTCTTGCACTGGGGTAATATGCTGTAGATATATCACATAAGCAAATTTTGCAAATGTTTATTTTTAGGTAATATATACAAATAATTATATAATAAATACTGATTTAATTGAAAGCTATTAAGGTTTTGTTCTTTTATAATTTGGGGGGGGCAGGTTGGGGAGGGTGAGGGACGGGCAGGCCACTTCTATTGGTCTTTCATTTCTCTATTTTCATCCATCTTTGTTCTTTGGCCCGTGTGGGCCTCCCATCGCAGTGGCCTCTGTTGTCACAGAGCACCAGCTCTGGGCGCATGCGCTCCAGAGCTCTGGCTCAGTAATTGGACACATGGGTCCAGCCGCTCCACAGCATGTGGGATCTTCCCAGGCCAGGGATCAAACCGGCACCCCTTGCACTGCAAGGCGGTGTCCTTACCCACTAAACCACCAGGGAAGCCCCGCTAATAAGGTTTTATTTTGAATTTTATAATAAGCCTTATTGACAATGGAAAGTAATTCTTATTTTCTTAAAATGAGATGAACAAAAAAAGGTCAGAAAAAAAATTGCTACACTTCTCTGCTTAATCAAGGATATTTTGTTTATATAATAGTACTTTAAGGTTACAATAAGCAAGGAATATAAGAAACAATGAATAAGCTTCCTTCAGTAAATCTGTAAATGAAAAAGTAGGATTTTTCATTTTCAAATGTAAAGATTCCATATTTAAGCAATGGTGTGCATATATATATATATATATATATATATATATATATATATATATAAAATCTTTTTTGATAAGTACAGGCTTCCCTAGTAGCTTAGTGGTAAAGAATCTGCCTGCCAATGCAGGAGACCTGGGTTCATTCCCTGGGACACAAGAAGATCCCTGGAGAAGGAAATGACAACCCATTTCAGTATTTTTTGCCTTTAAAATCCTGTAGACAGAGGAGCCTGGTGGGCTTCAAACTATGGAGTCTTAAAAGAGTTGGACATGACTTAGCGACTAAACAACAACAAAGCCCATACAATTCTATGGCCAAAACTGAATTTTATACATACATGGCATAAAAACATTTGTGACTGTCTATTTATTCTCCTTATAATTTATACAAAGGGATTTACAGTGCATATATATTATAAAAGTTTCCATACATTAAAAATACATACTCTTCTATTGTGTTTTAAATATTTAATTTGAACACTGCATTAGAGTATGTAAAAAATACACCTGAAGTGTTAGTTAAAAATATGCACCTCTAATTCCTACTAGATTTGAAAAATAACAAATATGTTAAGTATTGTTTTGGTTAATAGGGGTCCAGGGCTTAATTGAAACACTATTTATCCAGTGTATTTGGTAGAATAAAGACAATTAAAAGGACTAATATATAACATATGAAACATACTAATCAAATTCCTAAGAATGAAAGGATTATAATTACTTGTCAAACCAAAAATGTAACATACAAAAGTAATAAGACTACTGTTTGTAGCAGGAGCATTGATTCACTGATACATCAATAAAAACTGACATAAATATTATGTTATATTATAAATCTATGTAAAGTAGATGAGTTGTGTGATAAACCTAAGCCTAATAGACACAGTTTAAATATAAGCCAGTAGCTTTTATTTTCCTACAACCTTATATATTAATAAAAGGATAGGATATGTTTATAAAAGTGTAGGTTACTTTCATCATTTAAGTTTCACACTTCAAAAGATGTGGATCTGGGTTTTTTCTTTTCCTTATTCAGTCCTTCTTTTTCTTTTTTTTTTTTTTTGAATGTTGCAAAGAGGCAAAAGTTTCAGCTTGCAATTGCTAGACATCTTACACTTAGCTAACACACTGGTATAAAATAAAGCAATTCTGGGCTTCCCCTGGTGGTCCTGTGGGTAAAGACACCGCCTTGCAGTGCAAGGGGCACCGGTTCGATCCCTGGCCTGGGAAGATCCCACGTGCCGCGGAACGGCTGGACCGATGTGTCCAATTACGGAGCCGGAGCTCTAGCGCGCGTGCGCCCAGAGCCAGTGATCTGTGACGACAGTGGCCACCGCGATGGGAGGCCCACAGGAGCCAAAGAACAAAGACGGATGAAAATAGAGAAATGAAAGACCAATAGAATGGCCCGCCCATCCCCCTCCTCCCCATCCCACCCTCCAAAAGATAAAAAAAAAAAAATTAAAAAAGAAAAATAGAGCAATTCTAATGAAACATTCAGCATCAAGACCAGTAGAATAGCTCTAAATCATAATAAATGAAAATTGTTCTAAAAAATAACAAATCAAACACTGATGATTGTTATACAAACAAAATTTAGACTGTATTATTTCACTTTTTTTCCCAAAAGGACACTATTTTCAGAAATAGAATGCAGCACTGCCATAACAAATTTAAGAAAGGTTCTGATTTTTCCTGTTATTATCTTAAGAGGCTGGGAATAAAATCTAGGAACTGTTGACAGGCATTATCAGCTACGGAGAGAAGATTATCATATTGATCTATTTCTAGAAATAATACTATACTGTTTAAAAATTATTGTTTAAAAACAAACTTTTCCATGGCAAATACTGGAAAACACTACCAAAATATTTGTGCTATTGAACCCTGATTTATTAATTATTTATAAAATTGGGCATTCTTTCAAAATTAAAAAATTTTATCAATGACTGTAATCAAAATTTAAAACATGCAATCAAATCAAGTAATCAAGGGTTTTTAAAAAACACCTAAGCTAAATCCCAGAGAGAAAAAAGAAATCCAGTAGCTTTTATTTTCCTACAACCTTATATATTAATAAAAGGATAGGATATGTTTATAAAAGTGTAGGTTACTTTCATCATTTAAGTTTCACACTTCAAAAGATGTGGATCTGGGTTTTTTCTTTTCCTTATTCAGTCCTTCTTTTTCTTTTTTTTTTTTTGAATGTTGCAAAGAGGCAAAAGTTTCAGCTTGCAATTGCTAGACATCTTACACTTAGCTAACACACTGGTATAAAATAAAGCAATTCTGGGCTTCCCCTGGTGGTCCTGTGGGTAAAGACACCGCCTTGCAGTGCAAGGGGCACCGGTTCGATCCCTGGCCTGGGAAGATCCCACGTGCCGCGGAACGGCTGGACCGATGTGTCCAATTACGGAGCCGGAGCTCTAGCGCGCGTGCGCCCAGAGCCAGTGATCTGTGACGACAGTGGCCACCGCGATGGGAGGCCCACAGGAGCCAAAGAACAAAGACGGATGAAAATAGAGAAATGAAAGACCAATAGAATGGCCCGCCCATCCCCCTCCTCCCCATCCCACCCTCCAAAAGATAAAAAAAAAAAAATTAAAAAAGAAAAATAGAGCAATTCTAATGAAACATTCAGCATCAAGACCAGTAGAATAGCTCTAAATCATAATAAATGAAAATTGTTCTAAAAAATAACAAATCAAACACTGATGATTGTTATACAAACAAAATTTAGACTGTATTATTTCACTTTTTTTCCCAAAAGGACACTATTTTCAGAAATAGAATGCAGCACTGCCATAACAAATTTAAGAAAGGTTCTGATTTTTCCTGTTATTATCTTAAGAGGCTGGGAATAAAATCTAGGAACTGTTGACAGGCATTATCAGCTACGGAGAGAAGATTATCATATTGATCTATTTCTAGAAATAATACTATACTGTTTAAAAATTATTGTTTAAAAACAAACTTTTCCATGGCAAATACTGGAAAACACTACCAAAATATTTGTGCTATTGAACCCTGATTTATTAATTATTTATAAAATTGGGCATTCTTTCAAAATTAAAAAATTTTATCAATGACTGTAATCAAAATTTAAAACATGCAATCAAATCAAGTAATCAAGGGTCATACACCTAAGCTCATCTTTCATTCCAGAGAGAAAAATATCAATCAGGAACTAACTGGCAAAGGAGAAGGAGAGAAAATTCAACAGTGTTTTACACTTTCACTGGTGTTCAGCAACACAGAGAGAGCTTTTTCAACAATATTCTTTAAAAAGAAATGCTCTTTAAATGAACAAACTGTATCTGGAATTAGAATGCATAATCAGAAACTTCCTATATTAAGGTTACATCTGAGATTCACGTTAACAGATAGTAACAGAGAAGTGATGCTAGGCCCATGATGGTCATCTGAAAATCTTAAGACCTACTCCATTTTATGCAAATCAGCTTTGAAAGTTAAAACCACAGCAATCTAAAGAAATAAATGGGGAGTGGGGACTACTCGTACTCTTTAAGGTTTGGTCTCAGTGACTAATGAGCAGCGAAATCCCAGGAGAAAAGATAGCAGATTGTTATTAGCATCATATAATATGAGCAGCACAGGGAGATTAAAAGATTACATTAAGTGATCTGATAAAAGTCACCCAGCTGATTTACAATGAGCCTGTTCTTAAACCCAGATGTCTTGCCTTTCTGACTTCCAGACAGTATTCTTTTCTGCTTTATCATTTGAAGCTAATTTTATAAAGTTTAGCAAGACAGAAGATAAAATAGGCAAATACGGCTGTATCATTTATTCCATAGCATCATGGAGTACAGATTTTGGAATCTGACTGTCTTAGGTTACATGGGTAGACCTAACTATTGTGACTATACAATCAAAATCAAAACACTACCTGGTGTCATCTAGAGAAGCAGGCCCCAGTGTTTTTGCGTCAAAGCTAGTTTCCTGGAAGGCATTTTTTTCCACAAGCTGGGGATGAAGGGATGGTTTCAGGATGATTCAAGCACGTTAACACTTATTGTGCAATTTATTATTATTATTATTATTAATCCTGGGAGTCTGGGACCACTTTTCTAGAGTATGCAAGAGAATTCCAAATAGCAACTGTCAGCTTGTATAGGATCTTACAGAGCTTAAAAAAAAAGAGAAGGAAAAGAGCTAGCACTTACTGAATGTATACTATATTTGATACTTTTCTGTTTTCTCATTTCTTAAACTCATAAATCTCATAGAAATCTATAAGTGTATATAAATACTGACTTCAGTACTACACATCTACTGGATGAAGAATGTTCTAAATGTTCTGTCTAAAACATAGGAAACAAAGATGCAATATAAACACTGTAGAACACAAGAGTTATCTAAAGAAAACTTTAAAAACAAGCTCTCATTACCCAAAGTAAGGATTGGGATGGAGGGGGAGGAAGCAAGTTACTTCATACTACTAATAATATTCATAAAAATCTGAAACTCGAATTAAAATCATTACATTACACTTCATTCCCTATACTAGTAAGTTTAAGTACTGGGTCTTAAATTTAGCCAATCTGTGACATATTCTTCACCTCTACAGCCATTTTTCACTTTGCTCTGCGTTGCTTCTGCAGAAAGCTAATTTCTACTGGCTTCATCCATAGGCTCCTTTGTCCTCCAGCTTCTGGTTCTGCTTATTTAACATAAGGCATCAGCAAAAGAGGGGAGATGGACAGAGTGAGGCTAAGGTGTTTACTCCTCAGTCACAGGTTAATAGGGATACATTCCTCCACTGAAGGTCAGTTTCAAAACCATCTCCTACCTCTCCTAATTCCAATAACCTCTTCCAGGTGGCACAGTTGGTAAAGAATCTGCCTACCAAGGCAGGACACTCAATACATATGGGCTCAATTCCTGAGTCAGGAAGATCTCTTGGAGGAGGAAACTGCAACTACTCCAGTATTCTTGCCTGGACAGAGAAGCCTGGAAGGCTATGGTCCATGGAGTCACATGAGTGGGTGTGTACACACACACACACACACACACACACACACACACACACACACAACTTCAGACATGGGATTGCTAATGGCTTCTAAATACTGCAGCCTCAGTGTATTTCAACCACCCATTGTTGGTTTCTTTTATGACTATCCATTCTCTGTAAATATTATTGCTTTCATCAATGTCTCCACATTTCGGCCTTTGGGTCTCTCACTGCTTTCCCATCAGGGCCCTGACTGATAGTTACTGGTAGCAGGAGTAGCCCAAGGTCTCAGACAGTCTGAATGGCATTTTAGCATTGAGTTTCTCGTGCCTGAAGAAAACAGGATGGTCACCTATTGCAAAGTTAATGAAATCCTAGTAATTCAAGGCATGTGCTTAAAACATGATTACTTGGCTTATCACTGATGGTATCATAGAAGGAAGTGCAGATGCAAGGTAAGGTTTCAGGAGCTATGGTCTTTATTATCAAAAAGGGCAGTAGTGCTGTCTGTGTGAAGACTGAAGTGTTACATGGATACCTGCCCAAAGGTTTACAAGGACAATGGACAAGTTGAAGGTCCTGAATGTTGAAGTTCAAATGGAGGTAAAATAGCAAAGTTCTCTGTTATCCCTGGGCTTCCCTGGTGGCTAAGACAGTCAGGAATTTGCTGGCAATGCTCCATCCCTAGGTAGGGAAGATTCCCTGGAGAAGGGAAAGGCTACCCACTCCAGTATTCTTGCCTGGAGAATTCCATGGCTCACCCATGGATCACAAAGCGTCAGACAAGGACTGAGGGACTTATTATCTGTTATCTTCCGGAGAGTCCTTATTTACTTATGGCTCAGGGCAAGTAAGGGTGAAGACCAACTCCAGAATTTGATTTGAAAGATACAGAACGGCCACACTGAATAAAATGGGAAAAACCAATGCCACTAGGTCTTCTTTTTAATATTTAAAAATAATTTTATTTATACTTATTACTGTATTGGATCTTCATTGTTTTTCTCTAGTTGTGAGAAGCGGGGGCTACTCTTTAGTTCTGCTGTGTGGGCTTCTCATTGCAGTGACTTCTCTTGCTGCTGAGCACTGACTCTAAGGTTTGCAGGCTTCAGTAGTGTGATTCATGGGCTCTTAAGTGCAGGCTGAGTTGTGGCACACGCGCTTAGCTGCTCCGTGGCATGTGAGATCTTCCTAGACCAGGGATCGAACCAGTGTCTCTGGCACTGGCAGGCAGATTCTTTACCACTGGCCCACCAGGGAAGCCCAACGTTAGGTCTGGATAATAGGGTGGTGGGGAAACGGTGAAACAGGTGTTGGTACTATCTAATGAAATACTGAGACTCAGAATGTTGAACTTCTAAAACCCTGCAGAACCTGACTTGCCAGAAGACACATTTGTCTTCAATCCCTCACCATTCCACTTGAGGAAACCATCACACACATAAATCAGCATTCTCATATAGTAAGGGGAATTTCAACTGGTTCAGAAGATGGCAGTTCTTTTCAGGATTCATTTCTATTACCACTCATGGTCCCCAGGCTTATAACAAGTTATATTCTAATACAGTCAAGGGATATCCAGGAGCTGACATCCTATACACTGAAAGAACTGCAGAACTGTACCAATTTGCATCAGTAGGAATTCAGGTAGAATGTAAGGGAATGGGCTGATTCTAAAGGTTTTAAAAGAAAGTGGAATACAATGTTAGATAAAGCCAATTTATAAATATAGGTGCCTTCATCTAGGGTTTAGTACTTAATATATTGCCTTGAGCAGGTGGGAGTGACTGGTTCATAGAATCTTTGATTCAATGATAGCTTTCATAGTAAAAAGTTGAAATGGCAGAATTTTTGGTGTGCCAAAGTAGAAATCCCAAAAGGGTCAAGAAAGTAAGAATATTGGAAAGGGTCTATTATAAATAATATTATCCCTGGAAGGGCCTTGGGGCACTCCCTTCATGGAAGAATTGCATTGGTAAGGAAATAACCAGCATGCTTGAGAAGCTTCCTGGTATCTGTCTTCTAGGCTAGAGAGAATGATGACAGATGTAGCAAACAGATCTGCGCCCCTAATTTAAAGTATCTATTGACTAGATGGCTGAGGATCCATTGGGGAGAAAATTTTATTTATACTTATTACTGTATTGGATCTTCATTGTTTTTCTAGTTGTGAGAAGCGGGGGCTACTCTTTAGTTCTGCTGTGTGGGCTTCTCATTGCAGTGACTTCTCTTGCTGCTGAGCACTGACTCTAAGGTTTGCAGGCTTCAGTAGTGTGATTCATGGGCTCTTAAGTGCAGGCTGAGTTGTGGCACACGCGCTTAGCTGCTCCGTGGCATGTGAGATCTTCCTAGACCAGGGATCGAACCAGTGTCTCTGGCACTGGCAGGCAGATTCTTTACCACTGGCCCACCAGGGAAGCCCAACGTTAGGTCTGGATAATAGGGTGGTGGGGAAACGGTGAAACAGGTGTTGGTACTATCTAATGAAATACTGAGACTCAGAATGTTGAACTTCTAAAACCCTGCAGAACCTGACTTGCCAGAAGACACATTTGTCTTCAATCCCTCACCATTCCACTTGAGGAAACCATCACACACATAAATCAGCATTCTCATATAGTAAGGGGAATTTCAACTGGTTCAGAAGATGGCAGTTCTTTTCAGGATTCATTTCTATTACCACTCATGGTCCCCAGGCTTATAACAAGTTATATTCTAATACAGTCAAGGGATATCCAGGAGCTGACATCCTATACACTGAAAGAACTGCAGAACTGTACCAATTTGCATCAGTAGGAATTCAGGTAGAATGTAAGGGAATGGGCTGATTCTAAAGGTTTTAAAAAGAAAGTGGAATACAATGTTAGATAAAGCCAATTTATAAATATAGGTGCCTTCATCTAGGGTTTAGTACTTAATATATTGCCTTGAGCAGGTGGGAGTGACTGGTTCATAGAATCTTTGATTCAATGATAGCTTACATAGTAAAAAGTTGAAATGGCAGAATTTTTTGGTGTGCCAAAGTAGAAATCCAAAGGCTCAAGAAAGTAAGAATATTGGAAAGGGTCTATTATAAATAATATTATCCCTGGAAGGGCCTTGGGGGCACTCCCTTCATGGAAGAATTGCATTGGTAAGGAAATAACCAGCATGCTTGAGAAGCTTCCTGGTATCTGTCTTCTCTAGGCTAGAGAGAATGATGACAGATGTAGCAAACAGATCTGCGCTCCCTAATTTAAAGTATCTATTGTGATCTTCTGAGATGGCTGAGGATCCATGGTAGAAATTCATTTCAGGAAGGTGCAGTTACCTTAACAGGCCACAAGGATGGGATCAAAAACAGTGTGTTTTGTGCCACAGGGTTCCATAGAAATGGCTAACGGATTATGAATTCTTCAAGAAAGAAAAAGATTGTTAGACTACCAACCTGCTGTCTTACACGGACAGAAAATGTCTAGGTCTTGTGGGTAAAAACCCAGCTTTAGTCACCATAGTGGGATTCATGATCTCCTGTCCACTGCTGAGCTCTAAGCATATTCACATATCCAAAGTCACACAGTTTTATGTGGAGACAGAGTCCCTGAAACCTGGCCATAGCTGTATGCTATGAATTTTCCCCAAACTCATTTCAGAATCACCTGTGGCCATTTATGACAGTGACTTTGCACTGGGAGAAGGATAATACTAAATACCTCCTAGGATATTAGACAGTTGTATTAGATTAGCTCTGAATTGACATTGATTCCTGGAACCCAAAATACCACTGTGGCCCACCAGTCAAAGTGGGAGCTTATGAAGGTCAAACATATATGTGGAGATTTCATCCAGGTCCATCTTGCAGTACCATAGGATTAAGTGCACTCAGTAATGCAAAGAATCCTAATTTTGGTTCCCTGACTCAGGGCAGGAGGGCTATTATAAAGCCAAGAGCAGTCCAAGGCAACCATGAAAATTTTCTAATAGCCACATTTTAAATAGGGAAATTTCTTTTCCAAATATATTTAGTAAATGCCATTCAATCTGTGTCCTTAACCATATGTGTGTGCTAGTCATATCTGACTCTCTGTGATGTTACACACTGTAGCTCACCAGGCTCCTCTGTCCATGGAATTTTTCTGGCAAGAATACTGAAGTGGGTTGCCATTTCCACCCGCAGAGGAATCTTCTACACCCAGGAACTGAACCTCGCTCCTGTATTGGAAGGGCCTTGGGGCACTCCTTCATGGAAGAATTGCATTGGTAAGGAAATAACCAGCATGCTTGAGAAGCTTCCTGGTATCTGTCTTCTCTAGGCTAGAGAGAATGATGACAGATGTAGCAAACAGATCTGCGCTCCCTAATTTAAAGTATCTATTGTGATCTTCTGAGATGGCTGAGGATCCATGGTAGAAATTCATTTCAGGAAGGTGCAGTTACCTTAACAGGCCACAAGGATGGGATCAAAAACAGTGTGTTTTGTGCCACAGGGTTCCATAGAAATGGCTAACGGATTATGAATTCTTCAAGAAAGAAAAAGATTGTTAGACTACCAACCTGCTGTCTTACACGGACAGAAAATGTCTAGGTCTTGTGGGTAAAAACCCAGCTTTAGTCACCATAGTGGGATTCATGATCTCCTGTCCACTGCTGAGCTCTAAGCATATTCACATATCCAAAGTCACACAGTTTTATGTGGAGACAGAGTCCCTGAAACCTGGCCATAGCTGTATGCTATGAATTTTCCCCAAACTCATTTCAGAATCACCTGTGGCCATTTATGACAGTGACTTTGCACTGGGAGAAGGATAATACTAAATACCTCCTAGGATATTAGACAGTTGTATTAGATTAGCTCTGAATTGACATTGATTCCTGGAACCCAAAATACCACTGTGGCCCACCAGTCAAAGTGGGAGCTTATGAAGGTCAAACATATATGTGGAGATTTCATCCAGGTCCATCTTGCAGTACCATAGGATTAAGTGCACTCAGTAATGCAAAGAATCCTAATTTTGGTTCCCTGACTCAGGGCAGGAGGGCTATTATAAAGCCAAGAGCAGTCCAAGGCAACCATGAAAATTTTCTAATAGCCACATTTTAAATAGGGGAAATTTCTTTTCCAAATATATTTAGTAAATGCCATTCAATCTGTGTCCTTAACCATATGTGTGTGCTAGTCATATCTGACTCTCTGTGATGTTACACACTGTAGCTCACCAGGCTCCTCTGTCCATGGAATTTTTCTGGCAAGAATACTGAAGTGGGTTGCCATTTCCACCCGCAGAGGAATCTTCTACACCCAGGAACTGAACCTGCGTCTCCTGTATTTCTTTACTACTGGACCAATGGGGAAGTCCATATGTATAGGTGCCTATCAGCCACAGGTGGCTAGTGGCTGCCATGCTGGAGATCATAGCCCTAGAGCTCTGTCTTCTCCCAAGACAGTAAGCTCAAACTGAAAGATGCTGGGGTGGTCCTTCCTACTACAATCCACTTAAAACTGTTAGGCTAATGCAAGACTTAAAGAGAGTTCTGTGGATGAAAGAAGTTTTAGTCACGTCATAATGGCAAATACAGAAGCAGTTCTAGTTATAGTTATCTTTGTTGGAGCATATCAACATAGCCCCTGACACCATCCATGTATGGAGCTACCTGACTTAAAATGTCTTTTAAAAGTAATTCCTTATCAATAAAGATAATCAGAAGCAGTTTGCCTTTACAATGCAAGGACAACATACCTTCGCTCTCTTACCCTAAGGCTAAGTCAACTCTCTTTGTCATAATATAGTGTAAAGAAATCTTGTTCATCTTGGCATCTAACATAGTATCAACTTGGGAGATTATCCATGGTATTATACTAATTGTCTTTGGTGAGCATGAAGTAGTAAACACTAAAATGCCTCAGTAAAATATATGGCACAGGTCAGGATTTGATCTCTACAGAAAGTTGAGAGACTTGCAACAATGATGAAATTTGAGGGGCCCAGTAACGTAGGCACAGAGCCTCTCTAGTATATTTCCTCATGAAGAAGGAGGAAGAACATGTGGTATCCTCTTTGAATTTTAGAAGCGAGATATGCTGTTTTTGTTTTTTTGTTTTTTTTTAATTTTCTTCGGCTGATACAAGCGGCAGAAATTTGAATGCCCTCCCTCTCCTCCACGACCTAAGCGAGCACATGGGAAACCTTTACCAGCACCCGGCCTTCAGTGGCACTGGCCTTGGCCGGGCCACGCCCTCAGCGGTCATGTGACCCACACATCCTCTCTGATCCCTGGATGTCAGTGAGCCCATTTGCCGGGGCAGAAGATGGGGTATGATTAGGTATGATTAGGTATTCCGCTCTGATGCATGTATTCAACAATCCACAAGGCTGTCAACCGTGAGAGCGTCCTTGGGCAAGAAACGGATTTGCAGCATATCTCTGCTACAGTGAAGGGTGCTGTGTAGACCTTTGGGCTCCAAGATCAAGCAATGCCATGATTTTTGGAAATAGCTATGGTGAGCAAAAATAGCATGTGACTTAACTGCCACTGAAGCATTGGAGTGCCTATCTTAAATGGAGGAAAGATATGGGATCTTCCCAAAGGTGATTTGCCATTTGACAAGCAGTTCCTCATCTGCCACTGAACTCCTGTTAAGACTGAGTACTAGGATATGGATCTGCAAATGACTGTGTGCCCCAAACCATAAGTCTGTGCTTATCTAATTTAACATACTACCAAACAAGATGTGCACAAGGGCATTCCATTATTAGGTGAAATGGACCAAACATGTTTGGGAAGCCCGGGTGTTATTCTTACTTAGTCACTAAGTCATGTCCTACTCTTTGTGACCCCATGGACTGCGGAGCATCAAGCTTCCGTGCCTTTCACTATCTCCCTGAGTTTGTCAAACTCGTGTCCATTGAGTTGCTGATACCATCCAATCATCTCATCCTCTGTCACCCCCTTCTCCTGTTGCCCTCAATTTTTCCCAGCACTGAGGTCTTTTCCAGTGAGTCACCGCTGTGCATCGGGTGACCAAAGTACTGGAGCTTCAGCTTTAGCATCAATCCTTCTAATAAATATTCAGGGTTGATTTCCTTTAGGATTGACTGGACTGATCTTGCAGTCCAAGGGACTCTCAAGAGTCTTCTCCAGCATCACAATTCAAAAGCATCAATTCTTTGGCACTCAGCCTTCTTTATGGTCCAATTCTCACATCTACACATGGCTACTGGATCATGAGCAAGTGGCTCACATATCTCTGAGACCTACTACTACTGTTTCACAATCTCTCACCACTTGGCCTCATGGGGTGTTCTCAATGACCTGCTAATATAGGATAAAACTATGTAAACCCAGCTTGGAAATGGACTACATGGCATCTGGAACCAGCAGCAACTAAGCAGCATGGTTGGTACCAGCAGTTGAGGTACCAACCTCAACTTTGTTAGAGGTCCAATGAAGGGGGCTGCCCCTGAAATCCTAGTAATGAAAAGATAAACCCCCAGACTGTATGATTCGCACATAAGAAGAGACAGCCAATGAAATGACAGATAGCACGGCCATATGGTCAAAGACTTGGAAAAACAAGTCTGGAAGATCAGAACAGAAGGTCTAGAAGGGAATTATACAGATATGCCTCTCAGAATTAGTACAAAGTGTGAAAATACAGTATCTTATGTGAATTCCTTCCAGAGGGTATCTATTGTGGAGAAAGCTCTGTGCAATTTGGAAAAGATTATGTGATGGGTGACCCAAACCAATCAAATAATCTATACTATGGCTATCAGATTCTTTACTCAGACACTCCAGTGCTTGCTCAAGTGGCTCATGTTCAAAGTGACAAGGCGGGTAAGGCTGGAATCTTTGTAGGCTTTAATTACATAGATTTCTCCCTCTCTGTGACTAATTTAATTATCATAACTGCTGAGTTCACCACTTTCCAATGCTGGGACCCTGGCATGGCACTATTCTCCAAGGAGATGAACCAGTCACCTAGTGGTTGGCAGGTTACAAAGAACTTCTTTCAACCTGAAGGAGGAAGAAATTTATTTTCATAGGAATTGATAGATATTCAGGATATAAATTTACCTTCCCTTCCTTCAATACTTTGTATGCTTTTCTATGCTTAGATGTAACAGAATGCCTTAACAACCACCAGAATATTTCTTAAAGTGTTGACTTTAAGTAGGAAATTCTTTTCAAAGCAAAAGAAACATAGCAATTGGTGCAAACCTATAGATTTCACTGTCCATACTTCATGCCACATCATCCAGAATCATTTGGCAAAATGGAATGAAGTAGCTGACAGTGGAGTGGTTCATGTAAGGCTGCTAGATGGAAGAAGTTAAGAGTATGTTCTATAGGATATGATAAATGCCTAATGTAATCTGTCTCCTCCACTGCCAGAATGTGTAAGTTTGATTACAAAGACGTTAAGGTAGTAGTGGCCAAACATATCAAATAATCCATTTAAAGGATTTTCACTTCCTGTTCTGAAATCTTGGGACTCGTGTCTTTGGAGATCTCAGTGACAAAAGGAAGAATGTTTTCACCAGGGATCAGAGTTCTGTTACCACTGTATTGGAAGCAGAGACTACTCCCTGTCTATCTAGGGCATTTCAAGCTGCTGAATTACCAGATAGAGAAGAATGCTATTGGCTGCTAAATTTCCAGTTAATCAAAATGATTTGGGGTTGCTGCTAAAAGATATGGGCAAGGACGACTAAGTTAGAAACTCAGCATATTTACTGGGGGATCTCTAACAAAAACTTGTTTAATATTTTTGGTTATTGAAAACCTACAGTATTCCAAGGGAGAAAAGGCCATCAAATACTCAAAACATGTAGGTATTAAGCTGTAGGTCACCCATCAAAGAACCCTGTCCAGCCCAGGTGGTAAAAAGAGGGTGAAAGGAAGCAGAAGATGGAATTGGCAGTGGAAGAAGAAAGTTAACAATGATGAACTTGAGCTTTCTGATCACTTAGAGAAGTATGGACTTCGGCAGCTATATTTTATGTTTTATCTATTATGAAAATTATTGGTAATGGCTAGTGTTTCAAATTCCAAGTACATCTGAGCTGATATCACACCTTAATGAAGCAGTGGGTGGATGACACCTGTCTCTCCCTTTCATCTCTCCATTAAACTCCTCTTATGAGTCAATTTGAGTTTATCTATTTATATATCTGCAAAAGTAACAACTTAGTGTACCAAACTGCAAAATCAACATAATAGCAATTATAGGGAGCATATTTTCTTTCGAACTTCAAAATAGTGAAGTATTTATTTACAAAATTTAGAGGTTCATAGGAAATGCCCTGGCTGTCCAACAGTTAGGACTCTGTGATTTCACTTGTAGGCTCAAAGGCTTGATGCCTGGTCCAGGAACTAAGATCCCACAAGCCATACAGCACAGCCAAAAAAAAGAAAAAAAACTTACAGTTTCTTTAAACAGCTTTGCTTTATGAACATAAACTTTATAATTATACTAAACTATGTAAAGTATGGTGTCTGGCCTTGCCAAAAGCAATGGAATGGGTTTACTTTTGAGTACCATTTTTCCCTTCCTTCACTGCACTAACCACCAACCAGGAGCCCCTAGGTCAGTCATGCCTACTCTGTATAAAGAAATTGCATATAGTTGCCCAACTCAGTCTGACACAAAAATCCAGGTGTCTTGCCTTCTTAGACACACCCACAACTTCTTAAAACAAAACAAAAAAAGGAAATCAAGGAAACAGAAACTGAGATGAATGATGCTTTTTTGGTTTTGTTTTTTTTAATTTTGGCATCTTTTATTGGTTTTTTATTTATTTATTTTCATCCATCTTTATTCTTTGGCCTGTGCAGGCCTCCCATTGCAGTGGCCTCTCTCGTTGCAGAGCATGGGCTCTGGAAGCCTGAGCTCCAGAGCGCTGGCTCAACTGGACACACCAGTCTAGCCGCTCCACGGCACATGGGACCTTCCCTGGCCAAGGATCGAACTGGTGTTCCTTGAACTGCAAGGCAGACTCTTTACCCACTAGACCACCAGGGAAGCCCTGAGATGAATGTTAAAGGTCTTTCAGAGGTGTCGTCAGACAACACATCTTTTAAAGCAATCTATGAATCGCCAGGTAAAATAAATGTATAAAGTAAACCATGATATTAAAAACAACACAATTTTGCAAATTTTGTAAAGAGTGAAATAGAGGCTTACAGTTATATTTTTGCCTCAACTTCATTCCCATGAAAAATTGTGTTTTATATTAATATAATCCTTGGTAAACTGACTAATACTTTAATAAGCCAGAGTGCAAAAATAACTTTCAGGTCTTAAAAATATCTTTCAATAAAAAATACTTATAATAAAACAATACCATTTTAAGGTATGATTTTTATAGCATAATTTCTAAATAAAATATAACATGTCATGATCGGAAATAAGTGAACTGCTTTAAGCCAGAGACAAATATAAATATATACACTTAAAATATTTTAATATTTGCATTAATTTCCTTTTTCTGTAACCTGAGTTACTGTCCAGAATAGTTTTACATATTTCACATTCATGTTAAAAAGCTAGGTTAAAGCCTTGAGGATTAAAAGGAAAAATGTAAAGAAAGATAATACAAGTGGTACCTAAAAACCCATGGTACTCAGTCAATTTGTCACTGGAGATGAAAATATCACTTCCATCATATCTTCATATTAAAATTACATTTTAATATGTCATTAGGAACAGGTGGAGCATATAAAACTGGCGTGAGAATATTCTATATTAATTTGCCACCTTTAACTTCTCAGTATGGCAATTCATGCTAAAAGTCAATGAAATTCATTCAGATTTCTAATCATTCTTTTGCTTTTATGTACTGTATTCCAGCATTAAAAACACCAGATCTAATCTATATTTTTTTGTAAAGATAATTTATGAAGCAGAGAAAAGTTTGAGAGATCATCCAATGAGTATAGTTTAAAAGTTTATAAAACAAGGGGGGTTAAAATGAAATCTAAAATATTCTCACAGCCAATTTTCTAATGAACATATTATTTTCAAGTCAAAAGAGTGATCCTTGACTTCCCCCTAAGGTTCCAGCCCAGATACCCTATCGATCAAAAAACTATCATAGCTTTCCTCTCCTCTGTGCTAACATCAGCATGCAACTATATTTTACTGGATTTTGTATTATTCTGGATTAACCACAATTACTTTATTAATAATTATAAAATTTTTAAAAATCACAGAAAACATATATAACAGCTATTTCCTTCAACAGCTTGAAACTCTTCAGTTGACAGTATTCCTTTCTGCCAAGTCTATACATTTAAAAAAGGGTCATATGCATCCTGAAAAATCTGTCAGTTATTCAATGTATACAAATAAAAATATCGTTTACCTCGTTCTCAGGTGTGTACCAAGGCCATAAGTCACTTTGTATTATTCTGGAGCACTCTTCTAAATTCTCATATTTTAGTTTTCTTCTCAAAGGGTCAGTGGTACTTACCAGAATGGGTCCTGAGGTGTCCTGTGAGGGCGTCCCTTCTTCTACAGGCATAGCTACAGAAAGGACATTTGAACGGTTTCTCTCCAGAGTGTAACTTTATGTGTCTCAGAAGGTTGCCCTTCTGCGTAAAAGAAGCTCCACACTGGTTACAATGGAAGGGACGCTCACCTGCAGAAAGGGAGAGGTGGAGAATATCAAGCAGGTTAACATGCCAGTGATGAATTGGCTCTACAATGTAAACCAGAGCCAGTTCTCTGTGCTGAGAATGTGCCCCCTCCTAAGTCTTCTAAACCTTTATCTTCCTAGAATTCGCTTTGCTATAATACCAAAGTCCCAAACTTAAGTCAAGTACCATATAAATTTTCCTTTCTTCATATACATTTTACAGGGTCCGTCACTGCAAAGAACAATAATCACAGCATTGACCACTGGTTGAACAACTAGATGCTGGCAATATGCTGACTTTACTGGTTGCTTTACATACAATATTTCAAACCTTAGGATGGTATTACTAATTTGGTATTACTAATTTCAATTTATAAATGAAGGAATGGAAGTTCAAGTATCAAATTTATAGTCACAACCAGTAAGAACTGGAGCTGATTATGACTCTTGGTCATTCTGACGACAAAATCTTGCTCTATTATACCATGTTATTGCCTTTAAAAAAATCACAGAAATTTTGAGCTGAAAAGGACTTTTAGCCTAAGTGTCTAATTTAGCTGATCATTTTCTTATTAGGGGGCCAAGAGGTTTAGTGAATAAATTAGGTTACAAAGGTCATTACCACAAAAGTCTAAAAATACAGCCCAGGTCTCTGGATTTTCCCAGTCACTTACAATAAAACCTGCAGCAAAATTTCCTGATAGAATCAGAGAAAATATAAAGAAAATTATTCAGACATTTCCTGTATATATATATGTACATATATATAAATTCTTTTTCTTGTGTAAATCATTTATTTGATAGGAAGCTTTTCTCCTATTATTGATATTGTTTAAGCCAGAGTTACCAGGTTGTCTGTTACTATGAACTGGCTCTCAACAAAGTCATCAAAGGTAAAACTATGCAACTTGATGAGGGAGTGAAACTGGCAAGTAGGATCATATTGATAACATCACAAATCATGATCAACTACTCCCTTTAAATATGTCTGTCTCCAAAGATAAACATACAATAAATACATAAATAATATAAATATGTTAAAACCCAACATTAGGATAAGAATTAAAAAAAAACAAAACAGTTCCCTTTTGGTTGAATCAAACCATGTCTATATTTAAGGTTAAGCAATGACTATAATTTTAGTAGTTTTAAAAACTTTTACACTGAATTGTCATGATTCATATCTTTAGCTGAAACATTAAATAACATAATAACAGTGAATAATGAAACTACAGTATATTTGGGGGAGGCCTTTAACATAAACTCCATGATTCTTTTATTAAAGAAAGCCAGGAGGAGTAACTAAGATACACTACAATCACCTTCTAGCAATTACCACTGCACATTCTATCAGAGAGATTATAAAGCCTAAAGGAATTGGAAACTGACAGATTAGGTGTGTCTTGAATTCTGTAGTTCTTCCTTATTTTGAAATTTAATGAGCTATATACCAAAAAAAAAAAAGAGTACCCTGTGTGTCCAAAGCAACAATTTAGGTATATTCTTTGGAGATCTTGTAAGTTTACAAAGAATCCTATATTGATGGTTGAAAAAGGATTATTTATAACGTTAGTTACTTTTTTATCTAATTCAACTTGCTGGATTCATTTGATAAAACTGAAAAATCAGCCCTAAATATAGCTTAAAAGGGCCATACTTAACCTAAAACCTTTCATGTGATATCTTATAAAATAATCAAAGTTCAAAAATAAATCTAGTTTTGGTAAATCATTTTTTCATCTTAAACATACATATACAACTCAATTCTTCAACTCTTTTCAATGGAGTAGCAGTCTAAAACTTTTTAAAATAAGAATATTCAACTCTTCACTCATGTTATGGAGTTAGCAATAAAAAGGAAAGAGGATTTTATAAATGTAATTGACTAGTTAGAGGATAAAAAATAGTAAATGCAAATTATACATTTTACTAAAAATATTTGATTTTACTTTTGGAATCTACATAAGGTTTCCCAGGCAATAACAAATTAGTACTCAATAACTTTAAAACAAATTAATATGGTGGATAAAAATACTTAAGATCACATTTGCCTTTGGAAAATACTCCTGGTAGCATGCTAACTTTGATTTTCTTTAAGTCTGCTACAATTTTTGAGTTGAAATACTTTAAATTCCCTAATGGAGGTTACTGAATCCATCATTTAAAATAATGCTAATCTGAAGAATAATGGTAAGGACCACTTCTAAAAATAACTTTTAATTCACTGAATTGAGTTTTATGAGACTGAGGACAGTGTAATCTGTTACATTTACAGAATATTCCAGATATCCTCAACTGTTTTTTTAAATAAGAATTATTTCTGTATTTATATGATTATCTTTAAAGAGTAAGAGTAATGTCTAATCATATCCAGAAACACTGCCCTGTTGCTGAGTGAATAAGTCTCGTGGAAGGCGTTTGTAATTCTGTTCCCATAGCCATGGGAAGGAAGTAAGAGGCATGAAGGCAGTATTGCCATTTTAAAAAAAAGCCAGGAGGAGTAACTCCTTTGATGGTTGAAAAGAAATTATTTATAATTTTGAAATTTAATGAGCTATATACCAAAAAAAGAGTACCCTGTGTGTCCAAAGCAACAATTTAGGTATATTCTTTGGAGATCTTGTAAGTTTACAAAGAATCCTATATTGATGGTTGAAAAAGGATTATTTATAACGTTAGTTACTTTTTTATCTAATTCAACTTGCTGGATTCATTTGATAAAACTGAAAAATCAGCCCTAAATATAGCTTAAAAGGGCCATACTTAACCTAAAACCTTTCATGTGATATCTTATAAAATAATCAAAGTTCAAAAATAAATCTAGTTTTGGTAAATCATTTTTTCATCTTAAACATACATATACAACTCAATTCTTCAACTCTTTTCAATGGAGTAGCAGTCTAAAACTTTTTAAAATAAGAATATTCAACTCTTCACTCATGTTATGGAGTTAGCAATAAAAAGGAAAGAGGATTTTATAAATGTAATTGACTAGTTAGAGGATAAAAAATAGTAAATGCAAATTATACATTTTACTAAAAATATTTGATTTTACTTTTGGAATCTACATAAGGTTTCCCAGGCAATAACAAATTAGTACTCAATAACTTTAAAACAAATTAATATGGTGGATAAAAATACTTAAGATCACATTTGCCTTTGGAAAATACTCCTGGTAGCATGCTAACTTTGATTTTCTTTAAGTCTGCTACAATTTTTGAGTTGAAATACTTTAAATTCCCTAATGGAGGTTACTGAATCCATCATTTAAAATAATGCTAATCTGAAGAATAATGGTAAGGACCACTTCTAAAAATAACTTTTAATTCACTGAATTGAGTTTTATGAGACTGAGGACAGTGTAATCTGTTACATTTACAGAATATTCCAGATATCCTCAACTGTTTTTTTAAATAAGAATTATTTCTGTATTTATATGATTATCTTTAAAGAGTAAGAGTAATGTCTAATCATATCCAGAAACACTGCCCTGTTGCTGAGTGAATAAGTCTCGGTGGGAAGGCGTTTGCTAATTCTGTTCCCATAGCCATGGGAAGGGAAGTAAGAGGCATGACAATGGTCATGGTCATGTGCCCATTTTTGATAAGAGGAAAGAAGCTATGGCAATAATGCCCTTTAATTTCAAGCAGATGAAGCTTTGAGAAGTAATGGTTTTCCTGGCCTACTCATTACTGAGGTGTATGTAAAATGATCTGATAATTAACTGAAAGGTTCAGTTCACTAACTATATTGTCTATGCAACTTGAAACAACACATCTCAGTTATTTCTTTTTTGATAATTTGTTTTTCCTTCAATACACAGAATGAATCAATTGATCCTTTTCAAGTTTGTTTAAATATATACATTAAATACTACATATTATATGAAATATATGTGTATATATATACTAACTATCACATTCCGCAGACATAAATAAAAAAAAATTTCAGGAGAAACTTACAAATTTACTAAATATATTAGTAACACTGTAGAGTAAGTCCAGTTCCAAAACATCAAGTAGGCTATTATTTCTGTGATAATCCTCCCATGGGTGGGCACCAAAGTTTGGACTAACAACTCTGGATCCAGGAGAACAATTAATATGTAGTCATGTAGCCACAATATTCTTCATTTCCATCTTCAATCTGTTTACTGTTTAAATCAATCTATTCATCTAGTCAGGGATTATTTTTATTCACTGGGTGAAGTTGTCTATTATTCTTATTAAGGAATAAATTATAATACTTTCTATACTGTGATAAATCTATATTTCTAGATCTGTGTTTATTCAATTGAAATGCAAGTATATATCAATTTCCTTTGGTGAATCAAAGGCCAGAGGTGTGCCTGTACTAGCTGGAATAACCACCTACAAATATGAAAAATCCCAACTATACCCAGAGAGGACCCTGGAGTAAGAGATGGCTCCACAAACCTACGATGAACAAAATATGGTGCTGAAAACTGAAACTTACAAAGATGAGAGTACTCTGCCCCAAAGAGGTGCAAAATCAAGGATATTCCATATTTACAGTGTTTGTATTAACTTGTGTTTATGCATGAATTGGTTCACTACCCCTTCTTCGTTTCTTCTCCCTACGTTCCAAGTGAGGCATGCCCGGAGTATCCGATGACAATATTACCTGATTGCCTACTAAAGTACCAAAACCAAATGAGCAACGTCAAGCCATTAATAAGACACTGGAATTGGCACTTTAGTAGAGTATGAGAGAGAAAGAATAAGAAGTGAGTTAGATCTGATATTCTATCTCGTTTTAATGAACTGGGTGATTGTGTACCTTTTTTCCCCTATCAATTTTATATTAGAAATTCTGTGAGCTAAAGACACAAAAGCATATGTTTCTTAAAGGGATTTAAGGATTGAAGACAGTGTCTTACACGGGCAAGCTCTTAATAGCTGGTGAAAGGGGAAAGTTCTAAAATGAAGCCAGCTCATCAAATTAAGGAGAAAACATTTGGTTACTGACTATATTCCGACTACATTCTTTTTCAAGATAAAGAAACACAAATGGACTTTCTAACTCTCACAGTGCAAAAAATTTGGTATAATGGAAAAAATAAAAATTCGACAATCTTGTTCGATGCAATTTAAGGCTATTATTTCTGTGATAATCCTCCCATGGGTGGGCACCAAAGTTTGGACTAACAACTCTGGATCCAGGAGAACAATTAATATGTAGTCATGTAGCCACAATATTCTTCATTTCCATCTTCAATCTGTTTACTGTTTAAATCAATCTATTCATCTAGTCAGGGATTATTTTTATTCACTGGGTGAAGTTGTCTATTATTCTTATTAAGGAATAAATTATAATACTTTCTATACTGTGATAAATCTATATTTCTAGATCTGTGTTTATTCAATTGAAATGCAAGTATATATCAATTTCCTTTGGTGAATCAAAGGCCAGAGGTGTGCCTGTACTAGCTGGAATAACCACCTACAAATATGAAAAATCCCAACTATACCCAGAGAGGACCCTGGAGTAAGAGATGGCTCCACAAACCTACGATGAACAAAATATGGTGCTGAAAACTGAAACTTACAAAGATGAGAGTACTCTGCCCCAAAGAGGTGCAAAATCAAGGATATTCCATATTTACAGTGTTTGTATTAACTTGTGTTTATGCATGAATTGGTTCACTACCCCTTCTTCGTTTCTTCTCCCTACGTTCCAAGTGAGGCATGCCCGGAGTATCCGATGACAATATTACCTGATTGCCTACTAAAGTACCAAAACCAAATGAGCAACGTCAAGCCATTAATAAGACACTGGAATTGGCACTTTAGTAGAGTATGAGAGAGAAAGAATAAGAAGTGAGTTAGATCTGATATTCTATCTCGTTTTAATGAACTGGGTGATTGTGTACCTTTTTCCACTATCAATTTTATATTAGAAATTCTGTGAGCTAAAGACACAAAAGCATATGTTTCTTAAAGGGATTTAAGGATTGAAGACAGTGTCTTACACGGGCAAGCTATTAATAGCTGGTGAAAGGGGAAAGTTCTAAAATGAAGACAGTTCATCAAATTAAGGAGAAAACATTTGGTTAATGACTATATTCCGACTACATTCTTTTTCAAGATAAAGAAACACAAATGGACTTTCTAATTCTCACAGTGCTGAAATGGAGTTAAAAATGTCATGACCCGCTCAGATGTATAAACTGGGTCATCCAAAATACATATAAAAATAGCTAAGTCAAAGACATATCACAATTTCATGGTTAACTGTGTGTGGCATGTAGCCAAAGCATCTCTATGAATGGCTAAGAACTTTAACAAAAACCTCCAGATATGAGGCAAGTGTAATAATTTTCCAAATACTCTAATAAATGCTTAATAATAATAAAAAGTTCATAGTTCTAGGAGTACTTTAAATGTTTGGTCTATTTTCCTTGTTTTTACTAGCTGAGTGAATCCTATATTCCTAGGACTGGTGGAAATCTGTATAACTATTTAGAAATATTTTCCATGTTAATTAGATGGTTTTCAACTCTATTACAGTAGTAAATATCGAATGGATGGTAGCATAGGTGTGTAACTGTTACTCTATTTACAAACCAACAGTCCTCATGAAAATCACTGCAGATGCAATGAAACACCAATTCACCTAAATTTTCAGAGTACACTCAGATTTTTTGAATGTTCTTAACTCAGATCATAAAAGGTTTATTAAAAATCTTACAACACAATTTTTTAAAATGTATTTTCAGCCTTAAAATGAATACTATATGTAATTCAACTGAAAAGCCACTATACTGATTTTGTTTAATTTCTATGTGGCTAGACGTGAGAAGTGATACATCTGAAAATGTGTTGTCTTCCCCAATATAATCACTCTGGCATGAGGAATACATCATAACTTTGTGGATCTTTTCTTTTGCAACTGAAGTTACAATAATTCATTGGCATACAAGTAAAGTTGACTCATATTTTACAGTTTTTTCCTTTTCTTCTTATTAACTATGGTACCAAGTTCGATCTTTTAATTTTTCCATGAGACATTTCTAACAATTAAAAGCCAAAAATCTTCACTGGTAATACAAATATTACTATAAATTAAGAAAAATTAATATGTAAGAAATATGATACTATTTTACAAGGACATTCAAAACAAAAAGTAAAAATGTAATCGTATGGTTGGATAGGACTGTAGGCCATAAAGCTGATGATTTCAGTTAAGATAACTGATTCTAATGTGGTTTCTCACTGTAGTTAAAATATCAGCGTTAGGATATTAATATAAGAAGCACAGAATATTGGAACAAAACCACTTTGGACAACAGGAAACCTTGAGCATAGCCTCACAATGCTCTTAACTACCTAAGGGATAATGGATAAATCACTTGACTGCTTTAGGCTTCAGTTTCTTCACGTGTAAATGAGAGGTGTGGAATAAGGAGGTGGTATAAGGTATAAGGTATAAGGAGGTGGAATAAGGTGTGGTATCTCTCATGTTTTAAGCATCTACTTATTAAATTGATTACTCAGAAGTCAGTCTTTTAAATCAGTGTCTTTAGTGTTATTTTCCTCTCTTTCAAAAGGAGTGTCATATTTTAAAACTCTGAGTGTATGAGCTATCATTATTTCGCTCTATAATACTACTCTGCATTATAGTGAAAGCTATCATTACCTTTAAATCAAATGTCGTATGAATCTGAAACTTTTTAAGAGTCAGGGATTCAACTAACTTACCAGGATTTCATTTCTTGTGTTTACATTTAAAAAGAACTTGAAAAAATTACCAAAGGATTTAAAGAGATTTAAACTAGGCTCTCTCACTGAGTTGGTTTTTCACATTACTCAGACGTCTGAAAGGATACATTGAATTCATCTGAGGTCCCTTTCTTCACCTGATTCTATGATTACACGTTCCTACCACCCTTTGTTATATTCTGCCCTATGGATCCCCTTGCAGGAATTACAGTTACAAATTACAGGAAAAGGGTAACATCCTGAAACTGGGGAAAATAAGTATCTGCCTCCTACAGAGACCCATGGAAGACAAAGAGTGATTGAAAATTATATTCCAAGCAGTTAACTACATAAGGTGAACATGGTTCACTCTTATATAAATGCATGAGTACTATGGTATAGGATAAACGTTGAGCTAGCAAACTCTATTCCCTGCCCCTGGGTATGGTAAAATATGTATAAGACAAAAGATCAAGTTACACAATGAAATTCTCCTATACCTTTTGAACCCTCATCATATTATTGCTATATTAAGAACTGTGGAAACTGAATCCCAAACTTCTTTTTGATATGCTATTCAGATTTGAGGCTGAAAGTCAAGACCCAGGCTACTCTCTGCTTTTTAGCAATCCAATACTAGTAGAATTCTGAAAAGGGAGTTTCACCATTGCTACCCCTGAATAAAAAGGAAAGAGAATAGATGTCAGGTAATATCAACATCAGATGTCACAGGCAGTCATCAGGTTATTCTTTCAGCTGCTTACCAGTGTGACTCCTTTTATGTACCATAAGCACATTGGGCCCAATGCAAACCATGCCACAGACGTCACATTTCAGTTTACCATTCGGAAGCCGGATTCCTCCCTCGCCTTGAAGCTCCTGGACTTTCCTGCTGTCTGCCACCTCGCTGCTTTCAATTAGGGGTTCTTCTAGGCTGCTGCCCTCATCATGGCCCCTGATCTCATCTTCGCGGCTCAGGGGTTTCCTGTCACATTCTTCATCACTCTGCATTTCTAGCTTTACTGAATTTGCTGTAATTGAAAGAAGAAGAAAGGAAAACATTTTGAGAGACTGTTACGCTCTGTCACCAACCTCTCTTTCCTAACACTGCCATTCTACTAACACAGTTGGAAACAGCATAGAATACAGCATATTCTCTAGAAGAATCAAGTCCATCCTTCATGCAATATTATACAGACTTTGTTCCAAGGTATTTCAGTGAAGCTTTGGCGTGAAAGTGAAGATGATTTAGGAAAGCTCAAGGTAGACAGAATGCCTCTTTATTTTTACACACCTGCCTGCCTTTAGCTCAGCTATATACTTTTAAAAAGCAAGTGGTATTGTTCAACTTTTGAGTTCGTCACTAAGGTGACTAAGACTGACATAAAATTAGGAAAAAGACAAGATTAGATACTATTTAATGCATTGAGCTCTTCTTGATGCAACAATTGTTATACACACACACACACACTCTTTATAGTCTCTGTTTCCTCTTAGGGTACTTGTATAAACCTGCTTATGAATGAGCAAGGGAAACAACTTGGAATGTTAAGCCAGCAAATGTCTTGGACATACGAAGGCACCCCAGCAAGGCAAATTTCCTTCAAATCAGTCTCAATACATACATTCGACTGAGAGCTTTATAAATGAAGGGCAGAGTGCACAGACCTCACATGCTCTTAAACTACTTGGCTTTTTTTACTTCCTGTGTGAAAAAAGTTCTCTATGGAAAATAGTAGTCTGCAAATCTAAGTATTCCAACTTTAATCTATGCACACCGAAAAGCAGTGAATGACAAGAATGGCATAGCATGCATGCACATACATGTGACTGTTAAGAAATTTAATGCTTTCTGTTTGCTGTTTTTGGATCATCCCACAGAAAAGTTGGAATTTTGTTAGCACGGCCCTCAGCCCTCATTCTGGATTGCTGACAGAGTTCTTTCACAGAGCATACGCAAGCTTTAAGCTTTAAGAGAATACGTTTTTTTTTTTTTTTTTTTTTTATCCACTGATCTTGAAAATTTCTCAAGAAACCCTATCAAAGATACTAAGCAAAACAAATTATTTGGTATTACTTGAATCGAGGAACTATTTTCATAAAAAGGAAGTACATTCTTTTTATTGCAATTGTTTTCTTAGAGAAACCACCCTTGCTCTGCCTCATCGTTAGTTCTTAGGTAGCACATACTACCACAATGACTCCTCCGTGCTCGCTCCGTGGAACTCCCCTGTCGACTACAGGCAGTGTGGTACCATGCTGGGATCACTGGATTTATTTAGGGGAACTGGCTTTGACATTTATGGTAGTATCATCTTGAGCAAATCATTTAATTCCTGAATCTTATGTCCTTCATTTGCAAAGTGGAGATGAATTCAGATTACAGAATAAAGTTACAACAGAACAGTTTAGCTGTGAAGAGTGAAGATTCTAGCAGTGGCACTTAGCATTATAGGAGTGTCACTTTCTGCACATTACCAACTCCCCATTTCCTCTACAAAATCGGGAGGATAATGGTCCCCACTTCCTAAAGCAGATGTAAGCCTCATATTTTTCAGAAATGGGCTTACTATTATTTTTCTTTGGACACCAGTGCACTTTTATTCTGTGAGGTTTTTGTAAAGATCGATTAGCTTACAGTATGTAAACTCACCAAAGACTCAAAGGGACATACGAAGGCACCCCAGCAAGGCAAATTTCCTTCAAATCAGTCTCAATACATACATTCGACTGAGAGCTTTATAAATGAAGGGCAGAGTGCACAGACCTCACATGCTCTTAAACTACTTGGCTTTTTACTTCCTGTGTGAAAAAGTTCTCTATGGAAAATAGTAGTCTGCAAATCTAAGTATTCCAACTTTAATCTATGCACACCGAAAAGCAGTGAATGACAAGAATGGCATAGCATGCATGCACATACATGTGACTGTTAAGAAATTTAATGCTTTCTGTTTGCTGTTTTTGGATCATCCCACAGAAAAGTTGGAATTTTGTTAGCACGGCCCTCAGCCCTCATTCTGGATTGCTGACAGAGTTCTTTCACAGAGCATACGCAAGCTTTAAGCTTTAAGAGAATACGTTTTTTTTTTTTTTTTTTTTTTTATCCACTGATCTTGAAAATTTCTCAAGAAACCCTATCAAAGATACTAAGCAAAACAAATTATTTGGTATTACTTGAATCGAGGAACTATTTTCATAAAAAGGAAGTACATTCTTTTTATTGCAATTGTTTTCTTAGAGAAACCACCCTTGCTCTGCCTCATCGTTAGTTCTTAGGTAGCACATACTACCACAATGACTCCTCCGTGCTCGCTCCGTGGAACTCCCCTGTCGACTACAGGCAGTGTGGTACCATGCTGGGATCACTGGATTTATTTAGGGGAACTGGCTTTGACATTTATGGTAGTATCATCTTGAGCAAATCATTTAATTCCTGAATCTTATGTCCTTCATTTGCAAAGTGGAGATGAATTCAGATTACAGAATAAAGTTACAACAGAACAGTTTAGCTGTGAAGAGTGAAGATTCTAGCAGTGGCACTTAGCATTATAGGAGTGTCACTTTCTGCACATTACCAACTCCCCATTTCCTCTACAAAATCGGGAGGATAATGGTCCCCACTTCCTAAAGCAGATGTAAGCCTCATATTTTTCAGAAATGGGCTTACTATTATTTTTCTTTGGACACCAGTGCACTTTTATTCTGTGAGGTTTTTGTAAAGATCGATTAGCTTACAGTATGTAAACTCACCAAAGACCTACAAAGGGACATAGTCTTCTTCCCTCATCTCTAAGAGAACATGTACTCTCTTAAGTTTTCCCCTATTTACAAATCAGCACTGCTTTACTGAGGGTTTGAGAAGAGTATGGACAATATTTTTTCATCTTAATTTCCCCCAATATACTAAGGAAACCTGTGGCATACAAGAGGTATTTCAGGTAGTATTCCCTGAGGCATTTCAGTTACTTGACTTAAGAATTTTCTTTCTTTAAGGCATTTTCTTATATATTTAAAGAATCCATTAACATAGTAATGAAAAATTAATCACCATAAAAGACAGAAAAAGAAAATTATGTCCTTTTCTACCCAAAACTTATCCGTTTTCCAGTTCTGGTCTCAAAACCAACCAGAATCATTGTCTTTTATTTAGAACTGTATGTATATATGTATGAGTATACATGTGCATATACAGTCTCTATTTTACACAAACTGAGTTGACTTTAACTTTCCTTTCTTCAGTTAATAATATCTGTTCAATATTTTACACATTAGGACATAGCAATCTGGGCTTCTCAGGTGGCTCAGTGATAAAGAATCCAATGCAGGGGCAGAAGATGTGGGTTTCATCCCTGGTCAGGAAGACACCCTGGAGGAGGAAATCACAACCCACTCCAGTATTCTTGCCTAGGAAATCCTGTAGACAGAGGAGCCTGGTGGGCTAGAGTCCAGAGAGTCACAAAAGAGTCAGATACAATTGAGCAATTGAGCCCATATCCACACACACACAAATCTACACTGTTCTTTCCTAATACCTGCATAAAATCTATAGGACAGAGTCACCCCCCTCAACACAAACGAAGACATATACATAATTCTTTTCTAATACCTGCATAAAATCTATTGCACAGACATAATTTGTTCACCCAGGCTATTAAGATTATTCCTTGTTTAGTGCTATTATCGACATTATTGTATAATATACCACACAAAACTGTTAAATCTGATAAAAACTAGCTATTTTACTTTAGACTTTTAATCTACATTTTTTATTATGAATGAAGTTGGGCATTAATTTCCATGTTTAAATCTGTTTTATTTTAGAACTGCCTATCAAAACTCTTTACCCATTTTTCCATTAGGTTGTCAGCCTTTCTCACTGAATTTAAATGCTTTATATTCTAAGCAACTTAGCCCTGTGTCTGGTATGTTTTGCAAAAACTTTGGTTTATCTTTTTACTCCACGGTATCTTTTGGCATGTGTGCTAATTTTTTTACATTTTGAATTTTAACATTTTTGTTAAACATAACATACTTAAGCCACGACAGCTATGGCTTCTGGATTCTGTATCTTGCTTCAGTAGGTTTTTCCATATTCTAAGAAATTCTTCCATTATTTTCTGAGAAGGAAGACTTCTAATCATTGTAAAAATACTACCAGTAACCCTATGCAGTCCTATGTTTCATTCGTAATGGTCACATAAAGGAAAACTTCAAAAAGAAAATAAATAAGAAAGTATGATTTAATTTAGCAGATTTCATATACTAACCTGGTTCCCAAACATAAAAAGGAAAACTTCAGCAAGAAAGCATATAGTTCATTTTACAAACTGAGTTGACTTTAACTTTCCTTTCTTCAGTTAATAATATCTGTTCAATATTTTACACATTAGGACATAGCAATCTGGGCTTCTCAGGTGGCTCAGTGATAAAGAATCCAATGCAGGGGCAGAAGATGTGGGTTTCATCCCTGGTCAGGAAGACACCCTGGAGGAGGAAATCACAACCCACTCCAGTATTCTTGCCTAGGAAATCCTGTAGACAGAGGAGCCTGGTGGGCTAGAGTCCAGAGAGTCACAAAAGAGTCAGATACAATTGAGCAATTGAGCCCATATCCACACACACACAAATCTACACTGTTCTTTCCTAATACCTGCATAAAATCTATAGGACAGAGTCACCCCCCTCAACACAAACGAAGACATATACATAATTCTTTTCTAATACCTGCATAAAATCTATTGCACAGACATAATTTGTTCACCCAGGCTATTAAGATTATTCCTTGTTTAGTGCTATTATCGACATTATTGTATAATATACCACACAAAACTGTTAAATCTGATAAAAACTAGCTATTTTACTTTAGACTTTTAATCTACATTTTTTATTATGAATGAAGTTGGGCATTAATTTCCATGTTTAAATCTGTTTTATTTTAGAACTGCCTATCAAAACTCTTTACCCATTTTTCCATTAGGTTGTCAGCCTTTCTCACTGAATTTAAATGCTTTATATTCTAAGCAACTTAGCCCTGTGTCTGGTATGTTTTGCAAAAACTTTGGTTTATCTTTTTACTCCACGGTATCTTTTGGCATGTGTGCTAATTTTTTTACATTTTGAATTTTAACATTTTTGTTAAACATAACATACTTAAGCCACGACAGCTATGGCTTCTGGATTCTGTATCTTGCTTCAGTAGGTTTTTCCATATTCTAAGAAATTCTTCCATTATTTTCTGAGAAGGAAGACTTCTAATCATTGTAAAAATACTACCAGTAACCCTATGCAGTCCTATGTTTCATTCGTAATGGTCACATAAAGGAAAACTTCAGAAGAAAGAAAATAAATAAGAAAGTATGATTTAATTTAGCAGATTTCATATACTAACCTGTGAGCAAAATTTGCCCCATATTTAAGTCTGGTATTAAAGACCACAAACTTCACGGCCGTTCCATCACTTAAATTCTTGAACTAGTCAACATCTGATAAGTTGCTTTTAATGAGTGTAAAGTCTACCTACATTTCATTTCAGGAACTGAAGAAATGTACATCTAAAAGAGGTCTGAAAACTATAGACCTCTTAAATTTCAGAATAGTACAAAACTATGACTTGATGTTAAATTAAATTATTATCTTTTCCTTAGTGAGAATACTAGAATACTGACAGCAAAACAACATTAAACATTAGCAAAAATATCAAAAATATTCCCTGGTGGCTCAGTGGTAAAAGAATCCACCTGCCAATGCAGGAGACATGGATTCGATCCCTGGTCTGGGAAGATCACACATGCCATGGAGCAGCTAAGTCCATGTGCCACAACTATTGAAGTCCATAAGCCCCAGAGTGCATGCTCTGAAACAAGAGAGGTCACCACAGTGAGAAGCCTGTGCACTGCATCTAGAGAAGAGCCTCCAGTCACCGCAACTCAAGAAAAGGACATGCAACAATGAACTCAGCACAGCCAAAAATAAATAAAATTTAAATAGTTAAAAAAAATTATCATATACTACAATTATAGCTGGAACGTTGTATCTACAGAAGGTACTTGAGATGAATATCCAAAAAAAGCATACATTTACTAAATCTGAATATAAAAGTGGTAAACTACAATAAGAAACTAAGAAAGCTTTCTTAACCAAACAATGCAAAGAAACAGAGGAAAACAAGAGAATAGGAAAGACCAGCGATCTCTTGAAGAAAATTAAACACCAAGGGAGCATTTCATGCAAAGATGAGCATGATAAAGGACAGAAACAGATGAATAACAAGGTAGGCAGACGAAAAAAACCCCCTATGGCTTCTGGATTCTGTATCTGGGTTAGGTTTTTCCATATTCTAAGAAATTCTTCCATTATTTTCTGAGAAGGAAGACTTCTAATCATTGTAAAAATACTACCAGTAACCCTATGCAGTCCTATGTTTCATTCGTAATGGTCACATAAAGGAAAACTTCAGAAGAAAGAAAATAAATAAGAAAGTATGATTTAATTTAGCAGATTTCATATACTAACCTGTGAGCAAAATTTGCCCCATATTTAAGTCTGGTATTAAAGACCACAAACTTCACGGCCGTTCCATCACTTAAATTCTTGAACTAGTCAACATCTGATAAGTTGCTTTTAATGAGTGTAAAGTCTACCTACATTTCATTTCAGGAACTGAAGAAATGTACATCTAAAAGAGGTCTGAAAACTATAGACCTCTTAAATTTCAGAATAGTACAAAACTATGACTTGATGTTAAATTAAATTATTATCTTTTCCTTAGTGAGAATACTAGAATACTGACAGCAAAACAACATTAAACATTAGCAAAAATATCAAAAATATTCCCTGGTGGCTCAGTGGTAAAAGAATCCACCTGCCAATGCAGGAGACATGGATTCGAGCCCTGGTGTGGGAAGATCACACATGCCATGGAGCAGCTAAGTCCATGTGCCACAACTATTGAAGTCCATAAGCCCCAGAGTGCATGCTCTGAAACAAGAGAGGTCACCACAGTGAGAAGCCTGTGCACTGCATCTAGAGAAGAGCCTCCAGTCACCGCAACTCAAGAAAAGGACATGCAACAATGAACTCAGCACAGCCAAAAATAAATAAAATTTAAATAGTTAAAAAAAATTATCATATACTACAATTATAGCTGGAACGTTGTATCTACAGAAGGTACTTGAGATGAATATCCAAAAAAAGCATACATTTACTAAATCTGAATATAAAAGTGGTAAACTACAATAAGAAACTAAGAAAGCTTTCTTAACCAAACAATGCAAAGAAACAGAGGAAAACAAGAGAATAGGAAAGACCAGCGATCTCTTGAAGAAAATTAAACACCAAGGGAGCATTTCATGCAAAGATGAGCATGATAAAGGACAGAAACAGTACTGACATAACAGTAGCAGAAGAAATTAAGAAGAAATGGCAAGAATACCCAGAAGAACTATACAAAAAACGTTTTAATGACCCAGATAACCACAATGGTGTGATCACTCATCTAGAACCAGACATCCTGGAGTTTAAAGTCAAATGCGCCTCAGGAAGCATTACTATAAACAAAGCTAGTGGAGGTGATGGAATTCCAACTGAACTATTTCAAATCTTAAAAGACAGCCTGCACTCAATATGCCAGCAAATTTGGAAAACTGAACAGTGGCTACAGGACAGAAAAAGGTCAGTTTTCATTCCAATGCCTAAGAAGGGAAATGCCAAAGAATGTTCCAACTACAGTACAATTGCACTTTTTTCACATGCTACCAAGGTAATGCTCAAAATCCTTCATGTTAGGCTTCAACAGTTACATGAACTGAGAACTTACAGATGTACAAGCTGGATTTAGAAAAGTCAGAGGAACCAGAGATCAAATTGGCAACATCTGTTGGATCACAGAAAAAGCAAGGGAATTCCTGAAAAACATCTACTTCTGCTTGATTAACTATGCTAATGTCTTTGTGAGCATCACAACAAACTATGGGAAATTCTTAAAGAAATGGGAATACCAGACCACCTTATCTGCCTCCTGCAAAACCTGTATGCAGGTTAAGAAGCAACAGTTAGAACTGGACATGGAACAACAGACTGATTTCAAATTGGGAAAGGAGTATGCCAAGGCTGTATGTTGTCACCCTGCTTATTTAATGTATATGCAGAGTACATTGTGCAAAATGCTGGGCTGGATGAAGCTCAAGCTGGAATCAAGCTTGGGAGAAGTATCACTAATTCCGAAGTAACCTCAGAAATGCAAATGACACTACCCTAATAGCAGAAGGGGAAGAGGAACTAAAAAGCCTTTTGATGAAGGTGACAGAGGACTGTGAAAAAGCTAACTTAAAACTCAACATTCAAAAAACTAAGATCACAGCATCTGGTCCCATCTCTTCATGGCAAACAGATGGGGCAAAAGTGGAAACAGTGACAGATTTAATTTTCTTGGGCTCCAAAATCACTGCAGATGTTGACTGCAGCCATGAAATTAAAAGACACTTGCTCCTTGGAAGAAAAGCTATTACAAATGTAGATGGCATATTAAAAAAAAGAACCATCACTTGGCCGACAAAGGTACAAATAGTCAAAGCTATGGTTTTTCCAGTAGTCATGTATAGATATGAGAATTGGACCATAAGGAAGGATGAGCACCAAAGGACTGATGTTTTTGAACTGTGGTGCTGCAGAAGACTCTTGAGAGTCTCTTGGACTGCAAGGAGATCAAAGCAGCCAATCCTAAAGGGAATCAACCCTGAATATTGATTGGAAAGACTGATGCTAAAACTCCAATACTTAGGCAAGTTGATGAGAAGAGTCAACTTACTGGAAAAGACCCTGATGCTGGGAAAGACTAAAGGAGAAGAATTTTAACAGTTAAATAGAAAGATATTCCTACTCACAAACATAAAAGATATTCTATTATTTATTTTTACTGCTTAGGATATTTCTAATTAATGCAGAGTACTTAATATTTTAACTATTAATGATTACATTAATCTGGTAAATGTATACTCTAAATTACAAACTATATACTAACAAAATTTATGTCATGATTATAGCTATATAAAGCCATTATAACTTGATCACTGTATAATAATCAAAGTACCTGAGCTATCAAATATTTGAAATTAAGCTTTAACTGTTTATCATGTGGTACTATGCAGGTCAAGAAGCAACAGTTAGAACTGGACATGGAACAACAGACTGATTTCAAATTGGGAAAGGAGTATGCCAAGGCTGTATGTTGTCACCCTGCTTATTTAATGTATATGCAGAGTACATTGTGCAAAATGCTGGGCTGGATGAAGCTCAAGCTGGAATCAAGCTTGGGAGAAGTATCACTAATTCCGAAGTAACCTCAGAAATGCAAATGACACTACCCTAATAGCAGAAGGGGAAGAGGAACTAAAAAGCCTTTTGATGAAGGTGACAGAGGACTGTGAAAAAGCTAACTTAAAACTCAACATTCAAAAAACTAAGATCACAGCATCTGGTCCCATCTCTTCATGGCAAACAGATGGGGCAAAAGTGGAAACAGTGACAGATTTAATTTTCTTGGGCTCCAAAATCACTGCAGATGTTGACTGCAGCCATGAAATTAAAAGACACTTGCTCCTTGGAAGAAAAGCTATTACAAATGTAGATGGCATATTAAAAAGAAGAACCATCACTTGGCCGACAAAGGTACAAATAGTCAAAGCTATGGTTTTTCCAGTAGTCATGTATAGATATGAGAATTGGACCATAAGGAAGGATGAGCACCAAAGGACTGATGTTTTTGAACTGTGGTGCTGCAGAAGACTCTTGAGAGTCTCTTGGACTGCAAGGAGATCAAAGCAGCCAATCCTAAAGGGAATCAACCCTGAATATTGATTGGAAAGACTGATGCTAAAACTCCAATACTTAGGCAAGTTGATGAGAAGAGTCAACTTACTGGAAAAGACCCTGATGCTGGGAAAGACTAAAGGAGAAGAATTTTAACAGTTAAATAGAAAGATATTCCTACTCACAAACATAAAAGATATTCTATTATTTATTTTTACTGCTTAGGATATTTCTAATTAATGCAGAGTACTTAATATTTTAACTATTAATGATTACATTAATCTGGTAAATGTATACTCTAAATTACAAACTATATACTAACAAAATTTATGTCATGATTATAGCTATATAAAGCCATTATAACTTGATCACTGTATAATAATCAAAGTACCTGAGCTATCAAATATTTGAAATTAAGCTTTAACTGTTTATCATGTGGTACTATTTTTATAATTTGGTTAAAATAAAGGCATTCTTATGCATGGCTAATTTGTTCTAAGAACTTGTTAGTTTCAATGAAATCTGACTACTATAAACACAGAAAAATTATTTTTCAAGCTTATTTTCTTAATAAAGAATGAAGAATGCAAAATTCAAACATATCCATTGGAAATTACACACATTTTTATATAGTGACTAGCATTACCAGATTAATGAAAACAATATTTTGTCAGGATAAATAATTAGCAATAAAAAAAGGATATGAAGATTTTAATTGATAAATTTGTTCTTTATTATTCAATACTATAATCACAAATAACTATAAAATATAGATATGTAAATATTTTCAAAGGAAAATAAGATGTTTTTATAGGTATCTTTTTTTGCTGTAACTTGAAGGAGATGATACCCTCCACAGTTTTAAATCAAAGAAGAGTCAAAATTTTAAAGCATCAAGGAAAAGTTATTGTTACAGTAATTCTTTTAATAGACTTGGAGGTTTGTAAACACAATAAAAGGATAATAACTATTGATTAGAAAGACTTTTATACTCCATTTTATACAGATTAGTCTTTGAATATATTTCAGAATAAAATATTCCACATATACAGCTATGCAAAAAAGTGATTCATATTGTGAACATGTTTAAAGATTAAAGCTTTATCCCTCTTTATGTTTTTATACTACTGTTCTTGAACTTTAGGATATATAGAAAGCAAATGCATGGCTTAATCACCTCCATTTACTTGTGATCCTATCAATGTGCAGAAGAGATTCACATAAGAGCTCTTACAAGTGACTCCTAGGGCAAACAAATTTCAATGATAAAAGCTTGTTCAGTAACCCATAGTTGGTTATCTATACTTAGAACCTTCATAATTATCATGTTTTCAAGATACATACTACTAAGTCGATAACATTATACTGGACTTGCCATATATTCAGTAAAATGGTATTAAATAAAAGGATAATCTAATGAGAGTATTTACACAGCTAAACATTTATAGGTCACTTTTCTTTGAAAAATAAAAGGCAGAAAACTAACTGGAGAAAAATTATGCTATTTTGTGAAGCTGTTAAAACACATTATTTTATTTCAGTCTATTTCACAATGAAGTTTTCATTACCACTAACCTCATACTTTAAACACTAAAGACAGTTCAAAACTCAAATGTGTCCACTTAAAAATGAAATGTATAGTACTGTTACATACATGAATAGACCTCACATAGTAGAGCTCATCTACCTCAACTAATGACACACAGGACCAAAATGGAATTTCTTTTAAACTCATTGAGCCAGCAAATATTTATTGCTTGCCCAATTTGGGGTTGCCCAAAAAGTTTATTTTGACATCAGTACTTTGTTGAAATTGATTATGGAAGTTTAAGACTAAAAGCTGAAGAATATTTTTCATTTAAATAAGAAACCTATATTATGTATGTACCCAGCTCATGAAGGAGTTTATGAGTAAAACTACAGGAAATATTTTACTAACATATGTAATTTGGTTATATACTGAATTTATTGACCCAAAAAGTACATAAATGTGAAGAGATTTTTCCTTAGAAATTCCTACTTTTTGCTAACTTAACCGAATTACCCACTTATGCAAGATGACAAGATAGCATATTATTTTGCTATGTCTGGCACCTGATGGCGTCACAAAATTCTCAATTTTAACATTTGAGGGGAAGGTCAGTTTTTATACACATGGAAAAATATATTCAGTTAATTCTGAATTATCAAATTGGAAGAATAAATTCTATTCTTAGAATGAGGTTTTAACAGTCCTATGGGCTTTTTTTTTTTTTTTGGCCACTTCTATTAGTCTTTTATTTATCTATTTTCATCCATCTTTGTTATTTGGCCTGTGTGGGCCTCCCATCGCAGTGGCCTCTGTTGCTGCAGAGCACTGGCTCTGGGCAGATACACTCCAGAGCTCCAGCTCGCTAGTTGGACACATCAGACCAGCCACTCCATGGCACGGGGGATCTTCCCAGGCCAGGGATTGAACTGGCACCCCTTGAACTGCAAGGCAGTGTCCTTACCCACTGGACCACAAGGGAAGCCCAATCCTACGGTTTTTAAAAATGTCATTTTGTCAAATCATAGAAACCAGCACTTAAAATATCATTATTAAAATATTTTTTAAATCTAAATTAAACTTTATACAACTTAAAACTTCATTATTAGTATGAGTTGATTCCACTTATTCACGAACAAATTACTGAAATTTCCTAGCCAGGAAAATAATGCAAAGAGATTGTGATTTATTTGCTGTATTTGAAAAATACAATATTTATTGATCTTATAGAATATAAAATAGGCTTGCTATCTTAATCGCTATCTGCTAAGTGATTTACTTCTATTTAATTTCTCAATTTTCTACTACTTCATTTGAAAAAAAATTTTTATTAGGCCACACCACATGGCATGTGGGATCTTAGCTCCCAGATCAGGGATCAGATCTGTACCTCTTGCAGTGGAAGCACAAAGTCTTAACTACTGAACCACCAGGGAAGTCCCTTAACTCTTAATTTTTAAAGGAAGCAAGTATTCAATACTATGGGAGCTAAAGAAATACTTCTTTCACAGTGCTTGTTAAAAAACAAGCTAAAATGCCATTCTTTACTTACAAGTTGGGGAAAAACAATCTTTCAGGTGTGATCTGTAAGTGGACTTTAATGTGCTTTGTTTCTGTTGTGTGAACATTCAAGAGGACACTTGAGTAGTGTTACTACTTATAAGCATCAATTTCTCCAGGGCTATGACAGATACTTGAAATGGTGCTACACACACTAATTGAATCAATATGTCTATATAATAATCTGCTGAAGTTGCTTCTGAGCTAATACAACTCTCTCTCATTTAAACTTTCAAAAAAGAAATACCAAACATGATTAAGCAATGTTAACAGCTCAGCATCTGTTTAAATAATGTGTGGCAAAAAAATAAAAAACTGCTTTCCAAACTCTGATGTAAAGCATAATTATTTACTAATGAACTTACCAACCATCTAAACAGTTAAAATCCTCACAACAAAAATTAAGGTGTGTGCTATTATTTTCAATAAATTTCCTCAGCAAAATTTCACACAATATAAAAACTTGGTTCCTTTAAATGTGAATTCCCAGGCCAGGGATTGAACTGGCACCCCTTGAACTGCAAGGCAGTGTCCTTACCCACTGGACCACAAGGGAAGCCCAATCCTACGGTTTTTAAAAATGTCATTTTGTCAAATCATAGAAACCAGCACTTAAAATATCATTATTAAAATATTTTTTAAATCTAAATTAAACTTTATACAACTTAAAACTTCATTATTAGTATGAGTTGATTCCACTTATTCACGAACAAATTACTGAAATTTCCTAGCCAGGAAAATAATGCAAAGAGATTGTGATTTATTTGCTGTATTTGAAAAATACAATATTTATTGATCTTATAGAATATAAAATAGGCTTGCTATCTTAATCGCTATCTGCTAAGTGATTTACTTCTATTTAATTTCTCAATTTTCTACTCTTCATTTGAAAAAAAAAAATTTTTTATTAGGCCACACCACATGGCATGTGGGATCTTAGCTCCCAGATCAGGGATCAGATCTGTACCTCTTGCAGTGGAAGCACAAAGTCTTAACTACTGAACCACCAGGGAAGTCCCTTAACTCTTAATTTTTAAAGGAAGCAAGTATTCAATACTATGGGAGCTAAAGAAATACTTCTTTCACAGTGCTTGTTAAAAAACAAGCTAAAATGCCATTCTTTACTTACAAGTTGGGGAAAAACAATCTTTCAGGTGTGATCTGTAAGTGGACTTTAATGTGCTTTGTTTCTGTTGTGTGAACATTCAAGAGGACACTTGAGTAGTGTTACTACTTATAAGCATCAATTTCTCCAGGGCTATGACAGATACTTGAAATGGTGCTACACACACTAATTGAATCAATATGTCTATATAATAATCTGCTGAAGTTGCTTCTGAGCTAATACAACTCTCTCTCATTTAAACTTTCAAAAAAGAAATACCAAACATGATTAAACCATGTTAACAGCTCAGCATCTGTTTAAATAATGTGTGGGAAAAAAATAAAAAACTGCTTTCCAAACTCTGATGTAAAGCATAATTATTTACTAATGAACTTACCAACCATCTAAACAGTTAAAATCCTCACAACAAAAATTAAGGTGTGTGCTATTATTTTCAATAAATTTCCTCAGCAAAATTTCACACAATATAAAAACTTGGTTCCTTTTAAATGTGAATAAATGAATGCACACATCTGGCAGAACAGTTCCCTCACAGCATCTTTAAAGTATTCGTTTTAGAAATGGTTGGACAAGTCTAGACACTGGTGTCACCCAACTGCAGCTGAGTCACTTGTGGGTAGTATTCTAAGTCTGTATATCATATCACCTCATTTTCTTTACATCTCTGCACTCTCTCCTTTCCCCAATATAGTTAGATTGTGTATTTCTTTAACTTCTAGAGTAACTAGACTAAGACAGTGCTGATTTCCAAAGAAATATGATAGCATTCTAAAAGCAGAGTAGCAGAAAGTTAGTCTGCACCTGGCTGCAGGAAACCAGGGTCTTTGCTTCCCTTTCTGCCACTCAACTAGTTCTGGGACCTTGGGAAATTTGTTTATTTTGATTCAGTCACCTGCATCACTTGAAATATGGGAAAGATAACACTGGATGTTCCTGAAAACAGGAGCCTAGAAAAAAGTCTACTCTGAGGCTTTAGAAGAAAAGTAACAACTTACTATAATTCTTATTGATTCAAAAATAATCATATTGAGGCTTCCCTGGTGGTCCAGTGGGTAAGGACACCGCCTTGCAGTGCAAGGGGCGCCAGTTTGATCCCTGGCCTGGGAAGATCCCACGTGCCACAGAGCGGCTGGACTGATGTGTCCAGTTACTGAGCCGGAGCTCTGGAGCGCATGTGCCCAGAGCCAGTGCTCTGTGACAACAGAGGCCACTGCAATGGGAGGCCCACATGTGCCAAAGAACAAAGATGGATGAAAATGGACAAATGAAAGACCAACAGAAGTGGCCCGCATGCTCCCTCCCTCCCCACCCCCACCAAAAATAGAAATAATAAAAATAATGTTAATAATAAAATAATAATCATATTGTCTCACTGGATACTCAGAACCATAGTGAATTGTAGGTAGGACACACACAGATAAATGCAGGTTGTTTGTTAAGTAACCTTTCCAAGGATTAAAGTAGAATGTGAACCTGATGTCAATGCAAGATCTTCTTTCTTTTTTTTGGAAATGCAAGATCTTTTGCCTCTTAGCTTTGCCATCTTCCTACGACATGATATTGCTTCTCCACTTAAACAAGTAATTAATATCAGTATTATATTTAGGACAAATATCAGTTCTGAGCAAATAGATCTGGAAGATGCTATAAAATTGTGGCTATCAGTTGAAGAGGATACCAGGAATTCAGGTCAACATCAGTCAGATAAAATAAAAACAAGTTGCCATAAACTGAGGTACAGAAGGAATACTTTCAAGTCTCAGAGGCAGAGGCCCATTCAAATAAACTACTTTCCCATTTGTAGATTTCTTTTGATCTTAAGGCAGGCATAGGTTCAGGTTCATGTACTGCAACTAGTCCCCAGAGAATCTGCCAATATTCAATCATTTTCCTGATTATTATTTTTTCTATATGTCCTATCATGACTTATCAGTGGTAGGTAAAGACAGGCATTTGAGGAATAAGTCACTGCTATCAACTTTAATCTCTAAATCAACAGTTATGGAGGCTGGCACTTTAGGACTTCCTTTGTGGTCAAATTTTGAGAGTCTTGTGTCAATTTTTGTTACAAAGATAAATCGTACCTATTAGGAGCTCATGCAGTATTTCATTTTCTTTTAAAGAGATCATCACCACAAAATAGATACCAAAAAAATACCGTCTCTACCTCTCTGAAAAAGAAAAAAATAAAAACAAGTAAAACTAAGGAGCCTAGATCTATGACCCCCTGATGCTCTCCCACACTGTGCAGAACCTTCTACAGCAGACCCATCATCAGACCACACACCATTACTGACCAGCAAAAATGGCACCACTGTAGCCCAAGGATGAAGTTTCTTTTCTGGCAGAAAACTAGTTCATAGGGAAATGTACAAAGTGGAGAAAATAATTCTAGTTTAAACAGAAATGCCACAGGCAAACAGCAGCCTATCCCTTTATCACTCCTTTAAATGAATGACTGCATTTGCCAAGACCCAGAGATTCAGTATCTGCCATGTCGTGCATATCCAACTTCTTTTTGTGCCTTTTAATAGGGAATATAGAACTTCTTTTAAGATTTCCCATGTCCTCTAACCTGGAACAATTTCAACAACTTTCTAGCTGGGTCTCTTTTCCGTTATTTTTTTGCCACACTCCACTCCCCCCAATTCTCTTCCTAAAGCACACCTTGTATTACTCTTCTAAATGTTTTCCATGATTGCTTACTGCCTACAAATTAAATACAAAAGTATCGGTGTGGACTTTAAGGATCTCCACAGCACGGTTCCATCACTGTTCTTGGTCATATGTCCTGTTAGTCCCTTAGTTATTCATACTTTTTCCTGTCATTTTTCAGTCATTCTTTCTAGAGCTTATCCTGTATATCTCTTGGTTTTTCACTGGTCCCTGTCACTATTTTCTGGAACCTTTCTCCTCCTCCTATCTATGTCATCGTACCTTCAAAGATTACTTACCGTACCTTTTTTTCATGAAGTATTTCCTAAGCACAAAAACATTACAATGATTTCATTCACATATTTGCTTTAACTCTACACTCCCTATGGTAAAACCATCTTCCGCTTACATGCAGTAGGCACTTAATAAATGTTAGTTGAAAGTCCTGTTGCTGCTGAGGTACCTATCAGACATTTTTTTAAGTTACTGGACAGTGCATAAATTAACCTCAAGTGATAAATAATTCAAACAGAGTTAGGTTTTAAACACAGAGCATCATCAATATAATATTAATTAAAGGACCACTGCATCAAAGGAAAAGATGTTAGGTATGTTACGTGTATCATCTGATATAAGCATGACAGCTTCTCTGTGAAGTATATGGTATTACCCTCATTTTACAGGTGAGAAAACTAAAGCTCAGAATGGATGAAGTAACATGTCCAAGTCACACATCAATTCAGAGCCAGCTCTGACACTGGAACTGAGAACTGATTACCTAATTCTTGCTATTTCTCCTATGTGACCAAAAGCAAAAGCAGCTACCAGTAAAGAAAAAAAGGAATGTCAGTATGTTAAAGAAGAGTAGCCTCAAATCGACATGTGCCATCTACCATTTTCCTTATTGCATGTAGATTACAGGTGTAGCAGTTTGCCAGCTTTGGGTAAAGAGAAATTTGTCTGAGAGACTATTCTGGAAGAAGACCAGCTTCCACTGCCAGATTTTCTGAGCATGGCTTTTATTTCATATAAGAGCAATCTACTTTGAACTGGTGTTTGGCAACCATCTGCTTAACATAACTGTGGGAGGTTTGTGAAGCAAATCACATTGTGAAATTTTCTCTTTAAAAAGAGGAGTACAAAATTTTCAACCAAACTTCTGTAAGAAATAAAATCATTACTATAAAATCCAGCTGAGTGGGCATCTTCTCGAAGGGATCCACACATGAGATTGCCAGAGGTCACTGAGGACACTTAAACCAGGTCAGAAGGCAGTGCTGCTGGCACGCTAAAGAGAAAGAGATAAGAAATGGAGCAGGGTTTTCATTACGGGGCAAGGGCGACAGAGGAAAGAACCAAAGCCAGGAGACGCACTTCAGCGGTCTTACTGAGTCTCTGAAGTGACAGAACAACCGAACAGCTTTCCTACCCTGGGCTCAGATATCCTGGGTGCCAAAATCTGGAACACACATCAAATCTACAGAAGTTCTTTTCCTGATGTTCTTCCATAAATGTTTCACTATTTGTGAATTAAGGAGTCTACATAAATTAATAGTCACAAAAATGTACCAAGTAGTAGCAAAAAAGAGAAAACTTAAAGAGTTGTGATTAAGAAAAGTGAATCTGGACAAACACCCAGCAAAGTTTATTTTCTACAATGCAGCAGCACCATTTTTTTCTTTTTTTTTGCAATGTTCATACCTGTTTCCTACCCCTAAAGAATAGATACTTCAGTCAGTCTTATAGAATGAATCTGTTAAAAGATGAAATAATTACAAAGCAACATAGGAGGTACTAGACGAATAACAGATATGCTGGATTAGAATACCTTTGTTTACATTTTTTACATATGTGAACATTAATAAGTCATTTAGGGACTTCCCTGGTGGTCCAGGGGCTAAAATTCCATTCTCCAAAAGCAGGGGGCCTGGGTTAGATCCCTGATCAGGGGACCTGATCCCACAATGCCACAACTAAAGAGTTCGCATGCTATAACTGAAGATCCCGCATGCTGTACCTAAGACCCAAAGACATAAATATATTTTTTAAGAAGTCATTTAATACAACCCTGTTTGCTAGTCTGTAAACTGGGTACAATACTCACTGTATAATAATCATAAAACTGGGGAAGCAGAGTCACTTAGGGTGGGCTGTAGAGCCAATGGCTAAGAGATTTGGTACTCTTGGCTTAAGGCCAGGCTCTTCCATTTATTAGCCACATGATCTTAAGAAACCTCATGAAACCTCTCAATCTCATTTTTTTTCATCTATAAAATCAAGATAATGATATTACCTCCAACTGTATATACAACACCCCTAGAGCTATTTTACTTCTTGTTAACAGAGCTACCATATGAAAGCATATCATAAAATACAGAGCATGAAACTAATGTAGTTGTGGGGGCATGTTTATGTAGGGAAGCACAGGGATGATCGAAGACTTCATGAAGCTAGTGGCACTTAAGATAGTACTTACTGTTGGATATGCTTTATATAATAAAGGGAGAAGGCAGGCCACACTTGAGATACGTGACAAGCAAGCAAAGAGGAAAGATGCATGAATGCATGTTGGTTTTGAGTGACACCATTTTTTTCTGAAATGTATATATTCAAGGGGTTACATGAATAGAAAATATTAGAAATATCATTAGATATTTCTAATATTTAAATAAGAGTTTAAAACAAAATAAGGCACAAGGGGATTAAGGATTACAGGCAGAAATTTCAAAGACAAGTGCTGTCAGCTTATTAGCAGATTGTATTTCAATAACCACAGTACAAAAGAAGGAGCTTCTTAGAATTTGCTTAGCTCATTCATTCAGAATTACTCACTGGGCACCTGCTCTTTGGCAGGTACCACAATGCAGCCAGTGAATAGGATGGATATGGTCCCTACTTTCATAGCACTTGTGATTTTTATGCATATATGTATGTACATGTGCGTGTGTTTTCTTCCTTTCATACAGAGACAACTATACACAGGAAAGTATTATGATGTGAAATACAACTTGTAAAAAGCCAACTATCCCAGGCCTGGGTTAGATCCCTGATCAGGGGACCTGATCCCACAATGCCACAACTAAAGAGTTCGCATGCTATAACTGAAGATCCCGCATGCTGTACCTAAGACCCAAAGACATAAATATATTTTTTAAGAAGTCATTTAATACAACCCTGTTTGCTAGTCTGTAAACTGGGTACAATACTCACTGTATAATAATCATAAAACTGGGGAAGCAGAGTCACTTAGGGTGGGCTGTAGAGCCAATGGCTAAGAGATTTGGTACTCTTGGCTTAAGGCCAGGCTCTTCCATTTATTAGCCACATGATCTTAAGAAACCTCATGAAACCTCTCAATCTCATTTTTTTTCATCTATAAAATCAAGATAATGATATTACCTCCAACTGTATATACAACACCCCTAGAGCTATTTTACTTCTTGTTAACAGAGCTACCATATGAAAGCATATCATAAAATACAGAGCATGAAACTAATGTAGTTGTGGGGGCATGTTTATGTAGGGAAGCACAGGGATGATCGAAGACTTCATGAAGCTAGTGGCACTTAAGATAGTACTTACTGTTGGATATGCTTTATATAATAAAGGGAGAAGGCAGGCCACACTTGAGATACGTGACAAGCAAGCAAAGAGGAAAGATGCATGAATGCATGTTGGTTTTGAGTGACACCATTTTTTTTTCTGAAATGTATATATTCAAGGGGTTACATGAATAGAAAATATTAGAAATATCATTAGATATTTCTAATATTTAAATAAGAGTTTAAAACAAAATAAGGCACAAGGGGATTAAGGATTACAGGCAGAAATTTCAAAGACAAGTGCTGTCAGCTTATTAGCAGATTGTATTTCAATAACCACAGTACAAAAGAAGGAGCTTCTTAGAATTTGCTTAGCTCATTCATTCAGAATTACTCACTGGGCACCTGCTCTTTGGCAGGTACCACAATGCAGCCAGTGAATAGGATGGATATGGTCCCTACTTTCATAGCACTTGTGATTTTTATGCATATATGTATGTACATGTGCGTGTGTTTTCTTCCTTTCATACAGAGACAACTATACACAGGAAAGTATTATGATGTGAAATACAACTTGTAAGCCCTCTCCCCAGCCTGTGCTACTATTATAAAATCTTAATGCAAAATGCAGAGCATAAGTAATCAGATAATACTTTCATAAGATCACTATTGCAAAAAAAATAGCTTCTTCTGGACTGCAAGTAGTTACTTTAAGCATGTCATTGAACTATAAAACAAAATTTTGATTATTGAATGCATTGTCTATCTCCATTTCTGGAACATTCTTTAACCGGCTTTCTACAGCTCACAGCTAAAGTATAGGAGACATACTTAAAATGATGATATAGTTCTATGTATTACAGGAAGCAAATTAAACAGATATGTCTGAGATCATTAAAGGGTATACAAATAGCTTATTTTAGCTTGTAAACATAAGCTACTACAGATACTAGATGCAAAAGAGCCCCTTATTCATTTAAAAAATACCTTCTTTAAAACACTTGATACTTTCTAATCACAAGTAAGACTAAAACTTAGACAAAATGAGTCTTATTTCTTCTTCTCAATTATGATTTTGTGCTGATCTTGCATCTTTGTCACCAGTAATTGGATGGGTTACTTTCTAAAGCTTCCTCTTCTGTGGAACCTAGATAATGCTAATTATTCATGCAGGTAAAATAATTAAAAGTCTACCTGCCTGAGGCCATGATTCTTGAGGTCCCTTCAGTCTGTGCTGTACATGATTATAGGATGCAAGCAGGATATATATGAAATTTTTATGTAAAAGTTTATGTCTAATCAATAATAATAATTAACTACTTAGTATCTCAAAACCATATTCTCTATTCAAAAAATTGCCAAAACTGATGTCAAGGAACTTAACCCCTATGTTTCCTTTCAGGAGTAGTATGGTTTCAGGCTTTAAATTTAAGTCTGTAATCCATTTTGAATTCACTTCTGTGCAGGGAGTAAGACAGTGATCCAGTTTCATTCTTTTGCAATGTGGCTGTCCAGTTTTCCTAGCAGCATTTACTGAAGAGACTATCATTGACTCATGTCTATTCTTGGCTCCTGTATTGTAAATTTACTGACCGTATACACATGGGGCTTTTTCTGGGCTATTTTATTTTTCATCTATGTCTATTTTGATGTTAATTTTATACTGTGAGGCTCACTATAGCTTTGCAATATAACTTGAAAATCAAGACGCATAATGCCTCCAGCTTTGTTTTTCTTTCTTCAAGACTGATTAGGCTATTCAGGGTCTTGTGTGGCTTAATATGAATTTTAGTGTATTTTTTCTATTTCTTTGAAAAGTGACATTAGAATTTTGATAGGAATTACATTGAATCTGTAAAATCCTTTGGGTCATATGAACATCTTAACAATATTATTCTTCTAATTCATGAACACAAAATATCACTCCATTTATTTTGTCTTCCTTAATTTTTTTTGTCAATGTTTGATAGCATACAAAGTCTTCAATGTATAGAATCTTTCATCTCCTTGATTAAATTTATTCCTAAGTATTTCATTTTTTGGATGCAATTATGAGTAGGATTATTTTCTTAACTTGTCTAATAGTTCATTGTTAGTTATTCAAATATAACTGATTCTTGTATATTGATTTTGTACTCTGCAACTTTACTAAATTTGTTAGTTCTAACAGTTTTTGAGTGAAGTCTTTAGAGTGTTCCACATATAATGTCATGTAATCTGCAAATATAGAAAGTTTTACTTCTTTATAATTTGGATGCCTTTCATTTCTTGCTCTTGCATAATAGCCAAGATATGGAAACAATCTAGGGTGTCTTTCAATGGATGAATGAATAAAGAAGATGTGGAATATAACTACAATATTATTAGAATAATATTCAAATATTATTCAGTCATAATAAAGAAGAAAATCCTATGTTTGTAACAACATGGAAACAGGCCAGAGAGAGACAAATACATTTACGTATGCAATCTACAGTAAGTCAAATTTTTAGAAACAGAGTATAAATGTATGTGCCAGGAAACAGAAAGAAGAGAAAATAAGAAGAGATTAGTAAAAGGGTAGAAACTTCCAGATAGAAGATGAATAAGATCTGAGGATCTAACATATAATATGGTAACTATCTTGATAACACTGTTTTGTTTAATTGAAATTTGCAAGGAGTGTAGAACTTAAATGTTCTTACATTAAAAAAAATGTTCTCACATAAACATAGATAAATACGTGAGGTGTAGATGTGTTTATTAACTAGATTGAAAGAATTCTTTCACAATGTATACATGTATCAATTCATCACTTTAAATACCTTACAGTTTTGTTGATTAAACTTCAATAAAGCTGAAAGAAATTCAAGAGGCTTTGAGAAACAGATGAAATCCTGGGCTCCGGGTTCAGAAAATATCTAACTTTTAGGTCATTTATATTTACAACCTCTGGCTTTAAAACTGCATTCCTAAGTCTACTTGATAATGTATTTCTGAAGGTCAGACAGGTAAGAGCATGTGCCAGTGTGAATATATGTATTTACGCAGATACACAGTACATATACTGCACACCAAGTTGGTATGTGTGTAGGATGTTCTTTATTAAGCAATAAACGTTAGCTACTTAAGCAGAAGCTCACAGAATGTGATGAATGTGCCATCCCCATGTGTTTTCATCAGATGAATACTGGCTGGCATCCAGAAGGGGAAAAAAAAGCTAAAGAAACACAAGATATTCAAATACTAAAATAAAACAACAACAACAACAACAAAAAGTGCTACAACCTTCACAAAAATGCACAAAGTCCTTGACCCAAATAATGAGGTGAAGACTTCTCTGAGATTTTCTTCTCTTCTACAGTGCCCCTGTCAGGATGTGAACCCTACCATTATGCATGGCTTGCGGCTGTTTGCAAGTTTCCTCCCCATCTGGGATGAAGAGGCAAATTGCAGGTTTCCAAGGAGGGGGAAATGCATTACAGTATGGATCGCCTCAGCACTTCACATGGACAGTCCAAGCCAGGGATACCAGCCCTACTTGCTCCCTGCAACAACTGGTCACCAGGTCTTACATGCTAAGTTTCTGAAAACACTACAAGTTGTTAGTTTTAGAAACCCAGAGTTTTTCTTTTTTGCTTGAACCATTACAAGGCATTTTTATTTCTTTTTCACCTTCAAAATGAGTGAAATGATTTCTGCGGGTGCAAGAGTACCCCGGTCTCATATTTTTGTCACATGCATCTCACAGTTCACTGTCCTCTTCTTAGCAGGCTGCCTTTTGGCAAGGCAGCACATGCTCACCCAAAGTACTTCATTCCGTGGAAGCTGTCAGCAATTACTGCGATGAACTTTAAATCTTTTTCCTCTAACTACTCCAGTAGTCCAGAAATAATGACACGACTTCTCCCTGCTTTAAAATGTCAAGCTGACCACTCAGAAATTCAAGCGAGGTTTCTCCAGGAAGGCCCAAATGATAAGACGTTTTATAAGCCTTCCGTTTCATCTCTTGCTCCATGACTACGCTGCCTTAACACCTTCATGGTGTAGCAACACCTTCTGGGACAAGTTGAAACTAAAACAAACCACAAAAGCTGCCACCTGAACAAAGTTAACAGTATGTGCCTGGCAAGCATAAGCTATATATATTTTTTCTTTCCTTGATCTGACTGTATCATTTGAAATAGTTTTATTTTCTTCCTTTAGTGCTATTTCTAATAGTTTAACCATGTTGCATGATTAATTCGACTAATGGCAAAGTATCCTTCCTTTAACTGTACAGTAATATTTTTAAAAATATACACAGTAATATTTGAAAAATATACATTATTTAAATATAAATAATAAGCATACTCATTATTTTCACACATTTCAGAACTAATTTATTTTCAAATGTCTGGTTCAACATTCATACTCAGAGAGAAAAAATATCTCTCTGAAATCTGAACTAACCTCTTTAAACTCATGAAGCTTTCCACCAGTTGAAGCCAGAATTATAGACCTTCAAGTTCAATAGGAATGCAACAAAATCTTGATGTCGTTTTTCAGATAATATAGAAAGCATATGACTTATAAGTATAACTATGCGCAACTTTGGCAGAGAGGTACTTTATCAAGAAAGAGATGTACAGAGATCAAGTAAGGTGTAAATGGCATACCTTTAACCATACAAAGGAAAAATAAACTAAGGTATAGGAGCTGGACAAATAGCTTTACAGACAAAACACTTCTTTTGTCAGATATTAAAATTTTTTTTTGGCGGTGCAAGAGTACCCCGGTCTCATATTTTTGTCACATGCATCTCACAGTTCACTGTCCTCTTCTTAGCAGGCTGCCTTTTGGCAAGGCAGCACATGCTCACCCAAAGTACTTCATTCCGTGGAAGCTGTCAGCAATTACTGCGATGAACTTTAAATCTTTTTCCTCTAACTACTCCAGTAGTCCAGAAATAATGACACGACTTCTCCCTGCTTTAAAATGTCAAGCTGACCACTCAGAAATTCAAGCGAGGTTTCTCCAGGAAGGCCCAAATGATAAGACGTTTTATAAGCCTTCCGTTTCATCTCTTGCTCCATGACTACGCTGCCTTAACACCTTCATGGTGTAGCAACACCTTCTGGGACAAGTTGAAACTAAAACAAACCACAAAAGCTGCCACCTGAACAAAGTTAACAGTATGTGCCTGGCAAGCATAAGCTATATATATTTTTTCTTTCCTTGATCTGACTGTATCATTTGAAATAGTTTTATTTTCTTCCTTTAGTGCTATTTCTAATAGTTTAACCATGTTGCATGATTAATTCGACTAATGGCAAAGTATCCTTCCTTTAACTGTACAGTAATATTTTTAAAAATATACACAGTAATATTTGAAAAATATACATTATTTAAATATAAATAATAAGCATACTCATTATTTTCACACATTTCAGAACTAATTTATTTTCAAATGTCTGGTTCAACATTCATACTCAGAGAGAAAAAATATCTCTCTGAAATCTGAACTAACCTCTTTAAACTCATGAAGCTTTCCACCAGTTGAAGCCAGAATTATAGACCTTCAAGTTCAATAGGAATGCAACAAAATCTTGATGTCGTTTTTCAGATAATATAGAAAGCATATGACTTATAAGTATAACTATGCGCAACTTTGGCAGAGAGGTACTTTATCAAGAAAGAGATGTACAGAGATCAAGTAAGGTGTAAATGGCATACCTTTAACCATACAAAGGAAAAATAAACTAAGGTATAGGAGCTGGACAAATAGCTTTTTACAGACAAAACACTTCTTTTGTCAGATATTAAAAATTTTGTTACTGCTTATATCTAAAATAAAGTGCATGTTTGGGGAGGCACTGGCTTTACTCCAAGATCAGGGAATTCATAGGCTTTCTGATGCTGCTTTCATAACTCATCCATTTATCATAAAAAATAAATAGATAAGTAAGCAAATACATTCATTCATGCAATACATATTCAGAGAGTGCAATCTATACACTAGGCACTGCTAGTGTTGCAGCCGCAAGGTTGAAGGAGACCAGCATGGCTTATAATACAACTGAGACAGAGACAATGCCAACAATGTAGGCTGTCCTCCGATAGGAAGAGAGTGCCAGGGGAACACAGTTTTCAGTGACAAGTACAGTTTTGGAGGTGAAAAAAAGACAGGAGAGCCAATGATGGTGTCCAGGTCTCTCAAAATAGCACTGCTAAAAAAAGAAAGATACAAGGATGTTAAAGGCTAAATCCAATACCAATGAGGCCACAGGAATTCATGTATTATGTGGGTCAACTTGAAATGACTACTAGCCATGGAATGAGTAGATGAAAAGAGAGAAGTACTAACATTTGATGAAGGCCCATTGTGTTGAGTGTCGTCAACATTAGCCATTTAACTCCCAAACTGAAATTTCTGGTGATTATTAGCTTCATTTTACAGAAGGGGAAGTTGAGGATCAGGACCACATCATAAGGCTGAATAATACTCTGTCTCTGAAACTAGCCAAATACCTTCATAATGTATTTCACTGGCTATAGAGGAAACCAAATGAGGAGAGGACCCAACTTCCACAAATACGGGAACCTAAGGGGGGAAGAAAACAACTTTCACAAATACTGTAATTCAAAGCTCATTCTCTATTGATAGTGCCATCTTCAGACAAATTTTACTGAGCATTTTATACACAACTATTTGTTAGTAACTGACCTTAGAATAGTAGAGAATACAGACATACAACACGAAACAAAATGCAAGTTCATTTACTGAGTAACATGCAAGTAAGTGAAATATAACAATTACAAAAGTACAAAGAATTTGCATAGAAAAGGAACTGAATGAATGCAATGAACTGGTTCAGGAACTGAAATTTTATGTCTGATTTTAAGGTGGCAAAAGTCTGACTGTTCATTCACTGCACAAGAATGTTTGGGTATAACTTTTGCACTGGATACTCAGTTAAGCACTAAAACAAGAGTGACAGAATCAGAGAGTTTTTGCCTTTAGACTCTGCTTGTTATCAGGTGGAGGTAAAAGAAGACAGCAGTCATTCAGCAGTATGTCTGAAGGAAGGAGTCAGTATAAAGGCAGGTTCCCCCTTTTTGTAAGAAGTGAAATAAAATTTTGGGAACTATACACTAGGCACTGCTAGTGTTGCAGCCGCAAGGTTGAAGGAGACCAGCATGGCTTATAATACAACTGAGACAGAGACAATGCCAACAATGTAGGCTGTCCTCCGATAGGAAGAGAGTGCCAGGGGAACACAGTTTTCAGTGACAAGTACAGTTTTGGAGGTGAAAAAAAGACAGGAGAGCCAATGATGGTGTCCAGGTCTCTCAAAATAGCACTGCTAAAAAAAGAAAGATACAAGGATGTTAAAGGCTAAATCCAATACCAATGAGGCCACAGGAATTCATGTATTATGTGGGTCAACTTGAAATGACTACTAGCCATGGAATGAGTAGATGAAAAGAGAGAAGTACTAACATTTGATGAAGGCCCATTGTGTTGAGTGTCGTCAACATTAGCCATTTAACTCCCAAACTGAAATTTCTGGTGATTATTAGCTTCATTTTACAGAAGGGGAAGTTGAGGATCAGGACCACATCATAAGGCTGAATAATACTCTGTCTCTGAAACTAGCCAAATACCTTCATAATGTATTTCACTGGCTATAGAGGAAACCAAATGAGGAGAGGACCCAACTTCCACAAATACGGGAACCTAAGGGGGGAAGAAAACAACTTTCACAAATACTGTAATTCAAAGCTCATTCTCTATTGATAGTGCCATCTTCAGACAAATTTTACTGAGCATTTTATACACAACTATTTGTTAGTAACTGACCTTAGAATAGTAGAGAATACAGACATACAACACGAAACAAAATGCAAGTTCATTTACTGAGTAACATGCAAGTAAGTGAAATATAACAATTACAAAAGTACAAAGAATTTGCATAGAAAAGGAACTGAATGAATGCAATGAACTGGTTCAGGAACTGAAATTTTATGTCTGATTTTAAGGTGGCAAAAGTCTGACTGTTCATTCACTGCACAAGAATGTTTGGGTATAACTTTTGCACTGGATACTCAGTTAAGCACTAAAACAAGAGTGACAGAATCAGAGAGTTTTTGCCTTTAGACTCTGCTTGTTATCAGGTGGAGGTAAAAGAAGACAGCAGTCATTCAGCAGTATGTCTGAAGGAAGGGAGTCAGTATAAAGGCGAAGAGTTTGGAACAACAGAGGTTCAGAGCAAGTCACTACAATTCCTGGAACTGAGGACCTGTATAGCCTTACCATATAATCCTTTATCAGAAATCACTTAATTACTGTTTTAATGATTACATTTTGTTTTCAGCATGTAAACAACCAGGATTCCCAGGGAACTCAGTGGTAAAGAATCTGCCTGCCAATGCAGGAGGAGTGGGTTTAATCCTTGGTCCAGGAAGATACCCTGGAGAAGGGAATGGCTGCCCATTCCAGTATTCTTGCCTGGAGAATCCCATGGACAGAGGAGCCTGTCGGGGCTACAGTCCATGGGGTCACAAGAGAGTCAGACATGATTTAACGACTAACAACAAATATAAACAACCAACATAGCAGAATATTTACCACTGAAAAATATACATTTAAGTAGCAGTTGACTGGTCTCACTAATAATTCCTAGAGTTTCTTTACCAAATATATAAACAAATTATCTAATTGCCTTTTTCCACCACAAAGGCAGTCACACAGTTTGGCCAAACCCTAAAGCAATGAAAACATACACACACACAAAATTTGAATGAAAACCTAAAATAAAATCTATTCTATTCATGATTATTAGATACAAAATCACTGTGACACATAATAGAACATCTGGTCAAAAAGTAATAGCTAAGCTAAAATTTCTACATGCTGATAATTCTTGCAAGCTTTCACTATGCTGCCATTTTATCAGTCTTAATGAAATTCACTTGTCAGTTCCATTTTGAAACAGTGAATTCTGGCCCTGCATGACAAGGGTAAAATTAAAATCTCTTTTATTTTCCTAATCAAGTTGGCTAAAACTGAAAAATAAGAAAGAAAAATCTCTCTCACTAACTGGTCAAAAAGAAGATTAGTTTTCCAATTCTTTTCCTTTGCTTTTTTTGTTTTCTGTTTCCACTGTTGAGCTCTTCAAATATTATCATCAGTTGCTTTTTAAAAACTCAGTTTGTCGCCAAAAAGTATATTGAGTAAAACCAGTCCAAATATATAGTTCTATACAATGGTAAGGAGGAATGTGGTAGATAGTCTAGAATTTATTTCTGCTCCAGCTGTGGGCTTTATTATCATTGTCTTTCACGGGTATTGCACCTGTCCTATAGTGTAATATGACAAAAAGCAACTCATTCTAAAACAGAGAAGGCAAAGAAACCCATTATATTATCCTGACTTTAATTATAAATGTCTATAAAGCCTTACTGAATTCCAGCACTCTTAAAAGTAAGCCTGATAAGAGAAGGGTTTACTATTTATCCTTTTATCTCTATTCATAGGGTATCTTTTCAAACCTAGGATACCAGACATTACATTTTCTACTGTTATTATTTCATAGTTTTCTTTAAGTCTTAAACATGGCAGCTCAATAAAAATTAAGTATTTCCTAGAAGGTGATGTGCAAATTCAACTCAAATGACACCTGAACCTGACAGAGTCTAGGGCACTAAAACCTATCCAGTTGGACCCTAAATTTATGTTCTATTCTGTATATTTTATTCTGCTTAACATTGTAACATACTCTCTAATGATGTCTAATGTTTCATTTACTCATTAATTTAATCATGCATACATTTAACATTAGACATTAAATACTTATCACCCAGTACAAGTACAGTAATCATTATGGGTGCAAAAAAGGAAAAGGTTGATAAAGAATCAGAAATAAATATTTTCCTTAAAACCTTCAAACATTTGTGTACAATAATGTGATGTCCATATTCTTCATGATGTGGGGAAAGAAGAAAATGAATTTTTCTATTCCTTTAAGGAAGATTACAAACAAAGGTTAATAAAAGAAATTCACTTGTCAGTTCCATTTTGAAACAGTGAATTCTGGCCCTGCATGACAAGGGTAAAATTAAAATCTCTTTTATTTTCCTAATCAAGTTGGCTAAAACTGAAAAATAAGAAAGAAAAATCTCTCTCACTAACTGGTCAAAAAGAAGATTAGTTTTCCAATTCTTTTCCTTTGCTTTTTTTGTTTTCTGTTTCCACTGTTGAGCTCTTCAAATATTATCATCAGTTGCTTTTTTAAAAAAACTCAGTTTGTCGCCAAAAAGTATATTGAGTAAAACCAGTCCAAATATATAGTTCTATACAATGGTAAGGAGGAATGTGGTAGATAGTCTAGAATTTATTTCTGCTCCAGCTGTGGGCTTTATTATCATTGTCTTTCACGGGTATTGCACCTGTCCTATAGTGTAATATGACAAAAAGCAACTCATTCTAAAACAGAGAAGGCAAAGAAACCCATTATATTATCCTGACTTTAATTATAAATGTCTATAAAGCCTTACTGAATTCCAGCACTCTTAAAAGTAAGCCTGATAAGAGAAGGGTTTACTATTTATCCTTTTATCTCTATTCATAGGGTATCTTTTCAAACCTAGGATACCAGACATTACATTTTCTACTGTTATTATTTCATAGTTTTCTTTAAGTCTTAAACATGGCAGCTCAATAAAAATTAAGTATTTCCTAGAAGGTGATGTGCAAATTCAACTCAAATGACACCTGAACCTGACAGAGTCTAGGGCACTAAAACCTATCCAGTTGGACCCTAAATTTATGTTCTATTCTGTATATTTTATTCTGCTTAACATTGTAACATACTCTCTAATGATGTCTAATGTTTCATTTACTCATTAATTTAATCATGCATACATTTAACATTAGACATTAAATACTTATCACCCAGTACAAGTACAGTAATCATTATGGGTGCAAAAAAGGAAAAGGTTGATAAAGAATCAGAAATAAATATTTTCCTTAAAACCTTCAAACATTTGTGTACAATAATGTGATGTCCATATTCTTCATGATGTGGGGAAAGAAGAAAATGAATTTTTCTATTCCTTTAAGGAAGATTACAAACAAAGGTTAATAAAAGAAATGAACATAGTTAAATTAACATGGTGCTAGGAGATGATATACAATGAGCCCATCACGGGACTAGAAGTAAGAAGCCTAAATTCTACTACTTGTTAGTGGTGGACTTCAGTGAGTAAAAATGATGATAAACATTTTTGTAGCTCAGTTTCCCAATGAGTAAACAGAAATAAACTAACTCCATATTTCTCACAGAAGAACTTTACAGAAGTCAGATAACACTTCCAGGGAAGTATTATACCATTGTTTTCTCATAACCATAAGAATGTCTATTAGTTATGATGAGAGAGTTATTCAGTGCTTGATGGGCAAATTGATACACAGCACATTACACCTTTGAAGGATGTACTTTTCTGTACCACAAGAAAAGCAGCTGAAAATCAACGTACATTTTTTTACCTTTCTAAACTGTAAAACTCAGATTAAATGCACAAAATTCAAATCAGGAAAGTGAAAACCACACTGGCTTCTAAAGGGTCAGAGGTCTCCACAAACTCATAAATAAGTTAAGGAAATTCAGAATGATGTGGGAAAACTGTCTCTCAAACCAACAAAATTTAGGGGTTGAGAAAAAGCAAATTTTAATTTCACGTATTAATCCCCTGAGTTTAGAAACCTAACTACTTGATCTGTTCCTATAATGTTTCCCCAATCATGTAACTGTTTGACACCCTCTCAAACTTAAGAAAGTAACAGTAATTTTCATTATTTTGTGGCAAATATCCAGAGCATTGATCTAAATAAAAGACAAATTAACAGTATAATAAAACAGCAAAAAGTAAGAGAAAAAGAATGTTGATGAGATAGATGCACCTCTAACTAAAAACATGAATACAATAAGTGGTACGTGTTTATCATGCTTTCCCTTCGCTATAACCTAATATCAAACTAAATATAAAGAAACAAAATTATTCTGACATGTTTATAAGTCTTACATGCAAATATTTATAGCAAAGATTAAAATCCAAACAGAATATTCATTAGAATTTACAAAAACACAACAAAACTGGTAAATCCAATTGACTAGTAATGTTTACTTTTTTTTTAAATACTAACAAAACAATAATTACTTCATGGAAGTCAAGGTTTAAGTTTCACTTGGAATCGAAACTCTGTGCTGTATGTACTTCAGTGTGCTGTACTTCAAGTTTCACTACAGAAATAATATATTGAATTTTCAGAAATGATTCCAATTAGAAAGAAACCCTTTTGGGGCTTCCATGGTGGTCCAGTGGCTAGAGAGTCCACCGTGCACTGCAAGGGGCAGCAGTTCGATCCCTGGCCCAGGAAGATCCCACATGTGGTAAAGTGGCTGGACAGGTGTGTCCAATTATGAGCCAGCGCTGTGGAGTGCATGTGCCCAGAGCCAGTGCTCTGCAGTGAGAGAGACCACTGTAAAGGGACAAATTGATACACAGCACATTACACCTTTGAAGGATGTACTTTTCTGTACCACAAGAAAAGCAGCTGAAAATCAACGTACATTTTTTTACCTTTCTAAACTGTAAAACTCAGATTAAATGCACAAAATTCAAATCAGGAAAGTGAAAACCACACTGGCTTCTAAAGGGTCAGAGGTCTCCACAAACTCATAAATAAGTTAAGGAAATTCAGAATGATGTGGGAAAACTGTCTCTCAAACCAACAAAATTTAGGGGTTGAGAAAAAGCAAATTTTAATTTCACGTATTAATCCCCTGAGTTTAGAAACCTAACTACTTGATCTGTTCCTATAATGTTTCCCCAATCATGTAACTGTTTGACACCCTCTCAAACTTAAGAAAGTAACAGTAATTTTCATTATTTTGTGGCAAATATCCAGAGCATTGATCTAAATAAAAGACAAATTAACAGTATAATAAAACAGCAAAAAGTAAGAGAAAAAGAATGTTGATGAGATAGATGCACCTCTAACTAAAAACATGAATACAATAAGTGGTACGTGTTTATCATGCTTTCCCTTCGCTATAACCTAATATCAAACTAAATATAAAGAAACAAAATTATTCTGACATGTTTATAAGTCTTACATGCAAATATTTATAGCAAAGATTAAAATCCAAACAGAATATTCATTAGAATTTACAAAAACACAACAAAACTGGTAAATCCAATTGACTAGTAATGTTTACTTTTTTTTTAAATACTAACAAAACAATAATTACTTCATGGAAGTCAAGGTTTAAGTTTCACTTGGAATCGAAACTCTGTGCTGTATGTACTTCAGTGTGCTGTACTTCAAGTTTCACTACAGAAATAATATATTGAATTTTCAGAAATGATTCCAATTAGAAAGAAACCCTTTTGGGGCTTCCATGGTGGTCCAGTGGCTAGAGAGTCCACCGTGCACTGCAAGGGGCAGCAGTTCGATCCCTGGCCCAGGAAGATCCCACATGTGGTAAAGTGGCTGGACAGGTGTGTCCAATTATGAGCCAGCGCTGTGGAGTGCATGTGCCCAGAGCCAGTGCTCTGCAGTGAGAGAGACCACTGTAATGGGAGGCCCAAGAATAAAAGATGGATGAAAAATAAATATAAATAAAAAAGAGGCATGATGGTGGGGGAAGAAATAAAGAAATCTTTTGTTATATATTTTAAAATTTTACTCATCAGGCTTTTTAGCATATTAATATGGTAATATAGAAAATTATTATTGGTTTTAATTAAAGATTCACAAAATACACTCAACCCAGAGAGACAGGCACGGATCTTGAGCATCTAACAACAGTGTGTTTTCTTAAAACTAACTTTTAGCGATTTCAGATTGGAACGACTTGTGTACATTTTTATGAAACTGATGCCCTATTATGGTCATGATTCAGAGAGTCTCAACCGAAAATTAATGCTGAAATCGACAATGCCTTATTCTGCCCACTTTAAAAAGTTTTACTTTGTTCTGCTGGTTTAATACAGCCTTATCAGTATTTTCAGTATTTTAATGTATGCTTTATTTCTATTCATTAACATTAAATATAAAATAGCAGATCTCACTGTGAAAAGTTTCCTAAAAGTTACGCCATGTATTAGTGATATAATCCACTGGACATGCCGTATATGCTTATGTTGATTAGCAAAATGGTCAATTAAATATTGAAAATCAGCATATCAGATGTAATATTTAAAATTAACCAAGAAATAAAAGGGTCACCCAGTAGAAAAAACATATATTTTATGTTCTATGCGATTTCAAATGTAGGTAGATGTTCTGATAATTTTGTTAGCAGAAGTGTGTTACTTTTTGATTAACATTTGCTCTGGATTTCACTTTAAACATATTATTTATTGATTATCATTTGACAATTCTAGTACAAATATTTCTTTTCTGAGGTAGTATAAAAATCTTCTTTAAAAATGAAACTGGTATTCTCAAAGGAAATAGCTGATTAATTTTTTCCATAACTGATTAAGTATTAATAGAATAACCATTAGGTAATTTATACTAAAACACTAAGCTTATTTTAATCATTTTCATAGTTGCGGTAGTGCATGTGCCCAAAAGCCAGTGGCTCTGGCAGTGAGAGGCAGCAGTTCGATCCCTGGCCCAGGAAGATCCCACATGTGGTAAAGTGGCTGGACAGGTGTGTCCAATTATGAGCCAGCGCTGTGGAGTGCATGTGCCCAGAGCCAGTGCTCTGCAGTGAGAGAGACCACTGTAATGGGAGGCCCAAGAATAAAAGATGGATGAAAAATAAATATAAATAAAAAAGAGGCATGATGGTGGGGGAAGAAATAAAGAAATCTTTTGTTATATATTTTAAAATTTTACTCATCAGGCTTTTTAGCATATTAATATGGTAATATAGAAAATTATTATTGGTTTTAATTAAAGATTCACAAAATACACTCAACCCAGAGAGACAGGCACGGATCTTGAGCATCTAACAACAGTGTGTTTTCTTAAAACTAACTTTTAGCGATTTCAGATTGGAACGACTTGTGTACATTTTTATGAAACTGATGCCCTATTATGGTCATGATTCAGAGAGTCTCAACCGAAAATTAATGCTGAAATCGACAATGCCTTATTCTGCCCACTTTAAAAAGTTTTACTTTGTTCTGCTGGTTTAATACAGCCTTATCAGTATTTTCAGTATTTTAATGTATGCTTTATTTCTATTCATTAACATTAAATATAAAATAGCAGATCTCACTGTGAAAAGTTTCCTAAAAGTTACGCCATGTATTAGTGATATAATCCACTGGACATGCCGTATATGCTTATGTTGATTAGCAAAATGGTCAATTAAATATTGAAAATCAGCATATCAGATGTAATATTTAAAATTAACCAAGAAATAAAAGGGTCACCCAGTAGAAAAAACATATATTTTATGTTCTATGCGATTTCAAATGTAGGTAGATGTTCTGATAATTTTGTTAGCAGAAGTGTGTTACTTTTTGATTAACATTTGCTCTGGATTTCACTTTAAACATATTATTTATTGATTATCATTTGACAATTCTAGTACAAATATTTCTTTTCTGAGGTAGTATAAAAATCTTCTTTAAAAATGAAACTGGTATTCTCAAAGGAAATAGCTGATTAATTTTTTCCATAACTGATTAAGTATTAATAGAATAACCATTAGGTAATTTATACTAAAAACACTAAGCTTATTTTAATCATTTTCATATGGGTGAAAAATAGAATAAAATGTTTTCATGTGACTTCTATCTTGGTATAAGTCAAACACTGACACATAGTCTGAAGAACATGGAAAGAAAATTTATGGTCTTTCTTCATCTGGGATAAAGTGCTTCCCAGGTGGGTGGCACAGTGGTAAAGAATCCACCTATCATCAAGGCAAGAGATGACAGAGATGTAAGTTCAGTCCCTGGAGGAGAAAATGGCAACTCACTCCAGTATTCTTCCTGGAAAAATTCCTTGGACAGAGGAGCCTGGCAGGCTACAGTCCATGGAGTCACAAAGAGTTGGACATGATTGAGCACACAAAACCTCAGCCTCATGGGCATAGAATAATTAGAAGCAAGCACTAAAAATACAGCACCATCCAGGCACTGGACTTCAGCAAATTTAGGTTAATGGCACACACCAAAAGGCAGAGGAGATGTGGTATTGCAGCAATTCACATATATATTTTAAAGAACATAAACACATAAAAACTGTTTTTTAAATTGCCATTTGTACAAAAAGAATACAGATTATTTTCAAAGCCTTTTCTACACGTGAAAACATTTAAGCTAAAACTAGATTTTTGCAAACTGGGAGAAAAAGTGAATTAAGCCTCATTAAACCCAAAATATTCTTTCCAGAGATGAATGTGTCATATGAATTATCACACAGATTTTTGAATACATAGAAAACCTGACTTGTAGATGTTCCATTTGTTTCAAAATACAGAAGCATGAAAGGGTTCTTTTAGTATTTCTTATGTTGATTAGAAAATGTAAATAAAACAGCATATCAGAGTAATATTTAAAATTAACCAAGAAACAAAAGCGTCACCCAGTAGAAAAAACATATATTTTATGTTCTATGCGATTTCAAATGTAGGTAGATGTTCTGATAATTTTGTTAGCAGAAGTGTGTTACTTTTTGATTAACATTTGCTCTGGATTTCACTTTAAACATATTATTTATTGATTATCATTTGACAATTCTAGTACAAATATTTCTTTTCTGAGGTAGTATAAAAATCTTCTTTAAAAATGAAACTGGTATTCTCAAAGGAAATAGCTGATTAATTTTTTCCATAACTGATTAAGTATTAATAGAATAACCATTAGGTAATTTATACTAAAAACACTAAGCTTATTTTAATCATTTTCATATGGGTGAAAAATAGAATAAAATGTTTTCATGTGACTTCTATCTTGGTATAAGTCAAACACTGACACATAGTCTGAAGAACATGGAAAGAAAATTTATGGTCTTTCTTCATCTGGGATAAAGTGCTTCCCAGGTGGGTGGCACAGTGGTAAAGAATCCACCTATCATCAAGGCAAGAGATGACAGAGATGTAAGTTCAGTCCCTGGAGGAGAAAATGGCAACTCACTCCAGTATTCTTCCTGGAAAAATTCCTTGGACAGAGGAGCCTGGCAGGCTACAGTCCATGGAGTCACAAAGAGTTGGACATGATTGAGCACACAAAACCTCAGCCTCATGGGCATAGAATAATTAGAAGCAAGCACTAAAAATACAGCACCATCCAGGCACTGGACTTCAGCAAATTTAGGTTAATGGCACACACCAAAAGGCAGAGGAGATGTGGTATTGCAGCAATTCACATATATATTTTAAAGAACATAAACACATAAAAACTGTTTTTTAAATTGCCATTTGTACAAAAAGAATACAGATTATTTTCAAAGCCTTTTCTACACGTGAAAACATTTAAGCTAAAACTAGATTTTTGCAAACTGGGAGAAAAAGTGAATTAAGCCTCATTAAACCCAAAATATTCTTTCCAGAGATGAATGTGTCATATGAATTATCACACAGATTTTTGAATACATAGAAAACCTGACTTGTAGATGTTCCATTTGTTTCAAAATACAGAAGCATGAAAGGGTTCTATATTTGTAATGTCATTTCTGAAATAATAAGAACAGAATTCCTAAATATAAAATAAGACATAAATGAGAGTATTTTGAAATAATGTATATTAAGAATATAATGCTATTCTGAAAATTAAATATGACAACTTGCAATTTAGTTTCACTGACACAGCATCTACTCAGCATTTGTACACACAGTCTTTTAATTAAATCAAATGAGATTATATATGTGAAGTACTTTTTAGATGAAAAGATATGTGTTAACTGCAGTTACTCTGACAGTGTTGGAATTAAACATTTAACACATGAATGAAGGGAAACAGAACACAGTCATTTCCTTTCTTCAGTACTATGGAATGGTTATTTATTTTCAAATATTCAGGAAATTTTCTATATGTTATTCTAAATCAGGAAAGCCTGAGATATAGTGTATATCCATATTCAAATTCTAAAATTCACTATAAAAACTCAAGCTTATGAATTACAAATTCAGGAGGCATATAACCAAGATAAAAATCTTCAAAGAAAACTATTACCTTAGAATAAAAGATGGTTACATATTGTCAAGTCCATATATTGTCACTCTGCTTATTTAACTCATATGCCAAGTACATCATGCAAAATGCTGGGCTGGATGAATTATAAACTGGAATCAAGATCTGCAGATGAGGGCTTCCCTGATGGTCCAGTGGGTAAAGAGGACGCCTTGCAGTGCAAGGAGCACCGGTTTGATCCCTGGCCTGGGAAGATGCCACGTGCCAGGGAACGGCTGGACCAATTAGAAGCCAGTGCTCTAGAGCGCATGTGCCCAGAGCTGGTGCTCTGCAACGAGAGAGGCCACTGAGATGGGAGGCCCAGACAGGACAAAGAATAAAGCTGGATGAAAATAAATAAATGGAGGACCAATAAAAGAGGCCAAAAAAAAAAAAAAAAAGACCTGCAGATGATACCACCCTAATGGCAGAAAGTGAAGAGGAACTAAAGCCTCTTCATGAAGGTAAAAGAGCAGAGTGTAAAATTCAACATTTAAAGAATTCAAGATCATGGCTTCTGGTCCCATCACATTGTGGCAAACAGATGGGGAAAAGGTGAAAACAGTGGCAGATTTTATTTTCTTGGGCTACAAAATCACTACACACAGTGATAGCAGTCATGAAATTCAAAGACGCTCTCACCTAGGCAGCATATTAAAAAGCAGAGACAGCACTTTGCTGACAAAGGTCCATATAGTCAAAGCTATCATTTTTCCAGTAGTCATGTATGGATGTAAGAGTTGGACCATAAGGACTCATTGGAAGAGATTCTGATACCAGGAAAGGTTGAGATCAGGAGGAGAAAGGGGCAACAGAGGATGAGATGGTTGGATGGCATCATTGACTCAATGGACATGAATTTAACCAACTCCAGGACATAATGAAGGACAAGGAAGCCTAGCTATGAGGTTGCAAAGAGTTGGACATGACTTAGCAACTGAAAAACAGCGTAAGAACTGTTGGGTAAAACCACAGTGAAATTGTTTAGGAAATCTGAAAAATAATGCATAGCAATATTCTAATTTCTGTTAAACACATTTAAAGAAAAATACACAATTTTTTAAAAGGGAGAACTTTCCCTTATATGGATTATAATGGAATTCATACTTAGATAATTCCATACAGTTCACAGAATTTTTTCAAATCTGCCATCTCATTACACCTTCACACTACAATATGAAGTATAAGTATTTTCCAAATACCTATAAAGAAACTGAATCCCACAAAACTTGTTAGTTGTTTACTTATTTTTGACCCAAATATCATGCTTTGTCTTCCCTCTAAAAGTGATGCTGGGCTTCTCTGGTGGTCCAGTGGGTAGGGAGTCTGCCTTGTGGTGCAAGGGGGGCCAGTTCGATCCCCAGGCACAGGAAGATTTCACATGACGCGGAACAGCTGGACCGGTATGTCCAATTACCCAGCCGGAGCTCTGGAGTGCATGCGCCCAGAGCCGGTGCTCTGCAACAGGAGAGGCCACTGCAATGGGAGGCCCACATGGGCCAAAAAACAAAAATATGGATGAAAATAAATAAATGAAAGGCCAATAAAACAGGCCAAAATAAAAAATAAAAAAGTGACGCCAAAAAGGAAATTTTACATCTTGGTGAAATAAAGTAAGTTCCTACCTAATTTTGACCATTGAGTCAATTATCTGCTTCAGAAGAGTAAAAATTAATAGAGGAAGCCTCAACTGAAATTAGAGTCAGGAAGATCTGCACAGAGAACTCTCAAGTCTATCACTCCTCATCAATTACCCCAAAAGGAAGTGATGAGCCATGCATCTCAAATAGGAATGTGCCCCTACTTCACTACCCCTGCAGAAGGAAGGATTTTCTTCTCGTCCAGTCGCAGGCTCAACCAATGAGAAATGCCACAGCTTAGCCAACGAGACACTATCACAACCCTGAACTCTTACTTTCTCTCACTGAACCTTAATTTAGAACATCTGCTGACAACTCTTCATTTTCTTTATAAAAGCAAGTTCCCCTCCTTTGTTCTCTGGATGTCCCATGCTCCACCACAGCTTTTATTTCCAAATGGAAATTCCTCTGGCCATTCCTGAAAAAGTTAATTTTGCTGATGAGACAACTGGCTATATTAAAGTTGTCACTTGCTATCAAAAGGGTGTGGAAGAGACTTTGATATGTACTCTAGGATATAGATGTTTTTTTAAGTTCAAGATCTTAATAACAAACTGGGCAATCCTGAACTCTAATAGAAACTGAACTTCCATCTTTTGTTTCCCAGATGTAAAGGGCTGCTTTTTCTCCTTTTCCTTAAGCTATCTATAACTGAAAGCAATTTGATCAAATATAACGTTGCAACCTAGATGGAAGCATTAATTCTTTTCTCCCTCCATGATCCCTCAAAGGTTCTGAAACTCTTGTTACATGTTCTTGTTTTTCAGAACAGCATGTATTTGCAAAGAGCTGACTCATTGGAAAAGACCCTGTCAACAGGAAAGATACAGGGCAAGAGGAGAAGGGGGCGACAAAGAATGAGATGGTTGGATGGCATCACTGACTCAATGGACATGAGTCTGAGCAAACTTGGGGAGGTCGTGAAGGACAAGGAAGCCTGGAGTGCTGCAGTTCATAGGGTTGCAAATAGGTGGGCAGGTCTTAGTGACTGAACAACAACATAATATTTACAAAGGTCTGGTGCGAGTCTGTTCCCCTTGTAACAGGATGCCTAATGCAAGTCCTACTGCTTCCCATGACACACGGCTGAAATATTTTAAAGACCTAATTGCTTCTATTAAGCATAATTACATTTCAGTGGAACAGTCTTGCTCATAATGTACTCCCAGAAGATGAAGACCCCAAATACCACACTCTGCTACTTGCCGATTTTGTTTCCTGGAAAAGACACCTTCAAAAGGACTGTGTCCAGCCTTGCTAGAAGGGCCCCATCAGGTACTGCTGACTAACCCCTGTGCCACCAAAGTCCAGAGGATGAATTCTTGGATTCGTGATAACACCTGAAATAAATACCAGACCCCAATTGAATTATAACCAAAAAAAAACCCCCCCTGACTAACCCAAGATTGCTCTCTGAAAAGCAAGTTCCTCCTTTGCTCTCTGGATGGCCCATGCTCCACCACAGCTTTTATTTCCAAATGGAAATTCCTCTGGCCATTCCTGAAAAAGTTAATTTTGCTGATGAGACAACTGGCTATATTAAAGTTGTCACTTGCTATCAAAAGGGTGTGGAAGAGACTTTGATATGTACTCTAGGATATAGATGTTTTTTTAAGTTCAAGATCTTAATAACAAACTGGGCAATCCTGAACTCTAATAGAAACTGAACTTCCATCTTTTGTTTCCCAGATGTAAAGGGCTGCTTTTTCTCCTTTTCCTTAAGCTATCTATAACTGAAAGCAATTTGATCAAATATAACGTTGCAACCTAGATGGAAGCATTAATTCTTTTCTCCCTCCATGATCCCTCAAAGGTTCTGAAACTCTTGTTACATGTTCTTGTTTTTCAGAACAGCATGTATTTGCAAAGAGCTGACTCATTGGAAAAGACCCTGTCAACAGGAAAGATACAGGGCAAGAGGAGAAGGGGGCGACAAAGAATGAGATGGTTGGATGGCATCACTGACTCAATGGACATGAGTCTGAGCAAACTTGGGGAGGTCGTGAAGGACAAGGAAGCCTGGAGTGCTGCAGTTCATAGGGTTGCAAATAGGTGGGCAGGTCTTAGTGACTGAACAACAACATAATATTTACAAAGGTCTGGTGCGAGTCTGTTCCCCTTGTAACAGGATGCCTAATGCAAGTCCTACTGCTTCCCATGACACACGGCTGAAATATTTTAAAGACCTAATTGCTTCTATTAAGCATAATTACATTTCAGTGGAACAGTCTTGCTCATAATGTACTCCCAGAAGATGAAGACCCCAAATACCACACTCTGCTACTTGCCGATTTTGTTTCCTGGAAAAGACACCTTCAAAAGGACTGTGTCCAGCCTTGCTAGAAGGGCCCCATCAGGTACTGCTGACTAACCCCTGTGCCACCAAAGTCCAGAGGATGAATTCTTGGATTCGTGTATAACACCTGAAATAAATACCAGACCCCCAATTGAATCTATACAACTGGTAACCTGAAAGTAAAGATTTCCAGGAAATGAAACAGATAACCACTAACTGAGACAGCTTTCCCAAGATGTCTGGCTCAGGCCTTATCTGTGTTTTTATCTCTGCTTGTTCTTACTCTCTTTCTCCATCTCTCTGCAAGACAATGAATGCCCTTATCTGCCTCCTCCTGAGAAAGGGGGAACCTCTCCAATTGTTGAATTTATCATCAGAAACCTAGGATCTGTCCACGACAGTAAAATTTGCCCTACAATTTTAAGTGCCACTGTATGTTTGAATTATTCTCTATGCCCATTTTAGAAAGGGAGGGTACTAATAAGCCCACTAATCTCATTCCTTGCTTGCTTCAATCTAACACAACCTTGGGATGGGAAAATTAGAGCTCTCAAATATCTATATAAAACCCCTCTGGGACAGACCATGTAAATTGAGCCATTTGTAAGCTTGCTGACATATCCATATATTTAAACAGCCTTTTGTATGTAACAGTATAATGTCTGAGCCTTGGCTAAAAGATGCTAATGTCTCTGTCCCACTGAATGGGTCCAGAGACACTGTCAGTTAGCAAACCCCCTGGCTACAGCTTAATTTACATGTGGAGGTTTTGGTAATGGCCTTTATGCTTAGGCAACTCAGTGCCTTGACATCAGGAGGATAAAAGGACAGTGTACTCTTGTTTTATTTACTTTTCTATTCTTTCTTCATAACTAGATTCTTCCCACTTATCTATCTCATTAAACCTCTATAATCACCCTAAAGAACTTGTTTTATTTAACTTTTCTTATTCTTATCTTCATAACTAGATTCTTCCAGCTTTTTCCCAAATTTTTTGGAACAGTCTTGCTCATAATGTACTCCCAGAAGATGAAGACCCCAAATACCACACTCTGCTACTTGCCGATTTTGTTTCCTGGAAAAGACACCTTCAAAAGGACTGTGTCCAGCCTTGCTAGAAGGGCCCCATCAGGTACTGCTGACTAACCCCTGTGCCACCAAAGTCCAGAGGATGAATTCTTGGATTCGTGTATAACACCTGAAATAAATACCAGACCCCCAATTGAATCTATACAACTGGTAACCTGAAAGTAAAGATTTCCAGGAAATGAAACAGATAACCACTAACTGAGACAGCTTTCCCAAGATGTCTGGCTCAGGCCTTATCTGTGTTTTTATCTCTGCTTGTTCTTACTCTCTTTCTCCATCTCTCTGCAAGACAATGAATGCCCTTATCTGCCTCCTCCTGAGAAAGGGGGAACCTCTCCAATTGTTGAATTTATCATCAGAAACCTAGGATCTGTCCACGACAGTAAAATTTGCCCTACAATTTTAAGTGCCACTGTATGTTTGAATTATTCTCTATGCCCATTTTAGAAAGGGAGGGTACTAATAAGCCCACTAATCTCATTCCTTGCTTGCTTCAATCTAACACAACCTTGGGATGGGAAAATTAGAGCTCTCAAATATCTATATAAAACCCCTCTGGGACAGACCATGTAAATTGAGCCATTTGTAAGCTTGCTGACATATCCATATATTTAAACAGCCTTTTGTATGTAACAGTATAATGTCTGAGCCTTGGCTAAAAGATGCTAATGTCTCTGTCCCACTGAATGGGTCCAGAGACACTGTCAGTTAGCAAACCCCCTGGCTACAGCTTAATTTACATGTGGAGGTTTTGGTAATGGCCTTTATGCTTAGGCAACTCAGTGCCTTGACATCAGGAGGATAAAAGGACAGTGTACTCTTGTTTTATTTACTTTTCTATTCTTTCTTCATAACTAGATTCTTCCCACTTATCTATCTCATTAAACCTCTATAATCACCCTAAAGAACATTCAAGAAGCATGAGTGATTCGAGGTCTGCCTCCATAGCTAGAGCTTTCATACCATAGATGAGAATAAGTGCCAATGCAACAAATAATCAGAAATATCTCCCCAAAAATCCACAGCCAAAGCTGTTTCAACTCAGCAATGATATCTGACTCAATGACTAAAATAGTTCTGGATAATCATATAGCTCTTGATTATCTACTTGCTGAGCAAGGGAGTGTCTGTGATACCCAACACCTCCCACTGCACATGGATAAATGCCCCTGTAGAAGTAAAAACACAATAAAATTAGAAAACAAGGACAATGGCTACCATAAATTTCACCTACCAATTAATGGTCTTTTGGTCTCTCTAGCTTCTTACCTTCTGATCCGGGCTCCTGACTTAGCACCACCTGTCTTGTTTTTAATTCTGCTCTGCACATTTGTTAAGTTTTATACCTTCTATTTGACAAACTTTTATAAAAACTATGAACCTAATGAGATGATGCCAGTTTGGCACTTTGGGATGATTAAACAGTTATGACCGTGATAAAATACAGACTGGGTAAGAAATACCCGAGAGTTCTCCCAACTACCTTTCCTTATGACTCATGTGGCCTCCAGTTTGTGCACTTTTCCTCCAAGGTGGGGATATGACAAGGAGGAAATGTCCTTTCTGATGCAGAGGGACAAACCACTGAACGTGGAGAACCTGACCCTTGACAGGCAATGCTTTCACAAAAAGTTCGTAATCAAAAGGGAGGAATGTGAAATTAATAAGGGAAATCTCAACAATTAAGAGTCAGAAAAGCCTATAGAAAGAGCTCTCATGGCCTACCACTGGTCATCAGCTACCCCAAATAGGGGGAATTGTACCTTGTATTGCCAGCAAAAAGGTGCCTTCACTTTATCTCCCCAGCAGGAGAAAGGAAGATTTTTTTTCTTGTCTAGCAACAAGTCAATGGAACATGCCTATGAAAGGCCATCGACATGTTAAACTCTTACTTTTCTCCAAAGAACTTTCATTTAGAGCTTACCTCCAACTCTCCACTATCCTTATGAAAGCAAGTTCCCCTCCTTTGTTCTTTGCATTTGCTTATATGGTCTACCATAGCTTGTATTTCCTGAACAAACTCATTTTGCTGGTGAGATAACTGGCTGTCTTAATTTTTCAAAGTTGACATACGAATGGGCCAGAGAGTAGAAAACCCACCAAATGGAATGAGACTCTACTGTAATTTCCTACTCTACCAATGTCATCCTTCTCTCTCATATCAACTTGAAAACCAAACTGTATTCTCTGTTTCCATGTCTATGAAGGACCAGAGTCACATGGTGGGTCTTAGACCCAACACCTCCCACTGCACATGGATAAATGCCCTGTAGAAGTAAAACACAATAAAATTAGAAAACAAGGACAATGGCTACCATAAATTTCACCTACCAATTAATGGTCTTTTGGTCTCTCTAGCTTCTTACCTTCTGATCCGGGCTCCTGACTTAGCACCACCTGTCTTGTTTTTAATTCTGCTCTGCACATTTGTTAAGTTTTATACCTTCTATTTGACAAACTTTTATAAAAACTATGAACCTAATGAGATGATGCCAGTTTGGCACTTTGGGATGATTAAACAGTTATGACCGTGATAAAATACAGACTGGGTAAGAAATACCCGAGAGTTCTCCCAACTACCTTTCCTTATGACTCATGTGGCCTCCAGTTTGTGCACTTTTCCTCCAAGGTGGGGATATGACAAGGAGGAAATGTCCTTTCTGATGCAGAGGGACAAACCACTGAACGTGGAGAACCTGACCCTTGACAGGCAATGCTTTCACAAAAAGTTCGTAATCAAAAGGGAGGAATGTGAAATTAATAAGGGAAATCTCAACAATTAAGAGTCAGAAAAGCCTATAGAAAGAGCTCTCATGGCCTACCACTGGTCATCAGCTACCCCAAATAGGGGGAATTGTACCTTGTATTGCCAGCAAAAAGGTGCCTTCACTTTATCTCCCCAGCAGGAGAAAGGAAGATTTTTTTTCTTGTCTAGCAACAAGTCAATGGAACATGCCTATGAAAGGCCATCGACATGTTAAACTCTTACTTTTCTCCAAAGAACTTTCATTTAGAGCTTACCTCCAACTCTCCACTATCCTTATGAAAGCAAGTTCCCCTCCTTTGTTCTTTGCATTTGCTTATATGGTCTACCATAGCTTGTATTTCCTGAACAAACTCATTTTGCTGGTGAGATAACTGGCTGTCTTAATTTTTCAAAGTTGACATACGAATGGGCCAGAGAGTAGAAAACCCACCAAATGGAATGAGACTCTACTGTAATTTCCTACTCTACCAATGTCATCCTTCTCTCTCATATCAACTTGAAAACCAAACTGTATTCTCTGTTTCCATGTCTATGAAGGACCAGAGTCACATGGTGGGTCTTAGACTTGGAAATATTAGGTGGATATAAAAGGACTAGTCCATCAACATGAGGTTAAATCTATTGAAAAACTACAACTACTGCATTTCTTGTTTTCTGTTTTAATTTTATTTATTCTGTGAGGCCAGGTGAAGGAATATCTATAAGCAAGAGGCTCCATCCATAATCCTCCATCATAAATTTCTTGCACATTAAGAGAGAAAGCTCATATCGCCCCACCACAAGTGGGCAGGATATATTTGCCAGTTCAAATAAAACTGTATAAAATGTGAATAAATAGCCAAAGGTTTTTTTTTTTTTTTTTTTCATTTATGTCCATTTTACCCAAAATACTAGGGACAATAAGGTATCTAATTAATACCCATGTTTTTCACTCTCCATTTGGATATCCAGTATGTTCTTTCCACACACATCCTAAATGAACAAGACTCTGCATATGCTTTCTTATCACCTGCCCCAATCAAAATGGAACCTTATCAAAACCTTTTAAGAAACCAAGTACTTAATTCATTACACTGATAAGCTATTTCTAGTCAAAAAAATTGATTAGCACTTAAAAATCACTTGTGCCCCAATTCCACTTCCTATACAACTAAAAAGTTCAAAGGAACAAAAAGAATAAAAATGCTCTTAAGAAAAAGAACCAAGTTAAGCACTCTTCTCCCTGAGATATCTACAATGTGTGAATACAAATATGTCTGGTATATTCAGTTCTGACATGGTAACAGATTAAGTGTTAGTGTGTTAGTCATTCAGTCATGTCTGGACTGGGTAGCCATCCCTTCTCCAGGGGATCTTCCTGACCCAAGGATCAAACCCAGGTCTCCTGAATTGTAAGCAGATTCCTTTATCAACTGAGTTACCAGGAAAGCCTCATAACAGGTAATGGAAAAGTCTTTTTTTTTGCTTAGCCAGTAATTTATATCTTATTAGAGCACTTCCATAGAAGGTCTATTTTAACAATGGAATGAGACTCTACTGTAATTTCCTACTCTACCAATGTCATCCTTCTCTCTCATATCAACTTGAAAACCAAACTGTATTCTCTGTTTCCATGTCTATGAAGGACCAGAGTCACATGGTGGGTCTTAGACTTGGAAATATTAGGTGGATATAAAAGGACTAGTCCATCAACATGAGGTTAAATCTATTGAAAAACTACAACTACTGCATTTCTTGTTTTCTGTTTTAATTTTATTTATTCTGTGAGGCCAGGTGAAGGAATATCTATAAGCAAGAGGCTCCATCCATAATCCTCCATCATAAATTTCTTGCACATTAAGAGAGAAAGCTCATATCGCCCCACCACAAGTGGGCAGGATATATTTGCCAGTTCAAATAAAACTGTATAAAATGTGAATAAATAGCCAAAGGTTTTTTTTTTTTTTTTTTCATTTATGTCCATTTTACCCAAAATACTAGGGACAATAAGGTATCTAATTAATACCCATGTTTTTCACTCTCCATTTGGATATCCAGTATGTTCTTTCCACACACATCCTAAATGAACAAGACTCTGCATATGCTTTCTTATCACCTGCCCCAATCAAAATGGAACCTTATCAAAACCTTTTAAGAAACCAAGTACTTAATTCATTACACTGATAAGCTATTTCTAGTCAAAAAAATTGATTAGCACTTAAAAATCACTTGTGCCCCAATTCCACTTCCTATACAACTAAAAAGTTCAAAGGAACAAAAAGAATAAAAATGCTCTTAAGAAAAAGAACCAAGTTAAGCACTCTTCTCCCTGAGATATCTACAATGTGTGAATACAAATATGTCTGGTATATTCAGTTCTGACATGGTAACAGATTAAGTGTTAGTGTGTTAGTCATTCAGTCATGTCTGGACTGGGTAGCCATCCCTTCTCCAGGGGATCTTCCTGACCCAAGGATCAAACCCAGGTCTCCTGAATTGTAAGCAGATTCCTTTATCAACTGAGTTACCAGGAAAGCCTCATAACAGGTAATGGAAAAGTCTTTTTTTTTGCTTAGCCAGTAATTTATATCTTATTAGAGCACTTCCAAAGACATAGAAGGTCTATTTTAACATATTTATTTGTAGAATAGCTAAAAAAAAATAAGGTGATGAATTGATAAGTACTGAACCTAGGTGATGGATACATGAATGTTCATTAAAAATCTACTTCTTGGGGCTTCCCTGGTGGTCCAGTGGGTGGAGAGTCCGCCTTGAATTGCAAGCGGCACCGGTTCGATCCCTGGCCCGGGAAGATCCCACGTGCTGAGGAAAGGGTGGACCACTGTGTCCAACTGCGGGCCAGGACTCTAGAGCGCGTGTGCCTGGAGCCGGTGCTCTGCGGTGAGGGAGGCCACTGCATTGGGAGGCCCGTGCAGGCCGAAGAATGAAGATGGATGAAAAATAAATAAATAAAAAATCAATAAAAAGAGGCCAAAATTTTTTTAAAATCTACTTCTCTTTATATTCAAATTTTCCATATTAAAAGTAAAGAGAAAACATGCAAAAGAATCAGCTGATCACTCAATCCAGGGGCAACAGTTATAAAAAATGGAACAAGTATAATTCAGAAAGAAAAGAACCTTGAAGATGATTGGGATAGAAAATAAGTGGTCACACCTTTAACAATAAATAAGCAATAGATATGAGTAAAATACAAGTGACTAAAACTGCATGTGAAATAAATGCGAAGTAGTAAATGTTTAGAAAATACTTTCAAACAATTGCTTAAATCTAGTAAAATTTCATAGACCTCATGGATACATTTAAAAGCCCAATATTATCTTTTGAAACAGTGACAAATTTAAGATAAAATATCTGGGTCAGTCATGGTAGGAAATTATTTGGATGGTAATTTACCAAAAACTACATGATGCATATTATTGACTAAAAATCCTAACTAATTCTGATTACCTTGATAACTGCAACACACATGGGGGAAAAATAAGACCACTGACTAAGGTCTCTACAGAATCATAAATTTAATTGAAGATGGAACATTTGGTATAGTCTTGACATATGCTTCCATGGTGTCTCAGATGGGAAAGAATATGCCTACAGTGCAGGAGACCTGAGTTCAATACTTGGGTTGGAAAGATCCCATGCAGAAAGAAATGGCAACAAATCCAAGTATTCTTTCCTGGAAAATCTCATGGGCAGAGGAGCCCAGCAGTCTACATTCATGGCGTCACAAAGAGTCGGACACGACTGAGCTACTAACACACTTGATGGATTCTTAAATTATTTCTAATTGTTAAAAATTCCTTCCATAAAGAGTATTTCCTTAGGAACAGGCTGGATTTTTTTTTAATGTAAATTTATTAACACTTAATCAAAGTAATTAGAATTCTTTATTTGTCCAACATTGATTAAGCACGGCAAAGTCATAAGCTCAGAGGTTAGAAAGATAAATGAGGTAGAACCACTGCCCACAAAACTCAAGAGCAGACATATCAGGCCTGGGAACAGTGTAAGAAGTAGTTCAGGAAGGCTCACAGCACACAGAGCTAGCCAGTGTTATCCAAGGACTCAAACTGGGACATGGCCCAAAGGTACACTGAAATCAAGATATCAGTCAGAAGAGAAGGAAAAAAGAACAAGTATATGAGTGTATCATTATTAGATTCAATTTCACTCCAGTACCCATAACACCCTCCAAGCAGATGTAAGACAGGTGATGGGCAATGATCCAAAATGAAGGAGCCAAAGTCATTCATTCTTCTACATGTAAAGACTGGTAGAGATGGAAAATCAACAAATAATGAAAATACTGTGGGATACTCACCCCACAAACAGATGAGTGGATATAGACATAGAAGTAAATTAAAGGAGGAAATGACCAGAGAGGCTTCCCCCAAACAATATGAGAAAATGTCATCATAAAACACGAGGACATCCAGGAACAGGGAATAACAGGTACAAATGCAGTATAGAGTATGAAATTATAAAGACTAAACAATTGGCGCTCTGAAACCGTCATGGGGAAAGGGCAAGAAACTCAAAACCCTGAAAGCAAACCACACACTCAGGCCCTAGGGAACTGAGGTACCAAGGTCAGACCAGGACTAACAAATGGAATTCTCCACCACATAGCTCCTAATGTCCTCCCTGGTTAGTGTCCAGAATTTGAGTCTGTTACGGATATATTCAGCTGTTAAGGTCAGAGGTCAGGCCACAAAGTCAGGCAAATCATTAAATATACTTTAATGAGAACTAAACTAAACCATAGACCTAATAAAAGCATCTAAAGAAGTAGTGGAACACAGCATCAAGTTAAAGGAAAGTGAAGTTGACTACAAGTTATCCAGTAATTATGAGAAATCTAGGAGTTTTAGTGACATGTCAAATAGAAATTCGTTTTTCTAGTTTTGTTCTACTCAGCGTTATATAGTAATGTGGAAACAATCTGCCATGAACTCCAGCAGCAATATATATACATACACACACACATGTCACATATACACATATAAATTATTGTACTAAGTTTTCTTAATAAAAAGTAACCATAAAGAATGATCCTTACACTCAAAAATCTTGTAGTCTAATTAAGAAATACAACAGCAACCCACTCCAGTGTTCTTGACTCAAGAATCCCTTGGAGGGCTTCCCCTGGTGGTCCAGTGGGTAAGGACACCGCCTTGCAGGGCAAGGGGCGCCAGTTCGATCCCTGGCCTGGGAAGATCCCACGTGCCGCAGAGCGGCTGGACCGATGTGTCCAATTACCGAGCTGGAGCTTTGGAGCAAATGCGCCCAGAGCCAGCGCTCTGCGACGACAGACGCCACCGCGATGGGAGGCCCACAGGAGCCAAGGAACAAAGACGGATGAAAATAGAGAAATGAAAGACCAGTAGAAGTGGCCCGCCCTCTCCCCTCCCTCCCCAACCCAAACCCCGCCCAAAATAAATAAATAAATCTATCTTTAAAAAAAAAAAAGAATCCCTTGGACAGAGGAGCCTAGAGGGCTACGGTCCATAGAATCACAAACAGTCAGTCGAACAGGACTGAAGTGACTTAGCACACACACATTCAATAAGTCAGTTCTCTGTTCCTCTCCTTCTCCGAAAGAGTCTCCCAACCTACAGTTCGTTCACCCAAAATTAGTTTGGCTGCCACAGTTAGTGTTAGAGAAGTGTTCAGTGATTATTTTTATTATAGCTTGGGACACGAAAACAAACATGGATGAGATCTAGTAACAAGCAAATAAAAATACTCTTGAAACAATCTTAAAACGATAATATATGAATTAAAACCATCTGTCACTTTAAAACAGTAGTCTTGACAAGAGAAAAATTGTGACTTCCGCCAGTCTTAAAGTTCTTAAGTTCTCAAGTAAAGATACTTGTTGATGGTAAGTATTGCATCTAAGTCACCTGATGTCTCCTCAACACCAAGGACAGTACTAGGTGTAGAGCAGATACTGCATTAGCATTGCTGTACATACAAAGGAAAAAACAAACGAATGTGTAAATGACATAATAATTCTCTTTCCCATCAGGAACTAAGGGACTTCAATCTCAGGAAATTCTCTTCGCTACTTATTTGAAAACCTCTGCAGCCTTTAGCATTTGAGAAAAACAAGTCCCTTCACCATATCTTCTTGAAGTATTTTTTTAAGTTGTTCAAAGCCCCAAGATATTGTTGGAATGGCATTACATGGAAAAAGTATACTGCTACGATTCTTTAGGCTAAAAACAGCAATAACACGAGCCTGTGGGAAGACACATTGTGCAGCTTTTGCAGAACCTCTTCCTTGCTTCCGCCACACACAGGTATAATGCACTTTGCTCGTGCAATATTCCTTTTCAATGGATGTCCTTGTTTGCCCTCATTTTCCTTGCCAATTACCGAGCTGGAGCTTTGGAGCAAATGCGCCCAGAGCCAGCGCTCTGCGACGACAGACGCCACCGCGATGGGAGGCCCACAGGAGCCAAGGAACAAAGACGGATGAAAATAGAGAAATGAAAGACCAGTAGAAGTGGCCCGCCCTCTCCCCTCCCTCCCCAACCCAAACCCCGCCCAAAATAAATAAATAAATCTATCTTTAAAAAAAAAAAAGAATCCCTTGGACAGAGGAGCCTAGAGGGCTACGGTCCATAGAATCACAAACAGTCAGTCGAACAGGACTGAAGTGACTTAGCACACACACATTCAATAAGTCAGTTCTCTGTTCCTCTCCTTCTCCGAAAGAGTCTCCCAACCTACAGTTCGTTCACCCAAAATTAGTTTGGCTGCCACAGTTAGTGTTAGAGAAGTGTTCAGTGATTATTTTTATTATAGCTTGGGACACGAAAACAAACATGGATGAGATCTAGTAACAAGCAAATAAAAATACTCTTGAAACAATCTTAAAACGATAATATATGAATTAAAACCATCTGTCACTTTAAAACAGTAGTCTTGACAAGAGAAAAATTGTGACTTCCGCCAGTCTTAAAGTTCTTAAGTTCTCAAGTAAAGATACTTGTTGATGGTAAGTATTGCATCTAAGTCACCTGATGTCTCCTCAACACCAAGGACAGTACTAGGTGTAGAGCAGATACTGCATTAGCATTGCTGTACATACAAAGGAAAAAACAAACGAATGTGTAAATGACATAATAATTCTCTTTCCCATCAGGAACTAAGGGACTTCAATCTCAGGAAATTCTCTTCGCTACTTATTTGAAAACCTCTGCAGCCTTTAGCATTTGAGAAAAACAAGTCCCTTCACCATATCTTCTTGAAGTATTTTTTTAAGTTGTTCAAAGCCCCAAGATATTGTTGGAATGGCATTACATGGAAAAAGTATACTGCTACGACTTCTTTAGGCTAAAAAACAGCAATAACACGAGCCTGTGGGGAAGACACATTGTGCAGCTTTTGCAGAACCTCTTCCTTGCTTCCCCGCCACACACAGGTATAATGCACTTTGCTCGTGCAATATTCCTTTTCAATGGATGTCCTTGTTTGCCCTCATTTTCCTTCATCATTCCAGGTACAGTCCCAATATCATTTCCTTAGAAAATATCCCCTTCTAATGAATGCTGGCAAAATTAATGGTTGCTATCAGGAGACTGCAGTGCTATGATTTAACTGTCTCTTCTATTAAACTCTGACCTGAGAACAATCTTACTCACCTCTGCATTCCAGGCACTTAACACAGTGGCTGACATATACTAACATGCAGAGAATGCTTCCTGAATCCAGCTGAATTCTTTCCCAAGTTATCTTTCCAATTTGCTACAATCACACTTAGAAACAGGTGATAAAAGCAATTGTTCTAAGAGGCATTTTTTTAAAGTGAAAAGCTGAACATCTTCTTTTATGAAAAGATGCTAAGGAAGAACCACGTTATAGATTTTATATATTATCAAATAGAAAGGCTTTGGGACACATCACTATGTTACCCACTAAATTTACCCGTGAGATGACACCATTGACATCTTAGAGGATGAATGGCACATATGTTAAATATTTTCATCAAATATGAACAGAGTTCACCATGATTTCATTCAAGGCTTTGCTAAGATAAAACCCAATTAAGACTGGTGTGAGGTGATATCTCGTTGTAGTTTCGATTTGCATTTCCCTGATAATGAGCGATGTTGAGCATCTTTTCATGTGTTTTTGGCTATCTATTCTTTGCAGATATGTCTCTTTAGGTCTTTTTCCTATTTTTTTTTCTTTTTTTTTTGATTGGGTTGTTTGTTCTTTCAGTGTTAAGTTGTATGAGCTGCTTATATATTTTGGAACCTAATTCTTTGTCAGTTGTTTCATTTGCTATTAATTTCTCCCATTATGAGGGTTGTCTTTTCACTTTGTTTATAATTTCTCTCACACAAGTCAGAAATGGGCGCCATCAAAAAACCCACAGGCAATAAATGCTGGAGAGGGTGGGAAGAATGGCATTACATGGAAAAAGTATACTGCTACGACTTCTTTAGGCTAAAAAACAGCAATAACACGAGCCTGTGGGGAAGACACATTGTGCAGCTTTTGCAGAACCTCTTCCTTGCTTCCCCGCCACACACAGGTATAATGCACTTTGCTCGTGCAATATTCCTTTTCAATGGATGTCCTTGTTTGCCCTCATTTTCCTTCATCATTCCAGGTACAGTCCCAATATCATTTCCTTAGAAAATATCCCCTTCTAATGAATGCTGGCAAAATTAATGGTTGCTATCAGGAGACTGCAGTGCTATGATTTAACTGTCTCTTCTATTAAACTCTGACCTGAGAACAATCTTACTCACCTCTGCATTCCAGGCACTTAACACAGTGGCTGACATATACTAACATGCAGAGAATGCTTCCTGAATCCAGCTGAATTCTTTCCCAAGTTATCTTTCCAATTTGCTACAATCACACTTAGAAACAGGTGATAAAAGCAATTGTTCTAAGAGGCATTTTTTTAAAGTGAAAAGCTGAACATCTTCTTTTATGAAAAGATGCTAAGGAAGAACCACGTTATAGATTTTATATATTATCAAATAGAAAGGCTTTGGGACACATCACTATGTTACCCACTAAATTTACCCGTGAGATGACACCATTGACATCTTAGAGGATGAATGGCACATATGTTAAATATTTTCATCAAATATGAACAGAGTTCACCATGATTTCATTCAAGGCTTTGCTAAGATAAAACCCAATTAAGACTGGTGTGAGGTGATATCTCGTTGTAGTTTCGATTTGCATTTCCCTGATAATGAGCGATGTTGAGCATCTTTTCATGTGTTTTTGGCTATCTATTCTTTGCAGATATGTCTCTTTAGGTCTTTTTCCTATTTTTTTTTCTTTTTTTTTTGATTGGGTTGTTTGTTCTTTCAGTGTTAAGTTGTATGAGCTGCTTATATATTTTGGAACCTAATTCTTTGTCAGTTGTTTCATTTGCTATTAATTTCTCCCATTATGAGGGTTGTCTTTTCACTTTGTTTATAATTTCTCTCACACAAGTCAGAAATGGGCGCCATCAAAAAACCCACAGGCAATAAATGCTGGAGAGGGTGTGGAGAAAAGGGAACACTTGCAATGTTGGTGGGAATGTAAGTTGATACAGCCACTATAGAAGACAGTATGGAGATTTCTTAAGAAACTAGGAAAAGAACCACCATATAGGACCCAGCAATTCCACTATTAGGCATATACCCTGAGGAAAGCAAAATTGAAAGAGACACATGTACCCCATTGTTCATGGCAGCACTATTTACAATAGCTAGAACATGGAAAGCAACCTAGATGTCCATCTACAAATGAATGGATAAAGAAGCTGTGGTACATATATACAATGAAATACTTCTTGGCCATAAAAAAGAAATGCATTTGAGTCAGTCCTAAAGAGGTGGATGAACCTAGAATCTAATATACAGAGTGAAGTAAGTCAGAAAGAGAAAAGTAAATATTGCATACTAACACATATATATGGAATCTAGAAAGATGGTACTGATAAATGTATATGTAGAGCAGCAATAGAGAAAGAGACATAGAGAACAGACTTATGGACATTGGGAAGATGAAAGAGTGGGTGAGAGGTAGGGAAAGAGTAAACATGGAAACTTATATTACCATATGCAAAACAGATAACCAATGTGAATCTGCTGTAAGACTAAGGGAACTTACACAGGGGTTATGTAATAACCTAGAGGAGTGGGACTGGGAGGGAGATGGAAGGGAAGTTCAAGTGGGAGGGGTCATGCGTATACCTATGGCTGATTCGGGTTTATGCATAGCAGTACACAACAAAACTTTGTAAAAGTCAATAAAAATAAATCAATAAAAACTAAAAATCCCAATTAAGAACTTTATTTGCTACAGTCCGATTCTAGAAACTATTTTTTCAAGTCCTAACTTACAAAAGCTAGTACAACTGGAGTTTTTATTCATCGACCTGTGGGAGTTTAGTGTGCAGGTTTCACTCTAGTGTAATAAAAGAATGGGAGAGTGGTTATCTACTCAGCAGAGGTGTTGCAGCATTAATGATAGGGAAACTGACCTGAGAAAAACACTTGAAACCCACAACATAATCTGCAGAACGAAGGAGGTGGCATGATGTAGGGTTTGCCTGCTGGTCGATACAATGCACTCGGTTTTAACATCTCATCCTGATGTATGACCTCTGTATGCTTTGCTGTGTATACAGAAGAGTGGGTCTCTATTCTCAGTTATCCTGAAGGAGGTTGCACCTTGTTAATGATAGGCGTCAAGATCTCCAAAAGAGATGGACTCTACTCACTGGAAAATGTTGAGACTTTCCGGGATCACTCTGGCCAACCTCTTAAACTTGAGAAGGTGGTGATTAAAAGTTAGCAAGAGACTCTGTAGTGGTGAGATGTGGAGTCAAGAATAATTGTTAACCCAAACTGCAAGCCACACCAAATATTAACTTCACTGAATTCTAGATCTCAAAACTGCTCAGCATAGGAATCGCCACCCCCATTAAGAACAGGAATTCCCTGAACTTAGGAAAAAAAGCTTTTGAGTTTTCACCTAAACACTGTACTTTTTACTCTTATGTTCTTTAATATTCAGCACTGCTTGCTCCTCAGTATTTAAATATAACTGAATGTTAGCATGTAGAATCCAGGGAAAGAATCTCTGGAATGCTGTAGCTGTTTGAATAGTTCCTATCCTGCAAATACCTACATCCAAACAGAAAAAAAAAAAAAAAAAAGCTGGAAGAAAGCAGCAAAATGTTACTAATTTACTAGTACTACATTCTCTGAAAATATTGAACAGTGCAAATGAATAAAGGACATGAGGTGTGATTCAGAAAACAACAGACTAACTTTCCAGAGACAAAAAGTCACCTGTGGATGCAGGGAGCAGAAGCCATCTCAATGTGGTATTAAGTTCAGGTGAGTGACAGAAGTCCTCTTATTTTTCACACAAAAACATGAGCCACAGCAGGGCTGGACTTCCTCAGCAGAAACTACAGGGACTAAGGACTCCTCTGGAGATACCCCTCACCCCTTATACAATCAGGCATGAGTCCAGCAGCCCCTGGTTATGTTCAAGCTAAGAATCTCAGGAATGGGGAAAGGAATGGCCTATTCCCTAGAGAGGTTAGCCTGGAATGGGGGTGGAGCGGAGAGGAAAAGGGGGCACCCTTCACGTCCCTGTCAGTCAACTATTATTAACTATTATGCTGATGGAATGGAATCTAACCTTATACTGGCCATGCCTGGCCCTCTTCCAGGTTCAATGCAATTGCCCAAAGGAAAGACTGTGGTTTTATTAAGTGATCAGGCCTTTGCTCCTTCAAGATCTCTCTGCTCATGTAATAGGAAGAGTCTTAACATAATATTCTCGAGGAAACATTTACTCTGTTCTGAAAACGGTTTACATACTACTGGTACACTTAAAGAAGTGATCTTGGGTTTATAACAAATGTTAGAAGAGGTCAAAGGAATGGAAAACCTGAGCAAACCAAAGATTTTGATACCCTAAGTATGTGAGATTTAACCCCAGTAAAATGGGCAAAAAAAGAATGTGATCTAAATACTGCCTTCTGCTGTATTTGACTCATTATTTCTGTGGGAATTTTGATCTGCATAAAGGTAAGTTAGACTTTGTAAGACAAATATCAACTCATATCATAACCATATTTCCAATTCAGAAAACCCCCACAGGGGCTTATAAAACTCAGAATACTGATTTTAACACTTTGCAGTTCTAAGAGGTACAAAAATGCCATTATTTAAAGAAAACATCCCTTTATCTATGTATGTATAATAAACACCCATTATTATTTGCTCATTCATATGCTGTCACTTCTAAAATATTTTAAATCAGTGTCAAAATAATATTCCTTTTTTCAAAAACAAACAATAATGGGAGATATTTATATTTACTATGCACATTTCAGGTACTGCACTAAGACTTTCATAAGCATTATCTATTGTAATCATCAAAACAACCGAGTCAAATAAGTAATATTGTCCCCATTTATAGATGAGGACACCACGTCTGAAAAAAATAAATTATTTACACTTATCTTGTAATTATTAAGGGTAAGCAGCAAAGTCTCTTAAAAATTTGGAAAGAAGACAGATAAAGACAGAAGAACAATCAGGGCCTCCCAAACAAATGATCTGCAACATGTGTCATCAGGGAAGTCATGCATGATGTTCCCACATCTGGCAACTTTGGACCTCAATGACATCATAAGGAGTGTCATAACTGCACTGCTGTGCAAGAACATGCTGGTTGTCCAGGGCTTTGGATAAGACCCTCTGTTTAAGAGTCAAGACTTCTATCTCCGTAGAAGTGAATCTCCAACTTCCCCTGTTCAAAACAGAGGTCTTCACTCCATTCAGGAGGGAGAGGATGTATGTATACTTATGGCTGATTCATGTTGATGCAAACAACAAAATTCTGTAAATTAAATTAAAAAGGTAAAGAAAAATAAGAGTTCTTCACTTTGGTTATTAAACCCAAACTCCTCCCAGCACTCCCCTATCAGTAAATGACATCCCTATTCACCAGGTTGCTTAGGTCAAAACTAGCAGTCATTCCTGACACGTTTTTCCCCTCACATGCCACTTCCAATCCTTCAGCAAGTGGGAAAGCTTCATATATCTGACATTTTTCACTCTCTGCTCCTGCTTGAGGTGGTCCATCACCATCTTGCACACAGGTCCCTTTCCCCCAGGTCACCTTAATGTCACCTTGTTTGCACAACAGCTTCTTTTATCCACTCTCCAGGAATTATCCAGAATGGCCTTATGAAAATATTTATCATTTATCACCCCTACTTTTCTTCTCCTCATTTACCCCATTATTAACCGCACTAGTCTTGCTATTCCTCCAATATGCAAAAATTTGATAATTCCCAAGAATAATTTGAATATATCTTAATTCAGTAAATCTAATGCTTTATGTAACAGAATACTTTTGGCTTACAGATCTGGGGCCCAAAAAGGAATCTCCAGTCTCTTGACCCAGTTCTGTTTGTTTGTAACCATTCATGGGCATGAAACCATCCCGTAAAGAAAAGGAAGGAAATTGAATTAAGTGTTAGTAACAGAGAACTACAGAGGTCACAAGTAGCCTCGTATCTGTTCCCTGTGGGACTCCCTTCCTGAGATTAAATACTTAGAGTAGAAGAATAAGAGCCAAAAAAAAAAAATATATATATATATATATATGTATGTATGTATATGATGAAAGCATGTTCTATGATAAATGAAATTCTGGAAAAATAGATTATGACCAGATATCAGTCAAGAGGCACTTTCTGATATTCTGGATACTAGCACCCTCTGTTCAAGGCCAATTGACATAGTATGGCCCAGAACTGGCTCCTACAAAAACAATCTCAGAAGCTACATATGGCATCAATGACATAAGCACTGACTTTCTCTTTACAGAGAGGGACAACAAAGTGTCTTTGTCAGTGAACTTCGTGTGTTGCTGATAAAGACATTTGAGTATCAGAGGAGGAGGAACAGCAGGATGTCTATGGTACTGACAGTCGAGAGAATGATTTCTTGTCATTTGTGAAGTGACAGTGGATTCCCAGAAGGAACTGGTAACTTGGAACCCCATGAAGAAGGTTAATTTCCATGAACCAGGCACGTGGGGCTGGTCCTGGGAATCCCAAACCACCTTACTCTGCTCACTAAAGACTACGTGTCATTGCCGGGAAGTCACAGGCTCGTAATCTGTAACACTTAGATTCTGCCTGTACTCACTTTTTTTTTTTTTTTTTCAATTTAAAGGTTTCTAATGGAGACTAAACAAACATGGTCTTTTGTGTTACTAGTTCCAGGTTCATTCCACATTTTTATTTGATGTTCTGGCCATATAGAGAATTAAATAATGAAATGGTTTTATGTCATTTTTCATTTTCACCAAAAAATAAACCAATTTTAAAATTAAAGGTTTTAAAAAGTTGCAGATGTCATTAGTTAAGATAAAGTATGACTGGGATCCTAATCAACATGGGAAATTTGAATCTTGCATGTGCACATTGCAAGAATGCCGAGTGACGATGAAGGCAAAAATCAGGACCATGTGTCTACATGCTAAGGAACACCAAAGATTTCCAGAAAATCACCAGTTTTTCTGTCTAACCCAGACAGAATCAGCCCTGCAGAGGTCACAAGTAGCCTCGTATGTTCCTGTGGGACTCCTTCCTGAGATTAAAGAAATTGAATAAGAGAACAAAAAATACAATAAATAGTTATTTTAAAAAAGAAAATAAGAGCCAAAAAAATATATATATATATATATATATGTATGTATGTATATGATGAAAGCATGTTCTATGATAAATGAAATTCTGGAAAAATAGATTATGACCAGATATCAGTCAAGAGGCACTTTCTGATATTCTGGATACTAGCACCCTCTGTTCAAGGCCAATTGACATAGTATGGCCCAGAACTGGCTCCTACAAAAACAATCTCAGAAGCTACATATGGCATCAATGACATAAGCACTGACTTTCTCTTTACAGAGAGGGACAACAAAGTGTCTTTGTCAGTGAACTTCGTGTGTTGCTGATAAAGACATTTGAGTATCAGAGGAGGAGGAACAGCAGGATGTCTATGGTACTGACAGTCGAGAGAATGATTTCTTGTCATTTGTGAAGTGACAGTGGATTCCCAGAAGGAACTGGTAACTTGGAACCCCATGAAGAAGGTTAATTTCCATGAACCAGGCACGTGGGGCTGGTCCTGGGAATCCCAAACCACCTTACTCTGCTCACTAAAGACTACGTGTCATTGCCGGGAAGTCACAGGCTCGTAATCTGTAACACTTAGATTCTGCCTGTACTCACTTTTTTTTTTTTTTTTCAATTTAAAGGTTTCTAATGGAGACTAAACAAACATGGTCTTTTGTGTTACTAGTTCCAGGTTCATTCCACATTTTTATTTGATGTTCTGGCCATATAGAGAATTAAATAATGAAATGGTTTTATGTCATTTTTCATTTTCACCAAAAAATAAACCAATTTTAAAATTAAAGGTTTTAAAAAGTTGCAGATGTCATTAGTTAAGATAAAGTATGACTGGGATCCTAATCAACATGGGAAATTTGAATCTTGCATGTGCACATTGCAAGAATGCCGAGTGACGATGAAGGCAAAAATCAGGACCATGTGTCTACATGCTAAGGAACACCAAAGATTTCCAGAAAATCACCAGTTTTTTCTGTCTAACACCCTTCAGACAGAATCAGCCCTGCTAAAACAGTACTTTGATCTCAGACTTCCAGCCTGAACTGTGAAACAATCAATTCCTGCTATGTAAGTCACCAATTTATGGTATCTCATTATAGCAGCCTTAGAAAATTAAAACAAGCTCAGATAAGGTTAAGGAGATGCAGTGATCAAGAAACTACTGCAAGAACCTTTTGAACGTCTGTAGAGAAGAGGAAAGATGCCAACACATCACAGGTAGAATAAGTTTACAGCTTTTAAAGTCAAGGGTGGGCTTCCCTGGTGGTCCAGTGGGTAGGGAGTCCACCTTGCAGTGCAGTGGACACAGTTCAAGATCCCACATGCCACAGAAAAGCTGGACTGGTATGTTCAATTGTGAACCAGTGCTAAGGAGCACATTTGCCCAGAGCTGGTGCTATGCAACGAGGGGCCACTGTGAAGGAAGGCCTACACAGGTCAAAGGATAAACATGGACGAAAATAAAGAAAAAAACAATAAAACAGGCCCCTCAAAAATTATTCAAAAATTGTTAAAAATAAAGTCAAGGGATGTGAATTCTGCAAATCAGATAAGTAAGCTTATGATGAATCCATTAAAATTAGTAGGCAAATTAGTTGTTTGTATAACAACTTTTTAAAAAGTTCTGATATGGGTGCACTCTAAGAATAACAGTTTTGTTGTTGGTTCAATTAGGCTGGTAGAATAAAATACATGGACTTTGTTCATTGTGAACTTACAAATCTGAAGAAACCTCTCCCAAAATTCTTAAGGTCAAAATGGAGAAACATGCAGGAAATAACATGAGAGTGAGATACCTCCACAACAAGTTAAACAACCACACCCAAAAAAAGTGTTGATTAATGAAAAGATGTTAACTTGAAATCCGAGGCTGTATGCTACAGGTCTACTTTAACCAAATTGAAAAGAAATATGCAAAGGATATTTGTCAAACCTGTGGATGACATGCAGCTGTCAAGGACACCTGATCCTCTGAATGGCTGAGTCTGGATCCCATAAATCATCTAACTGAGGAACTACTGAAGGAACCAGAGATATTTAACCAGGAGATATGGAGCAAGGGAAGGTAGGTATGAAAGTTCAAGGGTAGAAATGTGGAAGAGATACAACAAGGACTGGGCTTCCCTGGTGGCCCAAATGGTAAAGAATCCACCTGCAATGCAGGAGACCTGGGTTCCCTAGGTTGGGAAGATCCCCTGGACAAAGAAATGTCTATTCACTCCAGTATTTATCCCTGGAGAATTCCATGGCTCATCTATTGCAAAGAGTCAGACACAACTGAATGACTTTCATATTAGAAGTAATAAAGTTCTTGCAGAAAAAATGTGACATCTTAATGAAAGAAAGAAAATTTCACTTCTCTCTACCACTATCACTCTAGTTCTAATTACTATATTTTACGGAACTATTATCGCTGGTTTTCTCATGTCCACTAGTGTCTCCACTTCTTCTCTTACATTTTCCAATCCATTTTCCCCAAACAAACCATCTTTGATAAACTACAACCAAAATGACCTGGTTTGCCACTTCAAGGTATAATTATGGTTATATTTAAATTTTGACTTTAAAATATAACAAGCTGGGACTCTCGTTGGCCCTGCAGTCTACAAACCATACTGCAAGGAATCAGAAGCATTAATAGGTTTGCTGCTCTCAAGGCTACTGGTCTTTTATTACCCATCAATGCTGGTCTCATCTGTCATGACACCTCCTGGCTCCCTAACCAAGCCACAGTAGCCTGATGATCTGGTTTTACGTGGTACTCAGCTCAGGCATGGGTGATCTCGCTCTATGATTTAAACTTAACTATAACCTGCTGCTCTTCTTCAGCATTTGAACTACTCTGATGACATCTAACGACTTTCCAGCCTCAGACCCATGAACTCAGGAGCTCTTCTTGGTGTTGGCTCCCAGCCTGAATTCTTCCTTTCTGTCCTCAAGAAAATTTTTCTTCAAGCTAATTTTATTTCACAATTCTCACTGCCCTTTTTCTGAGACTGGGTTTTGGTTGGGACCACACAGCTCCATCCCAACAAAGGCCAAGTATTAGTTCTTTCTCTCCAGGAAATTCTGAGCATCTTAGGTAAATTGACTTCCTCCTCCTCCTCAGGAACCAGCTTTACAGAGCAGAACACACCTATATTCTCAGGGAGTGGTGGCCTTTAAAGAAGTCAGAAAGCTTTCTGTTTGAAGACAATGGCTATGTTCTTGCTCTACATTTGCTTAACTAAAGAAGCAATTTAAGTAATACAGAAAATCAGCCTTTCTAAATTAAAAAATATGTTGCCCTCCCCTCCAAAAATATCCGTTAAGTCAAATCCTGCCAACTCAATGTTGAAAAACTTTTTCAACAGTGGCATTTGCATTAGGAGAAAAATCCAAACTTCCTCCCATGATCTACAAGTATTTATCATATGCCTCCTTTCTACCTCTCCAGTCACATGTCTCATCCTTCATCTTGCTCACAAATACTAGGCCCAACTGCCTTCTTTCACAGCATTAATGAACAAAAAACACATTCTTTCTTAAGAGCCCTGCTCTGTGAATGTTTCCTCCTTACTCACTCTCTAGCTAAAAGTCTTTTCCCACCTAGTGTCTCCACTTCTTCTCTTACATTTTCCAATCCATTTTCCCCAAACAAACCATCTTTGATAAACTACAACCAAAATGACCTGGTTTGCCACTTCAAGGTATAATTATGGTTATATTTAAATTTTGACTTTAAAATATAACAAGCTGGGACTCTCGTTGGCCCTGCAGTCTACAAACCATACTGCAAGGAATCAGAAGCATTAATAGGTTTGCTGCTCTCAAGGCTACTGGTCTTTTATTACCCATCAATGCTGGTCTCATCTGTCATGACACCTCCTGGCTCCCTAACCAAGCCACAGTAGCCTGATGATCTGGTTTTACGTGGTACTCAGCTCAGGCATGGGTGATCTCGCTCTATGATTTAAACTTAACTATAACCTGCTGCTCTTCTTCAGCATTTGAACTACTCTGATGACATCTAACGACTTTCCAGCCTCAGACCCATGAACTCAGGAGCTCTTCTTGGTGTTGGCTCCCAGCCTGAATTCTTCCTTTCTGTCCTCAAGAAAATTTTTCTTCAAGCTAATTTTATTTCACAATTCTCACTGCCCTTTTTCTGAGACTGGGTTTTGGTTGGGACCACACAGCTCCATCCCAACAAAGGCCAAGTATTAGTTCTTTCTCTCCAGGAAATTCTGAGCATCTTAGGTAAATTGACTTCCTCCTCCTCCTCAGGAACCAGCTTTACAGAGCAGAACACACCTATATTCTCAGGGAGTGGTGGCCTTTAAAGAAGTCAGAAAGCTTTCTGTTTGAAGACAATGGCTATGTTCTTGCTCTACATTTGCTTAACTAAAGAAGCAATTTAAGTAATACAGAAAATCAGCCTTTCTAAATTAAAAAATATGTTGCCCTCCCCTCCAAAAATATCCGTTAAGTCAAATCCTGCCAACTCAATGTTGAAAAACTTTTTCAACAGTGGCATTTGCATTAGGAGAAAAATCCAAACTTCCTCCCATGATCTACAAGTATTTATCATATGCCTCCTTTCTACCTCTCCAGTCACATGTCTCATCCTTCATCTTGCTCACAAATACTAGGCCCAACTGCCTTCTTTCACAGCATTAATGAACAAAAAACACATTCTTTCTTAAGAGCCCTGCTCTGTGAATGTTTCCTCCTTACTCACTCTCTAGCTAAAAGTCTTTTAAGTAGCCAGTATAAACTAAGGGCCTATGCTCTTTTTCATTGGCTGTCTATGTTTCTTTTTTCACGGCACCTATCATAACCATCATTAGGTATTTTTTCATGGGCATACAGTTTTTTATATTTTCCTCCACACTGGATTATAAACTCTTTAAGGCCAGAGCCATGTTTATTCTATTCATTACTACAGAGTAAGTTCAATGCCTGGCATGTAGTAAATAACAGGAAACACTGTATTAAGTAAATAATAACCAGAGCTGCCCAACAAGAGAACCACCAGTTTTGCAGACTTGGGAGAACATTTTCATTATACCTCAAAGGTTTTGCAGAAAGAATTGCTGAGTTAGAAACATCAACTATATAAACTCTAAGTTTCTAATTCTAGAACCAATGCTTTATAAGATATAAATCTAATGCAGATTATAAGAAGTGAAGGTCATGATAAATCTGAGAAGTGAATAAATGTTTCAAAGCTAAGACAGAACTTAAAGGAAATGTTTAACTTGGAATGGCACAAGATAGAGAATTTCTAAGGTATGAAATTGAACACAGGGAAATGTAAAAAGGAAAATGAGAATACTTGGTGTGAGGAGATCAATCTGACTTCTTTTAAAAGAGGTGTGAGATAACAAGCAGAAATGGTAAGGTAGTTGATAAAGGGATTGAACTGAGTTCTGATTTGCATCTCTTGATCAGAGGAATGATGCAGTTTGGAAGAGTCACCTGCCTAGGATGAATATGCTAAAGGGAAATGTAGCTAAAGGTAAGGGGCCAGTAAGAGGCTACTAATCCACATAATAATTATGAAGTAAAGATTGAAGTGACAAGTCTCTATATCTAACAATTAAATACACTGAGATCCTGCAGGGAGGCTTCAGTTATCACAGCCATCAGTAAGAGAGAGCTGGCAAGGAACTGGCACAGCTCCAAGAGCCCTGATGGGTACCTGGCTTTTGCTAGGAGTGCATTATCAGCACTGCCAACAGAGGTACCATCTCTCTTAAAGCAGTCTGTGCTCCCACTGGCCTGGGAGAGGAGTTTCATAGGAAGACAGAGGCTACTCTACATAGTATGAGACAGGCTGGCTGGCTAGCTGACAGCATATTAAGCAGCAGGGCACTCATAAACCAATCCTCATGGACAGAGTCTAGATACTTATGTGACTTGGGGCTAAAAGCTATTTATCAAACCTCCTACTCCAGGGAATCTTCCTAACCCAGGGATTGAACCTGCATCTCCTGTATCTTCTACATTGTCTGGTCGATTCTTTATCACTAAGCCACCTGGGAAGCTCAAGCTCTTTAAGTACTGAACATCATAAAGAATGATTGATAGAGAAACAGCATCTAGAATAAAGTAAATGAAAACCAACCAAAATATACCACAAAGTTAAAAATTTTAGCCACCAGCAAAAATATACTTTTGAATGCTGGGTGAATGTCATCCCTGGGTAAAGCAAGCTTAGAATGAATGAGACAAGCAGCAGCAGGATGAGAGAAGTCAGGATTAAACCAAGAGAAATCTTAAAGGAAAAAAAAAGAAACTAGAGGAAACATGAGAAATCTTAAAGGAAAAAAAAATAAGAAACTAGAGGAAACATATGAGAAATAATATTTAGCAATCAGTGATTCTAATATTTCAAGCCCAAAGAACCACATGGAGTATGGCATATAAGACAGATAATGAAAGATAAGACAGTTTGGTAACAGAATACATTCGAGTGAAGTATTTAATTACTCCAAGTTTTCAGTATTTTGAGCTCAAAATGCTATTTTTACTTATTATTAAACATCTTAAATACAGTTAGAAATATTACTTTTGGACTTCCCCTGGTGGTCCAGTGGGTAAGGACACCGCCTTGCAGTGCAAGGGGCGCCGGTTCGAGACCTGGCCTGGGAAGATTCCACGTGCCACGTAGCGGCTGGACTGATGTGTCCAATGACCGAGCCGGAGCTCTGGTGCGCATGCGCCCAGAGCCGGCGCTCTGCGACGACAGACGCCACCGCGATGGGAGGCCCACAGGAGCCAAAGAACAAAGACGGATGAAAATAGAGAAATGAAAGACCAATAGAAGTGGCCCGCCTGCTCCCTTCCCTCCCCAACCTGATCCCCGCCCAAAATAAATAAATAAATCTAAAAAAAAAAAAAAAAAAAAAAAGAAATATGACTTTAAGTTCAGACCTGAAATCAAAGTTTCAGATTTGGGGAAAAACTAAGGAAAAACAAGGATAAACATGATAACTGAAGGCAAGTTCTTGAAGTACACCTGTGCTCAGTTGCTCAGTCATCTCTGACTCTTTTGAGACCTATCAGGCTCCTCTGCTCATGGAATTTTCCAAGCAAGAATATTGAAGTATGTTGCCATTTCCTACTTCAGGGAATCTTCCTAACCCAGGGACTGAACCCACATCTCCTGTATCTTCTGCATTGTCAGGCGGATTCTTTACCACTAAACGATCTGGGAAGTTCAAGCTCATTAAGTACTAAACATCATAAAGAATGAATGATAGAGAAATAGCAATTTTTTTTTAAAGATTTATTTATTTATTTATTTTGGGGGTGGTGGGGAGGGAGGGGAGCAGGCGGGCCACTTCTATTGGTCTTTCATTTGTCTATTTTTATTCATCTTTGTTCTTTGGCCTGTGTGGGCCTCCCATCATGGTGGCCTCTGTTGTACAGAGCGCTGATTCTGGGCGCGGCGCTCCAGAGCTCCGGCTCAGTAACTGGACACATTGGTCCAGCCGCTCCGCGGCACGTGGGATCTTCCCAGGCCAGGGATTGAACCAGCGCCCCTTGTACTGCAAGGCAGTGTCCTTACCCACTGGACCACCAGGGAAGCCCAGAGAAATAGCATTTATAATAAACTAACTGAAAACCAACCAAAATATACCACAAAATTAAAAATTATAGTCCTACATGAACATGGAATGAATCATTTAATAAACCCAATATTCATTTAAAACAGTGATCCTCAACCTAGGAGACACACTAGAACCATACCGATAAATTAGTTAAACACATTGATTGCTATGGAGTAAACAGTATCTCTTCCTTTCTGAATTCATATGCTAAAGCTCTAACCTTCAATTTGATGGTATTTGGAGATGGGGCCTTTGTAAGATCATTAGATTTAGATGAGGTCATAAGAGTGGGGTCCTCATAATGGGGTTAGTGCCCTTTTCAGAGAAGACATCAGAGGGTTTTTTCTCTCCCTCTGCCTTAGAAGGACAGAGTAGGATGGCCTCCATGTGCAAATTGGGAAGATTCCCTCACCACCAGACCCAATTAGGCTGGTATCCTGATCTGCAGACAAGACCTCCAGACTCCAGAAGTGTCAGAAAACAAATTTCTGTTGTTTAAAACACTCAGCCTAAAGCATTTTATTATGGCAGCCTGAGCAAATTTATTTGCCTAATGAGAACCACTGAATTAAATAATTAGAAGGCAAGTTCTTGAAGTACACCTGTGCTCAGTTGCTCAGTCATCTCTGACTCTTTTGAGACCTATCAGGCTCCTCTGCTCATGGAATTTTCCAAGCAAGAATATTGAAGTATGTTGCCATTTCCTACTTCAGGGAATCTTCCTAACCCAGGGACTGAACCCACATCTCCTGTATCTTCTGCATTGTCAGGCGGATTCTTTACCACTAAACGATCTGGGAAGTTCAAGCTCATTAAGTACTAAACATCATAAAGAATGAATGATAGAGAAATAGCAATTTTTTTTTAAAGATTTATTTATTTATTTATTTTGGGGGTGGTGGGGAGGGAGGGGAGCAGGCGGGCCACTTCTATTGGTCTTTCATTTGTCTATTTTTATTCATCTTTGTTCTTTGGCCTGTGTGGGCCTCCCATCATGGTGGCCTCTGTTGTACAGAGCACTGATTCTGGGCGCGTGCGCTCCAGAGCTCCGGCTCAGTAACTGGACACATTGGTCCAGCCGCTCCGCGGCACGTGGGATCTTCCCAGGCCAGGGATTGAACCAGCGCCCCTTGTACTGCAAGGCAGTGTCCTTACCCACTGGACCACCAGGGAAGCCCAGAGAAATAGCATTTATAATAAACTAACTGAAAACCAACCAAAATATACCACAAAATTAAAAATTATAGTCCTACATGAACATGGAATGAATCATTTAATAAACCCAATATTCATTTAAAACAGTGATCCTCAACCTAGGAGACACACTAGAACCATACCGATAAATTAGTTAAACACATTGATTGCTATGGAGTAAACAGTATCTCTTCCTTTCTGAATTCATATGCTAAAGCTCTAACCTTCAATTTGATGGTATTTGGAGATGGGGCCTTTGTAAGATCATTAGATTTAGATGAGGTCATAAGAGTGGGGTCCTCATAATGGGGTTAGTGCCCTTTTCAGAGAAGACATCAGAGGGTTTTTTCTCTCCCTCTGCCTTAGAAGGACAGAGTAGGATGGCCTCCATGTGCAAATTGGGAAGATTCCCTCACCACCAGACCCAATTAGGCTGGTATCCTGATCTGCAGACAAGACCTCCAGACTCCAGAAGTGTCAGAAAACAAATTTCTGTTGTTTAAAACACTCAGCCTAAAGCATTTTATTATGGCAGCCTGAGCAGACTAATACACTGATGGTTGGCCAATTAATTGAGAACCACTGAATTAAATAATATTCAAAGATTACAAAAACAGGGCTTCCCGGGTGGTCCAGTGGGTAGAGAGTCCACCTTGCACTGCAAGGGGAGGTGGTTCGATCCCTGGCCCAGGAAGATCCCATGGGCCGCAAAGCAGCTGTACCGGTGTGTCCAATTACAAGCCAGCACTCTGAAGTGCGTGCACCCAGAGTTGGGGCTCTGCAACGAGAGAGGCCACTGCAATGGGAGGCCCACACAGGCCAAAGAATAAAGATGGATGAAAATATGTAGATTAAAAATCAATAAATGAGGCCAAAATTAAAAAAGAAAAAAAGATTACAAAACAACTGTATCTAATTTAGAAACCCAACTAATTTAATTGAAATATATTAGTAGGAAGATCTAGGACCTAGGAAAAAAATTATCCAGCATACAATAACACCTTTGTTACATGAACAGATAAATGAATGAATGAGAAATACATACAAGCATAACTAAACAAAGTGATCTTGTGAGAGAACCATATAAAATAAAATATCACAAACTGAGAAAATATAGAAACTTAAATACTCTTCAATGAAGAAATATATGAAAATAAAGATTTATCAAGATATGAAAACAGTTTTAAACATTGTTGATAAAAGACTGACCCTAAAAATGTATAGGAATATCTAAAACCAGCTCTAAGAACTATGACTCAAGTCTGGGCCCCCCCAAAATAAGGCTGGCCATACCGATAAATTAGTTAAACACATTGATTGCTATGGAGTAAACAGTATCTCTTCCTTTCTGAATTCATATGCTAAAGCTCTAACCTTCAATTTGATGGTATTTGGAGATGGGGCCTTTGTAAGATCATTAGATTTAGATGAGGTCATAAGAGTGGGGTCCTCATAATGGGGTTAGTGCCCTTTTCAGAGAAGACATCAGAGGGTTTTTTCTCTCCCTCTGCCTTAGAAGGACAGAGTAGGATGGCCTCCATGTGCAAATTGGGAAGATTCCCTCACCACCAGACCCAATTAGGCTGGTATCCTGATCTGCAGACAAGACCTCCAGACTCCAGAAGTGTCAGAAAACAAATTTCTGTTGTTTAAAACACTCAGCCTAAAGCATTTTATTATGGCAGCCTGAGCAGACTAATACACTGATGGTTGGCCAATTAATTGAGAACCACTGAATTAAATAATATTCAAAGATTACAAAAACAGGGCTTCCCGGGTGGTCCAGTGGGTAGAGAGTCCACCTTGCACTGCAAGGGGAGGTGGTTCGATCCCTGGCCCAGGAAGATCCCATGGGCCGCAAAGCAGCTGTACCGGTGTGTCCAATTACAAGCCAGCACTCTGAAGTGCGTGCACCCAGAGTTGGGGCTCTGCAACGAGAGAGGCCACTGCAATGGGAGGCCCACACAGGCCAAAGAATAAAGATGGATGAAAATATGTAGATTAAAAAAAACAATAAATGAGGCCAAAATTAAAAAAGAAAAAAAGATTACAAAACAACTGTATCTAATTTAGAAACCCAACTAATTTAATTGAAATATATTAGTAGGAAGATCTAGGACCTAGGAAAAAAATTATCCAGCATACAATAACACCTTTGTTACATGAACAGATAAATGAATGAATGAGAAATACATACAAGCATAACTAAACAAAGTGATCTTGTGAGAGAACCATATAAAATAAAATATCACAAACTGAGAAAATATAGAAACTTAAATACTCTTCAATGAAGAAATATATGAAAATAAAGATTTATCAAGATATGAAAACAGTTTTAAACATTGTTGATAAAAGACTGACCCTAAAAATGTATAGGAATATCTAAAACCAGCTCTAAGAACTATGACTCAAGTCTGGGCCCCCCCAAAATAAGGCTGCAGATAATTATATATAAACTATATTTTTTTCTAATTTATTATCAAAGCAAAAAGTTCTCATTATATAGAACCAGTATATCCAAGATAGATAAACCAGCACCCATAATCTACCCCTACTTTTAACATTTTAGCATGTCTCTGCTGTTTATTTTCAAAGAGAGTTGAGACCATAAATGGATAAATTATGTATTATTATTCTTTGCAAAGAGTTGAGACTGCATATAAGTAAATAATATGCACACATATAATATGAATTATATATATTATTTACTCCTCTAAAACAGTATAATCATTTCCCATTTCATTAAGAAAATTATCATCTCATAATTTTCTAATGTTATATAACACTTCTTTTTATATGGTAGTTTAGTCACTAAGTTGTCTCTGACTCTTGCAATCCCGTAGACCACCAGGCTCTTCTGTCCATGGGATTTCCCAGGCAAGAATACTGGAGTCGTTTGCCACTATCTTCTCCAGGGAATCTTCCCGACCCAGGAACTGAACTCAGGTCTCCTGCACTCCAGGCAGACTCTTTGCCGACTAAGCTACCAGGGAAGTTCTTTTCATGCAGTAACCATTATTTACTAAGCACTGTTTCCAAAAATAATTTCCAACTACAAGGCTTCTGTGAACATATTTATGCATAAACTTGTCTGTATTTCTAATTAGTTTCTTAATACTAGAGTATTAAAAGAGGCATTAGTAGGTCAGAAATCATTATGGACAATATACAGGTCTGGAGATACACTATAAACGCTCCTTCCAAAATGAGGTTCCATTTGTACTTCTGTGAGTATGCTTACTGTGTGAAGAGTACAAAGTCACCAATAATGTTATCAATCAAACCAATGCAACATCGGCAGTGTAAAATAATCTCGAAAATTTTAATCCTTTTAAAATATCATGGGTGAAACATGGTGTATCATTTTCTTTCATTTTAAAACATTTTTTTCATGAAGAAACTAAGAAACCATTGTTTGATAAAAGAACTTGAAAACCCTAAAATGTATAGGAATATCTAAAACCAGCTCTAAGAACTATGACTCAAGTCTGGGCCCCCCCAAAATAAGGCTGCAGATAATTATATATAAACTATATTTTTTTCTAATTTATTATCAAAGCAAAAAGTTCTCATTATATAGAACCAGTATATCCAAGATAGATAAACCAGCACCCATAATCTACCCCTACTTTTAACATTTTAGCATGTCTCTGCTGTTTATTTTCAAAGAGAGTTGAGACCATAAATGGATAAATTATGTATTATTATTCTTTGCAAAGAGTTGAGACTGCATATAAGTAAATAATATGCACACATATAATATGAATTATATATATTATTTACTCCTCTAAAACAGTATAATCATTTCCCATTTCATTAAGAAAATTATCATCTCATAATTTTCTAATGTTATATAACACTTCTTTTTATATGGTAGTTTAGTCACTAAGTTGTCTCTGACTCTTGCAATCCCGTAGACCACCAGGCTCTTCTGTCCATGGGATTTCCCAGGCAAGAATACTGGAGTCGTTTGCCACTATCTTCTCCAGGGAATCTTCCCGACCCAGGAACTGAACTCAGGTCTCCTGCACTCCAGGCAGACTCTTTGCCGACTAAGCTACCAGGGAAGTTCTTTTCATGCAGTAACCATTATTTACTAAGCACTGTTTCCAAAAATAATTTCCAACTACAAGGCTTCTGTGAACATATTTATGCATAAACTTGTCTGTATTTCTAATTAGTTTCTTAATACTAGAGTATTAAAAGAGGCATTAGTAGGTCAGAAATCATTATGGACAATATACAGGTCTGGAGATACACTATAAACGCTCCTTCCAAAATGAGGTTCCATTTGTACTTCTGTGAGTATGCTTACTGTGTGAAGAGTACAAAGTCACCAATAATGTTATCAATCAAACCAATGCAACATCGGCAGTGTAAAATAATCTCGAAAATTTTAATCCTTTTTAAAATATCATGGGTGAAACATGGTGTATCATTTTTCAACGTGTATTTCATGCTTGCAAATAAAAATGAACATTTCTAATTTTTAAAACATTATAAAGATAAGCAAGCAATTAACTCCTAAGATTAAAAAAACATTTTGAAAACTGCCAACTTACTGTCTGTCTCTGAAATATGGAACTCTTATTGTCTTTATATTTTAAGACTGAGATAATACACTGACTATGTTGTAAAACCAAGGCTGATGGTATACTTCCTAAAAGACGGCTTATTGTGCTCGTTTAATACACCATGGAATCATCTTAGATGTTAAACTTAAATGTGGATTTCTAGAAATATTCAGTAATTGGAAATAATCAGACTTGTAGTATAAATTGATACGCAATATTTTAAAACATTTTATTAGTGAATAATCATAGCTAAAAGTTAAAGTAAAATTCTATCTCTGCTATAATTACCAGATAGATAAGAAAAATATAATACTCTACACAGTTAAACAAACAGTTATACTGTATAATATGTGTAATATAATACCATTCTTTTCCTCAGGACTTCTTAAATCACAATTACTTTTGCTGACAAATATTTTAAATCCATCAGATTCACATCTAATGTAATATTTTACAAGTATCCAGAAATCACATTTAGCCTTTCTGCTCAGTACATGAGTTACTTATTTAGAATCAATCATACCCATGAGATTCTATGACTTAATGAGATATAATCATATTTAATTAACAAACTCTTCTGTTCAAGTTTCTCCATATATAAGGAAATAGTGATTCCTATATTAGAAGAGTATTTTAAAAAGGAATTATGGCAGACTCTTTGCCGACTAAGCTACCAGGGAAATTCTTTTCATGCAGTAACCATTATTTACTAAGCACTGTTTCCAAAAATAATTTCCAACTACAAGGCTTCTGTGAACATATTTATGCATAAACTTGTCTGTATTTCTAATTAGTTTCTTAATACTAGAGTATTAAAAGAGGCATTAGTAGGTCAGAAATCATTATGGACAATATACAGGTCTGGAGATACACTATAAACGCTCCTTCCAAAATGAGGTTCCATTTGTACTTCTGTGAGTATGCTTACTGTGTGAAGAGTACAAAGTCACCAATAATGTTATCAATCAAACCAATGCAACATCGGCAGTGTAAAATAATCTCGAAAATTTTAATCCTTTTTAAAATATCATGGGTGAAACATGGTGTATCATTTTTCAACGTGTATTTCATGCTTGCAAATAAAAATGAACATTTCTAATTTTTAAAACATTATAAAGATAAGCAAGCAATTAACTCCTAAGATTAAAAAAACATTTTGAAAACTGCCAACTTACTGTCTGTCTCTGAAATATGGAACTCTTATTGTCTTTATATTTTAAGACTGAGATAATACACTGACTATGTTGTAAAACCAAGGCTGATGGTATACTTCCTAAAAGACGGCTTATTGTGCTCGTTTAATACACCATGGAATCATCTTAGATGTTAAACTTAAATGTGGATTTCTAGAAATATTCAGTAATTGGAAATAATCAGACTTGTAGTATAAATTGATACGCAATATTTTAAAACATTTTATTAGTGAATAATCATAGCTAAAAGTTAAAGTAAAATTCTATCTCTGCTATAATTACCAGATAGATAAGAAAAATATAATACTCTACACAGTTAAACAAACAGTTATACTGTATAATATGTGTAATATAATACCATTCTTTTCCTCAGGACTTCTTAAATCACAATTACTTTTGCTGACAAATATTTTAAATCCATCAGATTCACATCTAATGTAATATTTTACAAGTATCCAGAAATCACATTTAGCCTTTCTGCTCAGTACATGAGTTACTTATTTAGAATCAATCATACCCATGAGATTCTATGACTTAATGAGATATAATCATATTTAATTAACAAACTCTTCTGTTCAAGTTTCTCCATATATAAGGGGAAATAGTGATTCCTATATTAGAAGAGTATTGGATCCTGGTACAGAGAGCAAACAGATGTTCAATAAATGTTAATCCCTTTCCTTCACTCCTTATTTTCTCACCCTTTCCTCTATCAGTATATACTTGCTGACAAATCAGTTACATGCAACTAAACATGATAAAATATAATTACAAGCTACTTCCGCAAATATCTTCATACCCCATTACTGTTAGATATAATCTGCTAAAGTGCAGGATTGTATCAAAGGACACTTTCATAACTCAATATCAAAACACAGAAGACACCATGAATTATACTTTTTTGCAATTAACAGATAGTAATTAACTTCAGAAAATCCCAAACGTTAGGTCAGCTATATCATTCTATATCAGTGGTTCTAGTCCTACACTGTCTATCAGAATTATCCAGGGAAATTAAAGGATCATTATAGATGCCTGAACCCACCTCTGAAGATTTTTATTAAATTAGTCTGGAGTGGGGCCAACCATCAGTATCTTTTTTATCATCCCCAGATGATTCTAATGTGCAGCCAGAGTTAAGAATCACTGATCTCACTTCAAAAGGAAGTACGCTGTGGAGTAAAATGACTTTCGAAAGGAATCCAGTAATGCAGTTGAGTCTAAGAATCCAAATCTCTACTTTTAGGAACTGTAAGAAAAATCTCCCTCTAGAGTCAAAAGGGGTTTGAGTGTGATGCTACATAACCTGAAAATGTTTAAACACATTATTGAGCAGGTACCACATTCATCTGCATTTACCCTTACACAAGACGCTGATGGTCAACAGTCATCCCTACTACTGCTCCCTTAATTACAGAACAACTATTCCCTTTGCTTTTTACTCTAAAAAACACCTTTAAAGACGAACATTTTTTTAAAAAAGATGAACATAAAAATTAGCAATTACTTTTTGCTACGTAAGAAAAAATGTCTTCATAACTCTGTTGTTCTGATACAAAAATGAACAGAGCAAAAATATGAACAGAATCACTGCCTGAGGTGATGGGCAAAGAGTCCCCAAAGCAAAGGACTCTCTCTCTCTGTCCTGGTTAAAACCTGTTTGTCTGGGGATTGGTTCAGCTGCTCCAGTTCCAACTTCCCAGTCTTCCAAGGCACTGACGCATTGATGTGACCTCAGTCATCTCTTTGCTGTAGCTGGATCCAGCTAACAAAATCCAACACATGCAGGCACTTGTTTCTCCATTATCCAAGGCCTTTAAGAGCAGCAGAAAACCAGGAGTCAGTCAGTCCTTCTAGTCTTGCCCTGGATAGTTTTTTCCTCAATCTCTAAACACTCTCCAAAAGTGATCAGGCAGATAAACACATGAATCATCAGCAGGAGAATGACCAAAGGAAGAAAAACAAAAAATATAATATTAGCTAGCTGGATGACAGATTTTAGGGAAAAAAGCATCTAGGAAACCAACGGAGTTTGCCTATCACTAATGAAGACCGAAGGCATATTTCTTGAGTTCTCTACATGAGGAGGGCATGGCAACCCACTCCAATATTATTGCCTGGAGAATGCCATGGATAGAGGAGCCTGATGGGCTACTGTCCATATGGTCACACAGTTACACATAAAGTGACTGAGCACGCAATATGTGAGGAAGGCTTCCTAGGTGGTGCTAGTGGTAAATAACCCATCTGCCAAAGCAGGAGATATGAGGCACGGGTTCGATCCCTGGGTTGGGGAGAGCCCCTGGAGAAGGACATAGCAATCCACTCCAATATTCTTGCCTAAAGAATCCCATGGACAGAGGAGCCTGGTGGGCTACAGTCCATAGGGTAGCCAAGAGTTGGACACAACTGAAGCAACTTAGCATGCACAAATGCTACAGGAGAAAAGTCACACCTGTTCCCCTGCCTCTTTCTTTTCATTTGCAAAGTTAAAGCGAAAATATTATTAAAGAAGTTGAAGAGAAAAAAATACTTTAATGAAATGCTAATATTATATACATGCTTCTTGAAAGCTGAGTAGCTGTGTCCCCATGAGTTGGGATGCCTTTCAAAAATCACATCTTATCTTTTGATATGTTTACCCAAAAATGAACAGAGCAAAAATATGAACAGAATCACTGCCTGAGGTGATGGGCAAAGAGTCCCCAAAGCAAAGGACTCTCTCTCTGTCCTGGTTAAAACCTGTTTGTCTGGGGATTGGTTCAGCTGCTCCAGTTCCAACTTCCCAGTCTTCCAAGGCACTGACGCATTGATGTGACCTCAGTCATCTCTTTGCTGTAGCTGGATCCAGCTAACAAAATCCAACACATGCAGGCACTTGTTTCTCCATTATCCAAGGCCTTTAAGAGCAGCAGAAAACCAGGAGTCAGTCAGTCCTTCTAGTCTTGCCCTGGATAGTTTTTTCCTCAATCTCTAAACACTCTCCAAAAGTGATCAGGCAGATAAACACATGAATCATCAGCAGGAGAATGACCAAAGGAAGAAAAACAAAAAATATAATATTAGCTAGCTGGATGACAGATTTTAGGGAAAAAAGCATCTAGGAAACCAACGGAGTTTGCCTATCACTAATGAAGACCGAAGGCATATTTCTTGAGTTCTCTACATGAGGAGGGCATGGCAACCCACTCCAATATTATTGCCTGGAGAATGCCATGGATAGAGGAGCCTGATGGGCTACTGTCCATATGGTCACACAGTTACACATAAAGTGACTGAGCACGCAATATGTGAGGAAGGCTTCCTAGGTGGTGCTAGTGGTAAATAACCCATCTGCCAAAGCAGGAGATATGAGGCACGGGTTCGATCCCTGGGTTGGGGAGAGCCCCTGGAGAAGGACATAGCAATCCACTCCAATATTCTTGCCTAAAGAATCCCATGGACAGAGGAGCCTGGTGGGCTACAGTCCATAGGGTAGCCAAGAGTTGGACACAACTGAAGCAACTTAGCATGCACAAATGCTACAGGAGAAAAGTCACACCTGTTCCCCTGCCTCTTTCTTTTCATTTGCAAAGTTAAAGCGAAAATATTATTAAAGAAGTTGAAGAGAAAAAAATACTTTAATGAAATGCTAATATTATATACATGCTTCTTGAAAGCTGAGTAGCTGTGTCCCCATGAGTTGGGATGCCTTTCAAAAATCACATCTTATCTTTTTGAGAAGAGTGATCCTACCTTATAAAGAGTATCAACTGGGCTTCCCTGGTGGTCCAGTTGGTAAGGACACGGCCTTGCAGTGCAAGGGGCGCCAGTTCCATCCCTAGCCTGGGAAGATCCCACGTGCCGCGAAGCGGCTGAATGGATGTGTCTACCTACCGAGCCGGAACTCTGGAGCTCAGGCGCCCAGACCCGGTCCTCTGCGGCGAGAGACGCCACTGTGATGGGAGGCCCCCACAGGCCAAAAAACAAAGATAAATAAATGAAATATCAATAGAAGTGGCAAAAAAATGAAATATCAACTATAATGTGAACATATTATCCCTAGACATTTGCATTTATCAACAATTGGTAGTAACAGACTCTGAGGTCAATATGTATCATGAAGACTCAGCTTACTCTCCTATACCCACTTACCCCTGGAGCAGACACATGGGTTTCCCTTTTCTATCTCTAACTAGCTCCAGTTTTATAGCATGATACACAAAGAAAATTAAAATCTACTCTACTAAAAAGAACATAATCTCTCTCCTTCATTACCATAAAACAATGTCCTAAAAAACTGGAATATAAATTAGAGAACACCATCTCCTATTCTAACATACAAAACTTATGTGTTTAACAACCCTCCCTGCAATCTTCATGTTTATAATAGGATAATATGAAACCCAGGGGCTTCATGGGTGGCGCTACTGGTAAAGCCCATCTGGAGAGGACTTTAGCCCAAAATCCACTCCAATATTCTTGCCTAAAGAATCCCATGGACAGAGGAGCCTGGTGGGCTACAGTCCATAGGGTAGCCAAGAGTTGGACACAACTGAAGCAACTTAGCATGCACAAATGCTACAGGAGAAAAGTCACACCTGTTCCCCTGCCTCTTTCTTTTCATTTGCAAAGTTAAAGCGAAAATATTATTAAAGAAGTTGAAGAGAAAAAAATACTTTAATGAAATGCTAATATTATATACATGCTTCTTGAAAGCTGAGTAGCTGTGTCCCCATGAGTTGGGATGCCTTTCAAAAATCACATCTTATCTTTTTGAGAAGAGTGATCCTACCTTATAAAGAGTATCAACTGGGCTTCCCTGGTGGTCCAGTTGGTAAGGACACGGCCTTGCAGTGCAAGGGGCGCCAGTTCCATCCCTAGCCTGGGAAGATCCCACGTGCCGCGAAGCGGCTGAATGGATGTGTCTACCTACCGAGCCGGAACTCTGGAGCTCAGGCGCCCAGACCCGGTCCTCTGCGGCGAGAGACGCCACTGTGATGGGAGGCCCCCACAGGCCAAAAAACAAAGATAAATAAATGAAATATCAATAGAAGTGGCAAAAAAATGAAATATCAACTATAATGTGAACATATTATCCCTAGACATTTGCATTTATCAACAATTGGTAGTAACAGACTCTGAGGTCAATATGTATCATGAAGACTCAGCTTACTCTCCTATACCCACTTACCCCTGGAGCAGACACATGGGTTTCCCTTTTCTATCTCTAACTAGCTCCAGTTTTATAGCATGATACACAAAGAAAATTAAAATCTACTCTACTAAAAAGAACATAATCTCTCTCCTTCATTACCATAAAACAATGTCCTAAAAATCTGGAATATAAATTAGAGAACACCATCTCCTATTCTAACATACAAAACTTATGTGTTTAACAACCCCTCCCTGCAATCTTCATGTTTATAATAGGATAATATGAAACCCAGGGGCTTCATGGGTGGCGCTACTGGTAAAGAATCCACCTGCCAATGCAGGAGACGCAGGAGATCCGGGTTCCATCCCTGAGTCAGGAAGATCTCCTGCAGAAGGGGATGGCAACCCACTCCAGTATTCCTGCCTGGAAAATCCAATGGACAGCAGAGCCTGTCAAGATACAGTCATGGGGCTGCAAACAGTCAAAGACAACTGAGCAGAATATGAAACCCACCCCACTGCTATTTTATACCAATAAAGGAGGCAAAGAAATCTTTCAGTACCTGGCACCTTAGAAGCCTTTAATAATGATCCTTATCAGGCATATAGTAAAAAGCTTTGCTTTTTCAGATGCAATGAACGGCTAGCTTTCACTTTAGTTTCATTTGTAAAAATTATGTGGTATTCTACACAAGTAGGTTAGTGATGTAGGTTGGTTTGGGATATGCTTGTATTTTTAATGTACAGCATTTAAGGTAACTGACATGAAGCACAGAAGTGGGTGACTCTTCTGATGTTGTATCCTCGAAAGCAATGCTTGACTGTGAAGGGCCACCTTTAAAAAAATTCCCAGTTTATCACAGAAAAATATTTTTGTTTACTACAATAAAAGTAAAAGCTGAAAAAGACAAACTACAAGTTCCAAATTCATATTATTCTGTCAACTATTGTAAAAGTTTTAAACACTCAATTTCTATATTTATCTCAAGATTGACTGGTAACAAACACTTCCTGGGCCACAGTCCACATTAAGTAGAACTGCTATAAAGAATATCTGATGTTAGGAATGATAGCTAAGGACTGCTTTATAATAAAACCAACTAAAATGAAAAACTAAGAACCCTTCTCTTACTGATCACATTTCATATTCATGGATCTCACTAATTCAAATAAGGTATAAAAAAATTAAATAAAATGGCCAGTATACCATTTTGAGCCCTTCAGAAAATCCAAATCTCTAATCTACTACCTTGAAAGGCTACTGAATGAAGGAACTAGATTTTAACTTCATATTGATTTAGTACAGAGAAGTATAGAATAACTTCTATAGAATAGACCCTAAATAAGCTGTGAAAAACAACAAGTTAAGAGTAACCTCCCAGGCTTACATATAAATTATTAAATAAAGTTCCTCACTAATATAACTACAAATATATTTTATGACACTTGATGACTTTAACAGAACCTGTTGCTACTCCAGACCGTACTAAAAAAAAAACTGCTATGATTTATATCTGTATTAAGAGAAACTCCAACAGTATAAAACCAATAAAATCAATCATATATTAAAAAGTTTAGGGTTTTTATAGAATATATAATGCTTATTATGTCCTTTCTATGGTTTCAACACAACCTCTTATCAATTTTGGCATTAATGCAACTAACAATATAGACTTTACCTAGCCAGTTTAACTTTACGAGGCATGAACTTTTATACATATATATTTATACACATTTAAGTACATTTATTTACATATTTTATATGTATATAAAATGAAGGGATACGAATAGCCTTTTATCAATTAAATAAACTCTCCTACGTCCATATCCCTAAGAATATAATAATACAATAAAATGTATATAATGAGAAAGTTTGGTTTATCAGTAAATCATTGAATATGTTGCAAGCCCACCTAAAAAAAAATCGTAGAAACTGGTTATTTAGAAGTCTACTACGCTACAGAGCCATTTTCACTGGTTATTTAAAACACTATACAGTGTTTAAGACTGAAAAGGAAGGTAAAAAGTAGTCTCCAAAGCAGCATTACTGCGACCTCACTGGTGGCCCAATGGTTGCAGTTCCCAGGTTTCACTGGAGGGGACACAGCAGGGAGCTAAGACCCCACAGGCTGCAGAGTAGCCATAAATAAAGAAACAAACCAGCATTACTCATTATTCCTCCCTTCCAAAAGAGCTTTTCTTCTTTCAGATTTCAAACTAAAAGTTTTCTTACCTAAAGTCGTCCAGAAAAGACATCAGGGATCAAATGGAATAGATAGCTTCACTCCAATATGTCTTAAAGAATGCTTAGGAAAAGGACTTATAATATATTAGCTTTCTTCACTTTGAGGTTTTTCTGGTGACTGACACTACCAATGAAGATGATTCTGAGGTTACAAAAACAAATGAGTTTCAGATGGAGAAGAGCCTTCCCTAAGTCTCAATTTATATTTCATTCCAAAAAGCAATGATTAAAAACACTTAATATCCATAAGTGAAAATAACTTTGTATTTTGTGACCAGTGTACAAGGTCACAGTCAGCTATCAAAAAAATATATATTCCAGTGCCTTTTAAAGTACTTTTAATCACTCACTGTATTCCATCATACACGGAATAGAGTACAGCTTGTTCCAGGTTTGGTCCAAGATACTAATGATAGTAGCTGCGGCAATGAAATCAGTAACACAAACGATTCTACATTCACAGCTAAAGTGCAAAGGAACATTCTTACCATTCTATTCTCACTTTAGCTCTGTCCAAAGGACAGGAAATAATGTCATTCCTCTCTTAACAAATAAACCTAACATTTCAGACAACTGACCCTTAACCAGGTACTAGTATTCAACATCAGCACTTAGGAGAACAGTGTCACCATGCAAGCCAACAGGAAGTGACTTCTAGGCTGTAAACTCAAATCTGCTGCATCAATTTTGCGCTTTTTTTTTTTTTTTCTTTTTTGGTAAAACCAAAAAAGAAGTACATACAATATGTAGTTTTAAAATTATGGCAATTTTCACTTTTTTCAATAATATTTTCATTGAAATTTCTGAGTGGCATCTTTTGGATGGAACAGATGTACAATCAAAGAAATAACTGACAATTTTCTGTCCCCAGGAAAGCCAAGATGTGGTACTGTTAGCACTTGTCAAGGTATCTGTTTGCCCAACTTGTCTCCAGCTGGAGCAAAGGTAATAAACTCTTGAAGCATAAAGTTGAGGAGGGAAAAGAAAAAAATTTGTAGACTGGATTTTCAATGCGAAATTAAAGTGCACAGAGAAGTACAGAACTTAACCATAGAATGCAATTCAAATGAAAATATACCAGAGCCTTTCACAATCCACCAAGTCTGGAGGTTGTTCTTGTACCTCTTTTTTTGTTTCTGACATAAAAGCATAATGGCATTTTAAAAAGAAATACTAATAAGATGTCATCTTCTTAAGATACCACTAACTCACTATCAGAAATCAACGAAAAGAATGGATAAAGACCCACCTGTGTGTGTATGGTTCAGTATGTCTGACTCTTTGCGACACCATGGACCGTAATCCACCAGGCTCCTCTCTCCACAGCATTCTGGCAAGAATACTGCAGCGAGTTGTCATTTCCTACTCTGGAAGATGTTCCGAACCCAGGGAGGGAACCCAGTGTCTCCTGCATCTCCTGTACTGGCAAGCAGGTTCTTTACCACTAAGCCATCCAGGAAGCTTATAAAGACCCAGAGCGTAGAGCTAAAAGTTTTGATAAGACCATATGTATTATTTAAAGGAAGGAGGCCTCAGCTTTATTGAGTTTGTAGAAAATATACTGTTGATTTAACAAACCATGAACTATCCCACTCCTTCTGTCCCATTCCCCGCTGCACCAGAGGAAGGAAAAAAAAGAAAGAAAAAAAAAAAAATCCAAGAACAGTGCTACCTCAGCATTCTTCTGCTTCTCTACAACAGCATGCATGAAGGACAGAGAATGCCTGAAGGTACAGGCATGATCAACAAGGCAGCTGAAAACACTCTTTTTTCTAGAATACTGTGGAGTGAGAAGTAATGGAAAAATAAGAGAGCATGGAGGCAAGAAAATAATTGGAAGGTCAAGCCCACAGAGTAGTCACAATAATGATACTATAAGCGATAACATAAGAAATAGCTGAATCCCCACCCAATACTACAGAGGAGGCTTCAACATACACATCTAGTTCTACAGAGGAGGCTATCAACATAGATTAGCACTGATAAAAAGAAATAACTGACAATTTTCTGTCCCCAGGAAAGCCAAGATGTGGTACTGTTAGCACTTGTCAAGGTATCTGTTTGCCCAACTTGTCTCCAGCTGGAGCAAAGGTAATAAACTCTTGAAGCATAAAGTTGAGGAGGGAAAAGAAAAAAATTTGTAGACTGGATTTTCAATGCGAAATTAAAGTGCACAGAGAAGTACAGAACTTAACCATAGAATGCAATTCAAATGAAAATATACCAGAGCCTTTCACAATCCACCAAGTCTGGAGGTTGTTCTTGTACCTCTTTTTTTGTTTCTGACATAAAAGCATAATGGCATTTTAAAAAGAAATACTAATAAGATGTCATCTTCTTAAGATACCACTAACTCACTATCAGAAATCAACGAAAAGAATGGATAAAGACCCACCTGTGTGTGTATGGTTCAGTATGTCTGACTCTTTGCGACACCATGGACCGTAATCCACCAGGCTCCTCTCTCCACAGCATTCTGGCAAGAATACTGCAGCGAGTTGTCATTTCCTACTCTGGAAGATGTTCCGAACCCAGGGAGGGAACCCAGTGTCTCCTGCATCTCCTGTACTGGCAAGCAGGTTCTTTACCACTAAGCCATCCAGGAAGCTTATAAAGACCCAGAGCGTAGAGCTAAAAGTTTTGATAAGACCATATGTATTATTTAAAGGAAGGAGGCCTCAGCTTTATTGAGTTTGTAGAAAATATACTGTTGATTTAACAAACCATGAACTATCCCACTCCTTCTGTCCCATTCCCCGCTGCACCAGAGGAAGGAAAAAAAAGAAAGAAAAAAAAAAAATCCAAGAACAGTGCTACCTCAGCATTCTTCTGCTTCTCTACAACAGCATGCATGAAGGACAGAGAATGCCTGAAGGTACAGGCATGATCAACAAGGCAGCTGAAAACACTCTTTTTTCTAGAATACTGTGGAGTGAGAAGTAATGGAAAAATAAGAGAGCATGGAGGCAAGAAAATAATTGGAAGGTCAAGCCCACAGAGTAGTCACAATAATGATACTATAAGCGATAACATAAGAAATAGCTGAATCCCTACACTGTTCCAAATACTACAGAGGAGGCTTCAACATACACCGCATCTAGTTCTGACAGAGTCAACAAACATAAGCATTATCACTTCTCCTTATACGGGTATAGCAACTGGAACTCAGAGATATTAACTCATTCACCCAAGGTCACATAGTCAGTAAGCTGGCAATTTTTTTGGAGTAAATGATGACAGATGGTGATCAATGATGATAGACAGACATGTATATGTGTTTCTCACAGATCAAAGAAACACGTGGATTTTAACCTAGGACTATCTCCAGAGCCTGACCTACCTATAAAAATATCTTACGAATGCTTACAAAAGGTAACCTGATTTATCAAATCAACAAACTAAAAAGGAGAGGTTTAATAGATGTTTAGCAGGCACTTAAGGAATGTACCTTCAATGAAAGAATAAACGAAGGAGTGATTGTGGACAAAAGATGAATAGGCTTTATTTTTTAAGGAAAGAGTAGAAACTTTCTTTAACTTTTCTTACTGTTACTTTCATTCTCTGAAAGAAAATGTATTCTTTTAAAATAAAATTACATCCTCATCTTCAATAAATGTTTGTTTTGTAAACTTTGGATAATTGGTACAATATTTCAGGGGAACTTAAAGAACTACCTTAAAGTGCATATATAGACTTGCTATTCATGTTATAACTGAGAACAATTCTTACAGAAAAACACACTATAAAATTCGTTATTAATCACAAATAAGGCGATCAGGTTTATAAGGAAAATGTTAAAACCGTAAAAAGAATAGTACATTCTGAAATGCAATAAATAAAAGGAATGCTAATTATGTCCTATAAAAGGCATAATCAAAATATGTATATATTTTCTTCATAAAACTGTGCCTTGTCTCCTTTATTTTGGTGTTCACACACTTCAAATTTCATCTGCAATATAAAAAAAAAAAAAATAGGAGGGAAAAAAAGGGGTTAACTATTCCATGCTCAGCAAAAACCCTCAGAAAAAAAAAAAATTATCAGCTTGGTTAAAAAAGAACCCATTAGCCTATCTCTTAGGCTGTTCACAAGTGCCTTAAAGCCTTGTTTCGCTGTGGTTTTGAACCTGAATGTCATCTCTCTACCAAGCTTCCAACTGACCAAAAAAAAAAAAAAAAAAACAGTTAAAAGGCAGGACACCATGGGGCAGAGGCTCCCTCGGCCCATTCCCATTCCCATTTGTAACAAACTTGTCACCAGGCCTGTCTGCACCATCCTAGCTTCTATGTTTCTCTGGCCTTGAGCCAAGAGTATCATTTTACTTCAGAGTGAAGAAAGAGTTTTATTCCTCCAATCTTGTACTAGTTTCACCCCGACCTTGTAATCTTGTTTTTCCACATTTTCTAACTACTCAAACAAAAGCCTTTCCCCCTAAAATATGCACAGAGGATCTGGAAAAGCAGAGAGTGAGGAGGAGGTGTTCTCTGGATGGCCCTCATAGGACTGGGTGCTATTTTAAACACTAATAAGGACAAGCATGGAAGCAGGGACTTTGCTTGCACCCTGTGAATTCAGGTAATGTATCCTTTGTTCCAAATTGCTATGGTCTGGTGACAGGAGCCCCAACTAGAACAAGCTTGCCCTGCATTTTCCTTTGCATTTAGATGTCAACTTTGATAAGGTCACACCTTAAAAGATCCACATAGCATGCAACACACAGATAGCAATAAAGCCCTCAGCCATTCCCAGACTTAGATAAGCCAGTTTAAAAATAAATAAATAAAAGAAGAAGTGGAAATCAAGACAACATCCACAAATGCAAACAGAGTTCCACAGCTAACCAATTTGTAACTACCACTATCTAGCTCCCTCCTCACACCAGGGACCTCAGTGAAACCAACAAGAGAGTCCTGGAGAGACTCCACTCCTCAACTTTCCTGCTTCTAAGAGTTTTCTCCAAGAAGCTCGCTGCATTTCCTCACTGGTCTCCTTGGAGGAGACTCCAAAAGAATTCCTTCATGGCCGTGTTTCTTTCCATTCCAATGACTCCCTCAAGTCTCCAATTCCTGACCCTTTACTGCCCTGAACCTCCCAGAAGATTTGACTCCTCTCCTAGTGCAGAGCCGCTCCCGTGAGCTACCCATAGAAACCAATTCCCCAACTGCCTTCCCTCCCAATCATTCCCCAAAGATCCAATCCTCTTCTCCCCTGCTGTTTTCCTTTCTACCTGCTCCCTGAAGAACCTGACATCACTATTAGTGAAAATACACAAGAGGTTTTGGGAAGGAAGGGGGAGAATACCACTGAAGTGAGGGAAAACACATATACTCAGAGACACACACACATGATGAAGGAATGATATTCTAATTCCTCAACTGGTTTTTCTCTTATCTGAAAGCTTTGTTTATATACAATACATTATATCACCTCTGATATAATAAAGCCTTCCCAAATCACAGGATGAAATGATTTTATCTAAGAAATTTCAAGAAGTATAATAGAGGAGTGTGTCTTTCCCTACAGAAACAACACACTTTACAGAAAAGCATACCACCTTATAAAATTGTCACCAAAATCAAAGGACAAAAATTACTGATAGACTGGCATCCAGCTCAGAAATCACTGTTGTTACATTGCTATACTATAGTTTACAGTTTAATCAAAGTCTATTCATGCTAACATTGACAACTAAGATTTAAGACTTTTGAAACAACTTCTTTTACATTATTTAATTTTGCCTACTTAAAATAACAAAACATCTCTGAGGCAAAAGATAAATGTATAAATCTGTTTGAGAACATTTTCTGTAATCCATATACTTTTATAATCATAAATATAGTGGTAAGACTTTATTGACTCAATTTTTCCATTTAAAGATATGAATTTACCTTAACTTGCTTTAGTTAAATTGTTAAACTTCAACATTCACTACTTATTTTTTAAAAAGTGTATAAATCTGTTTGTTTTATGTAACTTAAAAATTTTCGGTTTAAACTGTTAATTTTGCCCTGGACCTCAGTGAAACCAACAAGAGAGTCCTGAGAGACTCCACTCTCAACTTTCCTGCTTCTAAGAGTTTTCTCCAAGAAGCTCGCTGCATTTCCTCACTGGTCTCCTTGGAGGAGACTCCAAAAGAATTCCTTCATGGCCGTGTTTCTTTCCATTCCAATGACTCCCTCAAGTCTCCAATTCCTGACCCTTTACTGCCCTGAACCTCCCAGAAGATTTGACTCCTCTCCTAGTGCAGAGCCGCTCCGTGAGCTACCCATAGAAACCAATTCCCCAACTGCCTTCCTCCCAATCCTTCCCCCAAGATCCAACCCTCCTCTCCCCTGCTGTTTTCCTTTCTACCTGCTCCCTGAAGAACCTGACATCACTATTAGTGAAAATACACAAGAGGTTTTGGGAAGGAAGGGGGAGAATACCACTGAAGTGAGGGAAAACACATATACTCAGAGACACACAAAATGATGAAGGAATGATATTCTAATTCCTCAACTGGTTTTTCTCTTATCTGAAAGCTTTGTTTATATACAATACATTATATCACCTCTGATATAATAAAGCCTTCCCAAATCACAGGATGAAATGATTTTATCTAAGAAATTTCAAGAAGTATAATAGAGGAGTGTGTCTTTCCCTACAGAAACAACACACTTTACAGAAAAGCATACCACCTTATAAAATTGTCACCAAAATCAAAGGACAAAAATTACTGATAGACTGGCATCCAGCTCAGAAATCACTGTTGTTACATTGCTATACTATAGTTTACAGTTTAATCAAAGTCTATTCATGCTAACATTGACAACTAAGATTTAAGACTTTTGAAACAACTTCTTTTACATTATTTAATTTTTGCCTACTTCAAATAACAAAACATCTCTGAGGCAAAAGATAAATGTATAAATCTGTTTGAGAACATTTTCTGTAATCCATATACTTTTATAATCATAAATATAGTGGTAAGACTTTATTGACTCAATTTTTCCATTTAAAGATATGAATTTACCTTAACTTGCTTTAGTTAAATTGTTAAACTTCAACATTCACTACTTATTTTTTTAAAAAAAGTGAACTACTATAATGACTGAAAATAATAAATCAAATATTTAGCAATTTAATATTTTAACATTGATCCAACTTAAAAATTTTCTTCTGTGGTTTCTAAACAAATGTATGGAAAGAGGGGGCCAAACTCTTTTTCTCAATGAAAACGATGTCTAACCACTCTTAAAGAAATATGCTTGTTTTTAGTAGATTTTCCATTCTGATGTCAAATACCTACAAGCCCTTTGCCAGTTGGAAAATCTAAAAGTAAAATACCTCAAGTCTCACTCTTACATATTTTGTTCATATTTAATACTATGATGAACACATTAAATAATCCATGTACTTAATATGCGATTAACATATAACACTTGAACAAGAATACTAAAAAGTATCTCTCCAATTTTTAGTTTATAGCTGAAATATTTTTTAATTACAATGTAATTTTGATTCAAAATATGTCATTGCACTCGTGCAGTAAAGAATAGATATCATGTGGCTGATAAATGGGAAAAACTGTACATTTAGAAATAATTATATTGCAAAGGGGGCCAAATTAGCCTGCTCAGATTCAGAAATACTTAAGAGTTCTCTAAAACATATATGGAAAGGGAGTCATCACAGAACACCTGAACTGTTAACAAAAGACAACCAAAAAAATGGCACTCTGAATGTTCTTTGTAGTCCCTTGCCCTTGAGAACTTTAAGGCTCACCAAGAAAAAAAAAAAAAAAAAAAAAGAAGAAGAATTACTTCCTACTTGCATGAGATTCATTACATGAATGTCAAGAGAAGATAATTATAAGGTCTCGTGACTTTGAAAAGGACTCTTTGATCCAGAATATTGCATGCTTTAGTGTGAGTATATATGATTTCAAAAGTCTTTATTTAATTTGCCTACTTCAAATAACAAAACATCTCTGAGGCAAAAGATAAATGTATAAATCTGTTTGAGAACATTTTCTGTAATCCATATACTTTTATAATCATAAATATAGTGGTAAGACTTTATTGACTCAATTTTTCCATTTAAAGATATGAATTTACCTTAACTTGCTTTAGTTAAATTGTTAAACTTCAACATTCACTACTTATTTTTTTAAAAAAAGTGAACTACTATAATGACTGAAAATAATAAATCAAATATTTAGCAATTTAATATTTTAACATTGATCCAACTTAAAAATTTTCTTCTGTGGTTTCTAAACAAATGTATGGAAAGAGGGGGCCAAACTCTTTTTCTCAATGAAAACGATGTCTAACCACTCTTAAAGAAATATGCTTGTTTTTAGTAGATTTTCCATTCTGATGTCAAATACCTACAAGCCCTTTGCCAGTTGGAAAATCTAAAAGTAAAATACCTCAAGTCTCACTCTTACATATTTTGTTCATATTTAATACTATGATGAACACATTAAATAATCCATGTACTTAATATGCGATTAACATATAACACTTGAACAAGAATACTAAAAAGTATCTCTCCAATTTTTAGTTTATAGCTGAAATATTTTTTAATTACAATGTAATTTTGATTCAAAATATGTCATTGCACTCGTGCAGTAAAGAATAGATATCATGTGGCTGATAAATGGGAAAAACTGTACATTTAGAAATAATTATATTGCAAAGGGGGCCAAATTAGCCTGCTCAGATTCAGAAATACTTAAGAGTTCTCTAAAACATATATGGAAAGGGAGTCATCACAGAACACCTGAACTGTTAACAAAAGACAACCAAAAAAATGGCACTCTGAATGTTCTTTGTAGTCCCTTGCCCTTGAGAACTTTAAGGCTCACCAAGACAAAAAAAAAAAAAAAAAAAGAAGAAGAATTACTTCCTACTTGCATGAGATTCATTACATGAATGTCAAGAGAAGATAATTATAAGGTCTCGTGACTTTAAGGTTGCAGCTTTTGAAAAAGGGGACTCTTTGATCCCAGATATATTGCATGCTTTAGTGTGAGTATATATGTATTTCATACATTTTTCTAGTTTCCATTAAAATCAAAATTCAAATTGTGGAATTATCTGTAAATAATTCTTTCACTGTAGAAAGAACAGATTTAGTCATCTATAGTGAGAACCTGACTCGCTATTAATATGTAACACAAGTGAATTGTGATTTAAGTTCAGTTATTACGGGAACTATATTCCTACTTTCATGTGCCAGAGTTTTCAGTGATAATTTAGATAATCTGCCACCATTACGCATATATATGCATGTATATATATATATATGGATTATGTAGGGGAGGAAAAACAAACATATATAACACATACATATTTCCATACTCCCTAGAGAAATGATAAAAAATCCTAGGCCTTTCTTGACATTTTTGAGAATTTTCAAAAATCACTGGAACATGATAGAGCCTAAATTAGAAGGCAGAAGTCTTGAGGTTTATCTTTTTACTAACTGCAGCCTTGGACAATTCACTAACTTCTCAGTGTGTCAGTTTTACATCTCTAAAACAAAAGGGGTTGAAATGTCTCTCAAAAACTGTGAGTAAATGAAATGAAAAGAATCCTGATCAGGCAGAAGATAACAGGTTGCACTAGTGGTTAAACAAAGAAAAAAAACCCACCTGCCAATGCAGGAGACTAAGAGACAAGAGTTCAGTCCCTGAGTCAGGAAGCGCCCCTGGGGAGGCATGACAACCCACTGTAGTATCCTTGCCTGGAGAATGCCACGGACAGAGGATCCTAGCGGGCTATGGTCCATAAGGCCACAAAGAGTCGGACATGACTGAAGCGACTTAGCACAGATGCAACAAAAAAACAACAGGGTCACCAAACTGAATAGTCACTAGGATGGAGTGCATATAAATCGATGGGAAAATGATTGAAGTTACTAAGACATAAGGCATCCTTTTCAGTGTGCAACTCACTGAATATTCCCCAGAGTATTCCTAATGAGTGTTGTGTCTGATGCCAAACCAGAACAACATACTTGCTGCTGAGAAATGAGATCGTGAAAACTACAGAAGATGGTGGAATTATTTCATTGTATTTGTTTAAATGGAGCAGAAGTCCACAGAGTTTGACTTATTTCTTGTAATTTTACCAACATTTACCAGCTTCTTTTAGGTTAATATACTACTTTTACCATCCCCAGTGTCCTACGATCTGTATCTGGTCCCTACAAGCAGACTTAAATGCATGGAAAGACATAGAGATCACTTTCTGAAGCACCCGGAATGTGGCCCAGAGTTTCAGAGAGTGAAGCTACACGCTGAGCTACTGAACTGATGTGACCTGAGATCTGATCCCACTTCAGTAGCCATCAGGCTGCAGTGGTAGTGTTACTTTACCAAAATAAACCCCTCCTCAATAACGAAAACATGCCAAGAGTGCTTCCAGGTGCCAACTTCTACTCTTCTGGAATAGGATGCCTCTAACAGAGTTCATAAAGCTTTGAGCTGTTTTTCTTAGGAGGTTATGTGTATTAGGATTCTACTCATCCTGAAATCCAGTCTCAAAGTAGATGTAAAGACATCCTACTTTTTAAACATTATACATATATGAAATACATGCTTATTACAGAAAATTCAGAAATCTAAAAGAATATCAAATACTGTGAGTAAATGAAATGAAAAGAATCCTGATCAGGCAGAAGATAACAGGTTGCACTAGTGGTTAAACAAAGAAAAAAAACCCACCTGCCAATGCAGGAGACTAAGAGACAAGAGTTCAGTCCCTGAGTCAGGAAGCGCCCCTGGGGAGGCATGACAACCCACTGTAGTATCCTTGCCTGGAGAATGCCACGGACAGAGGATCCTAGCGGGCTATGGTCCATAAGGCCACAAAGAGTCGGACATGACTGAAGCGACTTAGCACAGATGCAACAAAAAAACAACAGGGTCACCAAACTGAATAGTCACTAGGATGGAGTGCATATAAATCGATGGGAAAATGATTGAAGTTACTAAGACATAAGGCATCCTTTTCAGTGTGCAACTCACTGAATATTCCCCAGAGTATTCCTAATGAGTGTTGTGTCTGATGCCAAACCAGAACAACATACTTGCTGCTGAGAAATGAGATCGTGAAAACTACAGAAGATGGTGGAATTATTTCATTGTATTTGTTTAAATGGAGCAGAAGTCCACAGAGTTTGACTTATTTCTTGTAATTTTACCAACATTTACCAGCTTCTTTTAGGTTAATATACTACTTTTACCATCCCCAGTGTCCTACGATCTGTATCTGGTCCCTACAAGCAGACTTAAATGCATGGAAAGACATAGAGATCACTTTCTGAAGCACCCGGAATGTGGCCCAGAGTTTCAGAGAGTGAAGCTACACGCTGAGCTACTGAACTGATGTGACCTGAGATCTGATCCCACTTCAGTAGCCATCAGGCTGCAGTGGTAGTGTTACTTTACCAAAATAAACCCCTCCTCAATAACGAAAACATGCCAAGAGTGCTTCCAGGTGCCAACTTCTACTCTTCTGGAATAGGATGCCTCTAACAGAGTTCATAAAGCTTTGAGCTGTTTTTCTTAGGAGGTTATGTGTATTAGGATTCTACTCATCCTGAAATCCAGTCTCAAAGTAGATGTAAAGACATCCTACTTTTTAAACATTATACATATATGAAATACATGCTTATTACAGAAAATTCAGAAATCTAAAAGAATATAAAACAAGTATCATATTCTAACAGTGAAAGAGAATTACTATTAATATTTGATGTATATTCTTCCTATCTTTAAAAAGTATACATACAATAAAATGGTTTTTATTTAAAAATTTGAGACCCTACTAAACAAACTTGTGCAGCCTTTTAAATTTCTGTACTTTGAAAAATTTTTATGCCATAATTATCTTTATAGTACATGAGGGTTAATAACTTTATCTTAATTCTCTCCAATGGATATGCTTTTTCTAAAAAACAGTCAGCCATTATTTAAAATATTTCAAAGAATTTAAATGGAACAGCTAATTCTCCATATCAAATATTCTTCACAAAGAAATGATTTTAAAAGTGATTTTAATTGATCCTATGAAACATTCAGTAAATAAAACATTACCAAATGAAATATTCACTAATGAATGCAATTAAACACAAGCTTATAAAAGTAAAAAATGTTTGTAATCAAGTCCCCTTCTTTCATTCAAATAAAATGAATTTATTTATCATTCAAATAAGATAAACTGAATATTTACTATTTAATTATAGGTAGGGGTAAACTGTACACACTGCCTAACTAACATTCATCTTGGAATTTCAGGGTTGTATAATCTCAATTAATATAACCACAAAATACTTTATTTCTTGTAGTTTTACCAACATTTACCAGCTTCTTTTAGGTTAATATACTACTTTTACCATCCCCAGTGGCCTACGATCTGTATCTGGTCCCTACAAGCAGACTTAAATGCATGGAAAGACATAGAGATCACTTTCTGAAGCACCCGGAATGTGGCCCAGAGTTTCAGAGAGTGAAGCTACACGCTGAGCTACTGAACTGATGTGACCTGAGATCTGATCCCACTTCAGTAGCCATCAGGCTGCAGTGGTAGTGTTACTTTACCAAAATAAACCCCTCCTCAATAACGAAAACATGCCAAGAGTGCTTCCAGGTGCCAACTTCTACTCTTCTGGAATAGGATGCCTCTAACAGAGTTCATAAAGCTTTGAGCTGTTTTTCTTAGGAGGTTATGTGTATTAGGATTCTACTCATCCTGAAATCCAGTCTCAAAGTAGATGTAAAGACATCCTACTTTTTAAACATTATACATATATGAAATACATGCTTATTACAGAAAATTCAGAAATCTAAAAGAATATAAAACAAGTATCATATTCTAACAGTGAAAGAGAATTACTATTAATATTTGATGTATATTCTTCCTATCTTTAAAAAGTATACATACAATAAAATGGTTTTTATTTAAAAATTTGAGACCCTACTAAACAAACTTGTGCAGCCTTTTAAATTTCTGTACTTTGAAAAATTTTTATGCCATAATTATCTTTATAGTACATGAGGGTTAATAACTTTATCTTAATTCTCTCCAATGGATATGCTTTTTCTAAAAAACAGTCAGCCATTATTTAAAATATTTCAAAGAATTTAAATGGAACAGCTAATTCTCCATATCAAATATTCTTCACAAAGAAATGATTTTAAAAGTGATTTTAATTGATCCTATGAAACATTCAGTAAATAAAACATTACCAAATGAAATATTCACTAATGAATGCAATTAAACACAAGCTTATAAAAGTAAAAAATGTTTGTAATCAAGTCCCCTTCTTTCATTCAAATAAAATGAATTTATTTATCATTCAAATAAGATAAACTGAATATTTACTATTTAATTATAGGTAGGGGTAAACTGTACACACTGCCTAACTAACATTCATCTTGGAATTTCAGGGTTGTATAATCTCAATTAATATAACCACAAAACTAATAAGTGCTTTTATTCAGTATCTACTATGCTCAGTCTTTTTCAAAGGCCTTCACTCTAATCTTGACCACATCCCTATGAGGCAAGTACATATTGGTATCTTTCTTACACATTAAGAAACCAACTTTCCAAAAGGTTAAATAATTCTCAGAGCTAGTAAATGAATCCTACCAAAACAGAAGATGTAGCTCTTGAAATGCCATATTAAACAGATGTTCAATTTTTCTCATTTATATTTATGTCCTCTATGTTCATATTTGTTAACTGTATTTTAATGCTAATGAAAACAAACTCTTAACACCTGCATATCACCACCATGTCACAGCATGGCAATGAGACAATGTGTACGCTTCAAGAAGATGAGCATAAACAAGGAAAAGCATATTCAGAGGGCTTTAATAATATTATAATTTTCTGAGTTACAACTATATAATAATGTCCAAGAATGTTTAAGATGAATTCCAGTCCTAACATTTATTTGTTTTTTTTGAATTATCACTTACACATATTTTTGGATAATAGCTGCTTGAGGGTATTAAAATGTAGAAACCAAGACAAAATGCAATTAAAATTATTAAATGTGTCCAGTAAATAGAACTATCAACAAATTATTCAAACGTGAGGAATTATATCTAAGTTGGGTGAAGAGAAAGCAAATGAATGAACTATGAAAGTCTCTTACAATTCAACTTGCATGGACCCATGGGGATGACATTTTTAGTCACACCTGCTTTTTTTAACTTAGTTATATATTTTGGAAATCCTTCCACAGTCATCAGATTCATCCTTTTACACATCTCCATAATAGCCCCCTGTTGAAGTACCTAATTTAATTAACTGGTACTGTACTGATGGACATTATTTGCAAAAGATTTCCCATATTTACTATTAAACAACTGCTGCAATGACTATATTTGTACCTTTAATATTTTATAAATATAAATTTGTAGAAACAGGAATATTAAATTAAACCTTGTATACATTGTTCTAAGTTATATTCCTTCCAACTCACTCTCTCATCAACAATGTCTAAGAGTCCTTATTTCCTGGTAGCCTTGCCAGTAGAGTATGCTGTTATATCTTTGGTTTCTGGATAATGTATTGTATTAAAATACTATCAAATACACTTCTAGATTTTTCTATTTTGAAATTCTGTATCACTGGCATTTTCCTTTGACTATGGAACAGCATAGTATGACCAGATGTTCAGGAGGTGTATGTGTCAATTATTAGGCTTTGTCATGTAAAAGGGAGGTTAGATCTTAATCCATAATCAGTTGCAGTTTTTACCTTCAACTTGTTATTTATAATTTTTCTGTTTTGCCATGCAGAAATTTTAAATTTTACAAATTCAAATAAATTAATCTTTTACAACTGACTTTCAGATTTTGAATTTTATTAACAAGTTCTTTTCCATGCTAAGATCATAAGAAATTTATACTTTCTTCTACTACTTTTATGGTTTCATCTTTCTTATATAAATCTTTGATTCAATGCAGAGCTAATCCTGATGTTCAGTATGAGACATGTATGCTGTTATAGGTTCACTATGAGATATGGACTGTATGATATACCAGTCAAAGAATATAGTGGTTCTTCCCAGTTTTAAGTACTCTTTTTCATGTTCTTTGACTAGAAATATTATGTAATTCAATAAAACATATTAATTTTGGACTTTCCTATTACAGAGTTATTGTTTGTGAATATTTTTCAACTAACTGATTCTCTGAGGTTTGTAAGTATAAAATTTTATCATCTGTAAATAGTGATTGTTTTACCTCTTCCTTTCACACTTTTATATCCTCTTTTATCTAACTGCATTAGTAGCTTCTTCTAGCAAAATATTAAATATTGGTAGAGAGAGTGAACTGAATTTGATCTTATTTCTGACGCTAGTAGGCATATGTCAAATGTTCCTATAAATAATAATGACTTTAGGGTCGATATAAACATATTTTATAATGCTGAATAAGTGTCCTTTCAATCCTATTTTATTCGATATGAAGAATGGTCATTAATTGCTTTTTCCTACATCTGTTCAGTGTTCAAAGAGATAACCTCATATGATTTTCCTTTTAGTTTAATATGATAAACAGCAGAACTATTCTTATATTGTTCAAATAAAACTGACTTGCTGACAATATATTACTTTATTGGAACCTAGACTGTTTGTTGACTTATTTTTTAGGCATTGTGACTTATTTGGGGGCCATTTTATTTGACCATATTAAATAAGAAATTACCAACCAGAAAGATTAAGGGAAAAGGATTTGAATTTAGATTTGGGATTAGATAGAAATTAACTGATTATATTGGACTGCTGCAGGTCCATTGGTTAGGAACTATGGACTAACATTTTCAGTTCTACTCCTCAGGGAAATTGCATGCTCAGCTGAAGTCTTTTAGCCTAACACTGTGTAGGGGATTTTAAAAATGTAATATTACATTAATTCAACTTAATAAAGATTTACTGAACACCTACTTTCTTCATGGCATTGACTGGCACTATGGCACAGTTCAGCAGCTTACAATTTTTCAACCTAGGTGTACAATAAAAATTTTTTTTTGGTTTCATCTTTCTTATATAAATCTTTGATTCAATGCAGAGCTAATCCTGATGTTCAGTATGAGACATGTATGCTGTTATAGGTTCACTATGAGATATGGACTGTATGATATACCAGTCAAAGAATATAGTGGTTCTTCCCAGTTTTAAGTACTCTTTTTCATGTTCTTTGACTAGAAATATTATGTAATTCAATAAAACATATTAATTTTGGACTTTCCTATTACAGAGTTATTGTTTGTGAATATTTTTCAACTAACTGATTCTCTGAGGTTTGTAAGTATAAAATTTTATCATCTGTAAATAGTGATTGTTTTACCTCTTCCTTTCACACTTTTATATCCTCTTTTATCTAACTGCATTAGTAGCTTCTTCTAGCAAAATATTAAATATTGGTAGAGAGAGTGAACTGAATTTGATCTTATTTCTGACGCTAGTAGGCATATGTCAAATGTTCCTATAAATAATAATGACTTTAGGGTCGATATAAACATATTTTATAATGCTGAATAAGTGTCCTTTCAATCCTATTTTATTCGATATGAAGAATGGTCATTAATTGCTTTTTCCTACATCTGTTCAGTGTTCAAAGAGATAACCTCATATGATTTTCCTTTTAGTTTAATATGATAAACAGCAGAACTATTCTTATATTGTTCAAATAAAACTGACTTGCTGACAATATATTACTTTATTGGAACCTAGACTGTTTGTTGACTTATTTTTTAGGCATTGTGACTTATTTGGGGGCCATTTTATTTGACCATATTAAATAAGAAATTACCAACCAGAAAGATTAAGGGAAAAGGATTTGAATTTAGATTTGGGATTAGATAGAAATTAACTGATTATATTGGACTGCTGCAGGTCCATTGGTTAGGAACTATGGACTAACATTTTCAGTTCTACTCCTCAGGGAAATTGCATGCTCAGCTGAAGTCTTTTAGCCTAACACTGTGTAGGGGATTTTAAAAATGTAATATTACATTAATTCAACTTAATAAAGATTTACTGAACACCTACTTTCTTCATGGCATTGACTGGCACTATGGCACAGTTCAGCAGCTTACAATTTTTCAACCTAGGTGTACAATAAAAAATACATTTTTTAGTGTACATGTATATATAACATACATGTGTATGTATATATATATATCTGTATATCTATGTGTGTCTTAATATACATGCATATGTTTATGAAAGTGGTTTCATAAAATAATACTTATATCTACTACACATGATATACATTTACTACATTACTACAAATATATATATACTTTCCTTTTTTTATTCCATATTGTTTTTCTTAAACTGGTAGGTACAACACACTATATTGATTTTGCAACCCATTAATAAATTGCAACCTGCAGTTTTGGAAATACTGTCATACTAGCTAAGAACATGAATTCTGGACCAAGGTAACCTAGGTTTGAAACACAGTTCTCCTTCTTAATGGCTTTTAATTGTGGTTCCATCTCTCATCTTTAAGGTGAGGCCAACAGTGTCTACCTATGAAGATTAAGTGAGTTCCCCTAAAGGTACCAAAAGAAAAACAGCATCCAGAAAATATAGAAACTGAAGACAAAATCATTAAAAATATAGGTTTCCTTAGGTCTATTATAAATAATAATGAACATGTCAATATCACCTAAACTTCTCATTTGAATTGTGCCTTCCATTCTAAGACCTTGGAAACAATCAGTAAATCTGTGCTGAATTAAATAAGCATTATGGTCTCCCTTTATTTTCCCTTATATATACACAGATACACGTTAAGTCCTTCTAAGGATTTTATAAACCAGCAACCATGCTAAGTAATTATAATGTACAAATACACTATAAAGACATTACCTAGACTGTAATTCAAATTTCTTTTTATCATATACAAAAAAGATACAACGTTTAAAAATGCTATGCTATGTTTCTTAATGATACTCCGAGAACATTAAGAAATTAAAAAAAGGGTTCAAACTGCTGCAGGTCCTTTTAGGAACTATGGACTAACATTTTCAGTTCTACTCCTCAGGGAAATTGCATGCTCAGCTGAAGTCTTTTAGCCTAACACTGTGTAGGGGATTTTAAAAATGTAATATTACATTAATTCAACTTAATAAAGATTTACTGAACACCTACTTTCTTCATGGCATTGACTGGCACTATGGCACAGTTCAGCAGCTTACAATTTTTCAACCTAGGTGTACAATAAAAAATACATTTTTTAGTGTACATGTATATATAACATACATGTGTATGTATATATATATATCTGTATATCTATGTGTGTCTTAATATACATGCATATGTTTATGAAAGTGGTTTCATAAAATAATACTTATATCTACTACACATGATATACATTTACTACATTACTACAAATATATATATACTTTCCTTTTTTTATTCCATATTGTTTTTCTTAAACTGGTAGGTACAACACACTATATTGATTTTGCAACCCATTAATAAATTGCAACCTGCAGTTTTGGAAATACTGTCATACTAGCTAAGAACATGAATTCTGGACCAAGGTAACCTAGGTTTGAAACACAGTTCTCCTTCTTAATGGCTTTTAATTGTGGTTCCATCTCTCATCTTTAAGGTGAGGCCAACAGTGTCTACCTATGAAGATTAAGTGAGTTCCCCTAAAGGTACCAAAAGAAAAACAGCATCCAGAAAATATAGAAACTGAAGACAAAATCATTAAAAATATAGGTTTCCTTAGGTCTATTATAAATAATAATGAACATGTCAATATCACCTAAACTTCTCATTTGAATTGTGCCTTCCATTCTAAGACCTTGGAAACAATCAGTAAATCTGTGCTGAATTAAATAAGCATTATGGTCTCCCTTTTATTTTCCCTTATATATACACAGATACACGTTAAGTCCTTCTAAGGATTTTATAAACCAGCAACCATGCTAAGTAATTATAATGTACAAATACACTATAAAGACATTACCTAGACTGTAATTCAAATATATACTTTTTAACTATTCCATAGTAACAGATAAATATCTTTAGTAGATGTAGTCTTTTACTCTGGATTTTTCAAATCTGTAAACTTCATGATCAAGAAACATTGCTATGCTATGTTTCTTAATGATACTTCCGAGAACATTCTGACTTATCATCTATCCCCAACTCCTTATTATTTCTCATTGAGACCCTCGACATAATTACAGGTATCCATAAGGAACGTAGTAACCGAGTTTCTGAAATCCATGGGTTCACTGTCTCTTACCCTGAACCCCTCCTGGTGAAGCTGGGGCACTGAAAGAGGTGCAGTTGTTGTTGTTCAGTCTCTCAGTCATATCTGACTCTGCAACCCATGGCCTGCAGCACTCCAGGCTGTCCTTCACTATCTCCCAGGGTTTTCTCAAACTCATGTCCATTAATTCAGTGATGCCATCCAACCATCTTATTCTCTTTTGCACCCTTCTCCTTCTATCCTCAATCTTTCCTAGCATCAGGGTATTTTCCAGTGACAATATGTGGTCCCCTGGAGAAAGGAATGCCAAACCACTACAGTATTCTTGCCTTGAGAACCCCATGAACAGTATGAGAAGAGGTGGTAGGAACACATATCCTTCCTTCTCCAGATCTATATGCCAATTCTTATGAGATTCAAAATGAAGTGGAAATGAGCATGTATGAAAGTATGTAGGTATCCAGTGGTCATTCTCACAAGAATAGAAAAGTATCCATCTATTTTATCAACCAAGTCTAATAATGCACACCAATGATGGCTCTGGGCATGTCTGTAACAAAAGACAATCCAGGAGATATATACACTGCAGCTCTAAGTAAGTCTGAAACAAAAGGCCAAAGGTACCCTAATTTTTACATACATATGTATGTTCAGTCATGTCCTACTCTTTGCGATACTACAGACTATAGCCCACAAGACTCCTCTCTCCATGGAATTTCCCAGGCAAGAATACTGGAGTGGATTGTCATTTTCTCCTCCAGGGGATTTTCCCAATCCAGGGATCAAACCCACATCTCCTGCATCTCCTGCATTGGTGGGCAGATTCTTTACCACTGTGCTACTTGGGAAGCCAAATTTTTATAGTATTTAGGCATAAAAACACTTAAATCCAGCCTGGAGGAAAATGTTACCATATTTCCTCATATATTCACAGAATTTCAGGGTCTCTCCAAAGTGAACTCTGAAGCCCATGGAAATAGCTATTGATTAGACAAAACTTCACTTTTCCATCAAGTTGCTAGAACTTGACGACTGTACATATAAAACTCAACATTCAGAAAACTAAGATCATGGCATTCACCTCATGGCAAAATAGATGGGAAAATAATGGAAATGGTGGCAGACTTTATTTTCTTGGGCTGCAAAAAGTACTGCAGGCAGCAACCACAGCCACTAAATTAAAAGATGCTAGATCCTTGGGAGAAAAGCTATGACAAAGTTAGATAGCATATTAAAAAGCAGAGACATCAGTCTGTCAGCAAAGATCTGTATAATCAAATCTATGTTTTTTTCAGTAGTCATGTATGGATGTAAGAGTTGGCTATATAGAAGGCTGAGCACCAAAGAATTAATCCCTATGAGCTGTGGTGTTGGAGAAGACTCTTGAGAGTCCCTTGGACTGCAAGGAAATCAACCCTGAATATTAGGACTGATGCTAAAACTGAAGCTCCACTACTTTGGCCACCTGACGTGAATAGATGACTCAATGGAAAAGATCCTCATGCTGGGAAGAACAGAAGGCAGAGCAAGGAGATGACAGAGGATCAGATGGTTGGATGGCATCACCGACTCAATGGACATGAGATGGAGCAAGCTCCAGGAGATGGTGAAGGACAGGGAAGCCTGGTGTGTTGCGTGTAATGGGGTCGCAAAGAGTTGGACACAACTAAGCAACTGAACTGAACTGAATGTATCAAATGATACTAATAAATAGGTTACCTCTGGTAAATGTATTTCATTTACTTCAAGTACAATCTCAAGAAACCTTTGAACTACCCAAGTGTCTATTTCTCAACAAAATGGTGTTTAAAAGTTAAATTCTGAAGTTAAAAGTTTTGTTTTTCTACTTTCTGCATTTTTTTTCCAATTGTACCTGTTGATATTTGGAGCATTTTTCCTAACTGAGTGGACGGGTGAAAGAAGGTACTTGTTTTATCTAGTTTTAGATATTCCTAAATCTCCCTGGGATTCTGTTTTTAAAATTGTCATTTAGAAAGGGCAAGGGTACCCAAATTTGAAAGAAATAAAAGTGAATGAGTACTTTTATACTTATCACAAGAATGGCAAGTGGTAGCAAGCTGGAAGAACCCCTGTCACCAAGTAAAGCTGAAGCTCTGCCCTCTTCCTAATAATCCTCTAACAATCAGTCCTGTCTAATACATCAGTTGGGGTCTTGTTCTCTGTCCTTCCAAGCCCTCTTGAAGTCCTTCAACACTGATACCCAATTTCAAAATTCAGATCCAAGTAAGAGCTGACTGGAATTTTCCAACACGTTTTCAGTGCTCACATTTGCTAATCATGACAACAGGACTTCTTGGGGGAGTGAGGGAGGGTAACTTCTTCAGAGAAATCTAAAACTTAATCTGCCTCAAAAATAAAAGGGTGGGGCTTCCCCTGGTGGTCCAGTGGATAAGGACACCGCCTTGCAGTACAAGGGGCGCCGGTTCGATCCCTGGCCTGGGAAGACCTCACGTGCCGCGGAGCGGCTAGACTGATGTGTCCAATCAACGAGCCAGAGCCCTGAGCGCATGCAACCAGAGCCGGCGCTCTGCGACAACAGAGGCCACCACGATGGGAGGCCCACAGGAGCCAAAGAACAAAGATGGATGAAAACAGAGAAATGAAAGACCAATAGAAATGGCCCGTCCGCTCCCCTCCCTCCCCAACCTGACCCTCGCCCAAAAATAAATAAATAAATAAATCTTTAAAAAAAAAAAAATGAAAGGGTGTATATATGTGTGTTATAGAGAAAAGGGATATTTTTTTTTACTTTGACATGAACTCTGATCATTTTAACTAGATAGATCCTAAATATAAACTATGATAGAAAAAAAGCATTTTTATTAAAAACAATATTAAGTAAGAAAGATCTGCTGGTTTGATGCTTTTTACCCTGGGTTTGAGTGTCTATTTCTCAACAAAATGGTGTTTAAAAGTTAAATTCTGAAGTTAAAAGTTTTGTTTTTCTACTTTCTGCATTTTTTTTCCAATTGTACCTGTTGATATTTGGAGCATTTTTCCTAACTGAGTGGACGGGTGAAAGAAGGTACTTGTTTTATCTAGTTTTAGATATTCCTAAATCTCCCTGGGATTCTGTTTTTAAAATTGTCATTTAGAAAGGGCAAGGGTACCCAAATTTGAAAGAAATAAAAGTGAATGAGTACTTTTATACTTATCACAAGAATGGCAAGTGGTAGCAAGCTGGAAGAACCCCTGTCACCAAGTAAAGCTGAAGCTCTGCCCTCTTCCTAATAATCCTCTAACAATCAGTCCTGTCTAATACATCAGTTGGGGTCTTGTTCTCTGTCCTTCCAAGCCCTCTTGAAGTCCTTCAACACTGATACCCAATTTCAAAATTCAGATCCAAGTAAGAGCTGACTGGAATTTTCCAACACGTTTTCAGTGCTCACATTTGCTAATCATGACAACAGGACTTCTTGGGGGAGTGAGGGAGGGTAACTTCTTCAGAGAAATCTAAAACTTAATCTGCCTCAAAAATAAAAGGGTGGGGCTTCCCCTGGTGGTCCAGTGGATAAGGACACCGCCTTGCAGTACAAGGGGCGCCGGTTCGATCCCTGGCCTGGGAAGACCTCACGTGCCGCGGAGCGGCTAGACTGATGTGTCCAATCAACGAGCCAGAGCCCTGAGCGCATGCAACCAGAGCCGGCGCTCTGCGACAACAGAGGCCACCACGATGGGAGGCCCACAGGAGCCAAAGAACAAAGATGGATGAAAACAGAGAAATGAAAGACCAATAGAAATGGCCCGTCCGCTCCCCTCCCTCCCCAACCTGACCCTCGCCCAAAAATAAATAAATAAATAAATCTTTAAAAAAAAAAAAATGAAAGGGTGTATATATGTGTGTGTTATAGAGAAAAGGGATATTTTTTTTTACTTTGACATGAACTCTGATCATTTTAACTAGATAGATCCTAAATATAAACTATGATAGAAAAATTAAATAGCATTTTTATTAAAAACAATATTAAGTAAGAAAGATCTGCTGGTTTTTTTGCCTTTCATGCGTTACCCTTTGATTTACTCCTGAATGGGTTTGGGAGATGGAATTATTCATAATCATATTGATTGACTATGTGATATACAACATTAAATGAACAAAATGCATGAACTGTTATAAAATAAAGCATCTGAAAAAGACTGTGAAAATCAAGCTATGAGTTTCCTTAATAAGCCTCCTGAAAGGTGAAAAGATCTGATCCTCTACAATGGCTGGTTTAACATGATTTTGATCAACATTTAATCTTCTGAAGTAATAAAAGCAGAAGCCCTTCTGGGGAAAGCTTTCTAGAATTAAAGCAAATACTTATTAAATCTTCAAAGTTGCCAAATAGTACATTCAATTGAGCACTGTGCTGGGCTTAGTTGCTCACTAGTCATGTCTGACTCTTTCCAACCCATGGACTGCAGCCCACTAGGCTCCTCTGTTCATGAGGATTCTCCAGGCAAGAATATTAGAGTGGGTTGCCATGCCCTCCTCCAGCGGATCTTCCCAACCCAGAGATCAAACCCAGGTCTCCCGCACTGTGGGCGAATTATTTACCATCTGAGCCATGACGGAAGTCCAAGAATACTGAAGTGGGCAGCCGACCCCTCCTCCAAGGGTGACTGAGCAATAAGAAGGCAAAAATAACAGCTTAATTAGGTAATACCGAGGCAGAGTGGCTATGAAAAAGCTGGAGGATAAATACATACAATCACACATATTATTATAAATCATGTCTCATGTTGCTAAATAGTTCCTTAATTTCATTCATTCCAAATTTAATCAGCTTATTGAACTTTTATTTGATGCAAGGCACTGGCCTAGGAAAAATCAACATATACATTGGTATGTCTTACAGATGAACTAGTCTTAATCTGAGGTAAGAGGAAGAGAAATGATGACTGGAGAGACAACAGCCCCCTCGCAAAAAAAAAAAAAACCAGGCTATCCCATTAGCTGGATGAAATTCTACAGGCTTGAAACAGTGGAGGAATTAAAGCTCCAATGGAAACTTTCCTTTTATTTCTCCACCACCTTGGGAACATGTCTGTTTTCAGAGTGAGGTCTCTCAAAATGATAGCAGGCTAGCCGGTGCAGTTCTTCAGATAATGGAAGCTTGCCTGGCTAACCAGGCATCCCGTCCATCAACTCTGGATCCACATATCTTCCAAATTACAATCAGAGACTCAGGTTCACACCCTGAAACCAATCCATCATTCTCATCTCCTGCCTTACAAATAAATTAAAGGGACAGGTGAAGGGAGTGTATAACTCAAACCATGTGGATCTCAACAAAGAGGTCCCACTTACTATCACTGAAGAGTCATACTGGCATTAGACCAAGGTTTTACTATCAAAAGATAATAGAAATGTTACCCGCCAAAAGTCAGTAAATCCAGAAAGTCTTAATTATTCACACGGCAAAACATTAATACTTAGGTCTTATTTAAATGTACATCTCAGAAATGAATAGCTATCTCAGAATCACACTGCTTGGGTGTATGACAGAAAAAAATACCTGTGTAACATCAGAGCTATCTTACTTTATACCCAGAAAAACAAGGTCAAACTCTTAGATACACCAAAGTACTACCTGAGCTTCTTTTAATAATAACAGTTGATACTTTAGTGACTTTCTGCTAAATAACACATTGTTGGAGAAACAAAGTCATACTATCAACACCTTAAGTGATAAACTCTGCTATGATTACAGAAGCACAAAAACGATCTATGGGTAGGTCCATTATCACAGAGTGAAATATTCAGAAGCTGTTAAGAATCATTATATATACACATAGGTTCACGTATAGGAGCATGAAAACTGTTTAAAATGTATACTGTTAAGGAAACGATCTATGGGTAGGTCCATTATCACAGAGTGAAATATTCAGAAGCTGTTAAGAATTATTATATATACACATAGGTTCACATATAGGAGCATGAAAACTGTTTAAAATGTATACTGTTAAGGAAAAAAACAATCATACAACAAGCAATTTTTATTACATGATCCCAGCTATTCCTATGTTTAAAATGGCATAGAAAATGACCTGGATATACTTTTAAGTTCTTAAATAAATTACACGCAAAGCTTTCAGAATTATGTCTGATACACAGTAAATACTATGAAAGAATTTCTGCTATTATTTTGCACAGCAATTGGTCCTGACTGTGAGATTATGAGTATTGCACCCTTTTTTTTTAACCTATGTCTGTTTTCAGAGTGAGGTCTCTCAAAATGATAGCAGGCTAGCCGGTGAAAGGGGCTTGCCTGGCTAACCAGGCATCCGTCCATCAACTCTGGATCCACATATCTTCCAAATTACAATCAGAGACTCAGGTTCACACCCTGAAACCAATCCATCATTCTCATCTCCTGCCTTACAAATAAATTAAAGGGACAGGTGAAGGGAGTGTATAACTCAAACCATGTGGATCTCAACAAAGAGGTCCCACTTACTATCACTGAAGAGTCATACTGGCATTAGACCAAGGTTTTACTATCAAAAGATAATAGAAATGTTACCCGCCAAAAGTCAGTAAATCCAGAAAGTCTTAATTATTCACACGGCAAAACATTAATACTTAGGTCTTATTTAAATGTACATCTCAGAAATGAATAGCTATCTCAGAATCACACTGCTTGGGTGTATGACAGAAAAAAATACCTGTGTAACATCAGAGCTATCTTACTTTATACCCAGAAAAACAAGGTCAAACTCTTAGATACACCAAAGTACTACCTGAGCTTCTTTTAATAATAACAGTTGATACTTTAGTGACTTTCTGCTAAATAACACATTGTTGGAGAAACAAAGTCATACTATCAACACCTTAAGTGATAAACTCTGCTATGATTACAGAAGCACAAAAACGATCTATGGGTAGGTCCATTATCACAGAGTGAAATATTCAGAAGCTGTTAAGAATCATTATATATACACATAGGTTCACGTATAGGAGCATGAAAACTGTTTAAAATGTATACTGTTAAGGAAACGATCTATGGGTAGGTCCATTATCACAGAGTGAAATATTCAGAAGCTGTTAAGAATTATTATATATACACATAGGTTCACATATAGGAGCATGAAAACTGTTTAAAATGTATACTGTTAAGGAAAAAAACAATCATACAACAAGCAATTTTTATTACATGATCCCAGCTATTCCTATGTTTAAAATGGCATAGAAAATGACCTGGATATACTTTTAAGTTCTTAAATAAATTACACGCAAAGCTTTCAGAATTATGTCTGATACACAGTAAATACTATGAAAGAATTTCTGCTATTATTTTGCACAGCAATTGGTCCTGACTGTGAGATTATGAGTATTGCACCCTTTTTCTTTAACCTATGCATATTTTCTTTTTCTCCTTAATTCAACTACAATCATTCTATAAAAAAAAAAAAAAAAAAAAAAACATTTACAATGAAGTGCATAGGGTTTTGGTTGGTTTTTTTTTCCCAAGTGGGACCTTGGTTTCCCAACCAGGGATCAAGCCTGACCCCCGCTATAAGTAACAAAGTCTTAACCACTAGACCGCCAAGGAAGTCCCAAAGACATCTATCCTTAAATATTCTTTATGGAAATCATGATTTTTCACATCTTATAATCACAATCCAGGAAAACTAACTGATATTATAAACCCTTTATAGAACTGGTATGTGTAATCAGTTTCATTCATTGGCACATAAAGTTCAATAAGAAAAAATCTCAGACTTAAAGGTACATAGGAAAGAGAAGAAACAAACACGACAGTTTTAGACATCTGTGTATTCTATGCTGCACTATGCAAGACATTAATTTCCAAAGCTCCTGACCTCCATCCAAGAGTCCACGCGTAAATGAGCCATTATCATTCAACACCGCCTCCCCACACAGAAAGCCACAGGAGCCACTGCCACTCACTCAACGGTTATTTAATAACAGCATTTCACATTCACAAGATCACTTACGAGGTGCCTCAAACCCTGCTAACAGCTTCATGCTTCATCACATGCAATCCTCCCAACAGCTTTACAAGAGACGTGTTCTTCACAATCTTTAGAGCAGAGAACGATGAGGTACAGAGAGGTTAAGTAATGTATCCAAGGTTGCGCAGCTCATAAGTAGAGCTGGAATGTTAACCTAGGCAGAAGCTTGGCCCTAGCATCAAGTTCCTCGCTGAGCATCTGCTCGGTGCAAAATGTTAGGCCCATGAACACGATTGCCCTGTGAAGGCCAGGGTCTTGAACAATTACTCTCAGTCAGTCCTCTTCCCATTCTCAGTCCGAGCCCCCACTTCAGGCACCACAGCCAGTATAACTGCATTTATCCCCACTACCAACAGAACTCCTGAGTACCCGAGGAGAAACGTGTTCCTCAAGTTCTGATTCAAGGAACTGAAATGTATTCCTCAAGTTCTGATTTGGGAGTTCCTCAGAAATGGCTGGCCTGCTAAATTCTATTGATAGATCAATGTCACACTAAGTTTTTTCAATGGTTATTCTGGAAATTTAACACCATTTTATCACAGTTTTGAACGAACAGTTCATTGCTTTATACCAACAATTTACTTTTAAATTATCAAAGAAGAAAACTGAATTTGGTGATACATGGAACCACCACTATAATCAGGATATGGAATAAAAATACACTTTTTTTTTTTTTGGCCACTTCTATTGATCTTTCTTTTATTTATCTTTGTTCTTCAACCTGTGTGGGCCTCCCATCGCAGTGGCCTCTCTTGCTGCATAGCACTGGCTCTGGGCACATGCACTCCAGAGCTCCGGCTTGGTAGTTAGACATATCGGTTCAGCCGCTCTGCAGCACGTGGGATCTTCCCAGGCCAGGAATCGAACCCGCGCCCCTTGCAGTGCAAGGTTGTGTCCTTACCCACTGGATCACCAGGAAAACCCCCAAAATACACTTTTAATAAAAAACAAAAACTGGGGCTTCCCTGGTGGTCCAGTGAGTAAAGAGTCCATCTTGCAGTACAAGGGGCACCAGTTCGATCCCTGGCTCCAGAAGATCCCATGTGCCGCAGAGAGGCCGGACCAGTGTGTCCAATAACAGGCAGCGCTCTGGAGCTCATGTGCCCAGAGCCAGTGCTCTGCAACAGAGAGGCCACTGCAATGGGAGGCCCACAGAGGCCGGAGAATACAGATGGATGAAAAATAAATAAATAAAAAATCAATAAAAGAGGTCAAAATTAAAAAAAATGAAAACAAAAACTGGCTCATAAATGGATTTAAAGATAACCCCCCTCCTCCCATTATATTAAGGACTTCCCATTCCGTGTCTTCCAACTGAGTAGGTTCTCCTCCATTCCCAGGAAAAATGCATTGGATTTAGAAACAGAAAAATTTGGTATATGTTCGCAAAACACATTTTTATACCTATGGCAATTTTATCTTTGTGTGTGTCTATGTGTCTATTAGTTGCTCAGTTGTATCTGACTCTTTGTGACCCTGTAGACTACAGTCCACCAGGCTCTTCTGTCCATGAATTTCTTCAGGCAAGAATACTGGAATAGGTAGCCATTTCCTTCTCCAAGGGATCTTTCCGACCAAGGGATCAAAACCTGGTCTCATGCACTGCAGGCAAATTCTTTACTGTCTGAGGCACCAGAGAAGCCACAATTTCATCTCTACGGATATTTAAAAGCTGTCACTTTATGGAGGCTTTACCAAAACAGTTGCAATTCTTTTCCGTGGCAATGTTTTGACAAGTGTGGAAATTATTAAATTAAGCACACATTTTCCACACCACACACGACAGAACACTGCTTAGCCACAGAGGAGGGCTGGGTGGAGGTCTATCAGTGTAAGACAATCAAGTGCATGTTTACACAGTATCTAAAGACATTTGTAAATGCATTTGATATTCATAAAACTGTAACCAGAAGTTCCTTGTATTGAAACAAAACAAACAAAAGTAAACAACATCGACTCCAACAGACTGACAGGGTAGTTGCAAACCTTAGTACAAGCTCAAGCTCTCACAGGGCTTTACAGATACCCCCTGAGATTTCCCTCACTCCCAAAATTTATTTGGCACAGGGTCAAAGAATGCCCAGGCATTTCCCAGGAAACTTAGTGGTAAAGGATCCACCTGCCAATGCCAGAGGCAGGAGACATGATTTCGATTCCTGGAACAGGAAGATCACCTGAAGCAAGGAAATAGCTGCCCGCTCCAATACTCTTGCCTGGGAAATCCCATGGGCAGAGGAATCTGCCGGGCTACAGTCCATGGGGTCGCAAAGAGTCAGACACGATTGAACACGTGTACACCCTCATGCAAAGAACGGCCAAGGAGCCACTTTCAGATCCTAATACTTTCTAACTGTTTTAACCACAAAGCTAGTCTTTATGGCTGATATTCTGTGCTCATTGAAAAAAAATCTCAACACAGGTCAAATACTACTTTGGGGATGGAAAAAGTTACTTTAACATTACTAATGTGATAGAAAATAAAAGGGGAATATTCAAGGGCGCTCAAACGTTTCCTTAGGCTCCCCGTGTCTTCCAATTTTCCTCCATTCCCAGGAAAAATGCATTGGATTTAGAAACAGAAAATTTGGTATATGTTCGCAAAACACATTTTTATACCTATGGCAATTTTATCTTTGTGTGTGTCTATGTGTCTATTAGTTGCTCAGTTGTATCTGACTCTTTGTGACCCTGTAGACTACAGTCCACCAGGCTCTTCTGTCCATGAATTTCTTCAGGCAAGAATACTGGAATAGGTAGCCATTTCCTTCTCCAAGGGATCTTTCCGACCAAGGGATCAAAACCTGGTCTCATGCACTGCAGGCAAATTCTTTACTGTCTGAGGCACCAGAGAAGCCACAATTTCATCTCTACGGATATTTAAAAGCTGTCACTTTATGGAGGCTTTACCAAAACAGTTGCAATTCTTTTCCGTGGCAATGTTTTGACAAGTGTGGAAATTATTAAATTAAGCACACATTTTCCACACCACACACGACAGAACACTGCTTAGCCACAGAGGAGGGCTGGGTGGAGGTCTATCAGTGTAAGACAATCAAGTGCATGTTTACACAGTATCTAAAGACATTTGTAAATGCATTTGATATTCATAAAACTGTAACCAGAAGTTCCTTGTATTGAAACAAAACAAACAAAAGTAAACAACATCGACTCCAACAGACTGACAGGGTAGTTGCAAACCTTAGTACAAGCTCAAGCTCTCACAGGGCTTTACAGATACCCCCTGAGATTTCCCTCACTCCCAAAATTTATTTGGCACAGGGTCAAAGAATGCCCAGGCATTTCCCAGGAAACTTAGTGGTAAAGGATCCACCTGCCAATGCCAGAGGCAGGAGACATGATTTCGATTCCTGGAACAGGAAGATCACCTGAAGCAAGGAAATAGCTGCCCGCTCCAATACTCTTGCCTGGGAAATCCCATGGGCAGAGGAATCTGCCGGGCTACAGTCCATGGGGTCGCAAAGAGTCAGACACGATTGAACACGTGTACACCCTCATGCAAAGAACGGCCAAGGAGCCACTTTCAGATCCTAATACTTTCTAACTGTTTTAACCACAAAGCTAGTCTTTATGGCTGATATTCTGTGCTCATTGAAAAAAAATCTCAACACAGGTCAAATACTACTTTGGGGATGGAAAAAGTTACTTTAACATTACTAATGTGATAGAAAATAAAAGGGGAATATTCAAGGGCCTCAAACGTTTCCTCCATACCGTCCAGGACGATTAGATACCTGAAGTTCCCATGATTAAAAATGTATTACGACAAGTTGAGACCGCACTTCTAGAAGTCTCTACCTAAAGCACCCATGCTACTAGTAGGCAACTGTCACCTCTTAAATGAAGTCACTGTGTCAAAACTCGGCCTGAATGAGTTTGCCAAATTGTTCTATGGCAAGACAGAAAGCTAAGAAGAGGATTCCTGCTGCCACAGACAGGTTGTGATTTGGATTGAGAGAGGGATAGTGGAGCCAAGTGCTAGCATCCCGCAAGCCTGAAAAAGAGGCAGGATGAGGTGGGGCAGCGAAGCAACAAGAACGTGCCACAAGGGAAGTGGGTTTCTAAAAGGAGTGCAAAGAAAGAAAGAATAGCAAAAGGCCCAGAGACAATTCAAAGACCTCACTAAGACTAGCCTTATCTGCATAACCTTTGCTGGGGCACCGGAGGCATGCCCCTTCCTGCCACGTTCTAAGTACTCTTCCCACCACAACCTCATTTTTTTTTTTTTAATGAAATAGGTCAGCTTGACAAAGGGCAAATGCCTGAGCTGAAACAAATTTCCCGAGGGTTAGCCAGAGGAAGTTTCATTAGAAGACTAAAACCATGAGCCAGCACAAACAGGATAGATAAAAGTGTGGGAGAGAAGAAACATGAGAAGGACAAAGAATAAAGGGTGTACCACTGTTATTATTCTGTTATGGATGACACAGAGCAGGAAGTCCACAGGAATTCTGCTTATTAATACCTGAGCCTCCTGCAAGGCCCAGCTACGCACATGAATCCATTCCCATGCTCGCGCTCAGTCTTGTCTGACCCTTTGCCACCCCGTGGATCAGAGCCCACCAGGCTCCTCTGTCCCCAGGGATTCTCCAGGCAAGAATACTGGCGTGGGCAGCCATTTCCTTCTTCAGTATCCATACTTTGCTTCTTCAGTATCCATACTGGTTAGCACAAACTACAAGAGTAAGTAGGAAGTGAGGCCTGAAGACCGTCAAGTGCTGAGGGCAAGATTAGCTTTACAGATCTCAGTTCAGAGGTCACCATCCTTTAAGAATTCCTACTGTTCACATAAGGACAGGTGAAATCAGATCAAAATTGGCCTTTTCTACTTGATCCTCACCCCCAGCTAAAGGGGATTCCAAGGCAGTTCCCACAACCATACACTTTACGAAAGGCCATTCACTCTCCCTCACTCATCTGTTCATAAAACACTGGAGAAGGGTGCCCCTATCTAGTACCTGGTATTAGATCACGGGTCCAGAGGAGGTGAACAAGGCCTAGTCTGTGTGATGGAGCATCTCCAAGGCTAATATAAGAGACAGACATAAAACAACAACAGGAGAATGTGGTAGACACTATAATAGAACTATGTCCACACTCAATGCTACAGGATTATAGAGGAGTAACTAAAGCTTTAAAGAAGCAGTAATGTCTGCATTTTTTAATTGGGAGTTTCTTGGGAACCAAAGAAAAGGGACAGAAAACCCAGGAAAAGGGAAGGGCGTATGCAAAGTTAAGGCAATTTGAAAGAAATCATTATGTTCAAGGCAGGCATGGCAAGTGTCTGTGGTTAAATTATGGTGTATGCAAAAGGGATTGTCAGGAAATGAAAGTAAATAGATTGTGTTGTTTAATAAAGTGTATAGTGTAAAATAATAAAGAGGTAATATGGGGCTTGCCCAGTAGCTCGGATGGTAAAGAATCTGCCTGAGATGAGGAAGACCTGTGTTCAATCCCCGGGTTAGGAAGATCCCTTGGCAAAGAGAATGGCTACCCATTCCAGTATTCTGGCCTGAAGACTTCCATGGACAGAGGAGTCTGGAGGGTTACAGTCTAGGGCAACACAAAGAGTTGGACACAACTAAGCAACTAACACTTTAACATGTTAGAGATAATACAGCTCTTTATAACTCCCCATAGGTAAGGGGAATCAGCAACGCTTTAGGGTAGGAAAATGATAAATAGATGTGTACTAAAGAAAGAAACAGGTAACAAAGAAAATTATTAATTCTATGAATCTAAGTAGAAAGCAGATGACCTCCAATTCTTACCCCCCAAAAATCAGTGGGCCATCTGCCTTCATCACACAGATATATTTGGGAAACTTATGTTTGTTGACCCATCTCAAACTCACATCTAAAATACCCAACTGACAATTAATTTTTTTATTTATGACTTCTGCCTGATAAATTTCATTCTTTTTAAAGGAAGAATGTATTCTTCTTCTCTGTCCACTACTCAACATTCTTCATAAACTAAATATTCAATAAGTACTCACTAATTTATTACAGGGCATAATAGTTATTCTCTAGGATCTATTCATATATTGGTTTTATGCTTTGTGATTTGGTTTCTGTCTATTCTATTGATTCTCCTATGTTCTCTGATTCTATTTCTAGTCTATTTCTACAGACTATTAGAGAAATGTAAGGTCAAGTAGGTAAGTGTTTGCACAAGTACATTTCAAGCATGCCTCTCCTCTTTCCTTTTGGCTGCAGCTCATGGAGATGTGGCATCCTATCTTAGGCAAATCAGTACTTGGGCGCCACACTGATACCATTACATATATTTCTTATGTTCTGTAGTAATTTAGTGTGAAAGCTGAAGTCTCTAAGAAACTCTTTAGCAGATCACATAGGATATATCTGAAATTCCACCAATATTTTTTTCTAACAGTTAGAGCTGCTATAAGTAAAAGGACTCTAATGGAATTTTTGAGATTATTCCTGAAAAAGCTGCTTTTAGCCGACTGGAGCTTCTCTAAGGTACAATAAAGAAAAATTTGGGGGGGGCTTGCCCAGTAGCTCGGATGGTAAAGAATCTGCCTGAGATGAGGAAGACCTGTGTTCAATCCCCGGGTTAGGAAGATCCCTTGGCAAAGAGAATGGCTACCCATTCCAGTATTCTGGCCTGAAGACTTCCATGGACAGAGGAGTCTGGAGGGTTACAGTCTAGGGCAACACAAAGAGTTGGACACAACTAAGCAACTAACACTTTAACATGTTAGAGATAATACAGCTCTTTATAACTCCCCATAGGTAAGGGGAATCAGCAACGCTTTAGGGTAGGAAAATGATAAATAGATGTGTACTAAAGAAAGAAACAGGTAACAAAGAAAATTATTAATTCTATGAATCTAAGTAGAAAGCAGATGACCTCCAATTCTTACCCCCCAAAAATCAGTGGGCCATCTGCCTTCATCACACAGATATATTTGGGAAACTTATGTTTGTTGACCCATCTCAAACTCACATCTAAAATACCCAACTGACAATTAATTTTTTTATTTATGACTTCTGCCTGATAAATTTCATTCTTTTTAAAGGAAGAATGTATTCTTCTTCTCTGTCCACTACTCAACATTCTTCATAAACTAAATATTCAATAAGTACTCACTAATTTATTACAGGGCATAATAGTTATTCTCTAGGATCTATTCATATATTGGTTTTATGCTTTGTGATTTGGTTTCTGTCTATTCTATTGATTCTCCTATGTTCTCTGATTCTATTTCTAGTCTATTTCTACAGACTATTAGAGAAATGTAAGGTCAAGTAGGTAAGTGTTTGCACAAGTACATTTCAAGCATGCCTCTCCTCTTTCCTTTTGGCTGCAGCTCATGGAGATGTGGCATCCTATCTTAGGCAAATCAGTACTTGGGCGCCACACTGATACCATTACATATATTTCTTATGTTCTGTAGTAATTTAGTGTGAAAGCTGAAGTCTCTAAGAAACTCTTTAGCAGATCACATAGGATATATCTGAAATTCCACCAATATTTTTTTCTAACAGTTAGAGCTGCTATAAGTAAAAGGACTCTAATGGAATTTTTGAGATTATTCCTGAAAAAGCTGCTTTTAGCCGACTGGTCAGCTTCTCTAAGGTACAATAAAGAAAAATTTCATGGGAGCAATGGCCTTTTATAACCACAGCATTGCTTTAAAATGATCATTATTACATTTCTGTACAAACCTGTTACCATTCTTAAGAGTTGCCACTCGGTTTGGTTAGAACTGAGCACTAATCAGCTGTTGAAATCTAAACTGATTATTTCTGAAGTGTCAACAGATGCACAAGTTCCCGAGTTGAAACAAGAACATGTGTCTGTTTTTTCTAAACAGGCTGAAGGAATACGAGGGGCACAGAAGGGTAGAGAGAAAATATTCGGTCTCAGAAAATGCAGGGTGAAAATGCTGCACGTGGTTTTATTAAAGGTCCCAAACAAACTAACCAAGAAGAAAAGGAAAAGGAACAAAGGCAGGCAGAGAACAGGAAAAAGTGAGAGAGAAAAAAAGTAAAGAGCTTTTGCCTGCTGCATTAAAACAATGTGATATATTTTTCCATTTTTGACTTTTTTCTTGAAAAGGGCAACTTCTACCTTTTCTTCCCCTGATCCCCTGGAAACTTGAGAGACAGAGTCAGGTATATTTGTCTTGTATCATCACAGGAAAATAAGAGACATGTTACTGTCTGATTAGTAACGTGCTATAATGCTTTAGCTCCTTGGAGCAAACGCTGCCTTTCTTCCAAAGCAGTCCTTTCCAGTTTCCTGCATAGATATTATTTGATAGCGTTTCCTAAACTTGCCTGATCATCAGAATCACACATTCATAGATTCCTCCCTTGCTCATTCTGATTGAGTACACCTGTAGTGAGGTGTGGGCCTCTAGTTTTACAAGCACCCCAGATGGTTCTTGTGATCCAACAAGTTTGGGAGACCAGGCTGTATGACACAACAATGTTAAAATAACTTGGAAAAGAGGATTATCCTTTCCTGAGAATTTTACAATGCTCCTTGCCATGACAGCAGACCCAATGGTGCTACGTGACCTGGCTGAAGCACCCGTAACAAACCTGCAGTGGCATAGTTAACAAATTTCCTGAACATATATCCAATCATTTCTCAGCTAGGGAATCCCCTAATTAGATAACTCTTCAAAATAAAGCAAAAACGTTTCCGAGAAAGCCTCACCTGGCTAATCAGGAGAAATTCCCAGGGCTAGATTTTGCCCTTGTGTATCTCTGAAGTGAGGGTCAGCTTCTCCCCAAATGCTCACACAACAATAGAGCCAGCTAATTTCCCTGTCAAATGTGAGTGAGTCACCATCCTAACGATTTAGATTGCTAAGGTACACATCTTCAAATATATGCTTCCCGACACAATTCCATATCCAATTACACGAGTAAATTCAATAAAGGCACGGTAGAACTGCCACTCCAGCAGGGGAGAACATAGGAAGCCATGAGCCAATTTAAATATTGCTAATGCCCGTTGGAGGAACAACTGTGGGTGCCTAGAACCCCTGTCAGGAAACTCCATCTTATCTTTTTCACCCAGGAATCTTTCATAAGAAATCTCAGCTGGAAAGTTTTGGTAAGTTTCCACGTGGTAAGTAAAATGAGTGTCTGAAAGATGATCCCATTCTTTTTTTACTTGAGTTTTGCAACATCTCTCTATACGCCCTTCCCTTTTAAGTCTTAAAACAACAAGTTTTAGGGGAAACTATAATGCTAAAAAGTCAAAATTTTGCATTCCATTTGAACTGGAAATGTAATCAGTGAATTTCTGACTTCAAAATGTGCTCAGGCAACATAGTGCTTAAATAGAATATAATTTGAACTGTTGAAAGACTTAAGTTATTTAAGAGTAAAATAACTTACTTTTGATTTTATTAAGATGTAACTTACTGAGAATAAAGTCAGGATTCTTGTTTTGTTTTTTGTTGCTTAACCATACGTAAATGGTTCACTTTGGCAGAGATGGAAAAAGACAGGCTATATATGCTAACTATGGCATTATTCCTCAGAATAAATTATGACAGTCTTTTAAACACAGGGCCAATTCAAAACTCTAAAAACCCACAATGAAAACCTAGGATTACAAGCACTAACATAGAACAAAGCATCTAAAATTCCCCTGAGACGTTTAGTTTGTGTCTTAGTAAAAGGCAATGACATTCCAGAGAGGCAGATGAGGGCTCAATATAAAGAAGGCTTTCTAAGAATCAGAGCTGACCAACAATACCACAGCTTCTCTCACAGAGAAGTGGTCAAGCAAAATCCCAGAGACCACCTGTCACGCGTGTTGCCAAGAATATTCTTGCTTTGTTTAGGAAGTTGTTCTAAATGACCTCCGGGGTCACTTCCAAGTATAGTGTTTGATGCATCAAGGTTATTTTCAGTGGTGAAATACATGACATGGGTGTACACACACACACACACACACACACACACACACACACACTTGCAGCCCCAGAGGAGATCTTAGAAGACTGATATTTTTAAATGTGATTTTACAGGCAAAAAACAAAGACTGGGTCATCTTATCCTCAAACCACCGTTCTGCAGAAGAGAGAAAGGGAAAAAGGTTCAAGTTTATTCCATCTCAGAATGCCCTTTGAGTCAAAGAAAAAGCCCAGGTCTTTGATGACCTCTAGCATATTCTTTAACAGGCTGCCATCTATGTAGTTCTTAGGACAGACAAATGACAGAACACATCTGTCACATTATATGTAAGTAATATATAATTGCCCATAAAAACATAGATGTCATGAAATGAACTTTCTCTGCCTTCAAGCATATTTCAGTTTCTTGTGAAAGAAACCCCTAGCAGATTCCTGAAAAAGCATCAACCAGAAAGCAAGCAAACAAAAAGAGTCCTAGATGTCAGTCTTTTTCAGGAGTAGGCTTAGCCTGTGAGTTTTTCTGGACAATTCAACTTGCTTATAAACTGACAAACTGGGAGATCTCCACCCTAGTCTTGAAAGAGGAGAGGAGAGGTCAGGTCCTATGTGGTTAACTCTTTAGCCTGTTAGATTACCTTACATACAGCATCCCCCCTTATTCAATAACTAGCACTTTCGATGTAACTAATCAAACAATTTTTAAGTAACACCTTACTTTTTTTTTTTTTTTAAGATTTATTGATTTATTTATTTTGGTGGGGGTGGGGTGGGGAGGAAGGGGAGCAGGCGGGCCACTTCTATTGGTATTTGTCCATTTTTTCATCCATCTTTGTTCTTAGGCCCGTGCAGGCCTCCCATCGCGGTGGCCTCTGCACCGGCTCTGGGCGCATGCACTCCAGAGCTCCAGTTCGGTAATTGGACACATCAGTCCAGCCGCTCCGCGGCACTTGGGATCTTCCCAGGCCAGGGATCGAACCGGCACCCCTTGCACTGCAAGGCAGTGTCCTTACCCACTGGACCACCAGGGAAGCCCCAACACCTTACTTTTCTTTCTATATTCTCTGCTTGCTACTTCTACATTTTAAATACACAATTTCTTCAAAAGGATAGCCAGGCTTCATGATGTTACAATTAAAATTCTATAAATCTCTGAAGTTTACTTAAGTGCTATGGCAAAAACCTTAGCAGAGTTTCTTATGTAATTTACCAAGATGAACCAGTGACATAAAAGCAGAAACAGGAATAAAAGCTAAATTTTCTGCTACATTTAGCATTTGAAAGTTTTTAACATCCAACAATCAGTATCTTCCATTAAATCTGCCTTGGAAGATGGACCCCCAAATAAAATCTTCTTCCTCCTAGTTTTTATAAGAGTTTTTCATTATAATTTCTCCTGCATGCTAAAGCAGAAATATTCTTCATGGAGAGAATTAAACTGGACAGATACTGCAACCAACAAACATACAAAATAATGTTTAACGTACCATAATCAAAGTATGTCAAATAACCTTAGATACAGTCTTCTGCCTGTCAGATTAACTAACATTGATAAAATTCAATGTTGTCAAAGGTGACAAGAAACAAGGGCTCACAAACATTTCACAGGCAATCTGCTCATACTTTCTTCATCAAAATGATCACTGCACATACTTCACGACAGCAATTCTACAGCCAAGTTACCCTAAGGATGTCTATGCTAGAGTAAACGACGGCCGGGACATTCACTCTAACACTATTTACATAAAAAGCAAACACCGGGACACAAACTAAACGCTCATCATTGGTGAAGGACTAAGTAAATCACCGTGTATCCTTGGGGTATAATACATAATGGAGTTAGAGACAACCAAGAACAAAGAGGTCTTGTGAAAAAAAAAAAAAATTCCCAAATGAAAAATCAAGCCGTAAGTAGGTATGCGCAGTATAATCCTATTGGTGGGCTTCACTGGTGACTTGGCAGTAAAGAATCCACCAGCCATGTAGGAGACATGGGTTCGATCCCTGGGTTGGGAAGACTCCCCTGGAAAAGGAAGAGGTAACTTACTCCTATATTTTTGCCTAGGAAATCCCATGGATAGAGAAGGCTGGTGGGTTACAGTGCCTGGGGCAGCAAAAGAGACAGACATGACATAGCAACTCAACCACAACAACTTATATGTTCTACATGAACTAACACTACCCTAAACATGCTAGAACAGACAAAAATTATGGAAGGACAATTAAAATCAGTAACATGGGGATTAGGTGGGATTACTGGGTAGTGAGTGGGGCTTTCACATTACACTTTTATCTTTCTCTACTCCATTGACTTTCTACTCTGCCCCTCGATCACTTTTATTCAGAATCTTTATTTAGACTACTCTGCAGCCTCAGACCATGGCAGAATTTTGTAACTCTGGCCACATCCCCTGTGGGATGAGGCTAACTACCCACACCCCATCGTCCCCAGCACTATCATACCATAACACCAAAGTTCCAGTTCGGAACTTACGTAATGGATGGTTTCAGAGCTGACATTTCCCCCACCACTTTTCTTCTTTCTTCACATCCTTACGTTATTTGTGCTGATTTTGGCCTCTCTTGCTCTAAAACATAGGCTGGTTTGACAGCAGCATCAGTGTTCTTTGAATCCCTGCTTTCCCCAACAGGACCTAGCAGAGTGCTTACCAGATATGAGGGATAAATGAATGTTAGATTTGCTTTTTACGAGAAGACGATAGCTTTAAGGTTCTACTTTAAAAAGAAGAACTACCACACCTTCCTGATCATGTTTATTTGGTAATAGATCACCTCTACATTACAAAAAAAAACAGCGAGGTCCTTTAAACTTACAGTCTGTCATTATTAAACAGACTAAGTAAAAGATGGAGAAAAGGAAAGCAAAACATTAAAAGCCAGTCTATATAAAATTTTAAATGGTATGAAAACATGCAGCCTTTCATTAGGTATACCATATAGTGCGTGAGAACACAGGAAAAGAAAAAGCAATCAGATTGAAGGAAAAAAAGTTATAAGAATCCCCTCATTTCCAATAGTGTGAACTACAATCTGAAAAGAAAAAAAAAACCCTAGTTTCAGGTCCAAGTACACATTTATAACAGTGAATAGGAACTACACATCAGAATGGAATGATTATTGATTTCTTAATGGATTACTGCTGCAGAAATTTACACTCACCAAAAAAACCATCAATCTTTGGGTAATAATTATAAACCTATCACAGTACATACAGCATTCTGACTGAATTGAAACTTACTGCTATCTGCCGGGAAATGACCAATTTTCTATTTCTCCAGCTCCAACCACAATACAGAACAGTGAGCAGACACTTACATCAAATGCTATTACAGGACATGGTAACAGCCACAACCTGCACCATCTGTAAATGGCTATTAGAGAGGTAAACAATCAGGTCCTGGTGGACGTTTTTCTTATTATTCATTAGCTATGAAAACTGTAAATAAAATGGACCTTAGGCGATTACACTTGTCAAAGGCTCATCATTACTGGCAGGTTGTGGTGAAGGGGTCAAGGGCAAACAGTACATTAGCTGAAGTCATGCTGTTCTGACTTTATATCCTAGTTTCAAAGCTCTCCTCAAATCGACATTAGAAATATCAAACCAATGAGCCACAGAGCTTAGGGCTCTTCCTAAACCCTCAGTGTGTTCTTAGTGTGTTTTTACTAAATACCAAGTGGAACCTCATTACAATTCAAATATTCTTTTCCCAAAAGAAAACCCCATTATGTCAGTTCTACGTAGCAGTCTTTCATCACTGGATAATTATGTGATTCAGCATTAATCAATTAAAGTTTCTAATTCTCACATTTTCCAGCTGTAGGGTTTAGATAACACCACTTCCTTCTAGATAGTTAATCCTATTCTAAACATCTTATTGATCTATACTATGCATGATAGTCATGGAATGAAGACAGTTAATCCTACCTAAATAAAAGTAATTTGCAATCGGTATGCTTGTTTTCATTTTTTTCTTTAGATTATATTACCAGGATTTTGGGTTAGATCCATCAATTTTATTTTCTAAAAATTATAACATAATTTTTCTACTCAATTAACTAACTTAACTGTACTTCCAAAATATCCAAGGAACTAAAGAAATTAATTTGATTGTTTTTATAAAGGATTCTTTTTCCTAGGTACTAAGAGACTATTAAATTACCATGATAATCAACCATAATAATTAAAATACCATTAAATATAATATAAAATCAAATAGAAAAGCTAAATAAAGTTACCATAATAAAATATATTTGTGAAACACCACAATGGATTTGTGAAGCAGTGAAACTTGCAGGTGGCAAAGTTGTTTGTTAATTTAATAGAAAAGAGTATTCTAAAGGCTATAACAATCAACTCAGGAAAATACATATATTCTCTAAAAGGCAAGAGATAATTTTAGGTTGACTTGATACTAATTATATTTCAAGTCACATCTTACACTAAGTCGCTTCTGTCATGTACGGCTCTGCAACCCTGTAGCCTGCCTGGCTCCTCTGTCCTTGGGATTCTCTAGGCAAGAATGCTGGAGTGGATTGCCCTTCCCTTCTCCAGAGAATCTTCCTGACTTGGGGCTCAAACCCATGTCTCTTCTGTCTCCTGCACTGGCAGGCAGGTTCGTCACCACTAGTGCCACCTGGGAGGCCCAAGGAATATCTTAGGAACCATATCTAATAACTATGAAAAAACATATGCAAATATTTATAACCTACAAGAACAATAGTTGTGTCAGAAAACAAAGTGCTTTATGAAGTCATTGCACTTAATCAATTTTAAAAGTTCATCTAATCTACCCATTATGTCAGTTCTACGTAGCAGTCTTTCATCACTGGATAATTATGTGATTCAGCATTAATCAATTAAAGTTTCTAATTCTCACATTTTCCAGCTGTAGGGTTTAGATAACACCACTTCCTTCTAGATAGTTAATCCTATTCTAAACATCTTATTGATCTATACTATGCATGATAGTCATGGAATGAAGACAGTTAATCCTACCTAAATAAAAGTAATTTGCAATCGGTATGCTTGTTTTCATTTTTTTCTTTAGATTATATTACCAGGATTTTGGGTTAGATCCATCAATTTTATTTTCTAAAAATTATAACATAATTTTTCTACTCAATTAACTAACTTAACTGTACTTCCAAAATATCCAAGGAACTAAAGAAATTAATTTGATTGTTTTTATAAAGGATTCTTTTTCCTAGGTACTAAGAGACTATTAAATTACCATGATAATCAACCATAATAATTAAAATACCATTAAATATAATATAAAATCAAATAGAAAAGCTAAATAAAGTTACCATAATAAAATATATTTGTGAAACACCACAATGGATTTGTGAAGCAGTGAAACTTGCAGGTGGCAAAGTTGTTTGTTAATTTAATAGAAAAGAGTATTCTAAAGGCTATAACAATCAACTCAGGAAAATACATATATTCTCTAAAAGGCAAGAGATAATTTTAGGTTGACTTGATACTAATTATATTTCAAGTCACATCTTACACTAAGTCGCTTCTGTCATGTACGGCTCTGCAACCCTGTAGCCTGCCTGGCTCCTCTGTCCTTGGGATTCTCTAGGCAAGAATGCTGGAGTGGATTGCCCTTCCCTTCTCCAGAGAATCTTCCTGACTTGGGGCTCAAACCCATGTCTCTTCTGTCTCCTGCACTGGCAGGCAGGTTCGTCACCACTAGTGCCACCTGGGAGGCCCAAGGAATATCTTAGGAACCATATCTAATAACTATGAAAAAACATATGCAAATATTTATAACCTACAAGAACAATAGTTGTGTCAGAAAACAAAGTGCTTTATGAAGTCATTGCACTTATTTCTTAAAACCTTTATGACAGGTAAGATCTACAGATGAAGGAATTTATTACAAAAAATACAAGGAACACTCACAAAGTCACACAACTGAAAAACAATCAAGTATCAGCTATTCCCTACATTTAACTGAAAGTAAGGAGCAGAACCAGAACTTGACCGCAGGTCTCTGTAACTTGAAAATCTCAACCACTTTCACTGGGCCCCATCCCAAAGCATAAGGACAGCTGCACCCACAGGGACTGCTGTGTTCCAGAGCAAACAGGTATCCAGTATTTATTGTAAATGAACAAATGAATGAAAAGAAGAAATGAACATATTATGCAAGGAAGCAACACCAGGCCAAGAGCAAAAACACAAGGTTTTAAAGCACTCTTCTACTCTCTCCTCATGTGACCCTGGGCCTCAGGGTCACAGGCATACAGCTACAATACAGACTTTGGAATAGATTGTACAGTATAAAACAGTGTGATTCTTATCCTGGTACATGCACAGGCATACACACAGAGAGAGACACGTAAACACATGCAGAATTCTATTTATGGAAGGCAAAGGACAAGAATTTAGTGAGACTTTAAGTTCATACTTATCACCTACTCTGTTCCTGGCAGAATTTTGAATGTTGGGGTTATATCAGTGACCAAGACAAATGTTCTTTCAAGCGTGTGTTGAGATACAAGACATATAAATGAATTATACCACTTCAGACACTGTTACGTATAGCAAAATAGAATATCGTAACATCACAGAATGCCTTGAGAGGGGTGCCCAGGAAAAATCTCCTCAAAGGGAAACTGAGAGCAGAAATGAGGGAGGCTTTAAGCGCTGTCTTGGGAGGCCCCCCCATTCTCTAGGCAAGAATGCTGGAGTGGATTGCCCTTCCCTTCTCCAGAGAATCTTCCTGACTTGGGGCTCAAACCCATGTCTCTTCTGTCTCCTGCACTGGCAGGCAGGTTCGTCACCACTAGTGCCACCTGGGAGGCCCAAGGAATATCTTAGGAACCATATCTAATAACTATGAAAAAACATATGCAAATATTTATAACCTACAAGAACAATAGTTGTGTCAGAAAACAAAGTGCTTTATGAAGTCATTGCACTTATTTCTTAAAACCTTTATGACAGGTAAGATCTACAGATGAAGGAATTTATTACAAAAAATACAAGGAACACTCACAAAGTCACACAACTGAAAAACAATCAAGTATCAGCTATTCCCTACATTTAACTGAAAGTAAGGAGCAGAACCAGAACTTGACCGCAGGTCTCTGTAACTTGAAAATCTCAACCACTTTCACTGGGCCCCATCCCAAAGCATAAGGACAGCTGCACCCACAGGGACTGCTGTGTTCCAGAGCAAACAGGTATCCAGTATTTATTGTAAATGAACAAATGAATGAAAAGAAGAAATGAACATATTATGCAAGGGAAGCAACACCAGGCCAAGAGCAAAAACACAAGGTTTTAAAGCACTCTTCTACTCTCTCCTCATGTGACCCTGGGCCTCAGGGTCACAGGCATACAGCTACAATACAGACTTTGGAATAGATTGTACAGTATAAAACAGTGTGATTCTTATCCTGGTACATGCACAGGCATACACACAGAGAGAGACACGTAAACACATGCAGAATTCTATTTATGGAAGGCAAAGGACAAGAATTTAGTGAGACTTTAAGTTCATACTTATCACCTACTCTGTTCCTGGCAGAATTTTGAATGTTGGGGTTATATCAGTGACCAAGACAAATGTTCTTTCAAGCGTGTGTTGAGATACAAGACATATAAATGAATTATACCACTTCAGACACTGTTACGTATAGCAAAATAGAATATCGTAACATCACAGAATGCCTTGAGAGGGGTGCCCAGGAAAAATCTCCTCAAAGGGGAAACAGCTGAGAGCAGAAATGAGGGAGGCTTTAAGCTACATTATGAAGGAAGAGTGTTCCACATCCTCAAATGGAACTGAATTTGCCAAGTCCAAGGAGAAGAAAGAGGGGAACTTACTTTAGAGTTTAGCAAAGAAGAAGAATGGAAGAAGGGGAATCAGAGGCAAGAGCCATGTCCTGTAGGATTTGGCAGACTATGGAAAGGAATTTCAACTTTATTCTTTTACTAATAGAAAAGTTTTGTGTTTAAAAAGCAATGGATGGTTAGAATCTGGTTTTGGTTTTTACCAAGTGCAGGTCTGACTATCGGGTAGATTATGGGTCAAAGAGGAAAAACAATGTCGGCAAAAAGACCAACTATAAATTTTTGTAATGTTTTAGGTTTAAAAGACTAGGACACGATGGGAGTTCAGACTAGACATGTAGGAGGGAGTATGTGAGAATCATGTAAATTCAAGATATATTTTCAAAGGACTGAATATGTAGAGTTTGAGAAGAGGAAGAATACCAAATACAGACAGGGAAGTCAAAGCGTCGGCAGAATCTAAAGAAAGAAACTGAGAAAGAGACCAAGACCTGCAGATGCAAACATTAGTGCTGCTAATAAACGAAGGTGAGTGCCAGATGTTTTCTGTCCAGTGAGGAATTGAAAGTTACTGATTATAACACTTCTAATGAAGCCTCCTTCCGTTTCTTTCTCTCAGACAGGAGCAGTAGATGTTCTCACTTTTCTACCAAAAGCTTGTAGCATTCTGACTGCAACTAACTGAACTGTTTCCTTTATCTCAGCAACCTAGAAAAGCAAAACATGGTAAAAAGATAAACTTGGACATAAATACTAATTACCAAGCCTATAGTCTCTCACAGACAGCAAAGAAATAAAACATCAAATTCAAAGCATGAGGACATTTTAAAGCCAAAGAAGAAAAAAGCTTTATGTTAAAGTGAAAAATACAGCTAATAGGCATTAATTACCAGAGATACGTCCATTAAGATATGATGATTCAGAAAATATATCAGTATCACCAAAAGGTCCATGAACTCCACCCTTGAAAAGCAAGCATCTGGGGGAATGCTGAAGCTCCCCACCATCCTGAAAAGCCACCCAAGTAGGCAATAAGGCACTCTGATTAAAAACAACCTTGCACACAGCAAAAATATCTCGCATTCATTCAACTCCTACTGCTCACACGATAAAGAAAAAGAGGGCAAATGGAAAATTACAGGCTGATTATCGTAAAAGGTTCTTTTCAGCATAAAAATGCAGATGACCTGTTGTCTTACATTATTATGATAGAGATACAAGCACTTTCATTTCAGTGGGGACTAAGTACATTGCTTTCCCATATATGCCAGTTAAATACTATGGGCTTAATTTACAGAACTTCAGCAGTAAAGAATCCGCCTGCCAATGCAGCAAACACGGGTTTGATTCCTGGGTCAGGAAGATCCCCTGGAGAAGGAAATGGTTATCCATCTTTGTATTCTTGCCTGGGAAATCCCATGGACAGAGGAGCCTGGTGGGCTACAGTCCATGGCGTAGCAAAGAGTAGGACAGGACTCAACACACACACACAAGGGAATTATACTTCATGAACTTTGAAATAACATATAATTTTATTGTAACGATAAAGAAAGAAAAAAGAAAAGGAAAAACCAAAGCTACAGAAGTAATAAAATAATTACTTCTTCAGAAGATCAGGTTATAGTGTAAACAATAAGAAGGATGCACACTGGGCTTGGTCATGTCAGACTCTGTGTCCCCACGGACTGTAGCCCACCAGGCTCCTCTGACCATGGAATTTTCTAGGCAAGAATACTGGAGTGTGTTTCCATTTTCTACTCCAGGGGACAGTCCCAACCCAGGGACTGAACCCATGTCTCTTAGGTCTCCTGCCTTCACAGAGGGATTCTTTACCACTAGCACCACCTGGGAAACTCAAACAGTGAGAAGACTTGGTATTCTCCAAGCTATTAAATGTACTGCCTGAACCTAATGTGAAGAAAAGACTCATTGGTAAGGACCCTGATGCTGGGAAAGGGTGAGGACAAGAGGAACAGGGAGTGAAAGGATGAGATAGTTGGATGGCATCACTGACTCAATGAGCGAGTCTGGGCATGGAGTCACAAAGGGTTGGACACAACTTAGTGAATAGCAACCGCATCTGGGAATGCTGAAGCTCCACCATCCTGAAAAGCCACCCAAGTAGGCAATAAGGCACTCTGATTAAAACAACCTTGCACACAGCAAAAATATCTCATTCATTCAACTCCTACTGCTCACACGATAAAGAAAAAGAGGGCAAATGGAAAATTACAGGCTGATTATCGTAAAAGGTTCTTTTCAGCATAAAAATGCAGATGACCTGTTGTCTTACATTATTATGATAGAGATACAAGCACTTTCATTTCAGTGGGGACTAAGTACATTGCTTTCCCATATATGCCAGTTAAATACTATGGGCTTAATTTACAGAACTTCAGCAGTAAAGAATCCGCCTGCCAATGCAGCAAACACGGGTTTGATTCCTGGGTCAGGAAGATCCCCTGGAGAAGGAAATGGTTATCCATCTTTGTATTCTTGCCTGGGAAATCCCATGGACAGAGGAGCCTGGTGGGCTACAGTCCATGGCGTAGCAAAGAGTAGGACAGGACTCAACACACACACACAAGGGAATTATACTTCATGAACTTTGAAATAACATATAATTTTATTGTAACGATAAAGAAAGAAAAAAGAAAAGGAAAAACCAAAGCTACAGAAGTAATAAAATAATTACTTCTTCAGAAGATCAGGTTATAGTGTAAACAATAAGAAGGATGCACACTGGGCTTGGTCATGTCAGACTCTGTGTCCCCACGGACTGTAGCCCACCAGGCTCCTCTGACCATGGAATTTTCTAGGCAAGAATACTGGAGTGTGTTTCCATTTTCTACTCCAGGGGACAGTCCCAACCCAGGGACTGAACCCATGTCTCTTAGGTCTCCTGCCTTCACAGAGGGATTCTTTACCACTAGCACCACCTGGGAAACTCAAACAGTGAGAAGACTTGGTATTCTCCAAGCTATTAAATGTACTGCCTGAACCTAATGTGAAGAAAAGACTCATTGGTAAGGACCCTGATGCTGGGAAAGGGTGAGGACAAGAGGAACAGGGAGTGAAAGGATGAGATAGTTGGATGGCATCACTGACTCAATGAGCGAGAGTCTGGGCATGGAGTCACAAAGGGTTGGACACAACTTAGTGAATAAACACCACCACGGGAATGATGACAAAGGTCTGTAAAACTAGGTAATGATTGATTGCTCATTTAAAACTGCTTGGAAACACAATTATTTCAAGAAAGGATACAGATATAAAGTGGGAAAAAAATTTCCTAAAGGATGGAATGCTGACCTTAAATACTGTTATAATAATTATAGCATGGGTAAACATGACAAGTATTGCAAATGCCCTAAGAAAACTGCAGTCTGGCTTCAGCAACTACCATAAGCAGAACTGTGCAGTTTCAAGGAAGAGCCACTTGATTCACGGGTTTTTAAACCATCTTTAGGATTTACTGGTTAAGAGTTGACTAAAACCACCAGCAGTCTTACTCCCATCTTCATACGTGTCTACTAAATGGCAAGGTTATGATTTGAGAAAACCTGGACCACAGAAATTAAAACATTTATTATATAAAATAATAACAATAAGAACCATTTTGTTATTGAAGTATAGTTGATTTACAGTGTTAATTTTGGCTGCACAGCAAAGTGACTAAGATATATATGAACAATATATTCATATACATATATGAATATATGTGTATGTACTTATACATATTCTTTTAAAAATTATTTTCCATTATGGTTTATCACAGGATATTGAATAATAATAACTTTAAAACTATAAATGGCCTCAATATTACCTCTTACTTCCTATTTCTTAACAACAAATAACCAAAATGTCTTGGGATAAATTTCAGTTTATACAGCTATATATCTATGTATATGTGTATATGTGTATATTCAATTCATACATATATAATATACAATGTTTATATTGTTTATTATATATATATATATATATAAAATCAAGAATCTCTACAGTCTTTATAAAACCTATCTTAATATTGTAGAGCAACAATGGCCTAAAAGATGCATTTTTATGAAATCATGTGAGGCATCTAAACACTTGAAGTTTTTAGTCTAACTATTCGGCTTGAATGAGTATTGAGAAGAGAGTTTAAGAGCCTAACTAGGGCTAACTTTAGACCATTTACTTTAAAACTGCCTGGTGGGTAAAAAGACTAGCTGGGTGATGTATCCTTAGAACACATTTGCTGAAGGGACCAAACTTGTGGGGTTAATGCGACTAATAACTTACAGGAATAACTGAGTTACATCTCTAATGTGTCCAGCCAGATAAGCAATTCATATTAACTCATAATGCAGTTACAAATTAATAGGCAATCTTCTTGATTGAGAGAGACACATCTAAGGCACCGTGCTAGTTAACTTCTGTGGAAAAGAAAAACTGTATCTTGGAAGGTGCTACCTCCTGTGGCAGAAGCTTTACTGGAGTTATTTTATTAATCGTCGCAGTGACAGGAGACAAGTACTAACTCTGCCTACATGTTGTTGTGTTGTTGTTGTTGTTTAGTCAGTACTCTTTGCGACCCCAAGAACTGGCCCAACAGGTTCCCTGACAAACAAGGAAATGGAGACTAATGCATTGCAAAGCCAAGTCACAAATCCAAGTTGAATCAGCAGTAAGGTCAGACTCTGAAAGCTACCCTAAGGCTGTAGAGATTACAGTCATTTTCTCTGCCCTCAAGGGGATTCCAGTCTTACAGGGGAGATAAGATGTATACAAGCCTCAGAGTAATGGTAGAAGGAGATAGGAAGTGATAAAGATTCATATCATATGATATATTTATCTTACATATTCTTTTAAAAATTATTTTCCATTATGGTTTATCACAGGATATTGAATAATAATAACTTTAAAACTATAAATGGCCTCAATATTACCTCTTACTTCCTATTTCTTAACAACAAATAACCAAAATGTCTTGGGATAAATTTCAGTTTATACAGCTATATATCTATGTATATGTGTATATGTGTATATTCAATTCATACATATATAATATACAATGTTTATATTGTTTATTATATATATATATATATATAAAATCAAGAATCTCTACAGTCTTTATAAAACCTATCTTAATATTGTAGAGCAACAATGGCCTAAAAAGATGCATTTTTATGAAATCATGTGAGGCATCTAAACACTTGAAGTTTTTAGTCTAACTATTCGGCTTGAATGAGTATTGAGAAGAGAGTTTAAGAGCCTAACTAGGGCTAACTTTAGACCATTTACTTTAAAACTGCCTGGTGGGTAAAAAGACTAGCTGGGTGATGTATCCTTAGAACACATTTGCTGAAGGGACCAAACTTGTGGGGTTAATGCGACTAATAACTTACAGGAATAACTGAGTTACATCTCTAATGTGTCCAGCCAGATAAGCAATTCATATTAACTCATAATGCAGTTACAAATTAATAGGCAATCTTCTTGATTGAGAGAGACACATCTAAGGCACCGTGCTAGTTAACTTCTGTGGAAAAGAAAAACTGTATCTTGGAAGGTGCTACCTCCTGTGGCAGAAGCTTTACTGGAGTTATTTTATTAATCGTCGCAGTGACAGGAGACAAGTACTAACTCTGCCTACATGTTGTTGTGTTGTTGTTGTTGTTTAGTCAGTACTCTTTGCGACCCCAAGAACTGGCCCAACAGGTTCCCTGACAAACAAGGAAATGGAGACTAATGCATTGCAAAGCCAAGTCACAAATCCAAGTTGAATCAGCAGTAAGGTCAGACTCTGAAAGCTACCCTAAGGCTGTAGAGATTACAGTCATTTTCTCTGCCCTCAAGGGGATTCCAGTCTTACAGGGGAGATAAGATGTATACAAGCCTCAGAGTAATGGTAGAAGGAGATAGGAAGTGATAAAGCCTTTCTAGTTTTTAGAGAGGAAACTATTCCAGGATAACAAAGATCATTTGGTTTTAAAGACTGATTGCACTGTCACTGTCCTCCTGGGAACTTAGACACAGGAAAAGTTAAACTTCAGACATGAAAGGCAAAATGCCTAACTTTAAATGATCTCACTGGGATTTACAAAGATACTGGCATCATTTAGCCAAATGACCCATGAGTAATCTGTTTGTATGTACTCTGCTATAAAATCTTAATAAAAGAACATCCAGGGGCTTCCCTGTTGGTCCAGTGGGTAAAGAGTCTGCCTGCTGTTCAAGGGGCACTAGTTCGATCCCTGGCCTGGGAGGATCCCACATGCCGAGGAGCATCTGGGCCAATGTGTCCAATTAGGAGCCTGCGCTCTGGAGCATGTGTGCCTATAGCCAGTGCTCCGCAATGAGAGAGGTCACTACAATGGGAGGTCCACACAAGTCAAAGAAAAAAGATCGACAAAAAATAAATGATGACTTAGAGGCAAAAAAAAAAAAAAAAGAACATCCACTTTTCTTCTTGACTGTTCACAAGAAAAGAAGGGGAAAAAACGGATATGACTGGGGTCTGAAACAGAGTTCTGAGAATTCCAGATACGCAACAGAGAGATGGGTAACGATGTAGGACACATGACTCTATGTGTATGGAAATCCATGGAATTTCAGAACCATACTGGGAATGCCCTTCTCAACATATCTAGTAAATGAGTAAACCAGATTCCCTCTGGTCCAGGTCAGGAGGAAGATACATTCTGCAGTCAAATCCTGCCACCAAGCACATCTTCAGAACTGCCATCCTCAGGTGAAGTGCATTCCTACCGCGTAATTACCGTTTCACTTACATCCTTCACAGAGTAGGTTTATTTGTGATTTGCATTAATTAGGTAATTTTAGTTTCACTTCTTAGTAATTGATTTGAATACAAGAGAATTAATAATTGCCTCATATCTTACACACAAATTTCTTTTCAAACAAGGATGACCTGACAGCACTCAGACGTACAAAGAACAAAAATATCTAGTCAGTGATGCAGGTATCTAGGGTTTTATCGGCAACAGCTTTAGACAACTTATTTTTAAAAACTGTCGATTAAAAGCAGTCTTTTTAGAAAGCCCCTCAAGTTTTTTTTTTGCATACTCTTTTTATCTAACCATACAATAATAGCCACCATTGTAGTTAACACATGCCAGTCACCATTCTGGAGACTTTATGTATATTATTTCTAACACTCACCAGTCCTCTGACTAAGCAGATTATTAATATCTCCATTTTACAAACTGAGACACTAAGACATGAAAATACCTGTCTAGAGGTCACACACTTGATATATATCAGGACTCACTTTTTTACACTACACAGGGAGGGGAAGAGGAAAATTCATCCAGATCTATACGTTTTAAAACTATATATTCGTGGGCTTCTCTGGTGGTCCACTGGTAAACAGTCCACCATGCAGTGCAAGGGGCACCAGTTCAATCCCTGGCCCAGGAAGATTCCACATGAGGAGCAGCTGGGCTGGTGTGTCCAATTAAGAGCCAGCATTCTGGAGTGCGTGAGCCCAGAGCCAGTGCTCTGCAATGAGAGAGGCCACTGCAATGGGAGGCCCACAGAGGTCAAAGAATAAAGATGGATAAAAATAAATAAATAAGAAACCAATAAAAGTGGCCAAATTTTAAAATACTCTATGTACATTATTTTCTAGTAACAAATAAAATGCTTAAGTAATGCCAGAAAGAAGAGATTCCTCTGAGACTTCTAAATATTAAAGATCAAGCTTTAATGAGCACACTGTATGTTAGATGTGAAAGCATTTTAAAGAGTCTAAAATATTTTACAAATAAAATATATTACTTCTAATAGACTTAAAGCTGTGTTGTTGTTTTTTTTTTTTCTTCCTTAAGCCAGTTAAACATATACCCTGATCTTGTTTTTATTATTTATGGGCTTAGCAAATCTCCCCTTCAACAGTGTATAAACTTCATCTTGTGTCTGATAAATTTTTACTGCAGTATTATCACAAGGTTAATTTTAGAAGGGTATTCTAGTGGGTAATAGCCAATCTGGGACTTTTTAATCTCTGACAGGGTACGGTCTCAAGAAAGTCTTTTGAAACAGTGCTTGTGTCTCAGCTACTTCAGGAGGAAAATGGAAAAACAAGAGATCAGAGAACAAAAACTGGATGCAAAAACCCCATCTCATCTGTTCAATATCAAGTTCCTTCTTCATTGTCACCTTCCATGAGAGGAAAAAGAAAGAAAGAACGCAGAGAAAGTTCTTACTGTTTCTGACAGGCTTACGGTCCCCCTAACTCCCTAAAAGCCCTTTCCCACTGAAATAAAAGTAAAAAGGCAATTGAGGGATAAGACCAAAGTTTACTGCCTCTGTAATAATTCAGGAACACAACTAGTTAGGATACCTCTCAAACACAGCACATATTTCTGTTACTTTTGCAAAAGATAAAAAGGCCAAGATGGTCCTCAGTAACACCACTGGTTCACAACAGCAAACAATCCATTCTAGGTACTACCGACTTCTACTGCTAAAATCTTTCCATCTTTCCAGGCTGACACCCTTAACACCGCAGTACTTCTAACCAGTCGGCACCCATGTTTCACTCTCTGACTTTCAGATATCTGAAAAACTACACTTCTTTTTACCAACTATCAATATTTATCATTTATCTTCTACCAGAAACTACTTAAATCTTATAGCTACATTCTTCATCATTCAAGCAGGAGGTATCTTCTTTCATTAACTTATAAATCCATGTATTTATTTATTCTTTCTTAAAGAAGAAAAAAGGGAAGGAAAAGTCCCATTTTTCACTTGCCTATTTCTCTCTGCTAACTCCAATGGGTTCTGTGGCTCATCCCTGACTTCACGATTCACCACTCAAAGTTTTCCCTCTTTAGCTAGCTCTCAGCTCTGTTCTCTGTACTTCCCACCTGTACTCTTTCTTTTCAATAAGCAATACTCAATAGAATTTTAAACTGATGATTGTGAAAAAGAGACTAAGGGTCCTTTAAAAAAGTAAATTTGATTATCATATACAACGTAGAATGGAAAACCTAAGGATGTTTGAACTTATTCTACTCAGCTTTCTGATGGCATAGTAACACTACATGTTTCCTTATTAACATCAGAAGTACATGTGCATGTACATTATTGACTTTAAAGTATCTCGTGCTATGAATAAATATCACCCCAAAAACTTTCAGAGCATGTAACTTTGTTTGGAAATTCCACTGTATCCCAGACATTAAGAAAATACTTTATACTCGGACTAAATCTGAAATACAGTAAGTCTGTTGACAGTATTTGCATATGAAAATACCCCTGACTTCAGAATTTATCAAGTAAAAGATCTTTTATAAAAGATCCAAATAATGCAGAGCTATTTAGAATAATGAAACACCCTATTTGCTGTCACATAATCCAGATTGAACACTACCAATAGTTGGATCTTTCCTTCCTTATTCTTTGTTTTACATACACACATGCTTTTAAAACATACATGGACACATGCTTTTAACAGCAAAAGATAAAAGGCCAAGATGGTCCTCAGTAACACCACTGGTTCACAACAGCAAACAATCCATTCTAGGTACTACCGACTTCTACTGCTAAAATCTTTCCATCTTTCCAGGCTGACACCCTTAACACCGCAGTACTTCTAACCAGTCGGCACCCATGTTTCACTCTCTGACTTTCAGATATCTGAAAAACTACACTTCTTTTTACCAACTATCAATATTTATCATTTATCTTCTACCAGAAACTACTTAAATCTTATAGCTACATTCTTCATCATTCAAGCAGGAGGTATCTTCTTTCATTAACTTATAAATCCATGTATTTATTTATTCTTTCTTAAAGAAGAAAAAAGGGAAGGAAAAGTCCCATTTTTCACTTGCCTATTTCTCTCTGCTAACTCCAATGGGTTCTGTGGCTCATCCCTGACTTCACGATTCACCACTCAAAGTTTTCCCTCTTTAGCTAGCTCTCAGCTCTGTTCTCTGTACTTCCCACCTGTACTCTTTCTTTTCAATAAGCAATACTCAATAGAATTTTAAACTGATGATTGTGAAAAAGAGACTAAGGGTCCTTTAAAAAAGTAAATTTGATTATCATATACAACGTAGAATGGAAAACCTAAGGATGTTTGAACTTATTCTACTCAGCTTTCTGATGGCATAGTAACACTACATGTTTCCTTATTAACATCAGAAGTACATGTGCATGTACATTATTGACTTTAAAGTATCTCGTGCTATGAATAAATATCACCCCAAAAACTTTCAGAGCATGTAACTTTGTTTGGAAATTCCACTGTATCCCAGACATTAAGAAAATACTTTATACTCGGACTAAATCTGAAATACAGTAAGTCTGTTGACAGTATTTGCATATGAAAATACCCCTGACTTCAGAATTTATCAAGTAAAAGATCTTTTATAAAAGATCCAAATAATGCAGAGCTATTTAGAATAATGAAACACCCTATTTGCTGTCACATAATCCAGATTGAACACTACCAATAGTTGGATCTTTCCTTCCTTATTCTTTGTTTTTACATACACACATGCTTTTAAAACATACATGGCACTCTCTTGCACAAACAGTTGTATGAAAGCAACTGTTGTTAACTATAGCTTCTCTGACTTGCTTAAAAATAATGGATCTTTAATTTGCTACGAATTATTGTACTCAAACTGTGAGACCAACTAAAACTACTTAGATTCATTAAAAATAATTATGGTAAGCACAATTTATATAAAGATAATTTATTTTAAATTATGCTGCCTTGGGGAGGAGGAGGTGTTTCTTTTTAGATCGCTTTGCTTTCAAAAAAGTGAATCCAAATCCGTCCTTAAGTCATTAATTTGTCATAGTTCAGACAGATGGCAGTGTGCAATTCATATTTTGAGGGCTTAAAAGTAGCACACTCACAGAAAATATCTCATATTTCTTTTTCTAGTTCTCAATCATGTTGAAACAAAATCTATTACCATTTTCAAATATTTTGCAAACATTTAACAATAGCATATAGTCAGTACTATAATTAGTGTTTTTAAACTATTTATAATTTAAAGCAGTACCTAAAAATGGATTAGGTACTACTTACCTATTTACAATACCTAAAAAAAAATTCTTAAACAGTCCAATTTCTAAGAAATCATTTCTAATAAAAAAATAAGTGAACCTACTTCTGTCAGGAATTAAACACAAACCTTCAGCCCTAAAAGGTATACAAATGCTACTTTTTCAACATAAAGGTAACAAATGTATTGAAAACAAGCAATCTACCCCAGACCATCTGGATAACAAAGATACTGACATAAGTCTGCCTAAAAGACTTAAAAGACATGTCTTATAAAAGAAATATATTGCCATATGTAAATATTACTTGCTAAAATGTTTTGAACAACAAAAACAAAAACAAAAAAGGCTTTTCATGAAAATGCCCACTATAGGAAATGGTTTATATAGTTGCAAAAAATAAGAAAAAAAAAAATTCCTCTTTAGAACTCAGCCAGAAATTTTGAAAGTTAATTCAACAGAAACTGAGCGGTTTCCCAGCACTTCAAAATATGGTCAAGCCCTGCATACTGATGTCTCTGTAAGTAGTAGGTAGAGTTGACACCCTCAGATGTCAGGAGAACTACAGCTTCCATGATAATAAGAGAGCAACGACAAAAATGTCAAAGGTGTCGACACCCAGAATGTTAATTTATTAGAACGTGACTTTACACTGATTAATTATATGCTCCTCAAAATATCTGGAGAGCATAAGAAAAGTTAATTGATGCATTCCATTTTGTACATGTAGTCTTAAATAAGTGATACAGAACTGGTTTTAAAATTAAGTCTGTGGCGTGAAATCTGTAAACTCTAAATGTGCCATACAGAGATATTAGTAATGATGCTGATGACTATAAAATATTCATGGAAAGACTTACACTCACTTGGATTCTACTGAATATGAACGGTATGGAATCAGAAAACTTGAAAGACGTTTAGAATTTGGAAAATCATCTGTTTAGATCTGATCTGAAGAATACAAACTCATTTTGCTAGTGAGACATGGATACAATAAACACATATCCTAACAAAGAAAATCACAAGACGGAATTTCAGAATTTTTTCAACATCTAAGAAATTATCTTTCCAAATTTCCTCAAACAGATCAGAAATACATTATTTAAATATACATATGCCATATGTGAATCACCATGTATTTCCTTAACTCAACAGACAATTACTGGACTCCTACAATGACCCACTGTGATATTGTACATTGGGAATAAAGAAGCATTGGTTTAGCCAAAAGGTTTGTTCAGGTTTTTCCATTCCATCTTAAAGAAAAACCCTAATGAATGTTTTGGCCAAGCCACAGATAAGGAATTGCCATTTTCCTCAAAGATTCACCCGGAAAATCTCTAATTAACTTCTTTGTAATCAATGTATGGCCTCAAAATAAAGCTGTGTGTTCTGAAAAAAATATTCTTAAATTCACACGCAGTAATTAAGACAGCCTTCCCAAGTAACTAACCCAAAATACTATACTTTTCTATAAGATCTCATCTGTGGTTGAACTACTTCCAAGATTTCATCAAACTAGTGTGATGTTTATTCCTCCAGACCTACAAACTAGAAGCTAAGACCCCAGCTAAGGCAATGTCTTTCTCAGGTGGCAGAACTCCTTTCCATCACCCTCTAAAGTAGATATTAAAACCTCTTAAATGGCTTATCACATCATGCATCAACATTTTGGGGGATGGAAGCTTGAATTTACAGTAATAGTTGTTGGGATATCCTTTATAGGTATTATAAGATTGTTTTCATAGAGGTAGGCTATAAAATCAACATTTAACAAACCTAAGCAGAAACGTAAAATGTACAATAAAGTAAATGAATGAGTCCTAAGCAAAGAAACGTAAATGTAAAATAAGTGATACAGAACTGGTTTTAAAATTAAGTCTGTGGCGTGAAATCTGTAAACTCTAAATGTGCCATACAGAGATATTAGTAATGATGCTGATGACTATAAAATATTCATGGAAAGACTTACACTCACTTGGATTCTACTGAATATGAACGGTATGGAATCAGAAAACTTGAAAGACGTTTAGAATTTGGAAAATCATCTGTTTAGATCTGATCTGAAGAATACAAACTCATTTTGCTAGTGAGACATGGATACAATAAACACATATCCTAACAAAGAAAATCACAAGACGGAATTTCAGAATTTTTTCAACATCTAAGAAATTATCTTTCCAAATTTCCTCAAACAGATCAGAAATACATTATTTAAATATACATATGCCATATGTGAATCACCATGTATTTCCTTAACTCAACAGACAATTACTGGACTCCTACAATGACCCACTGTGATATTGTACATTGGGAATAAAGAAGCATTGGTTTAGCCAAAAGGTTTGTTCAGGTTTTTCCATTCCATCTTAAAGAAAAACCCTAATGAATGTTTTGGCCAAGCCACAGATAAGGAATTGCCATTTTCCTCAAAGATTCACCCGGAAAATCTCTAATTAACTTCTTTGTAATCAATGTATGGCCTCAAAATAAAGCTGTGTGTTCTGAAAAAAATATTCTTAAATTCACACGCAGTAATTAAGACAGCCTTCCCAAGTAACTAACCCAAAATACTATACTTTTCTATAAGATCTCATCTGTGGTTGAACTACTTCCAAGATTTCATCAAACTAGTGTGATGTTTATTCCTCCAGACCTACAAACTAGAAGCTAAGACCCCAGCTAAGGCAATGTCTTTCTCAGGTGGCAGAACTCCTTTCCATCACCCTCTAAAGTAGATATTAAAACCTCTTAAATGGCTTATCACATCATGCATCAACATTTTGGGGGATGGAAGCTTGAATTTACAGTAATAGTTGTTGGGATATCCTTTATAGGTATTATAAGATTGTTTTCATAGAGGTAGGCTATAAAATCAACATTTAACAAACCTAAGCAGAAACGTAAAATGTACAATAAAGTAAATGAATGAGTCCTAGGCTAGCAAGAATTGGTTATAACCTGATTATATGTATAAGTTAAAAACTGAGTCTGGAGGATTTAGCCAAAGAAGTCAAGAAAAGGAAAAAAAAAAAAAAAAGACTCATAGAAGTATTTTGGCTTAGCCTGTATTTAGGGGATCTAAATTTATGTCCATTTAGGAAAGAAGGAACTAGACAAAAGAATTCAACAATAATGATCCAAATGGCAATGCTATCTCTATTGCAATGCTGAACATATCAGACTCTCTCAGTCTGAGGCCATTAAACATTTGAATTATGTAACCAACTTCCTTTGTTTAGATTCCTCGCTAACCCAATGATTTTTGTTGCTTTACCCATTTGGGTCAGTTCACACACACACACAGATTTGGTCAAGTCAACGGGAGTGATCAAGATCCTACATTAGCTGGATTTTTGTTTATTTTTAATGAAAATAGACATAAATTGGCATTCCAATTTTAAACATAAATTTTGTATATTTGTTTAATGTGAGTTAACCATGAGATACGGGATCATTCTAAGTTTGCCACCAATCAAATTTTGGAGCTTGCAAGGCTGAGAACCAAATCCTACATTATAAAAAATTGTTTGAGGAAACAGTCTCCTGTGGGAACCTATTTTAGAAGCTCACTGTATTTTCACCTTTGTTTCATTGTGTATCTTCAAATTCATACACTTTTGAAGAATTCTCAGAAGGAAAAGGTGAGAAGCAGTTCATTTATCTACAGGCAATATAAATCACAGTGAACACATCATACATATTTTATTCTAAATGCAAGAGGATCATTAGCACTGCAAATAAAATATGAATTCATTTGGACCTTGAAAGATAACATCCTTCTCCTCCAAAATCTCTAACTTATTTTTGATGCCCCAGCATCAAAGTAAATGTTTAATAGACATCTGTTGGATCAACATTTTGGGGGATGGAAGCTTGAATTTACAGTAATAGTTGTTGGGATATCCTTTATAGGTATTATAAGATTGTTTTCATAGAGGTAGGCTATAAAATCAACATTTAACAAACCTAAGCAGAAACGTAAAATGTACAATAAAGTAAATGAATGAGTCCTAGGCTAGCAAGAATTGGTTATAACCTGATTATATGTATAAGTTAAAAACTGAGTCTGGAGGATTTAGCCAAAGAAGTCAAGAAAAGGAAAAAAAAAAAAAAAAGACTCATAGAAGTATTTTGGCTTAGCCTGTATTTAGGCGATCTAAATTTATGTCCATTTAGGAAAGAAGGAACTAGACAAAAGAATTCAACAATAATGATCCAAATGGCAATGCTATCTCTATTGCAATGCTGAACATATCAGACTCTCTCAGTCTGAGGCCATTAAACATTTGAATTATGTAACCAACTTCCTTTGTTTAGATTCCTCGCTAACCCAATGATTTTTGTTGCTTTACCCATTTGGGTCAGTTCACACACACACACAGATTTGGTCAAGTCAACGGGAGTGATCAAGATCCTACATTAGCTGGATTTTTGTTTATTTTTAATGAAAATAGACATAAATTGGCATTCCAATTTTAAACATAAATTTTGTATATTTGTTTAATGTGAGTTAACCATGAGATACGGGATCATTCTAAGTTTGCCACCAATCAAATTTTGGAGCTTGCAAGGCTGAGAACCAAATCCTACATTATAAAAAATTGTTTGAGGAAACAGTCTCCTGTGGGAACCTATTTTAGAAGCTCACTGTATTTTCACCTTTGTTTCATTGTGTATCTTCAAATTCATACACTTTTGAAGAATTCTCAGAAGGAAAAGGTGAGAAGCAGTTCATTTATCTACAGGCAATATAAATCACAGTGAACACATCATACATATTTTATTCTAAATGCAAGAGGATCATTAGCACTGCAAATAAAATATGAATTCATTTGGACCTTGAAAGATAACATCCTTCTCCTCCAAAATCTCTAACTTATTTTTGATGCCCCAGCATCAAAGTAAATGTTTAATAGACATCTGTTGGATCAACGACGGAAACTCAAAAATATCTCTACAACAAGTTCTGAATCTCTACACAAAGGAACTCTCAAATGACATTATTTTCATCATCAATATTCATTTGAAATTTCATGGTGTCTTGAGTAATCAGAGCTTACATTGCTAAAATGGAGTTCTATAATATATATTTTGAGGAAATAGATTAAGATATTTTCTATACCACACTTTTCCCTCTACACTTTTTTATACCAAGAAACACAATATTATAAAGTTTAAAACAATTCTATACAAAATAATTTTGAAATGATATATATCATGTTGTATATTTACTTCAAAGTTTTCAAAAAGGCTCTGCTTAAAATCATGAAATTATTTAGTTATTAACATAGCAGAACTGACTAGTACTTACTAACAAATATTCCTCATGCTTTAAACTATGTATTTACAGAGGAGAAATAAATAAAGACAAGTCATTATGACGGAGGCCTTGGAGTATATGGCATACATTAGCCTTATGGTTCTTTTAAATATGTAATCATCAAAGTTCATGATATTGTATGTACCACAAAATCTGAAGCTGAAGGGCTAACAAGTTTTGTTTAAAAATCAATGAGTCAATCACATCAATTAATCCAACTTCAGTGTGTGTGCTTTATCTCTTAGTCCTGTCTAACTCTTTGCAACCGCATGGACTGTAGCCCACCTGGCTCCTCTGTCCATGGAATTCTCCAGGCAAGATTACTGGAGTGGGTTTCCATTTCCTCCTCCAGGGCATCTTTCCAACCCAGGGATTAAACCAATGTCTCCTGCACTGGTAGGTGGATTCTTCACCACTAAGCCACCGGGAAACCATTAATTCAACTTCAGACACTAGTATAAAAGGACTTCATTAAGTAAAAAGAGTTCATTAAAACTTGTGCTCATACATTTCAATATAGAATTTTGATTTTATGGGGCCAGTTGAGGAAATACAATCAATGATGAAATGCTGAGAATTACTTAGGGAATCATTTTCTTTTAAGAAACACTAAACTATTGTTAAAGTAATACAGGAGGGTAAGTAACAAAACCATATTAGATTTCACTAATTAGGGAAATTCACACTTAGTCTAATTTATCCACTTGCCCAATTTCTATCCTCTCCCAAATTCCACACATCCTTCAAACTCTTTGTATACAGAATTAAACTAAACTAATTCTTTTTCTGGAAACCTGCTTCAGTATTTCCTGTCTTCCCAGATGGAACCTACAGCATCTATCCAATAATCTAGAGATCATCATCACGAAATTTCTCCTCTCCCTAATCCTACTTTCCAAGTCCTATCCACTTTAAGCTAGGATTTCCCAAATCCTTCTCTTCCTTATTCTGTGCACTGCCACTAGTTCTCATGACTTTTCATTCTCTCCTTGTAACAGCCTGTTAATGAAGTCCCTGTCCTGGACTGGTCCCTATCTACAATCTTTCATGCCTTTTATAGTGCTGTTTCCTGTTTAGTTATTAACATAGCAGAACTGACTAGTACTTACTAACAAATATTCCTCATGCTTTAAACTATGTATTTACAGAGGAGAAATAAATAAAGACAAGTCATTATGACGGAGGCCTTGGAGTATATGGCATACATTAGCCTTATGGTTCTTTTAAATATGTAATCATCAAAGTTCATGATATTGTATGTACCACAAAATCTGAAGCTGAAGGGCTAACAAGTTTTGTTTAAAAATCAATGAGTCAATCACATCAATTAATCCAACTTCAGTGTGTGTGCTTTATCTCTTAGTCCTGTCTAACTCTTTGCAACCGCATGGACTGTAGCCCACCTGGCTCCTCTGTCCATGGAATTCTCCAGGCAAGATTACTGGAGTGGGTTTCCATTTCCTCCTCCAGGGCATCTTTCCAACCCAGGGATTAAACCAATGTCTCCTGCACTGGTAGGTGGATTCTTCACCACTAAGCCACCGGGAAACCATTAATTCAACTTCAGACACTAGTATAAAAGGACTTCATTAAGTAAAAAGAGTTCATTAAAACTTGTGCTCATACATTTCAATATAGAATTTTGATTTTATGGGGCCAGTTGAGGAAATACAATCAATGATGAAATGCTGAGAATTACTTAGGGAATCATTTTCTTTTAAGAAACACTAAACTATTGTTAAAGTAATACAGGAGGGTAAGTAACAAAACCATATTAGATTTCACTAATTAGGGAAATTCACACTTAGTCTAATTTATCCACTTGCCCAATTTCTATCCTCTCCCAAATTCCACACATCCTTCAAACTCTTTGTATACAGAATTAAACTAAACTAATTCTTTTTCTGGAAACCTGCTTCAGTATTTCCTGTCTTCCCAGATGGAACCTACAGCATCTATCCAATAATCTAGAGATCATCATCACGAAATTTCTCCTCTCCCTAATCCTACTTTCCAAGTCCTATCCACTTTAAGCTAGGATTTCCCAAATCCTTCTCTTCCTTATTCTGTGCACTGCCACTAGTTCTCATGACTTTTCATTCTCTCCTTGTAACAGCCTGTTAATGAAGTCCCTGTCCTGGACTGGTCCCTATCTACAATCTTTCATGCCTTTTATAGTGGCTATGATCCACTTCAATAGAAAGACTGATGTCATCGGCTTTGTTAAAACTGGGGCTAGGGGATCCCAAACAGGGGCTTTGTGGTGACTTGGAGTGGTGGGATGGGGAGGGAGATGTGGGTGGGGGGGGGTGTTCGGGTGAGGGTGACATATGTATACCTATGGAGGATTAGGGTCCATGTGTGGCAGTAAATAACAAAACTCTGTTAAAAAATTAAATTAAATTTTAAAACTCTGTACTCCCTTGAAAATGAAATTCAAGTTTCCTCTTATATCAGATATTCCATTATCCTGCCCTGGTTAATTCTCCAGAGTCATCTCTGGCTTCAAATTCCAAGATTCCAACTTCACACTCCGGAGATACCAATTGGCTTATATTTCCCATAACATCTCATACTATTTCTCAGGTCCCACTGAGGGTTCATGGGTGAACAAGCTTTCTGCTTCTCTCCTATATCCTAATTCATGTAATAAGTCTCAGCTTAAGGAGCCTCTCCCTCCAGGAAGTCTTCCCAAACCAGTACCACTCCTCGCTCTCCATAATAAGACCACTGAGCTTATCACAGAATAATGCCCTGTTTAAATGTTTCTTTAGAGTGTGAGCTCCAGGAGGACAAGAATAGTATACTATTCACCTCTGAATCCACCCTACAGTGCCTGACACATAAAAGACAGTCTACAAATATTTGTCGAATTAATCAGCTAGAACAATATAGCAATGTGTCAAATGCCTGTAAGTAATAATTATATTTTAAGCTTACCTCAAATTTAAAACACCTAAACTACTACCCTCAAAATGCACAATCAGCAACAATCAGGCCTACAGCCTGATCAGGTGTCATCAAATGAGAATTTATGGTTCTTACCAGAAGCAACAAATGAGGTGAAATTTTAGATAACAGATATTCAAAGAAAAAAACTGATTCTAGGTATTTCTGGGTTACTCTATTAAGAGGACTTTTTCTAGCCTTAATAACGGGTGTCAAGAGTACCACAATGAGCAATGATTTGTGTTTACATGTCATCAAAAAACATGAAACTATGCTCAGGAATACTGAAGCCCAATAAACAGAATTTCTGCCACAGAGACAAACTCTACATCTTTCTTAACCCAAATTGTCACACATCCTTTAAATAATAGAGGGTTTTTTCCTGCCATTTTACTCTAAATTATTAGAAATGCCTATCTTTAATCCATGGGTCTCTTTAGTAAAATGAAAAGAGCAAAAGACCTGAATTTCAAACAGATAAGGATTTAGGAAAAAAAAAAAAAAAACCTTTGTTATGAATCACGGATTGATGCAAAAGTAACTTGCCTGCTCTGAGTGTTAGTTAGACCAGTGACTGATTATTGGATGTTAGCATATGCCAGGAAGTGTACTAAATATTTTGTATACATTGCCTCATTTAAACCTCACAACAATTCACTGAGGCAATAAGCATTTATCCCCATTCTACAGATAAGGAAACTGGAGCCCAGAGATATGAAGTAACATGACTACCATCACACAGCAAGCTAGTGGCAAAGCAAGTTAACTCCAAAGCCCATATTTTTAACCACCTGCAATCTACTGCTTCTAAATCTCAGTTTTTGATATTATAAAGCAGAGTATCCTCACAGAGCTGTTGTGGAGATTAAGTGAAATAATATGGATGCACTTAGTAGAACAGTAGGCATCTTTATATACTCAATAAATTTTACCCCCCTTCTTTTTCTCATTCCAGTGCAATTAAGCATGTATGATAATAGCTCATAAATACTCTTTCTTATTTCAGCAGACATCCCTGAGCCTTGATTAATTCATAAAAGAAAACTACTACCAGACCAATAAATATAAAATATATTTATATCTGTTTATATAAAAATGTTTATATATATTTACAGATATAAAGGAAAAAGGCAAAAAAAAAGCAACCCAGTCTACCTCATTTTAGGACTGTCACACTGCTGCTGATCTTTCAGAACATTATAAAATCAAAATACATCGATATTCAAAAAAGAGAAAAGCAGGGGACCGAGAGATCTCAATTCCTTATAGCTTAAAGGAAGAGTCCCAAAAGAACCTAACCAATCACATTACAGTGTTTTCAGTGTATTTCCAGTGACAAAGACAAATTTGGGCAAAGATAGAGACAATAAAAGCAGCACTTCTACAGTGAGCTATTTTGTTTTTCCAAGACAGACATTTATTCTTATTTCAAAGCACTTTTAGTCTTTAAGTCTTTTAAGTCTTTAAAAGATGGGGAGGAGGCAGAATGAGGAGCAAAGAAAAAAGATTAAAAAAAAAAAAAACAGCAATTTTGCTGTTAATTCCTTGCTCATACATATCTCATTTAGTTTCTTTTTTTTTTTTTTCTTTTGGTACACGCCCATGGCACTTAATGCTGATAAGTGTAAAGAAATCAAGTCAAACTTTCTTTTTCTAATTTCCTAACAATAAAAAAAAAAATGTAAGGTATGTTGCATATATATACAAAACTAAGTACTACAATTGAAAAAAACAGAGTAAGCTTTCACATCAAGTCCATCTGGTGTTATATCAGGGAGTGTCCTATGGAAATTCAACCAAGGATGACTGCCAAGCTAAGCTACTGAAGACAACTCAGAAAGCTGGTGAGTCCCAAGACACAAACCATAGTTTTTAAAAGTGCATTAGAGCATCTCAAGATTATCTGCATCCCCCATAATAAGACCCTATCTGCAATCTACTGCTTCTAAATCTCAGTTTTTGATATTATAAAGCAGAGTATCCTCACAGAGCTGTTGTGGAGATTAAGTGAAATAATATGGATGCACTTAGTAGAACAGTAGGCATCTTTATATACTCAATAAATTTTACCCCCCTTCTTTTTCTCATTCCAGTGCAATTAAGCATGTATGATAATAGCTCATAAATACTCTTTCTTATTTCAGCAGACATCCCTGAGCCTTGATTAATTCATAAAAGAAAACTACTACCAGACCAATAAATATAAAATATATTTATATCTGTTTATATAAAAATGTTTATATATATTTACAGATATAAAGGAAAAAGGCAAAAAAAAAGCAACCCAGTCTACCTCATTTTAGGACTGTCACACTGCTGCTGATCTTTCAGAACATTATAAAATCAAAATACATCGATATTCAAAAAAGAGAAAAGCAGGGGACCGAGAGATCTCAATTCCTTATAGCTTAAAGGAAGAGTCCCAAAAGAACCTAACCAATCACATTACAGTGTTTTCAGTGTATTTCCAGTGACAAAGACAAATTTGGGCAAAGATAGAGACAATAAAAGCAGCACTTCTACAGTGAGCTATTTTGTTTTTCCAAGACAGACATTTATTCTTATTTCAAAGCACTTTTAGTCTTTAAGTCTTTTAAGTCTTTAAAAGATGGGGAGGAGGCAGAATGAGGAGCAAAGAAAAAAGATTAAAAAAAACCAGCAATTTTGCTGTTAATTGCTTGCTCATACTTTTCTTTTTTAGTTTCTTTTTTTTTTTTTTCTTTTGGTACACGCCCATGGCACTTAATGCTGATAAGTGTAAAGAAATCAAGTCAAACTTTCTTTTTCTAATTTCCTAACAATAAAAAAAAAAATGTAAGGTATGTTGCATATATATACAAAACTAAGTACTACAATTGAAAAAAACAGAGTAAGCTTTCACATCAAGTCCATCTGGTGTTATATCAGGGAGTGTCCTATGGAAATTCAACCAAGGATGACTGCCAAGCTAAGCTACTGAAGACAACTCAGAAAGCTGGTGAGTCCCAAGACACAAACCATAGTTTTTTAAAAGTGCATTAGAGCATCTCAAGATTATCTGTTATCACTCCACCCTCATAATAAGCCTATTCTACTCCTGTAATACTGTTTTGGTCACTAAAACATGAGTCAGTACTAGACATGGTGGGCAACCTAAGATAATGACATTTTAGAGAGGTCAGTTATCTAACCAACCCACAAGGTAAAATCAGTTTTATGTCCCAATCTTGACAACATCATCCTTTTACTAACGGACCTTGGAAGACAACTGGTATATTCAAACCTCCATCTTCACACAAGAAAAATAGAAATCATAATATATTTACACTTCACAAGGTTCTAAAAATGGAAACTAGCTAAGAAAAAATATGAATGTGAAGCACTCTGAAAAGAATAAACTAGATTCGTTGACCTGATTATTGGCCAGAGTCTTGTAAAACTAGAATAACTACTTCCAATTCCACACATGCCACTTGGCCATCAAACTGACTGATAAATGGTATTGACTGCAAATTGGATCCATGTAAAGGTTTTTAAAGTAACAGGAAAAAAACATATGTCACAACACACTTTCACACCATTATCTATCGCCAAAGAATATTTACTCACTGGCATTATAAAAGTAGAAGATGATCAGGAAAATAGGATTAATGACAATTTTTCTGAACCTTGAAACTCTTTCAAAATACTCAGGAGCAGGTACAGAACAGTCTGAAACTGATACGGAAACAACTATACAAGAATTAGAAATGAGCTAAGCCAGAGACAGAAGAAATCACAAAATAAGTCTCATCTGATGGGCCGAAATACAATATGGATTATTTTTATATTGTTCTGTCTGAGTTGTCTGTCTCAGATTCTTAACTTCCAGCTTCTATTTTTAAAATCACTTAACACTGTGTATTTCCAGTAGCCATCATGGCAAAGACTGTCATCCCTGACACGAAAGATTGTCAGCAGCCTCAATATGTACACTAATGATCTCAGGCAACAATGCCCATCTCCTTATCAAAGAGATCTTAATTCTAGAAGAAAAAGTCCAAATCCCTTTAAGAAAATTCACTGGAAAACATAGAAAGTAGTCATTACAAAATGTTAATAAGCTCACTAATACCTCTCCCTTCTTTTTAAGATTATCTACATGGTGAGTTTTAAAACCAAAGACTGTCAGGCATTGTAACATTTTTTAGTTCTCTCCCAAGTCACCGATGCACTCTTCTAGCACTGTCAAATAATGATCGCTGCTGTCATTATTTCTTATACAATAGCTGGCAGCAGGTTGTATAGGTAGCCTTCATCTTGGAAGAGTCATCAAATAACCCAAACAAATGACTGTGACCTTAGAGTGAAACTGACCACTTTTCTAAAGCCAGAACAAGCGGACTCTCACTTGACCATGTTAACTTTACTGCTAGGACGTTGGTTATCTCATAAAATCAAAGATCTTTATGTCTCTTATTTCTTTAAACTGCTTTAAAATAAGTTTTCACCTCTTACATAAACTAGATTCGTTGACCTGATTATTGGCCAGAGTCTTGTAAAACTAGAATAACTACTTCCAATTCCACACATGCCACTTGGCCATCAAACTGACTGATAAATGGTATTGACTGCAAATTGGATCCATGTAAAGGTTTTAAAGTAACAGGAAAAAAACATATGTCACAACACACTTTCACACCATTATCTATCGCCAAAGAATATTTACTCACTGGCATTATAAAAGTAGAAGATGATCAGGAAAATAGGATTAATGACAATTTTTCTGAACCTTGAAACTCTTTCAAAATACTCAGGAGCAGGTACAGAACAGTCTGAAACTGATACGGAAACAACTATACAAGAATTAGAAATGAGCTAAGCCAGAGACAGAAGAAATCACAAAATAAGTCTCATCTGATGGGCCGAAATACAATATGGATTATTTTTATATTGTTCTGTCTGAGTTGTCTGTCTCAGATTCTTAACTTCCAGCTTCTATTTTTAAAATCACTTAACACTGTGTATTTCCAGTAGCCATCATGGCAAAGACTGTCATCCCTGACACGAAAGATTGTCAGCAGCCTCAATATGTACACTAATGATCTCAGGCAACAATGCCCATCTCCTTATCAAAGAGATCTTAATTCTAGAAGAAAAAGTCCAAATCCCTTTAAGAAAATTCACTGGAAAACATAGAAAGTAGTCATTACAAAATGTTAATAAGCTCACTAATACCTCTCCCTTCTTTTTAAGATTATCTACATGGTGAGTTTTAAAACCAAAGACTGTCAGGCATTGTAACATTTTTTAGTTCTCTCCCAAGTCACCGATGCACTCTTCTAGCACTGTCAAATAATGATCGCTGCTGTCATTATTTCTTATACAATAGCTGGCAGCAGGTTGTATAGGTAGCCTTCATCTTGGAAGAGTCATCAAATAACCCAAACAAATGACTGTGACCTTAGAGTGAAACTGACCACTTTTCTAAAGCCAGAACAAGCGGACTCTCACTTGACCATGTTAACTTTACTGCTAGGACGTTGGTTATCTCATAAAAATCAAAGATCTTTATGTCTCTTATTTCTTTAAACTGCTTTAAAATAAGTTTTCACCTCTTACAAATATACACCTGTCCCCTCCTTGCTGCTACAGAGGCTCTCTTATGCAATCTTTAAGGGTTTTCACTTTACTTTCAGCTCTAATACTTTCAATCAAAATTGCAATTCTGGTTCTGGAAGGCATGGCCCTTTAGGAAGACTATTTGAAGATATTAAAGAAATGCGGAAAATAAATAAGATCTCTTCATAGAGTAAAGTCAGCAATGCATATAAAGGGATTTAGGCAAACTAGTGATCTCAGCCACAAGTAATTTGCCAAGTCTCAAATGCACAAAAAAAATTATTCCAAGTTACAGAAAAACATCTGACTGAGTGTGACTCTCTTTTTCTAGTTACGAGGAGAGTCCCTCTCAAGCACTATTTGCTTTGGCAATCTACAATGCTGATATTCTCGTAGATCTAACAGAGAGGAAAAATGGGTATCTTCTCCATCTAACACCTAAGTGGGTAACCTAGATACTGTAAATAGAGGCTATGTAAAGGATGCAACAGACAGCTCTGAAGTGAGAGCCAAAATATTCAACCTGCAACTCTTTGGAAAAGAACATGAAAACACATGCAGCTTAGCCAAAAACCATACTAAGATGGAATTGCCACGGGCTAGTAAGTCAAATAAAAAAAGAAAGAAACAAAACAAAACCTCTTTACAAACATAATTCTACTGTTACTGGGTGAGAAAAACTCAAATGTCAAAAGCACAGTTCTTATTTGTTTAAACTGATCATGCTTACATTCTGCAATGTTTATTTAAAATAAATGAGTGAATTGCCTTTTCGAAAGGACTACTTCAAAAGCAAAATCAAATTCACAAATAAAGGAGCTAATTAAGCTATTAACGAGCATTTTCCTGCTGACATTCTAGAGGTGGTTCACCGGATAACAAAGTCTCATTACCCGTTATTACCTACCCCTTATATTTAATGTTTCTAAAGACAATGTTAAGCTGAACATTAGGCTAACAGAAACTGCATATCAATTTATCTTTATACTTCAGGAAATGTGACCTTAGAGTGAAACTGACCACTTTTCTAAAGCCAGAACAAGCGGACTCTCACTTGACCATGTTAACTTTACTGCTAGGACGTTGGTTATCTCATAAAATCAAAGATCTTTATGTCTCTTATTTCTTTAAACTGCTTTAAAATAAGTTTTCACCTCTTACAAATATACACCTGTCCCCTCCTTGCTGCTACAGAGGCTCTCTTATGCAATCTTTAAGGGTTTTCACTTTACTTTCAGCTCTAATACTTTCAATCAAAATTGCAATTCTGGTTCTGGAAGGCATGGCCCTTTAGGAAGACTATTTGAAGATATTAAAGAAATGCGGAAAATAAATAAGATCTCTTCATAGAGTAAAGTCAGCAATGCATATAAAGGGATTTAGGCAAACTAGTGATCTCAGCCACAAGTAATTTGCCAAGTCTCAAATGCACAAAAAAAATTATTCCAAGTTACAGAAAAACATCTGACTGAGTGTGACTCTCTTTTTCTAGTTACGAGGAGAGTCCCTCTCAAGCACTATTTGCTTTGGCAATCTACAATGCTGATATTCTCGTAGATCTAACAGAGAGGAAAAATGGGTATCTTCTCCATCTAACACCTAAGTGGGTAACCTAGATACTGTAAATAGAGGCTATGTAAAGGATGCAACAGACAGCTCTGAAGTGAGAGCCAAAATATTCAACCTGCAACTCTTTGGAAAAGAACATGAAAACACATGCAGCTTAGCCAAAAACCATACTAAGATGGAATTGCCACGGGCTAGTAAGTCAAATAAAAAAAGAAAGAAACAAAACAAAACCTCTTTACAAACATAATTCTACTGTTACTGGGTGAGAAAAACTCAAATGTCAAAAGCACAGTTCTTATTTGTTTAAACTGATCATGCTTACATTCTGCAATGTTTATTTAAAATAAATGAGTGAATTGCCTTTTCGAAAGGACTACTTCAAAAGCAAAATCAAATTCACAAATAAAGGAGCTAATTAAGCTATTAACGAGCATTTTCCTGCTGACATTCTAGAGGTGGTTCACCGGATAACAAAGTCTCATTACCCGTTATTACCTACCCCTTATATTTAATGTTTCTAAAGACAATGTTAAGCTGAACATTAGGCTAACAGAAACTGCATATCAATTTATCTTTATACTTCAGGAAATTAAATGAAAATTATCTGAAAAGTAAAAAACTATTCTACCAAGGACCCAGTAACATTAAATGTTAAAATGCAAAAAGTATACTCTGTACATTGCAATAGTATGAAACTTTTATAAAATCAACAGCCAACGACCAAAAACATAAATTAATGCTATAAGATCCATTATAAGAAATTAGGACTATAATTTAATATACATTCCCTTACTATTAACTTTTCTTCCTATGTGATAAAGGAATTTCAATGACTGCTTTTAGGATAAAATTTTCTAGGAAGTGCTTTCCCATGAATAAAAATAAAGAAAACTTTTAAATAAATAAGTTCATACAGTTCAGTCAACATGCCAATAGCTGGAATCACTTAAAGTTAACAAAACTGCAAAATATATTCACCAGTACTCTATATACTCTTGCTTATAATTCAGAAGTCTTAAGTAATTATGAAGTTAGTAGAGTAACATCAAGTTTTAAAAGCTGTAAGAGCGAAGTAGAAAGAAAAATCTGTTCTCTCAGGATAATCAGAATTAACATATTAAGAATATCCTCATAATTCACTAGATGATTCAGTTTTCTTTAGTTAGTAAATCTTCATTTAAAAAGGAAAGTAAATGCCTTTCTTTCACATGTCACCCAAATAGAAAACTTCTAAATTTAATTAAATTGTATTTATATGTAAGTCAGATCTCCTTTCTATATAAGAATATAACATATATCAAAAGTAAAAGGGAAACTCAAGATTTCAAATTAAGTTTAAGTAGGAGTAATAAAGCATTTGCACTTGACAAGTTATGAAACATCATATTTAAGAGAAAACAAAATTCTTAATATTTTGTCTTCTGTCACTGACAGTATATAAGTTTTATCACACAAAAACAATGTTTACTGTATCAATGAATAATTCTTTATCAAAAATAGAACCCCAAAATGTCTATTCCAGCAAGTTTAACACGTCTTTCTAAATGTTTTCAATTCTTCTCTGGACAGTCTAAAATAAAATGCTTTCACTTTATCAGAGAAATGGATGTAAATGAGTTTCACAAGTTTTCAAGTACATTTCACTTCCAACACTTTGGACAAGAAACTTTCACATGTGTTTGTTTTTTTTTTTTTTTAAAGCAACTAACACTGTGATTCTCCCACTAATGGATTAGCCTTGTGCCAAGGTAATAGAAAAGAATTTTTTTTTTTTTAACTGTGAAGTAACATGTTTCCATACTTTTTTTTACTCAACAACAAAAATAAATCTAGTCATAAACCTGGCAAGACAAAAGAATAACCAGAAAAGCCTAACATTTCTTACCTGGTACAGGTAAGCACCAGCTCCCAAATGCCACCTTGGGATAGTTCAGACTAGTAAGGAGGCTCATGCTTTATGATAGCAAAATGAGCAGGAATAAATCTGTGTTCTTTCTTTAGCAAAATCTATAGCAGCAGCTACACCACGATGTGAGTGGATCCTACAGACTTAACAAATTCAAGTCTATCGCTAGAGAAATAGGAAAAAAAAAATCATAAAATGAAGACTTACTGCTTGTCATGTGACTTGGTGAGGCATGCTGTCCATTGGGTGTGCTTGAGGTGAGGTCAATAGCCATATTGGAGTGCTCCCTTTCAGGTGAAAGCTCATTGTCACCTGTTTTCACAAAATAAAATCTTTCGGTCTCTGTTTACTGTCACCTAAAATCTAATTACCAACTTTGTAATCATATATGCAGAAGCATGCAGTCTTAAAATTTTAAAGAAATACATTTTTCTCTTACAAGAAACTGTAAGGAAATGTTACTTAGAAATGTATAATAAATGAATGAAATGATGAAAAGCCACAACCAGTCGACAATAAAAAAATTACCAAATTTCACTATCAGTCTTCTAAATTGCAAAATAAGGACAATTGGAGTAGTTCATTTCTAAAGTATCTTCTACTTGAAAAAAGTTTTAACATCTAATTTAATCATTAAGCACACAATATTTTTAATGAGTAGTTTCAAAACAGTGGCCATCAGAGAGTTGGATGTTTGAAGAAGAGCTTCCTAAGAAGTCAACTTAAGTGAGCTCATTCTCTTTCATATTATGTGTCTGAAAAATTAGGCTACAGAGTACTAAATATTTAGTACATGCCATATTAGTAGACGTACATGTAACGTGATCTAGTCTAAATTTGAACTAAGTGAAAAAAAATCAAGTAGGAAAGTGTCAAACTGCTAAGCGATTGCTGATTTAAATAACATCCTTAATATGGCAAGTATATATCTATAGTTCCGTCTTATTTCACTTTAGTGCTATCTTTTCAAACTCATTTACAAGGTGAACCTCTGAATAGATAATCAGAGTATACAACTCTTGATAACAATTTCCAATTCAGAAATTAAAATACAGGTAACAAACACATTTTTATTACCAATACTAGATGGATGAAAAAGAATACTTACACGTTATATAGCCATCAATAGCCTCTGTTTCCATAGTCAACGTGCAGTACTGCAATACAAAAGATTACACCCTTAACACAAGGATTCCTTTCAGTCTCTGCCATTAAATGCTTAACTTATTTGAAGCTCCAAGCAGTTAGCCCATGTTGCTGCGGCTGCAACCTGTACCCAAGAAACATACTACAGGGTACTGTGTGTGCTCATTTGCAAGTCACTGAACTCTCTCTGCAAATGATCTGATTCCTGCTGGAGATAGGATAGGAAAGATAAGTGTGCCCTGAGATGGGCTGTATAGAGAAAGGAATGACTCTTTTCATCAGACCTTCCTGAATGTAGAGGAAAAAAAGAGGAAGGGGGGGGTACACCTCCAATGTGCCGGCTTTAACTGGGATTGAAGTATTTTACCATTCACTACTTCCTACAAAAAAGCTGCAGTCTGAGGACTTCCCGGGTATACAGATAGCTCTATTCACAATTGTTGCAAGTTGGTTCATCATGTTCTAATAAGGAGGGGGGAGGACAAACAAACAGAGGAAAAACAAAACAAAACAAAACAAAAACTTCGTGCCCAAGTACGTCTGGACTTACATTACCAACTCCGGCTTATTGCATTTTCAACTCGTAAGCCTGTTCAATTATATACACTTAATTTACTGCCAGACCATGGTTGGCTACTAACGCTGCACCTACTTCATATATTCCAATTTGGAAAAATTAGGCTACAGAGTATTTAGTACATGCCATATTAGTAGACGTACATGTAACGTGATCTAGTCTAAATTTGAACTAAGTGAAAAAAAATCAAGTAGGAAAGTGTCAAACTGCTAAGCGATTGCTGATTTAAATAACATCCTTAATATGGCAAGTATATATCTATAGTTCCGTCTTATTTCACTTTAGTGCTATCTTTTCAAACTCATTTACAAGGTGAACCTCTGAATAGATAATCAGAGTATACAACTCTTGATAACAATTTCCAATTCAGAAATTAAAATACAGGTAACAAACACATTTTTATTACCAATACTAGATGGATGAAAAAGAATACTTACACGTTATATAGCCATCAATAGCCTCTGTTTCCATAGTCAACGTGCAGTACTGCAATACAAAAGATTACACCCTTAACACAAGGATTCCTTTCAGTCTCTGCCATTAAATGCTTAACTTATTTGAAGCTCCAAGCAGTTAGCCCATGTTGCTGCGGCTGCAACCTGTACCCAAGAAACATACTACAGGGTACTGTGTGTGCTCATTTGCAAGTCACTGAACTCTCTCTGCAAATGATCTGATTCCTGCTGGAGATAGGATAGGAAAGATAAGTGTGCCCTGAGATGGGCTGTATAGAGAAAGGAATGACTCTTTTCATCAGACCTTCCTGAATGTAGAGGAAAAAAAGAGGAAGGGGGGGGTACACCTCCAATGTGCCGGCTTTAACTGGGATTGAAGTATTTTACCATTCACTACTTCCTACAAAAAAGCTGCAGTCTGAGGACTTCCCGGGTATACAGATAGCTCTATTCACAATTGTTGCAAGTTGGTTCATCATGTTCTAATAAGGAGGGGGGAGGACAAACAAACAGAGGAAAAACAAAACAAAACAAAACAAAAACTTCGTGCCCAAGTACGTCTGGATGGTTTGTGCAGCAGTTACCCAACTGCCCGGCTTGTATTGACATTTTAGCCAACTCTGTGTAAGCACCTGTTCAATATAACCTTAATTTACTGCCAGACCATGGTTGGCTACTAACGCTGCACCTACTTCATATATTCCAATTTGGAAAAATTCATACACTCTTTGCTGTGGGGAAAGGGATCACTTTTGTAAAGTTTGGGGAATTATTTTCATGCAGCAATGACACAAAGCAAGAACTTACTTCTCAGAAACAAAAATAAATTGTATGAGATGACACCCCCTAGCTTTGATTTCACATAATGAAAAGATCAATAAGCTGCTTTCTTTGAAGAAAAAAAGTTTAAAGAATTGACATGTCCTGAGAAGATTTTTACTTTTTTTTTTTTTTTCCTTTTGGCCCTGGTCCTTTTTGCCTTTAGTTTCAAAACTCTCACTGCACCAGCAGCTAAATTATTCACAATGAGCCATTTCTGTATTGATCGCCAAGTATATTTAGCCCTGGCTCCTGGAATTTCTCCATTACTTACTGGAAAACAGGCAGCTTCACTTCTTGTCTCCAAAACCACTTCCCTTCTTCCTCCCCTCCCCTCCTTCACCACCACTCTCCCTACCACCACCCCCCACGCAAAAAAAAAAAAAAAAAAAAAAAACAACTTTCTTTCTTTTTGGAATAATCAGATCAAATTCCCAACTCAGTCACTACATAGCACTTAAATTTCAACCTGCTGTACTGTTACCAAATTCTTTCAAATTATGATTACATAAGGCTTTAAAGAAAGGCATCCATAAAGTTTAAAAGGGGAGCTTTCTTCGGATATTTTACAAATGAGTTTATCTCTTTAAAAATGTACACATTTAACACACACATATGAAGAAAGAAACGTCAGGGAGAAGCGAAAGAAGTCTGCCCCATCAATGAAAAGGTTATTAACCCTCAAAGAAGGAAAGAAAGAAAAGGAGAAAGAGAAACGAAAGGTACATACAAAAGAAATTGTCCTTTGATTAAAAAAGATTCATCACCATTTCCAGCTCTGTCGGGAGATCTCAGCTTCTTCTAACCCCTCAAAGAGGAGGTGACAATGTCGGGCTGAAGATAAACGGAGAGAGAGAGAAAGAAGTTTTTGCGTTTCCCCCTTCTCTCTTTCCCTCCCTTGCCCCTTCCAAGCCAAGCCCCCTGCAGAGTTCAAGGCGAGGAGGAAGGAAAAGCACTTTACAGGTGGGTCATTCCGAGCCCAAATCCAGCTAACAGATCGGCTGATAAACAAAACCAAGGAATGAGAGAGAAGGAACACCCCCCTTCTCCTCCACCTCCTCCTCCTCCTTCCACCCCTCCCCCTCGTCCCTTTGGGATGGTCTAGTAGGAAAAGTCACTCAGGAATGGCACCACGTACTTTCAGGAAAGAGGAAAAAAAAGAGAGAGAGAGAGGTCAGTCAGTGCTACAGCAATGCGATTAACAAGAAGAGAAAAAACTTGATCCACCGGTTCCTTAAGAATCGACCAAAAGCTAAGACAAGAAAACTGAAAGAAAAGGTGGGGGGGAGAGGGGAGGGACAGTCAGGGAGAACCCAGCAAAGAACCTAGGCCAACTTCACAGGACTGTTTTTCGCCCTTGGAAAAATAACAATAATAATAATAATAATAAATTAAATCTTAATTTCATCTCTTTCTCCCACACCAGAACCTGTCAAAGTGATTTAACTGCTGCCTTTTTACGTGTCATACCAGGTGGTGGTTGTTGTTGAATTCCAACAGGATCTGGATATTCCCTCCTACCTGGGATAGATACACAGCTGCAATTTATTCCAGGCTATCCAATCTTTCTTGGAATTCAAGTTAAAACAAAGCAAAACAAGCCCAAATCCATGACAGCTACAGAGATGAGAATTGATCAATCGATTAACATCCCAGAAACAGATTACAAGCAGGGAACGATAAATTAAGGCAGAAGACAGCATCCTCAATCCGATTCCCTGAGCGTCCTTTACAGAAATCATTAGCCTAATCATAACCACAATGCATCCCTCCCAGAGAAACATATCTATAGTATCTATATGTTATTATTACTAGTTAAACAGCAACAAGTCATTTGATCACATCACGGTGAAAAACGAGATGCTATATAATTACACTTAACTTTGAAAACACTCCCCCCCACCGCTGCAAATCAGATACACATATATATATATAGAATCTATGTATCAGAAGACAAATAAAACAAGAGCTGTTTTAAAACAATTTCCCCTTCTCTCTTTCCCTCCCTTGCCCTTCAAGCCAAGCCCCTGCGAGTTCGGAGGAAGGAAAAGCACTTTACAGGTGGGTCATTCCGAGCCCAAATCCAGCTAACAGATCGGCTGATAAACAAAACCAAGGAATGAGAGAGAAGGAACACCCCCCTTCTCCTCCACCTCCTCCTCCTCCTTCCACCCCTCCCCCTCGTCCCTTTGGGATGGTCTAGTAGGAAAAGTCACTCAGGAATGGCACCACGTACTTTCAGGAAAGAGGAAAAAAAAGAGAGAGAGAGAGGTCAGTCAGTGCTACAGCAATGCGATTAACAAGAAGAGAAAAAACTTGATCCACCGGTTCCTTAAGAATCGACCAAAAGCTAAGACAAGAAAACTGAAAGAAAAGGTGGGGGGGAGAGGGGAGGGACAGTCAGGGAGAACCCAGCAAAGAACCTAGGCCAACTTCACAGGACTGTTTTTCGCCCTTGGAAAAATAACAATAATAATAATAATAATAAATTAAATCTTAATTTCATCTCTTTCTCCCACACCAGAACCTGTCAAAGTGATTTAACTGCTGCCTTTTTACGTGTCATACCAGGTGGTGGTTGTTGTTGAATTCCAACAGGATCTGGATATTCCCTCCTACCTGGGATAGATACACAGCTGCAATTTATTCCAGGCTATCCAATCTTTCTTGGAATTCAAGTTAAAACAAAGCAAAACAAGCCCAAATCCATGACAGCTACAGAGATGAGAATTGATCAATCGATTAACATCCCAGAAACAGATTACAAGCAGGGAACGATAAATTAAGGCAGAAGACAGCATCCTCAATCCGATTCCCTGAGCGTCCTTTACAGAAATCATTAGCCTAATCATAACCACAATGCATCCCTCCCAGAGAAACATATCTATAGTATCTATATGTTATTATTACTAGTTAAACAGCAACAAGTCATTTGATCACATCACGGTGAAAAACGAGATGCTATATAATTACACTTAACTTTGAAAACACTCCCCCCCACCGCTGCAAATCAGATACACATATATATATATAGAATCTATGTATCAGAAGACAAATAAAACAAGAGCTGTTCTTCACCACGCAAAAGCCAAGCGGAGATTTACCTCAGCAGTGCATGCAGTAAAATAATCCCATCACCCTTTTGTTTGTGTTTACTGTTAGTGTGTCCTCTCTCTTTCTTTCTTTCCTGTGCCTAACGTGTGTTTGTGCACTGCAGTTGGTGATGGAAACTAAGGCAGTGGATCTGTAGCTAAGGGTAATCCTGTTTTTACTTCCTCCATCTTCAGCGAGAAGCAGGGTTAGCCCGGGACAGCTGGTCAAACCCCGAGAAACCGATCCGCCGGAGCCAGAGCACATCTCCCCCGCCGGCCGGGTTCGCGCAGACGCCCGCGGGCGGAGGGCGGGCTGGCGGCGGCAGCTGCGGGCGGCGGGGCCCCGGGCGCGGGCAGACGTGCGTGCGCGCGCGTGCGTTTGTGCGGGGCCCAGGCGCCTGTGCCGTGTGTGTGTGTGTGCGCGCGCGTGTCTGTGTGTATATGTGTAAGTGTGTGCGCGCGCGGACTGGCGAGGCGCGTGTGCGCGTGTCTGCGCGCTGGGCCGCTCGGCGCGCTCGGCAATCGATTACAGGACAAGTGCTGCCCCGGCGCCTCCGCGAAGCGCGCCCTCCCTCGCGCCCACCCGCGCGCCCGGCCGCGTCGCCGCTGGCCCAGCGCCCCGGGACGGCGGACCCCGCCCCCAACCCCGGGAAGGGGGAGCCAGGTAACCCGCTTCCGAGAGTGCCCCGGCTGCCGTCCTCCACTCCCCCCGAGTCGTAATAAATCTCACGTTTTCTGCCGGCTCGAAAGGAAGAATTGCAACGACGAAGGGAGGTTCATGTCGGCCTCGTGAAGTTTTCTTTCCAACTGGGATTTGTGGTGAGGCCAAGCGGAGGGCGCGGGATCGCGATCCAGGCGCGCGACGCGGAGCCCCGGGCTCGGCGTCCTGGCCGGAGTCTGGGTGTGCGCGTGGACCCACCCACTCAGCTTCGCAATCAACTGTGCGGTGCGATTTCAGAAATCGGCGCCCGCCCGACCGACCAGGACTCGGAGCAGGGCGAGAGAGGGGTCCTGGGGAATGGATTGAGCAGGAAAGTCGGGTCTGAGATGCAGCTCAACTATTCCTATTTTGAAAGTGCTTCACCACGCAAAAGCCAAGCGGAGATTTACCTCAGCAGTGCATGCAGTAAAATAATCCCATCACCCTTTTGTTTGTGTTTACTGTTAGTGTGTCCTCTCTCTTTCTTTCTTTCCTGTGCCTAACGTGTGTTTGTGCACTGCAGTTGGTGATGGAAACTAAGGCAGTGGATCTGTAGCTAAGGGTAATCCTGTTTTTACTTCCTCCATCTTCAGCGAGAAGCAGGGTTAGCCCGGGACAGCTGGTCAAACCCCGAGAAACCGATCCGCCGGAGCCAGAGCACATCTCCCCCGCCGGCCGGGTTCGCGCAGACGCCCGCGGGCGGAGGGCGGGCTGGCGGCGGCAGCTGCGGGCGGCGGGGCCCCGGGCGCGGGCAGACGTGCGTGCGCGCGCGTGCGTTTGTGCGGGGCCCAGGCGCCTGTGCCGTGTGTGTGTGTGTGCGCGCGCGTGTCTGTGTGTATATGTGTAAGTGTGTGTGCGCGCGCGGACTGGCGAGGCGCGTGTGCGCGTGTCTGCGCGCTGGGCCGCTCGGCGCGCTCGGCAATCGATTACAGGACAAGTGCTGCCCCGGCGCCTCCGCGAAGCGCGCCCTCCCTCGCGCCCACCCGCGCGCCCGGCCGCGTCGCCCCTGGCCCAGCGCCCCGGGACGGCGGACCCCGCCCCCAACCCCGGGAAGGGGGAGCCAGGTAACCCGCTTCCGAGAGTGCCCCGGCTGCCGTCCTCCACTCCCCCCGAGTCGTAATAAATCTCACGTTTTCTGCCGGCTCGAAAGGAAGAATTGCAACGACGAAGGGAGGTTCATGTCGGCCTCGTGAAGTTTTCTTTCCAACTGGGATTTGTGGTGAGGCCAAGCGGAGGGCGCGGGATCGCGATCCAGGCGCGCGACGCGGAGCCCCGGGCTCGGCGTCCTGGCCGGAGTCTGGGTGTGCGCGTGGACCCACCCACTCAGCTTCGCAATCAACTGTGCGGTGCGATTTCAGAAATCGGCGCCCGCCCGACCGACCAGGACTCGGAGCAGGGCGAGAGAGGGGTCCTGGGGAATGGATTGAGCAGGAAAGTCGGGTCTGAGATGCAGCTCAACTATTCCTATTTTGAAAGTGCTTTACAGTGCAAGTTTAAAATTAGTGTCTACTTGCTTTTTCTCCCCTGGGCATGTGGCACATCCACCGCAATCAAAGGCAAGAATGAAGGTCTAAAAAGTTGTTAGTGTTGGTATCTCAGTAACATCTGTTAGTTACAGCGCAGCTTTTGCCGTTGGGAAGAACTTACGCGGATCGTCATGAGAAAAACACACACACATTCTTTCTACAAACAGTCGCATTTAGTATCTTTCTTGACCATTTGCAAAAAGAGGGAATAGAGACTTCTGTAATTAAAGGCAAAAGAAAAGGAAAGGCGCAGAAAATACTGAACTGTGTTGGACGGGTGGCCTAAGTTTGAAAACACGTGAAATGATCAGCACTGCCAAACAGCATTTCTGAGAAACCATATCACAGATTGTGTGGAAAATCAAGGCTGCAAGAGAAGGAGCAGGCACTATACTCCTACTCCTTTCAAAAATCCCAGAAAATAGTGGCTGAGGTTTTGGGGGTTTTTTCTTTTTTTTTTTTTTCTCTGCTGAAGATTTTTTTTTTCTTCTTTGCTGAGGAAAGGGAAATGATGCATGAAAATAAAGTGTACCCTAAGCATCATTTAAGCATAGCAAGGAAATTTTGGATGATGTCTTTAGATTTGGCAACTGGGAAGGATTTTTTTTTTTTTTTTTTTTCACATTGATACCCACTAAAGCATGGACTTCGTGGGACTTGTATAATCTTGTATTTAAATTTTTTAATAAATTACTTTTTAAAAGTTGACTTCCTATGTTGGATTTATTAAACAACAATTGTACCAAGAGACTGGCTTCTCTTTTTTTAAAGCATGGAATATATTTGGTGCTGTGCTGCAAACAAGATTAACCCATTTTCATTGCAGAGCAAATCATATGGCCTCAGGCTAGCAACACCTTTACCACGATTTTAAGAAACACCGGTGAGTTATATTGTTGGTAACGCAGATTTTTAAAGTCTGTCTCAATTAGCTAAATAAAAGTGATTTTCTTGAGAGTTACATTTGGGAAACACCAAGCATGGAACTCCACAAATGGTTCTGATATTGCAATAGATAGCAAAGATTTTTAATCTTCAATTATCACAGAAGATTGAAGTGTTATTCATGACATACAAAATTCCCAATAAACAAAGGGTAACGTAACTTCTCTAGACTAAGCCAATGTGTTGAAAATTGCGGAGGTTCTTAGAAAAGATGAATTAAAACATACTCAGCATTAAGATGAAGTATCTGGATAGTTTCAGCAGTTTAATTCTACAGTAGAAGTGGATCCGTTGTGAAGTCTTAGGAATCCTCCTCAAGTTCCTCAAAGCCACCACAGCTGATGGAGTCTTTGCCTCTGGCTGGTTGGAGCTTAATTTAGCTCCGTTGAAAGCCAATCCTGGTGGGTTACTTTCATTGGCTCCCTAATCACCAGAGGCACACTCTCTCCCTCTAGTGGCTAAGTGTTCAGACACTTGCCATTTGGTGGCCTTGCCTCCCCAAGGGTGGGGAATTTGGACAGAAGAGAGTGGCTCCTAAATTTTTTAAAACAGCAAAGATCTTGTGACCACTTGTGAGAATTAAACCATTTGGGGAAACTTTGCCCTCTTCTTAAAATCCTACGTTTCTTTCTCATTTGCAGATCGTGGTGTATCAAACTCACTTCAAAGAAATCAACCTTTATGTTTACATGCAAAGGCGAGGGGTTCTATTTCATCCTCTGCGGTCAAATGATACTGGCTCTAAATCTCACAGTTCCACTCTGGGGAAGGAACTTCTGTATAAACTGTAGAAATTCCCTTTATTCACAGTTTTTCTCAATAGTATTTTTATACTATTAATCGTTTTTTTTATTTTAGGTCAAAGAATATCTGTAATTCCAGCCTTTGCCGTAATTGCGCACATTTTGAAAGTACTTTTACAGTTATACTCTGCCCAAAAGTGTATCTTCAGAAAGTATAGTAGCATGTTGTTGGACTACTGTATCCAGTTGCACAAATTTTAACTTTGGGGACAAAGTAAGGAGGGAGGGAGAAAACATACCCAACTCCCATTTTTCACGTAGCTCATTCTTTGACAGTGGCATCCTATCAAAACTGCCTTCCCAGCACCAACGCCTATCTTAGAACTCACGTGGTTCTTTCATTGTACATTACGTAAATATGTTACTCATTTGTTGAGTTTTTAAAAGAAAAATGTTGGTTTCCCCAACTAGAATGTCGTGTTCTTAAGGACAGAGATTATGTCCATCCTGCTAACGGTTGTTTTCTCAGAACCAGTACAGTATTTGACAAAAACTGGCACTCAGTAAGCATTTTACTGAATGGATGAATATGGAGCTAGTCCCATGTTCACCTAGTTTCTGGGTGTGAATCTGTTTTCACGGGCCAAAAAGTATACAACAGCAAAAATACACATACAAACAAATTCCATAAAGAATCTGGTCAAAGGCTTCCCTGGTGGTCCAGTGGGTAAGGACACCGCCTTGCAGTGCAAGGGGCTCCGGTTAGATCCCTGGCCTGGGAAGATCCCACGTGCCGCGGAGTGGCTGGACCGATGTGCCCAATTACCGAGCCGGAGCTCTGGAGCGCATGCGCCCAGAGCTGGTGCTCTGCGACAACAGAGGCCACCGCGATGGGAGGCCCACATGGGCCAAAGAACAAAGATGGATGAAAATAGACAAATGAAAGACCAATAGAAGTAGCCTGCCTGCTCTCCTCCCTCCCCACCCCATCCCTCCAAAATAAATAAATAAATCTTTTAAAAAAACAAAAGTATCTGGTCAAATCTTGTCTCATAAATCGTATTACTGGTTAAAATAATCCTGAGTAAAATACATTTATGTGACCCCTCTGTTTCATAAATAGATTACTTCATGTTAACACTTGCTGGTTCATAAAACAGTCTGACTGTTAAAGAATGCAACAGATTTAATTCTATAACTACTAAGTGCAGTTAGCAAAGAACATTTTTCAAAGGCAGTGTAGATTAACATGGATACATTGTGAAGTATAATAATCTTGTTCTCTTCAGAGTTTATTTTAGCCATTTTAGATTTAAAAAGTCCTAGTACCCTTTAAAAGAATTTGAATAAAAGTTCATTTTTGTTGATTCAAGCAATCAACTTTATGCTTTTGAGTTTTATTTTTAGCAGAGGGCAGAAAGGGACAATTTGAAATATGGCAGTACTTTAGTCATATCAAAAAACATTTTTGGAAACTGAATATATCCTGACGTTTTTATTTAGATGAATTTATTCTGGTAGATATATAACATCATCAAGCAAAGAAAGTACCCTGAAATAATTTGAATTCCTAAAAAAGTTAAATTTACCAAGACACATAGGTACAGTGTTTTAAAAGTGATTACTTGTTTTATTTTCTCAGGTGGTGGTGTTCTCTTTGAAGTGGTGTTCTCTTTTTAAGCGAGATATGGAACAATGGTCTCACTTTCTCCTGTCGACCTAGATTGGCACTGTGAAGAAGCAAGGAAGTCATAAAGGGAACCATGGTTTCAAAGAAAACATTCTAAGATACCAAATCCATTTCATACACAAGATGTGTTAATGCCTCCCAACTTTGCCTCCATGACTACAGTGATAGTCTGGGGTCTGTCCTGCTGGCATGCGAATCCCGCATGATAGGGGTCTTCTCATCCCATCCACACTGAACAGTAGTTTCTTTCAACAGTTCTTAAGATCTCACTTTGCAATTTGATAAGGCTCTTGTGCAAATACCCGTGTCCCTAGAAAAGGCAACATTATGACTTGAATTCACCGTCTGGTAGAATAATATCAGATTTCTTCTAGAAAGTACATTTTGATGTAGAACAGATGATAAGCTATCTCTATCCCAAACGAGAATTATAAATTGTGGGAGTTAAACTTTGACCAAGAGGGTGAGGACAGGAGAGATTTTGGGGGGGGAAATGGAAGTACACATTTCTAAAGATGTCATTAAAAACTTCCATAGTTGCTTTAAAATGTAGTTGTATTCAGAATTGGAAGAAATGAGTACCACTGATGCAAAAAGGAAGGAACTTTGAATTGGGACTAGTGCAGATAGATGACGCTTAAAAAAAACAACTCTGTAAGCCGTGAGGAAGAAGATTCTTCTAGGAAATCCTGAAATCATCCAACACAAAAAAGTATAAAGAAGTTATTGAATACCTCCAATTAAAGTGTTAGTAAAAGGAAAGAAAAAGATGATTCAACTTTTTGAAGACACAGCTCATGAAGAGAGGATAACAGTAAAAGGAGAACACGTCTTGTGAGCGTCAATTTAGATACAGAATAATACACCCTCTGAAAGTAACAGGAAAATCAAAAGTGATCATTTGACTTTGGAATTGGGAGGGGAACATAGAACCAACTAGCCTAGAGATCTATAGCACCAATGCTTGAATTCTGCTGGAAATATCCATAGTCTAAAGCAGAGTGATGGCAGGTTGCATCTCAGGAGAAATATTTGGTAGTCAAACCAGTGCCAGTAGGGCTATGATCCTGATTTTTTTTTAATCCCATGGAAAGTTCACAGAATTACATGCTCAGTGTTTGTGAGAAGCCTCAGCTCTTTGTAAACCAAAATTGTTTTGCAGTCTAGCAAAGTTTAGTCATACTTTTAAACAATCCTGTGTGCATGTGTGCGTGCTCACCTGTGTTGAACTCTTCGCAACCCATGGACTGTAGACCTCCAGGCTCCTCTGTTCACAGGATTTTCTAGGCAAGAATACTGGAGTGGGTTACCATTTCCTCCTCCAGGGAACCTTCCCAACCCAAGGATCAAACCCATTGTCTCTCATATCCCCTGCATTGGCAGGTGGATTCTTTACCACTGAGCTACCTTGGAAGCCCCTAGGCAAATCCTATATAGACAGAAGAAAGTAGAAAAAATCCAGGGATTCAACCTTCCTCTTTTTATGGCCAGATGGTGGCAACCTAGGGAATTAAGAACTGAACAGAGACAGAAATGGGGAGTCATTTCCTTCTTGATGACTGCAAAAGAGGGCATGAGATATGGAAGGAGGGAAATGAATCGAAGAAAGGTCACTTAACAGGCAGTAAAGTCAAATGTCATCTGGTTTTCATGGCTTGTGGTTTAGAGAAAGGTTAGCTCAGAATAGAGGTTAGTTTGGCATTCTGAACTGTCCCAAGACGTATGAAGATGAGAACAGCACCATCAGAATCTCTCCCCCAGTAGCTATGTTTGGGCTTCAAAAAGGTACAGAAAACTTGATGTCATGGTGAGGTGCTAAGCACCAGGGAAAGTCCCACTTAGTAGACTAAGGATATCATCAAAAGTCCTGTAAACCATATTCCTGCTTCATTGGAAAACTGTGTCTTTCAAGTGTGCTATTTTTGAGAAATCTTCATGCAGAGTCTACAGCACTTCATTTTTTTATTATGTGTTTATATTTTACCTTGTTCTAGACTGATTGAAGGTAGCTTATAAGAATATATATTTTATATTTATACGAGTGAGTGAGTGTTAGTCACTCAGTCATGTCCAACTGTTTCATGATCTCATGGACTGTCTGTCACCCTCTAGGCTCCTCTGTCCATGGTATTCTCCAGGCAAAAATACTGGAGTGGGTTGCCATTCCCTTCTCCACGGGCTCTTCCCAACCCAGGGATTGAATCAGGTCTCCTGCATTGCAGGCAAATTATTTAGTGTCTGAGCCGCCATGGAAACCCCTATATTTACATATATGGTATTAAACTAAATTTAAAGGTTCAAGAAGAAAGTAAAACATGTGAAAACACAAAATGAGAATTATACTAAAACTACATATGCTAATTCTCATGTCAATATTTCCTTAAATCAGGCTACAAAAGATGTAGATTTCTAGCAGCCAACTCAAAACCAAAACTAAATACAGCAAACAAGCAAACCCTACTCAGATACATGTTTCATGGCACTGGTAATAAAAACTAAACAGTTATTCAGCAGCAATACAATTATTTGGGGTTCAAATAAAAAGCATACTGTGTAATGTAATGCAGCACTTTAAACTGATGATTCAAACTAATCTCAACAAAATTGGAGTATCAGTGGGTCAGAAAAGCCATCTGTATTGTTCTTATCATCACTATAAGCATTTATTTCATGCCAGGCATTATAACCCCCACAGTCAAAAATAGATAATACTAGACCCATCTTTCATATGAAGAAATTGAAGCTTGGAGACATTATTGTCTAGTACAGAGTCCCACAGCTCAGAGCTGAACGGTGCCCAAGACGAATGAAGATGAGAACAGCACCATCAGAATCTCTCCCCCAGTAGCTATGTTTGGGCTTCAAAAAGGTACAGAAAACTTGATGTCATGGTGAGGTGCTAAGCACCAGGGAAAGTCCCACTTAGTAGACTAAGGATATCATCAAAAGTCCTGTAAACCATATTCCTGCTTCATTGGAAAACTGTGTCTTTCAAGTGTGCTATTTTTGAGAAATCTTCATGCAGAGTCTACAGCACTTCATTTTTATTAGGTGTTTATATTTTACCTTGTTCTAGACTGATTGAAGGTAGCTTATAAGAATATATATTTTATATTTATACGAGTGAGTGAGTGTTAGTCACTCAGTCATGTCCAACTGTTTCATGATCTCATGGACTGTCTGTCACCCTCTAGGCTCCTCTGTCCATGGTATTCTCCAGGCAAAAATACTGGAGTGGGTTGCCATTCCCTTCTCCACGGGCTCTTCCCAACCCAGGGATTGAATCAGGTCTCCTGCATTGCAGGCAAATTATTTAGTGTCTGAGCCGCCATGGAAACCCCTATATTTACATATATGGTATTAAACTAAATTTAAAGGTTCAAGAAGAAAGTAAAACATGTGAAAACACAAAATGAGAATTATACTAAAACTACATATGCTAATTCTCATGTCAATATTTCCTTAAATCAGGCTACAAAAGATGTAGATTTCTAGCAGCCAACTCAAAACCAAAACTAAATACAGCAAACAAGCAAACCCTACTCAGATACATGTTTCATGGCACTGGTAATAAAAACTAAACAGTTATTCAGCAGCAATACAATTATTTGGGGTTCAAATAAAAAGCATACTGTGTAATGTAATGCAGCACTTTAAACTGATGATTCAAACTAATCTCAACAAAATTGGAGTATCAGTGGGTCAGAAAAGCCATCTGTATTGTTCTTATCATCACTATAAGCATTTATTTCATGCCAGGCATTATAACCCCCACAGTCAAAAATAGATAATACTAGACCCATCTTTCATATGAAGAAATTGAAGCTTGGAGACATTATTGTCTAGTCCAGAGTCCCACAGCTCAGAGCTGAACTTAAAGATGTGTTTTAAATTCTAGAAACCACATGGCAATTATCAGTATACTATTCTGTTCCTTAATAGCTAAATATATTATCAGTTATACAAGCCTGTTGCTGTAGTTAAATCCACCCCATTTAGTAGCACACTGTCTGATATTGAAACGCTTAAAAGGAAAACTGAAGGTCCACGATGTTCTGAGGAGGTTATTCAAATGTGGTACCAGCATGGAATTGTACCAAATCCAGTGCCTAATTGTGTGTGAAACACAACTTATTTGATATCTCATACTTAAACATCAGATATTCATCCATACTTACCTTGAGCACTTCTTAACAAGCAAAGACAAGAGAACCCCCGAGGGTGAATTAAATGAAAACTGCCCTCTGAAGAATTAAATAAAGAGATATAGGCAAGAACTTAACTCTAAATTCTGGATCAGCAAGCATATTTGCACATTTTGTTTCAAAGAGGAGTCATTTCAGATTTATTGCACCAAGAAACATAAGCATCAAACGCCTCCTTTTTGTAGGCTTACTTCACCTATATGTGCAAAGAATGAATGACTTTTGTGGTTGTGCTTTTAAATAGTTATGGCGTTCTTCAATGACATTTTAAATTTCAAGAAACAGGTTTTATTTCAGTAGAGAGCATCTCTCAGTTTTATAGTAAAGGTCAATTTGGACATTTTGCTAGGACCCATTAAGTGAAATTGAAACTCAAAACCAAAACTAAATACAGCAAACAAGCAAACCCTACTCAGATACATGTTTCATGGCACTGGTAATAAAAACTAAACAGTTATTCAGCAGCAATACAATTATTTGGGGTTCAAATAAAAAGCATACTGTGTAATGTAATGCAGCACTTTAAACTGATGATTCAAACTAATCTCAACAAAATTGGAGTATCAGTGGGTCAGAAAAGCCATCTGTATTGTTCTTATCATCACTATAAGCATTTATTTCATGCCAGGCATTATAACCCCCACAGTCAAAAATAGATAATACTAGACCCATCTTTCATATGAAGAAATTGAAGCTTGGAGACATTATTGTCTAGTCCAGAGTCCCACAGCTCAGAGCTGAACTTAAAGATGTGTTTTAAATTCTAGAAACCACATGGCAATTATCAGTATACTATTCTGTTCCTTAATAGCTAAATATATTATCAGTTATACAAGCCTGTTGCTGTAGTTAAATCCACCCCATTTAGTAGCACACTGTCTGATATTGAAACGCTTAAAAGGAAAACTGAAGGTCCACGATGTTCTGAGGAGGTTATTCAAATGTGGTACCAGCATGGAATTGTACCAAATCCAGTGCCTAATTGTGTGTGAAACACAACTTATTTGATATCTCATACTTAAACATCAGATATTCATCCATACTTACCTTGAGCACTTCTTAACAAGCAAAGACAAGAGAACCCCTGAGGGTGAATTAAAAGATAACTGCCCTCTGAAGAATTAAATAAAGAGATATAGGCAAGAACTTAACTCTAAATTCTGGATCAGCAAGCATATTTGCACATTTTGTTTCAAAGAGGAGTCATTTCAGATTTATTGCACCAAGAAACATAAGCATCAAACGCCTCCTTTTTGTAGGCTTACTTCACCTATATGTGCAAAGAATGAATGACTTTTTGTGGTTGTGCTTTTAAATAGTTATGGCGTTCTTCAATGACATTTTAAATTTCAAGAAACAGGTTTTATTTCAGTAGAGAGCATCTCTCAGTTTTATAGTAAAGGTCAATTTGGACATTTTGCTAGGACCCATTAAGTGAAGCCTGTGAAATTAGAATTTTTATTTTAGTTTTTTTTATTATTTCAGTTTTAAGATACAAATACAATGAATACTGCAGTAGATGAATAAAACTCTACTATTTTAATTAGTTTTTTTCTCTCCCAGTTTGCACAAGTGTAAAGGTTACACATTTGTTCTCTCAATAGTAGGGTTTTGTTTTTTTTGTTTTTTTTCTAAAAACAAAAAGAAATAATACTGAATTTGGGGTCAACTTGCTTTATGGTATTTTGAATAACCTGGCCTAATCCAGAAGGGCTTCTCCAAACATTATGGAATAGCCAACAAATGAAACAAACAAGGGGTCTGGTATGTTAATAATACATTCTTAAAAATAATTTCCTAATATTTATGTTAGGGCTTTCCTGGTGGTTCAGTGGTAAAGAATCCACCTACCAAGTAGGAGACACAGGTTTGATCCTGGGTTGGAAGATTCCCTGGAAAGGAAATGGCAACCAACTCCAGTATTCTTGCCTGGAGAATTCCGTGGACAGAGGAGCCTGGTGGGCTTCAGTCCATGGGTTCGCAAAGTCAGACACAACTGAAGCAACTTAGCACACACACATCCTACTCTCAAGTCTTTGGGAAGATTGCCTTCAAAGATCATTCCTGAGCCACAGGTGGACACTTCAGGCTGAGACTTGGTGTCATTAGGTAGATTGTCATATACAAAACCCCTTGATCAATTTCAAACCATGTTCCTATATGGCAGGAATAAACTTGGCTGTTATGTGTTTTTTTTGTATGAATAAATGTTTCTGTATTATGAGCTTAGGCATTTTCAGTTGTTTTTCCTAAGAACAATCATGCACCTATGAACTTGAATTTCTGCAACGCTACAAGATCCTGAGCAGTGAATCTTATAGACTCATCTTTCTGTTAGAACTTGACATTAAACCTCCATCAGGCCAGCTTTTTGGGCGTTCTTCAATGACATTTTAAATTTCAAGAAACAGGTTTTATTTCAGTAGAGAGCATCTCTCAGTTTTATAGTAAAGGTCAATTTGGACATTTTGCTAGGACCCATTAAGTGAAGCCTGTGAAATTAGAATTTTTATTTTAGTTTTTTTTATTATTTCAGTTTTAAGATACAAATACAATGAATACTGCAGTAGATGAATAAAACTCTACTATTTTAATTAGTTTTTTTCTCTCCCAGTTTGCACAAGTGTAAAGGTTACACATTTGTTCTCTCAATAGTAGGGTTTTGTATTTTTTGGTTTTTTTCTAAAAACAAAAAGAAATAATACTGAATTTGGGGTCAACTTGCTTTATGGTATTTTGAATAACCTGGCCTAATCCAGAAGGGCTTCTCCAAACATTATGGAATAGCCAACAAATGAAACAAACAAGGGGTCTGGTATGTTAATAATACATTCTTAAAAATAATTTCCTAATATTTATGTTAGGGCTTTCCTGGTGGTTCAGTGGTAAAGAATCCACCTACCAAGTAGGAGACACAGGTTTGATCCTGGGTTGGAAGATTCCCTGGAAAGGAAATGGCAACCAACTCCAGTATTCTTGCCTGGAGAATTCCGTGGACAGAGGAGCCTGGTGGGCTTCAGTCCATGGGTTCGCAAAGTCAGACACAACTGAAGCAACTTAGCACACACACATCCTACTCTCAAGTCTTTGGGAAGATTGCCTTCAAAGATCATTCCTGAGCCACAGGTGGACACTTCAGGCTGAGACTTGGTGTCATTAGGTAGATTGTCATATACAAAACCCCTTGATCAATTTCAAACCATGTTCCTATATGGCAGGAATAAACTTGGCTGTTATGTGTTTTTTTGTATGAATAAATGTTTCTGTATTATGAGCTTAGGCATTTTCAGTTGTTTTTCCTAAGAACAATCATGCACCTATGAACTTGAATTTCTGCAACGCTACAAGATCCTGAGCAGTGAATCTTATAGACTCATCTTTCTGTCTTAAGAAACTCCAGTGGACATTAAACCTCCATCAGGCCAGCTTGTTTGTGGAGATTAGTGAGGGACAGGAGCATTTTTGAGATAAGTTGTCTAAATGGAACCATTCAGAGATCTGAGTAGGAAACCAGGATATCTGAGAAAAAGAGAAAGAAGTTAACATCAACAGATGCCTTTAGTGACAGTAAAAAAACAGATCAGAGTTAAGAGAATAAGAAGTGAAGGAGAGAGGCTGTGAGTCAGTATATCCATGAGTTTGGCTGTCAAGGGAAAGGCAGAAGCTAGTAGCTGGAGGAGGGTGGGAAATTGAGGAAAGTTTTGTTTGCTTTTTGTATAACACCAACATTCCTCTATGCTGATGAGAAGCTGTCAATAACAAGTTAGAGATAGATAACAGAAGCAAATTGGTGAAGTGAGAGCCCTGAGAAGACAGAAAAAAAAAATCTAGTGCATAAGTAAAAATAATTAATTCCAGATAAAGAGGGGATAACATCTCGTACTTAAGCAAGAAAGGATGGAGATGCGGTAAGATGCAGATACAAGTAAGTTTTCTAGCTGACATGATGGGGAGTTGGGGAGGATTTGAAGAGGATGTCAATGTTATTTACTAAGAGTGAAAGGACAAGTGACTGTATTCAAAGTTTAACTAATAGAGTGAATAAGCTTGAAATCGTTTGCTATGAAGAATGTGGAATAGACTAACTAAAAAAAAAAAATATGGAGAATTGATGGGCAGAATAAAGAAACCAGTTGAAGCTGGTGGCCACAAGTAAGCCAGCAATGTGCTGCATGCTACAACTATAGCCGGGCTCACAGCCCAGGTATAATCTGGAAACAAAGTGAACCACAACATGCATCCAGTGTCACAATTTCACCAGGTAGGAAGCTGGAAGACACTGGACCAAAGAAGATGAATTTAATTTTTTTTTTTAAAAAGTAGATTTAAGCAACAAACGACTAAGTAAGCTATACTGAGAAGGAGTCTAACAGATCAGCTACCGACCAATAGAGAAGTAAAGCAATACAGAGACTTCGGATTCCAGTGGGGTTGAGTCACTTGTATTAGAGGGAATTCTGAGGGAGACACAGCGAAGTACAGAGGACTGCGAAGAGAAATTTGGTAGTGAGCAATACCAGATGACGGGGTTTGGAATTACTAGGTGGAGGGACAGGAGCATTTTGAGATAAGTTGTCTAAATGGAACCATTCAGAGATCTGAGTAGGAAACCAGGATATCTGAGAAAAAGAGAAAGAAGTTAACATCAACAGATGCCTTTAGTGACAGTAAAAAAACAGATCAGAGTTAAGAGAATAAGAAGTGAAGGAGAGAGGCTGTGAGTCAGTATATCCATGAGTTTGGCTGTCAAGGGAAAGGCAGAAGCTAGTAGCTGGAGGAGGGTGGGAAATTGAGGAAAGTTTTGTTTGCTTTTTGTATAACACCAACATTCCTCTATGCTGATGAGAAGCTGTCAATAACAAGTTAGAGATAGATAACAGAAGCAAATTGGTGAAGTGAGAGCCCTGAGAAGACAGAAAAAAATCTAGTGCATAAGTAAAAATAATTAATTCCAGATAAAGAGGGGATAACATCTCGTACTTAAGCAAGAAAGGATGGAGATGCGGTAAGATGCAGATACAAGTAAGTTTTCTAGCTGACATGATGGGGAGTTGGGGAGGATTTGAAGAGGATGTCAATGTTATTTACTAAGAGTGAAAGGACAAGTGACTGTATTCAAAGTTTAACTAATAGAGTGAATAAGCTTGAAATCGTTTGCTATGAAGAATGTGGAATAGACTAACTAAAAAAAAAAAAATATGGAGAATTGATGGGCAGAATAAAGAAACCAGTTGAAGCTGGTGGCCACAAGTAAGCCAGCAATGTGCTGCATGCTACAACTATAGCCGGGCTCACAGCCCAGGTATAATCTGGAAACAAAGTGAACCACAACATGCATCCAGTGTCACAATTTCACCAGGTAGGAAGCTGGAAGACACTGGACCAAAGAAGATGAATTTAATTTTTTTTTTTAAAAAGTAGATTTAAGCAACAAACGACTAAGTAAGCTATACTGAGAAGGAGTCTAACAGATCAGCTACCGACCAATAGAGAAGTAAAGCAATACAGAGACTTCGGATTCCAGTGGGGTTGAGTCACTTGTATTAGAGGGAATTCTGAGGGAGACACAGCGAAGTACAGAGGACTGCGAAGAGAAATTTGGTATCTCTGCTGAGGACAAGATACCAGGATCCAGACTGGAGGTTGGGAAGTCCTGGCCTCTAGAATTTGGATGACGAGAAAAGTGATAGGATAATCAGATTATCTTGGGTCTTGAGAGAACAGAGGAAGATGCTGAGTTAGTCTTTAACGACTGAGTCCCCAAATGGCAGCTACTAAATTACCACAAGGAGGAAATGCAGTGAAGGAAGGAGCATCAGAGGAAATGGAGACTATTGTTAGGGTGACCATGTCATCTGCTTTGCCACTAACAGCCCTGCTTTACACCTATGGTCCTGACTATTAATAGTGCCATCTGGGCTTCCCCTGGTGGTCCAGTGGATAAGGACACCGCCTTGCAGTGCAAGGGGCGCCGGTTCGAGCCCTGGCCTGGGAAGATCCCACGTGCCATGGAGCGGCTGGACTGATGTGTCCAATTACCAAGCTGGAGCTCTGGAGTGCATGCGCCCAGAGCTGGCGCGCTGCAACGACAGATGCCACCGCGATGGGAGGCCCACAGGAGCCAAAGAACAAAGACGGATGAGAACAGAGAAATGAAAGACCAATAGAAGTGGCCTGCCCGCCCCCCTCCCTCCCCAACCCGACCCCCGCCCAAAATAAATAAATAAATCTTTAAAAAAAAAAAATAGTGCCATCTTTTACTCTTAAAGGTGTTCTGGTTTCTATGTTAAGTAACATGTTCACCCTGCCCTAAAGGGAGTCGGGGCCCATGGAAAAGCTTTCATTTAGGAAATAAATTATTTTTAAATAAGTGAGAAAAGATGCTATGGATTTGCTTATTTGTTTGTTTTTTGTTTTGCTTGAGTGAAGAGTTCCACAGACTATCATAAGAAAGGTTTGGAACGGGTGGAGTAGCAGGGCATTGAATGAGAGGAGCAGAGGTACAAAGTGTTGATAGTATTTGAACCGAGAATACAGAAGAAACATGTTGATCACAGGAGCTTCCATGTCCATTTCAATTTTCTTACCAACTTTCTGCCTCCTTTAATTTGGAATACAGAGGACTGCTGTATTAGAGGGAATTCTGAGGGAGACACAGCGAAGTACAGAGGACTGCGAAGAGAAATTTGGTATCTCTGCTGAGGACAAGATACCAGGATCCAGACTGGAGGTTGGGAAGTCCTGGCCTCTAGAATTTGGATGACGAGAAAAGTGATAGGATAATCAGATTATCTTGGGTCTTGAGAGAACAGAGGAAGATGCTGAGTTAGTCTTTAACGACTGAGTCCCCAAATGGCAGCTACTAAATTACCACAAGGAGGAAATGCAGTGAAGGAAGGAGCATCAGAGGAAATGGAGACTATTGTTAGGGTGACCATGTCATCTGCTTTGCCACTAACAGCCCTGCTTTACACCTATGGTCCTGACTATTAATAGTGCCATCTGGGCTTCCCCTGGTGGTCCAGTGGATAAGGACACCGCCTTGCAGTGCAAGGGGCGCCGGTTCGAGCCCTGGCCTGGGAAGATCCCACGTGCCATGGAGCGGCTGGACTGATGTGTCCAATTACCAAGCTGGAGCTCTGGAGTGCATGCGCCCAGAGCTGGCGCGCTGCAACGACAGATGCCACCGCGATGGGAGGCCCACAGGAGCCAAAGAACAAAGACGGATGAGAACAGAGAAATGAAAGACCAATAGAAGTGGCCTGCCCGCCCCCCCCCCTCCCCAACCCGATCCCCGCCCAAAATAAATAAATAAATCTTTAAAAAAAAAAAAAAATAGTGCCATCTTTTACTCTTAAAGGTGTTCTGGTTTCTATGTTAAGTAACATGTTCACCCTGCCCTAAAGGGGAGTCGTGGGCCCATGGAAAAGCTTTCATTTAGGAAATAAATTATTTTTAAATAAGTGAGAAAAGATGCTATGGATTTGCTTATTTGTTTGTTTTTTGTTTTGCTTGAGTGAAGAGTTCCACAGACTATCATAAGAAAGGTTTGGAACGGGTGGAGTAGCAGGGCATTGAATGAGAGGAGCAGAGGTACAAAGTGTTGATAGTATTTGAACCGAGAATACAGAAGAAACATGTTGATCACAGGAGCTTCCATGTCCATTTCAATTTTCTTACCAACTTTCTGCCTCCTTTAATTTGGAATCAGATGAACAACCAGGCCTTCAGAGGTTAAGGCTGTTACTATCTATACCTTAATTTTGTGACCAGAGATTGTAGCAGTTCTTGTTTCACAAGATGAAAGATTTGAGTAGGTAGGTCTTTACAAACAGTTAACATTGTCCAAGTTCCTATAGATCATTGCCGTAAAGTGGCCCATAATTGGGATGATAGCTTGCTTATATTAATACTTGTACTTATGTTTTTAGCACTCTTTCTTCTGAACTTTGACAGATTTGGCTTTGTCTCTGCCAATGCAACTCCATTGCTTCCTTCAAAATCAGGATAAGAAAATAAGGCAGCTTAAGGCCACTGGATCATATAAAGCCTGGTTCATTCATCAGAGTCACTAGATTTTGCCAAGCATTATATGCTGAAAGCTGATGGTGAAAGGATTAGAGAATTTAAGTCAGATGACAATACTGAAAAGCAAATAGAAATTAACAATCTTGTTAAAAGCAAAATATTCTTATGTCTGTCTCTTGTCACAGTCATAGGCTAAAATGTACCTTCAAAGACCAATGTAACATGTAATCAAGTAGAATTGAAGATTCTTTTTTTAAAAAAGAAAAGAAACAGATGCACTTTCACAAAAAACAGAAATCCCCATTACAACATCTTCAAAGGAGATTTTTAAATCAATGAGGTAATTTGTACTTAAGCCTATAAATAATATAAGATAATACAGCTGAGGCATAAAGCTTGTCAATGTAGCTTATGGAAATATAGATAAAGACATATCCCTGAGCTACAGATATTCTTCAGTCTCAGTAATGAATAAATTTATTAAAATGAGTGGGATTTTTCACTTTCTAAAAGTGTTCATTCCAATTTACAAATAGATTGTCCATAGGAATCTTAAAAGTAGAAAGTTTGTAGTATTGCTTTAAAGTGTGATTCATTTATTTAAAAATCTATGCACAGATTTTCAGAATTATCTCATGATTAGAAATCAGTCTTACTGCCTAAAACCATGATTCACAAAATTGTTTTCTGTTTCTAAACCATCCATATGGCTTGGAAATATGTTTTTATGTAGTTATGTCTTTTCATTGCATGATCAAGTTCAAAGCTGGACTACCCCCAGTTCCACTTAGCTTCCCACTCCATTCTAAAGGAATGTTAAAGTATTGGAAGTGTTGTAGGAGTTTGGAAAATATTTCCTGTAACAGTGTCTTTCAAATGTCAGGTTTTAACCCATTAGTGGGCTATATATGTAAAGTATTATAACCAGTATTTTTTAAGAAATGAAATAGAGCTGAACAGAGTGACCAAAGGTTCTGTGCTGCTGAAGGAAAGAATGTATGCCCTGAAAAGGCCAAAAATAATTAAATATGTGTGCTTTTATCATTAAATACTAGAAGCAATTAAGATCACTGGTTTCAGGTGAGCTTCCCACTTAGTTTAGTCATGGCTTAACTGTAGCACGTGGTCATCTGTAGTTTTTTGATTTGTCAGCTGGAAAAGAGAAGTTCTGTTCAAGACTGATTTCTGGTTACTTTAGTTATTATTCAGTTGCTAAGTGGTGTTCAACTCTTTATAACCCCGTGAACTGCAGCACACTAGCTTCCCTGTGTTTCAGTATCTCCCAAAGTTTGCTAAAACTCATGTCCATTGAGTTGGTGATGCTGTTAGAAGTTGGTCCTCCAATATTTCCTAAATTAAACTCCTATTTCCTATTTAAACTCAAATCCAGAGAACAACAAGATGAAAACCTATATATAACATAAAAGAAATCAAAGGGGAAAGAAAATAATGTTTTTGGTTCCAAAAAAGCTGCAATCGAACACAAAGCATACTTCTGAATTCATAACAATCAGGCAAAATAAGAAACATACTGTAGACGACATAGCCCTAATCATCATAAGGAAGCTGTGAGATCAGTAGCCCAAACACATAAAGTTTCCCAGCTTGGTGCTCTAAGATGAACTTGACCAAGCTGATACTGACCAAAGTGCCACTGGTGCTACAATGATCAAGAGTCTTCAATCCGAAAGGCCTAGGGTCAGATCCCAGCTCTGTCACTTACTATGTAACTTAAACATTGGCTATATTTCTTAATCTCTATTTCCTCATCTGTTAAAAGTGGATGTAAAAAAATAAATAAATAAAACAAAACAAAACAAAAAGTGGATGTAAATTAACTCATAAGCTTTTTTTAAAATAAGGGTTAAATGAAGTAATATTTGTAACTGATCAAATTAAGGTTGAGACCAGCTCTGCTCCCTGGTAAAGGTTAGATTGTGTTTCTTTGCTTAGTTAACCAAGCAGATATTCTGAATGGGAGTTTTGCAAAGGACATTCTGAAAGCAGTCTGATTGCAGTTAATGCAATTAATTATTGTAATGACATAAAAGCTGACCATTTCTTCATATTTTATGTTTCTATTGATTTACTTCTCAATACTTTTCCCTCTTTCCAAAAGATGCTCAACATCACTCATTATGAGAGAAATGCAAATAAAAACTACAATGAGATGTCACTTCAAACCAGTCAGAATGGCCATCATCAAAAAGTCTACAAACAATATATGCTGGAAAGGGAGTGGAGAAAAGGGAACCCTCCTGCACTGTTGGTGGGGATGTAAATTGACACAGCCACACTGGAAGACAGTATGGAAATTCCTTTAAAAACTAGGAATAGAACCACCATATGACTCAGCAATCCCACAACTAGGCATATACCCTGAGGAAACCAAAACCGAAAAAGACACACGTGCCCCATTGCTCATGGCGGTGCTATTTACAATAGCTAGAACATGGAAGCAACCTAGATGTCCATCGACAGGTGAATGGATAAAGAAGCTGGTGTACATATATACAATGGAATATTACTCACCCATAAAAAGGAATGCATCTGAGTCAGTTCTAATGAGGTGGATAAATCTAGAACCTACTATACAGAGTGAGGTGTATCAGAGAGAGAAAGATAAGTATTGTATAGTGACACATATATATGGAATCTAGAAAGATGGTATTGATGAATGTATATACAGGGCAGCAATGGCGAAACAGAGAGAGAACAGACGTATGGACATTGTGCAGAGGGAGGAGTCGGTGAGATGTATGGAAAGAGAAACATGAAACCTTACATTACCATAGGTGAAATAGATAAGCAACGGGAATTCAAGCAGGGACTCTGTAACAGCCTAGACGGGTGGGGTAGGCAGAGGGCGGGAGGGAAGTTCAGAAGGGAGGGAATGTACGTGTATCTGTGGCCGATTCAGACTGATGTTTGGCAGGAAACAACACACCTCTGTGAAGTTATTATCCTTCAATTAAAAAAATAAAATAAAAAAAAATTTTAAATGAAGAAAAAGAAGGTATTCTTCCTCGTCATTCAGAATACTCGTATCTCCTGCTTGTTCCTCAGAATTTCATCCTCCTAATAAAACGTCAGGTTCAGATTTTTTTATACAGACCTCAGCCAGCTGAAAATTAGAGCCTCTGTGTCATTGCTTTGTAAAACCTCACCTAGCAACAAATGAATCAACTCACCCATACTTGGGTGGAAAAAAAAATTTTTTTGAAAAAAGATGCTCAACATCACTCATTATGAGAGAAATGCAAATAAAACTACAATGAGATGTCACTTCAAACCAGTCAGAATGGCCATCATCAAAAGTCTACAAACAATATATGCTGGAAAGGGAGTGGAGAAAGGAACCCTCCTGCACTGTTGGTGGGGATGTAAATTGACACAGCCACACTGGAAGACAGTATGGAAATTCCTTTAAAAACTAGGAATAGAACCACCATATGACTCAGCAATCCCACAACTAGGCATATACCCTGAGGAAACCAAAACCGAAAAAGACACACGTGCCCCATTGCTCATGGCGGTGCTATTTACAATAGCTAGAACATGGAAGCAACCTAGATGTCCATCGACAGGTGAATGGATAAAGAAGCTGGTGTACATATATACAATGGAATATTACTCACCCATAAAAAGGAATGCATCTGAGTCAGTTCTAATGAGGTGGATAAATCTAGAACCTACTATACAGAGTGAGGTGTATCAGAGAGAGAAAGATAAGTATTGTATAGTGACACATATATATGGAATCTAGAAAGATGGTATTGATGAATGTATATACAGGGCAGCAATGGCGAAACAGAGAGAGAACAGACGTATGGACATTGTGCAGAGGGAGGAGTCGGTGAGATGTATGGAAAGAGAAACATGAAACCTTACATTACCATAGGTGAAGCAACGGGAATTCAAGCAGGGACTCTGTAACAGCCTAGACGGGTGGGGTAGGCAGAGGGCGGGAGGGAAGTTCAGAAGGGAGGGAATGTACGTGTATCTGTGGCCGATTCAGACTGATGTTTGGCAGGAAACAACACACCTCTGTGAAGTTATTATCCTTCAATTAAAAAAATAAAATAAAAAAAATTTTAAATGAAGAAAAAGAAGGTATTCTTCCTCGTCATTCAGAATACTCGTATCTCCTGCTTGTTCCTCAGAATTTCATCCTCCTAATAAAACGTCAGGTTCAGATTTTTTTATACAGACCTCAGCCAGCTGAAAATTAGAGCCTCTGTGTCATTGCTTTGTAAAACCTCACCTAGCAACAAATGAATCAACTCACCCATACTTGGGTGGAGAATAAAGAGTTTACAGTTTGCAAATTATCTCCCCCCAGAGACTAAAAAGTATCCAGTTTTTCTTTTCCCTTGTTGGGAATCTTTAAAATGGAAAATTTTGACTTAAGCATTTTTAATAAAATCAAAGACAAAAAAATCTATAGACAAAAACTGTGTGTATGAAATGACAATGTATTCACTCACCTTATTAATAAACTGAGCTAGTTATATTGAATCATTAAACCACATTTTGTATCTGTGCCCTGGATCTATATTGCTACCAGACATTGCACATACACACTTTGTAATTTCATTTAGGTTAACTTAGGCATCTACTATCAACATCAATAATGTTACCATTTAGCTCACAATAAATTTATTTTTTGATGTGTCATTATCTTACCCCTCTTACTATACTGGAGCAATTTTAAAGAAAGACTGGGCCTTCTATTTTTTTAACATCCTTATTTATTGATACAGTGATTTACACAGATTTGGTACTATATTTTTTTCCTCCCATCATGCCTCTTTTTTTTTATTTTTTATATTTATTTTCATCCATCTTTATTCTTTGGCCTGTGTGGGCCTCGCATTGCAATGGCCTTTCTCATTGCCTAGCTCTGGTTCTGGGTGCCTGTGCTCCAAAACGCTGGTTCATAATTGGACACACCCGTCCAGTCGCTCCTCAGCACATGGGATCTTCCAAGGCCAGGTATCAAACCGTGCTCCCTGCACTGCAAGGTGAACTCTTTACCCGCTGGACCACAAGGGAAACCCTATACCATCTTTTTTAAATAAAAATTATCACTGAGATGAATCCTCCATCAGTAATGTAGTATAAAATATTCCAATGCTGCCTAGTTATTCATTCATTAAAAAATAATTTTAATGAAATCTTAGTTTCTGTTTCTATTTTCAAATATCGATGTCTTTTTAAAAATTTTTGGGCCCTTTTAAATTTGACTACATCAACCAAGCTATTATTACCTTTTACAAGTTTTTAAATGAACATCTCTTTGATTTCTCCTATACCTTTGCAATGTTTTGTTAATAAAAAAAAAAAGGAAAAGAAAAAGTCAGGTTCAGATTTTTATACAGACCTCAGCCAGCTGAAAATTAGAGCCTCTGTGTCATTGCTTTGTAAAACCTCACCTAGCAACAAATGAATCAACTCACCCATACTTGGGTGGAGAATAAAGAGTTTACAGTTTGCAAATTATCTCCCCCCAGAGACTAAAAAGTATCCAGTTCTTCTTTTCCCTTGTTGGGAATCTTTAAAATGGAAAATTTTGACTTAAGCATTTTTAATAAAATCAAAGACAAAAATCTATAGACAAAAACTGTGTGTATGAAATGACAATGTATTCACTCACCTTATTAATAAACTGAGCTAGTTATATTGAATCATTAAACCACATTTTGTATCTGTGCCCTGGATCTATATTGCTACCAGACATTGCACATACACACTTTGTAATTTCATTTAGGTTAACTTAGGCATCTACTATCAACATCAATAATGTTACCATTTAGCTCACAATAAATTTATTTTTTGATGTGTCATTATCTTACCCCTCTTACTATACTGGAGCAATTTTAAAGAAAGACTGGGCCTTCTATTTTTTTAACATCCTTATTTATTGATACAGTGATTTACACAGATTTGGTACTATATTTTTTTCCTCCCATCATGCCTCTTTTTTTTTATTTTTTATATTTATTTTCATCCATCTTTTTATTCATTGGCCTGTGTGGGCCTCGCATTGCAATGGCCTTTCTCATTGCCTAGCTCTGGTTCTGGGTGCCTGTGCTCCAAAACGCTGGTTCATAATTGGACACACCCGTCCAGTCGCTCCTCAGCACATGGGATCTTCCAAGGCCAGGTATCAAACCGTGCTCCCTGCACTGCAAGGTGAACTCTTTACCCGCTGGACCACAAGGGAAACCCTATACCATCTTTTTTAAATAAAAATTATCACTGAGATGAATCCTCCATCAGTAATGTAGTATAAAATATTCCAATGCTGCCTAGTTATTCATTCATTAAAAAATAATTTTAATGAAATCTTAGTTTCTGTTTCTATTTTCAAATATCGATGTCTTTTTAAAAATTTTGGCCTTTGAAATTTGACTACATCAACCAAGCTATTATTACCTTTTACAAGTTTTTAAATGAACATCTCTTTGGTTTCTCCTATACCTCTGCAATGTTTATAAAAAAAAAAAAAGGAAAAGAAAAAAAACCCCTGTCTCTTAAGTGTTTTCAGTCCTCTCCTTTAGAGGTTATATTATCATAATATTTAAGTTCATGTTATACACATTAAACATTAGTGTCTGTTTAGAGTACTGTATTCATATTATATACTTAAAAGGATGAGCTTATGTCTTAAAATAGTATGTGACTTAAATGTGATCACAGAACTAAAACTAGGATTAAAGTCTAGCTTTCAGAAACACCTGTTATTTATTCTCAATTTCTTTTAACTCTGGCTAGAGATCATGGTGAACTTTTCATTTTTAATCTTTAAATTTTTTCTTTTATGTAATTTTAGTATTTTTATTTCTCAATAAACTGACAAATTAAGTTTTCATTTGAATGAAAATAAAAAGTTATTTTGGACATTATATTGAATGTAAATTAAATGTGTATACTACCACTTATTAATTCAGATTTATAGCTCAATATTAATATCTTAGTCTTATCTTTTATGTTTTCACTTAAAATATTGTTCTGTAGTAGAACTTTTTAGGAGCAATATATTTTAGGAATTGTCAGAATTGTTAGTTTATCTCCTTTCTACTCAGTTCATATCTTTCATTTAGCTACGTAAGAGTTAAATTTTTTATTGCCAAATCTATGCTTGCAAGTTGGATGGAGTTTTTTTATTGCATGGAGTGAGAAGTTTATTGTAATTAATTCATTTTTATTATTTAAACTTTGATTAAGTCTAAGAAATATATGAGGTTACTGTGGGAGCCTGATTTAAAAATCTGAAAAATTACCTTGGGAAGGTATTGATGACCACCATGGTATAGAATTAAGTTCAAAAGGACATAATGAAAACACTGTAATATATTTTGACACAACTCATTCATTTGATATATCATTTATCCTGTCTATGTATTTCAGGAAGTCCTAGTCATAAACTTTGAATATCCTTTTTAAAAATCTCTAATAATTGAAGTAAAATTAACTGTGATGTGAAATAATAAAATTATGAAAAATTGCTGTGGCTTTCAGATCATTGTTACTCAGCTTTGATTCTTTATTAAAAGTTGATATGTTGCTACCCATCTCCATAGACAGAATAATGTGTGTTTTAGAAAAATTACCCAATGTATCTTATAATAATGACAAGAACTAATAGTTTCAATAGAACTAATAAATATTGCTTGCTTTTATTTTTAACAAAGCAATTTTTATACAGACTTATCTAGCTAAGTACAATAACAACAATAGGGGAAAAAGCAGAATCTCCCTCATTACCTGCTTTTGTAATTGTGCATGCAAGTATGCTTGAAGCCTTTGAAAGGAGAGATTGTGCAACGTGAATACTAATTTTGTGAGTACTATAATTTCACGTCTGTTATCCATGTTCAAGCTGGTTGTGCTCTGAGGAGCAGCTGAAGCTTTATGGAAAACTTTGTAAAACATTCTATTTTGAAGCAATTCTTTTCCTTTGCATCATGTGCTCTGGGTATTTTTCTTCCTTTGTGTCTTATTTTGAGAACATTTGTATGAAAACAAGATCTTTGTTTCTTGCAAGCACATCTGCTCTTGCTGCTTATAGATCACAAGAAGTCATCATCCTCTGTGACATCATAAGCATTTCCATGGCAACCCACTCAGCTTACTTTTTTCATATAATAAAAAGTTACAGACTGTCAGCAGCAGCTAAGTATTTATCTCAATACAGATACATAATAACTTCCCAGATTTCTGCACCCACTGCCCATGCCCTGTTCATTGCAAAGCACCAAAATTCTTACCTACAGCACTGAATTCCCTTAAAGCCCATGAGACCATCAATTCCAGGGATCCACAATCTAATGATAGAATAGGGTGCTTGAAGAAACAAATTCTGAGTGACCAACTGTATTGTATATTGTCTGGCTGGTATTAGTTCAAGGAAAGAGGAAATATATGATACCTTGTATTTTATGTTCTGTAGTAAATAATCATATATATATATGTGTGTGTGTATATATATATATATATACACACATACATACATATATGTATGTATTTGAATCACAGCTGGAAAGATCTTGAAGTCCTTTACTTGAAATGATTTTATAAACTGTCTCTACATACATTCAACCACCTCAGTGTTGTCACTACTGTGATAAAATATGACTATGAGACCTCAGACTATAATCATTTGGATAGCAAGCCAAGGCTACTAAAGAGCACTGGAACTGGGAACAGACTTACTTTCTGGCATGTTTCAATACATCAGAATCAGTCAAAATTATAAGGTTTTAGTTACAAAAACCAAGAAATCCACAAGAAAATATTTAATGAGTACAAACTATCCCTGGCTTCCCCGACCTTCCTTGATATTAACATCTGATTAATACAGTATCAGTGGGACCCTCCCACAAAACCTAGAAATCTAGCTAAGTACAATAACAACAATAGGGAAAAAGCAGAATCTCCTCATTACCTGCTTTTGTAATTGAGCATGCAAGTATGCTTGAAGCCTTTGAAAGGAGAGATTGTGCAACGTGAATACTAATTTTGTGAGTACTATAATTTCACGTCTGTTATCCATGTTCAAGCTGGTTGTGCTCTGAGGAGCAGCTGAAGCTTTATGGAAAACTTTGTAAAACATTCTATTTTGAAGCAATTCTTTTCCTTTGCATCATGTGCTCTGGGTATTTTTCTTCCTTTGTGTCTTATTTTGAGAACATTTGTATGAAAACAAGATCTTTGTTTCTTGCAAGCACATCTGCTCTTGCTGCTTATAGATCACAAGAAGTCATCATCCTCTGTGACATCATAAGCATTTCCATGGCAACCCACTCAGCTTACTTTTTTCATATAATAAAAAGTTACAGACTGTCAGCAGCAGCTAAGTATTTATCTCAATACAGATACATAATAACTTCCCAGATTTCTGCACCCACTGCCCATGCCCTGTTCATTGCAAAGCACCAAAATTCTTACCTACAGCACTGAATTCCCTTAAAGCCCATGAGACCATCAATTCCAGGGATCCACAATCTAATGATAGAATAGGGTGCTTGAAGAAACAAATTCTGAGTGACCAACTGTATTGTATATTGTCTGGCTGGTATTAGTTCAAGGAAAGAGGAAATATATGATACCTTGTATTTTATGTTCTGTAGTAAATAATCATATATATATAGTGTGTGTGTATATATATATATATAACACATACATACATATATGTATGTATTTGAATCACAGCTGGAAAGATCTTGAAGTCCTTTACTTGAAATGATTTTATAAACTGTCTCTACATACATTCAACCACCTCAGTGTTGTCACTACTGTGATAAAATATGACTATGAGACCTCAGACTATAATCATTTGGATAGCAAGCCAAGGCTACTAAAGAGCACTGGAACTGGGAACAGACTTACTTTCTGGCATGTTTCAATACATCAGAATCAGTCAAAATTATAAGGTTTTAGTTACAAAAACCAAGAAATCCACAAGAAAATATTTAATGAGTACAAACTATCCCTGGCTTCCCCGACCTTCCTTGATATTAACATCTGATTAATACAGTATCAGTGGGACCCTCCCCCCACTACTTAGTTTTGAGGGCTTCCCTGATGGCTCAGTGGTAAAGAATCTGACTGCCAATGCAGGAGACCCGGATTTGATCCTTGGGTCGGGAAGATCCCCTCGAGAAGGAGCAGAGAAGCCTGGTGGGCTAGAGTCCATGGGGTCACAAAACAGTCTGACATGACTTGATGACTAAAACAACAGCTTAGTTTTGTAGTAAATCCTTTCCCCTTTTATTTAAACAATCCTATTTTATTAAAAACTATATACATGTTTGAAATGAACCATATTAGTTCAGGACAGTTGGTGAGATAAACCTGAATAAGCTTTTCTGTGTTAAATGCTTAAGGAAGTTTGGAGAGAGGGCCAAGAGGCAACTTCTGTCCCGGTGCACTTAGATTCAGAATGACAGCAAGAAGATACATCCTGGGTATGAAGCAAGTCTCAATTGTACCTGCAGCAAACAAACAAAATTCTGAGTCTGAAGATAGGTCAGGAATGAGAAGATGGGCACCGGATCAGATGGTATCTCCAACTCAATGGACGTGAGTTCAAGCAAACTCCAGAAGACAGTGGAAGACAGGAAGCCTGGCATGCTGTAATCCATGGTGTTGCAAAGAGTCAGACACAGCTTAGTCACTGAACAACAACAACAACTAAGACGAAAACATCCAAATTGAGGGAAGTAGGCATAAGGGGATCTACCTAAGCAAAGGCAGGGCAGATATTGGGCAAAAGTAATAACAGCAGGCAAAATGCAGAGGTCTAAGGAAGGAGGTGGACAGTCCTGTAGAGACCCAAGAGCATGAGTCAAGGACTCGGTCAAGCAAGACTGAGCTCAGATGTGGGATAGCCGTTCACTGTGGTTCAGGGGACTTGGCAGGAACCAAGTGAAGATGATCTGAATTGTTAAATGTCCCAGTGAGTGAGTATAGTTTTTGCATATTTTCATATTCATTCAGTGACAAGCACTTTATTAGACACAGGAGTTAATAAAACTGACAAAGTTGACCTAGTGAAACACATTCTCCTAGAGGAAACAATGAAGAATTCAGCAAATGCAAATAAATGTATAATGAAAATCTGTTTTACATGTCTGGAAGGAAATAAACAAGTGTCATAATAAGGAATAAAGAAATTAAGGTGGAGAAGTATTACTTGGCCTCTTATCACTGAAGGCCTCTTAGAAAATATAGACGTTAATTTTTTAAAAATATTCTTGAGGACTTACCTGCTGGTCCAATAGGTAAAGAGTCCACCTTGCAGTGCAAGGGGCACCAGTTCAATCCCTGGCCCGGGAAGATCTCACATGCCGAGGAACAGCTAGACCAGTGTGTCCAATTATAAGCCAGTGCTCTGGAGCACATGCGCCCAGAGCCAGTACTCTGCAACATGAGAGGCCACTACAATGGGAGGCCCATGCAGGTCAAAGAATAAAAAGATGGATGAAAATAAATATAAAAAGAAAAGAGGCATAATGGGGAAAAAGAAAACAAAATCCTCTTGACCGTACCCCTCTCCACCATGGCTTTCCAATTTTAAAGCTGTAACTATTCAACATGCATGGTTAGTTTAGACCCAAATGTAATTAACAGTGGCTTCCTGCACCCAATGATTCCCTACCACCACCACCACCACCACCATCTCTTTCAAGTCCCTGAATTGACCCATGTGTCTGTTCGGTCTCCAGGGTCAGTTGACAACCTGATTTGTGTACAACCTGATTTGTGCTCCTGCTTAACTCCTCATGATGATAAATTCCTATTAAAAATAGCTTCTTATGAGGGTAGAAGTTTCTCTTATTCAGAAGAGGCTAACGTACTCAACGAGCCCAACTACCTCCGGGGCTTAACACACTAGAAGTTCATCTGTTGCTCTAGGCATTTAGTGAGATTCAGGACTTTTTCAAATTTGCTCAGTCATCCCTTTGGGAGACTGGAGGCCTCTGCTGACTCCTCTGCTTTTCTCTGGTGAACAAGAGAAGGAAGACAGCAGGGGATCATGGGGAAAATTTCTACAAGCCAGGCACAGTGCTGGTGGGCATTCTTGCATCTCTCTGCCCATATTCCATCCAACATGATCTGAATTGTTAAATGTCCCAGTGAGTGAGTATAGTTTTGCATATTTTCATATTCATTCAGTGACAAGCACTTTATTAGACACAGGAGTTAATAAAACTGACAAAGTTGACCTAGTGAAACACATTCTCCTAGAGGAAACAATGAAGAATTCAGCAAATGCAAATAAATGTATAATGAAAATCTGTTTTACATGTCTGGAAGGAAATAAACAAGTGTCATAATAAGGAATAAAGAAATTAAGGTGGAGAAGTATTACTTGGCCTCTTATCACTGAAGGCCTCTTAGAAAATATAGACGTTAATTTTTTAAAAATATTCTTGAGGACTTACCTGCTGGTCCAATAGGTAAAGAGTCCACCTTGCAGTGCAAGGGGCACCAGTTCAATCCCTGGCCCGGGAAGATCTCACATGCCGAGGAACAGCTAGACCAGTGTGTCCAATTATAAGCCAGTGCTCTGGAGCACATGCGCCCAGAGCCAGTACTCTGCAACATGAGAGGCCACTACAATGGGAGGCCCATGCAGGTCAAAGAATAAAAAGATGGATGAAAATAAATATAAAAAGAAAAGAGGCATAATGGGGAAAAAGAAAACAAAATCCTCTTGACCGTACCCTCTCCACCATGGCTTTCCAATTTTAAAGCTGTAACTATTCAACATGCATGGTTAGTTTAGACCCAAATGTAATTAACAGTGGCTTCCTGCACCCAATGATTCCCTACCACCACCACCACCACCACCATCTCTTTCAAGTCCCTGAATTGACCCATGTGTCTGTTCGGTCTCCAGGGTCAGTTGACAACCTGATTTGTGTACAACCTGATTTGTGCTCCTGCTTAACTCCTCATGATGATAAATTCCTATTAAAAATAGCTTCTTATGAGGGTAGAAGTTTCTCTTATTCAGAAGAGGCTAACGTACTCAACGAGCCCAACTACCTCCGGGGCTTAACACACTAGAAGTTCATCTGTTGCTCTAGGCATTTAGTGAGATTCAGGACTTTTTCAAATTTGCTCAGTCATCCCTTTGGGAGACTGGAGGCCTCTGCTGACTCCTCTGCTTTTCTCTGGTGAACAAGAGAAGGAAGACAGCAGGGGATCATGGGGAAAATTTCTACAAGCCAGGCACAGTGCTGGTGGGCATTCTTGCATCTCTCTGCCCATATTCCATCCAACAGATCTCAGTTCTATGGAACATCTACCTACAAGAGTGGCTGGGAAATGTAGTCTAACTGTGGGCCCTGAAGGAAAAAAAAAAAAAAAAACTAGGCTTCGGTGAGTACAATAGTCTATCTCTTTCTTTAACAAAAATTCATTTCACTCTTTGCTCCACACAAAGAGCTTACTCATCCTCTCCCCAAGTGAGCTCATCGAAACCTCCATCCAGTCACTGAGAGATCGTGCTTCAATTGAATCAATAATTTGCTCTGAACACAGAAAGAAGGCAAGGGCGTTCTAAGAAGTATGAAAGACCAAGGAACATTATTTATATATCCTTTTCTCTTGTGTTATCTATTCCTGTATTAGCCAGCCACTTACACAAAAATGATGTCACAGAAGGAAAGGGAAAGTTGAACTAACCATAGTTGTTTCTTTCATTCCTTTCTTACTCACCAGTGAACCAAAAGGAGAGAATATTGAAGGAATGTACACACATGGATAGGCAAAAGAAAAACAATTGAATCTGAAGTGTGCAGCATTTCTACAGTTCCACTGTTCTGGCAAGAACAAAATGTATATGCATGTTTGAGCCGCAGAATAAGAATTGTGTAATTTCAGTAATTCCACATGAGTTGAATGCTCTCATCTTTGCATTTAAAACTGGCATGGCACAATAGAGAGATGTATAGTAAAATTAAGTATTTACTTAGAATGATATTAAATAGCAAATATAAAATACCATTAAGTCAAAACATGCTGTAAAAGAAAGGATAAGGTTTTATATTTTAGTACCTTTAATGCGGTGGTTCCCAACCTTTTAGGCACCAGGAACCGGTTTCATGGAAGACAATTATTCCATGGAGGGAGAGACAGTTTCAGAATGATTCTAGTGTATTTTATTTATCGTGCACTGTATCTCTAATCTCATGCTTCTCCTGATCTGATAAGAGATACGGGTCCATGACCCAGAGGTTGGAGATCCCTGCTGTAATGGTAGCTTTTCCCTGAGACCCCACAGTTTTATTTTGCACTGGGCCCTGCAAATTATGCAACTTTCCCAAGGTCTAGTGAGCTGGGTCCTCTCCCAGTATAACTGCAATAGAAGCTTCCAGTCAGAAAAGGGAGAAACAGGATACAACAGCGGTCAGTGAGTCACAGTACTGATTAATCCTCTTGGATAGGCACTGGGAAGAGTGACTGCCCGAGATGCAGTTTCTTGTTCTGTCCCTGAATCTGCTTTCTGTGACCCTTGTCTCATCTCTCTGAGAGTTTTTTCTTTAACCATTATCCTCAGCAGAAATATCTGAGATGGTTGTTAAGGAAGGTCCTCTCACTGTGGATCACGAAGCTTTTGTATCTCTCTCTAAGCATGGTTTTAAGAAATTTTTTGGCCCTGGCTTACAGTTTCCTTGGCAGTACAATTTTTTCAGAAAGTATTTACTAGGAGGACTTCCTTGGCTGTCCAGTGGTTAAGACTCCATTCTCCCAATGCAGGGGCTTGCATTCAACCTCTGGTCAAGGAACTAGATCCCACAAGCTGCAACTATAGGAATGTAACCAAAAGGAGAGAATATTGAACGAATGTACACACATGGATAGGCACCAGAAAAACAATTGAATCTGAAGTGTGCAGCATTTCTACAGTTCCACTGTTCTGGCAAGAACAAAATGTATATGCATGTTTGAGCCGCAGAATAAGAATTGTGTAATTTCAGTAATTCCACATGAGTTGAATGCTCTCATCTTTGCATTTAAAACTGGCATGGCACAATAGAGAGATGTATAGTAAAATTAAGTATTTACTTAGAATGATATTAAATAGCAAATATAAAATACCATTAAGTCAAAACATGCTGTAAAAGAAAGGATAAGGTTTTATATTTTAGTACCTTTAATGCGGTGGTTCCCAACCTTTTAGGCACCAGGAACCGGTTTCATGGAAGACAATTATTCCATGGAGGGAGAGACAGTTTCAGAATGATTCTAGTGTATTTTATTTATCGTGCACTGTATCTCTAATCTCATGCTTCTCCTGATCTGATAAGAGATACGGGTCCATGACCCAGAGGTTGGAGATCCCTGCTGTAATGGTAGCTTTTCCCTGAGACCCCACAGTTTTATTTTGCACCGGGCCCTGCAAATTATGCAACTTTCCCAAGGTCTAGTGAGCTGGGTCCTCTCCCAGTATAACTGCAATAGAAGCTTCCAGTCAGAAAAGGGAGAAACAGGATACAACAGCGGTCAGTGAGTCACAGTACTGATTAATCCTCTTGGATAGGCACTGGGAAGAGTGACTGCCCGAGATGCAGTTTCTTGTTCTGTCCCTGAATCTGCTTTCTGTGACCCTTGTCTCATCTCTCTGAGAGTTTTTTCTTTAACCATTATCCTCAGCAGAAATATCTGAGATGGTTGTTAAGGAAGGTCCTCTCACTGTGGATCACGAAGCTTTTGTATCTCTCTCTAAGCATGGTTTTAAGAAATTTTTTGGCCCTGGCTTACAGTTTCCTTGGCAGTACAATTTTTTCAGAAAGTATTTACTAGGGAGGACTTCCTTGGCTGTCCAGTGGTTAAGACTCCATTCTCCCAATGCAGGGGCTTGCATTCAACCTCTGGTCAAGGAACTAGATCCCACAAGCTGCAACTATACCCAGTATAGTCAAATAAATTAAAAAAAAAATTTTTTTTTTTAGCAATTTTTGTTTCCTTCAAGTTGGTTCCACGTGCTAAGGTTTTTTACTAGACATAGTTTAAACTTGCCTTCTTTTCTGTTTGCTGATCCCTATGTTTTTCCTTCAATTTAAGGACAGGTATCTGAAGACAATCAGCAACAATACGCTATAGTGGCAAAAGCTCTCTCTTAGTCCAAGAGGGAATTTGTTCAAGAAATCTCATTGGCCCTTTGTCATTCAGGGTCCATTTTTTTTTTTTTTTTTTTTAGGTCACAAAACTACTAGCATTTCACCCAGGGAAGGCCCTTGATCCCTGAACTTTCTCCTCTGGCCATTCTCCAGTGAAAATCAACCCAAAGTCTCCTGAGTACATGTCTTTCTTGTGTAGGTAGTGGCCAATCACTATTGAACTGACAGTTCCAACCACTTTCCCTAGAGCTACAGGTTCAGTCGTTTGTGGTCAGACTTCCAAGTTCTCCTATGACAGCCTTACTGAAAATGTTCTGAGGCATGGCAGAACTCTCCAGACACCCTGGCTGCTACAGTATATCTTCACCTTCTACTGGGGAGTCACTAAACCACTGTCACTTATCTTGGGGTTTTGTTGTAACAGCACCACATGTCAAAGAACCAATTTCTGTTCTTATCTGGATAGGATAACTGCAGTAACTAAACACTAACATCTTAGTACCTTCATATGCTAAAACTTATTCTTATAGGCTTATGAGGAGTGAGACATACCATGCAGTGATTGAGACACATAGGCTACTCACTGATGTTCAAGTAACACTGTGACCCTTGTCTCATCTCTCTGAGAGTTTTTTCTTTAACCATTATCCTCAGCAGAAATATCTGAGATGGTTGTTAAGGAAGGTCCTCTCACTGTGGATCACGAAGCTTTTGTATCTCTCTCTAAGCATGGTTTTAAGAAATTTTTTGGCCCTGGCTTACAGTTTCCTTGGCAGTACAATTTTTTCAGAAAGTATTTACTAGGGAGGACTTCCTTGGCTGTCCAGTGGTTAAGACTCCATTCTCCCAATGCAGGGGCTTGCATTCAACCTCTGGTCAAGGAACTAGATCCCACAAGCTGCAACTATACCCAGTATAGTCAAATAAATTAAAAAAAAAATTTTTTTTTTTAGCAGTTTTTGTTTCCTTCAAGTTGGTTCCACGTGCTAAGGTTTTTTACTAGACATAGTTTAAACTTGCCTTCTTTTCTGTTTGCTGATCCCTATGTTTTTCCTTCAATTTAAGGACAGGTATCTGAAGACAATCAGCAACAATACGCTATAGTGGCAAAGGCTCTCTCTTAGTCCAAGAGGGAATTTGTTCAAGAAATCTCATTGGCCCTTTGTCATTCAGGGTCCATTTTTTTTTTTTTTTTTTTTTAGGTCACAAAACTACTAGCATTTCACCCAGGGAAGGCCCTTGATCCCTGAACTTTCTCCTCTGGCCATTCTCCAGTGAAAATCAACCCAAAGTCTCCTGAGTACATGTCTTTCTTGTGTAGGTAGTGGCCAATCACTATTGAACTGACAGTTCCAACCACTTTCCCTAGAGCTACAGGTTCAGTCGTTTGTGGTCAGACTTCCAAGTTCTCCTATGACAGCCTTACTGAAAATGTTCTGAGGCATGGCAGAACTCTCCAGACACCCTGGCTGCTACAGTATATCTTCACCTTCTACTGGGGAGTCACTAAACCACTGTCACTTATCTTGGGGTTTTGTTGTAACAGCACCACATGTCAAAGAACCAATTTCTGTTCTTATCTGGATAGGATAACTGCAGTAACTAAACACTAACATCTTAGTACCTTCATATGCTAAAACTTATTCTTATAGGCTTATGAGGAGTGAGACATACCATGCAGTGATTGAGACACATAGGCTACCTCCATCTTAGTTTATGTTGTATTACCAAACGTGATATTTTTGAAAATCTTGGTTTAAAACATCTGTTGAAGCAATGAAAATGTCTGTTTTAGAAGTTCAGTTTAATACTTCATGTTTATTGGCTATCACATCTGAAAAAGACCCCATCGTAATCAGATATAGAGCCAAATGGAAGAAACCTATATTTGCCTACACTAAAAACATTATAATATTCAGTTTTCAATTCTGTTCACAAATTTACTCAAAAATTGTGTTAAAAATTTGACTTCTAAATTTAAATTTCCATCTTCCCTGATGTCAACTAGTGATTCTTACAAAGCAATCCAAAGACTGACTATTTTAATTTTGACTTCAAACACTTCAAGCTTACTAAACTATTTTAAAGCAAGTCAGAAATTTCAATTTTTAAAATTTCTAGGAATGAGGATATGAGAAGTATTTTTAAAGATAGCAGATTTATTTACATTATTTAAGCTACAAAATATTATAGTAGAAGTCATTTCAAAAATTGCTTTTCAAAATGTGCCCTTCATAGCATGACCTTCTGTGAAATAGTAATTACTATTTTATTCATCATTAAAAATATTACTTCTACTATGGAGGAATTGGAGATTTAAATTTTTGCAAGTGCCTGTTGGGCAGTATAGCCACTGGTTATCACATAAAATATCACCAACCAGAAGCTGAGCATCTAAGAAGACATTGTGGGTAGCCCATTGAATTCAGTCTTCAAGGGCACAGGGAATGAGTCGTTCAAGCTTTCTTGTGTAGGTAGTGGCCAATCACTATTGAACTGACAGTTCCAACCACTTTCCCTAGAGCTACAGGTTCAGTCGTTTGTGGTCAGACTTCCAAGTTCTCCTATGACAGCCTTACTGAAAATGTTCTGAGGCATGGCAGAACTCTCCAGACACCCTGGCTGCTACAGTATATCTTCACCTTCTACTGGGGAGTCACTAAACCACTGTCACTTATCTTGGGGTTTTGTTGTAACAGCACCACATGTCAAAGAACCAATTTCTGTTCTTATCTGGATAGGATAACTGCAGTAACTAAACACTAACATCTTAGTACCTTCATATGCTAAAACTTATTCTTATAGGCTTATGAGGAGTGAGACATACCATGCAGTGATTGAGACACATAGGCTACCTCCATCTTAGTTTATGTTGTATTACCAAACGTGATATTTTTGAAAATCTTGGTTTAAAACATCTGTTGAAGCAATGAAAATGTCTGTTTTAGAAGTTCAGTTTAATACTTCATGTTTATTGGCTATCACATCTGAAAAAGACCCCATCGTAATCAGATATAGAGCCAAATGGAAGAAACCTATATTTGCCTACACTAAAAACATTATAATATTCAGTTTTCAATTCTGTTCACAAATTTACTCAAAAATTGTGTTAAAAATTTGACTTCTAAATTTAAATTTCCATCTTCCCTGATGTCAACTAGTGATTCTTACAAAGCAATCCAAAGACTGACTATTTTAATTTTGACTTCAAACACTTCAAGCTTACTAAACTATTTTAAAGCAAGTCAGAAATTTCAATTTTTAAAATTTCTAGGAATGAGGATATGAGAAGTATTTTTAAAGATAGCAGATTTATTTACATTATTTAAGCTACAAAATATTATAGTAGAAGTCATTTCAAAAATTGCTTTTCAAAATGTGCCCTTCATAGCATGACCTTCTGTGAAATAGTAATTACTATTTTATTCATCATTAAAAATATTACTTCTACTATGGAGGAATTGGAGATTTAAATTTTTGCAAGTGCCTGTTGGGCAGTATAGCCACTGGTTATCACATAAAATATCACCAACCAGAAGCTGAGCATCTAAGAAGACATTGTGGGTAGCCCATTGAATTCAGTCTTCAAGGGCACAGAGGATAGTGTACAGAGGAGGTGCAAAGAATAGATCTAGAGGAGCCAATGAAATATATTTGGCACAACCTTAAAGTCATTTACTTATATACATGTGATCTGCAGAAGAATGAAAGTGAGTGAGTGAATGAATGAGAATACCAGTGACAAGCTCCCCAGCATGGAATTTCTACACTTTTCTCAGAAAACTTCATATTATGGTATTAATATATGATAAAAGACTGTTGAGAAGTCTAATGATGCCTCTTCTCTAAACAAATTGAGAAATACAAATGGCATGTCATATGTGAAGACAAATTATTATTTTTATTACTAAAAATTTAGGTTAGAGAATGAAACAATGAAGGAGCCAAATGGGCCTGCTAACAGGACCTCACAATGAGCAGACTTACCTAGTCAATCTAGGCCTTGCTAGGCAGGGGCAGGCCGCCTCAAGAGAGAAGACCGTGCAGGTAACAGTGATCACATTGGGTTGGAGGGAGAGACAAACTAAGACTTTGCCTAGAAAATCCCTTCTGATAGAAGCAGCTTGTGAGAAAACATTTTGGAAAATCACTTAAATAGATCTAGGGAGGCACCAGAGTTGACCCATGTATTAAATATCATTATATTAAAATATATATGGATATATTTATTTATTTGACTTCTGGGCTTGGGTTGCAACATGCAGGATGAAGTTCCCTGCCTGCATGCTCAGTTGCTAAGTTGTGTCTGACTCTTTACCCACCTGTCAGGCTCTTCTGTCCATGGGAAAATACTGGAGGCAAGAATTCTGGAGGGAGTTTCCATTTTCTTCTCCAGGGGATCTCCCCAACCCAGGTCTCCTATATCAGAAGGCAGATCCACTACTCCTGAGCCACAAGGGAAGCCCTCTTAGTTTCCTGACCTAGTTTCCTGACTGTCCGCCTACATTGGGAGCATGGAGTCTTAGCCACTAGACCACCAGAGAAGTGCCCAAATATCAGTACAGTTGAGTGGATTTCTTTTTAAGATAAAAATACTACAAGTTCAAAGTTTTCTTCCTTTAACCCCAAGAGATTTTTCTGCAGACCCTAACAGTGTGCTACTGGTTGGACCACTGTTTGCAACTTTAGTCCTAACTCAGTTACTGGTAAACATCCTGGCCAAATGCAGAAAGAATTTCATATCCTGGCTCATGTTCAGTCACTAAATCATGCTCAATTCTTTGCAAACTCATGGACTGTAGCCCCCTAGGCTCCTCTGTCCATGGGATTCTCCAAGCAAGAATACCGGAATGGGTTGCCATTTCCTCCTCCTAGGGATCAAATCTGTGTCTCCTGGATCTCCTGCATTGGCAGGCAGATTCTTAATCACTGAGCTACCTGGGAGACTGAGTTTTCCTCTCATGATTTGGACTCTCATCTAGACATACCAGAATCAGGTTTAGCTCAGCCCCACTCACAGTCAAGCCTCAGGCCCATCTTCCACTGAACATGTTTTCTGGCTCTTTGTGGGTAGCTCAGCATCAATCTGTCACCACCACTCTGCTCTAACCTGAGTGTTATTGACAGAATGTCAGCCTTATGATTATATATGAAGAACAACATACTATGTTAATACATTTAAGTCTTTCTTTAGTCTGGTATGAAGGTGAGAATGACTTTCTTTTTAAAAAATTGGCTTGGTTTTTGGCAAATCAACCAAGAGAGTTTAAAAAGAAGCATAATACAATTTATACAATGAATACCATTTGAGGTTCCTACCCAATAGATTCTTCGTAAGAAAAGAATCTAAAGCAACAAGAAAACTAAAAGGGAAATATTAATAAATGACATCCACAACTGTCTTTTCTGTTTTTTGACAAGTCACTTTTAAACATAAACTTTTAGCTTAAGAACAGTTTTAGATTTATGGAAAAATAGCTGCAAAAATAGTGCAAAAAGTGTACTGTATAATTTCTTACCCAGTCCCAAGCCCTGTTAAGATATTTTTTTGCATGTTTATTGATTTAGTTAGATTGGTTTGCTTCTTTTTTTGAAATTGAGTGTTTAATATTGCTTCCACAAATCATGACAGTAATTTCAATATTTGTGTAAGGAGATACCACTGCTATATTCCAGGGATTTAGGGTAATAGAAACACCCTATTCAGAGTCAGAGATATGACCTCTGACCTTCTTAAGTAGGTTTAGGGGAGCTTAAAACTGCCCTTCTGGGCAAATATTTTAGAAGCTGTTGAGCATTCAGCTTCACTTAAGATACAGCTTGTCATCAATATACCCAAGAGACTGACAATTTCTATTTATTGCTTAACGATAGTGAGCCTGGAGTTTACTGGAGTTCCTTGGCAGCCTCAGGACTAAAAAGGAGAGTCATTCTGAAGAGCAGACATCTTTGAAAGACTAGGAAGTTCACTAGTCTTTTAGAGGGTTTGCAGTAGCTTAGACGCTTGTTGTCCAATAACCCAAAGAGAATGAAAGAACTTAAAATGAGGGAATGTGATTGCCCTGTTGTCACTGAAACCTCATGCCTTTGAAATATAAATTACTTTAGGGCAGGGGTCCTGACCCTCCCTGTAGAAATTGTGTCTGACAAGTAGTTGACACTCAATAGGTATTTGTTGATTGACTCTAAATAAACTTATCGATCCTACGTATGTAATGAGTGTTATTGACAGAATGGCTTATGATTTTGAACATTTAAGTCTTTCTTTAGTCTGGTATGAAGGTGAGAATGACTTTCTTTTTAAAAAATTGGCTTGGTTTTTGGCAAATCAACCAAGAGAGTTTAAAAAGAAGCATAATACAATTTATACAATGAATACCATTTGAGGTTCCTACCCAATAGATTCTTCGTAAGAAAAGAATCTAAAGCAACAAGAAAACTAAAAGGGAAATATTAATAAATGACATCCACAACTGTCTTTTCTGTTTTTTGACAAGTCACTTTTAAACATAAACTTTTAGCTTAAGAACAGTTTTAGATTTATGGAAAAATAGCTGCAAAAATAGTGCAAAAAGTGTACTGTATAATTTCTTACCCAGTCCCAAGCCCTGTTAAGATATTTTTTTGCATGTTTATTGATTTAGTTAGATTGGTTTGCTTCTTTTTTTGAAATTGAGTGTTTAATATTGCTTCCACAAATCATGACAGTAATTTCAATATTTGTGTAAGGAGATACCACTGCTATATTCCAGGGATTTAGGGTAATAGAAACACCCTATTCAGAGTCAGAGATATGACCTCTGACCTTCTTAAGTAGGTTTAGGGGAGCTTAAAACTGCCCTTCTGGGCAAATATTTTAGAAGCTGTTGAGCATTCAGCTTCACTTAAGATACAGCTTGTCATCAATATACCCAAGAGACTGACAATTTCTATTTATTGCTTAACGATAGTGAGCCTGGAGTTTACTGGAGTTCCTTGGCAGCCTCAGGACTAAAAAGGAGAGTCATTCTGAAGAGCAGACATCTTTGAAAGACTAGGAAGTTCACTAGTCTTTTAGAGGGTTTGCAGTAGCTTAGACGCTTGTTGTCCAATAACCCAAAGAGAATGAAAGAACTTAAAATGAGGGAATGTGATTGCCCTGTTGTCACTGAAACCTCATGCCTTTGAAATATAAATTACTTTAGGGCAGGGGTCCTGACCCTCCCTGTAGAAATTGTGTCTGACAAGTAGTTGACACTCAATAGGTATTTGTTGATTGACTCTAAATAAACTTATCGATCCCTACTGTATGTAAAGAGTAAGAAAAGGCTACTGAATGGTCAACGTAAGAGAGAAGCCTTAGCAGGAATAAATTCATGACTATGCACCCTATTTTTAAACATTTGAATTTTGTAGGGAAGATGCATATATGGTCCAAGAAGCAAACAAAATACAAGTACCCCTGCAAAGAACATAGAAACAATTTCTTACTGAAATCTAGAGCATTGAGATGTTGGGTACAGTTGAGAATGCTCACAAGTTAAGAGGAGATTTAACATAGAAAGGCTTATCCAGTAGAAATCAATGGTACTGATCACATGTGGCAGTAGTAGGGAGCTATTATCTCCACAGAAGATTCTATTTACCTAGGATTGCTTTAGCAACTACTTGTTGGGAGACATGACACTTAGTATAAAAGATGCTTCTTTGGACAATTCTTATTGATTTAGGTCTTTGCACGCTACCTGTTGCAACTACATATATATATATATATATATATACATATATATATATAACAGCTATATATAGATATATAACATATGTGTGTATATATATGTATAACATATATGTGTGTGTATATATGTATATGTATATATATCTACCAGAAAAACCATAGCTTTGACTATATGGATCTTTGTTGGCAAAGTGATGTCTCTGCTTTTTAACACACTGTCTAGATTTGTCATAGATGTTCTTCCAAGGATCAAGTGCAGTTCCTGTCCATAGTGATTTTGGAGCCAAACAAAATAAAGTCTGTCATTATTTCCATCTTTTCCCCTTCTATTCGCCGGGAAGTCATGGGACCATGAGTTTGAGCGAACTCCAGGAGGCAATGAAGGACAGAGAAGCCTGGTGTGCTGCCGTCCTTGGGATTGCAGAGTCAGATATGACTGAGCAACTGAACAACAAAAGAGTCAGTGTGCATCAAGGGAAAGTTGTCTTTTTTTTTTATTTTTGTAACCAGCACATAGCTATATAGTAATCTATAAATCTTTTATATTATGGATATCTGCTAATAATATTTACTGTTTATTGAGCACTTACGAAGTGCTCAACAGAGAGCAAAATACTTTGCTCTAACTTTTTTAAAAAAACATGTGGTTGGTAATATTTCAATTTCCATTTGAAAGATGAGAAACTAAGACATAGAGAAAAGTTAGGAAATTTCCTCATACTCACACATCTAATAAATTTGGACTGAAACCCAGATATTTTTGTTTGAGAGCCTGAAAGCTTGATTATATGTTAAATTCATAGAAAAATTAATAAATTGAATTGTGTTCTTTCTTATTGCATTGTTTCATTATTCTGTCACAAAACAGTGTAGTTTAAGCCAAATGTAGTATAAACATGTGGACTGCGGTTTGCTGTCTTAGAATCAAGTTGTTCTTCATTTATTTCTGCACTTTACCCTCCTGATGTATTTAGCACTGTGTAGAGAATACAAAGAAACATAAGACACAGAGCCTGTCCTCAGAGATTGTATGTTTTTGAGAATAAGAGCTCATACATACATATGACAAATTAATCATAAAATCTATATGAAAGATTCTAATGTGAATTGTGGAGACACATGTCACAGGTGTTCAGAAGAGCAAAGGATCACTGTATGCTTGAGTGGACATGGATAGTCTTGTAGGGGTAGAAATAAATGATTCCTTAGAGAGTGAGGACTTGGATAAGTACAGAAGAGCAATAATCTACTTTTCTGCCTCTTTCTTCTATAAGAAAGAAGGTTAACACAGATTACAAAGTAAAAATAATCACTGATGTATTCATAGGGAAGTAACTAAACTAGTTTAACTAGAAAATATAATTTGTACTGGGGAACAATAAGAGAAGAAAATGAAATTTATACATTTATGAAAAGCTCTGAAGGGCCAGTCAAAACTTTACCTTTGTGGGGCAGGGGAAGGAACCTGGGTCTTAAAAGCTTGCAGCAAGAAGGGTTGGTTGTGCAGCAAGATGGATAGATTTAGAGATTGTCACACTGAGTGAAGTATGTCAGACACAGAAAGACAAACATAATATGATATCACTTATATATGGAATCTAAAAAAGAGATATAAATGAATTTATTTATGAAACAGGAGTGTGGATATAGGAAAAAAACACGATTACCAAGGGAAAAGGGAGGGGGAGGAATACATTGGGAGATTAGGATTGATATATACACATACCACTAAGTATAAAATAGATAACTAGGGCTTCTGTGGTGGTCCAGTGGGTAAAGAGCCTGCCTTGCAGTGCAAGGGGCACCAGTTTGATCCCTGGCCTGGGAAGATGCCACGTTCCACTGAGCAGCTGTACCGGTGTGTCCGATTGCAAGTTGGTGCTCTGGAGCGCATGTGCCCAGAGCCAGTGTACTTCAGCTAGAGAGGCCACTGCAATGGGAGGCTTATAATTGAACCGATATTTTTGTTTGAGAGCCTGAAAGCTTGATTATATGTTAAATTCAAAGAAAAATTAATAAATTGAATTGTGTTCTTTCTTATTGCATTGTTTCATTATTCTGTCACAAAACAGTGTAGTTTAAGCCAAATGTAGTATAAACATGTGGACTGCGGTTTGCTGTCTTAGAATCAAGTTGTTCTTCATTTATTTCTGCACTTTACCCTCCTGATGTATTTAGCACTGTGTAGAGAATACAAAGAAACATAAGACACAGAGCCTGTCCTCAGAGATTGTATGTTTTTGAGAATAAGAGCTCATACATACATATGACAAATTAATCATAAAATCTATATGAAAGATTCTAATGTGAATTGTGGAGACACATGTCACAGGTGTTCAGAAGAGCAAAGGATCACTGTATGCTTGAGTGGACATGGATAGTCTTGTAGGGGTAGAAATAAATGATTCCTTAGAGAGTGAGGACTTGGATAAGTACAGAAGAGCAATAATCTACTTTTCTGCCTCTTTCTTCTATAAGAAAGAAGGTTAACACAGATTACAAAGTAAAAATAATCACTGATGTATTCATAGGGAAGTAACTAAACTAGTTTAACTAGAAAATATAATTTGTACTGGGGAACAATAAGAGAAGAAAATGAAATTTATACATTTATGAAAAGCTCTGAAGGGCCAGTCAAAACTTTACCTTTGTGGGGCAGGGGAAGGAACCTGGGTCTTAAAAGCTTGCAGCAAGAAGGGTTGGTTGTGCAGCAAGATGGATAGATTTAGAGATTGTCACACTGAGTGAAGTATGTCAGACACAGAAAGACAAACATAATATGATATCACTTATATATGGAATCTAAAAAAGAGATATAAATGAATTTATTTATGAAACAGGAGTGTGGATATAGGAAAAAAACACGATTACCAAGGGAAAAGGGAGGGGGAGGAATACATTGGGAGATTAGGATTGATATATACACATACCACTAAGTATAAAATAGATAACTAGGGCTTCTGTGGTGGTCCAGTGGGTAAAGAGCCTGCCTTGCAGTGCAAGGGGCACCAGTTTGATCCCTGGCCTGGGAAGATGCCACGTTCCACTGAGCAGCTGTACCGGTGTGTCCGATTGCAAGTTGGTGCTCTGGAGCGCATGTGCCCAGAGCCAGTGTACTTCAGCTAGAGAGGCCACTGCAATGGGAGGCCCACACAGTCCAAAGAATAAAGATGGATGAAAATAAATAAATTAAAAGAAAAAAAACCAAAACAATAAAAGAGGTCAAAGTTTTAAACAGCAAAAAAAAAAAAGATAACTAATGAGGACCTGCTGTACAACACAGGAAACGCTACTCAGTACTCTGTAATAGCTTATATTGGGAAAGGACTCTAAAAAATAGAGTGGATATATGTTTATCTATAACTGTTTTACTTTGCTATATATTGAAACTGACAAAAAATTGTAAATAAACTATATTCTAATAAAAGAAAATTTTAAACGGGTTCCCTGGACTGAGTGAAACATAAGGGATCAAATAACTAAGCTCTGGATGGAGGGAAAATGAATAGAAGGTACACGGGAGAGGGACAGTTAGTAGGCAAATTTATGGTCAAAGAGGGAGTGGATGAAGACTTGGTAAGTCTGAACCTTATGAAAAATCCCATCTGTAAAAGGTTGGTCATGTTAGTGGAGCACCATCAGAGAGAAGACATACAGGTGAATGGATTTAAAGAAAACAAAGAATTTTCAATACAGTAGACAATGTACACATCCAATAAGTAATTTGAAATTGTTGATGATGATACTCAGTTTATTTATTTATATTTTTGTTGGTCCCCACCATGTGGCATGTGGGATCTCAGTTCCCTGACCAGGATTACAGGAGATTTAGAGATTGTCACACTGAGTGAAGTATGTCAGACACAGAAAGACAAACATAATATGATATCACTTATATATGGAATCTAAAAAAGAGATATAAATGAATTTATTTATGAAACAGGAGTGTGGATATAGGAAAAAAACACGATTACCAAGGGAAAAGGGAGGGGGAGGAATACATTGGGAGATTAGGATTGATATATACACATACCACTAAGTATAAAATAGATAACTAGGGCTTCTGTGGTGGTCCAGTGGGTAAAGAGCCTGCCTTGCAGTGCAAGGGGCACCAGTTTGATCCCTGGCCTGGGAAGATGCCACGTTCCACTGAGCAGCTGTACCGGTGTGTCCGATTGCAAGCTGGTGCTCTGGAGCGCATGTGCCCAGAGCCAGTGTACTTCAGCTAGAGAGGCCACTGCAATGGGAGGCCCACACAGTCCAAAGAATAAAGATGGATGAAAATAAATAAATTAAAAGAAAAAAAAACCAAAACAATAAAAGAGGTCAAAGTTTTAAACAGCAAAAAAAAAAAAGATAACTAATGAGGACCTGCTGTACAACACAGGAAACGCTACTCAGTACTCTGTAATAGCTTATATTGGGAAAGGACTCTAAAAAATAGAGTGGATATATGTTTATCTATAACTGTTTTACTTTGCTATATATTGAAACTGACAAAAAATTGTAAATAAACTATATTCTAATAAAAGAAAATTTTAAACGGGTTCCCTGGACTGAGTGAAACATAAGGGATCAAATAACTAAGCTCTGGATGGAGGGAAAATGAATAGAAGGTACACGGGAGAGGGACAGTTAGTAGGCAAATTTATGGTCAAAGAGGGAGTGGATGAAGACTTGGTAAGTCTGAACCTTATGAAAAATCCCATCTGTAAAAGGTTGGTCATGTTAGTGGAGCACCATCAGAGAGAAGACATACAGGTGAATGGATTTAAAGAAAACAAAGAATTTTCAATACAGTAGACAATGTACACATCCAATAAGTAATTTGAAATTGTTGATGATGATACTCAGTTTATTTATTTATATTTTTGTTGGTCCCCACCATGTGGCATGTGGGATCTCAGTTCCCTGACCAGGGATTGAACCCAGGCCCCCATGCACTGGAAGCCTGGAGTCTTAACCGCTGGACTCCTAGGTAGGCCCTGATATTCAGTTTTAAATACAGAGAGAAAACTACAAGTCATACTCTGAAATTCTAAAAATAATGGGTCACTGTTTGTTGGGGGAAGAGGGAGGCAGAGAGGAAAAAAAGGAAGTGCAAATTTAAAAAGTGGTATGTCTGAATGCTCTAAGTATCAAAGGAAGTAAAATGGAATGAAATGATAATGATGAGCTATAAATCAGGAGAGTTAAAGACCGGTCAGTTTCTCTTTTTTCCATTGAGTGATATAAGAAGAGCAAACAAAGGTGTAATCTGCACTGGATACTAATATATGCTGTGATAGTTTCTTTTTTTCTTTTTTTAAATTTATCTATTTATTTACTTTGGGCGGGGGTCGGGTTGGGGAGGGAGGGGAGCAGGCAGGCCACTTCTATTGATCTTTCATTTCTCTATTTTCATCTGACTTTGTTCTTTGGCTCCTGTGGGCCTCCCATCGCGATGGCGTCTGTCGTCGCACGGCACCGGCTCTGGGCGCATGCGCTCCAGAGCACTGGCTCGGTAATTGGACACATCAGTCCAGCCGCTCCGCGGCACGTGGGATCTTCCCAGGCCAAGGCTCGAACCGGCGCCCCTTGCAGTGCAAGGCGGTGTCCTTACCCACTGGACCACCAGGGGAAGCCCCTGTGATAGTTTCTTAAAAAAAACAGTCTTGCTTACGAACAGTGTGAGGTCATAAAATGATGATTTTATTTAACAGTTTTCAAACTGTGCAGGAGGAGTTTAAATAAGTGAAGTTTTGTAACACGTAGCATTAATAGAGAAGGGACTTAACCATGGGAAAAGTGAGACAAAAGTCATAAAATCGAATTTGAGAGTTGGGAAAATGTGGCGTGCAGAGGGTGGAGGAGGTGGTGGCTGCATTTGGATCTTAGAGGGAGCCTGGTGGATTTCAGTCCATGGGATTGTGAAGAGTCAGACAGGACTGTATGACTGAGCACCCATACCTAAGGAACAGGAGCTAGGTTAAGAAGTTAGTTCCGAAGCTTCTAAAGAACATTACAGACATTTCCACAGATAGGATATCAGAAGAGGCAAGCCTCTCCATAAACATGGACACAGAAAGACCAGTTTTACTTTATTGAATAGAATGCTTCCATTTTGAAAACTTTTCTTGGAAAATCAGGGGTTGTTGAGGGTGGTGCATCCTTAGTGGTTCAGACAGTAAAGAATCTGTGTGCAATGTGGGAGACTCAGATCTGATCTTTGGGTGGAGAAAATCCCCTAGAGAAGAGAATAGCTACCCACTCCAGTATTCTTGCCTGGAGACTTACACAGACAGAGGAGTCTGGCAGGCTATAGCCCATGGGGTCACAAAGAGTGATCACAACTGAGCAACTAACACTTTCTCTTTTTCTCTTTGGGAAAGTGGAGAATGAAGGAGAGATTCTTTATGAGATGTAGGGAGCAAAACAGTTCTGTCTCTAGGAGTACTCTCTTCTGTATGAAACTAAATGTCCATCCGGTAGACATGAGTAACGGACATTTTATTGCTCCTTCACTCTAGTAAATTGAATGAATGGTGTCCTTAGCTAATTTACTGGAAGATTCTTAAGTGTCCCTGATATCATCAAGAGAAGAATGGATTGTTGTATATATTTTTCTTTCTTCAGTGATCACCACAAGTGCTATTTCTTCTAAGAAGACTTTTGTATGGAGAGAAGTGTGTATATGACTGCATGGAGTGAACCCTAATGGGAGAGTTGGTTACCCCTTGGGATTCTTTCTGCATTAACTCATTGTCTCAAAGTCACATGTTTTGACTGAAATCAGACTAGTCTAGCCTCTTTAAGGCTGCATTAACTCATTGTACCTCAAATTGTCACATGTTTTCAAACTGTGCAGGAGGAGTTTAAATAAGTGAAGTTTTGTAACACGTAGCATTAATAGAGAAGGGACTTAACCATGGGAAAAGTGAGACAAAAGTCATAAAATCGAATTTGAGAGTTGGGAAAATGTGGCGTGCAGAGGGTGGAGGAGGTGGTGGCTGCATTTGGATCTTAGAGGGAGCCTGGTGGATTTCAGTCCATGGGATTGTGAAGAGTCAGACAGGACTGTATGACTGAGCACCCATACCTAAGGAACAGGAGCTAGGTTAAGAAGTTAGTTCCGAAGCTTCTAAAGAACATTACAGACATTTCCACAGATAGGATATCAGAAGAGGCAAGCCTCTCCATAAACATGGACACAGAAAGACCAGTTTTACTTTATTGAATAGAATGCTTCCATTTTGAAAACTTTTCTTGGAAAATCAGGGGTTGTTGAGGGTGGTGCATCCTTAGTGGTTCAGACAGTAAAGAATCTGTGTGCAATGTGGGAGACTCAGATCTGATCTTTGGGTGGAGAAAATCCCCTAGAGAAGAGAATAGCTACCCACTCCAGTATTCTTGCCTGGAGACTTACACAGACAGAGGAGTCTGGCAGGCTATAGCCCATGGGGTCACAAAGAGTGATCACAACTGAGCAACTAACACTTTCTCTTTTTCTCTTTGGGAAAGTGGAGAATGAAGGAGAGATTCTTTATGAGATGTAGGGAGCAAAACAGTTCTGTCTCTAGGAGTACTCTCTTCTGTATGAAACTAAATGTCCATCCGGTAGACATGAGTAACGGACATTTTATTGCTCCTTCACTCTAGTAAATTGAATGAATGGTGTCCTTAGCTAATTTACTGGAAGATTCTTAAGTGTCCCTGATATCATCAAGAGAAGAATGGATTGTTGTATATATTTTTCTTTCTTCAGTGATCACCACAAGTGCTATTTCTTCTAAGAAGACTTTTGTATGGAGAGAAGTGTGTATATGACTGCATGGAGTGAACCCTAATGGGAGAGTTGGTTACCCCTTGGGATTCTTTCTGCATTAACTCATTGTCTCAAAGTCACATGTTTTGACTGAAATCAGACTAGTCTAGCCTCTTTAAGGCTGTACTCATTAGCTGATACCAATCTGAGTGATACTGTCATGAGCCCCCTTACAATAAATTGGCTCACAGATGATGGGTCATGTGAATCATGATCTAAACCAACCTAATACATGGAATTCCCCTGGTCAGAGAGATAAGTTAAGAGTCAGTAGAGAACTTGAATGGTTCAATGAAAGGGAAGTCCAAAACTTCAGTGTTTGGGATAAGAAATTTAGTCAATCAATCATTCTCTCACACTTTCTGTCACTCCCAACCTCTTATTGTGGTTATTGGCACTTTTGTAACCACAAGGTTAGTTAGCCTTGGAATAAGTTTGTCACACTAGAAAGAAAACTGGAGAGAGAAATTAACTGCTGCTTGGTGAAAACCATAGAGCTGCTGGATCAAGCTGTGCCTGCAATGTCTGCTACAAGTGATATTTTGAGTCTGTGGGTCAGTAAATTGCTATTATTGTCGAGGCTAGTTAAGCATCATAACTGGGTCACCTTTCTGAATTATATACATACCATCTACTAAAACATTTTATTTTTCCCATTTATTTGACTCTCAACTTATGCTGTCACTGAATTTATTTGCCTATATTTCTTATCTTTCTGCATAGTTTTTGAGCTTCCTGAGGGCAAGGAATGCAATTTACATATTTCCATGTTTCTCCTAGCTTTCAGAATACTGCTTTGCATATAGCTGTCCTCAATAGATATTTGTAAAATTAATAAATCAAACATGAAAATGTGTATTTGATCTCATTAGCATCATACTGTAGTTAACACCAATTAATAATTCTAAAACTATTAAGTAAACTGAATATGTAAACATCATTGTTTTATTGTTTCATATTTTTCTTGCTTGCTTGTTTCTCTTCCTTCCTATAGGAAAGGCTTGATAGGAATTTCTGTTTTTCACTTTTTTCCCTCATACCACAAAAATTCCTAAGATGTCATGACAGTTCATGTGAAGTTCTAAAGATTAGTGAGAAATAATCATTGCTATCAGTTCTTCTAAGAAGACTTTTGTATGGAGAGAAGTGTGTATATGACTGCATGGAGTGAACCCTAATGGGAGAGTTGGTTACCCCTTGGGATTCTTTCTGCATTAACTCATTGTCTCAAAGTCACATGTTTTGACTGAAATCAGACTAGTCTAGCCTCTTTAAGGCTGTACTCATTAGCTGATACCAATCTGAGTGATACTGTCATGAGCCCCCTTACAATAAATTGGCTCACAGATGATGGGTCATGTGAATCATGATCTAAACCAACCTAATACATGGAATTCCCCTGGTCAGAGAGATAAGTTAAGAGTCAGTAGAGAACTTGAATGGTTCAATGAAAGGGAAGTCCAAAACTTCAGTGTTTGGGATAAGAAATTTAGTCAATCAATCATTCTCTCACACTTTCTGTCACTCCCAACCTCTTATTGTGGTTATTGGCACTTTTGTAACCACAAGGTTAGTTAGCCTTGGAATAAGTTTGTCACACTAGAAAGAAAACTGGAGAGAGAAATTAACTGCTGCTTGGTGAAAACCATAGAGCTGCTGGATCAAGCTGTGCCTGCAATGTCTGCTACAAGTGATATTTTGAGTCTGTGGGTCAGTAAATTGCTATTATTGTCGAGGCTAGTTAAGCATCATAACTGGGTCACCTTTCTGAATTATATACATACCATCTACTAAAACATTTTATTTTTCCCATTTATTTGACTCTCAACTTATGCTGTCACTGAATTTATTTGCCTATATTTCTTATCTTTCTGCATATTTTTTGAGCTTCCTGAGGGCAAGGAATGCAATTTACATATTTCCATGTTTCTCCTAGCTTTCAGAATACTGCTTTGCATATAGCTGTCCTCAATAGATATTTGTAAAATTAATAAATCAAACATGAAAATGTGTATTTGATCTCATTAGCATCATACTGTAGTTAACACCAATTAATAATTCTAAAACTATTAAGTAAACTGAATATGTAAACATCATTGTTTTATTGTTTCATATTTTTCTTGCTTGCTTGTTTCTCTTCCTTCCTATAGGAAAGGCTTGATAGGAATTTCTGTTTTTCACTTTTTTCCCTCATACCACAAAAATTCCTAAGATGTCATGACAGTTCATGTGAAGTTCTAAAGATTAGTGAGAAATAATCATTGCTATCAGTTCCGTTGATGTAATTCTAGCCAAAAGCCGAGTATCTTGACATTTTAGTTAGCTAATGCTGTCTTATCTTAGATAAAGGAAAGATTGACCTTAGAATTTGGATATATTGAAGACAGATAAAGACCAAAAGAAATTTACCTTGCTTTTAATTCAAACCTTGACTAGTACAAGATGTTTGACCTTGACAGAATTATTTTATTTGTCTTGGTCTTAATTTTCTCATCAATAAAATGGAGATATTAGTATTATCAGTCTTTTAAGATTGTGATAAGGATCAAATGAGTTCATAAAATCAAAGCACTTAGATGAATTTTAGTTATGTGCTCAGTCACATCCAACTATTTGTGGATGTAGCCCGTTAAGTTCCTGCCCATGGAATTTTCAAGGCAAGAATGTTGGAGTGGGGTGTCATTTCCTCCTCCAGGGGATATTCCTAACCTAGGGCTCAAACCATCTCTTGTGTCTCATGCTTTGGCAGGCAGATTCATTGTCACTAGCACCGCCTGGGAAGCTCAACTTTAGTAATAACGAATACTTAAGAGTACTGTTTTTCTTTTCCTTCCTAGTCCTCCCTTTCTTCTCCTTCTCTCCTATGTCCTCCTCCCCCCCCCCTTTTTTTTTTGCTCTACAATGCTGTTTCTTTTTGAATATTTAATTGTTTGTGTCAGATCTTAGTTGGGGCACATATTTGCTTCATTGTGTCATGCAGGATGTTTCATTGCAGCCTGCATGCGTAGACTCTATTCTTGTGGGCCACAGGCTATGGAGCAAGCAAGCTCAGTAGATGCAGTACATGGGCTTAATTGCTCCTAAACCAGTGGGAGCTCAGTTCTCCTACCAGGGATCAAATCAGTACTGCCTCCATTGCAAGGAGTATTCTTACCAGCAGACCACCAGGGGATTCCCTCTGTAATACTGTTTTTGTTGTTGTTGTTGTTGTTGTTGTTTTTAATTCTTTATTTTAAAGATTTTACAGAGTTTTGTTGTTCACAGACATGTATGTTCCTATAATACTGTTTTGACATTATATAATATTGTTTTGAAGTTATTACCATCCAACTTGGGAAACAATTGTAGTTTTCCTCTATATTAAAATTACTTTTTATATTTTCAGTTTCAATTAAGCATTATGATAAAGAATCTGCGTACCAATGCAGGAAATTCCAGAGACACATATGATCCATGCGTCTGGAAGATCCTCTGGAGTAGGAAATGGTAACACGCTCCAGTATTCTTGCCTGGAAAATTCCATGAACAGAGGAGCCTGGAGGGCTACAGTCCATGGGCTTGCAAAGAGTAGGACATGACTGAGCACACATAGCTTGCTGCTTCAAGATTAAAATATCTACCCCCACCTCCCAGACCTGGTTTAGATAAAGCTTGTGTGGTCACTTTTTTCAGTCACATGTCTGTGCAGAAAGTCTGCCTATGGGAATATTAACCAATCAGGGAGCCCTAGAAGAAAGTACCAAAGTTACAAGAATAAGTGCAGAAATATAAGGTACTTTTTCAATAAGGGAATAAAATGGCCTTTAAAATATATTCCAGGTAGGAAAAAATTTTAATTCATAGAAAAGTAAGATTTTAAAAACTAATTTGATTTTTATTTTACTTAAGTGTTTAAATAAAGCTATACTATGTCATTATCTTTCATTGAAATTTTGATTGTGTAAATATATACTCACATGTAATTATAAGAAATAATACAGAGATCTCTTACACACTTTGTTCAGTTTCCCCAAGGGTACCATTTTACCAAAATATAGTATAAAATCATTATCACAACCAGTATATTGACATTGATTCAGTCTAGACCAGTTTACCAGAAATTGCATCGTAGACTTTTCTTGATTCGTTTTTGTGGGCCACAGGCTATGGAGCAAGCAAGCTCAGTAGATGCAGTACATGGGCTTAATTGCTCCTAAACCAGTGGGAGCTCAGTTCTCCTACCAGGGATCAAATCAGTACTGCCTCCATTGCAAGGAGTATTCTTACCAGCAGACCACCAGGGGATTCCCTCTGTAATACTGTTTTTGTTGTTGTTGTTGTTGTTGTTGTTTTTAATTCTTTATTTTAAAGATTTTACAGAGTTTTGTTGTTCACAGACATGTATGTTCCTATAATACTGTTTTGACATTATATAATATTGTTTTGAAGTTATTACCATCCAACTTGGGAAACAATTGTAGTTTTCCTCTATATTAAAATTACTTTTTATATTTTCAGTTTCAATTAAGCATTATGATAAAGAATCTGCGTACCAATGCAGGAAATTCCAGAGACACATATGATCCATGCGTCTGGAAGATCCTCTGGAGTAGGAAATGGTAACACGCTCCAGTATTCTTGCCTGGAAAATTCCATGAACAGAGGAGCCTGGAGGGCTACAGTCCATGGGCTTGCAAAGAGTAGGACATGACTGAGCACACATAGCTTGCTGCTTCAAGATTAAAATATCTACCCCCACCTCCCAGACCTGGTTTAGATAAAGCTTGTGTGGTCACTTTTTTCAGTCACATGTCTGTGCAGAAAGTCTGCCTATGGGAATATTAACCAATCAGGGAGCCATAGAAGAAAGTACCAAAGTTACAAGAATAAGTGCAGAAATATAAGGTACTTTTTCAATAAGGGGAATAAAATGGCCTTTAAAATATATTCCAGGTAGGAAAAAATTTTAATTCATAGAAAAGTAAGATTTTAAAAACTAATTTGATTTTTATTTTACTTAAGTGTTTAAATAAAGCTATACTATGTCATTATCTTTCATTGAAATTTTGATTGTGTAAATATATACTCACATGTAATTATAAGAAATAATACAGAGAGCTCTCTTACACACTTTGTTCAGTTACCCCCAAGGGTACCATTTTACCAAAATATAGTATAAAATCATTATCACAACCAGTATATTGACATTGATTCAGTCTAGCCATTTCATTCAGAGTCCCAAGGTTACTCATCCTCATTTGTGAGTGTGAGTACATGGTGTGGAGTTCTTCAGGATTTTCTCACCTGTGTTCATACCTGTATTTACCACCAAAGTCCAGACTGAACTGTTACAACACCACACCTCCCTCCAGTCCTTCCTGTACTTACTTTCTGAACAAACAAAGGATCCTTAGGAATTAAGCACCCCAGAGCATATTAATTCCAGTACTAGATTAAGAAGGACCAGGTTCATCTGCAAATGGTCTTGTGCTTTTGATGTAAATTTCCCTGAGCAAAGCTCGTTAACCGGCACAGCTGACTAGGTGTTTTTGCAACTGTGCGTGCTTTTCTTTCTTCATCTCCATACATACGTACCTCTGCCTAGAACAAAATTGAAAATGTAAGGATTCATTCATTTCTTACCCCACATTCAATTCTCATTTATGTTGATTATAGGGATCGGGTGGCTCAGACAGTAAAGAATCTGCCTGCAATGCAGGAGACCCAGATTCCATCCCTGGGTTAGGAAGATCCCCTGGAGAAGGGGAGGGCTACCAACTCCAGTGTTCTGGCCGGGAGAAGTCCATGGACAGAGGAGCCAGGCAGGCTACAGTCCATGGGGTCACAAACAGTTGGACACAACTGAGTGACTAACACTTTCAACTTCAATATTTTTTACATCAAGCCAAGGAGGGACTTTGTGATCTGGCATAATTACCCCTAACTCTTATCATACCTTTCTTCATAGCATTTTTAGGGCTTCCCTGGTGGCTCAGTGTTAAAGAACTAACCTGCGAATGAAGGAGGCCTGGGTTCAATCTCCGGGTCAGGAAGATCCCCTGGAGAAGAGAATGACTACCCACTCCCATATTCTTGCCTGGAAAATTCCATGGACAGAGGAGCCAGATAGGCTACAGTATATGGGGTCACAAACAGTTGGACACAACTGAGTGACTAACACTTTCAACTTCAATATTTTTTACATCAAGCCAAGGAGGGACTTTGTGATCTGGCATAATTACCCCTAACTCTTATCATACCTTTCTTCATAGCATTTTTAGGGCTTCCCTGGTGGCTCAGTGTTAAAGAACTAACCTGCGAATGAAGGAGGCCTGGGTTCAATCTCCGGGTCAGGAAGATCCCCTGGAGAAGAGAATGACTACCCACTCCCATATTCTTGCCTGGAAAATTCCATGGACAGAGGAGCCAGATAGGCTACAGTATATGGGGTCACAAAAAAGTCAGATATGACTTAGTCACAAAACAACAAACACAGCACTTTACCCATATTTATCAGATGTACATGGCATTGAAGTCCATTTACGGAAAATATTAAAATTACATATATGCTTTATTTGGTTTGTATTTTAAGTCAAATGTTTTTTACATGTACTTTTCATATTCAACATAGCAATATACAGATTATCAATGCTTTTCTGGTGGTTCAGTGATAAAGAGCCTGCCTGCCAATGCAGGGGTCAAGGGTTTCACCCCCAAGTCAGGAAGATCCCCTGGAGAAGGAAATGACAATCCACTCCAATATTCTTGCCTGAAAAATCCCATGGAGAGAGGAACCTGGCAGGCTATAGTCCATGGGGTCACAAAAGAGTTGGACATGAGTGAGCAACTGAACAACAGATTATTAATATCCTCTAGGAATAAAATTCTAGTCAGAAATGCCTAGAATTTCTGGCAGTGAATACACTAATCAAGGTATGAGAAACTATAGAAAACTTGAAGTTGATGGGAGCAAAAGGAAAATACAGGAAGATGAACCTAGAAGGTGTGCTGTGAGTCCTTTAAATAACCTCAGTGCAGAGAGGCTACGCATTCAGGAACTGCTCTGGAACATACTTGCCCAGTTGTGTTCCCTTCCCAGTCATAGGTCTGTCAGTTGAGGAGCCCTCCTGAGATTTCCTCACCAGGAAATGGAAATAAGTCCATTATTTGTGAGAGATTAAATATTGATCACAATTTTATATTTATTTCATATTAAAATCTATATGTAAGTGCTTCATTAATGAGTTCAGTTTCTGTGTGATTCTTCAGTTCAAAATACAACACAAGAAAGTTTGCTTCTACTGATAACATAAAAAAAAATTAATACTGCATCATAAAGTGATGAAGATAGCATTTCATGCCATTTTGTGAGGAGTGATGTTAGAGATTTGTGTGCTCAGTCACTCAGCTGTGTCTGACTCTTTGCAGCCCCGTGGACTGTAGCCCACCAGGCTCCTTCGCCCCATAGAATTTCCCATGCAAGAAGACTGGAATGGGGTGCCATTTCCTATTCCAGAGGATCCTCCAGACCCAAAATAATTGTTGACAAGTGAATGAATGGCCAACAGGCTAAAATATTGGAGGCAAAATAGCCCAAAGGAAAATGAGCAAGGTGCTAGAGTCAGACTGTAAGGATTCATATGTCATGCAAGCCGAAAATATTAAAATTACATATATGATTTGGTTTGTATTTTAAGTCAAATGTTTTTACATGTACTTTTCATATTCAACATAGCAATATACAGATTATCAATGCTTTTCTGGTGGTTCAGTGATAAAGAGCCTGCCTGCCAATGCAGGGGTCAAGGGTTTCACCCCCAAGTCAGGAAGATCCCCTGGAGAAGGAAATGACAATCCACTCCAATATTCTTGCCTGAAAAATCCCATGGAGAGAGGAACCTGGCAGGCTATAGTCCATGGGGTCACAAAAGAGTTGGACATGAGTGAGCAACTGAACAACAGATTATTAATATCCTCTAGGAATAAAATTCTAGTCAGAAATGCCTAGAATTTCTGGCAGTGAATACACTAATCAAGGTATGAGAAACTATAGAAAACTTGAAGTTGATGGGAGCAAAAGGAAAATACAGGAAGATGAACCTAGAAGGTGTGCTGTGAGTCCTTTAAATAACCTCAGTGCAGAGAGGCTACGCATTCAGGAACTGCTCTGGAACATACTTGCCCAGTTGTGTTCCCTTCCCAGTCATAGGTCTGTCAGTTGAGGAGCCCTCCTGAGATTTCCTCACCAGGAAATGGAAATAAGTCCATTATTTGTGAGAGATTAAATATTGATCACAATTTTATATTTATTTCATATTAAAATCTATATGTAAGTGCTTCATTAATGAGTTCAGTTTCTGTGTGATTCTTCAGTTCAAAATACAACACAAGAAAGTTTGCTTCTACTGATAACATAAAAAAAAATTAATACTGCATCATAAAGTGATGAAGATAGCATTTCATGCCATTTTGTGAGGAGTGATGTTAGAGATTTGTGTGCTCAGTCACTCAGCTGTGTCTGACTCTTTGCAGCCCCGTGGACTGTAGCCCACCAGGCTCCTTCGCCCCATAGAATTTCCCATGCAAGAAGACTGGAATGGGGTGCCATTTCCTATTCCAGAGGATCCTCCAGACCCAAAATAATTGTTGACAAGTGAATGAATGGCCAACAGGCTAAAATATTGGAGGCAAAATAGCCCAAAGGAAAATGAGCAAGGTGCTAGAGTCAGACTGTAAGGGATCCTGACTATGCTGCTGAGCAAGCAGAATACACCAACTCTTTGTGTTTCAGCTTCTTCATTTGTAAAATGGCAGTAATAATAATAATAATAATAAAATCTGTTATGCAGGTTAAATTAGTTGATACATGTATAGCACTTAAAAGTTTCCCAAGTATGTGCTGATTGCTCAATAAATTTGAACTCTTACCAAACAAGACATATCTTTAAAAGTAATATGAACTTTTATCCTGAGTATCTTAATTTTGTAAAATTATACTGTGAAATGACATTTACAATTGCTGAAAGAGCTATCTCAGCGATCTTACAATTATACTCCGAAACTGTCAGAGAAGTTGTTGATTTTCCTATTTGTATCACAGCCTCTTTATCATAAGAATTAACCATGAGCAACACAAATCTGTACTATAAAATTACAGAGAAACCCATGTAAAAGTTTGCAACTAAATCCACTCCCACCCCACATAGGCCTGTAAGGAGCTATATCCAGAGATTTCAAAATGTTGCACAATCTTATGAGTAAGTACTGAGTATGGAGAAGAGATTGACATAGCATTGAGCATACAGGCTGTGAGCCCTGGTATGATATTTCATTTCCTTTTATTTTCTCTGTCATCATTTCTCTACTCGACATTTCCCAGCACCTTGCTGTCCGTTATTGCTTATTTATCATATACCATATTTAATATCAAGCATGACATTGTATTGATCAACCCTTATTATTTCTCTGTTCATGTTTCACAATTTTTGAAATTGACGATCATAAAAAAATTAATACTGCATCATAAAGTGATGAAGATAGCATTTCATGCCATTTTGTGAGGAGTGATGTTAGAGATTTGTGTGCTCAGTCACTCAGCTGTGTCTGACTCTTTGCAGCCCCGTGGACTGTAGCCCACCAGGCTCCTTCGCCCCATAGAATTTCCCATGCAAGAAGACTGGAATGGGGTGCCATTTCCTATTCCAGAGGATCCTCCAGACCCAAAATAATTGTTGACAAGTGAATGAATGGCCAACAGGCTAAAATATTGGAGGCAAAATAGCCCAAAGGAAAATGAGCAAGGTGCTAGAGTCAGACTGTAAGGGATCCTGACTATGCTGCTGAGCAAGCAGAATACACCAACTCTTTGTGTTTCAGCTTCTTCATTTGTAAAATGGCAGTAATAATAATAATAATAATAAAATCTGTTATGCAGGTTAAATTAGTTGATACATGTATAGCACTTAAAAGTTTCCCAAGTATGTGCTGATTGCTCAATAAATTTGAACTCTTACCAAACAAGACATATCTTTAAAAGTAATATGAACTTTTATCCTGAGTATCTTAATTTTGTAAAATTATACTGTGAAATGACATTTACAATTGCTGAAAGAGCTATCTCAGCGATCTTACAATTATACTCCGAAACTGTCAGAGAAGTTGTTGATTTTCCTATTTGTATCACAGCCTCTTTATCATAAGAATTAACCATGAGCAACACAAATCTGTACTATAAAATTACAGAGAAACCCATGTAAAAGTTTGCAACTAAATCCACTCCCACCCCACATAGGCCTGTAAGGAGCTATATCCAGAGATTTCAAAATGTTGCACAATCTTATGAGTAAGTACTGAGTATGGAGAAGAGATTGACATAGCATTGAGCATACAGGCTGTGAGCCCTGGTATGATATTTCATTTCCTTTTATTTTCTCTGTCATCATTTCTCTACTCGACATTTCCCAGCACCTTGCTGTCCGTTATTGCTTATTTATCATATACCATATTTAATATCAAGCATGACATTGTATTGATCAACCCATTATGTCTTTCCAGCCTGTCCATCTTCTCTGTTCTGATGGTTTTACACATTAGCTCTTTTGAATGATGGTGTAATTTGATTCAGAGTCTCCTGGTACCTACTATTTCTTGAGAATATATTAGGTATGCTACTTCAGTTCTTTCTGGGCAGACAGCAGGAAGGTTTTACTTTTACCTGCTGATCAATCCTTTTTCTTCTCCTTTGCATGCTTTTCTTCCTCTGCCTATCTTTTACATGCTTTTCTTCATGTTTTTATGCTAAATTCTCTTCAAGTTTTTATCTTCATGATCTGCTTGATTGATCTCCTCTTCAATTGTTCCATATATAATCTATTTAATAAACGACTCCAAAATCTAAACCCTAACCTAGACATCTCTATTACCAGCCTTATGAAAATTCCATTTGGGGGCTTCCCTGGTGGTCCAGTGGGTAAGGACACTGCCTTGCAGGTGCAGGGGGCGCCAGTTCGATCCCTGGCCTGGGAGGATCCCACGTGCTGCAGAGTGGCTGGACCAATGTGCCCAACTACTAAGCTGGAGCGCTGGAGGGCATGCACCCAAAGCCGGTGCTCTGCAGTGAGAGAGCCCACTGTGATGGGAGGCCCACACAGGCCAAAGAACAAAGACAGAAATAAATGAAAAACCAATAGAAGTGGCCCCCCCAAAACCAATCTCCATCTGGGTGTTCTCCAGTCATCTAAACTCTGCATGACCACACTAAACTGATTAGCCTCAAAGTCAACCCACTGCAGAGAACGACACCCATAACTATGTACATTATCCTTTAGCTCCTCACTTAGCTTGCCTCCCAAGCCAATCAGTCACCAGCCTCTGACAAAGCTGTATTTGAGAAGCTTTCTAATTATTCTTTTTTTCTCCATCTCTATCTCTAAAACCTTATTACAAGCTACCAACATTTCTTTTTTTTTTTTTTTTTGATTTTTTTTTTCCTTTATTTTAAAGATTTTACAGATTTTTGTTGTTCACCAACATGTACGTTCCCAGATCATTCACATGTACATCCCTGGACCCTCCCCCAAACCTGTTCCCCCCCTCCCATCCCTCCAGACCTTCGCCCCAAGTGGTTGTAGGTACTCCTATTCCCCTAGCACAACGACAACAGCCATCCCTTCCACACATGACAGCACAGGCCTCCATGCCACTCCCTCCATGCCTCCCTCCCACTGTTCGGTCTCCACAACATCCCCATGTCTATTCTCTGTTTTTTCATGAGTTCACTGTGTGTGTTATCATGACCATCTTACTAGATCCCATATATATGAGTTAGTATACTATACTTGTCTTTCTCTTTTTGACTTACTTCACTTTTTATGATAGGTTCTAGAGCCAGCCACCTCATTAGGACTGAGTCTTCTGCATTTCTTTTAACAGCTGAGTAGTATTCCATTGTATATATGTACCAGGGCTTCTAGATCCATTCATTCATCAATGGACATCTAGGTTGCTTCCATGTTCTGGCTATTGTATAGAGAGCTGCAGTGAACATTGGGGTACAGGTGCCTCTTTCATTTTTTATTTCATCAGGATATAGGCCTAATAGTGGGATTGCTGGGTCATAGGGTGCTTCTATTTTTAGTTTTTTAAGCAATCTCCATGTTGTCTTCCATAGAGGTTGTATCAATTTGCATTCCCACCAGCAATGCAAGAGGGTTCCCTTTTCTCCGCACCCTCTCCAGCATTTGTTGTCTGTCAATTTGTTGATGATGGCCATTCTGACAGGTGTGAGGTGGTATCTCATTGTGGTTTTAATTTGCATTTCTCTAATAATAAGCGAGGTTGAGCATCATTTCATGTGTTTTTGTACCATCTATATGTCCTCTTTGGAGAGGCGTCTCTTCAGATCTTTTTCCCATTTTTTGATTGGGCTGCTCGTTTTCCCTGTGCTGAGTTGTCTGAGTTGCTTGTAGACTTTGGAGATTAATTCTTTGTCTGTTGTTTCATTTGCTATGATTTTCTCCCACTCTGTGGGGTGTCTGTTCAACTTTTTGGTGATTTCTTTTGCTGTACAAAAGACAAGCTACCAACATTTCTTGCTGAGATCACTGTTAATCTTCCTACATGATTTTGTCCCATGCAAAATATTTTCAGCGAAGCTGTAAAAATAAAATTTCATAAATGTGAATCCAACTGTGATATTCTTCCACTTCAAGAATCTTTCAATTCTTGCTCTCAGAATAGAACTGCGGCTCTTTGTTTTAACTCTTAAGGATCCTTGTGACCTGGCACCATCTAGGAATCAAGCTCTTTCATGGTGAAAACATACTTTGAGATTACATGCCTGGATTTAGATCTTAACTATTTATTCACCCATCCACTGTCCATTATTGAGCAACAACTGCACTGCTGTCATAGTTCTTGCCTCTGAATACAGCAGTGAAGAAAATAAATAAAAACCTGCCCTTCTGGGACTTTCATTCTAGAGACACAAGACAAACAATTAACAAGAGACAAGAGAACGTATATAAGTATGTTAGATAACGATAGAGTGCTCCAGAGCAGTGGCTGTGATGAGATGTATATATTTGGTGTCCATTAGAGTAATGAAGAAAAGAGGACAAGTCTCTGAGGTAGAGGAGTAATGACCATACTTTTTCCCCCCTTATAACCGAAATCATTATCTTGGTTGCTAAATGTCTTTGGAGTACTTTATCTATATTAGTATCTAATAGGATCTTTATCTGCTGCCTGGAGAAGCGCCTATGAGGAAATAAGAGTGGAAACAAGATGATTATTTTTTTTAATTTTTATTTTATCTTGGGACAGAGTTGATTAACAATGTCATGCTAGTTTCAGATGTACAGCAAAGTGATTCCATTTTTCATAATACATGTATCTATTCATTTTTTCAAATTCTTTACTAGTATTCTTTATCAGTATTTCCTTGTTGGTCGTATTTTTTAAGTATAATAACTCTGATTGGGAGGTTGGTGATTAAGAAGCTCTTTGCGACTGTCAAGATGCGACTGCAACAGTAATGGTGGACGTGGTGAGGAGTGCTGAAGGTTTTGACTTGAGGATATACAAGGAATAGAGCTCTTCACTGAGATGGGGAAGAATGAAGGCTGCTCCTTTGTGGGGTGTCTGTTCAACTTTTGGTGATTTCTTTTGCTGTACAAAAGACAAGCTACCAACATTTCTTGCTGAGATCACTGTTAATCTTCCTACATGATTTTGTCCCATGCAAAATATTTTCAGCGAAGCTGTAAAGATAAAATTTCATAAATGTGAATCCAACTGTGATATTCTTCCACTTCAAGAATCTTTCAATTCTTGCTCTCAGAATAGAACTGCGGCTCTTTGTTTTAACTCTTAAGGATCCTTGTGACCTGGCACCATCTAGGAATCAAGCTCTTTCATGGTGAAAACATACTTTGAGATTACATGCCTGGATTTAGATCTTAACTATTTATTCACCCATCCACTGTCCATTATTGAGCAACAACTGCACTGCTGTCATAGTTCTTGCCTCTGAATACAGCAGTGAAGAAAATAAATAAAAACCTGCCCTTCTGGGACTTTCATTCTAGAGACACAAGACAAACAATTAACAAGAGACAAGAGAACGTATATAAGTATGTTAGATAACGATAGAGTGCTCCAGAGCAGTGGCTGTGATGAGATGTATATATTTGGTGTCCATTAGAGTAATGAAGAAAAGAGGACAAGTCTCTGAGGTAGAGGAGTAATGACCATACTTTTTCCCCCCTTATAACCGAAATCATTATCTTGGTTGCTAAATGTCTTTGGAGTACTTTATCTATATTAGTATCTAATAGGATCTTTATCTGCTGCCTGGAGAAGCGCCTATGAGGAAATAAGAGTGGAAACAAGATGATTATTTTTTTTAATTTTTATTTTATCTTGGGACAGAGTTGATTAACAATGTCATGCTAGTTTCAGATGTACAGCAAAGTGATTCCATTTTTCATAATACATGTATCTATTCATTTTTTCAAATTCTTTACTAGTATTCTTTATCAGTATTTCCTTGTTGGTCGTATTTTTTAAGTATAATAACTCTGATTGGGAGGTTGGTGATTAAGAAGCTCTTTGCGACTGTCAAGATGCGACTGCAACAGTAATGGTGGACGTGGTGAGGAGTGCTGAAGGTTTTGACTTGAGGATATACAAGGAATAGAGCTCTTCACTGAGATGGGGAAGAATGAAGGCTGCTCCTTTTGGATTTCAGAGGGAGAATCAAGCGTCAAGAATGTGTTTTGTTTAAGATGTTTGGCACATACCCATGTGGAAATGTTAAATAGGCAGCTGGATGTGACAAGATGGAGTTCAGCTGAGAAGCTTGGACTGAGCTATAAAATAGACTGTCGTTGGTAATTAATGATTCTAAAGCCATGGGGCTGAAATGAGGATACCAAGGAATAAGCATAGATCAGAAGTTGCTAATAAATATTTAATAAGTGATCTGTTAAATATGTATGCACCATATAGGCATTTTTACATACTACCCCATCAGACAGGACTGTTTCTCTCTAATTTACCACAGTACCCACTACCCACTGGCTACACATAGGACCTAGTCACACATTATGCTACTTGTCTGGTCATTTTGACACTGGAGTTTGTTAACAGGAGCAGTTTTTCTTTCTGGGTCCTTTTCATTTCTTATGTATTTTATTCTGTATCCCATGCTATTTATGTCAAGTGCCATCACTGGTGAAACCTTGTATCATTGGTCCCAGGTCCCTTAGATACAGACTAGTGTCAGGTGCGAGAGGGAAAGGAGAATTTAGAAATTTTGACTTTTTTAAATTTTTTTTTTAATGTACATAAAGATTATTTTTCATTACCTTCACATTTTTTGTGTGGCTTAAGAGTTGTCTTTCTAAGAGGAATTACCAGATTACCTTAAAATGACTAGGCTGAATATGCTTTGGGTATTCTCTTGCATAGGACAATATTGGTATGTAAAGAATATCAGAATCAAGACCAAAGGCTGAAAAAGATTTTAAAAACTTCTTTTCCAAATATGGAAGACTCATTTTACCGTTTTTCTAAAAAAAAAAGAGCCATGAAAGTAATTTATTATGCAAATGGTTTAGAGTAGAAAAATTATATCCTGAACAGTCATGAACCAGATTTGTTGCTAGGTGACTATAAGGATCACAGGGTTACGATTGCATGCTAAACACTGTCTGAGATAATTGCCCTCTCACTGAGGGCAAGAAGATCATTTTCAGCCATATGCCACAACTTTTAAAAGATTTTTCTTGTCAGAAAAATGTATGTCAAAAAAATTTTGACTTGAGGATATACAAGGAATAGAGCTCTTCACTGAGATGGGGAAGAATGAAGGCTGCTCCTTTTGGATTTCAGAGGGAGAATCAAGCGTCAAGAATGTGTTTTGTTTAAGATGTTTGGCACATACCCATGTGGAAATGTTAAATAGGCAGCTGGATGTGACAAGATGGAGTTCAGCTGAGAAGCTTGGACTGAGCTATAAAATAGACTGTCATTGGTAATTAATGATTCTAAAGCCATGGGGCTGAAATGAGGATACCAAGGAATAAGCATAGATCAGAAGTTGCTAATAAATATTTAATAAGTGATCTGTTAAATATGTATGCACCATATAGGCATTTTTACATACTACCCCATCAGACAGGACTGTTTCTCTCTAATTTACCACAGTACCCACTACCCACTGGCTACACATAGGACCTAGTCACACATTATGCTACTTGTCTGGTCATTTTGACACTGGAGTTTGTTAACAGGAGCAGTTTTTCTTTCTGGGTCCTTTTCATTTCTTATGTATTTTATTCTGTATCCCATGCTATTTATGTCAAGTGCCATCACTGGTGAAACCTTGTATCATTGGTCCCAGGTCCCTTAGATACAGACTAGTGTCAGGTGCGAGAGGGAAAGGAGAATTTAGAAATTTTTGACTTTTTAAATTTGTTTTTTAATGTACATAAAGATTATTTTTCATTACCTTCACATTTTTTGTGTGGCTTAAGAGTTGTCTTTCTAAGAGGAATTACCAGATTACCTTAAAATGACTAGGCTGAATATGCTTTGGGTATTCTCTTGCATAGGACAATATTGGTATGTAAAGAATATCAGAATCAAGACCAAAGGCTGAAAAAGATTTTAAAAACTTCTTTTCCAAATATGGAAGACTCATTTTACCGTTTTTCTAAAAAAAAAAGAGCCATGAAAGTAATTTATTATGCAAATGGTTTAGAGTAGAAAAATTATATCCTGAACAGTCATGAACCAGATTTGTTGCTAGGTGACTATAAGGATCACAGGGTTACGATTGCATGCTAAACACTGTCTGAGATAATTGCCCTCTCACTGAGGGCAAGAAGATCATTTTCAGCCATATGCCACAACTTTTTAAAAGATTTTTTCTTGTCAGAAAAATGTATGAAATATAACTAGAAAGCAATGGAAAATACTGCACATTAAAACCAGAATCATTACTTTCTAGCCAAATGGAGATTATAGTTTTCTCTCTTCATAGATTCTTATCCCTCTTTCTGTTCTTTTATTTTCTGCTCCACCTGCCTCTCCTTTCATGGGTTTACACGTGTTATGATATTTTTTCTTTTTCCTGCAGAGGATAGATATAATTTCCTGTGTGGCACTCAATATTTCCAAGACCTAGGATGTTCCTTGAGAGGTATGGTACTATTTTGAGGCAAATCATAGCATAAAACTGCATTAGCTACCTCATTTGTGAAAATTATACCAAATTCCCAGATATGTGGTAAGCAGTTGCTGGTAAAAACACAATCCTAATGCTTTTCGTAATTGATGTTTTCAAAACCAGAAATAATTCTGACCATGTTGTATCGCCCTTTTAGGACTTGAGTGGTGAAAAAGGATTCTGTGTTTTATGAGATTTAGTAATATTATATTTAGACTATTTTATTGTTATATTTCTATAGCAGAGAACTTAGGAAGTGTTTCTTATGGTAATTTCTGAAATACTGATGGACATATACATGTATGTGTATATATCTATATCTATATCTATACACTCCATTTTCCCCTACTTTTATTAAGAGAGCCACAGGAGTTTATTTTTGTGGTAGATGAGTCCACATGGAGTATGAGCATTTTTCAGCTAGGAGTTTGTAGTGTTAAAAGAAGACATTGGGGCTTCCCTGGCGATCCAGTGGGTAAAAAATCCTCCTTGCAGTGCAGGGGTTGCTTGTTTGATCCCTGGCACGGGAGGATCCCACATGCCACAGAGCAGTTGGACCAGTGTGTCCAGTTACAAGCCAGCCTTCTGGAGCACATGCGCTCAGAGCTGGTGCCTGCAAAGATTTTAAAAACTTCTTTTCCAAATATGGAAGACTCATTTTACCGTTTTTCTAAAAAAAAAAGAGCCATGAAAGTAATTTATTATGCAAATGGTTTAGAGTAGAAAAATTATATCCTGAACAGTCATGAACCAGATTTGTTGCTAGGTGACTATAAGGATCACAGGGTTACGATTGCATGCTAAACACTGTCTGAGATAATTGCCCTCTCACTGAGGGCAAGAAGATCATTTTCAGCCATATGCCACAACTTTTTAAAAGATTTTTTCTTGTCAGAAAAATGTATGAAATATAACTAGAAAGCAATGGAAAATACTGCACATTAAAACCAGAATCATTACTTTCTAGCCAAATGGAGATTATAGTTTTCTCTCTTCATAGATTCTTATCCCTCTTTCTGTTCTTTTATTTTCTGCTCCACCTGCCTCTCCTTTCATGGGTTTACACGTGTTATGATATTTTTTCTTTTTCCTGCAGAGGATAGATATAATTTCCTGTGTGGCACTCAATATTTCCAAGACCTAGGATGTTCCTTGAGAGGTATGGTACTATTTTGAGGCAAATCATAGCATAAAACTGCATTAGCTACCTCATTTGTGAAAATTATACCAAATTCCCAGATATGTGGTAAGCAGTTGCTGGTAAAAACACAATCCTAATGCTTTTCGTAATTGATGTTTTCAAAACCAGAAATAATTCTGACCATGTTGTATCGCCCTTTTAGGACTTGAGTGGTGAAAAAGGATTCTGTGTTTTATGAGATTTAGTAATATTATATTTAGACTATTTTATTGTTATATTTCTATAGCAGAGAACTTAGGAAGTGTTTCTTATGGTAATTTCTGAAATACTGATGGACATATACATGTATGTGTATATATCTATATCTATATCTATACACTCCATTTTCCCCTACTTTTATTAAGAGAGCCACAGGAGTTTATTTTTGTGGTAGATGAGTCCACATGGAGTATGAGCATTTTTCAGCTAGGAGTTTGTAGTGTTAAAAGAAGACATTGGGGCTTCCCTGGCGATCCAGTGGGTAAAAAATCCTCCTTGCAGTGCAGGGGTTGCTTGTTTGATCCCTGGCACGGGAGGATCCCACATGCCACAGAGCAGTTGGACCAGTGTGTCCAGTTACAAGCCAGCCTTCTGGAGCACATGCGCTCAGAGCTGGTGCTCTGTAAAAGGAGAGGCCACTGCAATGGGAGGCCCCACAGGCCAATGAACAAAGATGTATGAAAATAAATAAATGAAAGATCAATAAAAAAAGAGGTCAAAATTATTAAAAAAAAAAAAAAAGAATTCACAGCTGAGGATTTTTCTCAGTATATAAGAATTAAAAACAAAAACAAAAACAAAAAAAACATTGTTACACTATTTTGTTTACCTGTTTGGGTAAAATGTAAGATTCACTGAAGTCTCTCTTAGTTAATTTTTAAATTATTTGTGTCCTACTTCAGAACAGCTTTTGGAATTAAACTTTCTGCAATGGTTATTGGTCTACACATTAATTATAAAAGGCTTGAACTTAATCAATATCTTTTCTATCTATTAGTCCAAATGTGTACTTAATGTTTACATAACTTAAGGAACATACCCTAACTCATGCAAGCTTCCATTGTCTTTTACTGGAGTCAGTGAAACTTTGTCAAACATCCAGAATCTAATTTGTTGCTACATCCTAGAATACAAACTATAAACGAGAAACTGGTGAACTTTGTGCCATTCAGCAGGTTAATGTTCTTACAATGTTTTTCCTGCTTTTGATGCGATTTTTTAAATAAATCCATAGCATTTATAATGACATTTAAATTCCTGGTAGATAAGTATTAATGTATATAATATACATATATTTAATGAGTCTATTACATAAATATTAACATTAATATCTATTTTTATCATTATTGTTGTTTTTCCTTAATGTTTCTTTCTAGGAACCCTAGTTAAATGAAGTCTGTGTACAGAAACAATTCATTCTTGCTGATTGTTCAGTCCTAAAATATTTAGAAATAGTTTGAATGGTGATACTGGGTAGCTGAAAAACGTTCCTCATGTTGATGGAAATGGATTAAAGATTATCTAAAGTAGGAAAAATCACTAGGAAGTTAACAAATCCAGAACAATAGCGGCATAAAGGCACATAGTCTACCCCCAGTGAAAAAAGGGACCTCTTTGGATTAAAGTAAAGCAACCACAGGGGTAAGGTGAAGTGAGATAGACAGGATTCTTATTTTGGAAATGGTACCAAATACAGACATCCAAAATTCTCTTCCAAATTGAGGAGAGAAGCGAATTAAAGGAAGATGCCATTTTTTGGAGAGTGTAACAGTCTTACAGGAAATAAAGGAAATTCTTGCAGGAATCAGAGGGACAGCCATGGAGCTGCAGCTGCAGAAAGGATGGGGCTTTGGAGCCTCTTTCCCAGTGCAGTTCAACAACATTCCAAGGCCCTGCTGGCATCCCTGGAATGTAAAGTGAGCACCCAGCCCCTCCTCACTTTGTTTCTCTGATCAGGCTTCGTGATAGTTGCCCGAGTTCATTCAGCTGAAGGGGGAATTCTCCATCCTGTGAAGGGGTATGTCTGAAATGGAGAGAGACAGGGGTGAGGAGACCAAAAGAGGTAGAGAAGGAAATAGTGACCACAAGGCAACAAATTAAAAATAGAGGAGTAAGATGACAGACGTAAGCTTGTTCTGCAATCAGTTAACCTGGGGATCCCCATCCTGGGTCATCGATTCCTATTAGGTGTGTGCACATCTCTTAATCTGTTCGTGTCTCAGTTTTCTCATCTACCACGTGAGGATACTAAACACTCTATGTAAGAATTAAATTATAATACATCACTTATGTTAAAAGGGATTGTGACAGCACCTATTACATACTAAGTTCTATAAATGGTGATGGCTTTTATTATATCAAATAATTTAATGTATTTAATGTAAATTATTAAATCTAAATAAAAGTGGGCTTCAACAACTTGTTTCTTTCTCATTTATTTAAAAGATGAACATTAAATTTAAGTCAAAAACCATCTGTTTTTCTGACAGAAACAATTCATTCTTGCTGATTGTTCAGTCCTAAAATATTTAGAAATAGTTTGAATGGTGATACTGGGTAGCTGAAAAACGTTCCTCATGTTGATGGAAATGGATTAAAGATTATCTAAAGTAGGAAAAATCACTAGGAAGTTAACAAATCCAGAACAATAGCGGCATAAAGGCACATAGTCTACCCCCAGTGAAAAAAGGGACCTCTTTGGATTAAAGTAAAGCAACCACAGGGGTAAGGTGAAGTGAGATAGACAGGATTCTTATTTTGGAAATGGTACCAAATACAGACATCCAAAATTCTCTTCCAAATTGAGGAGAGAAGCGAATTAAAGGAAGATGCCATTTTTTGGAGAGTGTAACAGTCTTACAGGAAATAAAGGAAATTCTTGCAGGAATCAGAGGGACAGCCATGGAGCTGCAGCTGCAGAAAGGATGGGGCTTTGGAGCCTCTTTCCCAGTGCAGTTCAACAACATTCCAAGGCCCTGCTGGCATCCCTGGAATGTAAAGTGAGCACCCAGCCCCTCCTCACTTTGTTTCTCTGATCAGGCTTCGTGATAGTTGCCCGAGTTCATTCAGCTGAAGGGGGAATTCTCCATCCTGTGAAGGGGTATGTCTGAAATGGAGAGAGACAGGGGTGAGGAGACCAAAAGAGGTAGAGAAGGAAATAGTGACCACAAGGCAACAAATTAAAAATAGAGGAGTAAGATGACAGACGTAAGCTTGTTCTGCAATCAGTTAACCTGGGGATCCCCATCCTGGGTCATCGATTCCTATTAGGTGTGTGCACATCTCTTAATCTGTTCGTGTCTCAGTTTTCTCATCTACCACGTGAGGATACTAAACACTCTATGTAAGAATTAAATTATAATACATCACTTATGTTAAAAGGGATTGTGACAGCACCTATTACATACTAAGTTCTATAAATGGTGATGGCTTTTATTATATCAAATAATTTAATGTATTTAATGTAAATTATTAAATCTAAATAAAAGTGGGCTTCAACAACTTGTTTCTTTCTCATTTATTTAAAAGATGAACCCTAAATTTAAGTCAAAAACCATCCCTAGGGAATATTAAAGAAAGACAGCTGAAACAAAGCAACTCAAAAAATTTTTAAAAGTATGGTAGAAAAACTGATTGCTATTACTCAGTCACATTCAGTCCATGTAATATTATCCTAACCACAGAGCAAAGGTCATAGTCTTCATCCCTTGACCCTGGCCTGTCCCTGGCTACAGCTGATGGAATAAGAGATGGAACAAAGGACAATCAAGCAATGGTCTGGCTAGTGGCTTGCGCTTTGTGTTTTGGCAGAAAAAGGCTTTGGAGAAGATGAGATTCATCTCTTACATTTGGGGAATTAGATGAACCGAGTGAAAGAGTGCTGTTGAGTGAATTGGTAACTCCTTGTAGCCTTAATTGAAGTAGAGAAAAGAGACACATAGATAGAAAGAAGCTTGTCCTGGGTTTCCTGGTGGGGAACAGAACAATGATATGAACAGATACATTTTATCCTTGTAGCAGGAAGTGGTTTCTACTCCTGCTTCCTGCTTAGAGACCACTGAGTGACAACACCAGAGTCCTCTATTGAGCCCTATTTCTTTGGCTAAGTTTGGGACCCTGACAGAGAGTAATGCTATACTAGTAATCTAGTAATGTCATACAGGGCTTCCCTGGTGGCTCAGACAGTAAAGGATCTGCCTGCAATGCAGGAGACCTGAACTCAATTCCTGGGTTGGAAAGATCCGCTGGAGAAGGGAATGGCTACCCACTGCAGTATTCTTGCCTGGAGAATTCCATGGGCAGAGGACCTTGGCAGTACACCGTCCACGGGGTCACAAAGAGACAGACAAGACTACGCGTTTTCTACTTTTCAATGTTATACTGGAGAATGGGGGGAACTGGACAATTCTTGGAACCCTGGCCTCTCTGAGTTGCTTTCCTGTACAGGTTTCCTCCATTGCGTGATGAGACTTCCTTTTATAAATTCATCCTCTGGCCGAAGCTAGGAATGCAGAATGGGCTTTTGGAAGTAAGCAAAAGCAGATTAAGGAAGAAAGGCCCTTTACCAGGAGTTCTGACTGATGTTTCCCTCCAGGGCCTTGAGGCTTAAGCCTTTATTTCTAGAAGAATGGGGAGAGGAGGAGTTAGTCCCATTTGTTGCTAAGCAACCAAAGCTTTGCAGGCCTGTTCTCAGGTCACGTTTGCAGCTATTGAGAATCAGTGACAAGGTGGATGTAGCTTTGCACGGAGAAGCCTCTTGTTGCAAAATTTCTGGTTCTCTGTTTCAAATGATGGAGTTTTCAAGAACAACATTGATTGGAAGTCTGTCGAAGTTCTTCAAAAATGATGTTTTTAGAAATAAGGCCTGAGAAGGAAGGGTAAATTTCAGACTCAAACCAACACAACTCGTCCTCCATATAAAGTCCAGGACGGATACAAAGGATGCTAAGAATATACTTAATGAGAAATATAGCAAATCTGTGTGAAAAGAAAGCAGAAACCAATCAGCTAAATGGATATGAAAAGATATCAAGGGCTTCCCCTGGTGGTCCAGTGGGTAAGGACACCACCTTGCAGTGCAAGGGGAGCCGGTTCGAGCCCTGTCCTGGGAAGATCCCACATGCCGCGGAGCGGCTGGACTGATGTGTCCAATTACCGAGCCAGTGCTCTGGTGCGCATGCGCCCAGAGCCCGCGCTCTGCGGCGACAGACGCCACCGCGATGGGAGGCCCGCAGGAGCGAAAGAACAAAGACCGATGAACAGAGAGAAACGAAAGACCAATAGAAGTGGCCCGCCTGCTCCTCTCCCTCCCCAACCCGAGCCCCGCCCAAAAATAAATAAATAAATAAATCTTTAAAAAAAAAAAAAAGGAAAAGATATCAAAATAAATGGAGAGACATTACATGACCTTGATAGGAGAACAGATGTTGGAAAGGTGTGGATTTTCTTGTAAATAAATATACCACATAGATGCCTTATATTTGTTTCTTGTTTGTTTAGTTTTCTTACATGACAGCACAATGTTCATTTAATTGCAAGAGTGATTATGTGAGATTATTTGGAAACATTCTGAGAAAGTAGAATAACGGAATTTATCAAAGACATATTAAACTATAGTATTAAGGTGTGACCATTGAAACAGTGTGATAGTATATTAAAACAGCATAGAAACAAATAGGCAGATCATTGAAAGAGATTAAAAAATCCAGAATCACACACAAATGGGAATTTAGCAAGTACTGTAGGTGACAATTCAAATCAGTGTATTGAATGGATTTTCCAAAAAATATTTTGTAAAAGTAGGTAGACCTGGGTGGCACTGGAGGCAAAGAACCTGCTTCCCAATGCAGGAGACATAAGAGACATGGGTTTGATCTCTGGGTGGGGAAGATCCCCTGGAGGAGGCTATGGCAAGCCACTCTGGTATTCTTGCCTGGAGAGTCCCATGGAGAGAGGACATAGGCGGACTACAGCTCATAGGATCACAAAGAGTTGAATGTGACTTAAGCAACTTGCTAACATATTTAAAGTACACCAAAAGGCAACCTATGAGCCAGCAATACCACTCTGAGGTGTTTGCCCTAATTAAGGAAAATAGTTCTCCTGAAAAATGCCTGCCTTCAGAATGACCAAACAGTGGTGTATTCATATAATGGAATACTATTGAGTGGTGAAGAAGCAACAACTCTCGATATATACAGCAAAATCTATAGAAAAATTGTGCTGAACGAGAGAAGACAGCCACAGAAGAACACACACTCTGTGAGTCCATTTTTATGACCTTGTAGAACAGGCAAAAGTAAGTAATTACAACAGGGGGGGTCTCTGGCAGGAGTTCTTGACTGTAAAGGGGCAGGAGATAACTATCCAAGCTGATGGAAATGTTCTGTACCTTGATTTCAGCAGTGCTTACATGGTTATACTCTACTGTGAACTCCTTTAACTGTACCCATGAAATCCATGCATTTTATATACTGTAAGTTTTATATCAACAACAACAATAACAACAGAACATTAAGAATTGCCACCCATGGGGTTGCCTGGTGGCTCAGTGGTTAAAGAGTCTGCCTTGCAGTGCAAGGGGCACCGGTTCAATCCCTGGCATGACCCCACATGCCATGGAGCGGCTGGACCAGTGTGTCCAATTATGACCGAGTGCTCTACAATGAGGAAGGCCACTGCAGTGGGAGGCCCAGACATACCAAAGAAGGCAAGATGGACGAAAATAAACATAAAAATAAAAGAGCCACGATGGGGAAAAAAGAAGAACTTCCACCTATGAGAAAATAAAAAGTAAAATATACAAAAAGCATATAATTTTTAAATGACAGAAAATGAAGGCAGATAAAAGAATCTTGCTTGAGGAGCCTCAGAAAATGGAGACAAAAGGCCTTATAAGGACTAAGAGTTTAAACATTAAGGAAACATGAACTTAGAGCATTACGGTATATAAATGAGAAGAGCCCCTTGACACTGATGAGAAAGAGCTTCAGAAATACGGTGGGATTATGGCCCAGAGGCATCCTGCCAGCAACAAAGATTTTGTCTGTCTTTAAGTGTGTTTCTTGAGGCAGAGATCTGTTCCTAATGTGAAGATGTGTCCCTCAGATTTTCAAAATTGATAACACCATTAAAAATTTTCAAAAAATATATTGATTTTTGGCTGTCTTCTTTGGTCTTTTCTACTGCTTGGGCTTTTCTCTAGTTGCAGCGAGCAGGAACTACACTCTCATTGTGGTGCATGAGCGTTTCATTGCAGCGGCTTCTTTTGTTGTGGAGCCCTGACTCTACGGCACATGGGCGTTAGTCGTCAAGACCTCTGGGCTCTAGGGCACAGTCTCAATAGTCATGGTGCACAAACTTAGTTGTTCTAGTCATGTGGGATCTTCCTGGATCAGGGATCAAACTCACGTCTCCTGCATTGGCAGACAGGCTCTTTTATCACTGAGTCACACCAGAAAGGCCCAACACCACATATGAAGAGTCAAAAATGTTTTAAGTAATTTCTCTCTTTCTTACTACATGAAGTATTGTTTGTTTGCTTCCTCTGAAATATTGCTCACTAAAAGTTTAGGTTCAGGTTTTTTTCTTTTCTTTTTAAAAAAACATATTTGTTTTTTAAAAGTTCAAACATGTCTATATGTTATTGTTCAGTCACTAAATCATGTTCGACTACTTGCAGTCTATGGATTGCAGCATGCCAGGCTCCTCTTGTCTTCCACTATCTCCCAGAGTTTGCTCAAATTCATATCCATTGAGTTGGTGAAACTGAAAGGGTTTTACCTCGATTTGAGACTTAAACCCAGGGCCCAGAACTGATAGAATCCTGCTTGGGACTTGAACCCACGGGGCTAGAGCTTGAATTCCAGCCAAAACCCTGTTTGGGACTCGAACCCACATGACTGAGGCTTGAATCTAGCCAAAACCTGGTTTGAGACTCGAACTCACATGGCTAAGGCTTAACCCCAGTCAAAAACCTGCTTGGGACTTGAATGGACTCAATCTAGGCCAAAACCCTGTCTGGAACTCGAACCCACACAGCCAGGACTTAATCTAGCACTCACCCAACGTCTGGACCCACTGAGGCTCAGGTTCTTCGTGCCTCAACGCAGAAGGAATTCAGCGAGAAGCACAGTGATAGACAAGAAAAGGATTTCTTAGGATATGGTTTTTTCCCTCAGATTTTCAAAATTGATAACACCATTAAAAATTTTCAAAAAATATATTGATTTTTGGCTGTCTTCTTTGGTCTTTTCTACTGCTTGGGCTTTTCTCTAGTTGCAGCGAGCAGGAACTACACTCTCATTGTGGTGCATGAGCGTTTCATTGCAGCGGCTTCTTTTGTTGTGGAGCCCTGACTCTACGGCACATGGGCGTTAGTCGTCAAGACCTCTGGGCTCTAGGGCACAGTCTCAATAGTCATGGTGCACAAGCTTAGTTGTTCTAGTCATGTGGGATCTTCCTGGATCAGGGATCAAACTCACGTCTCCTGCATTGGCAGACAGGCTCTTTTATCACTGAGTCACACCAGAAAGGCCCAACACCACATATGAAGAGTCAAAAATGTTTTAAGTAATTTCTCTCTTTCTTACTACATGAAGTATTGTTTGTTTGCTTCCTCTTTGAAATATTGCTCACTAAAAGTTTAGGTTCAGGTTTTTTTCTTTTCTTTTTAAAAAAGCATATTTGTTTTTTAAAAGTTCAAACATGTCTATATGTTATTGTTCGGTCACTAAATCATGTTCGACTACTTGCAGTCTATGGATTGCAGCATGCCAGGCTCCTCTTGTCTTCCACTATCTCCCAGAGTTTGCTCAAATTCATATCCATTGAGTTGGTGAAACTGAAAGGGTTTTACCTCGATTTGAGACTTAAACCCAGGGCCCAGAACTGATAGAATCCTGCTTGGGACTTGAACCCACGGGGCTAGAGCTTGAATTCCAGCCAAAACCCTGTTTGGGACTCGAACCCACATGACTGAGGCTTGAATCTAGCCAAAACCTGGTTTGAGACTCGAACTCACATGGCTAAGGCTTAACCCCAGTCAAAAACCTGCTTGGGACTTGAATGGACTCAATCTAGGCCAAAACCCTGTCTGGAACTCGAACCCACACAGCCAGGACTTAATCTAGCACTCACCCAACGTCTGGACCCACTGAGGCTCAGGTTCTTCGTGCCTCAACGCAGAAGGAATTCAGCGAGAAGCACAGTGATAGACAAGAAAAGGATTTCTTAGGATAGGGTACTTGTAAGCAGTGCAAGCGGGCAGGCAGGAAAGCTCTGCTCTGCTCCCTCTCTGATTGAGCAGGCAACAGTATATATAGGATGGTAGAAGACCGCCCCCATCAAGTAGACACAGATGCAAGGCATACATCATTAGTTCCTTCTTCGCCAACTCCTCCTTCATCGGCTGTTTATACCCAGTCAAGCCTGCTTTACTGAACAAGGAGCAGCTCTCCTGAATTATCCTCAACTCACTGGCCTCCCAACTTTTCTCAGGTTTCACCCTTCTGCCTACTGTCCCCTACTAGGACTCTACAACCACCTAGCTATTCTACTCTGTCCCTATCAAAACTGTCTAACCATCCCATTATTTGCCTCCCCCTTCTCCTTTTTGCTTGTAATATTTCCCAACATCAGGGTCTTTTCCAATGAGTTGGCTCTTTGTATCGATTGGCCAAACTATTGGCACTTCAGCTTCAGAATCAGTGCTTACAATGAATATTGTTTAGGAACTTATTTGTTGGACATCTGTATTGCCCCTTATATTATGTGACTTTTGTCAATTATTTTTGCTTCCTAAAAAGTATGTTTAAAATATGCAAAATTCACTTTTTATGAACTCAATACTCAGTCTGTTGTGCTGATCCCACACCACACCTATGATGCTAAAAATTCCATGCTGGCATTTCAAATAAGGTGAAAGCACACTAAACTGCTTTCAGCAACCCTAGTGCCAAATGATGAAAAACTATTTTTAAAAAATTTATCATGAGTCCATTGAAGTACCAACATGTCTGACTTTTGCATTTAGTATTGAAGAGGAAATCAAGAAAGGAATGATTTCCCTGGTGGCTCAGATGATCAAGCATCTGCCTACAATGTAGAAGACCTAGGTTCAATCCTTGGGTTAGGAAGATTCCCCTGGAGAAAGGAATGGCAACCCACTCCAGTATTCTTGCCTGGAAAATCCCATGGACAGAGGAGCCTGGCGGGTTAGGGTCCATGGGGTCACAAAGAGCTGGACATGACTGAGCAATTGACATACTTCATCCATCAGACTCCCCACTACCCTATTGTTTTTGTTTTCCTTTGAGAAGTTTTATTTTCCTATGTGAAGTTGTGCCACATCTTTAAGTGTTCATTCTGTAGGATGAAGTGTTTTGGGAGTAAGGATGAAGCAAGAAGGAGCTAAGAACTTTGTAAGAGAGGGAATCAATCAGAGGCAATGAAATGTATAAGGGGTTATAGACCCTGTGTAAAGTGAATTCCAAATGATGGAAGTCAGAAAGAGCAATGAAAACAAACAAGAGATTGAAGGATGAGAATTGTTAAGTGTAAGGAAAATTCAGTATTTGGAAGCTTCATTTTAACCAGTGCTTATTCTTTCCCCACATATCTAACCGAACTGCTTTGTTTTTGTCCTGAGAAATATATTATTTTATTTTTATGTGTGTTTGTTTTTCTCCTTTTTAACCACACAGCAGGGATCAAACCTGCGCCCCATGCAGTGGAAGCATGGAATCTTAACCACTGAACTACCAGGGAAGTCTTTCTCTCTCTTTTAATTTGTTTTTGTATTATTTTAATTCATGACATGTTGAGGTAAGCACTATACAGAGAAGTTACTTCATATATATATATATATATATATATATATATATATAAAACTATTTGAAAGATAAAAAATATTCCTTCACATATATTACACATAGATCTAATATTAGCAAAGAAGTTCAAAAGAGATCAAAGGTTATTTAAGATATTAAGACATTTACAAAGAAGCATGTCATTTAAGCAGTTCAAAAGTAAAATTTAATATGAGATAAAGTATACATTTTTAGAAGATCATAATCAATGAAAATTGGAAGTAAACTCTGAAAATTTTCTGAATGGTTTAGATAAATGTTTAGTCTATAAATATGAATAAAATTCATGATCAAGCATCTGCCTACAATGTAGAAGACCTAGGTTCAATCCTTGGGTTAGGAAGATTCCCCTGGAGAAAGGAATGGCAACCCACTCCAGTATTCTTGCCTGGAAAATCCCATGGACAGAGGAGCCTGGCGGGTTAGGGTCCATGGGGTCACAAAGAGCTGGACATGACTGAGCAATTGACATACTTCATCCATCAGACTCCCCACTACCCTATTGTTTTTGTTTTCCTTTGAGAAGTTTTATTTTCCTATGTGAAGTTGTGCCACATCTTTAAGTGTTCATTCTGTAGGATGAAGTGTTTTGGGAGTAAGGATGAAGCAAGAAGGAGCTAAGAACTTTGTAAGAGAGGGAATCAATCAGAGGCAATGAAATGTATAAGGGGTTATAGACCCTGTGTAAAGTGAATTCCAAATGATGGAAGTCAGAAAGAGCAATGAAAACAAACAAGAGATTGAAGGATGAGAATTGTTAAGTGTAAGGAAAATTCAGTATTTGGAAGCTTCATTTTAACCAGTGCTTATTCTTTCCCCACATATCTAACCGAACTGCTTTGTTTTTGTCCTGAGAAATATATTATTTTATTTTTATGTGTGTTTGTTTTTCTCCTTTTTAACCACACAGCAGGGATCAAACCTGCGCCCCATGCAGTGGAAGCATGGAATCTTAACCACTGAACTACCAGGGAAGTCTTTCTCTCTCTTTTAATTTGTTTTTGTATTATTTTAATTCATGACATGTTGAGGTAAGCACTATACAGAGAAGTTACTTCATATATATATATATATATATATATATATATATATATATATAAAACTATTTGAAAGATAAAAAATATTCCTTCACATATATTACACATAGATCTAATATTAGCAAAGAAGTTCAAAAGAGATCAAAGGTTATTTAAGATATTAAGACATTTACAAAGAAGCATGTCATTTAAGCAGTTCAAAAGTAAAATTTAATATGAGATAAAGTATACATTTTTAGAAGATCATAATCAATGAAAATTGGAAGTAAACTCTGAAAATTTTCTGAATGGTTTAGATAAATGTTTAGTCTATAAATATGAATAAAATTCAGATCACTCCTCCTGTTTCTCAAGTTACATATTCATGTTTAAACAAATACTGATTCTAATAAATGTATTATAATCATGTTGCACTAAAAAAAACTTTTAAAGAATTACAGAATAAAATTTATATTAAGACAAGCAATTGTACATATATTACTAATGAAAAATGTTTTAAGTTTGCAGCAAAATTGAATAGCCTCTAAAATTTAGTTTGGTACATTAATTAACATAAAAGCTTGTCTTTAATTTTTTAAGCATGTTTTAGGAGATCACAGTTTCTCAATCCATTGATAAATTGCTTTTTAACAGGTAGCTGAAAAAACTTTGCACTGCAAGGTCCTTTTTTATGTGGTAAGATTATCAGTGACTTAGACACATAAGATCAGACTTTCTGATTATTACTCTACTCATTTAATACATGTAACTTACTTAAAATGCAGACCTGCCGTTTAAAAGCATTCCCAAATAAATATATCCACAGTTTTCAGACTGTAAAAAAATATATGCTTTCTTGTTTTGAGGTAACTGATAAAACTATTTTGTAAAAAAAAAAATTTGGTAGAATATAACCTTTTAAGAAAGGAAAGTTTCGAACTTGAGAATGTCACAAAAATATAAAGGTTACGTGGAAACAACTGTGATTGTATATCCTAAGCTCATTTTTAACTATTAATGAAGAAGTTCCAAATAGAATGTTTATAAACATAACGTTATTCTTGAGAATCAATAGGTTTTAAACAAAATTCAGTGTATATATGGTCATATTTTCTTCTTTTATCTAGGAAGTAACCACTCCCTCTAATCATTTGGGAATGTAACTTTCTTTGATTCTCACCCTGTAGCTGTATACTAATTAATAGTGTTCAAAGGTTATTTAAGATATTAAGACATTTACAAAGAAGCATGTCATTTAAGCAGTTCAAAAGTAAAATTTAATATGAGATAAAGTATACATTTTTAGAAGATCATAATCAATGAAAATTGGAAGTAAACTCTGAAAATTTTCTGAATGGTTTAGATAAATGTTTAGTCTATAAATATGAATAAAATTCAGATCACTCCTCCTGTTTCTCAAGTTACATATTCATGTTTAAACAAATACTGATTCTAATAAATGTATTATAATCATGTTGCACTAAAAAAAACTTTTAAAGAATTACAGAATAAAATTTATATTAAGACAAGCAATTGTACATATATTACTAATGAAAAATGTTTTAAGTTTGCAGCAAAATTGAATAGCCTCTAAAATTTAGTTTGGTACATTAATTAACATAAAAGCTTGTCTTTAATTTTTTAAGCATGTTTTAGGAGATCACAGTTTCTCAATCCATTGATAAATTGCTTTTTAACAGGTAGCTGAAAAAACTTTGCACTGCAAGGTCCTTTTTTATGTGGTAAGATTATCAGTGACTTAGACACATAAGATCAGACTTTCTGATTATTACTCTACTCATTTAATACATGTAACTTACTTAAAATGCAGACCTGCCGTTTAAAAGCATTCCCAAATAAATATATCCACAGTTTTCAGACTGTAAAAAAATATATGCTTTCTTGTTTTGAGGTAACTGATAAAACTATTTTGTAAAAAAAAAAATTTGGTAGAATATAACCTTTTAAGAAAGGAAAGTTTCCGAACTTGAGAATGTCACAAAAATATAAAGGTTACGTGGAAACAACTGTGATTGTATATCCTAAGCTCATTTTTAACTATTAATGAAGAAGTTCCAAATAGAATGTTTATAAACATAACGTTATTCTTGAGAATCAATAGGTTTTAAACAAAATTCAGTGTATATATGGTCATATTTTCTTCTTTTATCTAGGAAGTAACCACTCCCTCTAATCATTTGGGAATGTAACTTTCTTTGATTCTCACCCTGTAGCTGTATACTAATTAATAGTGTTCAAAGCCCTCTCATTTATGTATTTAATTTTATCATGATAGAACATCATTCAGTTGAAATATCATCCTCTCAGATGTGGAAAAAGAGAGATATTCATTGTGTCAATCATTATATATGAATGAATTTTTATATTCCAGACACTGTGCTAGATTCTGGAGATGCAAAAGTAACAAAAGCCATCATCCTTGGCTTTGAGGACTCAGCAACAATGACCATGGAGTACAAGCATTGTCAAGATAGCAGCATGTATGAGATGTGCTGGGAATACACAGGAAAGAATAAATTTAAAATTGGAAAAAGAAGGAGTCTTAGAGATGACAGATGAACCAAGGATCATAAATAGATATTAGGCAAAGAGGAACAGTGAAAGAATATTTTTTTTTTTTACAGTGGGGAGAAGAAATTGTGAGGGATGTGATAGGAAAGATACTCAAAGACTGGATTAAAAAAGGATCTTTTTTATAAAAAGGATCTTGGAAGCCCTCTCTGTGCTAAATGAACTTCATTCTGAAGGGTGTGGAGAACCAGGAACACTCAATCAGATTTGATTCTTTGAAGAAAATACTGTGGTTATGAGAAGAGGCAAGACTACCTGGTAGTGAGAATTTTGAGGGTGACTGTTATAATAAACCAGATGCAAAAATTGTAAGGATCCAAAGCAAGAGAGGAGTGGAGGAAAGAGAAAGAAAAAGATTATTTGAGTCTATTTAAGACATTAAATAACTGTTTAATTTGAGAATAAAAGGCTATAATTTATAGTGTGAAAAGTTGAAATGGAAAAGACATTCAGATCCCTGGGGGATCCAGTGGTTAAGAATTCACCTTCTAGTGCAGAAGATGTGGGTTCAATTCCTGGTCAGGCAACTAAGGTGCCACGCCACAGGGCAACTAGGCCAGCGCATCAAAACTAGAGAGAAGCCTGTATGCTGTAATGAAGAAAGAGGCCACTCCGTTCAGATGTGCAGAGTCATTTGTTAAATTCAACATGCCAGTGGGATTTTATAAAGAATGACTGTATAAGAATAATCCAAAAAGTTATTTTAAGTAAATGAAATAGGAGGCTTATATTCTAAGATATTAAAATACTCAAACTGTCACAGTAAAAAATTATGACTCTTATACAGAAAGAGTCAGATCAATGGGACAGACAACAATACATGTGAATATTTCAAAAAGCATCATGAACAAAATTTAAAAGCTTACCACAAACTGGCAAAATACATTCACCAAACAAGAAAGAGAAGAGCTTCCCTGGTGGTTCAGTGGCAGAGAATCTGACTCCACTGCAGGAGATGCAGGCATTGCAGGTTTGATCCCTGGCTTGGGAAGATTCCTCTGGAGTAGGAAATGGTAACCCACTCCAATATCTTTGCCTAGAAAACTCCATGGAGAGAGGAGCCTGGCAGGCTACAGTCCACAGGGTTGCAAAGAGTCAGACACAGCTGAGTGACTGAGCCCATGAGCAGTGATATGAGAAAGATAATGGATTTATTCATAACTTTAATGAATAAGAATCTCTTGGAATTACATAAAATATGAATAATACACTGACAAAGGATGTACATTTCTCCAAACATAATCAAGGGGTCAATAAGCGTATGCTTATTGGATAAAGTCCAAATTTCTTCTTATATAGAAAAATAACAACAAAGACAGGCCATTGTTACACATTGAATTACAAAATCTTTTTACATTGGAAAGACTACCTGGTAGTGAGAATTTTGAGGGTGACTGTTATAATAAACCAGATGCAAAAATTGTAAGGATCCAAAGCAAGAGAGAAGCGGAAGAAAGAGAAAGAAAAAGATTATTTGAGTCTATTTAAGACATTAAATAACTGTTTAATTTGAGAATAAAAGGCTATAATTTATAGTGTGAAAAGTTGAAATGGAAAAGACATTCAGATCCCTGGGGGATCCAGTGGTTAAGAATTCACCTTCTAGTGCAGAAGATGTGGGTTCAATTCCTGGTCAGGCAACTAAGGTGCCACGCCACAGGGCAACTAGGCCAGCGCATCAAAACTAGAGAGAAGCCTGTATGCTGTAATGAAGAAAGAGGCCACTCCGTTTAGATGTGCAGAGTCATTTGTTAAATTCAACATGCCAGTGGGATTTTATAAAGAATGACTGTATAAGAATAATCCAAAAAGTTATTTTAAGTAAATGAAATAGGAGGCTTATATTCTAAGATATTAAAATACTCAAACTGTCACAGTAAAAAATTATGACTCTTATACAGAAAGAGTCAGATCAATGGGACAGACAACAATACATGTGAATATTTCAAAAAGCATCATGAACAAAATTTAAAAGCTTACCACAAACTGGCAAAATACATTCACCAAACAAGAAAGAGAAGAGCTTCCCTGGTGGTTCAGTGGCAGAGAATCTGACTCCACTGCAGGAGATGCAGGCATTGCAGGTTTGATCCCTGGCTTGGGAAGATTCCTCTGGAGTAGGAAATGGTAACCCACTCCAATATCTTTGCCTAGAAAACTCCATGGAGAGAGGAGCCTGGCAGGCTACAGTCCACAGGGTTGCAAAGAGTCAGACACAGCTGAGTGACTGAGCCCATGAGCAGTGATATGAGAAAGATAATGGATTTATTCATAACTTTAATGAATAAGAATCTCTTGGAATTACATAAAATATGAATAATACACTGACAAAGGATGTACATTTCTCCAAACATAATCAAGGGGTCAATAAGCGTATGCTTATTGGATAAAGTCCAAATTTCTTCTTATATAGAAAAATAACAACAAAGACAGGCCATTGTTACACATTGAATTACAAAATCTTTTTTAAAATTCTCAAATTAGTACGTGAGGAAGTGGCCATTTTCAAATATTCCTCATGAAAGTGAACATAAGAAATTGAATGTGTTTCTGGAGAGTAAGTTTGACAATATACATTTGGGCCTTAAGACTGTGTTTTGAGGGACTACCCTGGCGGAGTCAGTGGTTAAGAATCCACCTTCTAGTGCAGAAGATGTGGGTTCGATTCCTAGTCAGGCAACTAAGGTGCCACATGCCACAGGGCAACTAGGCCAGCGCACCAAAACTAGAGAGAAACCTGTACGCTGTAACGAAGCAAGAGCCCATTGGCCATGATGAAAGATCCCTTAGGCAGCAACTAAGACCTGATGTATCTAAATAAATAAAGAATGTACTTTGACAAACACAGCATTGTAAATCAACTAAACCCCAATACAAAAACTGTAAATGTGTTTTGACTCAGTAATTCCAGGTAAAGGAATTTATTCTAAGGAAACATAAGTATGTGAAGAAATTTAGTTCTCTGCTTGTATCCCACCCCCCAACACCATGCAGATTCTGAGACAAAGCTTTGTGGGTGAGTCCTTTCTTGGAGTGGTACCCCAGGGAGCAGGAGTGAGGATGGGGAGCAGCAGAAAGGGGGCAGGGCCACCACAAGGCTGCATGATTGACTGGTCGCTGTTATGGGCAAGAGGTTGTCCAATACCACAAGACCATCTGGGAAGTCATATGACTTGTGTCTCAGGCTTTCCATTCAAAGGGAAAAATCTGGGTCATGGGACTCCAATATCTTTGCCTAGAAAACTCCATGGAGAGAGGAGCCTGCTGGCTACAGTCCACAGGGTTGCAAAGAGTCAGACACAGCTGAGTGACTGAGCCCATGAGCAGTGATATGAGAAAGATAATGGATTTATTCATAACTTTAATGAATAAGAATCTCTTGGAATTACATAAAATATGAATAATACACTGACAAAGGATGTACATTTCTCCAAACATAATCAAGGGGTCAATAAGCGTATGCTTATTGGATAAAGTCCAAATTTCTTCTTATATAGAAAAATAACAACAAAGACAGGCCATTGTTACACATTGAATTACAAAATCTTTTTTAAAATTCTCAAATTAGTACGTGAGGAAGTGGCCATTTTCAAATATTCCTCATGAAAGTGAACATAAGAAATTGAATGTGTTTCTGGAGAGTGAGTTTGACAATATACATTTGGGCCTTAAGACTGTGTTTTGAGGGACTACCCTGGCGGAGTCAGTGGTTAAGAATCCACCTTCTAGTGCAGAAGATGTGGGTTCGATTCCTAGTCAGGCAACTAAGGTGCCACATGCCACAGGGCAACTAGGCCAGCGCACCAAAACTAGAGAGAAACCTGTACGCTGTAACGAAGCAAGAGCCCATTGGCCATGATGAAAGATCCCTTAGGCAGCAACTAAGACCTGATGTATCTAAATAAATAAAGAATGTACTTTGACAAACACAGCATTGTAAATCAACTAAACACCAATAAAAAAACTGTAAATGTGTTTTGACTCAGTAATTCCAGGTAAAGGAATTTATTCTAAGGAAACATAAGTATGTGAAGAAATTTAGTTCTCTGCTTGTATCCCACCCCCCAACACCATGCAGATTCTGAGACAAAGCTTTGTGGGTGAGTCCTTTCTTGGAGTGGTACCCCAGGGAGCAGGAGTGAGGATGGGGAGCAGCAGAAAGGGGGCAGGGCCACCACAAGGCTGCATGATTGACTGGTCGCTGTTATGGGCAAGAGGTTGTCCAATACCACAAGACCATCTGGGAAGTCATATGACTTGTGTCTCAGGCTTTCCATTCAAAGGGAAAAAGGGGGCCTTCCCTGGTGGTCCAGTGGGTAGGGACACCGCCTTGCAGTGCAAGGGGCACTGGTTTGATCCCTGGCCTGGGAGGATCCCACGTGCCGCGGAGCGGCTGGACCAATGTGTCCAATTACTGAGCCGGAGCTCTAGAGCGCATGTGCCCAGAGCCGGTGCTCTGCGGACAACAGAGGCCACCGCGATGGGAGGCCCACAAGGGCCAAAGAACAAAGATGGATGAAAATGGACAAATGAAAGACCAATAGAAGTGGCCGGCCTGCTCCCCTCCCTCCCCACTCTACACCCCTCAAATAGATAAATAAATAAATCTTTAAAAAACAAAAAAGGGCAAAAGGGGCAGCATTGATGTACCTGTTTGCTCCTCTCGCTGGGCAAAAGTCCACCCCACAGAGAGGCAGCCCTACCACGTTCCAGGTTTCACTTGAACAGTTCCTCCCCATCCCCCATCCTCTCCAGACAACTGAGGGCTATTCCGCCTGGGCCTGGTGAGATGCTGTCAGGTTGCACTCATCTGAAACTAGTCAAGACCCTTGAATTACCTGAAGTAAGAGCTGGAGAGGACCTGATGCAGGGCATAGAGGAGATCCAATCAAGGCCATCCCTTGGGCTCTTTTTATGTCCTCTGCTATATGCATCTCCCCTACGATGATATGGGGGCTTCATACTTTTGAAGAATATTTCTGAGAATAGTTGCCCTTACTTCTCTGAGAGAGGAGAAACACAAGTCAAATTAACCAGAGACCCCATCACAGCAAAGGACAGACACAGTCTCCTCAAAAACTGAATATAAGAAAATGAGTGGAAAACAAACTAAACCAAACCAAAACAAAGTAAAGCACCTTTCAATCTCCATTGCTGCTGTTGGCCCTCAGGCTATGATTACCATTTACATTTTCCTTCCTTCACCAACAATTCAAAGTTTCTCTCACCCATTGCTAACACTCTGTCTCTCAAAGTGAAAAGAGATCTAATATACTCAATCTGCCCAAAACTAGTTGGCTTCCGTCCTCAAGCAATGATGCTTCATCACCTGTTGATGTCTGCTGAAGGTAGGTTAGTCTTTCAGCAGGGGTCAATACTGCTGGCATGCAGTTAGGCGTGTTTCCCAGGTGAAGCAGGCGGTAAAGAGCCTGCCTACCAATGCAGGAGACATGAGACTTGCTGTTCGATCCCTATCTTCAGAAGATCCCCTGGAGTAGGAAATGGCAATCTACACCAGTATTCCTGCCTAGAGAATCCCATGGATGGAGGAGCCTGGTGGGATACAATCCATAGGGTCTCAAAGAGTTAGACACAACTGAGAGCAGCTTAGCACAAAGCACAACACATTCAGTTAGGTTGTTTAGTTTGGTCTTTACTGAGGAGAGGAACGCAAAATTGTTGAGCTCACGTATAGTTTCTCCCTGTGCCCCTATAGGGGCACCATATCTCTAACACTAGCACAACTAAGGGTAGCATCACATTGGTATCTACAGAGTAAGTCATCCTATTCTTTATGGTGGATGTGCTCTGGAAAGCACTGTCAGACACAAATCCTGGTGCCTTGTACCTGGTGTTATAGGTTCTATCATGTCCCTCCTTCGCAGATTTACTTGTCACCCAATTTTCTAAACTTGTTCTTTTACTGAAAAACCAGCTTAGCCAATAGTTATTGCCTAGGGCTCCATACATACCCTTACCCTATGTCACTTTTCCTTCCGTTAGAATTGAACAGTCAAACATACTTCCCACAGCCTTCCCCCTGGGAGATTTTTCCTGTGCCAGTGTCATTTAGAGCATTCCCCAGTGGTGTTGATAGGGACAGAGTAGAATAGCTAGGTGGTTGTAGAGTCCTAGTAGGGGACAGTAGGCAGAAGGGTGAAACCTGAGAAAAGTTGGGAGGCCAGTGAGTTGAGGATAATTCAAGAGAGCTGCTCCTTGTTCAGTAAAGCAGGCTTGACTGGGTATAAACAGCCGATGAAGGAGGAGTTGGCGAAGAAGGAACTAATGATGTATGCCTTGCATCTGTGTCTACTTGATGGGGGCGGTCTTCTACCATCCTATATATACTGTTGCCTGCTCAATCAGAGAGGGAGCAGAGCAGAGCTTTCCTGCCTGCCCGCTTGCACTGCTTACAAGTACCCTATCCTAAGAAATCCTTTTCTTGTCTATCACTGTGCTTCTCGCTGAATTCCTTCTGCGTTGAGGCACGAAGAACCTGAGCCTCAGTGGGTCCAGACGTTGGGTGAGTGCTAGATTAAGTCCTGGCTGTGTGGGTTCGAGTCCCAGACAGGGTTTTGGCTGGAATTCAAGCTCTAGCCCCGTGGGTTCAAGTCCCAAGCAGGATTCTATCAGTTCTGGGCCCTGGGTTTAAGTCTCAAATCAAAGTAAAACCCTTTCAGTGCTCTATCACCGCATCTGTTGATTTTTAGCTAACACCAAAATATTGTACTGACCCATCTGTGAACCAGCCTCAGTTACTGTTTTCCTCCATCAGCTGGTTTATAGGGAAGACATTCCACTCCCTTGAAGCAATAGGTTTGAAATGAGAAAAAGATCTTGGTTCAACAAAGTGGCTGATAAAGGGTGTCTAGGTCACATGGCCATATCTTTACTTGAAGATAGTATCCTAACATTCCGTAGATCAATGAGCCCTTACAAAATTTATGGATGTGGTGGGGTCCTGAATATGTGTGGGTTTTATCATCCAACCCCGGACACCCTTGGGTCTTTCTAGGGAATGAGCTGCTCACCAAATTCAATTAGTGCGATGGCATATATATAGTAGATTAACTGGTAACCTAACCTCAGAAATCCTATAGTGTCAATTCAGCTGCATTATATTCGTGGAAGTAGTTTTAATCCTGCTCGGATTCAAGCTCCCACCTCTTGATAGAAGAGTGCTGAAATTCTACAATAACACGTCGGGTAAGAGATAATGTTTTGGTTAGCTTTGGAAAATATAATCTGTCATGTGCATCCACTAGACTCATGTAATAAATAGTTTTCTTCTATTCCTTCCTCTGTGAATGACTTTTAACTCCTTTCCTTGGAATGATATTCAAGGAAATTCTGCCAAAACCAGTCATCTCTTTTGCTCTAGGATAAATCTCAAGGAGCCATTCCAGGAGATTATCAAGACCTGGTCCAGATAAACCTGAGAAGGTTTGGAATCCTGAGTTATGGGTTCTGGATATAAAAACATTCTGCTTGATTCAGATTTTTTTCAACACTTTCATTATCCATGCTTACAAGCTATTTGTACATGTTCCCTGAATTATGCTAATGCATATTCTTCAGGTCCTGAAACATTTTGGTGTTTAAGCTATTTCTCCCCAAAGCAGGTAACTATACGTGATACCCACTCAGAGCTTTGACCCTAATTATTCATTGCCTGGAGGCAATGATGGACTTCAAGGGCAGGTTTTGCACCATCTTCTAAGACCTCAGTCTCAGGAGGGGTTACTGCAGTTTCGTTGTGCCAGGAGCATCTGTTCTTCTGGCCATTTCAGCAAAATGGCAGGTTTAGGAGAATATGAGTGTCTATTATTTTCAGGCATTTTCATCCAAATGCTCCCATTTTAGTTCTCTGGTCCAACCCTTTGCCTCAATGAGCCCTGATTCTAGTATAGAAGATTTGCCCCATAGTCTTATTTAAACTCTCCCACCCTTACAATTGTATCTTGAGTCCAACTTTTAGCTGAGTGGACCCTGAGGCTGAAGGAGATGAGACTCTCCTTCAGAGCTGCCACTTATGAATTTGACACTTTGCAAGAGTTGTTTGATTGGCTATTTTAAGGCTTCACTTTTGTAAAGATTTCTAACATAGTTAACAAAACTAGCATATTTCACCTCCTTAAAATAATAATAGCTACAGTTATAACTGCCTCCATGCCATTCAGATGTTTCACATTCTCCCTATACCTCATCTCAATCAACCAAGGGAGAAAACTTTCATAATTGTGATGCTATTGTATAACAGAGATTCTCTCATCTGTGCTTGTGTGTGCGTGTGCTGTGTGCTCATTAATGTCTAACCAATGAGTAGCCTAGCTCCAAAATTCTATTGTGAGGATTTGATTTCAAAGATCATTTTTGATACCATATTTCTTGATTTGGTTTTTCCACAGAAAAAAAACAAAACCTAAATAACCTTCCTCTGTGAATGACTTTTAACTCCTTTCCTTGGAATGATATTCAAGGAAATTCTGCCAAAACCAGTCATCTCTTTTGCTCTAGGATAAATCTCAAGGAGCCATTCCAGGAGATTATCAAGACCTGGTCCAGATAAACCTGAGAAGGTTTGGAATCCTGAGTTATGGGTTCTGGATATAAAAACATTCTGCTTGATTCAGATTTTTTTCAACACTTTCATTATCCATGCTTACAAGCTATTTGTACATGTTCCTGAATTATGCTAATGCATATTCTTCAGGTCCTGAAACATTTTGGTGTTTAAGCTATTTCTCCCCAAAGCAGGTAACTATACGTGATACCCACTCAGAGCTTTGACCCTAATTATTCATTGCCTGGAGGCAATGATGGACTTCAAGGGCAGGTTTTGCACCATCTTCTAAGACCTCAGTCTCAGGAGGGGTTACTGCAGTTTCGTTGTGCCAGGAGCATCTGTTCTTCTGGCCATTTCAGCAAAATGGCAGGTTTAGGAGAATATGAGTGTCTATTATTTTCAGGCATTTTCATCCAAATGCTCCCATTTTAGTTCTCTGGTCCAACCCTTTGCCTCAATGAGCCCTGATTCTAGTATAGAAGATTTGCCCCATAGTCTTATTTAAACTCTCCCACCCTTACAATTGTATCTTGAGTCCAACTTTTAGCTGAGTGGACCCTGAGGCTGAAGGAGATGAGACTCTCCTTCAGAGCTGCCACTTATGAATTTGACACTTTGCAAGAGTTGTTTGATTGGCTATTTTAAGGCTTCACTTTTGTAAAGATTTCTAACATAGTTAACAAAACTAGCATATTTCACCTCCTTAAAATAATAATAGCTACAGTTATAACTGCCTCCATGCCATTCAGATGTTTCACATTCTCCCTATACCTCATCTCAATCAACCAAGGGAGAAAACTTTCATAATTGTGATGCTATTGTATAACAGAGATTCTCTCATCTGTGCTTGTGTGTGCGTGTGCTGTGTGCTCATTAATGTCTAACCAATGAGTAGCCTAGCTCCAAAATTCTATTGTGAGGATTTGATTTCAAAGATCATTTTTGATACCATATTTCTTGATTTGGTTTTTCCACAGACCAAAACCTAAAACAAAGGCTTATGTATATGTGGTTTATATGGAAAAGTATGAATGAGGGAAGTAAAGAGGAAAATCACTATAGATAACCGTTTACTAAATTCTGTAGGACCATCTAAGGAACCTTACAAAATTCATACTATGTCTGTCAATCCTGGGATAGAAAGGTAACAAGAATATATCCACCCAGTTTTCATTTCTATTGGTTAAAATCTCATTCTATGAGGTGTGAGTGCAAGCTGTTCCTTGGCATCCCAAGACTTAGAGTCCATGAAGAATTCCTGGGATGGGACCATCAACCCTCATCACAGATAACCAAGGCAAGATGCTATCTGACTGCATCTGTATGAAGCTGGTCACAGCCTGTACCATACCAGTTGCCTCAGAAGTGTCTGAAGAAAAAACAGGCAAAAGGAAAGGATCTAAAAGTGTGCTTAAGTAGTATCCAAGACCATAGCCAGATGAACATTGATTATATCATTAAACAAGTGAAATAATGTAAATTTTCATTAAGTTAGGATATGTGAGATAAATTGTGGTACATTCAGTCAATGAAACACTCATTCCCTAAGAAAAACACAGTAGTAGAAGGCTATATCATGATATAAAAATATTTACAATAATTTTAAATTAGAAAATCTGGTTATTATAATGAGAATGTGTGAACTAATTTTATATCAGATGTTTTGCCTAAATCAATAATTTTCTCATTCTTTGAAAAAACTAAGATTTATAGACTTGTTTCAGCCTTTCTTTTCTTCTATGTCCTGCTGTATTCTCCTGGGTTCTACTGAGGCTTCAAAACATATTACTTCTTCTCTAGAAATTATTTCTAACTTTCTATCAATAAAGAATTATTATTATCTTCCACTCTTTTCCTTCTGCTTCTTCTCATTCTTCTTGTTCTGTTTGTTCTTGTCCTTCTTCACAGATATTACACCAGGATGACAGAGGGTGATAAATTAATGTTTATTCTGGGTGAAAGCCTCTTTTTTTAATTTATTATCACTTCTAAGTTATTATTCTCCCTGTGGTATTAGTCAGCTTGGGCTGCCATTATAAAAGACTGGGTAGGATAAACAATAGGAATTTATGGACAGGTAGTGTAAATAATGGGGCTTCCCTAGTGGCTTGGCAGTAAAGAACCTGCCTGCAATGCAGAAGACCAGGGTTTGATCCCTGGCAAGAGACAATCCTCTGCAGAAGGGAATGGCAACCCAACCCAGTATTCTTGCCAGAGGAGCCTGGTGGCCTGTAGTCTATTGGATCACAAACAGCTGGACATAACAACGACTAAACAGCATCAAGCTTAAGCAATGGGGATTTATTTCTCACAGTCTGGAAACAGGTAAGTCTAAAATGAAGGAACTATTCACGCAGATCCTCAGTGAAGTTCCTCTTCCTGGTTTGCAGATGGCCATCTTTTTGTTATGTCCCCAGATGATGGACAGAGAGAAGAATCAATACCAGTTGCCTCAGAAGTGTCTGAAGAAAAAACAGGCAAAAGGAAAGGATCTAAAAGTGTGCTTAAGTAGTATCCAAGACCATAGCCAGATGAACATTGATTATATCATTAAACAAGTGAAATAATGTAAATTTTCATTAAGTTAGGATATGTGAGATAAATTGTGGTACATTCAGTCAATGAAACACTCATTCCCTAAGAAAAACACAGTAGTAGAAGGCTATATCATGATATAAAAATATTTACAATAATTTTAAATTAGAAAATCTGGTTATTATAATGAGAATGTGTGAACTAATTTTATATCAGATGTTTTGCCTAAATCAATAATTTTCTCATTCTTTGAAAAAACTAAGATTTATAGACTTGTTTCAGCCTTTCTTTTCTTCTATGTCCTGCTGTATTCTCCTGGGTTCTACTGAGGCTTCAAAACATATTACTTCTTCTCTAGAAATTATTTCTAACTTTCTATCAATAAAGAATTATTATTATCTTCCACTCTTTTCCTTCTGCTTCTTCTCATTCTTCTTGTTCTGTTTGTTCTTGTCCTTCTTCACAGATATTACACCAGGATGACAGAGGGTGATAAATTAATGTTTATTCTGGGTGAAAGCCTCTTTTTTTAATTTATTATCACTTCTAAGTTATTATTCTCCCTGTGGTATTAGTCAGCTTGGGCTGCCATTATAAAAGACTGGGTAGGATAAACAATAGGAATTTATGGACAGGTAGTGTAAATAATGGGGCTTCCCTAGTGGCTTGGCAGTAAAGAACCTGCCTGCAATGCAGAAGACCAGGGTTTGATCCCTGGCAAGAGACAATCCTCTGCAGAAGGGAATGGCAACCCAACCCAGTATTCTTGCCAGAGGAGCCTGGTGGCCTGTAGTCTATTGGATCACAAACAGCTGGACATAACAACGACTAAACAGCATCAAGCTTAAGCAATGGGGATTTATTTCTCACAGTCTGGAAACAGGTAAGTCTAAAATGAAGGAACTATTCACGCAGATCCTCAGTGAAGTTCCTCTTCCTGGTTTGCAGATGGCCATCTTTTTGTTGTGTCCCCAGATGATGGACAGAGAGAAGAATCAAGCTTTCTGGTGCCTCCTCTAATAAGGGTACCAATCTCATGAAGGCCCTACCATCATGACCTCGTCTAAACCTGATTATCTCTCCACTCCCAGTCCCCACCAACCATTTTTAAATACCATCACATTGGGGTTATAGCTTTAACATAAATTTTGGAAAAAACACAATTCGGCCAATAGCACCTATTATGATTGATTTTATAGAATCATAGACCATTGTTCCAGGTTGAAATTTAGAGGGAAGCCAATCTTTCATTCAAAAGTAATGATCCGGGCTATTAGATTCCTATGAAATGATGGTGTTACTTTATATTTATTAATCATTGGACATTGGAAGTTTACTAGCAGAGAAGAATCTTTTCAAATAGTATATTTGTTTCTTAGGATGAGAAGAGTCCTGAAAAAAAAGTAATTTTAAAATCTTAATAACAATAATAGAAAGCATTTATTTTGCTCTTACTACATGCCAGAAATAGTTTTAAGCACTTTTAAAGTGTTAACACATTTAATTCTCACTCTAATCATGTAAGTACTATTAGTGTCCTGATTTTACAAAGAAACTGAGGCACAGAGAATTTAAATAACTTTCCCTAGGTCCCATGGTTAGTAAGTCTGGAAACTGGGGCTTGAAATCTAGCCATCTGGCTCCAGAGTCTGTATTCTTAAACATTACATCAAAAGAATAATTTCCAGAGCTTCCACTTTTGTTTCCTTTATTCTCATTTGCTATTGCTTCTTTATTTTTCATAAGGTTTCTATGATCTCTAGGCCAAATGAGATTCCAAAAATAACAATTTTAATTTTCAAATCGAGGGCATGATTTCTAAATGGACCAAGTTATTTTTGTGAACCCTACATAAAATTCAGGAACAGAACTTTGGGAAGGATCTTCCAGATGGCAGTAAATCTTCACAGTTCAGTAATTAAGCCTTTTGAGAATGTTACTCTGTTATGGAACCACTGCCTGATTAACTGTACAATATCAATTATATCAACCGGCACGACTTTAATTCTGTCAAAATTTAGAGAAATCTGACATGCTGACACGAGACTCTGTGAAGTGTGATAATGAGCTGCCAAATGTCATAAAGTGCCACGGGGGGGAAAACACCCTTGCTTTCAGACTAAAGGTGTTTTTTTTCTCTTTATTCATAATACAGTATGCGTTATTAAACACCAAGAAGGTCCAGATACACAAATTTGCCCTGTTTGAAATAAACAGTTTATTCTTTTTAAAAGTTTTTAGAAGTGAAGTTCAAGTGATAATACCCAAACTCATAGAAGAAAATAAATATAGCATACATTTTTGGTTGAGAAAGATTACATACCTAGGAAATTAGGCCCTTATACCTCTTATGCCTTCATTTATGTGAAGAATGAGTCTCAGAAAGTTCACTGGAACTTTGCAAAATTTGAAAGTTTGACTTGCCTAATTTTACAGTGACAGACACTTGTCTGGTCATTAACGACAAATCCAGGCTGTTTAAATAGCAAAGCTGGAGTTATTAAGTGACAGGATCTTTCAACAAAGTTTGGCTTTCTTGAAAAGAAATGCCCTTTTCATAAAAAATAGAAGGGACTTTATTATCAATACAATAGCTCTCATCAAATGTAAGAGCTTAGGGTTTCATCGATGGAATAATAAGAAGAGGTAAAGTGCACTGATCACTCGGTTTTGATTTTTCCATCATTATTTTAATGCAGTATTTAAATATTTTAATTTTCTCCTTGTGTCCTGAGGTAGACAAAAGCAACCCTGCCTGATGTTTGAATGTCTTTAATGAGCACCTTAAAATGGAAAAGTCATTCCTTTTCACAGAGTCAGTGTTGATCCCTTTCTGAATGACCATACCCATACTCCTGGACTTGTCTTTTACCTTCTTTCAGGCATTTCCAGTTATCTCCTGAGTATTTCCATTTGGAAATTCCAGCACTCCCTGTAACTCAAGTATCCAACCCACCCATTTTTCTGGTACCCTCCTCAGTGATCCTCTCCCTCTTTTTCCTTTGGCTTTAAAGAAGCATTGTTTTCCAAGTCAGCCACAGTTGAAACCTTAGAGTCAACTTAATTTTTGTTTGGCTGACTTCCTTTCCGCATTCTCTAGATTTATAACCTATTTATTGAACCTTTTGAACTCAGTAAGATATTAACACTGAAAAGGTTTTATTTTTCTTGAGTCACTGCTTACAATGAATAAGCAAATCTTTGCTTTCTATTAATGACAGTTGTAGAAGATTCCATTCTCCAGGAGTTTGCTATAACAACACAGGTCAGGTCTTTCCTTTTTTACTCCAGGTTTTACTCTTGAACTCCTCTGGTTATCCTTCATGGCTACTCTGCTCATCTTCTCTTCACATGGAAGGCTTTCTCTTCTTAGGTACCAGCAAGATGGAGAAAACCTTACATTTGTGTTTCCTGGTTCATAGGAAACCCAAGCAGTCCTGCAATGATCAACAGTAGAAGATTTAGAAGGATCTGCTGCCTCACCTCCCTGTCTTTATGCAGCTATCATTTTCCATTTATGTTTTCTTGGATCTGATAGGTTAGGGGAAAACAACCAAACCATTGGATGAACTAGAGGAGGATAGATGCCACTCCATTTTTGATAGGTACTTTAAATTTTTCATGAATGATTTTCTTGAAGTTCCGCTCTTATAGGTCTTTGGAAAAGGAAACACTCCTCCTATTTCACTGTATCCTTCCACTTGTGGAAAAGGGGAGGGTAAATAAAATCCACAGCACTTCTCTCCTGTGTTTTCTATTATATAGACAATAAGGCAAGTTGCTGCTCAGATAATAGTGGGGGTGGTAAAAGTACAGGTTCAGCTGTGACTTACAGTCATAATGGGCAGTTAGCTCCTACTATTTGCTACTTTGTTGTTGCTCGGTCTTATCTGACTCTTTGTAACCCCATGGATTGTAGCCCACCCGGCCCCTCTATCCATTGAACTCTCCTGATTTGGAGTGGGTAGCCATTCCCTTCTTCAGGGAATCTTCCCAACCCAGGGGTCAAACTCAGGTTTCCCGCATTACAGACATATTCTTTACCATCTGAGCCACAGGGAAGCCCACAGATATTTTTTAAAAGTAATTAATTTATTTTTTGGCTATTCTGGGTTTCACTGCTGCAGGCTCCAGTCTCGTTGCAGGGAGTGGGGGCCACTCTCCAGTTGAGGTGAGCAGGCCTCTTGTTACGGTGACATTTTTTTCTCATTGTGGAACTCGGGCTCCAGGGCACATGGGCCTCAGTAGTTGTGGCACATGGGCTCAATAGTTGTGGCTCCGAGGCTCAGGAGCACAGGCTCCATAGTTGTGGTTCACAGGCCCAGTTCCTCTGCAGAACATGGGATCCTCCTGGATCAGGGATTGAACCAGTGTCTCCTGCATTGGCAGGTGAATGCTTCACCAATGAGCTACTAGGGAAGCCCAGCCCACGGCTATTTGCTGTTTTAGTTAGAGAGTAAGGTTATCTGAGGTTTCTTTTTCCTGGACTTTGAAGTCTTTGTAACCAGTTCTGGGGCAACAGAAAGAATCCTACTTAAGATACTATAAGTCACCAAGCTGTCTTTATATTTCCTTCAAAGTAATTTTCACATAATAAGAGCAAGAATGTTATCTTAAGAGCTTGCATCACACTTTTCTGTGCAAATGTGTGTGTGTGTGAGGGGTGGGTCGTGGGAAATTCTGTCTTGTTTAAGGAAGCTCCCAAATGTCTCCACATAGAATATATGAATACGTTGCAAATAAGAGATAAAGCCAGCCTGTATCTCTGTTATCTGGTAGGTAATTGTTCATGCCTAGCTTTAGAACTTTAAGATCCCATAATACTCTCTGAAGTCAGGAAGTATATTTCAGTAATGACATTTATCACCATCTTTCCTGACCTACATTGGTCAGATTTCACAATGCTGTTTGAGAATGTTGGTGGTTTCTTATGCATTTCTTAATGAATAAAAGAAAGAAGTACACAGTGGGTCCTCCTGGGGGACATAATGGGAATGTGGATGTGCAGGACACAAATGATTTATCCATTGTCACATTCTGATCTTCTTTAAGCTTCTGATTTCTTTCTTCTACATTATGTAAAGAGAATTCTGGACTTTTGCCTTTATTAGACATAACTCATCACTGGGCTCAGGTTTCAGTTAAACAAACATTTAGATTCAGCTATTGAAACTTAAACATTAAACTCCTAATCTCTGATAAGGACATCACATTAATATCTTTGGTCTGAGTCAATGTTTATTTCATTTCTCTTGATCATACCTTGTTAGAATTAATATTCCTCAGAAATCTGTCAATATAAATTAGCAAAATCTCACAATTCATTAGGTGCGGGCAGAATTTGTACTTTTCTCTGAGCATGCTTGGATTTGACTGTCATTATGGGTCTAGAGGTAATGAAGCTGTTGGAGGGTATTGAGAAGAATAAACTTTACTTTGTAAGGTAACTATGTTACTGAGGCTATTACAGGATCTTCAAACCAAGAAATGGTTTTCTGCTCAGATAATAGAGGAATGATTGCTTTTTCTGGCAAGCGGGGTTCAGAGAGATTTGACAACTTTGAGTTCTTCTTGTTGTTTGATTACACTCAGATGTTCTCATTCCATGTTTTAAGGTTCATTTGATGGTGGTGGTGGTTTAGTCGCTAAGTCATGTCTGACTCTTGCAAACCCATGAGCTGCAGTCCACCAGGATCCTCTCTCCAGGCAAGAATACTGGAGTGGTGTGCCATTTCCTTCTCCAAGGTCCACCATCAAATTATTTCCTTTAAAAAGCTCCCAAATGTCTCCACATAGAATATATGAATACGTTGCAAATAAGAGATAAAGCCAGCCTGTATCTCTGTTATCTGGTAGGTAATTGTTCATGCCTAGCTTTAGAACTTTAAGATCCCATAATACTCTCTGAAGTCAGGAAGTATATTTCAGTAATGACATTTATCACCATCTTTCCTGACCTACATTGGTCAGATTTCACAATGCTGTTTGAGAATGTTGGTGGTTTCTTATGCATTTCTTAATGAATAAAAGAAAGAAGTACACAGTGGGTCCTCCTGGGGGACATAATGGGAATGTGGATGTGCAGGACACAAATGATTTATCCATTGTCACATTCTGATCTTCTTTAAGCTTCTGATTTCTTTCTTCTACATTATGTAAAGAGAATTCTGGACTTTTGCCTTTATTAGACATAACTCATCACTGGGCTCAGGTTTCAGTTAAACAAACATTTAGATTCAGCTATTGAAACTTAAACATTAAACTCCTAATCTCTGATAAGGACATCACATTAATATCTTTGGTCTGAGTCAATGTTTATTTCATTTCTCTTGATCATACCTTGTTAGAATTAATATTCCTCAGAAATCTGTCAATATAAATTAGCAAAATCTCACAATTCATTAGGTGCGGGCAGAATTTGTACTTTTCTCTGAGCATGCTTGGATTTGACTGTCATTATGGGTCTAGAGGTAATGAAGCTGTTGGAGGGTATTGAGAAGAATAAACTTTACTTTGTAAGGTAACTATGTTACTGAGGCTATTACAGGATCTTCAAACCAAGAAATGGTTTTCTGCTCAGATAATAGAGGAATGATTGCTTTTTCTGGCAAGCGGGGTTCAGAGAGATTTGACAACTTTGAGTTCTTCTTGTTGTTTGATTACACTCAGATGTTCTCATTCCATGTTTTAAGGTTCATTTGATGGTGGTGGTGGTTTAGTCGCTAAGTCATGTCTGACTCTTGCAAACCCATGAGCTGCAGTCCACCAGGATCCTCTCTCCAGGCAAGAATACTGGAGTGGTGTGCCATTTCCTTCTCCAAGGTCCACCATCAAATTATTTCCTACAAAATATTTGGCAGGGCTGCTTTACGTTATATTTTAATAGGGTAAAATACTCATTTAATTGTTGAAGTTAAGTTCTAGCCATTTCTGCAAAACAGATTTCTAAACAAAGAAAATAAAAGTCTACCATGCAAAGACTTGCTAAAATAACTATGTACTAGAGTGAAGTTGAACTAAATAGAAGGAATTAAATGCAAGTAGCAGTGTTGGGCCAGAAAAGTGAATAACTTAACTTCTAAACCAGTTAAAGTTAGAAGAACAGAGAAAAATCATCTTACCATTAGAAGGCAGGGAGAGTGAGAAAAAGAAGCAAATAAAAGGCATGGCAAATGGAAAGTTTGAATAATATAGCTAAAACAAATCTAAATACACAGGATAACATTATCATCATGTATTAGTAAAACTGGCTAGATAAAAGACAGAGATAGAAAAAGAAATATCACAAAAGTAATCTGACATAGGGCTTCTCACATGACACTAGTGGTAAAGAGCCCACCTACCAATGCAGGAGACATAAGAGACGTGGGTTTGATCCCTGGGTCAGGAAGACTCTCTGGAGGAGGGCATGGCAACCCATTTTTGCCTAGAGAATCCCCATGGACAGAGGAGCCTGGTCACTCTATGTGACCTCATGCACAATCTGGTATATGTGTTAACAAAAGAGAAAATAGAATTTAAAGAATTAGTAGTGTTAATAAGGTACTTATTTAACTGCAAAGTTTCAAATCACCAGAAAGACAAAACATTTCAGAGTTTAAAGGCATATAACATTGCTTCAAAATATACAAAGTAAGAATAAACAGAATTGTAAGAAAAAAATTGACAAATTCACATAATAACTAAATAATTTAGTAACTTCTCAAAAGTCAATAAATTCAAGCTAAACAAAAATGGTAATGGCAAAGAAAATTTGAATAATATTTAACAGTTGATCTACTGGTTAATTATACAGTCTCAAAACAGAAAATATACATTTTTCTTAATCATATATAGATTATTTATAAAAATAAGTCACCTATAAGTTTAGAGGTTTTAATTATGGAGTGGTGTGCCATTTCCTTCTCCAAGGTCCACCATCAAATTATTTCCTACAAAATATTTGGCAGGGCTGCTTTACGTTATATTTTAATAGGGTAAAATACTCATTTAATTGTTGAAGTTAAGTTCTAGCCATTTCTGCAAAACAGATTTCTAAACAAAGAAAATAAAAGTCTACCATGCAAAGACTTGCTAAAATAACTATGTACTAGAGTGAAGTTGAACTAAATAGAAGGAATTAAATGCAAGTAGCAGTGTTGGGCCAGAAAAGTGAATAACTTAACTTCTAAACCAGTTAAAGTTAGAAGAACAGAGAAAAATCATCTTACCATTAGAAGGCAGGGAGAGTGAGAAAAAGAAGCAAATAAAAGGCATGGCAAATGGAAAGTTTGAATAATATAGCTAAAACAAATCTAAATACACAGGATAACATTATCATCATGTATTAGTAAAACTGGCTAGATAAAAGACAGAGATAGAAAAAGAAATATCACAAAAGTAATCTGACATAGGGCTTCTCACATGACACTAGTGGTAAAGAGCCCACCTACCAATGCAGGAGACATAAGAGACGTGGGTTTGATCCCTGGGTCAGGAAGACTCTCTGGAGGAGGGCATGGCAACCCATTTTTGCCTAGAGAATCCCCATGGACAGAGGAGCCTGGTCACTCTATGTGACCTCATGCACAATCTGGTATATGTGTTAACAAAAGAGAAAATAGAATTTAAAGAATTAGTAGTGTTAATAAGGTACTTATTTAACTGCAAAGTTTCAAATCACCAGAAAGACAAAACATTTCAGAGTTTAAAGGCATATAACATTGCTTCAAAATATACAAAGTAAGAATAAACAGAATTGTAAGAAAAAAATTGACAAATTCACATAATAACTAAATAATTTAGTAACTTCTCAAAAGTCAATAAATTCAAGCTAAACAAAAATGGTAATGGCAAAGAAAATTTGAATAATATTTAACAGTTGATCTACTGGTTAATTATACAGTCTCAAAACAGAAAATATACATTTTTCTTAATCATATATAGATTATTTATAAAAATAAGTCACCTATAAGTTTAGAGGAAATCTCTATAAAAAAGAAGAAATTTATATCATCTAGACTGCATCTTTAGACTGAAATGCAATTAATTTATAAAATAAATAAGGAAATAAAACTCTCAGGCCAATCTTGGCAAACTAAAAAATTGAATTTAAAAAATTTTGGCCAAAACATAAACATAAATAATAATGTAAATTATGACATTTAAAACTAGATATCAGTGAATGCATTGCATTAGAAATTTGTGGGACCCAGTTATATGAGAGAGATTTTTAGCGCTCTCTCTCTCTCTGTAAATATACACACATATACATTTATAACTAAGAGAAAACAGGAAAGATAGAAAAAATAATGAAGTAAGCATTGAATGAGGGAGTTAGACTAAGAACAACAAAATAAAAGCAAGAAAGTAGAAATACACATATTAAGAAAACAAAATGTAAAGAATAAATAAGATTGATAAAATAAAAAAAGTAATTGAGACTGACAAATTTTATTAAGAACAAAGATAGAAGGTACAAATAACCAATAAAATTTAGGAGTAAAAATGGGAACATAACTATGATTTTTCCAATAGTCATGTATGGATGTGAGAGCTGGATGATAAAAAAGGCTGAGCAGCAAAGAATTGATGCCTTTGAACTGTGTTGCTGGAGAAGACTTTTGAGAGTCCCTTGGACAGTGAGGAGATCAAACCAGTCAATTCTAAAAGAAATCAACCCTGAATATTTATAGGAAGGACTGATGCTGAAGCTGAAGTGCCATTAAGAGCCAACTCATTGAAAATGACCTTGATGCTGGGAAAGATTGAAGGTAGGAGGAGGGATGACAGAGGGTGAGATAGTTGGATGCATCACCAGCTCAATGGACATGAGTCTGAGCAAACTCCAAGAAGATGATGAAGGACAGGCAAGCCTTGTGTGCTCCAGTCCATGAAACAAATTCACATAATAACTAAATAATTTAGTAACTTCTCAAAAGTCAATAAATTCAAGCTAAACAAAAATGGTAATGGCAAAGAAAATTTGAATAATATTTAACAGTTGATCTACTGGTTAATTATACAGTCTCAAAACAGAAAATATACATTTTTCTTAATCATATATAGATTATTTATAAAAATAAGTCACCTATAAGTTTAGAGGAAATCTCTATAAAAAAGAAGAAATTTATATCATCTAGACTGCATCTTTAGACTGAAATGCAATTAATTTATAAAATAAATAAGGAAATAAAACTCTCAGGCCAATCTTGGCAAACTAAAAAATTGAATTTAAAAAATTTTGGCCAAAACATAAACATAAATAATAATGTAAATTATGACATTTAAAACTAGATATCAGTGAATGCATTGCATTAGAAATTTGTGGGACCCAGTTATATGAGAGAGATTTTTAGCGCTCTCTCTCTCTCTGTAAATATACACACATATACATTTATAACTAAGAGAAAACAGGAAAGATAGAAAAAATAATGAAGTAAGCATTGAATGAGGGAGTTAGACTAAGAACAACAAAATAAAAGCAAGAAAGTAGAAATACACATATTAAGAAAACAAAATGTAAAGAATAAATAAGATTGATAAAATAAAAAAAGTAATTGAGACTGACAAATTTTATTAAGAACAAAGATAGAAGGTACAAATAACCAATAAAATTTAGGAGTAAAAATGGGAACATAACTATGATTTTTCCAATAGTCATGTATGGATGTGAGAGCTGGATGATAAAAAAGGCTGAGCAGCAAAGAATTGATGCCTTTGAACTGTGTTGCTGGAGAAGACTTTTGAGAGTCCCTTGGACAGTGAGGAGATCAAACCAGTCAATTCTAAAAGAAATCAACCCTGAATATTTATAGGAAGGACTGATGCTGAAGCTGAAGTGCCATTAAGAGCCAACTCATTGAAAATGACCTTGATGCTGGGAAAGATTGAAGGTAGGAGGAGGGGATGACAGAGGGTGAGATAGTTGGATGCATCACCAGCTCAATGGACATGAGTCTGAGCAAACTCCAAGAAGATGATGAAGGACAGGCAAGCCTTGTGTGCTCCAGTCCATGCAGTTGCAAAGAGTTGAACACCACTGAGTGACTGAACAACAACTAGAATAAATGAGTGATGTATATCTGCTGGTCTATAAGAAGGTACAGTTGAAAAATAATCTTGTATCTTCTACTAGTTCTTCTATACTATTCATTTGATTCATGTTTGTTTTAAAGTTGTGAAGTACTGTCAGATTCTTTAAATGGCATTGCATCAGTGCTCTTGGTAAATTGTTGTAGATACCTTTGGATACATACATGACTGCTGTTTTTGGTGTACATTTAATATAACTTTAATGTAGTATAGTTGAGATTCTGTGTTGGCCTATACAATTGTGAAAGAACTGATTTGGGGCTATGTGCAGGATGTCCTAATTTTTTTTTTTTCTCTTTAGCATCTATATAATTTCTTGTGATGCCATTTTTCTAGTGTTGAAAGACTAATCCATTGACAACCTTCTCAGTCAATTCTCAATTTCTTCCTCCTTTAACCAAAGAGTTATCTCAAAGAACTGAACAGTTAGAAATGAAACGAATTCCTCATAACTCATTCATATAATAACTCTTCTAAAGTTATTTGCATATAAGTAAGAGCTAATGGTTTTATTCAGGTAAATTAGGTAAACTATATTTTCATGGAATTGTAGGCACCAAATATAGTGAAATGGGCAAAGTATTTTAAAATGTATGATGGTTATAAATATTCAGATACATGAAACTTTTACAATTTGAAGGTAGAATGGCAAAATTGATGTCATAAAGTTCTAAATGCAGCATTTCTAGCTTACCCCAAGGGTTTTGTGACTTAAAAAGATATAGAATTTGTTCCTAGAAGAAATGTTCTTGGCATACTAATTAGTTACAAAATGATTTCCATAACTAAAATATAACAGGCTTAGTCCATACTAGAGATCAAGACCTGCTTACTTTGGATAATCTTTTGTCTGGCTATCACAGAAAAAGGACAACTAGAACCAGTTTGGGCAAGCTCAACCTTAAAAAAGCTATCAAAGACCTACAGAGGGTGAGATAGTTGGATGCATCACCAGCTCAATGGACATGAGTCTGAGCAAACTCCAAGAAGATGATGAAGGACAGGCAAGCCTTGTGTGCTCCAGTCCATGCAGTTGCAAAGAGTTGAACACCACTGAGTGACTGAACAACAACTAGAATAAATGAGTGATGTATATCTGCTGGTCTATAAGAAGGTACAGTTGAAAAATAATCTTGTATCTTCTACTAGTTCTTCTATACTATTCATTTGATTCATGTTTGTTTTAAAGTTGTGAAGTACTGTCAGATTCTTTAAATGGCATTGCATCAGTGCTCTTGGTAAATTGTTGTAGATACCTTTGGATACATACATGACTGCTGTTTTTGGTGTACATTTAATATAACTTTAATGTAGTATAGTTGAGATTCTGTGTTGGCCTATACAATTGTGAAAGAACTGATTTGGGGCTATGTGCAGGATGTCCTAATTTTTTTTTTTTTCTCTTTAGCATCTATATAATTTCTTGTGATGCCATTTTTCTAGTGTTGAAAGACTAATCCATTGACAACCTTCTCAGTCAATTCTCAATTTCTTCCTCCTTTAACCAAAGAGTTATCTCAAAGAACTGAACAGTTAGAAATGAAACGAATTCCTCATAACTCATTCATATAATAACTCTTCTAAAGTTATTTGCATATAAGTAAGAGCTAATGGTTTTATTCAGGTAAATTAGGTAAACTATATTTTCATGGAATTGTAGGCACCAAATATAGTGAAATGGGCAAAGTATTTTAAAATGTATGATGGTTATAAATATTCAGATACATGAAACTTTTACAATTTGAAGGTAGAATGGCAAAATTGATGTCATAAAGTTCTAAATGCAGCATTTCTAGCTTACCCCAAGGGTTTTGTGACTTAAAAAGATATAGAATTTGTTCCTAGAAGAAATGTTCTTGGCATACTAATTAGTTACAAAATGATTTCCATAACTAAAATATAACAGGCTTAGTCCATACTAGAGATCAAGACCTGCTTACTTTGGATAATCTTTTGTCTGGCTATCACAGAAAAAAGGACAACTAGAACCAGTTTGGGCAAGCTCAACTGCTAAGTGAGTCACAAGAAGCTACAATGCTAATCTTTTGTTTGAAGTAACTGAGTGTTTTCCATTCAGGTTTGTTCCAGGGTCAAACAGAGTTTCAACATTCCAAAAAGAAACATGGAACTACCTCCTTGTTGTAGAACATTTTGTCTTCAGGTCACAAATCTTGATGCCTGTATTCAACCATCTGCTATTTTCTGACAAGAATGTGTTTTAAGATTATTTTCTCTATTCACATTTCACATGATGAAAAAAAAGTACTGTGTCTTGAGAAAGCTGTCTCTTCATTAGGACAAGTTCCATACCCGATCATTTTGTAAGATCTGAAGGTAAAGAATAGGACTCATTACAAAACAATTTTTGTGAAGTAAAAAAAAAAAAAAACCTATCAAAATTTCACTAGGAGTGTATGACAGAAGTAAAACTTAAACTTGACTATCTACATATATGAAACATACCATATCAGACCCCATAATTTTTTCTAGCCTATTATAGGCTGCTACTTCTGTGCAAACTAAGAAATCTTATCAATATGTAATTGCTTAAAAGGGAAGAAGACTGTAACTGCATAGTTTCTAGTTATAGGTAACTTTTTGTGTGTGAGTATTTTGTATCTTTCAGGCACTGAAAACACACTATCTCAGCTAATCTTCATATGACTGTTATAGTCATCACCACATTATAGATGAGGAAAATGGGGCTTAAAGAGTTTGAAAAATAGGACTTCCAAAATGGCAAGAAGAGACCACTTTCCAGGGGGGAAATAAACCTTCAATGGGTGGAAATTGCAAAGTGCTTTCATTTAAACCTCTGGAAACTATTTAAACAAATGGGGAAGCATTCATTCAAGAAAGTCTGAATCTCCATAAGAACAATGGTAGTCTGTAGCACTTAAACTATGACTCACTCTATTACTGTTTGGTGTTGTGATAACACAGTGTTTGCATCTAACAGAGGGCTCCCAATCTTAAACCCCCTACCTGGAGATACATTGTCTCCCTGTGAGGAGCAAACTGCCAGTACGTATTTCTTTCTGGTCCATAGTGTAAAGTAGGCAAGGCCGAGAAGACTCACTTTCCACCCAAGCCCTTATTTGTAAGGCAGAAGCGCTGGTCAAGGACAACAGATGGAGAATATTGAGTTCCTGATTGTAATCTTTCCTTAGCACTTCTCCCAGCTCACTTATAAAGTTGAAATCCCATGTTGGAGGGCCAAGTCAAAGGAAGTCATTCATTTCAGGCCCCAACAAAATCTTGATGCCTGTATTCAACCATCTGCTATTTTCTGACAAGAATGTGTTTTAAGATTATTTTCTCTATTCACATTTCACATGATGAAAAAAAAGTACTGTGTCTTGAGAAAGCTGTCTCTTCATTAGGACAAGTTCCATACCCGATCATTTTGTAAGATCTGAAGGTAAAGAATAGGACTCATTACAAAACAATTTTTGTGAAGTAAAAAAAAAAAAAAACCTATCAAAATTTCACTAGGAGTGTATGACAGAAGTAAAACTTAAACTTGACTATCTACATATATGAAACATACCATATCAGACCCCATAATTTTTTCTAGCCTATTATAGGCTGCTACTTCTGTGCAAACTAAGAAATCTTATCAATATGTAATTGCTTAAAAGGGAAGAAGACTGTAACTGCATAGTTTCTAGTTATAGGTAACTTTTTGTGTGTGAGTATTTTGTATCTTTCAGGCACTGAAAACACACTATCTCAGCTAATCTTCATATGACTGTTATAGTCATCACCACATTATAGATGAGGAAAATGGGGCTTAAAGAGTTTGAAAAATAGGACTTCCAAAATGGCAAGAAGAGACCACTTTCCAGGAAATAAACCTTCAATGGGTGGAAATTGCAAAGTGCTTTCATTTAAACCTCTGGAAACTATTTAAACAAATGGGGAAGCATTCATTCAAGAAAGTCTGAATCTCCATAAGAACAATGGTAGTCTGTAGCACTTAAACTATGACTCACTCTATTACTGTTTGGTGTTGTGATAACACAGTGTTTGCATCTAACAGAGGGCTCCCAATCTTAAACCCCCTACCTGGAGATACATTGTCTCCCTGTGAGGAGCAAACTGCCAGTACGTATTTCTTTCTGGTCCATAGTGTAAAGTAGGCAAGGCCGAGAAGACTCACTTTCCACCCAAGCCCTTATTTGTAAGGCAGAAGCGCTGGTCAAGGACAACAGATGGAGAATATTGAGTTCCTGATTGTAATCTTTCCCTTAGCACTTCTCCCAGCTCACTTATAAAGTTGAAATCCCATGTTGGAGGGCCAAGTCAGGAAGACTGGGACAGCCACCACTTGCCTCTATGACCACTTGTAGAACAGGAGTATCATTCTTGGAAAAGCAGACCTTTGTCCCAGCATTGGTGCAGTGGCACCTGGGGCAGAACCACAAGGAAGGCCACAGGAAAGAAATGCTCTCCAGCCCCACTTGAGGGGATTTATATTATTTGGAACAGATTTGGAACAGAGTTAGGGACGCCTTACCTAAGAATGTTATCAACAAGAGAGATCTTCGTGGGAAGCAATGAAGAGGAAGCTGGTAGCTTTGCTGTTACTGCTTAGTCACTAAGTTGTGTCTGACTGTTTTGAATCCCCATGGATTGTAGTCCACCAGACTTCTTTGTCCATGGGATTTTCTGGACAAGAATACTGGAGCAGGTTGCCATTTCCTTCTCTAGGGGATCTTTCCAACCCAGCGATTGAAACTGCATTGCAGGCAGACTCTCTACCTCTGAGCCACCCAAGAAGTCCAAGCAAAATTGCAGAATAGTCAGAAGTATAGTAGAACCAGGAAAAGAGACAGCCAAGAAAAGCCCTCCTGAGATCAGAATCAACTCTGAGAGTCAGCAAAGGTTGTGCACATAATTGAGGTTGCACATACTCAGGAGTAATCCGTCTCAGTTTCCCAGTGCTGGGTACTCCTTTCTTTCTTCAATTTTCTCCATTTGTGAATGGAAGTGTCAATAACTTGTCCTATACCTGGTTCACCATTGTACTCTGAGGGCAAATAACTTGTATTCTAGATTCACTGGTGTAGAAAAATTGGGGAATTTTGTGGGATCATACCCAGCATCTTAATCGTACTCCAAAATCACGTAGCAAACACTGACAAAATTGAAGTGACAAATAGAAAATTCAACAAAAGAAATTAAAGACTTTAATATCTATTTCAATTGTCTCCTGTGAGGAGCAAACTGCCAGTACGTATTTCTTTCTGGTCCATAGTGTAAAGTAGGCAAGGCCGAGAAGACTCACTTTCCACCCAAGCCCTTATTTGTAAGGCAGAAGCGCTGGTCAAGGACAACAGATGGAGAATATTGAGTTCCTGATTGTAATCTTTCCCTTAGCACTTCTCCCAGCTCACTTATAAAGTTGAAATCCCATGTTGGAGGGCCAAGTCAGGAAGACTGGGACAGCCACCACTTGCCTCTATGACCACTTGTAGAACAGGAGTATCATTCTTGGAAAAGCAGACCTTTGTCCCAGCATTGGTGCAGTGGCACCTGGGGCAGAACCACAAGGAAGGCCACAGGAAAGAAATGCTCTCCAGCCCCACTTGAGGGGATTTATATTATTTGGAACAGATTTGGAACAGAGTTAGGGACGCCTTACCTAAGAATGTTATCAACAAGAGAGATCTTCGTGGGAAGCAATGAAGAGGAAGCTGGTAGCTTTGCTGTTACTGCTTAGTCACTAAGTTGTGTCTGACTGTTTTGAATCCCCATGGATTGTAGTCCACCAGACTTCTCTGTCCATGGGATTTTCTGGACAAGAATACTGGAGCAGGTTGCCATTTCCTTCTCTAGGGGATCTTTCCAACCCAGCGATTGAAACTGCATTGCAGGCAGACTCTCTACCTCTGAGCCACCCAAGAAGTCCAAGCAAAATTGCAGAATAGTCAGAAGTATAGTAGAACCAGGAAAAGAGACAGCCAAGAAAAGCCCTCCTGAGATCAGAATCAACTCTGAGAGTCAGCAAAGGTTGTGCACATAATTGAGGTTGCACATACTCAGGAGTAATCCGTCTCAGTTTCCCAGTGCTGGGTACTCCTTTCTTTCTTCAATTTTCTCCATTTGTGAATGGAAGTGTCAATAACTTGTCCTATACCTGGTTCACCATTGTACTCTGAGGGCAAATAACTTGTATTCTAGATTCACTGGTGTAGAAAAATTGGGGAATTTTGTGGGATCATACCCAGCATCTTAATCGTACTCCAAAATCACGTAGCAAACACTGACAAAATTGAAGTGACAAATAGAAAATTCAACAAAAGAAATTAAAGACTTTAATATTCTACTTTCAATAACTGACAGAAAAATTAGACAGCAAATCAAGAAGTTAGAGAATTGTTCAGCAATAAAAATAAATGAAGTACAGAGCATGCTACTAATTGAATGAAACGTGAAAATATTGTACTATGTGAAAGAAGTCAGCAACAGAAAACACATGTTATATGATTCCATGCATATAAAATATGAAGTCTAGGCAAACTTACAGAGACAGGAGGTGATTAATGGTTGCTTAGGGCAGTGAGGCTTGTGAAATTACAGGAGAAGAATGGAGATTGATGATGGATTTGTTGGGGAATGAAGAAAATGCTCTAAAATTAGATAATAAGGCATACATAACTATGAATAACTAAAAACATTGAATTGTACACTTAAAGTTGGCACATTGTAAGGTAAGTGATTTCTATATCAACAGTGCTCTTGAAGAAATAAAAGATACAATCTGAGCTAGGGCTGGCAAACTGGCCCACAGTCTAGTTGCGATCCTTTGCCTGTTTTTGTATAAATTGTGAGTTAACCATGTTTTCACATTTTTTAATAATTAAAAAAATAAGGAAAGAATATTTCATGATGTGCAAATCATATGAAATTCACATTTTTATGTCCATTAATAAAGTTTTATTGAAACACATAAACACATGGTGAAGCAAGATTTCTAAGGTTATTTAAATAGCAAGCTTTAAAGTTGAATTCAGACTCAGCTAGACTGAATTTAGATCCCGCTAGTAAAATTTTAACAGTTCCTGGGCTTCCCTGGTAGCTCAGTGGTAAAGAGTTTGACTGCCAATGCAGGAGATACAGGTTCAATCCCTGATCTGGGAGGATTTCACATGCTATGGAGCATCTGGGCCTGTGAGCCACAACTATTGAGCCTGTGCTCTAGAGCCTTGGAGCTGCAACTACTGAGCCCAGGTGCCACAGCTATTGAAGCCTGTGTGCCCTAGAGCCCGAGTTCCACAATAAGAGAAGTCACTGCAACAAGAAGCCTGCTCGCCTCAGCTAGAGAGTAGCCCCCACTTCCTGCAACTAGAGAAGAGCCTATGGCAACACTGAAAACCCAGAATAGCCAATAAATACATACATCAATTTAATTTAAAAAAATTGTAACAAAATTCCTTTAGCCAAATCATAGAAATGTGACTCAATTCATGTAGATTCTGAGATGCAGAACTATCTGAGACGTAAAACCATTCTGAGATGCAGAACACATCACTGAGTTCTGTGTTGGGAAAGGGGTTGCAAGTGTCAACTAGTAGAAATTACATGGAAAGGCAAAGGCAGGAGAGTTACAATGGCCTTACTTCCTACGAGGAAATTCTTGAACTAAAGAGTAAGCTAGGAGAGGCTCTTTACATTAACATACTCTGACCTCATGGATACATAAAACATGAATACCCTTTCCTATGGAAGGTTGCTATGCAACTCTGTCTAGTATTTCTTGTTATTTGTTGCACCTCCATGCAAGAGATACTTGCATATATGTGAACAATTTTATACCAAATATTATCTCATTTGCTTTATTGACTGAGTTCTTTAGTTATACACGAGGATACAGGTTTCAAGAATATGAATAAACTTTTACAAAGTCTAAGTTGAAGAGCTGTACTTTGAAACAAGGTCTGTTGTGTCAACAAAGCACATACTTCCTTAGTGCACCATAGAGTTCTCAAAGCATTGAAAAAAGGACAATGAAAATTCTTATTTTTTTCTTACTACAAGGAAAAATATGACTTTTTGGTTACTGAACAAGCTTTATCTATCTTGTGTGTGCTTCTCTTCATGTATGATCATATGCAATATATTCTGAACTATTTTGGCACCTATAATAATTCTCTAGTTTTTTCTTGTGAGCAATAATTTGTATTACAAAGCCATGTAACTAGAATGTAGGCATCATCTGAGGCAAAGACTTATCTCTACAGAATCCAAGCAGATATCGTAAATATGTGCAGTAGGTCAGGTGTGGGGTAAAAAGAAGCAATGTTGTGGCAGAGAGAACCAGTGTTTGTGCAATGTCCTTTTTTCTTTTTATCCTAAATAATAGAGCCTCAAGTTTTAATCTGGGTACATTATTCCTTGGAATAATGTCTTCATTTCAAAGCCCTCCTTGTAGTTACAGATGTCTGTGCTGGATTTAACTGGCGGCGGCAGAGGCAATAGCGCACATTGCTCCTAAGTTTTTTCCAGTGACATCAAGTTGGTAGGTTGAAAATAGCATGGCAGGAGAATTCATACTATGAAAATGACAACACTGTTTATCAATCATTTACTAACACAGTTCTGGTTTGAGTCAGTGGTTATAAGCTGCAGACCATAGGCCCTAGGTGTGTGGGCTTCAGTAGTTGTAGTCTGTGGACTCAATAGCTGTGTCTCACAGGCTTAGTTGCCCTGTGGCATGTGGGATCTTCCTTGATCAGGGATCAAATCAGTGTCTGAGCCACCAGGGAAGCCCTACTTCAAGTGTGTTTTCACTCTTAAATTGTTGGTGTTGTGTCTCTTTGTTGAAGGGTTTGGCCTCTGGCTGCTAGAACTTGCTTTGTTACACTTTGTTGAAGTGCCTGGGAATTTATATTTCCCCAGGGACAGAGCTTAACCAATGACTGACAGGATCAAGGATATAAATATTCCAACTATGTTACCATGATCAGGATGTATCTCAGGTATGACCAGCACTATCTTCAGACATCTTTTGTGAGACACAACCAGAGTTACCCTCCATAAGACTTTGTTTAATAACACACGTTTGCTTATTCTCCTTACAAGTCCTGTTTCTCTACTCATCTACCAGTTTCTCCTGAGAAGATTTCCTATTAATCATATGCACATAAATCCTCACTTCAGAGTCTGTTTCTTGGGACCCAACCTAAGACAGAGATAATAAGAATTTTAATCTTCTTCCCAGAAAGCAGTGGAAAACTCTAGATCAATCATCTTGTCCTATCTTCCTGAAATGGAGCTTCTCCACTGAGATATCTCAGATATCTGGATATGCTAGGGTGTGAGGAAACAAATCTGTGAAGGTTTTGGCACCTTTGGCCGAACCAGGAGAAAAGCATCTTGGAAATGAAACAACTAAGACAAAAACAAATGGATTCAATTCATATGAGCTCATTAGCTGGGGTCAGACTGATCAGCAACAGGTGGGAGATGTGCTGTGGACTTTGGAACTCAGGGTCAGCGCATGTTAGAACACTGCCTGTGCATGCAGGACAGACTCCTTAACTACTTGCCAGTCTAGTTGTCCCCCAGCTACAGCACGTCCTTTCTGTTCTTAGAGTTGTGAGAGTAATTATTGATCAGGGGTGTGAGTGGGCCCCAGCCCATGTTAATATCATTCCCTGCAAACACCTGGATGCTTAAGTTCTCAATAAAAGTGGACTGGTGGATGTGTTCAGGGCCTTGACCCAAGATGGAAATCCTTTCTGTTTATGTGTGTGTGTGTTTCTTCCTGTCTCATCACATCCACTATTCTCTACGCACCCAACTGACGTGCTGCAGCATGTGGGAAGAAAATAAACTTATTTTGTAAATCTAAGTTCATTTAGGCAGGTGGAAATGAATATATATCTGGATTTCAGGAGAGAAGCCAGACCCAGAGATATATTTAAAACAGCTGGGCTGTCAACTAATAATGTGTGAGTTAGGCTGATTTACTTGTCTATGAACTACTTGTCCATCCTCTCCTAATTTTAAAATTCAGTACAGCTGTGAGTTTCATTAAATGTTTATGATCCTATTATAGGATATATTTTTAGCCTTAATAAAAGGAAGTTGATAAAGCTTAATTATCTTTTGTTTCAGTGAGAGAATAAAAAAATCTACCAAGTGAGTCTATAATATGTCATCGTAAATCTTCTATTGCCCAAGCCTTTGTCTCTTTCTGACATCAAAGATAAATGACTATTACTAGAATTAATATCTCTTAAATATATCATGATTCTTCAACATTATTAGCCAAAAGGCAGTTATGAAAACTTCACTAAAATAGAATTTGATTTTCTTTCTATGAACTCTAAGGGTGACTCTGATTTTTAGTACCTATAAGTGGAAACGGCTTCTATATTAACTCAGCTGGCTTTCTTAGAGGAATAAAATTATTTTGTATCTGAGAAAGGAAATTACAAAATGTAGTGGAAAAGCTATTCTTTTTTTGTTTTTTTTTTTCATTTGAAAACCATGATCATTGAAGTCATTTGGTTAGAAGAGGTTAGTATCACTTGCAGGCTCTGAATCTTACTTTAAAGTGGTGTGAGCTTGGTAGCAAAATAATACAACTTAATTGACTTAGGGAAAGCTCTTAAGAAACATCCTCAGGATATCTGAAGTGCTCCTATTTTTTCTACTAGACACAAAAGATAATTCCGTGTACGTTTCTTTGTACTATTGTGAGTTATACACATAATTTCTCTAGAAATGTGTGTCCATGTAAAAGCTCCTGTAACAGTTGCTATGGAACTAGTTTCTAATGTTAACATTATTAAGGCTCATTTTGGATTGGAAAGAAATGCATTTGTAAGAGATAGTAAACTGCTTCTATACTTTGGGGCTAATGAAGAAAATAAGCTAGAGAGGCAAAAATGAAGGAAAGTATTTGAAAGTTAGTTACATATGAAGATTCTGTGAAGCAAGTATTTTATATGATTATTTACTACATCAGCCTTGGTGATAAAGAGATTTTAATCTCTGGTACTGAAACATTCTTTTTTTTAAAATTGTATGAGAATTTGCATACATAGGCAGAGACGAACAGTGCTGGCTCACATTAAGTTTTACAAACTTCTTTGTTTTTGGGTATATCCCAGTGGAAGCAAAATTGGAAGATAATTAAAGAATATTTACCTCTCTTATGTCTGTTAGGAATTTAGAAAATTTTATACTTTCTCTATACTTTCCCATTTTGAAAATCTTGTCTTTCACAAATAGATCAATTCACACTAAGATGAGATTATTAGCTATGGAAAAGATTACACCGAAATATAATGCCTGCAAACTATCTACCAACCTGTTTCCTGAATTTCTTTCATCTTTGTGCTGTGCTGTGCTGTTACTCAGTCGTGTCCAACTCTTTGAAACCCCTGGACTGCAGTCCACCAGGCTCCTGTGTCTTTAATCTATACTCTCTCTATCTTTCTCTGTTGTTCTAATTTTCCTACTTAATTTTTATATTTATTTATTTTTTATATTTATCTCAAATTTATTTTGATATAAAATTGAAGAATGAATACAGGAATAAAATTAAAATGAATGATAAGCAAAGATAGCAATTAGCATCATCTTAGTTTTAGAGATGAGAGAAATTATTAAAACAGAGAGATAAATGAGTTGCCAAATTTAGTTACAAAGTAAGACTTCTGATTCTGGACCTAGTAATTCTTCCAGTAGAAACTCCAGTTTTTCTGAGGATCTTTGAAGCCAAATTGGTTGTAATTATTAAAATGTGTGGTTTTTTTTTTTAATTTTAGAAGGAAAGTGGTTACCTTTCTGAAACATATCCCTTTCCAAGTTTGAAATCATAGGTGTTAGAAATAGGTGGTGTACTTTTATTCTGCTATTAATCTCTTCCCTACTGAGGATAAGTCCCTTGTGGAACAGAATGTGTGTCCATGTAAAAGCTCCTGTAACAGTTGCTATGGAACTAGTTTCTAATGTTAACATTATTAAGGCTCATTTTGGATTGGAAAGAAATGCATTTGTAAGAGATAGTAAACTGCTTCTATACTTTGGGGCTAATGAAGAAAATAAGCTAGAGAGGCAAAAATGAAGGAAAGTATTTGAAAGTTAGTTACATATGAAGATTCTGTGAAGCAAGTATTTTATATGATTATTTACTACATCAGCCTTGGTGATAAAGAGATTTTAATCTCTGGTACTGAAACATTCTTTTTTTTAAAATTGTATGAGAATTTGCATACATAGGCAGAGACGAACAGTGCTGGCTCACATTAAGTTTTACAAACTTCTTTGTTTTTGGGTATATCCCAGTGGAAGCAAAATTGGAAGATAATTAAAGAATATTTACCTCTCTTATGTCTGTTAGGAATTTAGAAAATTTTATACTTTCTCTATACTTTCCCATTTTGAAAATCTTGTCTTTCACAAATAGATCAATTCACACTAAGATGAGATTATTAGCTATGGAAAAGATTACACCGAAATATAATGCCTGCAAACTATCTACCAACCTGTTTCCTGAATTTCTTTCATCTTTGTGCTGTGCTGTGCTGTTACTCAGTCGTGTCCAACTCTTTGAAACCCCTGGACTGCAGTCCACCAGGCTCCTGTGTCTTTAATCTATACTCTCTCTATCTTTCTCTGTTGTTCTAATTTTCCTACTTAATTTTTATATTTATTTATTTTTTATATTTATCTCAAATTTATTTTGATATAAAATTGAAGAATGAATACAGGAATAAAATTAAAATGAATGATAAGCAAAGATAGCAATTAGCATCATCTTAGTTTTAGAGATGAGAGAAATTATTAAAACAGAGAGATAAATGAGTTGCCAAATTTAGTTACAAAGTAAGACTTCTGATTCTGGACCTAGTAATTCTTCCAGTAGAAACTCCAGTTTTTCTGAGGATCTTTGAAGCCAAATTGGTTGTAATTATTAAAATGTGTGGTTTTTTTTTTTAATTTTAGAAGGAAAGTGGTTACCTTTCTGAAACATATCCCTTTCCAAGTTTGAAATCATAGGTGTTAGAAATAGGTGGTGTACTTTTATTCTGCTATTAATCTCTTCCCTACTGAGGATAAGTCCCTTGTGGAACAGAATACAGGTAACTTCCACCATATTAGATAGCTTACAAGAAGGAAACACTTCTTTGAGAGATTGATTACCATTTTAAAAAGAAAGGTAAAATGCTGAAAAGAATCAGACTTTGTTATGCCAAAATCTTTCTTTTTCCATCATGTCATTATCAAACTATTCCACAAGACCCTGCTTGCAAATTTTTATTCTCATGAATGAAGTTTGTAATATGTCATGAAATTTAGTTTTCACATCATCTCTGAATTTGTTTTAATGTGAAGACCAGATGCATAAAAGGATATGAGTTTGTTTACAGTTAAAACTATATCCTATCCTATCTGAAACTTGAGCATTTTCCCTCAGTTTTTAATTCCTAGATACCAAGCTCGATCTTCTTATGCAGATTTTCATTACTAAACTGTAGATTTTTGAAAGCGTTTTCTTCATAATGCCCTGTTCTTTTCAAAAGAAGATACTTACAACCAGAATATTTTTTATAAATTGTGCCAATAAACAGCACTTGTGGTAAAACAACTGGTAACTGGTGTATAATCTTATCAAATACAGTGTTATTAGAATTAGAGAAGAAATCAGTTATATTTCCAAGATAGGGAAAGAAAAACTAATAGAGAAAAAGATGTTTATAAGTTTCCCCACTGAATAATTATCTTCCTGTTGGTAAGATTGCTTTTAGAACTAGTGTTCTGTTTTTATTATTCTCCTTTTACCTATATTTGACATTTTTAGAAAGTTTTATTCATCAGAAACTATAGAATTTTTGTACACTCCTTTCATGTGTATTTCCCAAAATATGTGTTGTCATAATATCTAGTCTTTTTTTCATTCTGAACTTATTGCTATTAGTATCATTAAAACAATACCTATAAAAACTCAAAATATGAAATGATAAAAGGGTATATTTTCAATTTACTACCTGTTAAACTGGAGGAAATGAGTAACTAAAGGATGCTAGTTAAAGTATATCTCAAGCTAAATATCATTTTAACTCCTGATCACATGCTGGAAACATTGCTTTAGAAAAAAATCAATTTAAGGAATTAACTGTTTAACCATAGTCAAATCATTTAACATTTTCAAGCATCATGTTTTCAAAGTTATTAGAAGATGTTGAATTTGATGAATTTCAATCTCTTCTTACTTTAATCTTTCAAATGACCCTTCTTTCAATGTTCTCACTTAAAAATTAAGATAAATAATAGGGAGAGAGGGATATCCTCCTCCCTGTATTTATCAAAACCTAATATACTTTTGAGGGAATTTCATTAGATTAATCTGGTCAGTCCATCTGTGGGTTTTTTTTTTTTCCTGTGCAATATCTAAGGGCCAGAGTCATTGAAAAACATGATTAATAAATAAAATGAAACTGAGGTTGTGACATAAGGAAGTAAATGTGACCTGAGAGGCTTGTATTACTGAAATATACCTGAAAGGATACAAATACCCTTGTCTCAAAAGAAACACTGACCTTAAAAAAAAAAACCAAAGAACAAGTTATTTTGCTAACAAAATGAGTTTACTAGGAAAAGCAGAGACTTGCAATCTGGGACAAGAAAACCATGGTGACTCCTGTCATCAGGTCTGGAGACCAGAGAAGAGGGACTTGCTTTTAAAAAGGAAAGAAGAAAACCCCAGGAAGGCTGTAGTAGTAATTCAGTGGCTGCAGGTTGTCGGCAGCTTGTAGCTGGGTCAGAAGGAAATGTTCTTTCTGCTGGGGTCTGAAAGCTGCAGTCGATGAGCCAGGCATGAGAGTGAGAGAGGCCCCTTCAGGATGTTCCCACTTCATTTTAAATGAGGCTTTCTGTTTATTTTCACAGAAATAGGACTTTATGAAAGTTAGAGTACAACTGGAGTGGTAGAAAGGTATATTCCTCATGAAAATCTTTAGAATGGTGGTATTTAAATGCAGTTAAAAGGAAATTATAAACAAACTTTGGCAGTATATCACTAGTGGTTACCAGGATTACCTGGGCTCCTATCCTGACTATGTCACTCATAGTTTGGGGACCCTGGACAATTAATTTTAATATCTGTTTAAATGCTTTAAATTCCTCACCTACAGAATATGGATGATGGTAATACCTTCTTCACGGGGTTACTATGAGGATTAAATGAGATTAAACATGAAATTCCTGGCATAAAGGAAGTACTCAATAAATATTTACTATTATTAGCACTGATGGACATGAATCTGAGCAAGGTCTGGGAGATAATGGATGACAGACGAGCCTAGCATTCTGAGTCCATGGAGTTGCAAAGAGCTGGACATGACTTAGTAACTGAACAACAACATTATTATCACTGTAGGGGTTTTCTAGAGAGGACCTCGCCAAAGGAAGTGAATAAAATAAATTCACCTGGTGCCAAAAAAGCTAGACTTCAATACAGATTCAATTGAAAATCTCATTTCTTGAGAGAACATGTGATAAAGACTTGTCTTCTCTCACTGAGAGTTTCACCAAGTAAAAGGTAAAGAAAGTGATTAGGGAAATTGGTACAAGTGACCCAAGCACTTGCATACTGGTTGCTGAAAAAACTCTGAACAAGTACTGAAAAGAATCAGTGTAACTTCCCAGGAAATTACTGACAGTATCAGGTTTTAAATTGGCAAAGCACAAGAAGAAAGGCCATATACTTACACATTACAGTGATGCTGACTGTCAGGATAATGTCAGAGGTACTAAAGTCTAAAATGAACTGTGATGTATGAGAACTGTTAAGGTTAACAAAAGTTTTAAATATGTAAGGATTTCCAGGAGAGCAGACTATCGATGTATATTCTTTGGTAAAAGGCTATTAATGAGCCAAGCTGCAGTCGATGAGCCAGGCATGAGAGTGAGAGAGGCCCCTTCAGGATGTTCCCACTTCATTTTAAATGAGGCTTTCTGTTTATTTTCACAGAAATAGGACTTTATGAAAGTTAGAGTACAACTGGAGTGGTAGAAAGGTATATTCCTCATGAAAATCTTTAGAATGGTGGTATTTAAATGCAGTTAAAAGGAAATTATAAACAAACTTTGGCAGTATATCACTAGTGGTTACCAGGATTACCTGGGCTCCTATCCTGACTATGTCACTCATAGTTTGGGGACCCTGGACAATTAATTTTAATATCTGTTTAAATGCTTTAAATTCCTCACCTACAGAATATGGATGATGGTAATACCTTCTTCACGGGGTTACTATGAGGATTAAATGAGATTAAACATGAAATTCCTGGCATAAAGGAAGTACTCAATAAATATTTACTATTATTAGCACTGATGGACATGAATCTGAGCAAGGTCTGGGAGATAATGGATGACAGACGAGCCTAGCATTCTGAGTCCATGGAGTTGCAAAGAGCTGGACATGACTTAGTAACTGAACAACAACATTATTATCACTGTAGGGGTTTTCTAGAGAGGACCTCGCCAAAGGAAGTGAATAAAATAAATTCACCTGGTGCCAAAAAAGCTAGACTTCAATACAGATTCAATTGAAAATCTCATTTCTTGAGAGAACATGTGATAAAGACTTGTCTTCTCTCACTGAGAGTTTCACCAAGTAAAAGGTAAAGAAAGTGATTAGGGAAATTGGTACAAGTGACCCAAGCACTTGCATACTGGTTGCTGAAAAAACTCTGAACAAGTACTGAAAAGAATCAGTGTAACTTCCCAGGAAATTACTGACAGTATCAGGTTTTAAATTGGCAAAGCACAAGAAGAAAGGCCATATACTTACACATTACAGTGATGCTGACTGTCAGGATAATGTCAGAGGTACTAAAGTCTAAAATGAACTGTGATGTATGAGAACTGTTAAGGTTAACAAAAAGTTTTAAATATGTAAGGGGATTTCCAGGAGAGCAGACTATGCGATGTATATTCTTTGGTAAAAGGCTATTAATGAGCCAAGCTTGAAGACTGCTGGTTAAGGAGGGATATAGTCTGATTGTTATTTGATAGAAAAGGGATCAAGACCTGGAACCCCTTCTACCTGATGTTTAAAATTGTTGAAATTTATTGAGATAACCTGCAGTACTCACAACCTTGAGCGTGTGTCCTATGAGGGCAAATGCTCCATAAGATAAAGTTAGCATTACCGTAGGAAGAAATGGAGCAAATGGACTGATCGCTATACCAGGTCAGGTGGGTGAGTTAGAGTGATGATCTTGAATCTGTCAGACCACAGAATTCATGAGGAAGAGTGAACACACACTGTCCCTATTGACCTGGAGGTAGACTACATCAGGCTATTCAGCAAGAGTGAATCGAGCTGAGGGTAACAATGAGAACTGTGTTTTGACAGTCAAGGCTTTATAGAACCATAATGGGTAGAAATAGTATTTGTCATTGGCAGCCCTGGTATGGTTTTAGAAGGCAAGGAGAAGATGCTCTAGTAATGGTCACATGGAAGCAAAAGGAAGTGTTACTTCTATGAGCCAGATTTCACACAAAACATTTTTGGGTTTGGCGACCCTACCAGAATCATGGCTCATGCCGTCAAGAAGTGATCATAATTCTTCCAACTTCAAGGGGTTAGGTATGAGCTCTAGTTTGAGTAGAATAAAATTAAGTCTGACTCTTTGAATATACATAAGCATGGGGAGATTTCATCAGGTAAGGAGAGTAGAGGCTCAACTTCCTATCAATTTAGGTATATGTCATCTGGAGTAGTCCTTCTCAAACTGTGATGGAGGCCCATTCCCCATAATAATGAAGATGAAAGAGGAAAACGAAAAAGCTGACTTAAAACAACATTTGCAAAACTAAGATCATGGCATCCAGTCCTATCACTTCATGGCAAATAGATGTGGGAAAAGTGGAAACAGCAGCAGATTTTATTTTCTTGGGCTCCAGAATCACAGAGGATGGTGACTGCACCAAGAATCTGAAAGACACTGGTCCTTTTTTGTGTGTGTGTGAGGTTTTTATTTGAGGGGGGGGGGCACTTCTATTGATCTTTCATTTATGTTTCTTTGTTCTTTGGCCTGTGTGGGCCTCCCATCACAGTGGCCTCTCTTGTTACAGAGCACTGGCTCTGGGCGCATGCGCTCCACAGCTCCACTCGGTAGTTGGACACATTGGTCCAGCCTCTTTGTGGCCCGTGGGATCTTTCCAGGTCAGGGATCGAACTGGCACCTCTTGCACTGCAAGGCAGTGTCCTTACCCATTGGACCACCAGGAAAGTCCAACATTGGTCCTTTGAAAAAAAGCTATGACAAACCGAGACAGTGTATTAAAAAGTAGAGACATCACTTTTCCAGCAAAGGTCTGTAGTCCATATAGTCAAAGTTATGGTTTTTTCTAGTAGTCATGTATGGATAAAGAAGGCTGAGAGCCAAAGAATTGGTACTTTTAAATTGTGGTGCTTGAGAAGGCTCTTGAGAGTCACTTGGAAAACAAGGAAATCAAACCAATCAATCCTAAAGGAAATCAGCCCTGAATACTTATTGGAAGGACAGATGCAATCCAATACTTTGGCCACCTGATACGAAGAGTCAACACATTGCAAAAGACCCTGATTCTGGGAAAGACTGAGGGCATAAGGAGAATGAGGTGACAGAGAATGAGATGGTTGAATAGCATCACTGGCTCAGTAGAAACGAGTTTGAGTAAACTCCAGGAGATAGTGAAGGACAGGAAAGCTAGGTATGCTACAGTTCATGGGGTTGCAAAGAGACATGTGTTAGCAACTGAACAGCAATAACAACCCCCTTCATGGAAAGACAGCTTTATAAAATGATAATAATGCATTACGTAAAAAAGTACAAATTATGATTTAAAGCCCTATTTTAAATTATTAGACTCAACAAACATAACATTATAATTCAATAAATATAACAAACATACCCTAAGGGAATAATAATTACAAATTACACATGTTGTTCATTGAAAGTACAAGTATGTATAGAGGTGATTAATACACTTGAAAAATGAACTGGAGCCCTGAACAATATCTCAGTACCTCTCACCCTTGGAACATAAAGTAGGTATTGAAAATGGCAATGCCTAAATAGCACTGTGGAGTAAATGGATGAGACCGCTTAGGCCACTGGGGCTCCTCCTGGTCACCCAGGGTCTAAAACATACCTTGAAGCCTGGGGACAATGAGGCTCAACTCATGTGATCACATAAAGCATATTGTAAAAGGAAGCTTCTCTTGCTCTCTTTCTGTGTGTGTGTGTGTGTGTGTGTGTGTGTGTGTGTGTTTGCGTACATGCATATTATGAGAAAGAGAAACTAATCACAATCCTTACTTACTAATATTCTCACTCTCTGGGATCAACTAATTGTAGATGGCATTGGAAACCTTGAAACATATCTTGTTTTACACAAGTGACTAGAAACCTGGGTTAACTTGCAGGTATGCCAAACTCTCATGAAGAACCTGTACTGTGATAACAGATGGCATGGCCACATACTGCCCAGCTGGGAGCCTGATTTTTAATGCTGAAATCCTCTCCCTATATTAAAATGCACTATTCTTAATATATGACCCTTCATGATAAAAAGAGTTAACACTAAATTTTATTTATGCAAGATTTTTATTTAACATTTAATTTAATGAGCAGTATCAAATTTTATGGTTACTGTTTTTCAATTTTTAGGACTCAGAGGACATTGGGAATGTGCTGACTTGACATAAGGAGCACATAGCAGCAAATGGTGTGATCAGGTGGGGAACCCTGGCTCACCATCATGCCAAGGCAAAGGTCGTGTCAGGCAATAAGAAATCACAGTCTTCCTTTATCCCTTTCCCTGAAGCCATCTAGATGATGCCTATCCATATGACAGAAGAATCACAGTTTTAAAATGCTTGGAATGGGGAGTAATAAAGCAAGTTTATAGATGCTGTCTGTAAGTAGAGCGATGGGAAGCACTAGTGAATGTACTCTGTGGCCAGAAGATCTGGGATTTTTGGAGTCCTGGCTTCACCACTTGTTGTTTAGTTACTAAGCTATGTCTGACTCTTTAGGAACCTGATGAACTGTAGCCCAACAGGCTCCCCTGTCTACAGGATTTCCTAGGCAATAGTACTGGAGTGGGTTGCCATTTCCTTCTCCAAAGGATCTTCCCGACCCAGGGATTGAACCCGTGCCTCATGTGTTGGCAGGTAGGTTGTTAACCAGTGAGTCACCAGGGAAGCCTGGTCTAAACTAATATAGACCTAAATAATATGTGCAGAAAATCTTTCTTCTATCATGTTAAGTACTTATATACTATTTGAGGAAACAGAATCCATCAGAGGTTATTCAGTGATTGACTGCCTGCTGTTATTGATGACAAAGAAGATAATTGGCCCCAATGACTTAGGGTCCTCACCAAGGGCTCACGCCCTTAGTCTTTCTGGAATAGCAGTGTCTGGTATTTGTCAAGCACTGGCTGTGTACCATGTAAAGAGCTATGCACTAACACAAATTACTGACTTTCTTAATCCTTATAACCACTGTGTGTTCAGTTCAGTTAAGTCACTCAGTCATGTCTGACTCTTTGGACTGTGGTACACCAAGCTTCCCTGTCCTTCACCATGTCCCGGATCTTGCTCAAACTCATGTCCATTGATTCAGTGATGCCATCTAACCATGTCATCCTCTGTCATCCCCTTCTCCTTCTGCCTTCTAGTTTTCCAACATCAGGGTCTTTCCAAATGAGCCATCACGTTGCATTAGGTAGCCAAAGTATTGGAGCTTCAGCTTTAACATCAATCCCTCCAATGACTATTTAGGGTTGGAAATCAATCCTTTAGGACTGACTGGTTTGATCTCTTTGCAGTCCAACAACTGTGTGAGGTAGGAACAATTTCTTTTTTAAAGAGAGGGAATAATAATAGAGATTTAAGTCATTTGCCCATGGTCAGAAAGTTATTGAATTGCAGAGCTAGTATTTTAATCTGTCTTATTCTGAGTGCTTATACTAGTCTCTATCACCTCTTGATGACTTCTTTAACATTTTCTTAACATGTACTAGAAGTGACACCATGAGTGTCCAGTGGCTTTCACTGAGTTACCCTTCCCTTATCATCTGATCATTCACCTGAAAAAAATTGAAGTAAACTGAGATTCAAAGAAAAAAGCTGAAGGATCAAGTTTTCATTTTCCTGAGGAATGTGTCCAAAGAACTCACGTTCACATTGGGAATGTCACAGAACTTCAGTTTCCTTAACTATAAACTGGGAATAATACCTATCTTGTAGGATTATTAAATAGAATGATTCATGTCAAGTGCCTAAAATCATGCCTAGAATATAAGTGTGTGCATGCTGTCACTTCAGTCCTGTTCCCCTGGTCCATGGCCCACCAGGCTCCTCAGTAGCCATTATTATTGAGAATTAGTGGAGTGAGAGGAGGTGGAGACCAGAGCTTGGGGAAGGAGAAAAACACTGAAGGAATACATAGGTAGTTTAAAGACATGTATGCATATGCCATGCAAGTTTTTACTCAGTCCTACAGCTACATGAATTCTTTCCTGCTACTCTCCTTGCTGAAAGCTATGTCCTTTAAAGCATATGGGTAAGTATCATATTGTGTGTGAAAAGCAAAGAGGCACTAGTCTAAAAATACGTAACCTGGATTCTATTCCTGGCCTAGCTACAGACTCCCGTTAACTTATTAATATGTGTATGTCTCAATTTCTTATACACATGTATATGTATTTATAGAATTAACTCCTTCTCTTCCATTTACAGGGATTTTGAAGTGATGACTGAACATCCACAAAAATCTGAAGTTCTCTTGATGGAACCAATATGCACACATAAGGCTTATGCTGTTAGTTCCTACATGCTTATTACAAATTGCTTTGTTGAAAGAAAAAGGGCTCTATCTATGTGCTTATAAAGAGAAAACTGTTCATTTAATTAGAAGTTACTTTTTTATGAATTTTTGAGGTCTACATAAAAAGTTTCTAATATTTAACTTTTACAGAATTAAAAATGCTTACACACTGAAGAAAGAAACTTAGCAAGCATGCCCTTCACCAAGGCAACCTCACAGCAAAGCAGATATGATGTGGATGACCATTCTCTATGGGCATAATTTCAGTTGACTGTTCAATTTATTAGCTACAGGTAAACAATCTGCGATTTGGGAATTGGAAATATGGAATGTATGCTTTTAAAGTTATTTATCCATCAGATACTTTGGCTTTACTTTTCCAAATTTCTCTACAAACATCTTATAATCGGGGTATGGTAATAACCTTTGGAAATCTAAGTATGTATTTAATATGCATTTGCATGCTAGGACTTCGACCTCTATTTTGATTCAGTTTGGTCTGCTATGGGATCTATAAAACCATTTACAAGTGATTATAAAGTGTGTCTGTCACTAAAGCTGTAAGGCAACTTTCACACAACTTTGTAATCCAAGGGAAGCGTTAGATTTTCCCTAGCATTGGCAGCCACCTCTGTAGAGAAAACATACTATTGGTTTCCTAGAAATTTTGTTTTTCAATCTTATGTGTGTTTGGCTGGAATGACAAATAAGGACACGTGAGAGAATGAATAGAACGTCTTGATCTGTGAGGGTCCAGCACCAAGTTCACCTGTCTGCCAACTAAAGTGGCTTTGGGGTTCTCCTGTCTCACATTTGGTTATTCCTTATGAGCTTTCCCCAAAGAAGTGAATCATGGATCCTGGAGAAGCACTAGCATTTAGGATTCTGTTTGAGATTGACGGTATTCCATGATAAATCAGTGTTGTATAGCAAATATATTTTTTATTATGTCTGGATGTTTTCTTGGACTTTGACATATTCCTATTTGCTTTGATTATACCACTCCTTAAAATTCGTATGGGGCTTCCCTGGTGGCTCAGTGGTAAAGAATCTGCCTATCAATGCAGGAGAAGTGGGTTTGATCCCTGGGTCAGGAAGATCCCTGGGGAAGGAACTGGCAAACCACTCCAGTGTTCTTGCCTGGAGAACCTCACAGACAGAGGAGTCTGATGGGCTACAGACTCCACGGGGTTCAAAGAGTTGGACACAAGAACTAAGCAACAACAAGAAGAATATACTAAAAACAGTATAATATCCACTCCAGAGAATTGTTGCTGCATACAATATGGTAACAAATGAGCAAAGTACTCTGTAATCTGAAAAGTGATGTGGTTGACCATTCTCTATGGGCATAATTTCAGTTGACTGTTCAATTTATTAGCTACAGGTAAACAATCTGCGATTTGGGAATTGGAAATATGGAATGTATGCTTTTAAAGTTATTTATCCATCAGATACTTTGGCTTTACTTTTCCAAATTTCTCTACAAACATCTTATAATCGGGGTATGGTAATAACCTTTGGAAATCTAAGTATGTATTTAATATGCATTTGCATGCTAGGACTTCGACCTCTATTTTGATTCAGTTTGGTCTGCTATGGGATCTATAAAACCATTTACAAGTGATTATAAAGTGTGTCTGTCACTAAAGCTGTAAGGCAACTTTCACACAACTTTGTAATCCAAGGAAGCGTTAGATTTTCCCTAGCATTGGCAGCCACCTCTGTAGAAAAACATACTATTGGTTTCCTAGAAATTTTGTTTTTCAATCTTATGTGTGTTTGGCTGGAATGACAAATAAGGACACGTGAGAGAATGAATAGAACGTCTTGATCTGTGAGGGTCCAGCACCAAGTTCACCTGTCTGCCAACTAAAGTGGCTTTGGGGTTCTCCTGTCTCACATTTGGTTATTCCTTATGAGCTTTCCCCAAAGAAGTGAATCATGGATCCTGGAGAAGCACTAGCATTTAGGATTCTGTTTGAGATTGACGGTATTCCATGATAAATCAGTGTTGTATAGCAAATATATTTTTTATTATGTCTGGATGTTTTCTTGGACTTTGACATATTCCTATTTGCTTTGATTATACCACTCCTTAAAATTCGTATGGGGTTTCCCCTGGTGGCTCAGTGGTAAAGAATCTGCCTATCAATGCAGGAGAAGTGGGTTTGATCCCTGGGTCAGGAAGATCCCTGGGGAAGGAACTGGCAAACCACTCCAGTGTTCTTGCCTGGAGAACCTCACAGACAGAGGAGTCTGATGGGCTACAGACTCCACGGGGTTCAAAGAGTTGGACACAAGAACTAAGCAACAACAAGAAGAATATACTAAAAACAGTATAATATCCACTCCAGAGAATTGTTGCTGCATACAATATGGTAACAAATGAGCAAAGTACTCTGTAATCTGAAAAGTGATATATAAGTATTGAATCTAACTAAAAACACCTTCCTGAATTTAATGACCCATAGGAAGCTGAACCTTGAAGGACATTTTATTATTTGTCTCTGTATTTATTTAAAGGACATTTTATTACTTTTATGTATATTTACTTAAACTCCACCTTTGGCAAAATGTTAAGGCAATTTTCTTTGAGAAAAAAGATCACCATCCTTAGAGGAAATGTTTTCAAGTAATCATAAAAACAGTCCTTAAGAATAATTACCGAAGTCCTGACTGTATGGTGATTGCAATACATGCCAGCAATGCAGAAATTTAAACAGTACAAAGACTGGTTCCTACTTTACTCTGCCCCCACATTCCAGAGGCAATAACTGTTAACCCTGTTGATGTGTATTATTTATTCCAGAATTTTATGTAAACGCTCTCTTTCTCTTTCTGTCTCTCTCCTTCCCTCCCTCCCTCTCAACAGTTTTTTTTTTTCCTTTAAGAAAAAATGATCTCTTTCCACATATTAAAAATGTGCTCAACACATTTTTAAGGCCCCTCTAAGTTCGAGGCCTGAAGCTCCAGTAAGGCTGCGCTTGGGTTGATTTTCTGATTCTGAAAGTATCAAGAATGAAAAGTTGTCCGTACCCAGTTTTTCTAAGTGTCAGGGAAATACACACCTGTTTTCATTTCTTTGCATCTCTCTGTCTCCCCAGGGGATAAAGCTTTTACTCAGGGGATTTCTGGTGGGGGGGGGAAAGGGTCGGCAACACAGTCTCACTCTAAGTGATTATTATCACACCAGTAAGTTTCCACTGTGGCTGCTGGGTGCAGGCTGTGAACACATTTGAAGTCAGCAGGGGACCGTTAGAAACCTCCCCTTTGCTGAGAGGAGCTGTAGAAACCTCTGCTTCACTGAAGCATGCCTGCAGCCTGCGGTCAGTCGCTTCTTTTTTCATGCAGTGCTGTTTTAAACTGTCTTCTATCCCACAGAGCAAAAACATACCCAACAAAAAACAGTACAAACAATCCCCATGAGTGTTTTTGAATTTTCCTCTGCTAATCTCATTGTTAATGGTATGAGGTCTTGCCAGGAGTCATTTGTGGTTAAGGCTACAAAATAACATAACAGTCACACACTTAAAAACAACATCCAGCATCAAATCAAAGGCTACCTGATGCAAACCTTAGACTAATTGCTTTTTTACTTGCCTTACAGAAAAAAAAAAAAAAAAAAAAGGCTTCCTTACAGGTCACTGAATGCTCTACGAGGAGGCATACTTAGTAAACCGTAGAATAGTACAGGAGGGCTTGGACGTTATACTTAATAATGACATGATTTCATAAATGGCATATTGTGAAGGTCTGCACAGTAAATTATCAGCAAAAGAGTATCTTGTTGAAAATAAAATGATCACCAGTAGTTAGTGCAAAGTGATTCAGATCCACATTCCCTTATCTATGTTTGTCCTTCACTGGCAGTGAATTTACCAGCACTTAAATTCCTATTTGGTACAAATTGAAATGATGTTGTCCTTGGTTGAAAGCATTGATTTTTTCCCCCCAAATGAAATTTAGGCAGAGTTACCATTTATAGTAGGAATTTCAGGAGGAAATCAACAGTCTGAAAAAAGCGTCTCCCACCACCATTAAGCCTAAATCACCTAGGACTAATTAATCTATTAAAAATGCTTTGAAGTTTGTGTTGTATGCAACACATGGTATTGAGAAGTCTGCGTGGATACAGATATCATTCCCTTTCTGAAAGAGTTCAAAAACAAATGGTGGAGACATTAAATCTCACCCACCAAATGCCTACTAAAACAACAGTAGATCCTGGTTAGAAGTTTCACCTAGCAGGCTCTTGGTTTTATTTTATATGTATTTTTCTTGTTAATAAATCATAATATTATCATAAATCCTGAAATAACTACTGATATTGAGTGGGAAGAACAAGAGTGGGTGCAGGCTGTGAACACATTTGAAGTCAGCAGGGGACCGTTAGAAACCTCCCCTTTGCTGAGAGGAGCTGTAGAAACCTCTGCTTCACTGAAGCATGCCTGCAGCCTGCGGTCAGTCGCTTCTTTTTTCATGCAGTGCTGTTTTAAACTGTCTTCTATCCCACAGAGCAAAAACATACCCAACAAAAAACAGTACAAACAATCCCCATGAGTGTTTTTGAATTTTCCTCTGCTAATCTCATTGTTAATGGTATGAGGTCTTGCCAGGAGTCATTTGTGGTTAAGGCTACAAAATAACATAACAGTCACCCCTTAAAAACAACATCCAGCATCAAATCAAAGGCTACCTGATGCAAACCTTAGACTAATTGCTTTTTTACTTGCCTTACAGAAAAAAAAAAAAAAAAAAAGGCTTCCTTACAGGTCACTGAATGCTCTACGAGGAGGCATACTTAGTAAACCGTAGAATAGTACAGGAGGGCTTGGACGTTATACTTAATAATGACATGATTTCATAAATGGCATATTGTGAAGGTCTGCACAGTAAATTATCAGCAAAAGAGTATCTTGTTGAAAATAAAATGATCACCAGTAGTTAGTGCAAAGTGATTCAGATCCACATTCCCTTATCTATGTTTGTCCTTCACTGGCAGTGAATTTACCAGCACTTAAATTCCTATTTGGTACAAATTGAAATGATGTTGTCCTTGGTTGAAAGCATTGATTTTTCCCACCAAATGAAATTTAGGCAGAGTTACCATTTATAGTAGGAATTTCAGGAGGAAATCAACAGTCTGAAAAAAGCGTCTCCCACCACCATTAAGCCTAAATCACCTAGGACTAATTAATCTATTAAAAATGCTTTGAAGTTTGTGTTGTATGCAACACATGGTATTGAGAAGTCTGCGTGGATACAGATATCATTCCCTTTCTGAAAGAGTTCAAAAACAAATGGTGGAGACATTAAATCTCACCCACCAAATGCCTACTAAAACAACAGTAGATCCTGGTTAGAAGTTTCACCTAGCAGGCTCTTGGTTTTATTTTTATATGTATTTTTCTTGTTAATAAATCATAATATTATCATAAATCCTGAAATAACTACTGATATTGAGTGGGGAAGAACAAGAGTAGTGACAATTTTACCATTTTCACTGGCTCAATGGACACCAGAACCAAGTAAAGAAGCCATTAGTTCAAAAACAAAACTATATAAAAACGTGTATATTTTACACATATTAGTCATTGATGCTGACATTTGATTAAATTTACCTTTGGTATTTGTACTTAAAAGCACTGACTCCAGGGCTTCCCTGGTGGTCCAGTGGGTAAGGACACCGCCTTGCAGGGCAAGGGTCGCCGGTTCGATCCCTGGCCTGGGAAGATCCCACGTGCCACGGAGCGGCTGGACTGATGTGTCCAATTACCTAGCCGGAGTTCCGGGCACATGCGCCCAGAGCTGGTGCTCTGCAACAACGGAGGCCACCGCGATGGGAGGCCCACAGGGGCCAAAGAACAAAGATGGATGAAAATGGATAAATGAAAGACCTATTGAAGTGGCCAAAAAAGAAAAAAAAAGCACTGACTCTATTATTTGGAGGACCTAGGTTAATGATGAGTGTTTAGAATTTCATGATCACTGTCATGTGATTTGGGCTCACGCATTTGGCCCTCTGGAACAGAAACAATTATTTTTATCTCATTACTTTGCTTTAAAAATAGTGTGAGCTCAGCCTTCTGAGACTGGTATAAAGGGAGGGCTTGATGAACTCTGACAATCTTAGAAGATGTCATGAATAATATAGTACTGGTGTTTTTCACATGTGAGGCCCCACAACTCTTGGGGATCCTATGAGTCAGAAAGTAGTAACTGGGGAGACAGAAGGTCTCCATATGAGTTGGCTGCTGCTTATCATTTTCCAACTTATTGCATTTACACCCCATTTAGGAGAAATTCCTTCAAGAGACGTTCAGTTAACTGATAGAGCTGCTTAATTTTCTGTGCTGTTAAGAAATTGTATTGTTTGTTGTGTTTCCCATGGATATTTAATTGGGAAATATTTCACTGGAAATTGGGGGAGACAATCATATGATTAACTTTCAGAATGAACTGAAAAATCTCTTGAATGGAAAATTTTTTTACACAAGTATTACATTGTAAATTTTCTAACGTATTCTTTTAGAATATATATGGCTTGCAGGCCAATAGATAGTATATCTGTCTCTCTCTTTTTTTTTTTTTTTTAACAAATTTTTAGTTGTTTTAAGATATTCCAATTTCCTATTGTTTGGATTTTCCCCTAGCTTAACTTTTTTTTTTTTTTCAATTAATGTTTTCATTTGATCTAGCAATTACTGCTAAATAATTTTAAAGTGTAGTAACATTCTTTTAATATTTGAATTCTATTCAATAAATGTAGGTCATTTTCAGTATCACTATTTGAATCTTTGTCCAGTAAATTTTTAGGGTATAAATATTCACTTGTTTAATTTAAGTAGAGAGTAGGATTCAGCCATTGTGTCTCAGATCTGCAAGTTTTTAACCTCTTTACATTTGTTTGAACCACTCTGATCTGTAGATTTCTGAAGTGTGAGAATCTAAACTCATGTTTATTTTATGCTCACGATCTATCAAAATGTATGGATAATACATGAACCCTTAAAAATACAACAGAATGAAGAAAAACCAGAAATACCAAACCAGAAAAACCAAAGTCATTATTTTGCACAGTTAATTGCTAAAGTAATTACAAATAATTCGTGATGTTTTGCTGGCTCAAGCTATTATGAATATGGTTGTATATTTCTGTTTCAAATCACTTACGTTTACAGTTTTTCACTTTATCTTTGAGATGGAATTAAGTACATTTATCACAAAATGAGTGATATGAGAAATAGTGCTTCACACAGCATTTTTGAGATACCCAAAGAAAAGGCTCTTTGCCGCAGCTTGTCAGCCGGGTGCATGGAGAATAGTGGGTGCAGCTAGATGATAAGAAATACACGCATATACATACAGAGAGAAAGAATAGGAACAGGGGGCTCAAGACCTCTTGGGTCAAGGCACCAAACACACTCACACAGTGTGCTTTTATTGAAAACTTAAGCATCCAGGTGTTTGCAGGAAGTGATATTAACACAGGCTGGTAGTCAGTCACCTCCCTGATCAATAATTACCCTCCTGATTCTCAAGTTGCTTACGTTATTCTCCTTATGGAAAGGGCGCACTACACCTGGGGGGCAATTAGACCAGCAAGAAGTGACGGAGTCTGTCCTGTGTGCTCACGTTAGTCTGTTCTCACGTGCTAATCAGTCTGACCCCAGCTAATGAGCCCACGTGAATCAAATCAGCTTGCTTTTGTCTTAATCATTTCATTTCCAAGATAGTTTTCTCCTGGCTCAGCCAAAGCTGCAAAAACCTTCACTGGTTTTGTTTCTCCCAGAGCTCTCTCCCCCGGGAAAGGTCTGATTCTGATTTATTCTCATTCGGTTTAGTCCACTTCCCTCATGGCTCACTGACCCACAAGAGAACGAATTTCCTGAAATGGTAATTTTGCCTTTCAAGAAACACTTTGTGTCAAATCATTCATTATTCTGAGACAAGATTTGGTCTTACTTGTATAAGTAGAGAGTAGGATTCAGCCATGTGACGCAAGTTTTTAACCTCTTTACATTTGTTTGAACCACTCTGATCTGTAGATTTCTGAAGTGTGAGAATCTAAACTCATGTTTATTTTATGCTCACGATCTATCAAAATGTATGGATAATACATGAACCCTTAAAAATACAACAGAATGAAGAAAAACCAGAAATACCAAACCAGAAAAACCAAAGTCATTATTTTGCACAGTTAATTGCTAAAGTAATTACAAATAATTCGTGATGTTTTGCTGGCTCAAGCTATTATGAATATGGTTGTATATTTCTGTTTCAAATCACTTACGTTTACAGTTTTTCACTTTATCTTTGAGATGGAATTAAGTACATTTATCACAAAATGAGTGATATGAGAAATAGTGCTTCACACAGCATTTTTGAGATACCCAAAGAAAAGGCTCTTTGCCGCAGCTTGTCAGCCGGGTGCATGGAGAATAGTGGGTGCAGCTAGATGATAAGAAATACACGCATATACATACAGAGAGAAAGAATAGGAACAGGGGGCTCAAGACCTCTTGGGTCAAGGCACCAAACACACTCACACAGTGTGCTTTTATTGAAAACTTAAGCATCCAGGTGTTTGCAGGAAGTGATATTAACACAGGCTGGTAGTCAGTCACCTCCCTGATCAATAATTACCCTCCTGATTCTCAAGTTGCTTACGTTATTCTCCTTATGGAAAGGGCGCACTACACCTGGGGGGCAATTAGACCAGCAAGAAGTGACGGAGTCTGTCCTGTGTGCTCACGTTAGTCTGTTCTCACGTGCTAATCAGTCTGACCCCAGCTAATGAGCCCACGTGAATCAAATCAGCTTGCTTTTGTCTTAATCATTTCATTTCCAAGATAGTTTTCTCCTGGCTCAGCCAAAGCTGCAAAAACCTTCACTGGTTTTGTTTCTCCCAGAGCTCTCTCCCCCGGGAAAGGTCTGATTCTGATTTATTCTCATTCGGTTTAGTCCACTTCCCTCATGGCTCACTGACCCACAAGAGAACGAATTTCCTGAAATGGTAATTTTGCCTTTCAAGAAACACTTTGTGTCAAATCATTCATTATTCTGAGACAAGATTTGGTCTTACTTATTCTTTTGTTTCCAGTTCTAGTGAATGAACTGAACTTCTTGATATTACTAAGGGCAATTCTAAATAACAAACCACAACATTGGTAGAGCAAATGGGTGTTTTCTTTTTCAAATAAGCAGGTTACTTTTAGAATCTATATTCTTACTGGAGGGAGAAATGTTAACTTGAGGAAATAGTAGAAAATGTCCTTTTTTTGTGGGTCATCAAATGGACTTTTTTTCACAGATTTTCCAATTCTTTCTTCATTAGATTTAGTGAGGTCCGAGAGAATGAGTTGGACACATTTGGTGATAGTTTTGAGGGTCCCGATGCTCCCCTCAGGTGTGCCTGTCTGAGAAACAGATCAGTAAGTACACATATGCTTTTTGTTTCTTTAATTAATCTAATCTTACTAGTGGAGAGACCTTTAAATGCACCATGATTCCTTTCGTATTCTGACTAGTACACTCTCATATGTTAATATTTTATTTTTAATGGAGGAAATAGTGCCTCACTTAAATCTGTGATATGAGAGGCTCTGATACAATTAAAATGAGCCTAATAGCTGTAGAGATGTTTCTGTGCCTCTTTGATGAGGAAGTAATCTAGTTTGATGGATGTCTTTATTTCTATCTTAATCACAGCATTTAAGATTAGCAATACACGTGTTTCACTTCAGTTAATTACTGCATGCACAAACACAGGGCTTTACTGCAATTAATTGCTTTGAATTTCTATGTATGACAGACCACAGAAAGTGTCTGTTACAGATAAATCTACTGAGTATTGGAGAAACTTTGCCTAAGAGTCAGGTCTAGATTTTCTGCCATCATAGTGAAAAATCTGAAAATATAAACATGTAGAATATACAACAATAAATCAGATCACTAGATGACCTAATATCCTCTCTTTAGCTACAGTCATTACCTGAGGGTTCAAAGAATACTGAAAAATTATTAGATTAATTGTGTTACGGTTATAGGAAAAAAGGAAAAGACATATGTTCTTACTCATGCATTGATCCACCATAAATTTTAAACATAAATTTTACCAGTGACTCTTCTTTTGTGCTGAGAAACCTGAAAAAGTTTATAGATATAAGACAAGATTATTTTCTCATTTTCATTATATGTGCCCTGCTGAAAATACATCCTGATTGCTGGGTGAATAAACAGCTTTTTTATAGGCAGTAACTAGAAATAATCCCCTCACTGGCTCTGGGTCATGAGAAAAACTTCAAAATTGAGAAATAATAATAATAGTAATGGGATGTGAACTATAAAGAAACAGACTAAATAGGGAACAAGTAAAAGCAGGTTATATTTCAGGTTCACCTATCAAAGATCAAAACTGGCAGTTGGTTAAGTATACCCTGGAGAAATCAGCTCACTATCGTGGATGATGGAGTTTACAAGAAAGACACCTTAAGAAGCATGACACCAACAGTAGCATCATCAGGTGAAAACCAAAATTCATTAGAAAGATCAACTGCTGCGGAAAGAAGAAATGTGATGGAAAAGGCAAAAGAAAATATGTGTAAAATTAGGCTAATAAATCTGTTAAAAATTCCCCAAAGATGATGATGGAGAAAAATAACCTATGGCTGGAAGATTGCAAGTTCACAGAACAACTTGAAGTTATGCAGATATGGGTGTCTTTAACCAGCTTGACATTTTTCCATGGGCAGTATTGCAGATAAAAGGATGTATCTTTATTTCTATCTTAATCACAGCATTTAAGATTAGCAATACACGTGTTTCACTTCAGTTAATTACTGCATGCACAAACACAGGGCTTTACTGCAATTAATTGCTTTGAATTTCTATGTATGACAGACCACAGAAAGTGTCTGTTACAGATAAATCTACTGAGTATTGGAGAAACTTTGCCTAAGAGTCAGGTCTAGATTTTCTGCCATCATAGTGAAAAATCTGAAAATATAAACATGTAGAATATACAACAATAAATCAGATCACTAGATGACCTAATATCCTCTCTTTAGCTACAGTCATTACCTGAGGGTTCAAAGAATACTGAAAAATTATTAGATTAATTGTGTTACGGTTATAGGAAAAAAGGAAAAGACATATGTTCTTACTCATGCATTGATCCACCATAAATTTTAAACATAAATTTTACCAGTGACTCTTCTTTTGTGCTGAGAAACCTGAAAAAGTTTATAGATATAAGACAAGATTATTTTCTCATTTTCATTATATGTGCCCTGCTGAAAATACATCCTGATTGCTGGGTGAATAAACAGCTTTTTTATAGGCAGTAACTAGAAATAATCCCCTCACTGGCTCTGGGTCATGAGAAAAACTTCAAAATTGAGAAATAATAATAATAGTAATGGGATGTGAACTATAAAGAAACAGACTAAATAGGGAACAAGTAAAAGCAGGTTATATTTCAGGTTCACCTATCAAAGATCAAAACTGGCAGTTGGTTAAGTATACCCTGGAGAGAAATCAGCTCACTATCGTGGATGATGGAGTTTACAAGAAAGACACCTTAAGAAGCATGACACCAACAGTAGCATCATCAGGTGAAAACCAAAATTCATTAGAAAGATCAACTGCTGCGGAAAGAAGAAATGTGATGGAAAAGGCAAAAGAAAATATGTGTAAAATTAGGCTAATAAATCTGTTAAAAATTCCCCAAAGATGATGATGGAGAAAAAATAACCTATGGCTGGAAGATTGCAAGTTCACAGAACAACTTGAAGTTATGCAGATATGGGTGTCTTTAACCAGCTTGACATTTTTCCATGGGCAGTATTGCAGATAAAAGGATGTATCTTTATTTTAAGGTTGATTTTTATTTTTAGGAGAAGGGAGAACTCTCATGAGCTGGCAGGAACCCACTAAGGGTGCTACACAAACATTAGTATGATTTTATTCCTCTTTAAGCTCTGAGCATTTTCATGAGAGCTAAAGGTGCAATGGTGAGTATATAGAAATAATTCTAACCCTTACAACACTCCTCAATGGAACTTAATGTCTACACTTTGATACAGGATGGGTCCTGATTCCGTGTGTATCACGGGGCACATTTATTTAGATAACAGAGTAACAGTCATAGGAATTTTAAGTTTGGAAAAACATCCTTAAGGAATTGCCTTCCTCGTTTCACTTTACTCCTTTGACAATTATGCATTTACAAATACCTAAAAAGAAAGCAAAGCCAAAGAAAACAATAAGAGAGAAGCCTCCTTAGCTTTCAAAAATGATAAGAAAAGAAACCCTATGGACAATAAACAGGGAAAACATCAATTTGTTTTAGGAGTTAAGACTGCAATATAACACAAGTTCAAGAGACCTTTCTGAAAAAAAAAAAAAACCCACCCACCCACACACACACAAAACTGAATGGAGGAAAAATACTTCATGGATTGCTAGTGTGTCCTTGAGAAAGAATATTCTGGTTAAAAGAACAGTTGGTTTCTGACTTCTGTCAGAAAATCTGAATTCCAACATAGTTGTTAGATGAAACTCTACAATCCAAACCTCCTCTTCTTGAAAATGGAATTTGGCTTTGGGAAAGTGACTTCATTACTCATCTGTTAGTTATTCTTTGAACAAAAGCAGTTTTGTTGCTCAACCTAGGATGTGAACAGATAAATGCCTAACACCCTTTGCACTGAGGCTTGGGATGCTGCCAAAACCATCTCACAAGTTTAACAGTCTAAGTGCCACAATATTAAAGGGTCTGAATGTTGGAGTCATTCATATTCTGTGTCCATGAGTGCAAATTATACAAATAATTACTTCTCCTGAGATAACCTAATTTCAAACTTTTCTATGGTTACCCAACTGGAAAGTTGCATTTTTCTGAAACCAAGATGTTTTAAGACCTATTGACACAGGTTCAATTAGACACAATTGACATTATAAAAATGGTAATGGTCCCAGAATATTCTGGAATGAGACAAAATGTAATGGCTCACTTTTTTACCCCTGAATTTAAATGAACCGTCTAATAATAAAAAGAGAGGCAGATTGGTTTTAGGGCACATTGGTTGATAAATGAAAGAAACAGTTATAAACACCAAGTCTTCATGAAGGTGCAAAATCAAGGTAGATTCCCTTACTGTGTGTTTAGAAACTAGAGACATATGTGAAGGCTTTTTTAAAATATCAGAACAATGTTAGTATCTAAGGACTTAACATTTGTTTTCAAAATAAATTTATATTTTAAAATGAAGTAAAAAAGGCAAAAATGATCATTTAGTTGTTGGTTCAATTTTCATAAGATGATGTTAATACTTAACTTTTAAAACCACTGAGCTTGAAAAATAAGTGAATATTCAGAACTAAATCTCTCCTTTGAGGGAACATTATTTAATATGTCCGTCCTTGCTTATTCTTTTTGGACATTTCTACTTTCAAACAGGGTTATTTTTGTAAATCTCTTGTTCATATATACTGCATATAATATGCAGCTATGCTTCAGAACACCATAAAATATTTATAATTAGAGGAATATTTGTTAGTTGAAAATCAGTAGATATTTAAAGGTGATATATTTATCAATTTATATTTATGCATATACATGTTCATATATATCCACATTAATTATATATAGAAAAGCTGTTATCAACCCAAGGACATTAGAAATAGCATGCATTTTTTTACTTGAATCTGTTACCACATTATTTTAGTCCGAAGTACCTTTTACTGTGTATCTGAAAAATTGTAGATGTTGAATAAATATTTATTGAATGCTCAGAATTATTTTTTACACATTTAATGTACAGGATTCAGGAGTGATCTCACTTATTTTCAAGAAATCACAGATTAATTTTTAAAAATATGTTGTCTTTATTTTAAAATGAGAGTACCAATGCAACTTAATTGATCTATAATTGAAAAAATATTTTAGATTTGAAAAAAATTGAAAGATGACCCATACTCTCTGATTTAAAAAGTAATGGTCCCAGAATATTCTGGAATGAGACAAAATGTAATGGCTCACTTTTTTACACCTGAATTTAAATGAACCGTCTAATAATAAAAAGAGAGGCAGATTGGTTTTAGGGCACATTGGTTGATAAATGAAAGAAACAGTTATAAACACCAAGTCTTCATGAAGGTGCAAAATCAAGGTAGATTCCCTTACTGTGTGTTTAGAAACTAGAGACATATGTGAAGGCTTTTTTAAAATATCAGAACAATGTTAGTATCTAAGGACTTAACATTTGTTTTCAAAATAAATTTATATTTTAAAATGAAGTAAAAAAGGCAAAAATGATCATTTAGTTGTTGGTTCAATTTTCATAAGATGATGTTAATACTTAACTTTTAAAACCACTGAGCTTGAAAAATAAGTGAATATTCAGAACTAAATCTCTCCTTTGAGGGAACATTATTTAATATGTCCGTCCTTGCTTATTCTTTTTGGACATTTCTACTTTCAAACAGGGTTATTTTTGTAAATCTCTTGTTCATATATACTGCATATAATATGCAGCTATGCTTCAGAACACCATAAAATATTTATAATTAGAGGAATATTTGTTAGTTGAAAATCAGTAGATATTTAAAGGTGATATATTTATCAATTTATATTTATGCATATACATGTTCATATATATCCACATTAATTATATATAGAAAAGCTGTTATCAACCCAAGGACATTAGAAATAGCATGCATTTTTTTACTTGAATCTGTTACCACATTATTTTAGTCCGAAGTACCTTTTACTGTGTATCTGAAAAATTGTAGATGTTGAATAAATATTTATTGAATGCTCAGAATTATTTTTTACACATTTAATGTACAGGATTCAGGAGTGATCTCACTTATTTTCAAGAAATCACAGATTAATTTTTAAAAATATGTTGTCTTTATTTTAAAATGAGAGTACCAATGCAACTTAATTGATCTATAATTGAAAAAATATTTTAGATTTGAAAAAAATTGAAAGATGACCCATACTCTCTGATTTAAAAAGTAATGGCAATTGACTGTACACTATTTGGATATTTTCAAAAAAGAAGAAAAAGAGAACTTATTGAATTGCCATTGTCACTAGTTTACCTTATTTGTTTAAAATCTCTCCGCAATTAGTAATGATAATTTTCCTGGGATAACTTAGGTCAAGGGTAAGAAGTTCAAATGCCTCTGGGGCCAGCAGGTAATTACCTTCTGGAGTTGCGAGGTTGCTTTGAGAGTTGCGGTGAGACACTGACATACTCTGCTTAAATGTTTTTAAATTCAGTTGATTCTATGTGTAAAACAGAAAACTAACGAGAACCTACTGTATGGTACAGGGAACTCTACTCAGTGCTCTGTGGTGACCTAACTGGGAAGGAAATCCAAAAAAGAAGGGGCATATGTATACATATGGCTGACCCACGTTGCTGTACTTCAGAAACTAACACAACGTTGTAAAGCAACTCTACTCAAACGAAAAGGAGAAAACTGGAAGAAAGGTATTTAAATTTAGTCTTCAATTTTTTTGAAATACTGTACTCATCAAACAGAATCATTTGCCTCCCTAATGTTTTTAAGCACAGGGACTAAATTAAAATAAATACACAGCAGTGGTTTTTCAGTGGCCTCTTTGGAAAGGCAGCACCAGAATGACTTTAGTTTGTTAACGCAAATTTTAGTCCATGATTAGACATTCTAACGCTGTAAACTTAGGTAACCATATTCTAATGCACAAGCAATGTATAGTTCAAGATATTTACTGTTAAAATATGCAAACAAATGATCAGAAGAAAATCAGATACACACTTGAAAAATAATCAAGTCATCAGAAATGATAGAGTGAGTCAAGAAGGCTTGCTGAAATGAGAGGTCAGAGACGTGACGCGGTCCTGGTGTATAAATACCAGCTTGTCACACACATTTCTGTCAATTATTGGTTGTAACATGTACAGTATGAATAAGACTAAAGGAATAATTGATCTATAATTGAAAAAATATTTTAGATTTGAAAAAAATTGAAAGATGACCCATACTCTCTGATTTAAAAAGTAATGGCAATTGACTGTACACTATTTGGATATTTTCAAAAAAGAAGAAAAAGAGAACTTATTGAATTGCCATTGTCACTAGTTTACCTTATTTGTTTAAAATCTCTCCGCAATTAGTAATGATAATTTTCCTGGGATAACTTAGGTCAAGGGTAAGAAGTTCAAATGCCTCTGGGGCCAGCAGGTAATTACCTTCTGGAGTTGCGAGGTTGCTTTGAGAGTTGCGGTGAGACACTGACATACTCTGCTTAAATGTTTTTAAATTCAGTTGATTCTATGTGTAAAACAGAAAACTAACGAGAACCTACTGTATGGTACAGGGAACTCTACTCAGTGCTCTGTGGTGACCTAACTGGGAAGGAAATCCAAAAAAGAAGGGGCATATGTATACATATGGCTGACCCACGTTGCTGTACTTCAGAAACTAACACAACGTTGTAAAGCAACTCTACTCAAACGAAAAGGAGAAAACTGGAAGAAAGGTATTTAAATTTAGTCTTCAATTTTTTTGAAATACTGTACTCATCAAACAGAATCATTTGCCTCCCTAATGTTTTTAAGCACAGGGACTAAATTAAAATAAATACACAGCAGTGGTTTTTCAGTGGCCTCTTTGGAAAGGCAGCACCAGAATGACTTTAGTTTGTTAACGCAAATTTTAGTCCATGATTAGACATTCTAACGCTGTAAACTTAGGTAACCATATTCTAATGCACAAGCAATGTATAGTTCAAGATATTTACTGTTAAAATATGCAAACAAATGATCAGAAGAAAATCAGATACACACTTGAAAAATAATCAAGTCATCAGAAATGATAGAGTGAGTCAAGAAGGCTTGCTGAAATGAGAGGTCAGAGACGTGACGCGGTCCTGGTGTATAAATACCAGCTTGTCACACACATTTCTGTCAATTATTGGTTGTATTTGAGCTTTTGCTTTTGTAAAATATGGATACAGTATGCAATAGAGACTAAGGAAAGGAAATAATTTGAGCTTGTAGATTAATACAAATAAATCTTCAATGGTTAGTGCTGAAGTTTTGTTCTGTTCTTCAAGTCAATGTATTCTTAGTTATTTAAATGAAAGCTTCCTGGAGGAGATGATGTTTATGAACATCTGCATTTTTACCTAGAAGCAGAAGTTGAATAAACTATGTGAAAATAAACGTTTGACCATGATTTCAGGATAAATATCAGCAGGCAATGGTCTAAACTATAATTTTTTTCTTGATCTTCTGCTTGTTGTGGTAATTATATTCTATAAAGAAAGTATTCTATTCAAGTAATACAATGCATTCATCTCCCTCACTTCTTTTTTTTTTTTTTCACCTGCTCAGTCTATCTTGCTGCAATAGTGTCTTCAGTTTGTCCCCCTCAGAATGCCAACCCATGACTAGTCTTTATGTTTTAGATGAGTGTTATTTCAGTCCCTGTGTTGTTCTGCTGGGCTTGTTCCTGGATCACATCTGGGCCCCCTGCAAAACTGAGTGGCACTGGCTATGTGATGAAGAGGGGCTTGGCAGCTGGTGGAACCCATGCAGATGGAGCAGTCTTAGAATCCAGAGGGCTTAGGCAGAAGCATTAGCCAGAGGTCTAGGCATCTAGGAGTCAAAGTGAAAAACATAGTTATGAGCGTGGGGATGTTGCCTTCTCAGGAGCAAGAGCAGCAAGGGAGAAATAAGAATCCTCTACTAGGAGGGACTGAATTGCGTAATCTTAAGAGTTCATAAGTTCTTAAACGAAGAAGCTAGCTTTTAGAAGCTGGGCTTAAGGTCGAATTAAAATTTGTTTTTGAGATGACTCTTGAGAGTCTTAAAATCTTCCTGTCTAGCACCAAAAATTTGTCACAGAATCAGATAGCAGCAGTTAGAGAATCTGATTGACCTGTTCAAGATCACAAATTAACTAGTATTGGGGCCAAAATTAGATCCCAGGTTTTCGATGTTCAGACCACATCAGAAATACATACAGAAATATTTAATTGTTTCTGAAATGTTCACTGGTCACTGTTGTTTCATACCCATAAAGAGAAGAAATAACTAGGGAAAGATTACTGGAGAGAGAAAATGAAGCCATTCACAGACACATCTAGCAAAAAGAAGCCTGTCTTAGATTTTCAGAAAGCCTCAGAATTGACTGACTTTTCTGATTACTATTTACACTTCTATGGTTGATACAGATGTATTTATTATAGATCATCAGCAATCATAAGATTTTTCAGATTGGAAAGTTCCATTATAAGTGAATTACTAAATAATGCATAATTACATGTGCCTATTTTACTGATCATTTTTTCTTCCCTTCCATTCTGCGAACTTAGCATTAAAGAAATTTCTTGAAATTCTATATTATCATGGTTTGAGCTTTTCTGTCTTTTTACTGCGCTGACTATCGATTTTGAATTAAAATTTGTACAGGATAGATTCCCATGTTATCTGAAAATTCAAACATTAATTCAAAACAATTCACACTATATCCAGTCACAATTGTATAATTGTATCTATAATTTTTTCTGTTTTTGCCTTTAACGTTAGTGGTTACCATAGACCCCTCTTTTCATACATGAGGTCATTATTTCATCTCCATCTTGCAGAATGGATATAGAAGAAACCAATATTTTTTTATAGTAACTAAAACATAAAACAAATATTTCAAAATTTATCAGATGGTGGTGCTTGGAGATAAATTGCAGTATTACAGAATAGTTGCCTTAGATTTCTGAGGGTTTGGTTTGTTTTCAAGTGGAATGGATTTTTTTAACAGCAGGATCATTGAGCCTTCTGACCTTCATGGGCCCCAGACACTGATATTACAGTTTCATTTTTACTGCACAGAATCACACACAGCAGGAGACTCAACTCTGAAATGAAGGTGCCCAGAGGAAGCCGCAGGTGTGGGAATGGGAAGAAAATGGAGAGGGTTTTGATAGAAGGTGGAGAGGGCTTTGAGAGAATTTCTACCACCGAGAGTACTGATTTAGACAGTCTAGAGTAACAGGAGATTTTTTTCATTCATTAGATTTTTTCGTATCAACTATGGGAGAAAGAAAAAGCAAAAAATGAATGGGATATCCAGAGACTGGGAAGTTTTTTTGAAAGAGCTGGACGGACAATGAGAAAATATCAGGTGAACATATCTAGAACCAGTTGAAATCTGTAGTCTTGCTACTGAAAACAAGATTCCAGATCTAGCCGTCTGAGAGCCCTTTGAGAACTCATTCTCATGCAGACTCTTAAATTAGGATCTATACTTTAACCGTATCCCCAGGTAGAGAGTAGGCACATTCACGTCTGGGATTTAAGTCTGGAGAGTCTGTTTTGAACATTAAAGTGAATATAGATATGCCTTCAAACATTCTTGGAATTATTTAGAAAATTTCCTTTAAAGTTTGAATGTTACATTTGAAAGCTATGGGAAAATGTTAGAGATCTTAGACATTTTGTTTTTTACTTCTTGTTGATACTCAGGTTTCTTCATATGAAATATTTAATTATCAAAGTCTCTGTGAAGTATGCTTGGTCAAAAGCATCCCATGAGGTGTTTTATTATATTAAATATTCTATTTTCAAAAAATTTTTAGCTTCTTTTTATTGTTTTTTTAATTAATTTATTTTTCATCCATTTTTCATTCTTTGGCCTGTGTGGGCCTCCCATTGCAGTGGCCTGTGTCGTTGCAGAGCACAAGGATCTTCCCAGAGCAGGGATGGAACTGGTGCCCCTTGCACTGCAAGGCAAACTCTTTACCCACTGGACCACCAGGGAAGCCCCTAAATATTCTATTTTTCAATGGATTGAAATCAACTATGAACTTACTTTTCAATTTATAACTGCATTGCTTTTGTTTAGTCATTATGTTGTGTCTTGGCTATGTGTTACATCACGACAGCAGCCCATCAGGCTGCTCTGATCCATGGGATTTCCCTGACGAGAATACTGAAGCTGGTTGCCATTTCCCACTTGAAGGGATCTTCCTGATCTAGGGAACAAAAGCCCATGTCTCTTGCATGGATAGGTGGATTCTTTACCACTGAGTCATCAGGGAAGCCCTTACAATAAAATACCTTCCCTAGTTTTTGTTGTTGTCAGATGGTACATTTTTCTTTTACAACATTATTTTTAATAAATGTGTGAATATAAAGCATTGATATGGCTTTACAAGTGCTACACTGTCTCCATTATGCTGACTAGATTATAGTACCCCAAACCTTATTTTATTTTGTTTAACCTTAAATTGTTTGTTGCTTAGCCCAATTACTCATTAGTCTTGGCTGAAGATATATCTTAGTGTTCATAAAATTCAAATCCACCACCCCAAACAATGTTTAGTCAAAGGAATAAATATCCTAAAATGGGCTACCCATATAAAAAGCAGTTTCCAAACATGAATTCCAAAAAATATTTTTGGCAAGAGTATTATCAGTGGGGAGAACATCCGTTTCCCCAGGTGTCTGCTTTCAAGGAGTGTCCATTCAGACTTATACACACCTCTCACAGATTTGCTGAAATACCCATTTCATTGCTTTGAAAATATAGCAAATGCTGAACCAAGGAGGGGAAAAAGCTAAAATTCAAATTGTACCATTTTTTTCTTAATTATAGATGAAAACTTAAGTCACAGAAACAGGCAAAATCAGTTCACTATAAAAAGGATAGAAGGTTCTAGGTCAAGTTGGCTATTGGAAATAAAGCCACAGTAATGTTTCATCAAATGTTAGGATCCAGTGTCAAGGGTTTTCATTATACACAGGGTATGAAGTAGTTTATAAATCACCACATCTGCTGACATTCAGTTGCATTCAGACTTATTAATATGAACTGTAGAGTGTTTTTAAGTATCTACTGGCAGTAAAACCAACCCTTTTTTTTTTATTATTTAAAAAGCTTGGTCTTCACTCAAAGCCCACAAGCTCATATAATATCTTTAAACATCCAAGGTATAAATGCTGATTATTTTTAAATGTTTCAGACCACGGGCTAATTACTTAAGATCCTTAAAAAGAAACACCTGTCCATATGCCCAAGGTCTGATTGAAACAGGATAGCAGGCCTTGCACAAATCAAGTAGGGATTTTCCCAAGAAAATGTAGTCCTTCTACACCTCTTTCTCTATTATCTCTATTTTTTTTGGCACAATAGTATATTTTTATGAGTGAATCTCATACCTTTGTAAAACAGTCTCAAAGTCTCCAGAAGAGGAAACACCTGTCCCAGTTCTTGTAAATCCTTAATAACAGTCCCCTTTGCCAAGCAACTAGTAGCGAAAATTAAGACTCAACATTTTACCTTTGTCACACTTCCAGGTAATGTGGACTCATCTTTCTGTTTGTATTTTCTCTTCCAACTGAAGAATCCTTATGTATGCTTTTTAGATCAGAGCATTGACACATTGGTTGTATTTGAGTCATTTATAAAACTATTGATTCCTAGACCTGTACCCAGAGATTCTGACTTCAAGTTCTGTGGGGTGCTCAGTGGTGGTACATTACTATAATAATACCACTATTACCACTACCGTAATTCATATGACATGGGATGACTGACTCTCTACAAACCTCTCACAGATTTGCTGAAATACCCATTTCATTGCTTTGAAAATATAGCAAATGCTGAACCAAGGAGGGGAAAAAGCTAAAATTCAAATTGTACCATTTTTTTCTTAATTATAGATGAAAACTTAAGTCACAGAAACAGGCAAAATCAGTTCACTATAAAAAGGATAGAAGGTTCTAGGTCAAGTTGGCTATTGGAAATAAAGCCACAGTAATGTTTCATCAAATGTTAGGATCCAGTGTCAAGGGTTTTCATTATACACAGGGTATGAAGTAGTTTATAAATCACCACATCTGCTGACATTCAGTTGCATTCAGACTTATTAATATGAACTGTAGAGTGTTTTTAAGTATCTACTGGCAGTAAAACCAACCCTTTTTTTTTTATTATTTAAAAAGCTTGGTCTTCACTCAAAGCCCACAAGCTCATATAATATCTTTAAACATCCAAGGTATAAATGCTGATTATTTTTAAATGTTTCAGACCACGGGCTAATTACTTAAGATCCTTAAAAAGAAACACCTGTCCATATGCCCAAGGTCTGATTGAAACAGGATAGCAGGCCTTGCACAAATCAAGTAGGGATTTTCCCAAGAAAATGTAGTCCTTCTACACCTCTTTCTCTATTATCTCTATTTTTTTTGGCACAATAGTATATTTTTATGAGTGAATCTCATACCTTTGTAAAACAGTCTCAAAGTCTCCAGAAGAGGAAACACCTGTCCCAGTTCTTGTAAATCCTTAATAACAGTCCCCTTTGCCAAGCAACTAGTAGCGAAAATTAAGACTCAACATTTTACCTTTGTCACACTTCCAGGTAATGTGGACTCATCTTTCTGTTTGTATTTTCTCTTCCAACTGAAGAATCCTTATGTATGCTTTTTAGATCAGAGCATTGACACATTGGTTGTATTTGAGTCATTTATAAAACTATTGATTCCTAGACCTGTACCCAGAGATTCTGACTTCAAGTTCTGTGGGGTGCTCAGTGGTGGTACATTACTATAATAATACCACTATTACCACTACCTCTGTTAATTCTATTATGCAGTCTGGATTGGGAATGACTGTTATCTCCTGGCTATGAGGAACTGAAGCCTCTGTGAAATTTTGCAAGTAGTACAAGAGACAAGAGGTATTCTTGTAAGATATCCTTCAGGCTACCACAAATTTTATGGCATTTATATAAACTACATGATCTTTTGGGATTTGTGCATATGCATCTTATAGTATATATAACAAATGAAATTATGCCCAATATTTAGAAAGAAATAATGTTTTATTTAAATTGGATTTAAAATCATTTGCTCAGAGCAAAGCACTTCAAACTTTTTAAAGCATTCTCTCACGTTAGGCGTCTTGATGAGAAAAAATTTTTCAAGACCACAAGGGGATGCTAATGAACTGTGAATGTGATGGTGTAACTCAAAAGCAGGAATCGTAGGTGCAGATTGAAATAATTGTTATCAGCAGATTTTTCTTTTTATGAAAATAAATGATATGATTTATAGGAATGGTAAAATTAACTGGTTCCTATGCTCTATACGTAATTTCTCCATGTCCACAATATAGGAAAGGGTTCTCTTTCTTCAGAAAATATTTTCCTGTACAGATATTAGTTAAGGTTTCTAATTTAAATGCTTGGATATTTGTTATAGATTTGCTAAACATATTTTAAAAGGACATACTGAAATATTTCCTCTAATTTAAAAAATATTTCTACTGTCTTAATTTGTTCTCTATGAAAATATTATAGGGCTTCCTTGTTGATTCAGACTGTAAAGAATCTGCCTACAATGCAGGAAGCCTAGGTTTGATCCTTGAGTCAGGAAGATTTCCAGAAGAGGAAATGACCACCCACTTGAATACCCACTCAAGTATTCTTTCCAGAAAAAATCCCATGGACAGAAGAACCTGACAGGCCTTGGGATCCTAATTCCATGAAAATAATCTACTTTTATCAAATTAAAAGTAACATTTATTTCTTATGACTACCAATGAGCAGACTTAATTCTTTGTTTCCTAATTTATCAAACTCAGAATTGGAATTTACTTAAAATTGACTAACGTTAAAATAATTTTTTAGAATTTGAGGAGAATTTTCAAGAATTTGAGGAGCTAATCATTTAACTTAAAAAAAACTTAGAAAAAAAAAGAATTGGACATGACTGAGCATCTGAGCGCATGCACACAGAACAGTCATCGAAGGTAAGTTACGCTTATGTTTATAGTGGATAGAAACTGACTGGATAGCAAACAAAAACTGGAGGGCATTCTAATTTCTACCGCAGTTCAGGAGAGATACCCATGACCACAGAAGATAATACAAAGGGGCAAAAATATGAACAGAAAAATGAGACAGAAAAGAAATTAAGCCAGCACACGGATTCAAGTTGACTTCTCTGATCGGTGAGCCAAGGGAGTCTTGACAGAACCCATAGAGAATGAATTTTAGTCTCTGTACTTCGCATTTGGCAGAGCACAGTCTATGAGTCACGAGTCGGATACGACTGAGCAACTAAGCCACACTCCACATTCCTAAGTAGTTCTTTGGCTCGAGGTTAGACAAATCAGAGGGAAAATGGTAAAATAGAGTTTGGGTGCTCCTGAGCAAGGTAAAACCTAGTTTGAATTCGTGCAAATAGATGGAGAGCGTTTTAGTTCCTAGAATAACCAGGGAAAACCCATCTTTAGGTAGGAAAAGCAGGGCTTTCTGCTGCATATCAGCCATACCTCTGCACAGTAACCCCTGCCGTGTGTCTCTATATTTTCTATTTCATAATCAGAAACTTTCTGAATTTTAATCAGAATGACTTTGTATGATGTTTATTCTGGCTTATTATGACAAAGAGTACTGGGATAAGTTAGGAGCATAGCTGTGTTCTTTAATAGGAAAAACAAGATTGTGGCAAAGTCAAACTGACACCAGCAAGGTGTCAGTGTAACACAAGGATGTCCCCATCCTTCATCAGAACTCAATAAATATCTCGGAAGTAGCCTTCATTAAAAACAATATGACAGTGTTCTTGGCTCCAAATTTTAAAAATAAGCTTAAAGATGATCAACTAATTTTCTTACTAATTGCCTAGTTTGAAGATTGATAATATCAATAGGCTTAGCATGGTTCGTGACTACAAGGCACATTTTATATTTTTTAAAAATGTAAAAAGTATAACATTTGTTGGGGCTTCCCTGGTAGTCCAGTGGATAAGGACAGCACCTTGCAGTGCAAGGGGCGCCGGTTCAACCCCTGGCCTGGGAAGATCCCATGCACCTTGGAGCAGCTGGACAGATGCGTCCAACTACCGCGTGGGAGCTCTGGAGCATGTGCGCCCAGAGCCTGTGCTCTGAAGCCAGAGAGGGCACTGCGATGGGAGGCCCACAAAGGCCAAAGAACAAAGGTGCAAAAATATGAACAGAAAAATGAGACAGAAAAGAAATTAAGCCAGCACACGGATTCAAGTTGACTTCTCTGATCGGTGAGCCAAGGAGTCTGGACAGAACCCGTAGGGAATGAATTTTAGTCTCTGTACTTCGCATTTGGCAGAGCACAGTCTATGAGTCACGAGTCGGATACGACTGAGCAACTAAGCCACACTCCACATTCCTAAGTAGTTCTTTGGCTCGAGGTTAGACAAATCAGAGGGAAAATGGTAAAATAGAGTTTGGGTGCTCCTGAGCAAGGTAAAACCTAGTTTGAATTCGTGCAAATAGATGGAGAGCGTTTTAGTTCCTAGAATAACCAGGGAAAACCCATCTTTAGGTAGGAAAAGCAGGGCTTTCTGCTGCATATCAGCCATACCTCTGCACAGTAACCCCTGCCGTGTGTCTCTATATTTTCTATTTCATAATCAGAAACTTTCTGAATTTTAATCAGAATGACTTTGTATGATGTTTATTCTGGCTTATTATGACAAAGAGTACTGGGATAAGTTAGGAGCATAGCTGTGTTCTTTAATAGGAAAAACAAGATTGTGGCAAAGTCAAACTGACACCAGCAAGGTGTCAGTGTAACACAAGGATGTCCCCATCCTTCATCAGAACTCAATAAATATCTCGGAAGTAGCCTTCATTAAAAACAATATGACAGTGTTCTTGGCTCCAAATTTTAAAAATAAGCTTAAAGATGATCAACTAATTTTCTTACTAATTGCCTAGTTTGAAGATTGATAATATCAATAGGCTTAGCATGGTTCGTGACTACAAGGCACATTTTATATTTTTTAAAAATGTAAAAAGTATAACATTTGTTGGGGCTTCCCTGGTAGTCCAGTGGATAAGGACAGCACCTTGCAGTGCAAGGGGCGCCGGTTCAACCCCTGGCCTGGGAAGATCCCATGCACCTTGGAGCAGCTGGACAGATGCGTCCAACTACCGCGTGGGAGCTCTGGAGCATGTGCGCCCAGAGCCTGTGCTCTGAAGCCAGAGAGGGCACTGCGATGGGAGGCCCACAAAGGCCAAAGAACAAAGGTAGATGAAAACAAAAGAAATGAAAGACCAATAGGAGTGGCCAAAAAAAAAAAAAAAAAACCCACAAAAATGTATTTGTTGACTAAAGCCTGTTACTTCCTTCTGTGTGTGTGTGTGTTTGTGTGTGTGAGCATGTGCTCAGTAGCTCAGTCATGTCAGACTCTTTGCAACCCCATGGACTCTGTTCTCCCAGGTTACTCTATCCATGGAATTTTCAAGGCAAGAACACTGGAGTGGGCTGCCGTTACCCACTCCATGGGATTTTGTCAACCCAGGGATCAAAACTGTGTCTCTTGTGTCTCCTTCATTGGCAAGCAGACTACCACTGTGCCATTATTTTCTTCTAAGCCTGGTACATTCTGGCCAGTGTCTCAAGTTTCTCAGCCCTGTGTGATTTATATAACAAATGCAATTAGTCTATATACCTCTTAATTAAAATTTCCATGTAAGGGGTCTATTTATTCAGGAACTTCAAACTTTACCTCTTCTATAGGATAGTTAATATATAAAGTACATTACAGGATTCTCAATTATCATTAAGAACTCATTATTGGCAATGTTGAGCAGCAATACAGTCAAGTTATAAACATGTCTATGTGCTTCTTTTTACTGCCTCTCTTTGAGCAGTTGTCTGCAAAAACACATTTTCCAAATTTAACCAGGAAATTTTCATTGCTAATTAGATTTAGAAAATAGTCTAGAAACTAATAGAATAAATAAATCTAAAAAAGGGACCATTCTTCCAAAATTATCCTTGAAATCTTTACTGCTACCATGTAGGTCTATTTTCAGTTTAATTTCTTTAAGGTTTGTAAAACAGTGATTAAAATAATATAAAGTGTACGCTAACATAACTGGTGAAAACAAGCTTATAATGGACATCTGACCTATTTGAAAAAAGTGACTTCGTATTTTTGTCTATTTTAGAGAACTTACACTTAGCACACCATTGAAGGATCTTTGAATTGTATTTGTTGGGAAAGTCTACTGGTCACTTTTAAAGAAGTGATACCACGCCTTGCCAGTAGATGGGGCCATTGTCATTTTCTAACAATGTGCTGCTTCAGAGCGGAGCCTCATTGCCACCCATGGTTTCCTTTAAGAGGTGAGGACTCCCATCTGAACAGCAAGCTTGAAACTTGTTAATTTGAAATAGCATAAAACTTCCATTCTTTTGCCACTCTTTGTTTTAAAAGAACAAAATGTATCTCATTTCTTTGCTGTTAATTGCTCCATTGTGGCAACCTAAAGCTCTTTTACTTGTTAATGATTTTCTTTTAAATGGTTACAGGGCTTTTGCTGGCAAACAGTACAAACCCTTGCAGAAAGGAAGCTTAAGAAAAAACTTCTATCTCCTCCTGATAAAGAAAGCAGTATTCTTTATTCATCGGTGATATTTGGTATTCCTTTTCAATAGCATTACATGTGTAACATGGTAGTTATCATAAAGGTTAGAGCCAGCTGGACAATTATTTGTGTTTACATTTGCTTACAAATTGCTGAAATTACCTCCCACCAGCTCTCTTGTAAATCCCAAATCCATTTCCTGCTACTAATTATCCTAAAACAAGTAACAGTAATAACAACAAAACTTAGTTCACTGCTTTTTGCTATCATGTTTTGCTATTGTCCTGTTTAATTCTGCGTCAGCCATTAGTGACTAATGGATTGGCAGCTTGAAAAGGCAGATATTATTGACAGGCACAAATGGATTCTTAAGTATTTCTCTAAAACTCCTTGCTAATGCTTCATTCATAGGAACAGTTAAGCATGTCAATCCTTTCTTGCAATTCTTTGGTTTTGCTGCAATCAAAAAGATAGGGTTTTCCATCCTATGATTTTCATTTTCTGTCATCATGGAGATGTAGTTTGCCTTTCTAAGATTTTCATGGTTGATTGATGATGTGAACTAATGCATTGACAAAAGAATACTTTGGAGACAACGCCAGGGAGATTATCTGGTTTTGTTTTACTCGCCATTATACTTTGCTCTATCTCAGAAAATTGACAGATGACTATTATATTTGCGCCTGTGTTTATGTATATAATTTTCTTCAGCATACTTGGGATGTCTTTCAGCTGTGACATTTACTTTATACCAAGTAATTTGGGTATAAAAGGGCATGGGAAGTGATACCACGCCTTGTCATTTTCTAACAATGTGCTGCTTCAGAGCGGAGCCTCATTGCCACCCATGGTTTCCTTTAAGAGGTGAGGACTCCCATCTGAACAGCAAGCTTGAAACTTGTTAATTTGAAATAGCATAAAACTTCCATTCTTTTGCCACTCTTTGTTTTAAAAGAACAAAATGTATCTCATTTCTTTGCTGTTAATTGCTCCATTGTGGCAACCTAAAGCTCTTTTACTTGTTAATGATTTTCTTTTAAATGGTTACAGGGCTTTTGCTGGCAAACAGTACAAACCCTTGCAGAAAGGAAGCTTAAGAAAAAACTTCTATCTCCTCCTGATAAAGAAAGCAGTATTCTTTATTCATCGGTGATATTTGGTATTCCTTCTCAATAGCATTACATGTGTAACATGGTAGTTATCATAAAGGTTAGAGCCAGCTGGACAATTATTTGTGTTTACATTTGCTTACAAATTGCTGAAATTACCTCCCACCAGCTCTCTTGTAAATCCCAAATCCATTTCCTGCTACTAATTATCCTAAAACAAGTAACAGTAATAACAACAAAACTTAGTTCACTGCTTTTTGCTATCATGTTTTGCTATTGTCCTGTTTAATTCTGCGTCAGCCATTAGTGACTAATGGATTGGCAGCTTGAAAAGGCAGATATTATTGACAGGCACAAATGGATTCTTAAGTATTTCTCTAAAACTCCTTGCTAATGCTTCATTCATAGGAACAGTTAAGCATGTCAATCCTTTCTTGCAATTCTTTGGTTTTGCTGCAATCAAAAAGATAGGGTTTTCCATCCTATGATTTTCATTTTCTGTCATCATGGAGATGTAGTTTGCCTTTCTAAGATTTTCATGGTTGATTGATGATGTGAACTAATGCATTGACAAAAGAATACTTTGGAGACAACGCCAGGGAGATTATCTGGTTTTGTTTTACTCGCCATTATACTTTGCTCTATCTCAGAAAATTGACAGATGACTATTATATTTGCGCCTGTGTTTATGTATATAATTTTCTTCAGCATACTTGGGATGTCTTTCAGCTGTGACATTTACTTTATACCAAGTAATTTGGGTATAAAAAGGGCATCATTTGATTCTGTGATTCATTATATCTCAGGTACTGCTAGAGCTAAGAAAAATACTATTCAATAATCACATACTCAATGAGAAAAGGTATAAACAAAGGTGAAATGTATTTTCTAGGAATATTCAAAGAGATCAGACACTGCATTTTATTTAGATGCCTTGTATTATACAACTATACTATCTGGTGGCACCAAGTGGTAAAGGATCCGCCTGCCAATACAGGAGACACAAGAGACCTGGAAACGAGAATGGCAACTCACTCCAGTATTCTTGCCTGGGAAATTTTATGGATGCAGGATCCCACAGTCCATAGCGTCGCAAAGAATCAGACATGACTGAGCACGCACTCAGGGATCCTACAACTGATCCTATGCACTCAGGGTATGGCTGAATCAGGACGAAAAAATCTTGCTATTCTCAATATTTAGGATTGATATTAGATGCCAAATAGCCAGAAGCTTGTGTTGAATGCTGCAGCCTTTTAAATAAGTGGAGCTGTTTGAGACAAAATTGTCTCTAATTTCTATTTCTGTTAGGTTCAGTTCAATCAGGCTCAAGGTTTTGACTTCATTGTTTTCATCAGAATCTACGTAAGACTTAGCTTTTTCCCTGTAGATGTGTCAAGTGCTGAATATGCTAACAGAAGATGCTGAGCACTAAACTGCAAGTAAACTAGGAAGTCCTCATGTGCTCCGTGGAGTCAAGGCCAGTTCTTATTTCTCTCTGTGCCTTACAACTAGTATGATGCCTTAGATAGGCTAGTGTGTTTCAGAGCAAATATTTATGAACGCTTTCAACAGCACAGCTGGCTATCTGATAAGCCGGGTATGTGGCTGATCCTGTTTCTGAGGCCAGTTTTCTTGCTGTTCACACTGTTCCCTGAACCCAGGGTAGGCAAGGTGAAAGCTAAGAGGCTGGAAGGAGACCATGGGAACTGCAAACACATTTATTCTCTCCTGGCTGACTCAGCAGCGGTAGCACAGCCTCTCTCCTGGCTTATACAGCAGCCCCAGCAGTAGCCATAACACAACCATAATGTAGCCATAACATACTCTCACATAACATAACCATGATGCCTCCCCAGTGCAGTCCCACCAGGGCTTTTCAGGTGAAGCTTATATATGCTTTCAAAACAGCTTTCCAGGTTTGTCATAGTTTTCCCTCCAAGGAGCAAGTGCCTTTTCATTTCCTGGAGGTAGTCCCCATATGTAGTGATTTCGGAACCCAAGAAAATGAAATCTGTCACTGAAGAATGTCCTACAGACTGACTTCTAGAGACACACTTCAAACCTTTTTCTTCTTCCACTTCACACATTCTTTTAGTTCTTGATGCCATAGGACATATTTTGATGGATGTACAGCCTCTGGCTTTTCACACTGCCATCATCATGCTGGCTCAGTCAGCAATGGGGCACAGCACACACAGTACACCAGGAAATAGCAGTAATGTAATTATACATAGAATTGTCTGCTGATCCCATGAACACAGCCCACTTTGGCCAAGCTAAATATATTCTCTACTTGCTTTGCCCTCTGAAAAGATCCCTATAATGCCCTGGCTACTATAATATACCCTTATATAAAAGGGAAATATGCCAGGGAGGACATTGGAGTGGAAAGAGATGGACAACTACTTTGACAGTAAAGACATCTTATTCTTGCAAATTTTACAAAAGCTTACTTAAGTGTAAATACATCCTCTGGTCTCTTCCAGAACCTCAGAAATGACACACAAATAAATAGAACTGAAGCATTAACTTCGTTAGTTTAAAGCAAACATATTTTAACCACAGCTCCTGCCATAGGGGAAGACAGTGAGGGAGATGGAGGTAGAGAGAAGACAGAGGCAGGAGATTTCTCTTGAGTCACAGGAAAAATGTAGAGGATAAAGGATTGGTTCATGTTTTTTTTTTTTTCTACCAGATAATGGTGCTAAGTACTCAGTATAGGTTAGGCTTATACCCTGCAATTTAGATACCAACTCTTCGTTTTACAGAAACTGAGATATAGAGAAATTAAGTAATTTGCCTGTGATATTCCTAACTTTTTGCCTTTAATATTGTCAACTAAAAAAAGATAACTTGAGAGTTCTGTGTTAAGTTTTATTTGTGGCACAATTAGGACTGCAGCCTGGGAGGCAGCATCTCAGCTCTGAGAGACTGTTCCAAAGAGACAGGGGGAAAAGTCAATATAAGGATTTGGGTGTGGGGGAGTTCAAATGCTATTAAAAGAAGGATTTTCAAAGGGTTTTGTTTTACAAATGGTTTGGGTCAGTCAGGAGAATGTGACATCTTCATGAAGGAATTTAATGCATTTCTAGATGTGAGGAGATGCAAGGATTGAGATAATAAAATCTGTTCCTAAAAGCCATTTACCTATCTCAAGACCCACAGGAGTCTGTCCACCACTCTCCCCGCCCCGGCCTCCCACCACTGAGAGCCTTGCCCCACCCTGATTTTCTCCAGGGGGTGTTAAAAGTCAGCAGCTCCCTACAGCACAGTCTTCAGTCTCTGCAGAAGCAAATGGCAAATGCCCTTGTTGTTCATTTGTACTTGACAATATGAATCATTTTTATAAGAGTATGATAGTAGATTCTGGTACAATGTGGGACTATTGATGTTATTGATATTTGTAGAGAAAATGACTTCTTTTGAATTTTTTAGAATTAAATTTTAGCTTCAGAATAGTTCTTTTCTTAATATTAGATTGTATCTCAGCAATCCTCCCAGTTTTCTTATCTGTCCTTATCATTTATTTATTATTTAGGGTTAATAAATTACTGATGTTATCAAGAAAGTAAAAAAAAGTTGTGAGTTATGTTAGTAGTGTGTCTTGGTTACAGATATACAGTGAATACAATGATTTGACATCCTCATCTTTTGGGGGTGTGGACTTATGGCCAAAACTACTTCAGGACTATCTTCTATAAAATAATGAACTGTAATTATGCACTGATAATTTTGACTTGAATTATTAATTTAATGTGAATTTTAAATAATTATTTTGTAGTTTATAATTCACCCTCTATTCATTGTTTTTGTTGTTGTTTTTTTTTTTAATAATTATACTAAAAGCGTAGCTATTGGTAGTTTTAGAAATAGCAATTGAGAGGTTAGAAAAAAAGAAGGAAGATTATAGCTTGAAGAGTGATATTTATTTTGGGGTTACTTGAAAAATCAAAGGGCACTGAAGCTGTTTCATCTTGTAGATAGAATTATATAAACTCTGTAAGATTCTTACATATTCATTACAAACTGATAGATTTATTGGGTACATTTGAGTGATTTAACATAGAAACAATCTCATGTGAAATCAGTACTTCAGTATTTTCTATTTTTCTTATTTGGTCCAATGCCCAAAACGTCCTCATATTTTAATTCTAAACTGCCGATCTGTAGAAATGATATAATAAATGATGTTGGGAAGAAACTATCCATGTTAATTATATTTGAGTACTTTTCTATGCCTGCACAGAGGCTTTCTAATTTGCCAAACCATCTCTGACTAAGGCTGGTTGAAGGCCTAAATTTAAGTGTCTCTTTTAAAAGATTTGATAGGTTGAATTATTGGGTTCCAACTCCAGGCCTTGATATGGTCTCATTGTAGGGGCTTTTTTTTAAAAAATTTTTTTGGTCTTTCATTTATTTATTTTCATCCATCTTTGTTCTTTGGCCCGTGTGGGCCTCTCATCCCGGTGACCTCTCTTGTTGCAGAGCACCGGCTCTGGGTTCACGTGCAGCAGAGTGCTGGCTCGTAATTGGACACACTGGTCCAGCCGTTCCACAGCATGTGGCATCTTCCCAAGCCAGGGATTGAACTGGCCTCCCTTGCACTGCAAGGCAGACTCTTCACCCACTGGACCACCAGGGAAGCCCAGGTAGGGGCTTTCTTGGCTTGATTTTGGAATATTTTTTGAATTGGATTTTTTAATATCACTTTGGTCAGTGGGGATTTCAGTAAACGTGACACTGTTGTGTGCCAGTCTCAGTCTCTAGGTAACTAATGTGACTTTGTCCTGTCTCTCATGATTCTCATTGTGACTGCAAGATGCCCTTAGTAATAGCCATCAGGAAGCATTGAAAAAAGGGTGTGGGGTAGTTATCATTCACAAGTCTTAGAAATTACGTCCACGCTATACCCGGGGCCAAACGGGGAGGGGAAGAGAGAGGGAGAGAAAGAAGACACACTGAGAGAAAGAAGACAGAATATCCTGGGGTTCTTCTTTTATTGGGGTTGAGAGTAGGGTTTTGATGGCTCACTCTGAGAGAATTATATAAACTCTGTAAGATTCTTACATATTCATTACAAACTGATAGATTTATTGGGTACATTTGAGTGATTTAACATAGAAACAATCTCATGTGAAATCAGTACTTCAGTATTTTCTATTTTTCTTATTTGGTCCAATGCCCAAAACGTCCTCATATTTTAATTCTAAACTGCCGATCTGTAGAAATGATATAATAAATGATGTTGGGAAGAAACTATCCATGTTAATTATATTTGAGTACTTTTCTATGCCTGCACAGAGGCTTTCTAATTTGCCAAACCATCTCTGACTAAGGCTGGTTGAAGGCCTAAATTTAAGTGTCTCTTTTAAAAGATTTGATAGGTTGAATTATTGGGTTCCAACTCCAGGCCTTGATATGGTCTCATTGTAGGGGCTTTTTTTTAAAAAATTTTTTTGGTCTTTCATTTATTTATTTTCATCCATCTTTGTTCTTTGGCCCGTGTGGGCCTCTCATCCCGGTGACCTCTCTTGTTGCAGAGCACCGGCTCTGGGTTCACGTGCAGCAGAGTGCTGGCTCGTAATTGGACACACTGGTCCAGCCGTTCCACAGCATGTGGCATCTTCCCAAGCCAGGGATTGAACTGGCCTCCCTTGCACTGCAAGGCAGACTCTTCACCCACTGGACCACCAGGGAAGCCCAGGTAGGGGCTTTCTTGGCTTGATTTTGGAATATTTTTTGAATTGGATTTTTTAATATCACTTTGGTCAGTGGGGATTTCAGTAAACGTGACACTGTTGTGTGCCAGTCTCAGTCTCTAGGTAACTAATGTGACTTTGTCCTGTCTCTCATGATTCTCATTGTGACTGCAAGATGCCCTTAGTAATAGCCATCAGGAAGCATTGAAAAAAGGGTGTGGGGTAGTTATCATTCACAAGTCTTAGAAATTACGTCCACGCTATACCCGGGGCCAAACGGGGAGGGGAAGAGAGAGGGAGAGAAAGAAGACACACTGAGAGAAAGAAGACAGAATATCCTGGGGTTCTTCTTTTATTGGGGTTGAGAGTAGGGTTTTGATGGCTCACTCTGTATTGATGAATTTAAATCATAAAAGCTGAAATTTAAAGCTCTGGAAGAGAAAAATAAGTGGCTCAAATAGTTTTGGAACCCAACCAAGATCTCTAAAACAAAGGAGCCTGGGCAGAGAGGGGGATGGAGAAGTCTGGTTCTTTATCTAGTCATCTTTGAAGTGGGTGCTTCTTTGAAATGGACGCCTGGACACTGCAAGCTTCACTCAGGCACTTGCATGAAAAAATGAGACAACACAACTCTCAGAGCTTACACTACAGACTTCTGCAAAGGCCTGAAATGCACATGGGTGGTTGAATTTGCCTTCCTTTGTTCTTTCTTTTTTCAAGCAAGGACCAGGTTTTGCGGAACCTCTTGTCTAGGAGAATGGAAGACACCTGGAAAATGCCTGAATTCAAGCAAACTTTGGGGGTCAAACTTGGTCGAGCCCTATTTTTGTCAGCTGAATCCCCATTAAGTCACAAATGTATAACCAAGAAAGAACGTGTAAATGTATGTCTGCTCCAATGTTTTGGAGTGACTTTAAGGCCACGATTATGTGGCAATAGCTGACTGATAAAGGTTTCAGGATGTTTTGATCGTCTAGGAAGAGTTTGGGGTGTGTTTTGCTAATGTGACTAATGGATTAAGTGATTTTCCTGATATCAGACCAAAACTCCCTCAGTAATCCGAGGCTACCTGTGTCAACATTGCTTTCCTTTGAGGCAGGAAATTTAAATCACACTCCAAACTAATAAATATCTTTGCTTTTGCTTCAAGAGTCTCTTTGAAAGCAATTTTTCTGGGCAAACAAGCTGCTCATCTGGGCAAATAACTATCTCCTCATCACAACATGTTTGCTCACCTAAATAAATAACTCATCTATTAGGACATAAATTAGTTTATCAAGACTTCCTTTAAGAATTTCACCTCTGATCTTAATCTGTCAGAGGACTGCGTGTGTGTGTGTGTGTGTGTGATCAGTCATTCGGTCTTGTCTGACTCTTTGTGACCCCATGGACTGTAGCCTGTCAGGCTCCTCTGACCATGGAATTTTCCAGGCAAGTGGATTACCATTTCTTACTTTTTCACTTTTTACCTTTCAGAGGCAAAGCATTATATGCCTCTAAAAACCTGACCATTCAAAATAACAGATTTGAAGAGTCCTAGATAGCTGGGGTTTTATTATGCTTGACTTTTTGAAATGTTCTCTAATGTTTAATCAGTTTTACATCAGATTTCATTTTCAAGATTTTATTTATAACTTACATATTTTCCATTACTATTTTATGAACAGTTTATATTTTCTCAGTGATAAGAATAAAACTTGTCTTTTACTTATTGTTTCACCACCAGTTTTATTTCTCCTTATTTTTTTTCCCTTTTAAAACTCAATATTTCAAATATGTCAGGAGGCTCTTATATGTAATCCAATGAGCAAAGGTCAGCTCTAAATAGAAAACTGCTACATTTTTTATTTAATCTTTTTTTCTGGTGTGGAAGTAAATTCAATTGTGAGAGTTTTTTTTCTTCTAAAACCAAAACTTTCATTTCTCATAAATAAGATATTGATTGATTTGTGCTTTGTGCTTCCATTGTAATGATTCCATAGGCTTAGCAGGAAAAAGCCCAGTCTCTTTGGAGGGAGGTCACAGCATAAAGTCTAACGTTAAAGTCAGATGGCCTCTGTTACTAATCATAGCAGCTGAACTGCAGTATCTTTCATATATGGAATAACCTGGGTGTTTATACAACTTATCAGAAACTCCTAGTAATCCGAGGCTACCTGTGTCAACATTGCTTTCCTTTGAGGCAGGAAATTTAAATCACACTCCAAACTAATAAATATCTTTGCTTTTGCTTCAAGAGTCTCTTTGAAAGCAATTTTTCTGGGCAAACAAGCTGCTCATCTGGGCAAATAACTATCTCCTCATCACAACATGTTTGCTCACCTAAATAAATAACTCATCTATTAGGACATAAATTAGTTTATCAAGACTTCCTTTAAGAATTTCACCTCTGATCTTAATCTGTCAGAGGACTGCGTGTGTGTGTGTGTGTGTGTGATCAGTCATTCGGTCTTGTCTGACTCTTTGTGACCCCATGGACTGTAGCCTGTCAGGCTCCTCTGACCATGGAATTTTCCAGGCAAGTGGATTACCATTTCTTACTTTTTCACTTTTTACCTTTCAGAGGCAAAGCATTATATGCCTCTAAAAACCTGACCATTCAAAATAACAGATTTGAAGAGTCCTAGATAGCTGGGGTTTTATTATGCTTGACTTTTTGAAATGTTCTCTAATGTTTAATCAGTTTTACATCAGATTTCATTTTCAAGATTTTATTTATAACTTACATATTTTCCATTACTATTTTATGAACAGTTTATATTTTCTCAGTGATAAGAATAAAACTTGTCTTTTACTTATTGTTTCACCACCAGTTTTATTTCTCCTTATTTTTTTCCTTTCAAAACTCAATATTTCAAATATGTCAGGAGGCTCTTATATGTAATCCAATGAGCAAAGGTCAGCTCTAAATAGAAAACTGCTACATTTTTTATTTAATCTTTTTTTCTGGTGTGGAAGTAAATTCAATTGTGAGAGTTTTTTTTCTTCTAAAACCAAAACTTTCATTTCTCATAAATAAGATATTGATTGATTTGTGCTTTGTGCTTCCATTGTAATGATTCCATAGGCTTAGCAGGAAAAAGCCCAGTCTCTTTGGAGGGAGGTCACAGCATAAAGTCTAACGTTAAAGTCAGATGGCCTCTGTTACTAATCATAGCAGCTGAACTGCAGTATCTTTCATATATGGAATAACCTGGGTGTTTATACAACTTATCAGAAACTTTTAAATAGTGAGCCCTCAAACTTTTTATGCCTAACTTGGCACTGTCACAATGAATATAGAAATGGATGAAAGGATTGATAAAGCAAAAACCGAACACTCAGATGATAGATGAGTGAGGAAAGAAGTTATATTTTTAAATTTACAAATGGAAATTACCTGGTATAAAAATGATGGTTATGTCAAAAGGGAAAAATCCATCAATACTCCAAGTCATTGATATACTTCTGATATAATGCTGAATTATTTCTTGTCTTGTTTATTTCAATTAACAATGGTTTGGGCAATTGATTTATTTTTTGAATTCTCTACAATTATAAAATATTTTCTGACAGGCTGAAAATGATGGTATAAGTTCCAGTTAAGTAACTCTATAGGTATATTATTGAACTAGTTTGCGGGCAAATATATTTTAAAATAAATGAAACAACATAAATAACTTCTATAAAATTAATCACTTATTCCCATTTTTTGATCCTGTGCTCTTTTCATTATATAAATATAAATTGTCCTTTTATGTCAGATTCTGTTTGTGCTTGCATATTTAGTTGTCAAGTGGGACTGAAGTAGAAATAATTTTTTTTAGAATTTGATTATCAGAATGATAGATGATAAATTACCAGGGTCTCAGAAACTCAAGATCAGTGGCAACCTTATAATTCATATGTCTAGTTTGATGATTAGAAACACCAGATCAGGTCTTTTCAAGTGTTGTGAGTATGATGAAATTCAGATTACATAGAAGAAATCAATATATATAAATTGTGTTGATTACATTCTTGTTACATTCTTGACACCTTTCTTCTCAGAAAGACCAAGGTCTTCTCAAGACCAACAAAAACTATGTATAGAATTTCAAATAGCCTGTAATTTAAGAATGAGAAAGGCAGGAAAAGAGGGAGGGATGTCACAGCATAAAGTCTAACGTTAAAGTCAGATGGCCTCTGTTACTAATCATAGCAGCTGAACTGCAGTATCTTTCATATATGGAATAACCTGGGTGTTTATACAACTTATCAGAAACTTTTAAATAGTGAGCCCTCAAACTTTTTATGCCTAACTTGGCACTGTCACAATGAATATAGAAATGGATGAAAGGATTGATAAAGCAAAAACCGAACACTCAGATGATAGATGAGTGAGGAAAGAAGTTATATTTTTAAATTTACAAATGGAAATTACCTGGTATAAAAATGATGGTTATGTCAAAAGGGAAAAATCCATCAATACTCCAAGTCATTGATATACTTCTGATATAATGCTGAATTATTTCTTGTCTTGTTTATTTCAATTAACAATGGTTTGGGCAATTGATTTATTTTTTGAATTCTCTACAATTATAAAATATTTTCTGACAGGCTGAAAATGATGGTATAAGTTCCAGTTAAGTAACTCTATAGGTATATTATTGAACTAGTTTGCGGGCAAATATATTTTAAAATAAATGAAACAACATAAATAACTTCTATAAAATTAATCACTTATTCCCATTTTTGGATCCTGTGCTCTTTTCATTATATAAATATAAATTGTCCTTTTATGTCAGATTCTGTTTGTGCTTGCATATTTAGTTGTCAAGTGGGACTGAAGTAGAAATAATTTTTTTTAGAATTTGATTATCAGAATGATAGATGATAAATTACCAGGGTCTCAGAAACTCAAGATCAGTGGCAACCTTATAATTCATATGTCTAGTTTGATGATTAGAAACACCAGATCAGGTCTTTTCAAGTGTTGTGAGTATGATGAAATTCAGATTACATAGAAGAAATCAATATATATAAATTGTGTTGATTACATTCTTGTTACATTCTTGACACCTTTCTTCTCAGAAAGACCAAGGTCTTCTCAAGACCAACAAAAACTATGTATAGAATTTCAAATAGCCTGTAATTTAAGAATGAGAAAGGCAGGAAAAGAGGGAGGGATGAATAGAGATTAATGGGAGTCTGTAGTAAGGGAAGATAGTATCCAATAATTAGACCTGAATCAATTGGGATTTTAACTTCTTAAATTTTTTATTTGAATGTACCCTGTTTATTTATTACTTATTTGGTGTTTTATAGTATATCAAGAGGAGACAATCAATGTAGGTATACTGATGAAAAATGAGTGAGAACAGAACAAAAACTTAACAGAATTTTACTTGAAAATAGTTTGTAGGGCTTCCCTAGTGGTCCAGTGGGTAAGGACACCGCCTTGCAGTGCAAGGGGCGCCAGTTCGATCCCTGGCCTGGGAAGATCCCACATGCCGCGGAGCAGCTGGACAGATGTGTCCAATTACCGAGCCGGAGCTCTGGAGTGCATGTGCCCAGAGCCGGTGCTCTGCGACAACAGAGGCCACCGCGATGGGAGGCCCACACGGGCCAAGGAACAAAGATGGATGAAAACGGACAAATGAAAGAGCAATAGAAGTGGCCTGCCTGCTCCCCTCCCTCCCCACCCCACCCGCACCAAAATAAATAAATAAATAAATCTTTAAAAAAAAAAAAAAGAAAATAGTTTGTAGTGGACACTGATTAAATTTCAGAACTGGTAAATAAGTCAAATGAAGTGAAATTGTAAAAACTGCTTCACGGGACAAAATGAAATGATTTTAATCAAGGAACTCATCATAACTTTAAGTTGTTATATATATAAAGTATTGTCCCAAGTGAAAGAATCATTTAATCACTGTAAGGTACATTAATTTTTAAAATTTGATTATCAGAATGATAGATGATAAATTACCAGGGTCTCAGAAACTCAAGATCAGTGGCAACCTTATAATTCATATGTCTAGTTTGATGATTAGAAACACCAGATCAGGTCTTTTCAAGTGTTGTGAGTATGATGAAATTCAGATTACATAGAAGAAATCAATATATATAAATTGTGTTGATTACATTCTTGTTACATTCTTGACACCTTTCTTCTCAGAAAGACCAAGGTCTTCTCAAGACCAACAAAAACTATGTATAGAATTTCAAATAGCCTGTAATTTAAGAATGAGAAAGGCAGGAAAAGAGGGAGGGATGAATAGAGATTAATGGGAGTCTGTAGTAAGGGAAGATAGTATCCAATAATTAGACCTGAATCAATTGGGATTTTAACTTCTTAAATTTTTTATTTGAATGTACCCTGTTTATTTATTACTTATTTGGTGTTTTATAGTATATCAAGAGGAGACAATCAATGTAGGTATACTGATGAAAAATGAGTGAGAACAGAACAAAAACTTAACAGAATTTTACTTGAAAATAGTTTGTAGGGCTTCCCTAGTGGTCCAGTGGGTAAGGACACCGCCTTGCAGTGCAAGGGGCGCCAGTTCGATCCCTGGCCTGGGAAGATCCCACATGCCGGAGCAGCTGGACAGATGTGTCCAATTACCGAGCCGGAGCTCTGGAGTGCATGTGCCCAGAGCCGGTGCTCTGCGACAACAGAGGCCACCGCGATGGGAGGCCCACACGGGCCAAGGAACAAAGATGGATGAAAACGGACAAATGAAAGAGCAATAGAAGTGGCCTGCCTGCTCCCCTCCCTCCCCACCCCACCCGCACCAAAATAAATAAATAAATAAATCTTTAAAAAAAAAAAAAAGAAAATAGTTTGTAGTGGACACTGATTAAATTTCAGAACTGGTAAATAAGTCAAATGAAGTGAAATTGTAAAAACTGCTTCACGGGACAAAATGAAATGATTTTAATCAAGGAACTCATCATAACTTTAAGTTGTTATATATATAAAGTATTGTCCCAAGTGAAAGAATCATTTAATCACTGTAAAAGGTACATATTAAATGGTTTGTCATACTTTTATGTATGTTTGAAATATTTCAATACAAAATCTTATCGAAAGACATAAACCAAAATTGAATAAATGAAAGGATCTACTATGTTCTTAGCCAGAAAGATTTATTATTAGAAAGTCAGTTCTCCTAAAATTAGTATATGTACTTAATACAGTTCTAATTAGAATCTCTTTGGGGTTTTTTAGGGGTCGGAGCATGTGTGAAACAATATTAATGCCCCAAAAGAGCTAAGAATACAAGAGAAACCAGAAAATGGACTTGTCATTGCAGATATCATAAGAGCAAAATGGAAAAGCCACTAAATACAAATCAGTACAGAATTGGTAAATAAACAAGTTACAGGAATAGAAAAAATACTTCATAAGTAAATTTCAGTAAAGATGATAATTTAATGTATGTATTACATATTCAAATGGAAAGAAAAATTAGTCTTTTTTTGGGTAATTTTATTTTGATATTATTGGTTATCTACCTGGGGGAAATAAAATTGCAATCTACCTTATCTCCCATACAAAAATAAACTCCAAATGAATAAAAGACTTAAATATGGAAAGTAAAGAATAAAACCTGAGAGTTTTAAGACTTTCAGAGAGAGAGTTTACAATACCTAAGTTCTGGCAAACAATTCTTAATAAAAACTGTTAACCCAGAAGACCGAAAATATAGTCATAATTGACTATAAGAAAAAGGAAAGTTTTTTCATTTTAAAATACATTAAAAATAATGTCAATCATAAGATGATGAATGTGGAAAAATATTTGTAACAGATTTAATAGGCTAAGGCCTAATGTCAGTCATTTACAAGCAGCTCTCACAATTTGACAGAAACCATAGAAAAGAGGAAAAGGGTAAAAGACACTTTGCAATACTGCAAATTGAAACGACAACAGACATGAAAGCAACACTGGAGTTCACTAGTTGTCAGGGAGTGAAAATTAATGTAATATTGAAATGTCATGTTATTCCTCGCAGAGTCAAAAATTAAAGGAAAAATATACATATTTAACTGCCAATATAAATGTGAGGTTTAAAATTGGGGGAGGGGTGGAAATGACTTAGCAACAACTATTGAGATTAAAAAATAATATACCCTTGATGCAGATTTTCTATCAGTCTACAGAATCTATATGATAGAAATAAAAGCAAAATTTATATGTAGATTTATTATTAGAAAGTCAGTTCTCCTAAAATTAGTATATGTACTTAATACAGTTCTAATTAGAATCTCTTTGGGGTTTTTTAGGGGTCGGAGCATGTGTGAAACAATATTAATGCCCCAAAAGAGCTAAGAATACAAGAGAAACCAGAAAATGGACTTGTCATTGCAGATATCATAAGAGCAAAATGGAAAAGCCACTAAATACAAATCAGTACAGAATTGGTAAATAAACAAGTTACAGGAATAGAAAAATACTTCATAAGTAAATTTCAGTAAAGATGATAATTTAATGTATGTATTACATATTCAAATGGAAAGAAAAATTAGTCTTTTTTTGGGTAATTTTATTTTGATATTATTGGTTATCTACCTGGGGGAAATAAAATTGCAATCTACCTTATCTCCCATACAAAAATAAACTCCAAATGAATAAAAGACTTAAATATGGAAAGTAAAGAATAAAACCTGAGAGTTTTAAGACTTTCAGAGAGAGAGTTTACAATACCTAAGTTCTGGCAAACAATTCTTAATAAAAACTGTTAACCCAGAAGACCGAAAATATAGTCATAATTGACTATAAGAAAAAGGAAAGTTTTTTCATTTTAAAATACATTAAAAATAATGTCAATCATAAGATGATGAATGTGGAAAAATATTTGTAACAGATTTAATAGGCTAAGGCCTAATGTCAGTCATTTACAAGCAGCTCTCACAATTTGACAGAAACCATAGAAAAGAGGAAAAGGGTAAAAGACACTTTGCAATACTGCAAATTGAAACGACAACAGACATGAAAGCAACACTGGAGTTCACTAGTTGTCAGGGAGTGAAAATTAATGTAATATTGAAATGTCATGTTATTCCTCGCAGAGTCAAAAATTAAAGGAAAAATATACATATTTAACTGCCAATATAAATGTGAGGTTTAAAATTGGGGGAGGGGTGGAAATGACTTAGCAACAACTATTGAGATTAAAAAATAATATACCCTTGATGCAGATTTTCTATCAGTCTACAGAATCTATATGATAGAAATAAAAGCAATTTATATGTAGATTTTATTCTATTATTGCTCATGATGGCATTTTTACAGTGGAAAATTACATGAATAATATTATGCATACATCAAGGAATAAAATGCAGCCACTAAGAAGTGAACTTATTTATACAAATAATCTAGCATCCTTCCATCTAGTTGAGGACTTCTTGACCTCCTTAGTTTCATATATGACTAAAGAAACTGCTCAGTATCACGAGATTGGTAAATCTGGTAATCTGACATACTCAGCAATAAAATTAAGTGACATTTAGATGTCAAGGTGGGCTGCAAATGAGGAATATATAAAAGGATATCATATTGGTAACATGATGGATATCCTTGGTGGGAGAGAGCTGATGTGGGTGGGGGAAGGGTGAGATCAGAAAGGGTGAGGCCAAAATAATGAAAAAGGCTGTGTATAATAAAAATACAAATAATCACACATTTATGTATGTGTATACATGTGCACTTATTTGTAACTATATATTTAATATATTAGCAAATCTGGAAAACTCAGAAGTAGCCACAGAACTAGAAAAGGTCAGTTTTCATTCCAATCCCATAGAAGGGCAATGCCAAAGAATATTCAAGCTACTGGATAATTGCATACATTTCACATGCTAGCAAGGTCATGTTCAATATCCTTCAAGTGAGGCTTCAACAGAACATGAACTGAGAACTTCCAGATATACAAACTGGATTTATAAATGGCAGAGGAGCCACAGATCAAATTGCCAAAATCTCTTGGATCACAGAAAAAGCAAGATAATTCCAGAAAAACTGCTATATTGACTACACTAAAACCTTTGACTATGTGGATCACAACAAACTGTGGAAAGTTCTTAAGGCAATACCAAACCACCTTACATGAGGAACCAATGTGCAGGTCAAGAAGCAACAGTTAGAACTGATCATGGAACAGCAAACTGGTTCCAAGTTGGGAAAGGTGTACGTCCAGGCTGTATATCATTACCCTGCTTATTTAACTTACGTGCAGAGTACATCATGTGAAATGCTGGGTTGGATGAAGCACAAGCTGGAATCAAGATTTCTGAGAGAAGTATCAACAGCCTCAGATATGCAAATGATACCATCCTAATGGCAGAAAGTTAAGGGGAACTAAAGAGTCTCCTGATGAAGGTGAAGAGGAGAGTGAGAAGCCTGGCTTAAAACATTCAAAAACAAAGATCATGGCATCCAGTCCTATCACTTCATGGCAAATAGATGGGGAAACAATGGAAAAAGTGACTGACTTTATTTTCTTGGGCTCCCAAATCACTGCTGATGGTGACTGCAGCCATAAAATTAAAAGATAAGCATGTTTTAATTATTCCAAGCATCTCATTGGAATAAAAGCTATCATAAACCTAGACAGTGTATTAAAAGCAGAGACATCATGTTGCCAACAAAGGTCTGTACAGCCAAAGCTATGGTTTTTCCAGGAGTCATGTAAGGATATGAGAGCTGGGCCATCAACAAGGCTGAGCACTAAAGAACTGATAGTATCAAGCGGTGCTGGAGAAAACTCTTTTTTTTTTTTAAAGATTTATTTATTTATTTATTTTGGCAGGGGTAGGGAGGGAGGGGGGTGCGTGGGCCACTTCCACTGGTCTTTCATTTGTCTAGTTTCATCCATCTTTGTTCTTTGGCCCGTGTGGGCCTCCCATCGTGGTGGCATCTGTTGTCACAGAGCACCGGCTCTGGGCACATGCACTCCAGAGCTCCGGCTTGGTAATTGAACACATCAGCCCAGTCACTCCACAGCACGTGGGATCTTCCCAGGCCAGGGATCGAACCGGCGCCCCTTGCACTGCAAGGTGGTGTCCTTACCCACTGGACCACCAGGGAAGCCCTGGAGAAGGCGCTTCAGAGTCCATTGGGCAGCAAGGAAATCAAACCAGTCAATTGTTAAGAAAATCAATGCTGATAATTCACTGGAAGGACTGATGCTAAAACTGAACCTCCAATATTTTGACTACCTGATGCAGAGCTGACTCATTGGAAGAGACTCTGATGCTGGGAAAGATTGAAGGTAAGAAGAGAAGGGTGCTACGGTGGATTAGAGGGTTGGATGTCATGGGGCTAATTCCAGAAATAATGAAGGACAGAGAAGCCTGGAGTGCTGCAGTCCATGGGTTTGCCAAAGGTCAGACATTAAGAACAACAAATACCAGAGGTACAAGTGACTTTAACGGGCCTCAAGTTTTTCGTTTCTGTCACTCAGGTCCTCCTTTTTCACTCTAGTCATGAATAGAAATATTCCTGATACTTGCAAAGTGACTGTAGCAACTCTAGTATTCAAGTCCCAACGGATAAAATAATATTCTTTTTGCCAGGATCTCTAACAATTTCTGATTGACTCTCTTCAGGTCACATGTTAAGTTTGGTAGCTCATCACTATAGTCAAGAGAACTCTCATTATTGCTAAGCTTGGGCTCCCAAAACGCGAGGGACTGATAGCATGTTTTAATTATTCCAAGCATCTCATTGGAATAAAAGCTATCATAAACCTAGACAGTGTATTAAAAGCAGAGACATCATGTTGCCAACAAAGGTCTGTACAGCCAAAGCTATGGTTTTTCCAGGAGTCATGTAAGGATATGAGAGCTGGGCCATCAACAAGGCTGAGCACTAAAGAACTGATAGTATCAAGCGGTGCTGGAGAAAACTCTTTTTTTTAAAGATTTTTTAATTTATTTTTTTGGGCAGGGGTAGGGAGGGAGGGGGGTGCGTGGGCCACTTCCACTGGTCTTTCATTTGTCTAGTTTCATCCATCTTTGTTCTTTGGCCCGTGTGGGCCTCCCATCGTGGTGGCATCTGTTGTCACAGAGCACCGGCTCTGGGCACATGCACTCCAGAGCTCCGGCTTGGTAATTGAACACATCAGCCCAGTCACTCCACAGCACGTGGGATCTTCCCAGGCCAGGGATCGAACCGGCGCCCCTTGCACTGCAAGGTGGTGTCCTTACCCACTGGACCACCAGGGAAGCCCTGGAGAAGGCGCTTCAGAGTCCATTGGGCAGCAAGGAAATCAAACCAGTCAATTGTTAAGAAAATCAATGCTGATAATTCACTGGAAGGACTGATGCTAAAACTGAACCTCCAATATTTTGACTACCTGATGCAGAGCTGACTCATTGGAAGAGACTCTGATGCTGGGAAAGATTGAAGGTAAGAAGAGAAGGGTGCTACGGTGGATTAGAGGGTTGGATGTCATGGGGCTAATTCCAGAAATAATGAAGGACAGAGAAGCCTGGAGTGCTGCAGTCCATGGGTTTGCCAAAGGTCAGACATTAAGAACAACAAATACCAGAGGTACAAGTGACTTTAACGGGCCTCAAGTTTTTCGTTTCTGTCACTCAGGTCCTCCTTTTTCACTCTAGTCATGAATAGAAATATTCCTGATACTTGCAAAGTGACTGTAGCAACTCTAGTATTCAAGTCCCAACGGATAAAATAATATTCTTTTTGCCAGGATCTCTAACAATTTCTGATTGACTCTCTTCAGGTCACATGTTAAGTTTGGTAGCTCATCACTATAGTCAAGAGAACTCTCATTATTGCTAAGCTTGGGCCATGTGCTCCTCACCAATGTCAGAGGATTGATTCAATTTGAACCACACAGGCTAAGAACACAGTGACATGAATTTGCAAATAGTCATTAGTGAAAAAAGGGAAAATATAGCTATATGGCTGATTACCGTCAATTACCACTACTATGAATTCTGAAATTCTAAAACTGAATACCACTTACTGTGAGCTTTTGAAAGAAAATAAGATAGTTACTTATACGAAAAGATTTATCAGTGTATGACTTCTGCTCTATGGGTAGTAAATGAACACTCAACTTGTAAAAATTGAATAGTAATTGACTATACCTTTACATAATAGTATTTTCTGCTTTGAAGCCATAAATGGGAAGAGTAAATCCATTGTCAGATTCTTTTCTAGGTTGGCTTTTAAAAATAATTTCACTTTTACAAAATGGAGCATTCAGTCTGAGAGGAAATAAAATCTCTTGACGTTTGTGGTTTTTGCTTCATTTTGACTGTCTCCACGGGTTTTCTTTATTTACCTCTTTTAGGAACATTCAAAGGGGAACTAGATGACTTTCTGTTCATTCATCAAAATGCTAAGACACTTTACTTTTTTTTACACTTAAAGGAAGTTTTAAAAATATTTTAAGAAGTAAGGATTATGGGATGGAAGGACTGTAAGTAGCATTATAACTGAAATGACTACTGTGATCTGAAGGTTTTGTTTTTTTCTTAGTAAGGCTTTCAAACCTCTTTCTAATTAAACCAGCAGTTAACAGAACAGGAATTCCAGTGTAAAAGGATTATTTTCAAATTCATTGATTGCAAAGACATATTGGTTTTTAGGTATTGGCACTCACCACTGAAGGTTGAATCCTCTTTTTTATTTGAAGGCAATTATTGATTCTGTTTATATTTGTTAAGGTTACTTTTATTTAATTGCTTTAAAAATATTACTCATCCATTGTAAAAATCTAATGATTTACGAAGTAAAATAGTAAAGACACTACTAATTTTAGTTTTTAAATGCACTATTTTTCAGGCCTTATGAAATGTGTTCAAATTTGGGGAGCCAAATATATATTGGGTGACACCTAAATTTAAAATTCATGAAATGGATATAATCAACTTGGTAGTTCTAAGTTAAAGTTTTAATTATATAGAACCCTTCGAAAATGAGCCTTCCAGAAATAAAAAACAAAACAAAACATATTTTTGATTGGAGTAATGATACTTTTTAAAATTGTAAGACTTTTATTTTAAAAGTTCTTTTGAGAAGAATCTTTTCCACTTCTCCACCTTAAGCAGTGAATATTGGTCATAATTTGTTTTCTTCTTGTTAGGTAGGAGGTTCGGCATAAACAATGAGGGGTTGTCTGGTTGAAAGAGATGCAAGCTGATCTCTAAAACCCACTCTACACAAACCCAGGACAGCTCACAGATACGCTACAAAAATAACCACAGAGACTTTTCTAAACCCTGCACATGAGTAACCTTGGCAGCTAGGAGCCCATTAAAAGTTCATAAATATTCTACATCTGATTATAACAGACTGGACTATGGTACGACATAAACAACACAACCAGCTCTTAAATAACTTGCCATTGTCAATCAGCCTTGAGCATATGCTCTTTTTCATTCACTTTTGTGGACTGGGTGGTGAGTACAAGCCCTGTTTCAAACAGGGCATAACCGAAAGGAGAAGACTAGAAGTATAAGAAGAGGGAAGCCAAAATAGAAAAATAAGACTCTTTTTGTAGTTGACCTGCTCCCATATTTTGGGGGTGTTTATCTAATGAAAGATAAACCTATTGAGGTGAATTGAGCTGTAACTTACCAGTTTTAAACACTTCAGTCTGTCTTTCCAAATTTTTATTAGGATGAGATAAGAACTGAGAAAGGAAGGTAGACTGACCTGATGTTATGATTCTTAAAGTCTCTCTTTTATGAGTGTTTAATATTTCTAAGTATATTTTTTACCTTAAAACTTTTTTTCTATATATGTAAATTTCTTATAATATCCAAGTGGGGATTTGTGGCTTTTTTTAAAAATACTTTTAAGTGTATTTTATAAGAATATACTAAAATACTTGACATATTGGACACTGTTTTTGGGAGGGTAACTGTATTTGCATTTAATATTGATATAAAATAAATATACCCAATGAAATAATTTTGAAAAGGTCTATTGGAGTGTAAATTTAGATGTCTATTACACTTTTCTTTAAAAAAAAAAAAAAGGCCTAAATTTCTAAGCAGGCAAGATTTACTTTAGTAGGTTGAGACTTTGCTTCTTCATGCTGTTCAGAGATTCTTATATATTTCATTTCTTTTAATCTATATTTTACTAAGGTAGTATTACATTCTTGCTACAGAGAAGAGGAAACAAAGGCTTGTAGAGCTTAGATTACTTAAGGTCATACAGAAGAGAGGATTCAAATTTATCTGTAGAACAGGACATACTACCTCTAAAAAAGAAAGAGAAGAACTGTTAGACAAAAAAACCCAAAAGTGAAGTATACATTAATTGTTCAGAGACACCATCCTCTTTGGTTCCCTCATGTTTCTACACCTTGCTGAGTGTGCAGGGCCCTGACACTCCTCACCCAGGCCAGATCTCAGGTATGTGCTTACAGGAAGCAGCCTTGAGGGATGAGAAAATTCCTCCCTTTGGGAGAAAGAGCAGGCTTTCAAGAAAAGCCGCAGATTCCCCAATTTCAGAGTTCCTCTCTGAATTTTCAGCCACTTACAATTCTTCCTTGAGTCTCCGTGATCACTCAGGATATGTCTGAGGTAAGAAGTTAAAGACAAGCAGTAAGTTATTAAAAAATAAATAATATTAGGAATGAATTCTCCAACTGTTATAACTGTGACCTCTGAATATGCTAAATGAAACAAAACAAATACAAGCAACAGCTGTTTCTTAGTGTCTATCATGTGACTAATGAGTTCTTAATTTTCTATGTTGTTTTTCCCTTGCAGAAACACTTTGAAGTAGGTAATAATATCCCCATATTAAAAATGAGGACACGGGTCTGGAGGCAGAAAGTGGTTTGCCCAAGGTTTCATAGCTAGTAATGGCAGAGCCAGGTTCTGGATGCATCCTATCTGATTCCAACATTGAAGCCCTTAATCATTTCATTTGGAAGTTGCCACTATTTTTTTTTTTTTTTTTTTGGTAATAAATGGGAATTTTTTTAAGGAGTTGCTGTTTGACATCAATTTTGCAAGCATGTAGGATGAAAAAGAATCTGTACAGAAAAGGGCTTTGTAGATGTTTCTGATACACACACAATATAAATCCGAAGAAGATTCTGTCATAGCAAAACGATTACACATGATTGGGCAAATTTTTTTTATATACATTATGTTAGGACCATTTATATCTCCAAAGTCTTATGGAAATGGTGTTACTTTTTGCTAGGATCAAAACTGAAGAAAACCACGTCACTTCGGTTAGAAAATGTGTGCAAACCAAGTCCGCTAGGTTTTCTCTCTCCCACTACAGGAGAGGCACTCGGCGTCTCAAGGTAACTAGGCAACGAGGTTGCCCCGGTAACGCAGGAAGCGCGGAGGACTTCAATGCTTGGGGCTCTGGGCAGCCCTTCTGAGTCCGGAGCCCGCGTGGTGGGAGGGGTGGAGAGGGCCAAACTCTCGCGAGAGCTGCGTGTGTTGCTACTCTAGCGTCTTCGCGGTTGCCCTAGGGACGCGGGCGCCGGCCAGGGGCAGGCACCTGGAGCACTTCAGATGGCTACCCAGCAAGGGACGCCGTCCTCGCCCCTGCGGAACCTGGAAGAAGCGTTGGGCATGGGCTTGACGGCTGCCGGGGACACCGCGGAGGCAGTGGCCTCCGAGAGCGCCTACTACCTGGAGCGTATCCTTCCCATGTAGACGCGGCGCCGACGCTGGCCGCGGTAACGGGTGTCAGGAGCGAGGGCGCGGGCTTCCCGCTTTGGGTGCCCTTTGAAGCTGGGGGATCCCCCGGTGGGTCGAGTCACCCTGTTGTACCTCGTGGTGGCTTTCCCGGCGCCGCGAACCCCGAAACCTGCTCGCTGTAAATTGTCGCCCTGTAGTAATCGTAGGCTGATACGTTCCTGTTGAAAAAAGTTTGTAGTCACCACTCAGGAAACTTAGCAGTTTTATTGAAAGCAACCCCCCCCCCCAAAATTAATCCAACCCTCCTTTCGCTCAGTGGTTCTCTTAAGTCCCCTAAAACTTTCAGAATGCCATGAAAATAAATTCCATCTGGAAACATCAGGAGTATAAGAAAAAGACCACCACCTTAGGCTTTAAAATCAGGATATCCAGCGGGATCCTGTAGATGGCCCAGTTGTCCAACGCTTCTGTGATTTGTTTTGGTAGCACCGACTTGGCAGTTTCACTGTAGGCTACTTAATGATAATAATAACTTTTGCCCTCTTTTAGGAACTAAATGGTACCCTGGTGAGCTGCCAAGACTCAGAGATGCTGGGAAGAAACCAGATCACGTAGGGGTGAGAAGTTACCACTGGAAATAACTAGAAAACTTGAAGCGCCATCTGTGGATATTGAGGTTCACTATTCCTTGTGTAAAGCTTTTGAGCTCTCTTCTCTAAATTAATGGTGCTGGAGAAATGAGGACGGTTCATGAGAAAAAGATAACTACACCATTCTTCAGGCAGCTAGGAGAGAGATGGGTAATCTGTTTTATTCATAAAGGTATCAAGGAAACTGGAAAATCTACCATTTTTTTTTGTTTTGTTTTTGGTCCAGATGTAATCCCGTTGGATTTAATTCAAGATTTCAGAGGTCCAGCAGTGATTCATTTTGTAGCCTTTTAAACTGATTCACCTGTCCTGACTCAGGCCCAGTACACATTCCTGCTGCAGGGAGCTTTAAGAACTTGGTCGAAAAGCTCAAAGAAAATATCTTATTCAATGCAGACATGATATTTATAGGAATGTGCTTGAATAATTTGAAATCGAGTGAAATATATGGGTGAGTTAGTGTTTCAGGTGAGGTTTTATACTCTGTTTTCCTGGCAGTTAACAAGCTGTCTTTTCCAGGATTCTTCCTTTTTATAATTCAAAAGCAGTTCAATGACTCTTTCATAGCTAATCTATATCTAATTATAAAGTTATCAAATATCCTTGCTAGTGATAACCAGGCATCTTATATCTGCATAAAAATGATTTCTGTCATGATATTTTAATTTGTTAACATGAGAGAAACATAGGTAACTTTTGCAAAGATCTTTATGAAATAAGTCATGAGACTTCAATATAGCACAACATTCACTATGTGAAATCTGGTTTACTTTGTAGGGATTTCACTGAGTTACAGCAGCCAACATACAGCAGCCTGCAAAAAACCTATCTTACAAAGATTTCTCCAAGTAATCACATTTGCAAATATAAGCAACTATAGCTTTTGAGGGTTTTTAAATTGAAGTATAACTGATGTACAATATTATGTTAGTTTCAGGTGTACAACAGAGTGATTCATTATTTTTATACTTTATGAAATGGTCACCACAAGAAGTCTGGTTCCTATAAGTCACCATACAAAATTTTGCATTACTTTATGGATTATATTCCCTATGCTGTACATTACTACACCACCACGACATCTTTTATTTTATAACTGGGAATCTGAACCTCTTAGTTCCTGACATGTCTTTCACCAATCTCTCCGTCTCCCTGATCTCTGAATCCAACGAGACTACATCTGTTGAACTTGTTTTGTTTTTTAGATGCCACTTATAATTGAAACCATACAATACTTCTCTTTGTCTGACCTCAAGGTCCATACATGTTTCAAATGGCAAGATTTCAACTCTCTTTTGGCTGAGAAATATACCATCATATTAGTATATTGTCGAATGTGATTTTTGCATCTATTTTAATCGGGGTTATTGGTCTATACTTTCATGTTTTGTGGTGTCTTTGTCTGAGTTTGATATCATGATAATCCTGGCCTCATAGAATGAGTTTGTAAGTGTTCCTTGTTCAATTTTTTTGGAATTGGTGTAAACTCTTGTATACATATTTGGTAAATCCCCCTGTGAAGTTGTCTAGTCCTGGTCTTTTGTTCGTGGGGAACTTTCTGATTACTGATTCAGTTTTATTAATAATAGTCTGTTCAGATGATCTGTTTATTCCTTATTAGAAGATGGTATGTTTCTAGAAATTTGTGTGTTTCTTCCAGGTCATCTAGTTTGTTGGTGTATAATTGTTTGTAGTAGTCCCTTTTGATTGTATTTCTGTGGTATTGGTTTTAACTACTCTTCTTTCATTTCTGATTTTATTTCTTTGGACTCTCTTTCATTGATCCATTGGTAGTTTAGTAGTGTATTTTTCAGCCTCCATGTGTTTGTGGTTTTTTTTTTTTTCCAGTTTTCCTTTTGTTACTGATACTTAATTTCATACTGTTGTAGTCATAAATGATGCTTATTATGATTTCAGTGTTCTTAAGTTTATGGAGACTGGCTTTGTGGGTTTATGTGATCTTTCATTGAGAGTATTGTAAGTGTGCTTGGAAAAATGTATATTCTATAGGTTTTGGGTACTCTTAAGTTCATCTGGCCTAATGTGTTGTGTAAGATCAGTGTTTATTTTTCTGTCAGGATGATGTTAGTGGAATGTTAAAGTTCCCTATTATTATTTTATTACTGTCAATTTAACCTTTGTATCTGTTATTATTTGTTTTATATATTTAGTGTTCATTTGTTGCATGCATAAATATTTATGAACATTGTCTCCTCTTGTTCCTGTCTTTATTTTAAAATCTAGTGCATCTGATATGAGTGTTACTAAGCCAGCTCTCTTTTTCTTTTTTCTTTTTGCAAGGATTATCTTTTTTCTATCCCTTCACTTTCAGGCTATATGTGTCTTTAGATCTGAAATAAGTCTCTTGTAGGTAGTATATAGGTAGTTTTAAGAAAAATCCATTCAGCTACCATATGTCATATGTCTTTGATTGGATAATTTAGTCCATTTGTATTTAAAGTAATCATTAATAGGTATGTATAGTAATTGACATTTTGTTTCTTGTTTTTTGTTTGTTTCTGTAGTTCTCTCTCATTTCCTCTTCTTGTATTCTGTTTCCCTGTAGCTCGATGATTTTCTTTGCCATTATATTTGAGTTCTTTCTTTTTACTTTTTGAGTAAAAATTACAGGGTTTTTTCTTTAGAAGTTATAAAAATTTTTTTGGCTTCTTTTATTTATTTTTTTTCAATTAATTAATTTATTTTCATCCATCTTTATTCTTTGACCTGGTGGGCCTCCCATAGCATTGGCCTCTCTCCTTCCAGAGCACCAGCTCTGGGCGCATGTGCTCCAGAGTGCTGGCTCGTAATTGGACACACTGGTCCAGCCGCTCTGTGGCAAGTGGAATCTTCCTGGGCCAGGGATCGAACTGGTTCCTGTTGAACTGCAAGGCAGACTCCTTACCAACTGGACCACCAGGGAAGCCCTACTACAGGTTTCAGATTTGTATATACAAATAGATATATATAGCAATATATTCAATAATTGCTTATTATGTTTGAAAGTGTTATAAAAGAACTACATTTATACTTCCCCATGTTTTATGTTTTTAATAATTTGCATTTTTTACTATGTGTTCCTTAACTACTTATTGTGGTTATAGTTTGTTTTATGACTTCTGCCTTTAACTTTCATACTAGCTTTTTAGATATCTAACCCACTTCTTTTACTATTAATTGCCTTTACCAGTGAAATTTTTCTTTTGTACATTTTCTGATTTCTTATTTTGACTTTTTATTTTACTTAAATGAGTCCCTTTATCATTTCTTGTAAAGCTGGTTTGGTAATGATGAACTCCTAATTTTTACTTGTCTTGGAAATTCTTTATCTCTCCTCCAATTCTGAATGATAGCCTTGCCAGCAAGAGTGTTCTTGGTTGTAAGGCTTTTTTTAAGCGCATTAAACATATCATGTCCCTGTCTTCTGGCCTGGAAAGCTTCTGCCAAAAATCAGCCTTTAGCTTTATAGCAGTTTTCTTGTATGTGACTAGTTGTTTCTTTCTTGCTGCCTTTAACATTCTCTCTTTATCTTTAAGTTTTGCCATTTTCATTATATCTTGGTGTGGCTGTCTTTGGCTTTATCTTGTTTTGTATTCTCTGTGCTTCCTGGCTCTAGATATGCTTCCATTTCCAACTTAAGGAATTTTTTTGGTTATTATTTCTTCAGATAGGTTTTCTGGCCCATCCTTCTTGCTCATCTCCTTCTGGGACACCTATAATATGAATGTTAGTATGCCTGATATTGTTTTATGGGTTTCTTAATTTGTCCTCATTTTTTATTTCTTTATTTTTTTCTTTTTATATTGGGCAACTTCCACTATTCTGTTTTCCACATTGCTTGTGTATTCTTCTGTATCTTTCAGCCTGCTGTTGATTCCATCTAGTGTGCTTTTCATTTCAGTTATGTTATTCTTCATCTCTAGTTGGTTCTTTCCTGTATTTTCTAACCCTTTGTTGAAGTTATCACTGTGTTCATCTCTTGTTTTGAGCTTGGTGAGCATTTTTATGACCATTACTTTGAATTCTTTATCAGGCAAATTATCTCTGTTTCATTAGTTCTTTCCTGGGGTTTTGTCTGATTCTTTCATTTGGAGCATATTCCTCTGTATGCTCATTACTTTCTGTGTTTGTTTCTATGTATTAGGCAAAATGGTTATTTTCCCCAGTCTTGAAGTCATAGTCTTGTGTAGGAGCATTCTGCTATAGAATGTGTGTTCTGGTTGGAGCTGAGAAAGATGTAGGGTCCTGAGTCATGTTGAATAGGGACTGTCTTGGCAGGAGCTAGATGGGCGCATGTCAGGGAAATGCTAGGGTGGCTTTAGTAGGCACTATTCAGTCTGTTGCTTGTGTGCTGGGACTCAAGATGAATGAGTTTGTGTAGGAGAGAGTGGAGTTTTGGTTTCCTTTAAGAGCTCTGTACCTCTTCTGTATGTAAGCCACTTTGGTTCCCAAAGTCAGACTTTAGGGGGCTCATCTGTCTCTTGCAGGTCGCCTGTCCTAGGGTTAAGATTATGGGGCTTGAGCTTGTCATTCTTTAGCAAGGGCTTCCGTGGTTGTGATAGCCCCTCCCACTTGTAGGCAGCCACTCTGGGGATGTGTTTATCTTGACTAGATCACACCTTTATCCTTCCTACATCTTAATGTTGTTTTTCTTTATACCCTTAATGTAGAAGGCATGTTTTACTAGTCTTCAAGTTGTTCTCAGAGAAAGAGTTCTATACATAGTTGTAGTCTTGGTATGTCCATGGGAAGAGGTGAGCGCAAGTTATTTCTGCTTTACCATTTTGATTCCACACTTCTTTCAGGATTTTATCCTCGTTGTGAATTATTTAGTCACTGCTTTTCTTCCATCTCTCTTTCGTTGACTATTTTGGATTTCAGCCAAAATGTAGGCAGTCAGGAGATTATTAAATATTTAACCAATCAGTTTTCATATATCAGTCTTCAGCTCATGAGACTGAATATCTTTCAGTTTTTAGTCATGAGAACCTTTACCTCTTAGTTAAATCTAGTTTGAGGATTACTGTTGATGGCCAGTTATTCCTGTATCCCTGAGATCTCTTTACATAATTAAGAGTTAACTGTAGAGTTTTATTTGACATTGTTTCTTAAGGTTATTATAATAGTTGCTGAAGTGAGAGTTTCTTTAATTTTCAGGTAATTTAATTGAGATATTGCAATGGGTAAATAAAAATTATAATATACACGAATGAATCAGGAATCTACTCTACTTTGCATAGATACTTAATCACTTCAAATCCACTACATTTGGTCCTGGACTTCCCATATTTATGACTAAATAGATGCTCCTAGGATACTTGACAATAAGCTATTAATACTGACCAAAGCTTGTGAAAGAGCTTGACTCAGATTCTCCAGGAAATCACCCTTTTATTTACTCTTCAACATTCAGATATAAACATGTGTAGGCTAGTGTGGTCCAAACCAGAAACCTAGTTATGATCCTCCATGAGGGAGAGGGGCTTCTTTAGGAGAAGTCTCACTTTCTTTAAGAGAATGTTTAGCAAAATATTAGCCTAGGTTATGTTTACTGATAACTTTGTCTAATTAAAAGTGAACTTTCATTGTTTTTAAAAATTATTTTGTTATTCATTGCTTTTAACATTTTATTTTTTCCTTTAAGATATTATTTCTCTGGAATATTTATAGTTTAAATAAGGAACTATTAGTAAAATCCTTAATAATCATTATGTTCTCAGGTAGCGTATTTTGTGTTATCATTGGAGAATTGGATTTGCTCATGGGTGCCGAGTTGCATCCTGCATATATCCAAGTGAAAAGAATAGACAGTCTGAATGTAGAATGTAAGTCAAATGCATGTTACTAAACCTGGAGTACTGAATTTTACCTACATGAACATCATAGTCTATTTGGAGAGAAGCGAAATTATATTTTGTCCTGTGTCTTCTAGACTAGGATGTCATTGATGTATATATGAATCAGAGATATGGATCTTTACCTGAAGATGCTAATTTAGTAAGTCTGGGTTTCAGGGTTAAGAATCTGTGTTGTTAATGGGTTCCCAGGTGCTTCTGATGTGGCTGATCAGAGGACTGTAATTGGAGTAGCAAGGCTATGGACAAATATCTTAACTTCGGGCCTTTATGTTTTCAGATAGAGGTATAATATGCAGACACCATATCTTTGGATCTCCTGGTTTAGAAGTTGGAAAAACTTATGCCAGAAAGACTATGACAACTATCAGTCTTATGTTATTTTGCAACTTCTGAGGCAAAAGATGAGCAATAGTTACCTAGGACAGGAATGGGCAATAGATTCCACTTTTGCCCATTTTGTTGAATTGCTAGTGGTTCCTGGTGTGTGATAAGACTTGATAGGAAAGACTAAAGGAGGCAAATTGCACTGGGAAATATGGCAGCAAGTATGCCAGTTATTTGCCATCTTTGGTCTGTATTATTCAGTCACCTCTTTTTGCAAAATTCAGATATAAACATGTGTAGGCTAGTGTGGTCCAAACCAGAAACCTAGTTATGATCCTCCATGAGGGAGAGGGGCTTCTTTAGGAGAAGTCTCACTTTCTTTAAGAGAATGTTTAGCAAAATATTAGCCTAGGTTATGTTTACTGATAACTTTGTCTAATTAAAAGTGAACTTTCATTGTTTTTAAAAATTATTTTGTTATTCATTGCTTTTAACATTTTATTTTTTCCTTTAAGATATTATTTCTCTGGAATATTTATAGTTTAAATAAGGAACTATTAGTAAAATCCTTAATAATCATTATGTTCTCAGGTAGCGTATTTTGTGTTATCATTGGAGAATTGGATTTGCTCATGGGTGCCGAGTTGCATCCTGCATATATCCAAGTGAAAAGAATAGACAGTCTGAATGTAGAATGTAAGTCAAATGCATGTTACTAAACCTGGAGTACTGAATTTTACCTACATGAACATCATAGTCTATTTGGAGAGAAGCGAAATTATATTTTGTCCTGTGTCTTCTAGACTAGGATGTCATTGATGTATATATGAATCAGAGATATGGATCTTTACCTGAAGATGCTAATTTAGTAAGTCTGGGTTTCAGGGTTAAGAATCTGTGTTGTTAATGGGTTCCCAGGTGCTTCTGATGTGGCTGATCAGAGGACTGTAATTGGAGTAGCAAGGCTATGGACAAATATCTTAACTTCGGGCCTTTATGTTTTCAGATAGAGGTATAATATGCAGACACCATATCTTTGGATCTCCTGGTTTAGAAGTTGGAAAAACTTATGCCAGAAAGACTATGACAACTATCAGTCTTATGTTATTTTGCAACTTCTGAGGCAAAAGATGAGCAATAGTTACCTAGGACAGGAATGGGCAATAGATTCCACTTTTGCCCATTTTGTTGAATTGCTAGTGGTTCCCTGGTGTGTGATAAGACTTGATAGGAAAGACTAAAGGAGGCAAATTGCACTGGGAAATATGGCAGCAAGTATGCCAGTTATTTGCCATCTTTGGTCTGTATTATTCAGTCACCTCACTTTATTTAAACTGGCTTTCCTAAGAAATGGAACATGACTATAATGTTCAGTATTTACAATAGGTTTCTTTTATTTCAATTTGATGAAATAAAATGTTGATTGTGGAGAATCCAGTCTAGATTTTATATTGCCTCCTAGTACAGGGTAATGGCAAAGATTACAAAGCAATTTCTGCCTATGGTAGCTTTGGGAAATCATGTAAAATATAATTAGCTTTATGTTTTACTCCAGTTCTTTATAAAGCTGGTGCTGCTGGCAGTGATCACTACCTACAGATACAGTACTGATGGAGACCAGCCTGTGAGGAACTTTGTATGCTGTTCTCATCTAAAAAGTGTTCATTTCCTCTGGCTGTAGTCCATTGGCAGAACCTTGTGTTTGACCCCATTGCACCAACTGTCACATCAAGCTCTGCTCCATTAGGCCAGCAGAAATGCTTCTCTTGCAGTTGTGTCTTCTGTAGTACTTTGATGGATTTAAAGCTTCCTGGCAGTTTCAGTGTGGCTATATATTGGCCTATTTTCTGACAAGATCTATAAGGTCAGGATCTCGTACAGATTCTGTTGGTGCAGAAACTACCAGTTCACCCATGGTGACGAAATACCAGGGTACTAATTCATAGTATGTACACTCACAAGTGCTACTCCATTCCTTCCAGAGCAAGTGGAGATGTGGAGAGGTATCATAGCCTGAGACCAGGCCTTGACTCTAGGACAAATTACCTGGTCTGGAAGGGGTGGTGCTGCGGACTGTTCCTGCAGGCCAGCGACGCGGGGCGGGGGAAGGGGCGCAGAGGGGATGCACAGATAGTACCCAGGTCAAGATCAGACTAGAAAACCAGGACAGTATTAAGTATCTGGTCAGGCTCGAGCAGGCAGAAAGGCAAGACAACATCTGGAGGGAATAGAGCAGAACAAAAACAAATTTTGGAATTGGGAGTTCATTGAGGTTTTTTGAAGGAAAACTAGGCAGGTAATGGGAAGGGAATTTTGTAGTTCAGAGTCCATTTCAAAGTAAGAAACTGATTTTAAGCAGTGGAAAAATAACTTTGTATGAAGATTGTGACCAGCTTAATTGTATGGACATTTCCTGGAGAAAAGAATCACTGAAGAGATTATATTACGGATGAAAAAGTTGCCCAATAAAACTAGAATCGGAGTAAAGGTTTTATCTTTCAGGCAATACCTGATGAATTGTGGAATTGATGAATTTTATTCTACAGTATTGCTTCTAAAGCAGTGCTTTCCAATCTTCTTCACACATGGTGCTCCATCAGATTCTGCTTCAGTCTGTCTTTGTGGCAATCCCAGGGGACAAGGGGATCAATATCTGTACAGTCCAAAGTGTTCTCTTTATGAGAACTTAAGACCATGATTTCTCTCAGGCTTCAGAACCAGAGATTGCTGTGTATCTTCTGAGTAACTCATCTATTTTCTTTGGATGGGTACTGAATTGGTATCTGATTACATTTCCCTCTTGACCCTGACTGCTGGGAAGCTTAGACTCAAACCTATGGCTTATGTATACCAAAGTTCAAGAGACCTTATGACCTGTACTGTATCTTTATCTTACTTCTACTGTGTCCCTGTCTCCTCATTTATTTTTATTTTTATCTCCCTGTAGCTATATACATGTCTGAAAACTGTCATAGAATTGTTTTAGGATTTGTTTGTACATTTGTCCATGTGTCATGATCTGTCTAGCCACTTAGACAGACGTATGCAAAGACACATGCCAAAGTACAGTTACTTCTTCGGTAGCACTGCAGTATCACATTTCAGGTGAGTTACTTCTGGGAAGATTTTCTGTTCACAGCCTGTGGTGGGTACTAACAGCATCATTTAAGGAGGATCCTGGTTCCTCTTTGGGTATTTTTCCTCTTCCTGACCTTTTCTCTGATGAATCTCTTGCCCTTGGTTTATTTAATCTTTTGGTCTATTGCCCTGTAGGTCTTTTATGCTTCTTCCTTTAAGGTTTTCAGATTGAGCTGTTTAAAGGAATTGATTTATCTCTTGATAATATGACACTTGAGAGTTTGGAAGATAAATAGATTATAGAGTTAATTACTGAGGATATTGGTAAAAATTATGCTTTGCTATTGTGTCAATGAAGAAAATGGTGTAGTTGAAAATTCATGGTATTTGTATTCACAGAATTTGTCTTTGTTGTTTATGTATTTGGTTTTCGCCAGATCTTTTCATCTTCCTGGCTCAATTTTCTTTTTTTTTTAAATTTTCCTTTGTTTCCTGGGCCATTTAATCTCACAGAGTTTTAGGAGTACATATGGTTAGATCCATGAGATAATACTTTTTACGCATTGCAAAATGATAGTTATTTTTCCTCTTACTCTTTTGATTGTGGGGAAACAGGATATATTATTAGTGATTATAATCTGTTCCCTAGAATGTTTTTCTTTGGTGGTTGTTATTTCCAAAGCTTTGAGGATAAATTGCTTTTTCCTCTACATAGCTATATTCAGGAAGCTTTGCTGTGATGTTCTTCCTCACAATAATCTTTCAACAGTTGGCTTACACTTATAAAGTCTATCTAGGTCATTTTAGAATATTTACTTATTTGTGAACTTTGATATGGTATGAACAGTAATGAAGGATGTTGTTGTTTATTTGCTAAGTTGTGTCCGACTTTTGCAGCCAAATGGACCATGGCCCATCAGGTTCCTCTGTCCATGGGATTTTCCAGGCAGGAATACGGGAGTGGGTTGTTATTTCCTTCCCCAGGGATCCGACACAGGGATTGAACCCCTGTCTCCTGCACTGCAGGTGGATCCTTCATTGCTGCACCGCCAGGGGCGGCCTAGTGATGAAGGGTAGCATTACTTTTCTAGAAACAAGTGGCTACCTACAAATTCAACTTCTTTTCCCCCCAAACTTTAAACTTTTTATTTTGAAGTGGCGTATAACTGATTAACAATGTTGTAGTAGTTTCAGGTGAATAGTGAAGGGACTCAGCTATACCTATACATTTATCCATTCCCCTCTCTCCTCATTGCAGGCTGGCACAAGTACTGAGTAGAGTTCCATGTGATATACAATAGGTCCTTGTTGGTTATCCATTCTGAATATAGTAATTCATGACCTTCCCAAACTCCATAACTATCCCTTAGCCTGACAACTGTAAGTTTGTTTTCCAAGTCTGTTTCTTTCTGTTTTGTAAGTTTATTTGTATCATTTCTTTTTAGTAAGGGGTGTCACAGTATTTCTCCTCTGTATGACTTACTTCAGTCAATATGATATTCTGTGTCTATCAGTATTGCTGCAAATGGCATTATTTCATTATTTTTAATGACTAATATTCCATTATATATATTTAATACATTTTATATAGATTTAATATAGTAATATTTCTTTGTATATATATATATATATATATGCACACACACACACACACACACACACACCACATCTTCTTTATCGATTCCTCTGTCAATGGAGATTGAGATTGCTTAGATGTCTAGGGTATTGTAAACAGTGCTGCAGTGAACACTGGGGTACATTTATTCATTCAGATCATGCTTTTCCCCAGATATATACACAGGAGTGGAATTGCAGGGTCATATGATAGCTCTATTTTTAGTTTTTTAAAGAACCTCCATACTCTTCTCCATAGTGGCTGTACCAGTTTACATTCCCACCAGCAGTATAGGAGGGTTCCCTTCTCTCCATATCATCTCCAACATTTGTTGTTTGTGGAGTTTTGGATGATAGCCATTCTGACTAGTAAGGTAACATCTTATCTCATTGATTTGCATTTCTCTAATAACTAGTGATGTTCAATATCTTTTCTAATGCCTATTGGCCATCTGTACATCCTCTTTGGAGAAGTACATGTTCAGGTTTTCTGCCCATTTTTCCATAAAAAGAGGCTGAATTCCTGTAGCTGAACTGTGGGAAATTTTATATTATTAAGTGAAAATGATGAGAAAAATATAAATCTAGAAAAGGAAGAAGATTCAGAATGTCTTTCATTTATCCATTCATCTTAACACTAGATCATGGAAGACTTTGAAGACTTCTCCACAGGTACTCATTTATTTCCAGAGCAGGGGAAAAAACAACAAACACTTGTATTTACTATAAGCCAGGCACCATTTCAAATGATTTACATATGTTAATTCCTGTTAACAAGAGATGTAGTATAGCATAGTGAAAACTAAACTAGGGATGATTCCCAACTCGGTTAGGTCCTGACTTTGTAACTTTGTGCATTTGAGTCCCAATCTGTAAAAGAGATAATAATCATTCAGCCTTATTGGTTGGATGGGGATGAAATGATTTAATAAAAACCTTAGGACAGTGCCTGGTTCCTATTAAATATCATATGTGAATGACCATACTACCAAATATGATCTACAGATTCAATGCTGTCCCTATCAAATTGCCAATGACATTCTTCACAGAACTAGATCAAAACATTGCACAGTTCATATGGAAACACAAAACACCCCGGATAGCCAGGCAATCCTGAGAAAGAAGACTGGAGCTGGAGGAATTAGCGTCCCTAACTTCAGACTACACTACAAAGCAACAGTCCTCAAGACAATATGGTACTGGCACAAAAACAGAAATATTGACTAATGGAAGATAGAGAACCCAGAGATAAACCCACATACCTATGGATACCTTATTTTTGACAAAGGAGGTGAACATATAAAATGGGACAAAGATGGCCTCTTCAACAAATGGTTCTGGGAAAATTGGACAGCTGCATGCAAAGCAATGAAGTTGGAACATTCCCTGACACCATACACAAAGTTCAACTCAAAATGGATTAAAGACCTAAATGCAAGACCAGAAACCATCAAACTCTTAGAGGAGAATATAGGCAAAACACTCCGTGACGTAAATCAAAGCAAGATCTTCTATGACCCACCCACTAGAATAACAGCAGTAAAAATAAAAGTAAACATGTGGGACCTAGTGAAACTTAAAAGCTTTTAAACAGCAGAAGAAACTACCAACAAGGTGAACAGACAACCCACAGAAAATAATAGCAAATGAAACAACCAACAAAGAATTAATTTCCAAAATCTACAAGCAACTCAGACAACTTAACACTAAAAACACAAACAACCCAATCAAAAAATGGGAAAAAGGCCTAAACAGACATCTCTCCAAAGAAGACACACAGATGGCCAAAAAACACATGAAAAGATGTTCAACCTCATTTATTATTAGAGAAATGCAAATCAAAACTGCAATGAGATATCATCGCACACCAGTCAGAGTGGCTATCATTAAAAAAATCTACACACAATAAATGCTGGAGAGGGTGTGGAGAAAAAGGAACACTTTTGCACTGTTGGTGGGAATGTAAACTGATACAACCACTATGGAAGATAGTGTGGAGATTCCTTAAAAACACTAATAGAAGCACCATATGATCCAGCAGTCCCACTATTAGGCTTATTCCCTGATGAAATAAAAATTGAACAATACACATGTACCCCAGTGTTCATTGCAGCACTCCAGTGTTCACTGCAGTACTCAATACAATAACTAGAACATGGAAGCAACCTAGATGTTCATCAACGAATGAATGGATAAAGTTATAGTACATTTATACAATGGAGTATTTCTTAACTGTGAAAAGAAATGCAGAAGAATCAGTCGTAATGAGGTGGATGAATCTGGAACCTGTTATACAGAGTGAAGTAAGTCACAAAGAGAAAGACAAGTATAGTATACTAACACATATATACAGAATCTAGTAAGATCGCAGTAATAAATACACAGGCAGAGCAGCAATGAAAAAACGGACATAGAGAACAGACTTATGGACATTGGAGGGAGGGAAGCATGGGTGAGAGGTATGGAAATGGTAGCATGGAACCATATACTATCATACAAAAGAGCTAGCTATTGTCAATACACTGTGGGACTAAGGGATTTTACATGGGGGCTGTGCGACAGTCTGGAGGGGTGGTATGGAGGGGGACTGGGAAGGGGGCACAGTAGGGAGGGGTCAGGGATACACATATGACTTATCTGGAATTATGCGTATCTGTAAACAGCAAAACTATATAAAAACAAAAAGCAAACTAAAAATAAGCAAATTAAAAGTACCATATGTGTGTTACCATTTCCCTAACAACAGAAGTTTTTATATACACTGTCAGGTTACTCTTCAAGGATGGAATGACAGAAAAATTTTTCAGAATCAACAGCAAAATGAAAATTCGTCTCAACTCATATTTGATTTTCATAAGCATTGATGTATATTAAAGTATGTAATTTTATACCTTTTAAATGTGGCATAATGAATTGTGCAAATTTGAAAAAAATGTCAACCTACCAACTAATCAACAAAAGCATATATTTTGATTTCTCTTAAAATTAAATGTTATCTTGAACTATTCATTTGTAATTAGAGTAACCTTTAATTTTTGAAGGTCTTACAGCAATTCTATTAGAATTTTTGCTAGAATCATTTCCATTGATATTTTAATGCTGATATATCTTGATGCTTTATGAACTGTTGAGTTATGATTATTATATAGTTTATATTTGCTTAAAATTAGGCTATATTAAGCTACATGCAAAATATTAGGCTACATTCTAAGAATGTAATTTAATTTTAAAATTGAAACATAAATGAAAGAGTAAGCTGTAACTTTTATTGATGAAAACTTTGGAATCTTTTTAACTTACATTTAAATCTTAGTGTACTTTGTTTAATCCAAATAAGGAAGTCATTATGAATGACTCAGAAACTCTGAAAGATTCAGTGTGGTTTGAGACTTGTGTGAAAATATACTGTCATAGTTTTGCTGTCTATCATTTTTGTCTCTTTCTAATTTATATTATGATACGCTGATACTATGTACATATTTAGAAAGCATTTTAGAGTAGAGGTGGAAATTATTAGATAGTAAACAGATTAAGAATAAAGCCTTTCATGAGTTTGGATTGTGTTGAGTAATAATTTAAAATAACAATTTAAATATTTTGTTTTAAAATATCTATAATTGTGGGCTGTATGAAGAAGGAAATTTTTTAAAAAATAGCTTAATTTACATGTGTTTACTAACTTGGTAAGATACTTGGATCTACTACTGTATTAAGGTTACATCTGTTTTTAAATGTAATAATTTTATTCCATATATTTTGAGATTCAAACTTGACAGTATATTTAGAGGTCACTATAACTGAAGCATCTGAAGATGAGTATGAATATGAAGAGGTAATTTGTTCATTTTATGTATTTATTCTATAAATTTGTTACTTCTGTGAGGCATCCATTTTATTTTTCATTAAAAATTTTTTCTTCAGTGACGCTAGTTTTTCAACTGAATTTAGATAATCATCTGGGTAAGAGTGAGGTCTGAAAATTATACTTAAAACCTAAGCTAGGTTAACACACCTGGCTCTTTTGATTTCCCTGTTAATTGTGCTTCAGAGTCAGCCTCTCATCACTAACCTATGGATTCATCCTACAGTCTGTCATCTCTGTCTAGCAGATGTTCCCTCCTACTACCTAGCTGGGGCTCAGATCCTATCCATCTAACATAGGTGCTGTCTGAAGCCTTTCCTCTGATTCATTGTTCCAGTGGAACCTATCATTACGTCTGAGACTCAGAGGACAGAGTTACTGCAAGACGCCAGAAACTGTGAATGAGTCTGTGGAAGCAAGCCTGGCAGTTGTGGCCTGGGCAAGCGGGAGCCATTTTACTACAGGAAACTTGGAAATAATACATACCATATGAAATGAGTTAATAAAAGTAACAGCCTTAAAGCTGTGATCAGCATCTAAGAAGCATGCAATAAGTATTCGCCCTTATTAATGTCATAATTAGAGTCAACCGCATTCTTTTAAGAGCTTAACATTTGGACAGTGAGTTTTGTTTTTTTAATATTAGACTTAATTTACTAGAGATTTGCAGTTTCTAGTAGTTACGGCTACAGTCCATGGCAGAGTCAGATGCTACTTAGCAGCTAAACAGCCAGTGCAGACTAGTGGTGGAGAAAGTCTGCACTGAGGTCACATTTAGAAGGCCTAGCAGTTTTTTTTTTTTTTTTTTTTTTCAGCAGAGTTGTTAGACTACATTTGCCAGTACAGATAAAAGACATTGCCCATAAGCTAGTATCAAGTCCAGTAGAAGTAACATTGAGTCATGTGTATAGGGAAATCAGAGGGCTGCTGACCTGTTAGTTGTTCAGGTTTCACAGGTCTTCAGAATACCATGGTGTCTTATATGAAGTGTGCTTCTTTGATCCTTTTTGTGAGGAAAATATATTTCTAAAATGAAATAAGGTATTTTTATATTCCTCTAACTCTTTCTATCCTTTTCTTTCTCTCTGATTTAGATACCAGATGACAATTACAGCATTCCAGAAGGTGAAGAAGATCTGGCAAAAGCAATTCAGATAGTCCAAGAACAGGCTATAGATACCCAGATTTTGGTGAGAATTTTGAACACAACCATAGCCTGATACTTTCTCTGTGAAGTTTTGAGAGTCATTTAAACTATAAGTTCTTCACTTATTAGCTCTGTCACCTGATACCTTATTTCTTTGTCATCAAACCTTTACTTTTACTAAATAGTCATTATGTACTGCCTTGCATCAAAATTTTCCACATGGTGGTCACTTTTGCATGACTTTGCAACAAATGACACTTTATTTCAGAACTGTCTTTAAGCTGAAAGGGGTTTAAACAAGGATTTGCAGCACTTGTACAGAATTTGTTATTGTGTAAATATACTACAGTCTGTTTTGTAAGCATCTGTGTCTTTGGTTTTCCATGAAAGTATTTAGATCACAAGGAATGCTTAATATTTTATGCATTTTTTTTTTCTGAGGCTTATGAACTCATATCACTAGAGTATATGGTGGGGATGCTTTCTAATTGTAATACCACAAATTAACAGTACATAGAATGATGGCATTCCTATAAAACTGAAAACTCAATTAAAAATTGACAATGGTGAAGGGGATTGCCTCTTTGATTTCATTTTCTGATTTTTCATTGTTTGTGTATAGGAATGCCAGTGATTTCTGTATATTGATTTTGTATCCTGCGACTTTGCTGAATTCGCTGATTAACTCTAGTAGTTTTGTAATAGTGTCTTTGGGATTTTCTATGTATAATATCATGTCATCTGCAAATAGAGAGAGTTTGACTTCTTCTTTTCCAATCTGGATTCCTTTGATTTCTTTCTCTTCTCTTATTGCTGTTGCTAGGACGTCCAGGACTATGTTGGATAAGAGTGGTGAAAGTGGACACCCTTGTCTTGTTCCTGATCTTAGAGGGAATGCTTTGAGTTTTTCACCATTGAGGATAATGTTCGCTGTGGGCTTCTCATATATGGCTTTCACTATGTTAAGATAAGTTCCTTCTATGCCCATTTTTTGAAGAGTTTTTATCATAAATGGATGCTGTACTTTGTCAAAGGCTTTTTCTGCATCTATTGAGATGATCATGTGATTTTTGTCTCTCAATTTGTTGATATGGTGTATCACATTGATTGATTTGCGGATGTTGAAGAATCCTTGCATGCCTGGGATGAACCCAACTTGATCGTGGTGAATGAGCTTTTTGATGTGTTGCTGAATTCTGTTTGCTAGAATTTTGTTGAGGATTCTGGCATCTAGATTCATCAGTGAAATTGGCCTATAATTTTCTTTTTTTGTGTTGTCTTTGCCTGGCTTTGGTATCAGGGTGATGGTGGCCTTGTAGAATGTGTTTGGAAGTGTTCCTTCCTGGGCAGTTTTTTGGAAGAGTTTTAGAAGGACAGGCATTAGCTCTTCTTTAAATGTTTGGTAGAATTCACTTGTGAAACCATCTGGCCCTGGGCTTTTATTTTTGGGTAGATTTTTGATCACTAGGTTGATTTCTGAGCTTGTGATTGGATTGTTCATAGTTTCTATTTCTTCCTGGTTGAGTCTTGGGCAATCCCCTTCACCATCGCAACCAAAAGAATCAAATATCTAGGAATAAACCTGCCCAAAGAAACAAAAGAACTGTACACAGAAAATCACAAGACACTCATGAGAGACATTAAAGAAGAGTTAAACAGATGGAGAAATATTCCGTGTTCCTGGGTCGGAAGAATCAATATTGTGAAAATGACCATACTACCAAATGTCATCTATAGATTCAATGCGATCCCTATCAAACTTCCAATAACATTCTTCACAGAACTAGACCAATGAATAACACAGTTCATATGGAAACACAAAAGACCTCGAATAGCCAAAGCAATCCTGAGGAAGAAGAATGGAGCTGGAGGGATCAGCCTCCCCAACTTCAGACTCTACTACAAAGCAACAGTCATCAAGACAGTATGGTACTGGCACAAAAACAGAAATATCAACCAATGGAACAAGATCGAGAACCCAGAGATAAAGCCACGCACCTATGGGTACCTTATTTTTGACAAAGGAGGTAAACATATAAAATGGGACAAAGATAGCCTCTTCAACAAATGGTGCTGGCAAAATTGGACAGCTACATGCAAAAAAATGAAGTTGGAACATACCCTGACACCATGCACAAAGATCAACTCAAAATGGATTAAAGACTTACATGTAAGGCCAGAAACCATCAAACTCTTAGAGGAGAATATAGGCAAAACTCTCAAGGACATCAATCAAAGCAAGATCTTCTCTGACCCACCTACTAGAATAGTGGAACTAAAAAGACAAATGAACATGTGGGACCTAATGAAACTTAAAAGCTTTCGTACAGCTAAAGAAATTACAAAAAAGCTGAACAGACAGCCCACAGAGTGGGAGAAAATCATAGCAAATGAAACAACAGAAAAAGCATTAATCTCCAAAATCTACAAGCAACTCAGACAACTCAGCACTGGAAAAACGAACAACCCAATTAAAAAATGGGAAAAGGACCGAAACAGACGCCTCTCCAACGATGACATACAGATGGCCCAAAAACACATGAAATGATGCTCAACTTCACTAATAATTAGAGAAATGCAAATAAAAACTACAATGAGATATCACCTCACACCCGTCAGAATGGTCATCATCCACAAATCGACAGACTTAAATGCTGGAGAGGCTGCGGAGAAAAGGGAACACTCCTGCATTGCTGGTGGGAGTGTAAATTGATACAGCCTCTATGGAAGACAGTCTGGAGATTTCTTAAAAAACTAAAAACAGAAGCACCATATGACCCAGCAATCCCACTCTTAGGCTTATACCCTGACGAAATCAAAACTGAAAGAAGCACCTGTACCCCAATGTTCATTGCAGCTCTCTATACAATAGCTAGAACATGGAAGGAACCTAGATGCCCATCGACAAACGAATGGATCCAGAAGCTCCGGTACATATATACAATGGAATACTACACAGCTGTAAAGAGAAATGCAGAAGAATCAGCCCTAATGAGGTGGCAGGATCTAGAACGTATCCTAAAAAGTGAAGTCAGTCAGAAAGAAAAGGACAAATACAGTATATTAACACATATATATGGAATCTAGTAGGATGGTGATGATGGCACATGCAGTGAAGCGACAGAAAGACAGACATGGACAGTGGACATATGGACATTGTGGGGAAGGAACAGTGGGTGAGAGGCGTAAAGGAAGTAGCATGAAGGCCTGTACTATCATAAGTGAAGAAAATAGCTCTAGTCATTGCTCTGTGAGAAAAGGGGATCCTTCAGGGGTGCTGTGTGATGGTCGGGAGGGGTGGGAAGGGGGGGATATACATATGACTAATCTGGGAGCATACATATCTGTAAACAACAAAACTCTGTAAAAGTTAAAAGTAAAATAAAGGTTTAAAAAAAAATTGACAATGATTTAATAATTTAGAAAAATATTAATAAAGTGCTACCAGTATGATTAATACTAAAATCATGCCAGTACTAAGTAAGAAGACTGCTTTTCTTCAAAAATGAAACTTTTACTGTGAAATATGAAAGAAATTATTATACTCTTATTTTTAGGTGAAGATTTGGCTTCGTCAGTGCAAAATAGTACGTGATAGACTTCACTGCATATTCTGGCCTCTGTCAGTCTTTCTGTATGTTGTAGATTTCCTCAGTTCAGAAATCCAGCAGTTCATTTCCAAAGTATCTGTCCATTCAAAACTGAAAAATACTGAAGAGGAGGATTTCTTGAATCCAGAATTGATTATATTCTAAGTGGAGGGCTTTAGTTCGTAAGAAACTCTATTCTCTAATGAATCCTGTGGATATAGTTCCTTCTAGGTAGACATAAAGGGAAGTCTACACAGATATTATCAGTCTGTTGGATATCTCAATGCAGTAATTTATACGAAAGGTTTAAAATACAGCATTTTAAATGATGAACAGTGAATAAACATATCAGTTGCTTGATATGTGTTGCTCATCATCTTGCTTTACATCATGAAATAAAGAAGGATTAAAGAAATACTTTATGTACCACTCATTTGTGTTGTTAATTGGTAGCATAGGTATGCCTAACACAGTGATTGGCACATAATAGGCCATCAATAAATAGCAGTTAAATAAACGAATGGGTAAATGAATCATTGAATGAGAGAATTATGAGCCTAAATGTAATTGTATCTTTGTTATCATGCTAGAACATGTTTGTAAATCTAAACGTAAATCTAAGAAGGGCAATTGGGGAATGAGTTCAACGTGGTAGTTATATTTTCTGAACCAAATATCAGTAATATTTCTCTCATCAACTTCTCAGAAGCTTTCTTTTCTCCTAACTTTGCAAGAGTTAACTTTCTAGATTTATGACATACTCATGGCTGATTGACTGTCCTTTAAGTTTTTATCTGTTTTTTTGAGTTCTTTAGAGAAAGAAGTCTATGCAGAAAATTCACGAAAATTTCCCTTAAACATTAAAATTAAATATGGATTTATTTTATGATAAGCATTTCAGTTATACATTTCTAATTTTTTTTATATGATTTTATCTTCAAAAGCTACTAGCATTGAGTTTTGCCATGGGTTTTAAGGGTATTTATTGCTTATGAAACAAACTTCTTTTTGTTATCATTTTATGACATCTGTTTATGTTCGGATATATTTTCTTCTATTTTAGAGGATAGTGGTAGTCCCAATTCAATGAGGATTTTTAGAATTTTCATTAAAGATTGCAAATAAAACATCACCATTACTACTAGGAAGGTTGAATATAGTTGAAATTATTGAAAAGTTGAAATTTGGAAGGAATGTGAAATTATTTTTAAGTGGAGGGCTTTAGTTCGTAAGAAACTCTATTCTCTAATGAATCCTGTGGATATAGTTCCTTCTAGGTAGACATAAAGGGAAGTCTACACAGATATTATCAGTCTGTTGGATATCTCAATGCAGTAATTTATACGAAAGGTTTAAAATACAGCATTTTAAATGATGAACAGTGAATAAACATATCAGTTGCTTGATATGTGTTGCTCATCATCTTGCTTTACATCATGAAATAAAGAAGGATTAAAGAAATACTTTATGTACCACTCATTTGTGTTGTTAATTGGTAGCATAGGTATGCCTAACACAGTGATTGGCACATAATAGGCCATCAATAAATAGCAGTTAAATAAACGAATGGGTAAATGAATCATTGAATGAGAGAATTATGAGCCTAAATGTAATTGTATCTTTGTTATCATGCTAGAACATGTTTGTAAATCTAAACGTAAATCTAAGAAGGGCAATTGGGGAATGAGTTCAACGTGGTAGTTATATTTTCTGAACCAAATATCAGTAATATTTCTCTCATCAACTTCTCAGAAGCTTTCTTTTCTCCTAACTTTGCAAGAGTTAACTTTCTAGATTTATGACATACTCATGGCTGATTGACTGTCCTTTAAGTTTTTATCTGTTTTTTTGAGTTCTTTAGAGAAAGAAGTCTATGCAGAAAATTCACGAAAATTTCCCTTAAACATTAAAATTAAATATGGATTTATTTTATGATAAGCATTTCAGTTATACATTTCTAATTTTTTTTATATGATTTTATCTTCAAAAGCTACTAGCATTGAGTTTTGCCATGGGTTTTAAGGGTATTTATTGCTTATGAAACAAACTTCTTTTTGTTATCATTTTATGACATCTGTTTATGTTCGGATATATTTTCTTCTATTTTAGAGGATAGTGGTAGTCCCAATTCAATGAGGATTTTTAGAATTTTCATTAAAGATTGCAAATAAAACATCACCATTACTACTAGGAAGGTTGAATATAGTTGAAATTATTGAAAAGTTGAAATTTGGAAGGAATGTAAATTATTTTGTTAAAAATTAACAAGGATTATTTATTAAAGAGTTGACATTTAAATGAATTATTATAATTTTCTTTAAACCTTGGTAATATATATGAAAAATTTGAGAGTTGCATGCATGTTATATTTCATAAGCTTCAAACTTTCTATTCTATACAATATCCATTTCCTTGCTAGGTACAATGGTTCTAAACTCTGAAATGAAATATAGTTCCATTATATTAAAAGAGATTAATGAACAAAATTAAGAAGATAGGAAATGTTATTAATCTATAACAGATGTGTAATTTGTTTATACTGTCAAGTTTTTCTTGAAACTGAAGTCTTTTTTCTAAGTATGAATGTAAATAGAAATGAGAATACAGACACATACATACACATACACATGTATATAAAAGTATTTGTATGTAATTTTATGGAAGAACGTCTGCTTGTATTCAAGTGGGTTTTCCCCTGTATACTGTGAGCCTTCTTGTTAGCGTATTATTCCCTTTTGTGGGGCATTATTCTCTAGCTCCTTTGTTTCTTGTTTTTTTATTTTGTTTTGCTATTTCTGGAGGTGCAGTCTCAAAGGTCCTTTGTATTGTCATAATTCTATGATAATGTAATTTTTATAACCTTATAATTTTGATCTTTAAAGGTAAAATTACCAAGGTTCCCAAATCATATAATTGTTAAATTTCCTAACATCTTCTCTATACCTCCTCCTCTAAGAATATAAGGTATTTGTTTGAAATAGTCTAGTGTCTATGGAGATTAATTGATAACTGAACAAAACTGCTATAGTGTTTAACATATTTATCATTAGTTTCAAAGAATTTTATTCTAAGATATTTTTGTATATATTTATTCAGAATTGCTATCAAATATATAAACATGTGGGCTCAGTGGGGTTCTAGTAAACTTTATTTATGAGAACAGTTAGGTGACCTGTGATCTGGCTGATAGATTTATTTATTTCTATTATGAAATAGTAGTACAAGGGTGCTCTATTGTGCATAACTTCTTTCATAGTGTTTCTAAATATCAAGGCATCGGAACCACATTTCTTTTTATAATGATAATAATCAAAAGAATTAAGCAACCCATACTTTTTTTTTTTTTCCTTTTTTTGTATACTATTGTTAGGGCAAGCAGAACTCCTTATTGTTTTTTGGACAGTCCAATCACAGTCTGGTGTGCGTTTGTACTTGCTAATTATGTATCACCTCATCATCTCTATGCTCAGGATGCCACTTTCTCAATGAAATCGTCCCTCATCACCCTACACACATATAGCAGCCCAGCTCCACACACATATCCACTCCACATATGACTTTCCCTCACGTCAACCCTCTGCTTTTATCCCCAGGCACTTAAAGCTATCTGACATATTGTATGTGAGTGTGTATTTTGTTGTTTTCTGCCAAACGTCGGCATGAATTTTTAATTACTCATTTTTTGCCCCCATTCACTTGACTATTAGTTATAAGGACTGGATCTTCTCTGTTTTCATCACTGCTTTGTTCCTAGTGGTTAAAATAGTTCCTGGACGTAATCCTCAATGTCATTGTTTAAAAAGTGAGTGAATGGATGAATATAATGCCTGTCTGTACAATTCAAGCTTTTATATTTTTTAAACAAATAATTACACATTTAAATTTTAGGAGCAGAAAGCAGTCCTTTCTTCAAAGCATGTAATACCTGAAGCAATAGAAGACTTTGTCTGCAATTTCCTGATCAAAATGGGAATGACCAGAACACTTGATTGCTTTCAATCTGAATGGTAAACAATTTAGTAGATAAATAGTTCTCTAGAAATACTAATGTTATTTAACATGTATACTGTTAATCATCTTAAAAATGACTCAGCTTTTGTAACATGAAGAGCTCGATATACTTTTTTCATCACTTTCACTGAAACCATAGCAAGCTTGCACACACACACACACACACACACACACACATACAATATCAGGATATCAATTTCAAAGAAATTTTAAGTATCTTTTCTAAATGTTCAGATTTAAGTAATTTTCAAGAATCAATAAAATGGAATATGTCTTGGAGTTAAATAATCCAGGGCTCCTTTTGAAGTATTTAAAGAATATCTTTTACATAATTATAAGAGTATTATTTCCTGCATAAGACACATCCTGCTAACAGTACTACTTTGCCTGTTTTACTTAGAGCAATGGCCTGCTTTTCTCTACTGACACAATTGATTCTTTTTCTATAAATATCCCTTCAAGTAAAGTGAAATTACATTGTCAGATGATATCTAGACACAGATTTCCTTGTTATAATTGAAAAGTTTAATAACTTAATGTTATGAAAATCAGCAGGCATTCTGTCTTTATTCCTTTACTATAGTGAGCCACATATTTAGAGTCCTAGCATTTTTAACAAAATTAAGTAATAGGACAATAAAATGCTTGATTTTTTTAAAAAAAATCACTGCATATTATAGAAAGAAGGAATAATATGATATATAAAGTTGTTTATGGTGTTTTAGAGTTCAGTCCTACAATAATTTTAAATATAGGGACAATTTGTTAATTTCTACTAATTCAACTATGATTTAATTTTTATATTCTGCTATTTTGGTTCTCATATACAGAGAGCATTCATATAGAAGAAATCAGTTTCGTTATTTTAAATTGCACGTCTAATGTTAAATTTAGTGAGGAGAGCCATTTTTCATTAATACAGGTTAGGAAAAAGAGCACATTTGATGGTAGAAAATAATACTCTTACTATTAAACTTAGAAATTGTGTGAATGACTTTTATAATAATGTCCCTAAGAAATAATTACCAGTGTATTAGAAAATACATTTGTGTAGAAGTAGATAGATGGTTAATTTGCAGTACTAATGAAATGAAGATTAATGTAGTTCAGTTTCCTTTTTTTCTTCTGAAATAAGTGTTAGGACATGTAATGCTTACACGTTTGGCTAGTCCAAAGTATGAAATGATTCCATTGGAGAAATCTAGAACCAAGTATACTCTTAATTAGGTGCTTGTTGCCATATTATATTTTAGATTTAGCAATTTGAATTGAGATGAAATTTCAGGAAAGCGTAGTAATATTAAGGCTTATAGAACTCCTAAGTAAGCATATCGTTTAGCATAATATTATTATTATAAAGTAAAATATGTGTAAATATCTCTTCATTATATGGGTTTAGTAATACTGTGGTTCAAATATTTTTATTCTTATCCCTAGCTGCCAGTTTGTAATGAGATTGCAAATTATTTATAGTGAAATTATATTATATTGGATATTTTATTTCAAATGAAACATTTTTTGCTTTGATCAGAAACCTTTGATTATAATACATAATAAGGCTATAGGAATATTATGTATATCATTTTTATAGTTTCTTATTATGGAGAAGAATACTTGTAATATATCATTTCTATAAATTCATTTAATCTAACAAAAGATGATGAAGCAAGGTTTCCCTCTTGTTGGTTTGTAAAACACAAACAAACAAACAGACAAAAACACCCGCAAAAAGCAAACAGACAAAACTCCAAAAACCTGGGCAGTAGGATTTGATTTATGGTCTCTCATTCTTCAAACAGTAATTGCAGTGCATTCATTAAATCTGGGGCTGGCAAACTCAGACTCTTGGGCCAGATCTAACCTGTTGCCTGTTCTTGTAAATAAAATTTTATTGAAACACAGCCATGACCTATCTTTTAGGTATAATCTGTTTGTTTGTGGTTGCTTTCACACTATTACATATAACAGCAAAATTACTTAGTCACAACAGAAACCATTTGGCCTAGAAAGCGTTTATCCCCCTAAAATCTGAATATATATTTTCTGGCCATTTGCACGAAAAGATTATATATATATACACACACACACAAACATAATTTTCTGTGAACCACAAAAAGTATGCACTGTTGGTCTACTCAGTGATAGTTTTTTTTTTTTTTTTTTTTGGCCACTTCTATTGGTCTTTCATTTATCTATTTTCATCCATCTTTGTTCTTTGGCCTGCGTGAGCCTCCCATTGCATTGGCCTCTGTCGCTGCAGAGCACTGGCTCCGGGCACATGTGCTCCAGAGCTCCGGCTTGGTAGTTGGACACATTGGTCCAGCTGCTCGGTGGCACGTGAAATCTTCTCAGGCCAGGGATCAAACTGGTACCCCTTGCACTGCAAGGCAGTGTCCTTACCCACTGGACCACCAGGGAAGCCCAGTGATAGTTTTATGAGCATTTAGAAGTGCTCTGTTAACAGTAATAATTTCCCCGAGGGCAAAATTAAAGTGTTACGGTGGAGAAAATAGGATAGTGCACTTTATATAACTTTCCTGAGCATGTCTGCCATCTCCTTCCCTCCTCTGGACTGTTTTGCTGATTGTTAACAAGGTCCAGGACTCACTCACCTGCAATGTACATTCTTGCTCTCTGCCTTCTGTTCTTATACCTCCAGCTTACTTAAACTCTTCTTCCCTTTACAGCCAAATGTTTTGAAAACAAGTTCTCTATTTTCTTTCTTTCTTTACTCTTTTACATCCTGTTTCTCTCCAGTTTAACTTCTGTTTCTACCATTGCACTGAAGTTTGGGTGGTAAGAAAAATGCCATCAAAGGTAATAGTGCAATTATTTATAATATTTAATTGCAATTTCAACATTTTTTAAATTATAGAATAAATTGTATGTTAGTAGTCTATTTAATTTTCACACGGTAAATATTTCTGCTTTTAGCCAATAAAATTTGGCATAATACATAATTACTGAAATGTGGGTAATGTAGTTACAACTTTTACCACATATTAATATAGTTACATAGCATTTAATTTAGAGGACTGCAGATCACATTTTTTTATTATCACAGTAATTTCTTTAGTGATTTTTTTCTTCATTAAATAAATCAGGTTGCTTAAAACCAATCTTATAGTTAAGAAAACTTTATGGTCCAATACTTCATTCAATCCTTATATCTTCTCTTCTAAGATGAGTATAAACCACATTCCAAATATGTATAGAAAAGTGATTTTTATGATTAAATGGTTATATGTTTGTTTTATAAGTTGTGGCAAATATTGAACTGTAGTCCGCCAGGCTTCTCCATCCATGGAATTCTCCAGGCAAGAATACTGGAGTGGGTAGCCATTCCTTCTTAGGGAATCTTCCAGACCCAGGGATTGAATCTGGGTCTGCTGTATTAAAGGAGGATTTTTGACTATTTGAGCCACAACAGGAAAGCTCAAATATCACTTAAAATTAATTTAGTTATCTTGAACTTTAAGATATTTGGCAGGAGTTCTCTTGCTAACTTTTGGTATCAGATAAGATATATAAGGGCTTCCCAGGTATCTCAGTGGGTAAAGGATCCTGCAATGCAGGAGATGCAGACAGACCTGAGTTCAGTCTCCGGGTTGGGAAGATCCACTGGAGGGGGACTTGGCAGCCCACTCCAGTCATCTTGGCTGGAGGGTCCCATCAGCAGGGGAGCCTGGTGGACTACAGTCTATAGGGTCACAAAGAGTTGGACACAACTGAAATGACTGAGTAAGCAAGCAAGCAAGATGTGTAACACATAACGCAAAACATGTGACTACTAATGTATAATATAAAAATGAAGTTAACATTTCTAATATGGAAATGATGAAAATAAAAACATTTTAGAACATTTAGCTCATCTGTAGCAAACTTTGTACTGATTTTTGGTAAATAACTTTCTTGAAATGTTTCTCTATGCTCTGGTTGGTTTTCTTTTCTTTCCTTTCATTTAACTATTGATTGCTGCATATAATGATTAAAATGGTAATTATTTACAGATTTATAAATGAATTTCTGATTCTCCTTTGTACTTCACTGAGAATATAGAAGAAGTTCCATAGCTCTTGCTTCCTTCCTACCAGCCTGCTGCCTCTGATCTCAGTATTTTCTATCTTTCTCTGTCTCTTGTCTCAAGACTGAGCCACAGATACTGGCATCTGAGGCCAACTCTCTACTGGTTTTTTCTTCTATTTCCTCTTCTCTGTCTGTAAAGGTTTGCCCCTCAGATCTTTTTTGTTTTATAATCGTTGCTAAAAGGAAAACTTTATGGTCCAATACTTCATTCAATCCTTATATCTTCTCTTCTAAGATGAGTATAAACCACATTCCAAATATGTATAGAAAAGTGATTTTTATGATTAAATGGTTATATGTTTGTTTTATAAGTTGTGGCAAATATTGAACTGTAGTCCGCCAGGCTTCTCCATCCATGGAATTCTCCAGGCAAGAATACTGGAGTGGGTAGCCATTCCTTCTTGGGGAATCTTCCAGACCCAGGGATTGAATCTGGGTCTGCTGTATTAAAGGAGGATTTTTGACTATTTGAGCCACAACAGGAAAGCTCAAATATCACTTAAAATTAATTTAGTTATCTTGAACTTTAAGATATTTGGCAGGAGTTCTCTTGCTAACTTTTGGTATCAGATAAGATATATAAGGGCTTCCCAGGTATCTCAGTGGGTAAAGGATCCTGCAATGCAGGAGATGCAGACAGACCTGAGTTCAGTCTCCGGGTTGGGAAGATCCACTGGAGGGGGACTTGGCAGCCCACTCCAGTCATCTTGGCTGGAGGGTCCCATCAGCAGGGGAGCCTGGTGGACTACAGTCTATAGGGTCACAAAGAGTTGGACACAACTGAAATGACTGAGTAAGCAAGCAAGCAAGATGTGTAACACATAACGCAAAACATGTGACTACTAATGTATAATATAAAAATGAAGTTAACATTTCTAATATGGAAATGATGAAAATAAAAACATTTTAAAACATTTAGCTCATCTGTAGCAAACTTTGTACTGATTTTTGGTAAATAACTTTCTTGAAATGTTTCTCTATGCTCTGGTTGGTTTTCTTTTCTTTCCTTTCATTTAACTATTGATTGCTGCATATAATGATTAAAATGGTAATTATTTACAGATTTATAAATGAATTTCTGATTCTCCTTTGTACTTCACTGAGAATATAGAAGAAGTTCCATAGCTCTTGCTTCCTTCCTACCAGCCTGCTGCCTCTGATCTCAGTATTTTCTATCTTTCTCTGTCTCTTGTCTCAAGACTGAGCCACAGATACTGGCATCTGAGGCCAACTCTCTACTGGATTCTCTCACCTATTCAGCACATGACTTCTGCAGTTGTCCCCTCCTTCCTCTGTACTGTAAAGGTTTGCCCTCTCTGCTGAATTACTCCCATAAGCATAGAGATGCACAATAATATATCATCTATTAAAAAAATAGAAGAAAAGACACCCTGGACTCCACTTTTTCATTCTGATTTCCTAGGCTTTGCTTTATAACATATCTCCTTGCAGAAGTTTGCCTCTACTTCCTCATTTCCTACTGTTTCTTTCCTACTTTAGTTCCACTTTCATCTCTGTGACTACCGAAGCTTTTTTCAGTGACTTCACATTGCCAAATTGAGTGGTTGATCTCGGTTGAGAGTGGTATTCCCATTCTCCTTGCATCTCTTGTCACCGTTACTCATTTCTTACTTCTTGCAGCACTTTCTTCATTTGCTTCATTTGCTTCATAGCCACAATACTATCCTGTTCTTTCACCCCACTGACCTCTGTGTTTCTTAGTCTCTGTTTGGTAGTGTATTCTCTCTCTAGTCTCAAAACAGTCCTAGGACTCCCTTCTCACTTTACATTCACTTCCTAAGTGGCCTTGTCTAGCCTTGTGACTTTAAAGTGTGTTCATTTGCTGATAAATTGCATGTCATGACTTTTCCCTTAACTTTTCATGTGTGCTTAACAATGTTCTTTTTCACTTAATTGCCTAGCAGACATATTCTATTTAACATGGATAGAAACGGTTCATTGATCTTCATTGCCCTACCAATGTTTCTAATATGAAATGATGAAAATAAAAACATTTTAAAACATTTAGCTCATCTGTAGCAAACTTTTACTGATTTTTGGTAAATAACTTTCTTGAAATGTTTCTCTATGCTCTGGTTGGTTTTCTTTTCTTTCCTTTCATTTAACTATTGATTGCTGCATATAATGATTAAAATGGTAATTATTTACAGATTTATAAATGAATTTCTGATTCTCCTTTGTACTTCACTGAGAATATAGAAGAAGTTCCATAGCTCTTGCTTCCTTCCTACCAGCCTGCTGCCTCTGATCTCAGTATTTTCTATCTTTCTCTGTCTCTTGTCTCAAGACTGAGCCACAGATACTGGCATCTGAGGCCAACTCTCTACTGGATTCTCTCACCTATTCAGCACATGACTTCTGCAGTTGTCCCCTCCTTCCTCTGTACTGTAAAGGTTTGCCCTCTCTGCTGAATTACTCCCATAAGCATAGAGATGCACAATAATATATCATCTATTAAAAAAATAGAAGAAAAGACACCCTGGACTCCACTTTTTCATTCTGATTTCCTAGGCTTTGCTTTATAACATATCTCCTTGCAGAAGTTTGCCTCTACTTCCTCATTTCCTACTGTTTCTTTCCTACTTTAGTTCCACTTTCATCTCTGTGACTACCGAAGCTTTTTTCAGTGACTTCACATTGCCAAATTGAGTGGTTGATCTCGGTTGAGAGTGGTATTCCCATTCTCCTTGCATCTCTTGTCACCGTTACTCATTTCTTACTTCTTGCAGCACTTTCTTCATTTGCTTCATTTGCTTCATAGCCACAATACTATCCTGTTCTTTCACCCCACTGACCTCTGTGTTTCTTAGTCTCTGTTTGGTAGTGTATTCTCTCTCTAGTCTCAAAACAGTCCTAGGACTCCCTTCTCACTTTACATTCACTTCCTAAGTGGCCTTGTCTAGCCTTGTGACTTTAAAGTGTGTTCATTTGCTGATAAATTGCATGTCATGACTTTTCCCTTAACTTTTCATGTGTGCTTAACAATGTTCTTTTTCACTTAATTGCCTAGCAGACATATTCTATTTAACATGGATAGAAACGGTTCATTGATTTCTCTAAACACCTAATTCCTACTACATTTGTCCCCATTTCACCAAGTGTGTATTGTGACTTGGCCAAAAAACCTTTGGGTCATCTTCGCAGCATGGCCGGAAGGGAGCCATCGTAGTCTTCACTGCTACCAACTTTGTTTAAGCCACCAGTCTCTTTCCCATGAACTCTTGCAGCAGACTTTCTGGTTATGCTTTTGATTCTCTAGAGTCAAGTTTCTTCAGTGAGATGCCAGGCTTATCCTTTTAAAACAAATCTGATCAATGTCACCTGTCTCTCAGGGTCTTCCAATGGCTTCAGTCTGATTCCTCTTTCGGGCTCCCTGCTGTCTTCCTGACTTATCTCTTCCCACTCTCTTTCCTGCTCACTTGATTGGCTCCATTTCCAGACACTCCAGATGTACTGGCCTTTTATGTTATATTGTAAGTGTCAAACACCTCTTTGTCTCAGGACCTTTAAACAGACTTTTCTATCAGCCAAGTGTGCTTCTCTCCCACATAGCCATATGTCTTAGTCTCTGCTTTTCTTCTATTCCCTGATCAAATAGTCAGTTATACTTTATGTGGCCACCTTATATAAAATAGCACTCTCTACTTCCATTTCTCTTTCTCTTTTATCTGGCTATATTTTACTTGTAGCATGTGTCACCATCCATACTAAAATGGAAATTCCATTAGATAGATATGGACCTGAACATTTTCGTTAATTTCCCCAGTGTCTGGGCTACTGCCTGGTGCATAGGAGATGTTCAGTTATATTTTATGCACCATTATGATCTTGTATGTGCATGCCAGGTCGCTTCAGTTGTGTCTGACTCTTTGTGACTCACTGGACTGCAGATCATCAGGCTTCTCTGTCCATGGGATTCTCCAGGCAAGAATACTGGAGTGGCCATGCCCTGCTCCAAGAGATCTTACTAACCCAAGGACTTAACCCATGTCTCTTATGTCCCCGGCATTGGCAGGTGGGTTCTTTAGCACTAGGGCTACCTGGGAAACCCCATGATGATGTTAGTACTTAGTAATTAATTAGTATTTTATTTTAAAATATATTATGAATATTGACATTTTAAGTAAATATTGCAACTTTTATTATAAACATTCACTAAGGCTTAACCTTTTTTTTTCCTCTAAGTTATCCTTTATTTTTCATCCATCTTTATTCTTTTGGCATGTGTAGGCCTCCTATCACAGTGGCCTCTCATTGCAGAGCACCAGCTCTGGGCGCATATGCTCCAGAACGCTGGCTCATAATTAGACAGACCTGCCCAGCCGCTTCTTGGCACGTGGGATCTTCCTGGGCCAGAGATCGAACCGGTGCCCCTTGCACTGCAAGGTGAACTCTACCCACTGGACCACCAAGGAAGCCCAAGGCTTAACTTTTTGTAATGTACATAAATTAAGCTGATTTAGTGGAAAGAAATGTGATGAAATCTTTTGTTTGATTTTATCCTAGGTATGAGTTAATGCAGAAGGGAGTAACTAAACTTAGAGATGGTGGGATTGTTCCAGATGTCTACAGGCAGAATATGGTTTTAGAGAATGAGAAGAAAATTTTGAAGAAAGACTTGAAGCACTATAAACAAGTAGCTGAGTATGTTATTTTTTAATGGGAACCTGCTAACCTGATCAAATAGTCAGTTATACTTTATGTGGCCACCTTATATAAAATAGCACTCTCTACTTCCATTTCTCTTCTCTTTGATCTGGCTATATTTTACTTGTAGCATGTGTCACCATCCATACTAAAATGGAAATTCCATTAGATAGATATGGACCTGAACATTTTCGTTAATTTCCCCAGTGTCTGGGCTACTGCCTGGTGCATAGGAGATGTTCAGTTATATTTTATGCACCATTATGATCTTGTATGTGCATGCCAGGTCGCTTCAGTTGTGTCTGACTCTTTGTGACTCACTGGACTGCAGATCATCAGGCTTCTCTGTCCATGGGATTCTCCAGGCAAGAATACTGGAGTGGCCATGCCCTGCTCCAAGAGATCTTACTAACCCAAGGACTTAACCCATGTCTCTTATGTCCCCGGCATTGGCAGGTGGGTTCTTTAGCACTAGGGCTACCTGGGAAACCCCATGATGATGTTAGTACTTAGTAATTAATTAGTATTTTATTTTAAAATATATTATGAATATTGACATTTTAAGTAAATATTGCAACTTTTATTATAAACATTCACTAAGGCTTAACCTTTTTTTTTCCTCTAAGTTATCCTTTATTTTTCATCCATCTTTATTCTTTTGGCATGTGTAGGCCTCCTATCACAGTGGCCTCTCATTGCAGAGCACCAGCTCTGGGCGCATATGCTCCAGAACGCTGGCTCATAATTAGACAGACCTGCCCAGCCGCTTCTTGGCACGTGGGATCTTCCTGGGCCAGAGATCGAACCGGTGCCCCTTGCACTGCAAGGTGAACTCTACCCACTGGACCACCAAGGAAGCCCAAGGCTTAACTTTTTGTAATGTACATAAATTAAGCTGATTTAGTGGAAAGAAATGTGATGAAATCTTTTGTTTGATTTTATCCTAGGTATGAGTTAATGCAGAAGGGAGTAACTAAACTTAGAGATGGTGGGATTGTTCCAGATGTCTACAGGCAGAATATGGTTTTAGAGAATGAGAAGAAAATTTTGAAGAAAGACTTGAAGCACTATAAACAAGTAGCTGAGTATGTTATTTTTTAATGGCTTTTTCTTTTTCTTTTGGACTAAATAAAGTATGGATTGAACTAGCTAGTATGTGGTTAATATACCAGAGTTTTAATTCTGGAGAACTGAATTATATGTCAGTCCTAGCTGGAAAGAATGTGAAAGGCTTCACCAAGGACTTAACAGATGAGCAGAATACTCACAACTGTAATTCACCGGCCACAATGGAAGGCAGGAGTCTTTATGCAGGAGGTTGTCAATTTACTCATAAACAGTTGCTTCCTTATGTATTTTGATAGTCTTATCATGGTTTGTGGACATTTTCCCCCAAGAGATTAAGGTGATTTCTGAAATAATAATAAAATTACTGGAAAACTATAGGAAAAAAAAAATCAGTACTGAATGTTAACTGGAAGGTCTGATGCTGAAGCTGAAACTCTAATACTTAGGCCACCTAATGCAAAAAGCTGACTCATTGGAAAAGACCTCGCTGCTGGGAAACACTGAAGGCAGGAGAAGGGGTTGAGGGAGGTCAATGATGGTCATCTAACCATCGTTAGATGTCATAACTGATTAAATGGACATGAATTTGAGCAAACTACAGGAGTTACTGAAAGACAGGGAAATTTGCCATACTGCAGTTCATGGGGTCGCAAAGACATGACCTAACAAGTGAACAACATAGGGAAAAAGAGCTAGTATATTCCTAGTAGAGGAATTTAAGTATTCCCCAAAATAAAGCTGTTCTTTTGTAATTTTGTAGTATGAATTTATGCAGAGGGAAGAGAAATCAAATCTCTTTGCATGTTTTTTTTCTTTCTAAAATTAGTGAAAGACATGCAATTTTTGGCAAACAAATTTAGATAAATGGGCAGTGAATATGTTGACCTGGGGTGAATCTATTCTCCTGACAGTGTTAGGTGAAAAATCTACTTAGGTATGGAGTAGACAGTTAATGCTTTGTTTATTAATTTTATGAAATATTTAAAGAGGGGTTTCTCTTTTAAAGAATCATGTTAAGGCAAAAATGAGGTAAACAGAACTACTATGTAGGAACATAGTATTTCTAAGACCTTTGTGAAAAAGTTTAAAGAAATCAGACTGCATTATAAAGGGAAGAAAATATTTAAGCTTCTGCTTTTGAAAAGTGACAGTAAATACAAGGTAATTTGTATGATTGTTTATTCAGTCATTATTTGCACTTGTAGAATTTTATTTTTCAAGTTATACAAATTTCATATTATTTATACATATGGTATTTTGGATTTTGGATAGAAGTGTATTGTAATCCATGGGATATGTGTTATTAGAACCAGCATTCTCTATATCTCAGTTCCAGATCTCAGAAGTGGTTTCCACTCTTGGCCCTGACACTCACTCTGATTTTGTATAGATGCCTAATGAATACACTGGGAATTTGACACAGTACATTTTTCAAACTGCTGCCTGGCATACTGTTTCAGACTTGATCTCCTTTGAATTATTGCTTGAGTTTGCTAATTTCTTTTGAGTAGACAGAGCCTCCTTCTGCACTGAGCTTTGTCCCAGTGATTTGAAATAATCATTTTTATTAGTGGTTGTTTATTGACTATTATATTTAATAGCTATAATCACAGTGATATAAGCTGACTCTAATACTTAGGCCACCTAATGCAAAAAGCTGACTCATTGGAAAAGACCTCGCTGCTGGGAAACACTGAAGGCAGGAGAAGGGGTTGAGGGAGGTCAATGATGGTCATCTAACCATCGTTAGATGTCATAACTGATTAAATGGACATGAATTTGAGCAAACTACAGGAGTTACTGAAAGACAGGGAAATTTGCCATACTGCAGTTCATGGGGTCGCAAAGACATGACCTAACAAGTGAACAACATAGGGAAAAAGAGCTAGTATATTCCTAGTAGAGGAATTTAAGTATTCCCCAAAATAAAGCTGTTCTTTTGTAATTTTGTAGTATGAATTTATGCAGAGGAAGAGAAATCAAATCTCTTTGCATGTTTTTTTTCTTTCTAAAATTAGTGAAAGACATGCAATTTTTGGCAAACAAATTTAGATAAATGGGCAGTGAATATGTTGACCTGGGGTGAATCTATTCTCCTGACAGTGTTAGGTGAAAAATCTACTTAGGTATGGAGTAGACAGTTAATGCTTTGTTTATTAATTTTATGAAATATTTAAAGAGGGGTTTCTCTTTTAAAGAATCATGTTAAGGCAAAAATGAGGTAAACAGAACTACTATGTAGGAACATAGTATTTCTAAGACCTTTGTGAAAAAGTTTAAAGAAATCAGACTGCATTATAAAGGGAAGAAAATATTTAAGCTTCTGCTTTTGAAAAGTGACAGTAAATACAAGGTAATTTGTATGATTGTTTATTCAGTCATTATTTGCACTTGTAGAATTTTATTTTTCAAGTTATACAAATTTCATATTATTTATACATATGGTATTTTGGATTTTGGATAGAAGTGTATTGTAATCCATGGGATATGTGTTATTAGAACCAGCATTCTCTATATCTCAGTTCCAGATCTCAGAAGTGGTTTCCACTCTTGGCCCTGACACTCACTCTGATTTTGTATAGATGCCTAATGAATACACTGGGAATTTGACACAGTACATTTTTCAAACTGCTGCCTGGCATACTGTTTCAGACTTGATCTCCTTTGAATTATTGCTTGAGTTTGCTAATTTCTTTTGAGTAGACAGAGCCTCCTTCTGCACTGAGCTTTGTCCCAGTGATTTGAAATAATCATTTTTATTAGTGGTTGTTTATTGACTATTATATTTAATAGCTATAATCACAGTGATATAAGCTAGTACCTGTGCAAATTACTTAATGTTACAAAACATGACTCAAACGGATATCTCTCAAATGAAACCTATTTCTTGTTCATGTTTACTAAAAGATTAGTAAATGTTTTTAAGACTTACATGCATTTACTAAAGTATAGTTTTAGCTTCAGTGGGTATATAGTATCTCTCAAATCTATCTTTCTTGGCATAATTAAACTTACACAAATTAGAAAAGGAAACTATTTATTTCGCTTAATCTACCTGACATGGAAGTGTGAAGGAACGCTGCTTGATGCTTCATAATACCTAACATTTATATTACTGAGTGAATATTAAGCAGTTTGTACTTACACAGGCCCTTTTGATAAAGTGTATTGCCTATTTTGTTGAATACATTCTCAAAAAATGGAGACTGAAAATTTGTGCAAAATTCCAAAGAAGCTATCTCTGTCATGCTATAAGTTTACCCCAAATTCTAAGGTTCATTACATGGGTTTTTCAGCTTGACTTGTGAGGATATTTTCCCAGTAAGAATTAGTGCTAAACATGGGATTTCCTTTAAGGAATTTGCATTAAAGTTTGCTTTTTTAGGATTAAGCCCATTTCTTAAAGTAAGATAAATATAGATGTCAAATGCTAATAATAATAATTAATACTGTGAATAATTAATAATGTGAAAAGAGTCAGGTTACAGATGTATTATATATTATCTTGATTAAACTGGTAGCATTTAGTGACGTATCTGGAAAAATCAAGAAAATCATATAGCCATAAGCTTAATATTTATCCAGGGGAAATTTGCCATGAAAAGAGTACCGTAGTGAAAGTTCAAATACCTAGCTTCTGATATTCTGCTACTTATTAACTTTGTTTCCTTATTGTCATACTGGGAATAATTATGGATAATATTATTAACTCCTAGGGAGTAATGTGATAATTAAACAAGTATAGTCTACATTAAAGAGCTGTGTAAATCACAAAGTTCTTTGAAAATGTCAGCTATTATTATCAGTATCTCTAAAGGCTGTCACCCCTAGATTTTTGAAAATTATCATATCATTATTATTTTTGAAATTCAGTGATGAAGCCTGAGGAAAAAATGAAAAGGGAAAATATCTCACTGTAAAATATATTATTTGAGTTTCTATAATTAAAAAAGAAATTGTCTTTTTCTCTGTTCTAAGAATGCCTATTTTGGAACAGAGGCTTTCCCTATATTTGCTGCAAATGTTGGTTATCTTCTAAGATGTAAAATTTGGTTTATAATTTGTCTCTATGTATATTGATGGATATTAACAAGACTTGTGGTTATTCTGCAAAATATATAAACATCCAATCTGTGTATTATACAGCTGAAACTGATATAATGTTATGTGTCAATTATCTCTTGATATAAAAAAGTTTGGGCTTCCCAGGAGGCCCTAGTGGTAAAGAAACCGCCTGCCAATGCAGGCGACCTAAGAGGCACAGGTTCGATCCCTGGGTCAGGAAGATCCCCTGGAGGAGGGCATGGCAACCCACTCCAGTGTTCTTGCCTGGAGAATCCCATACACAGAGGAGCCTGGCAGGTATAGTTGCAATGAGTTGGGCATGACTGAAGCAACTTAGCACGTGGGCATAAAAACGTTTGGGAGAAAACTGCTTGGAAAATTTCTTTATAGATGTTTTTTTTTTTTTTAGGGAAGAATGGCATTATTAGAAAGATTCGTATATACGTTGAATATATTAATATTGCATACTAGATACTGGAGAGGAATGATGTGAGTAGTAGTTTGACATTCTTTGTTGGAAAATTGGAGTATAATTGTACTTTTACATTGAAATGTAGCCCAGTTGTTATTTTTTTCAATTTTATTTCTTTCTTTATTTTGGGCTGTGCTGGTTCTTAATTGCTGCAGGGGCTCTTTAGTTGTGGAGAAAGGGAGCTACTGTCTAGTTGTACATGGGCTCTAGGGTGCCTGGACTTCAGTAGTTATGGCTCCCGGGCTCTAGAGCACAGGCTCAATAGTTGTGGCACATGGGCTTAGTTGTCCTGTGGTATGTGGGATCTTCCCAAATCAGAGATCAAACCTCTGTGTCCTGCATTGACAGGTGGATTCTTCACCAGTGAGCCACCAAGGGAGAGCCCTACCCAATTGTTATTTTAAATGTGGAGCTCTAGAATTGAAGTGACCTCTCTCACATGTGCAGAGAAATGTTAGTTGGATGAAGACTAAAAAAATTATCTTAGAGATATCTTTCACAGTTAAGACACTATTTCATAAACTTCGTTTTATTTGGGAACTGACCTGCCACAATCTGAGGTGTGGCGCTGAGGAATACTCACTTCAATCTGAGCTGCTTCTAGTGTTTTATAATTTGTCTCTATGTATATTGATGGATATTAACAAGACTTGTGGTTATTCTGCAAAATATATAAACATCCAATCTGTGTATTATACAGCTGAAACTGATATAATGTTATGTGTCAATTATCTCTTGATATAAAAAAGTTTGGGCTTCCCAGGAGGCCCTAGTGGTAAAGAAACCGCCTGCCAATGCAGGCGACCTAAGAGGCACAGGTTCGATCCCTGGGTCAGGAAGATCCCCTGGAGGAGGGCATGGCAACCCACTCCAGTGTTCTTGCCTGGAGAATCCCATACACAGAGGAGCCTGGCAGGTATAGTTGCAATGAGTTGGGCATGACTGAAGCAACTTAGCACGTGGGCATAAAAACGTTTGGGAGAAAACTGCTTGGAAAATTTCTTTATAGATGTTTTTTTTTTTTTTAGGGAAGAATGGCATTATTAGAAAGATTCGTATATACGTTGAATATATTAATATTGCATACTAGATACTGGAGAGGAATGATGTGAGTAGTAGTTTGACATTCTTTGTTGGAAAATTGGAGTATAATTGTACTTTTACATTGAAATGTAGCCCAGTTGTTATTTTTTTCAATTTTATTTCTTTCTTTATTTTGGGCTGTGCTGGTTCTTAATTGCTGCAGGGGCTCTTTAGTTGTGGAGAAAGGGAGCTACTGTCTAGTTGTACATGGGCTCTAGGGTGCCTGGACTTCAGTAGTTATGGCTCCCGGGCTCTAGAGCACAGGCTCAATAGTTGTGGCACATGGGCTTAGTTGTCCTGTGGTATGTGGGATCTTCCCAAATCAGAGATCAAACCTCTGTGTCCTGCATTGACAGGTGGATTCTTCACCAGTGAGCCACCAAGGGAGAGCCCTACCCAATTGTTATTTTAAATGTGGAGCTCTAGAATTGAAGTGACCTCTCTCACATGTGCAGAGAAATGTTAGTTGGATGAAGACTAAAAAAATTATCTTAGAGATATCTTTCACAGTTAAGACACTATTTCATAAACTTCGTTTTATTTGGGAACTGACCTGCCACAATCTGAGGTGTGGCGCTGAGGAATACTCACTTCAATCTGAGCTGCATAAAAAAAGTATGGGTTTTATTAATTCAAAACCTTGATTTTGTTTCATACCTTGGCTGGCATTTTGTGTATGTTGCTAATAATGTATAATGTAGATGAGTGATCCCTCAACCTTTTTGGTACCAGGAACTGGTTTTGTGCAAGACAATTTTTTCATGGACCTGCAGGGGCAGGAGGGATGGTTTTGGGATGATTCTAGCACATTAAAATTATTGTGCACATTATTTCTGTTATTATTACTTCAGCTCCACTTCAGATCATCAGTTATTAGATCCCAGAGGTTGCAACTATTCTCAATTGGTTTACTTCTAAAAGCATCTTTGGACTTGTACCTAACATCTTACTGTCTGGCTTTCACGCCACCTTTTCTACTCAAGTCTGCACCCTGTTTTTCATTCTTTTCCTCTATCAGCTGCTATGAGATTGTGCTTTTCTGCCTCTTACCTCACAGACAAGCTTACCTCAGCCTTTTTAAGCTCTCCAAGGTATGTTGTCCAGTAAGACAGCCACTACCAGCACGTGGATGTTGATGAAACTTGTTGAATCAGATAGCAGTAGGTGCTCTGCAGACAAAGAACACAAGTAAAGGAGACAAATAAATGAGGAGCTGCTTTATACTGTGTGGTAAGAGAAGTCCTCTTGGATATCTGAAGAAACTGAGGCAGAAGATTGTGTGTCAGTTTGGGAAAAGGGAATTCCAGGCATAAGGAACAGGAAATTCAAAGAACATATGTTGGAGACAGCTTGGCTTGTTAGAGGATGAGTAAGGAGACCATGGTGACTTGATCCAGTAGGTACTTGTTAGAATTTTGTTTTGTCTTCTGAGTGGGACGTCAGGCTAATGGATAGTTTTGAGGAGAATCACAATGTAAAGTGGCTCCTGTGTGGAAAATAGACTGGATGGAGGGACAAAATGGAAATAGGGAGAGCATTATATCCTGCATGATCATCTTATAGATTGGTTACAACATAGTAATAAGTCAAACCATGTTCTTATGCCAGAACAGTTCGGTTCTTGGAAGGACAACATATGTTGTTATCTAATTCTGCATTACTTTCTTTAACCCCAGTCAACCTTTAGTTCTGAACAGATAATAATATCAGATCAGAAACTATAGTTATGGGTACATGCTACCTGCCACTTCTTAGCTCTATGAATATAATTTTCTCTCAGTTTTCATATATGTAAGTGGGGTGACATCATCTATTTCTGAGGGCATCATTTTAAAGTGTTTAGCACAATATCCATCACGTGATAAGTGGTCAGTAATGATTAAATCAATATTCTGTATTACAGCATCCTTTTTTTCCCTTTGAGAAGACTCCCTACAGTTTATGAATATGTACGCATATATTTTATTTCCTTATTCATTTACTTTATACTGCTGAAAGATAGAAATTGTGCTTGTCTTACTCATCACAGTGTAATGAGCACTGTATCTTGGACACAGTATTATAAGTGGGTGGAATAGCATTATCATCTTCATCAACCTTATTAGCAGCCATAGCAATAATACTGAAGAAACACCCAAGAGTGGTGTCTTTTCTAGAAGTCAGGCACAAGGCAATTTATTTGCTTACATATACTAACTTTTAATTGCAAACCAAAACCAAGCATATATAAAGTCAATGAAATAGAATAATGAACCTCCTAGGCCTGTCAGATAGTTTCAACAGTTACCAACTTTCTATCATTATTTACTTTCTGTCTCCACCCACAGCCTACCCCACATCCCATTTATTATGCTGTTTTTTTACAGTTCTTTTTTTAAGTTATAACTCACATAAGTTGAAGTGTATATGTCTTAAGGGATTGGGGGGTTTTCAGTTTGGGAAAAGGGAATTCCAGGCATAAGGAACAGGAAATTCAAAGAACATATGTTGGAGACAGCTTGGCTTGTTAGAGGATGAGTAAGGAGACCATGGTGACTTGATCCAGTAGGTACTTGTTAGAATTTTGTTTTGTCTTCTGAGTGGGACGTCAGGCTAATGGATAGTTTTGAGGAGAATCACAATGTAAAGTGGCTCCTGTGTGGAAAATAGACTGGATGGAGGGACAAAATGGAAATAGGAGAGCATTATATCCTGCATGATCATCTTATAGATTGGTTACAACATAGTAATAAGTCAAACCATGTTCTTATGCCAGAACAGTTCGGTTCTTGGAAGGACAACATATGTTGTTATCTAATTCTGCATTACTTTCTTTAACCCCAGTCAACCTTTAGTTCTGAACAGATAATAATATCAGATCAGAAACTATAGTTATGGGTACATGCTACCTGCCACTTCTTAGCTCTATGAATATAATTTTCTCTCAGTTTTCATATATGTAAGTGGGGTGACATCATCTATTTCTGAGGGCATCATTTTAAAGTGTTCAGCACAATATCCATCACGTGATAAGTGGTCAGTAATGATTAAATCAATATTCTGTATTACAGCATCCTTTTTTTCCCTTTGAGAAGACTCCCTACAGTTTATGAATATGTACGCATATATTTTATTTCCTTATTCATTTACTTTATACTGCTGAAAGATAGAAATTGTGCTTGTCTTACTCATCACAGTGTAATGAGCACTGTATCTTGGACACAGTATTATAAGTGGGTGGAATAGCATTATCATCTTCATCAACCTTATTAGCAGCCATAGCAATAATACTGAAGAAACACCCAAGAGTGGTGTCTTTTCTAGAAGTCAGGCACAAGGCAATTTATTTGCTTACATATACTAACTTTTTAATTGCAAACAAATATCAAGCATATATAAAGTCAATGAAATAGAATAATGAACCTCCTAGGCCTGTCAGATAGTTTCAACAGTTACCAACTTTCTATCATTATTTACTTTCTGTCTCCACCCACAGCCTACCCCACATCCCATTTATTATGCTGTTTTTTTACAGTTCTTTTTTTAAGTTATAACTCACATAAGTTGAAGTGTATATGTCTTAGCTACATAATTTTGATGAAGAAATGAAGTCTTGTAACCTCCATACTCTTGTTAATATAGAACATTGCTGTCTATCCAGGGATTTCTTTTGTATCCCTTCATTGTCATTTCCTGCACTGGCAATTACTGTTCTGATTTTATTTTCCACTTTAGTTTTGCCAGTTGGAGAACTTGATAAATGAAATCACAGAATGTTCATTTCTTTGTGTTTGGCATCTTCTGCTCAGCTATAGAGTCTATAAAATTTATCTGTGATATTTGCATATGTGAGTAATTTGTTCCCTTTTATTGCTAAGTACTACTCTATTGCATTGTGTATACCAGAATTTGTTTACCATTTTATATTGAGTTGTTTGCAACTGTCATTATTATGAATGATACTGGTATGAACATTATGGACAAGTCTTTTTCTGAGAATGTGTTTTCTTTCTTTTGGATAAAAACTTGTTGTTCAGTTGCTAAATCATGTCGACTCAACCTCATGGACTGCAGTACACCAGACTTCTCTGTCTACCATCTTCTGGAGTTTGGTCACATTCATGTCCATTGAGTTGGTAATGCTATCTAACCAACTCATCCTCTGTGGCCCCTTCTTTTGCCTTCAGTCTTTCAGCATCAGGGTCTTTTCTAGTGATTCGTCTCTTCGCATCAGGTGTCCAAAGTATTGGAACTTCAGCTTTAGCAACAGTTCTTCCAGTGAATATTTTCGGTTAATTTCCTCTAAGATTGACTGGTTTAGGAATGTAAGTTTATAAAGGGTAGATGTATAAGAAACTCCTAGTCCATTTTCCAACATTCAGGTTGAGTCATTTACATTCTCAAAAGAAATCATATATGAGAATTCTAATTGCTCCATATTATCACCAGTATTGAGGTTTGTCAGTCTTTCAAATTTCAGCCATTTTAAGTTGTTGTGTAGGGGCAACTTGTTGTAGTTTTGCTATTCATTTTCCTGATAGCTAATGATACTGATAATATTTTGTACTTATTGGCCATTTACCCATTCTGCTTTCTGTGTAAATCTTTTGCCTGTTTTTTGTTGAGTTAGTTGTATTATTTTTCAGTTGTTAAGAGTTCTTTGTGTATTCTGGATACAAATCCTTTAGAAGAATATTATGGATATTTTCTTCCAGTTTATGGCTCAGTTCTTCAGTTGCTTTATGATGTCTTTGGATAAGCAGAAGTTTTAAATTTTGATGAAGTCTGATTTTTATCTTTTTTTATAATACTGTTTGGTATTTTGGCTGAGATGCCATTGCCTGCTCAGCTATAGAGTCTATAAAATTTATCTGTGATATTTGCATATGTGAGTAATTTGTTCCCTTTTATTGCTAAGTACTACTCTATTGCATTGTGTATACCAGAATTTGTTTACCATTTTATATTGAGTTGTTTGCAACTGTCATTATTATGAATGATACTGGTATGAACATTATGGACAAGTCTTTTTCTGAGAATGTGTTTTCTTTCTTTTGGATAAAACTTGTTGTTCAGTTGCTAAATCATGTCGACTCAACCTCATGGACTGCAGTACACCAGACTTCTCTGTCTACCATCTTCTGGAGTTTGGTCACATTCATGTCCATTGAGTTGGTAATGCTATCTAACCAACTCATCCTCTGTGGCCCCTTCTTTTGCCTTCAGTCTTTCAGCATCAGGGTCTTTTCTAGTGATTCGTCTCTTCGCATCAGGTGTCCAAAGTATTGGAACTTCAGCTTTAGCAACAGTTCTTCCAGTGAATATTTTCGGTTAATTTCCTCTAAGATTGACTGGTTTAGGAATGTAAGTTTATAAAGGGTAGATGTATAAGAAACTCCTAGTCCATTTTCCAACATTCAGGTTGAGTCATTTACATTCTCAAAAGAAATCATATATGAGAATTCTAATTGCTCCATATTATCACCAGTATTGAGGTTTGTCAGTCTTTCAAATTTCAGCCATTTTAAGTTGTTGTGTAGGGGCAACTTGTTGTAGTTTTGCTATTCATTTTCCTGATAGCTAATGATACTGATAATATTTTGTACTTATTGGCCATTTACCCATTCTGCTTTCTGTGTAAATCTTTTGCCTGTTTTTTGTTGAGTTAGTTGTATTATTTTTCAGTTGTTAAGAGTTCTTTGTGTATTCTGGATACAAATCCTTTAGAAGAATATTATGGATATTTTCTTCCAGTTTATGGCTCAGTTCTTCAGTTGCTTTATGATGTCTTTGGATAAGCAGAAGTTTTAAATTTTGATGAAGTCTGATTTTTATCTTTTTTTATAATACTGTTTGGTATTTTGGCTGAGATGCCATTGCCTGCTCCCAGGTCACAGAAATATTCTGTTTTCTTCTAAAACCTTTGAAGATTTAGAGTTTGTGTTTCAGCCTGTGATCTATCTTTAATTTTTGTACATTTTGTGAGATAGGAACTAGGAATTAATTTTATTTTCACAAAATATTCAATCATTCCAGCACCATTCTTTAAAAAAAAAGCATTTTATAATTTATTGAACTTCTTTGGCATTTTTGTTGAAAATCCATTTCACCCTGTAATTGTGAGTCTGTTTCTATACTCACTTCTGTTCCAGTCACCCTTTTCTTTATCCTTATGTGATTACCACACTCTTGATTGCCACAGGTTTAAGTTCTTAAAGTCAGGTAGGTTAGTGTTCTGCCTTGTTTTTCCTTTTTTATTTTTCATTTTTTTCCCTTTATTTTAAAGATTTTACAGAGTTTTGTTGTTCATCAACATGTATGTTCCCAGATCATTCATATGCATATCCCTGGACCCTCCCCCCACCTAGTTCCCCCCTCCCACCCCTCCAGACCATCGCCCCAAGTGGTTGTAGGTACTCCTATTCCCCTAGCACAATGACAATAGCTATCTTTTCCACACATGACAGTATAGGTTTCCATGTTACTCCTCCATGCCTCCTCTTTTAAAGATAGTTCAGCTATTCTAGATCCTTTGTATTTTCATCAGAATTTTAGATTCACTTTGTTGATTTCTATAGAAAGACTAGAGTGATATTAGGGTTAAGATTAAAAAAAAGATTGAATTTAATCTGTAATAATTTGCAAAGACTGTACATTTGTGTGTATATATATATATATATATATATATATATATATTTGTATATATATACATTTTGGAGGGGAAAGGATTGATAATATTTACAAGTTTTAGTTTTCTGTTTATATGGTATCTCTTTCCAGTATTATATTATCTTTAATATTATGTACTGTATATTTGTGAAGGAGCTTGATATTTGTGCCTTTTATATTTAATTATCTAATTTATTTGTCGTTGGCTACATTGTGAGCTCTGTAACAATGTAATTGGCACTCCTGCTTGATATACAGCCAGGGCCTGTAGCTGTGCCTGACACATTGGAAGGGCCTATCAGAATGTGTGTTTTAACATTTGGCTCTTTCGTTAAAGTTTTAGTAATTTTTAGAGTAGTTATTTGATGATTTTTGCCTCTTTCATAATACTCCTTAGGAGTAGGCATCCTTTTCCTTTTATGATAGAAATTTAGATTACTTTTTATGGCTCCATTTAACTATGTCTTTCCCAATTTAGAGTACTGTCTTCATTTGCTGGACTTCTGTGTTAAGGAAATACAATGAAGACCAGCAAAGTTTTATTGAGAGCCCTGAAGAATAGGAAATAGGAAATAACATTGACTAGGATTATTACATAGAAGATTAAAATCCACCATTTTAAAAATAATGAAATAATTTTATCTTCTGCCAGAAAATATGGACATAAAGAAAATTAATGGCTATTAATGTTGAAACAACATTAGGTGCTTTAATGGCCCAATTTCACTCACAAAATTTAGTTCTGTGAAAGTTCAACCTTATTTCCCTTTATTTTAAAGATTTTACAGAGTTTTGTTGTTCATCAACATGTATGTTCCCAGATCATTCATATGCATATCCCTGGACCCCCCCACCTAGTCCCCCCATCCCACCCCTCCAGACCATCGCCCCAAGTGGTTGTAGGTACTCCTATTCCCCTAGCACAATGACAATAGCTATCTTTTCCACACATGACAGTATAGGTTTCCATGTTACTCCCTCCATGCCTCCCTCTTTTTTAAAGATAGTTCAGCTATTCTAGATCCTTTGTATTTTCATCAGAATTTTAGATTCACTTTGTTGATTTCTATAGAAAGACTAGAGTGATATTAGGGTTAAGATTAAAAAAAAGATTGAATTTAATCTGTAATAATTTGCAAAGACTGTACATTTGTGTGTATATATATATATATATATATATATATATATTTGTATATATATATATTTTGGAGGGGAAAGGATTGATAATATTTACAAGTTTTAGTTTTCTGTTTATATGGTATCTCTTTCCAGTATTATATTATCTTTAATATTATGTACTGTATATTTGTGAAGGAGCTTGATATTTGTGCCTTTTATATTTAATTATCTAATTTATTTGTCGTTGGCTACATTGTGAGCTCTGTAACAATGTAATTGGCACTCCTGCTTGATATACAGCCAGGGCCTGTAGCTGTGCCTGACACATTGGAAGGGCCTATCAGAATGTGTGTTTTAACATTTGGCTCTTTCGTTAAAGTTTTAGTAATTTTTAGAGTAGTTATTTGATGATTTTTGCCTCTTTCATAATACTCCTTAGGAGTAGGCATCCTTTTCCTTTTATGATAGAAATTTAGATTACTTTTTATGGCTCCATTTAACTATGTCTTTCCCAATTTAGAGTACTGTCTTCATTTGCTGGACTTCTGTGTTAAGGAAATACAATGAAGACCAGCAAAGTTTTATTGAGAGCCCTGAAGAATAGGAAATAGGAAATAACATTGACTAGGATTATTACATAGAAGATTAAAATCCACCATTTTAAAAATAATGAAATAATTTTATCTTCTGCCAGAAAATATGGACATAAAGAAAATTAATGGCTATTAATGTTGAAACAACATTAGGTGCTTTACTAATGGACCCTAATTTCACTCACAAAATTTAGTTCTGTGAAAGTTCAAAGTGTACCCAGCTTTTGCGAAGACCCATTTAATTTAATGACTTTCAGAGACACATACTGTGGATAAATATAATAATGGGGCTCATAAAATTTCATGCTTTAGTGTTTAGGTAATTGCTTGTTAAATTAAGAAGGTACTTTTTTCCAGACATGGGTGTTTCCCTGTCTTTTTTACTTAAGAATATAATGAAAGTTTGCATCTAATATGGTTGAGTGGCATTTTTGCTGTCTGACAGCAGCAAAATTAGTGAGTTATACTAATTAAATTCTAACCAATTGAAGAGAATGAAGTAGTTGGTAATTGTACTGTTACAAGAATCACTTAAAAAAACAAAGAATCACTTTGATTCATTTTTGTATATGAGAAAAATACATGACAGAGATAGCCTATTTTGACTGGTGCATGTCCAGCAATAAAAATGTTTAGGTGATATCTTTTGCCAAATTATGATAACAGAATTACAACAATTTATTATTAAATGGCCACTTGAAAATAGTTAAAACCATTCATTAATAAAAAATAAATTCTTTTACTTCGAACATTTAATTAAAAATAACTTTTTAGAATGCATTATTAAATTACTGCTTGCTGCTTACTCACTTCAGTCATGTCCGACACTGTGATCCCATGGACTGCAGCCTGTCAGGTTCTTCTGTCCATGGAATTCGTCAGGCAAGCATACTGGAGTAGGTTACCATGCCCTCCTCCAGGGGATCTTCCTAACCCAGGGGTGGAACCTAGGTCTTCTGCATTACAGGCAGATTCCTCACCACCGAGCCACCAGGAAGCCCTATATACTGTAGGTCTCTAGGCTTCTCTGTCTACAGAATTTTCCAGGAAAGAATACTGAACTGGGTTATTTAAACATAGAGTTTTGGGGATACTGTTTTTATAGTGTGAAACATGAGTATATTGATATTTTATATTTTAATTATGTATTTTCATTTGCTGCTTTTCTGAAATGGGTAAGTTGGGTAGTCATTCTGCATTCTTCTTAAGGAAAAGCATTTAAATAACGTATTCTTATGAACAAATATAAATAGAATGTCTCACTGAATAATGCTTACCTCATTGTACTTGAAATAGAATTTCCATATTTTGAGTCTGTCTTAATAAAAGCTTTTTAAAAAACACAAAGATGCTTTGCTAATGAAATGAAAAAATACTAGATAGTTTAAATATTAATTGCTTAAATGAGGATTTCAAACTTTATTTTTTAGTACAACTTGTATTTTCCTTTTACTGAGCAGCTGGACTGCAGGAAGGTCACAGTAGGAGAAGCATCACCATGAAATGAATTTAAATTGTTTTACTGAGTAGATTTCATTTGTATAAACAGAGAGCAAGTCTCTGAAAATCAATTTAATGGTCAGAAAAACTTTAAGGTTCAATACCTTAATCAATTCCTATGCTTTCTTTCTTAGGATGATTACAAATAGGACTTAAAAATGTATATTTAAAAAGTGAGTTGGTGCGGTGCTACACATTTGTGGTTCTGCCTAAGCAACTTTGCAGCACTATTTTTCTGAGTTTTTTTAAACCTATTACGGGTTTTCATTTCAGATAAGATAAAAATATATAAGCTCATTAAGTAATTCATCAAGTTGTTGAAGATAAGACAGGTTTTAGTAGACACAAAATAGATGTTTATAAAGTTTAAATTCTTTTATAATGATATACAGTGTTATTAATCATACATCTTGATATTTTTGATCAGTTAAGGATATTTACCTACTGGCATACTTCCTGTTTTAGACAAATGCATGTAACTATTAGAGGAACTGAATATATCAGTTCTTCTATACTGAATAATAATATCATGATAATGACAATGATGCTGATGATTACAGTAACATTTAATGAGTATTTTCTATGTACAGTATAGAATAAAAGATACTTTGCATGCTTTTCTTAAAAATGAATGAGAATTCAGGTGATGTTTTTGTGTTTTTACAGCACAATATCAATTCAGCCATTTATCTTTTCTTCTTGACTCTCCTCTTTTTCCCTCCCTTCTCTACTCATTAGGGACATTTTAGTGACAGAAGGGTTCTCTCTTCTTTTGACTAATTTTCACTTTACTACAAAAGCATTTAAATAACGTATTCTTATGAACAAATATAAATAGAATGTCTCACTGAATAATGCTTACCTCATTGTACTTGAAATAGAATTTCCATATTTTGAGTCTGTCTTAATAAAAGCTTTTTAAAAACACAAAGATGCTTTGCTAATGAAATGAAAAATACTAGATAGTTTAAATATTAATTGCTTAAATGAGGATTTCAAACTTTATTTTTTAGTACAACTTGTATTTTCCTTTTACTGAGCAGCTGGACTGCAGGAAGGTCACAGTAGGAGAAGCATCACCATGAAATGAATTTAAATTGTTTTACTGAGTAGATTTCATTTGTATAAACAGAGAGCAAGTCTCTGAAAATCAATTTAATGGTCAGAAAAACTTTAAGGTTCAATACCTTAATCAATTCCTATGCTTTCTTTCTTAGGATGATTACAAATAGGACTTAAAAATGTATATTTAAAAAGTGAGTTGGTGCGGTGCTACACATTTGTGGTTCTGCCTAAGCAACTTTGCAGCACTATTTTTCTGAGTTTTTTTAAACCTATTACGGGTTTTCATTTCAGATAAGATAAAAATATATAAGCTCATTAAGTAATTCATCAAGTTGTTGAAGATAAGACAGGTTTTAGTAGACACAAAATAGATGTTTATAAAGTTTAAATTCTTTTATAATGATATACAGTGTTATTAATCATACATCTTGATATTTTTGATCAGTTAAGGATATTTACCTACTGGCATACTTCCTGTTTTAGACAAATGCATGTAACTATTAGAGGAACTGAATATATCAGTTCTTCTATACTGAATAATAATATCATGATAATGACAATGATGCTGATGATTACAGTAACATTTAATGAGTATTTTCTATGTACAGTATAGAATAAAAGATACTTTGCATGCTTTTCTTAAAAATGAATGAGAATTCAGGTGATGTTTTTGTGTTTTTACAGCACAATATCAATTCAGCCATTTATCTTTTCTTCTTGACTCTCCTCTTTTTCCCTCCCTTCTCTACTCATTAGGGACATTTTAGTGACAGAAGGGTTCTCTCTTCTTTTGACTAATTTTCACTTGTATATACTCACAGAGTTAAAACATGGAAAGAATAAATTATTTCTCTAATTTTCTGGAATATTCCACAGGTGATTTTTCAAGTCTGAGTATTTTAATCAACATTTTCTCATGTTTTTAAGATCGTTGGCATGGAAATGAAGTTGAGAGTTAGATGGTTAGATCATACAGTATGTGACACATTGTTTGTCTACATGTGATCAAAACTACAACATTGACAGTAGATTGTAGAGCAGTACAGGTTATTCATAATAAGTAGGAGGTTGTGGGGATAAAGATGGAAGAATGGGAAAGACACTTTCACCACATTCCGTATGTGACTTGATCTTGCAGGAAGAAGTCTCACTGATTATAATAATATTTGCCATCAGAAATCTGACAATCTAAGCTCATACCACTACTTTGGCAGCTTTCCAGCCACAGTTCATCAAGAATTGCTCTGACATAGCTCCTACAGTAGAAATCTGTTGCACCCTTTTCTTTCATGTGAATCTTAATTTTGAAAAATGAGAAGTAGATTTATTCCATTCTGATCCTTCTGTGAGCTGTCATTGAGAATCAGAATGTGAGAATCTCGATGCAGTAGCGATTTGTCAGTTAACTGAGACTGTTAGATAATAACTTTTACATTATAAATTCTTATTTATTTTATTTTTTTTTAAAAAAGATTTATTTATTTATTTTGGGCGGGGGTCGGGTTGGGGAGGGAGGGGAGCGGGCGGGCCACTTCTATTGGTCTTTCATTTCTCTATTTTCATCCGTCTTTGTTCTTTGGCTCCTGTGGGCCTCCCATCGCGGTGGCGTCTGTTGCAGAGCGCGGGCTCTGGGCGCATGCGCTCCAGAGCCCCAGCATTGTGATTGGACACATCAGTCCAGCCACTCCGCGGCACGTGGGATCTTCCCAGGCCAGGGCTCGAACCGGCGCTGCTTGCACTGCAAGGCGGTGTCCTTACCCACTGGACCACCAGGGGAAGCACTACATTATAAATTCTATTTAACATTATTATATTATACGGGCATATTGTAGAGGTAGGTGAAACATTCCCATGAAATTCTTCATGTTAACACTTGAGTTTAGAAAGAATACTCTTGCTTGCTACATAGTAAGGATCTGTGCAGGGGATACATCCGGTTGGAGAATGCTTCTTGTCATGACACTGATATTGAAGACTTTTCTCATTAAGTTACCAGTTATTTCAGTAATACGATCTATAGGTGGTGTGTATTTTTCACATGCCTTACCAGAATGAAATCTTAGTATTCTAGAATTTATATGCTTATTTTTCTACAATTATCAGAACTAGTTAACCCACTTAATCCTATAGTCAAGTGAGTTCAGAATTATATTTGATACAGTCTTTTAGTTTATTTGTAATTACTTTGAATTATCCTACTTTATATGTATTTCAATTTTGTGAACAAATTATCTTTGAAAATGCATGGATTATACGTTATTGTGGTGGCATACCTTTAATTTTTCTTTATTTAAATGAAATGTGAATGAATGATATTTTTGAAACTACAAGTTTCATCCTATTCCTCTCACATCCCCATATATCTTATGTTGGTGGGGATATTTCATTGAGAATTACAGTGGAATCTTTGCTTTTCAGCTATCTTTTAAATTATGCATTACTAAATTTGAACTGGTAAGTAAATAATTTTTTCAGAAAAAAATTAGCAGTGATTTTTTTCTAAGGCAATTATTATTTTTCAGCAACGTGAGGGAAGATCTGCTGAAAACTCGGAAAGAACGTGATTTTCATCGAATGCACCACAAGAGAATAGCCCAGGAAAAAAACAAACTAATTACTGACCTCAAAAGGTAAGCTGCTAATATTTGTTGTCATATTTATTAAAAAATGCTTTACTTTGTAAGCGTGTTTGGCCATAGGAGAAGGTTCGAGGGCAAGTTAGCCTTTCAATATTTATTGAGCATTTACTTTGTGCCAGGCTATATGTATATCGTGTGTTTGAAATATAAAGATGAACAAGTTGAGGTCCTTACTCTTAAGGTTCCCAAATATAATTAAGATATGTGATAAGAAAGTAGTAAAGGAGAAATATAGTGCAGTATACTATATTGTTGCTATACCAGCCAAGGAGGAGGTCACCCCAGCCAGTTGAAGAGTGACAGGGTTCAGGGACCTGTATCTAAAGGAAATGAATTCTCAAGCATGAGTTAACAGACTGAAAGAGTGGGGTCAGCATTCTGTGCAAAGGCACCAAGTAATTGGAGGAACGTGACACAGTCGCCAAATTGTAACCATGGAGAGTGAAGTGCGGAAACAGCTTGATAAGAGCAAGGTGGACGAGGAGCACCAATTGAATAGGCTTGAATTTATGGTAAGCTTTTAGAAATTATCCTAGTGATCTCTGATTCACTTCCCTCTGTCTACCTGCTCTCCCTGATCACTCTCTCCTCAAAAAAAAAAAAAAAAGAGAGAGAATTTATAATTTCCAACTAAAATTCTCCTTTGCTTGTTCTGGGGCAGTGCTGTCCAATGGCAGTTTCTGTAATGTTATTAATAATTTATGTCTGTGTTTCTCTCTATGATAGCCGCTGGTTACATCCTCCACTGACCACTTCCAGCATGGCTAGTACAAGTGATGAATTGTATTGCTGATTTTTATTTAATTCTAGTTAATTTAAGCTTACATTTAGATGGCCTCATGTAAACAATATATAGCTTTGAAATGGTCATGATAATTGCTGCCTTCTGTATTGGTTATGGTCATTATGGCTGTTATGATTTCTTAATCATATGCTGTCCCATGGGGCTTCAGAATCAAAACACTTTCAACTCATCAATATATCAGGAGTTAGCATTTTCCTGATTTTTCTGAATTGATCGGAATTTATTAACAAATGCCCAGGAAAACAAACTAATTACTGACCTCAAAAGGTAAGCTGCTAATATTTGTTGTCATATTTATTAAAAAATGCTTTACTTTGTAAGCGTGTTTGGCCATAGGAGAAGGTTCGAGGGCAAGTTAGCCTTTCAATATTTATTGAGCATTTACTTTGTGCCAGGCTATATGTATATCGTGTGTTTGAAATATAAAGATGAACAAGTTGAGGTCCTTACTCTTAAGGTTCCCAAATATAATTAAGATATGTGATAAGAAAGTAGTAAAGGAGAAATATAGTGCAGTATACTATATTGTTGCTATACCAGCCAAGGAGGAGGTCACCCCAGCCAGTTGAAGAGTGACAGGGTTCAGGGACCTGTATCTAAAGGAAATGAATTCTCAAGCATGAGTTAACAGACTGAAAGAGTGGGGTCAGCATTCTGTGCAAAGGCACCAAGTAATTGGAGGAACGTGACACAGTCGCCAAATTGTAACCATGGAGAGTGAAGTGCGGAAACAGCTTGATAAGAGCAAGGTGGACGAGGAGCACCAATTGAATAGGCTTGAATTTATGGTAAGCTTTTAGAAATTATCCTAGTGATCTCTGATTCACTTCCCTCTGTCTACCTGCTCTCCCTGATCACTCTCTCCTCAAAAAAAAAAAAAAAAAAAAAAGAGAGAGAGAATTTATAATTTCCAACTAAAATTCTCCTTTGCTTGTTCTGGGGCAGTGCTGTCCAATGGCAGTTTCTGTAATGTTATTAATAATTTATGTCTGTGTTTCTCTCTATGATAGCCGCTGGTTACATCCTCCACTGACCACTTCCAGCATGGCTAGTACAAGTGATGAATTGTATTGCTGATTTTTATTTAATTCTAGTTAATTTAAGCTTACATTTAGATGGCCTCATGTAAACAATATATAGCTTTGAAATGGTCATGATAATTGCTGCCTTCTGTATTGGTTATGGTCATTATGGCTGTTATGATTTCTTAATCATATGCTGTCCCATGGGGCTTCAGAATCAAAACACTTTCAACTCATCAATATATCAGGAGTTAGCATTTTCCTGATTTTTCTGAATTGAATCCCTATAGAAATAAAACACCATTTAATAAAAGAGAGACTGGCATTAACTTGGAAAAAAAGGCCTTGAGAGTGTTTGTTCATTGACTTTAATTCTTTTGGTCTCATAAGTTTTTGGTTCATAAAGTTGTTCTGAGTCCAGAAAAATTCAGGAAAAAAATTTTTTGAGATGATTTGTTTTCTTTGTAGCCAAGACATTGATTGAGAAGTAGTAGTACAATGGCATGGAAAGAGCTTGGATTTTGAAATCAAACAAGCATTAGAAGCTTGGCTCCACCACTTAACATTTGTGTGCTCCTTGTAATTCTGTTTCTTATCTGTGAAAATTATGAAAATAAAGTACTTAATCCAAGTGTCTGGAGCATAATAGAGAGGAGAATATTGGATAAACACATTGTAGAATATACATACAAGGGAATAAAATACACATAATTTTCTTTATATTAGGTTATTCATACTTGTTTTCAAGACTTGTTTTAATTTTAATGTGAATAACACTCTTTGTTTAATTATGCATTGTTTGTAGCCCTTGTCTTTTTGGAAATTGTTTCTCAATTAAGGAAACTGCAATTTTCTTTTCTTTCAATGAATAGCAGTGAGTTCTGGGTATATACTTGAATACAGCAAAAGGAAATAGAGGACTAACTCAAGAGAAAGGTGACTGCCCAGCTCTAGCCAGGTTACAGGGAAGTTGCATGTCAAATAATACTTATACTTCTTTGCTTAGTTGTTTTGACTTATATGGTTTTAGTTTCTGTAATGTTATTAATAATTTATGTCTGTGTTTCTCTCTATGATAGCCGCTGGTTACATCCTCCACTGACCACTTCCAGCATGGCTAGTACAAGTGATGAATTGTATTGCTGATTTTTATTTAATTCTAGTTAATTTAAGCTTACATTTAGATGGCCTCATGTAAACAATATATAGCTTTGAAATGGTCATGATAATTGCTGCCTTCTGTATTGGTTATGGTCATTATGGCTGTTATGATTTCTTAATCATATGCTGTCCCATGGGGCTTCAGAATCAAAACACTTTCAACTCATCAATATATCAGGAGTTAGCATTTTCCTGATTTTTCTGAATTGAATCCCTATAGAAATAAAACACCATTTAATAAAAGAGAGACTGGCATTAACTTGGAAAAAAAGGCCTTGAGAGTGTTTGTTCATTGACTTTAATTCTTTTGGTCTCATAAGTTTTTGGTTCATAAAGTTGTTCTGAGTCCAGAAAAATTCAGGAAAAAAATTTTTTGAGATGATTTGTTTTCTTTGTAGCCAAGACATTGATTGAGAAGTAGTAGTACAATGGCATGGAAAGAGCTTGGATTTTGAAATCAAACAAGCATTAGAAGCTTGGCTCCACCACTTAACATTTGTGTGCTCCTTGTAATTCTGTTTCTTATCTGTGAAAATTATGAAAATAAAGTACTTAATCCAAGTGTCTGGAGCATAATAGAGAGGAGAATATTGGATAAACACATTGTAGAATATACATACAAGGGAATAAAATACACATAATTTTCTTTATATTAGGTTATTCATACTTGTTTTCAAGACTTGTTTTAATTTTAATGTGAATAACACTCTTTGTTTAATTATGCATTGTTTGTAGCCCTTGTCTTTTTGGAAATTGTTTCTCAATTAAGGAAACTGCAATTTTCTTTTCTTTCAATGAATAGCAGTGAGTTCTGGGTATATACTTGAATACAGCAAAAGGAAATAGAGGACTAACTCAAGAGAAAGGTGACTGCCCAGCTCTAGCCAGGTTACAGGGAAGTTGCATGTCAAATAATACTTATACTTCTTTGCTTAGTTGTTTTGACTTATATGGTTTTCAGTTTTTATTCAAATGCAGAAAAAAATAGGAAAAGAGATTCAGAATGTTAGGTGGAAATTACTGATATATTCAATTACCTTTTAAGATGCCCTTTATTTTCCATAGGTTGAAGTTACATTATGCATCTTATGAACCAACTCTAAGAGTATTACATGAGAAGCACCAAACTTTACTGAAACAGAAAATGCTGACTGCGTTGGAAAGGGACAAAGCAGTGGAACAGGTAAAGTGACCATCCAAGCTACCTGAAAATGATTTTTAATTTTCTTTTTTTATAACATAATCAGAAATATTGTTTTTGTTTCTGAGTTAAATTTGAAATGATTTTCACCTGTTGTTATATTGTAAAAAAGATTCATTTGCAAACATCCGAGAAAAGTATTTTATCCATTTTAAAACTACAAACTTTATTATTGAATTAAAATTATTTAATTAAAATATAAGCTTTCAGGATATTATTAAAATACTGTTAGAGGGAACATTTGAGCCATTAAAACAACATTTAAACTGGATTTTTTTTTTTTAGAATGTATTACAGAAACTTTATAGAGTATTTCAAGACTTATTTAAAAGTGACTGATTTTCTAGGCAAGGGGCTGGACCAGATGTCACTTGAAGGTCGTTTTGATAACAGTGTCAGGGTGGTAAATAAGAAGGACTCATGTCCACACGGTAGAGCTCATACTGACATGGAGCATTTGCTTAAATTCATTCATTCAGAAAGCAATAATATTCTAAGTTTAAATACTACATTTAAAAAAAATATTTATTTCTTTATTTTAAAGTTTTTAGAGAGTTTTGTTGTTCACAGACGTGCATGTTCCCAGATCAGTCATATGCATATCACTGGTCCCCTCCCCTCTCCAAGGCCCCCCCATCCCACCCCTCCAGGCCATCGTACCAGGCCATTGTAAGTACTCCTATTCCCTTTGGGCACCGAGAGTAGCTATCTTTTTCACACATGATAGTATAGGTTTCCATGTTACTCCCTCTATGCCTACCACTGTTCATTCCCCACAATGTCCATATGTCTATTCTCTGTCTGTTTTTCCATGGGTTCACTGTGTGTGTTATCATTACCATCCTACTAGATTCCATATATATGTGTTAGTATACTGTACTTGTCTTTCTCTTTTTGGCTGAGTTCACTTTTTATAATAGGTTCTAGCTCCAGCCACCTCATTAGGACTGATTCGTCTGCATTTCTTTTAACAGCTGAGTAGTATTCCATCATATATATGTACCAGAGCTTATTTATCCATTCATTCATTGATGGACATCTGGGTTGCTTCCATGTTCTAGCTATTGTATAGAGAGCTGCAATGAACACTGGGGTACAGGTGCTTATTTCAGATTTAATTTCATCAAGGTATAAGCCTAAGAGTGGGATTGCTGGGTCGTAGGGTGCTTCTATTTTTAGTTTTTTAAGAAATCTCCATACTGTCTCCCATAGAGGCTATTGTTGATGATGGCCATCCTGACAGGTGTGAGGTGATATTTCATTGTAGTTTTGATTTGCATTTCTCTATAATAAGTGAGGTTGAGCATCGTTTCATGTGTTTTGGGGCCATCTGTATGTCCTCTTTGGTGAGATGTGTATTTAGATCTTTTTCCCTTTTTTTGATTGAGTTGTTCATTTTTCTGGTGCTGAGTTGTCTGAGTTGCTTGTAGATTTTGGAGATTAATTCTTTGTCTGTTGTTTCATTTGCTATGATTTTCTCCCACTCTGTGGGGTGTCTGTTGAGATTTTTTGTAATTTCTTTAGCTGTACAAAAGCTTTTAAGTTTCATTAGGTCCCACATGTTCATTTGTCTTTTTAGTTCCACTATTTTAGTAGGTGGGTCAGAGAAGATCTTGCTATGATTGATGTCCTTGAGGGTTTTGCCTATATTCTCCTCTATGTGTTTGATGGTTTCTGGCCTTACATTTAAGTCTTTAATCCATTTTGAGTTGATCTTTGTGTATGGTGTCTGGGAATGTTCCAACTTTAGTTTTTTTTGCGTGTAGCTGTCCAAATTTCCCAGCACCATTTGTTGAAGAGGCTGTCTTTGTCCCATTTTATAGTTTTGCCTCCTTTGTCAAAAATAAGGTCCCATAGGTGCGTGGGTTTATCTCTGGGTTCTCTATCTTGTTCCATTGGTTGATATTTCTGTTTTTGTGCCCGTATCATACTGTTTTGATGACTGTTGCTTTGTAGTGTAGCTTGAAGTTAGGGAGGCTGATAACTGCAGCTCTGTTTTTCTTTCTCAGGATTGCTTTGGCTATTCGAGGTCTTTTGTGTTTCCATATGAACTGTGTTATTCTTTGGTCTAGTTCTGTGAAGAATGTCATTGGTAGCTTGATAGAGATTGCATTGAATCCTTTCAATATATTTTTTGTACCAGAGCTTATTTATCCATTCATTCATTGATGGACATCTGGGTTGCTTCCATGTTCTAGCTATTGTATAGAGAGCTGCAATGAACACTGGGGTACAGGTGCTTATTTCAGATTTAATTTCATCAAGGTATAAGCCTAAGAGTGGGATTGCTGGGTCGTAGGGTGCTTCTATTTTTAGTTTTTTAAGAAATCTCCATACTGTCTCCCATAGAGGCTATTGTTGATGATGGCCATCCTGACAGGTGTGAGGTGATATTTCATTGTAGTTTTGATTTGCATTTCTCTATAATAAGTGAGGTTGAGCATCGTTTCATGTGTTTTGGGGCCATCTGTATGTCCTCTTTGGTGAGATGTGTATTTAGATCTTTTTCCCTTTTTTTGATTGAGTTGTTCATTTTTCTGGTGCTGAGTTGTCTGAGTTGCTTGTAGATTTTGGAGATTAATTCTTTGTCTGTTGTTTCATTTGCTATGATTTTCTCCCACTCTGTGGGGTGTCTGTTGAGATTTTTTGTAATTTCTTTAGCTGTACAAAAGCTTTTAAGTTTCATTAGGTCCCACATGTTCATTTGTCTTTTTAGTTCCACTATTTTAGTAGGTGGGTCAGAGAAGATCTTGCTATGATTGATGTCCTTGAGGGTTTTGCCTATATTCTCCTCTATGTGTTTGATGGTTTCTGGCCTTACATTTAAGTCTTTAATCCATTTTGAGTTGATCTTTGTGTATGGTGTCTGGGAATGTTCCAACTTTAGTTTTTTTTGCGTGTAGCTGTCCAAATTTCCCAGCACCATTTGTTGAAGAGGCTGTCTTTGTCCCATTTTATAGTTTTGCCTCCTTTGTCAAAAATAAGGTCCCATAGGTGCGTGGGTTTATCTCTGGGTTCTCTATCTTGTTCCATTGGTTGATATTTCTGTTTTTGTGCCCGTATCATACTGTTTTGATGACTGTTGCTTTGTAGTGTAGCTTGAAGTTAGGGAGGCTGATAACTGCAGCTCTGTTTTTCTTTCTCAGGATTGCTTTGGCTATTCGAGGTCTTTTGTGTTTCCATATGAACTGTGTTATTCTTTGGTCTAGTTCTGTGAAGAATGTCATTGGTAGCTTGATAGAGATTGCATTGAATCTATAGATGATATTTGGTAGTATGGTCATTTTCACAATATTGATTCTTCCATCCCAGGAACATGGAATGTCTCTCCATCGGTTTAGCTCTTTAGTTCCTTTCATGAGTGTCTTATAATTTTCTGTGTACAATTCTTTTGTTTCTTTGGGTAGGTTAATTCCTAGATATTTGATTCTTTTGGTTGTAATGGTGAAGGGGATTCCCTCTTTGATTTTGTTTTCTGATTTTTTATTGTTTGTGTATAGGAATGCTAGTGATTTCTGTATATTGATTTTGTATCCCTCAACTTTGCTTAATTCGTTGATTAGCTCTAGTAGCTTTGTAACCGTGTCTTTGGGATTTTCTATGTATAATATCATGTTGTCTGCAAAAAGAGAGAGCTTGACTTCTTCTTTTCCAATCTGGATTCCTTTGATTTCTTTCTCTTCTCTTATTGCTGTTGCTAGAACTTCCAGGACTATGTTGAATAAGAGTGGTGGAAGTGGACACCCCTGTCTTGTTCCTGATCTTAGAGGGAATGCTTTCAGTTTTTTACGATTGAGGATAATGTTTGCTGTGGGCTTCTCATAGATGGCTTTCACTATGTCGAGATAGGTTCCTTCTATGCCCATTTTTTGAAGAGTTTTATCATAAATGGATGTTGTACTTTGTTGAAGGTTTTTTCTGCATCTATTGAGATGATCATGTGATTTTTGTCTCTCAATTTGTTGATATGGTGCATCACATTGACTGATTTGCAGATATTGAAGAATCCTTGCATGCCTGGATGAATCCAACTTGATCATGATATATGAGCTTTTTGATGTGTTGTTGAATTCTGTTTGCTAGGATTTTGTTGAGGATCTTGGCATCTAAGTTCATCAGTGAAAATGGCCTATAATTTTTCTTTCTTGTGTTGTCTTTGCCTGGTTTTGGTATGAGGGTGATGGTGGCCTCGTAGAATGTGTTTGGAAGTGTTCTTTCCTGTGAAATTTTTTGAAAAAGGTTTAGAAGGACAGGCATTAGCTCTTTAAATGTTTGGTAGAATTCACCTGTGAAGCCATCTGGCCCTGGGCTTTTATTTTTGGGTAGATTTTTAATCACAAAGTCGATTTCTGAACTTGTGGATTGGTTTGTTCATAGTTTCTATTTCCTTCTGGTTCAGTCTTGGGAGATTAATCTTCTCCAAGAAACTGTCCATTTCTTCCAGGTTGTCCAGTTTGTTGCCATAGAGTTGTTCATAATAGTCTCTTATAATCCTTTGGATTTCTGTATATTTATTGTAATCTCTCCTTTTTCATTTTTGATTTTTTTGATCTGGTTCTTCCCTCTCTTTTTCTTAATGAGTCTGGCCAGAGGCTTGTCAATTTTGTTTACCTTTTTGAAGAACCAGCTTCTCGTTTTGTTTATCTTTACTATTGTTTCTTTCATTTCTTTTTCATTTATTTCTGCTCTGATCTTTATGATTTCTTCTGCTGACATTGGGGAGTTTTTGTTCTTCTTTTTCTAATTGTTTAAGCATTAGGTTAGGTCATCTGCTTGGTATTTTCCTAGTTTCTTGAGGTGGGATTATATTGCTATAAATTTCCCTCTTAGAACTGCTTTTGTAGTATCCCATAGGTTTTGCACTGTCGTGTGTTCGTTGTCATTTTCTTCTAGGAATTTTTAAATTTCTCCTTTGATTTGCTCAGTAATCAGTTTGTTTTTTAGGTATGTGTTGTTTAATCTCCATGTGTTTGTGTTTTTAGCATTTTTTTTTTTTCCCCTGCAGTTGATCTCTATAGTCTCATTGCATTGTGGTCTGAGAAGATGGTTGATATAATTTCAGTTTTCTTGAATTGAATGATGTTTGATTTGTGGCCCAAGATGTGGTCTATCCTGGAGAATGTTCCATGAGCACTTGAGAAGAACGTGTATTCTTCTGCTTTTGGATGGATGTCCTAAAGATATCAGTGAGCTCCATCTCTTCTAGAGTGGCATTTAAGGCTTGTGTTTCTTTTTTTGTGGTGAGGGGGAGGGGTTTGGGGAGGGGAGGGGGTAGGCGGGCCACTTCTATTGGTCTTTCATTTATCTATTTTCATCCAGCTTTGTTCTCTGGCCCATGTGGGCCTCTCATCGCGTTGGCCTCTGTTGTGGCTTGTGTTTCTTTATTAATTTTCTGTTTTGCCAATCTGTCCATTGGTGTGAGAGGAGTGTTGAAGTCTCCTACTATTACTGTGTTATTGTTAATTTATTCTTTTATGTCTGAAAGTATCAGTGTTATGTATTGAGGCGCCCCTGTGTTGGGTGCATAGATATTCATGTCTGTTATGTCTTCCTCTTGGATAGATCCCTTATTCATAATGTAGTGACCTGCCTTGTCTCTTAGAATCTTCTTTACTTTAAAGTCTATTTTGTCTGATATGAGGATTGCTACTCCAGCTTTCTTTTGATTTCCATTTGCATAGAATATCTTTTTCCAGCCTCTCACTTTCAGTCTATGAGTGTCTCTAGGTCTGAAATGGGTCTCTTGTAAACAGCATATATATGGGTCATGCTTCTGGATCCATTCAGCCAGCCTGTGCCATTTGGTTGGAGCATTTAGTCCATTTATATTCAAAATAATTATCGATACAGTTGTTCCTATTGTCATCTTCTTAGTTATTTGGGGCTTGATTTGTAGGACTTCTACTCTTGTATTTATTGACTATATCAGACCTTTTAACACTTGTTGTAGGGCTGGTTTTGTGGTACAGAATTCTTTTAGCTTTTGCTTGTCTGTGAAGCTTTTGACTTCTCCATCAATTCTGAATGAGATCTTTGCTGGGTAGAGAATTCTTGGTTGGAGGTTTTCTCTTTTAGCCATTTAGATGTGTCCTGCCATTGTCTTCTGGCCTGCAGGGTTTCTGTTGAAAGATCCGCAGTTAGACGTATGGGGATTCCTTTATATGATGTTTGTTGTTTGCTCCTAGCTGCTTTAAGTATTCTGTGTTTATATTTAGTCTGTGTTAGTTTGATTAGAATGTGCCTTGGTGTATTTCCTTTGGGGTTTATTCTGTATGGAACTCTGTGCTTCTTGGACTTGGTTGACTATTTCCTTTCCCATGCTGTGGAAGTTTTCAACTATAACCTCTTCAAGGATTTTTTCATAGCCTTTATTTCCCTCTTCTTCTTCTGGGACTTCTATAATTCTAATATTGGTGCATTTGATATTGTCCCATAGGTCTCTAAGGCTATCCTCAGTTCTTTTGATTCTTTGTGCTTTGTTCTTTTTGTTTTGCCAATCTGTCCATTGGTGTGAGAGGAGTGTTGAAGTCTCCTACTATTACTGTGTTATTGTTAATTTATTCTTTTATGTCTGAAAGTATCAGTGTTATGTATTGAGGCGCCCCTGTGTTGGGTGCATAGATATTCATGTCTGTTATGTCTTCCTCTTGGATAGATCCCTTATTCATAATGTAGTGACCTGCCTTGTCTCTTAGAATCTTCTTTACTTTAAAGTCTATTTTGTCTGATATGAGGATTGCTACTCCAGCTTTCTTTTGATTTCCATTTGCATAGAATATCTTTTTCCAGCCTCTCACTTTCAGTCTATGAGTGTCTCTAGGTCTGAAATGGGTCTCTTGTAAACAGCATATATATGGGTCATGCTTCTGGATCCATTCAGCCAGCCTGTGCCATTTGGTTGGAGCATTTAGTCCATTTATATTCAAAATAATTATCGATACAGTTGTTCCTATTGTCATCTTCTTAGTTATTTGGGGCTTGATTTGTAGGACTTCTACTCTTGTATTTATTGACTATATCAGACCTTTTAACACTTGTTGTAGGGCTGGTTTTGTGGTACAGAATTCTTTTAGCTTTTGCTTGTCTGTGAAGCTTTTGACTTCTCCATCAATTCTGAATGAGATCTTTGCTGGGTAGAGAATTCTTGGTTGGAGGTTTTCTCTTTTAGCCATTTAGATGTGTCCTGCCATTGTCTTCTGGCCTGCAGGGTTTCTGTTGAAAGATCCGCAGTTAGACGTATGGGGATTCCTTTATATGATGTTTGTTGTTTGCTCCTAGCTGCTTTAAGTATTCTGTGTTTATATTTAGTCTGTGTTAGTTTGATTAGAATGTGCCTTGGTGTATTTCCTTTGGGGTTTATTCTGTATGGAACTCTGTGCTTCTTGGACTTGGTTGACTATTTCCTTTCCCATGCTGTGGAAGTTTTCAACTATAACCTCTTCAAGGATTTTTTCATAGCCTTTATTTCCCTCTTCTTCTTCTGGGACTTCTATAATTCTAATATTGGTGCATTTGATATTGTCCCATAGGTCTCTAAGGCTATCCTCAGTTCTTTTGATTCTTTGTGCTTTGTTCTGTTCTTCAGCAGTTATTTCCACCATTCTGTCTTCCAGGTTACGTATCCATTCTTCTACTTCTGATACTCTACTGTTGAGACCTTCTCTTGTGTTTTTGGGTTCAGCAATTGAGTTGTTTGTCTCTATTTGCTAATTTTTCATTTCTTACATGTCTGTTCTCAGTGCTCTAATTTCCTCTAATATTCTGTTTTTGGTGTTTTGAATCCTTAGTACCGCTCTTCTGAACTCTCAGATAATTTGTCTGTCTCCTCTTCTGTCATTTGGAGCTGTTTTTCTCTAGTTTGTTCCTTCATTTGTTCAGCGTTTCTCTGTCTTTTCATTATTAGGGTGATTTTTGTTTTCTTTGTGTGTGTCTGTGCGTGTGGAGTTCTTTCTCCCACCAGGCTTCGTGGTTGAATTTTCCCTTCCTTTGGGTTTCTGTCCTTGTAGAAGATTTCAGTGGTTTGTGCCTTGGGTGGCATTAGGTCTTGTTTGCAGGTGAATAATCTCTAGTGCGGGGACATTCCGTAGAAAGGAAGGCAGCGGGATTGCCCCCAGCTGAACCGGGAGATCTCAGAGAGAGGCAAGTCTTGCTGCCGGCCTCCCATTCCCCTGGCACACGCAGGAGACAATCAGACGTGGCAGGGGTTCTGTCAATGCAGTTCCGTTTTATTAGTGTAGATTCACAGCTATTATAGGCAAGTGAAGGGGATTTTGCACGGGACTTCCTATAGATTACATCAATCAAGCTAAAGGTCAAGCAATTATCTACAAGCGCGGAAACCAGGGGAACCAATCAGGAATTTTGACCATCACTTATTACATCACAATTTAGAGCACGCCCTCGTCTCTTCCTGTAGGCGCCATCTTAGCTCCAAACTGCAAACATGTGCTTAAGCTTCTTTAAACAATGTGCTTAAGCTTGGTTTCACTCCAACGTCCCTTCCTGTAGGCGCCATCTTAGCTCCAAACCACAAACATGTGCTTAAGCTTCCTTAAACAATACCCACATCCCTTCCTGTAGGCGCCATCTTAGCTCCAAACCACAACAATGTGCTTAAGCTTCCTTATGCTTGCAATGGTCCTCTTTCAATTCAGAGCCCCACACTCTAGTGTTGTATGTTCTTTCATAGTGTGGGGTCTTGGCATCAGGGTTTCCACTCTGATCATCCTGGCTTGGTGTCTGGTCAGGGGTATCTCTATTTCCACCATTCTGTCTTCCAGGTTACGTATCCATTCTTCTACTTCTGATACTCTACTGTTGAGACCTTCTCTTGTGTTTTTGGGTTCAGCAATTGAGTTGTTTGTCTCTATTTGCTAATTTTTCATTTCTTACATGTCTGTTCTCAGTGCTCTAATTTCCTCTAATATTCTGTTTTTGGTGTTTTGAATCCTTAGTACCGCTCTTCTGAACTCTCAGATAATTTGTCTGTCTCCTCTTCTGTCATTTGGAGCTGTTTTTCTCTAGTTTGTTCCTTCATTTGTTCAGCGTTTCTCTGTCTTTTCATTATTAGGGTGATTTTTGTTTTCTTTGTGTGTGTCTGTGCGTGTGGAGTTCTTTCTCCCACCAGGCTTCGTGGTTGAATTTTCCCTTCCTTTGGGTTTCTGTCCTTGTAGAAGATTTCAGTGGTTTGTGCCTTGGGTGGCATTAGGTCTTGTTTGCAGGTGAATAATCTCTAGTGCGGGGACATTCCGTAGAAAGGAAGGCAGCGGGATTGCCCCCAGCTGAACCGGGAGATCTCAGAGAGAGGCAAGTCTTGCTGCCGGCCTCCCATTCCCCTGGCACACGCAGGAGACAATCAGACGTGGCAGGGGTTCTGTCAATGCAGTTCCGTTTTATTAGTGTAGATTCACAGCTATTATAGGCAAGTGAAGGGGATTTTGCACGGGACTTCCTATAGATTACATCAATCAAGCTAAAGGTCAAGCAATTATCTACAAGCGCGGAAACCAGGGGAACCAATCAGGAATTTTGACCATCACTTATTACATCACAATTTAGAGCACGCCCTCGTCTCTTCCTGTAGGCGCCATCTTAGCTCCAAACTGCAAACATGTGCTTAAGCTTCTTTAAACAATGTGCTTAAGCTTGGTTTCACTCCAACGTCCCTTCCTGTAGGCGCCATCTTAGCTCCAAACCACAAACATGTGCTTAAGCTTCCTTAAACAATACCCACATCCCTTCCTGTAGGCGCCATCTTAGCTCCAAACCACAACAATGTGCTTAAGCTTCCTTATGCTTGCAATGGTCCTCTTTCAATTCAGAGCCCCACACTCTAGTGTTGTATGTTCTTTCATAGTGTGGGGTCTTGGCATCAGGGTTTCCACTCTGATCATCCTGGCTTGGTGTCTGGTCAGGGGGTATAGGCTCTATGACTGGTTTGCTATGGTGTTTGGTGATATAAGTTCAAATACTAGCATATGAGGAACAAGCGGTGCATCTCTGATGGGTGACAGTCATAAAAGCATGCAGGTATTTTCTAATATAGTGCAAAAATATACATGCATACACAGCAATAACCATAACTTAACAGGCTTACAGAGATATAGCAAAGGAAATTTTTCTGGCAAACGGCGCAAGCAAAGTTGGTACCGGACCCTTAGGCTCTAAATTAATTAAAATACTGCCTGGAAAAATAGATCCAGGGCAGGGTCCCAGCTTTGAATATTACAATGAATGTCGGTCCAGCCGACAGTCGAACAGGTCCAGAGAGGGAGAGAGTCACGGCTAAGAAAGAAAGATTATAGAAAAGATGGGGTCGAGAGGGCCAGCAACACAACAGAACACTCTGTTAGGCGCTGACAAACTTTATTCTTTCAAGCAAGGAATATATAGTAAAAGCTTCATAAGATAATACATTTCCCAGGACGCGCATTCCGTTACTACGTTTTGTCCAAGATTTCATGCTTTGCCCAAGGTTACATTATTATGCTTTGCCCAAGGTTACAGAGTCTGGGAACACAGGTGCTCTTTACGATATTTTGGCTATGTCTCCACAATACGTGGGGTGGCGGGACAGAGAGCTATGCTGTTATCAGCCCCTGTTGCCAGGGCAGCTCCAAGGGCTATGTTTCCTTAAAGGGAAACCCCTTGAAACAGGACAGCTCCCCACATCTCCCCCTTTTCTATTATGAAGACATATTTTTATGTTCTAAATATCGTAATTGGACTTCATGTAGAATGACTCGAACTGTCTAGATTCTCTGAATAATCAGTCTCAAGAAACAAGGAATACACAATAGAATGATTACAACCAGAATCAACAAACTCACAAAAGAAAACAATAAAGAACGAAAATCACTCACAGAGGGGAAATGTGCCCACAAGTTTTTTACGAAGTTTTCTGCTTGATTAGCCAAATCTAATTCCGCTTTAGGGGCAGATTCTATGTTAATGATTTTTTGATGTAATAAGGATAAATCTAAAGACATATTACTATTATGCCAAATCTCTAATAAGTGATTTCTAATTTTTTCCCAGGTAACTTCAGATTTGTTATATACTTTAGAAGTAACACAAATCCAGTTGTAATTTGTATGACACCGTAACCTAGAGGATAATTTTGAACCTTGAATTTCTTCTCCTAAATAATGCACAACATCATACAGAGCATTTAACCTTTCTTCCATTTTTTTATCGATATCTTTTTGTGCACCTAAAGCAAAGGATACATTTTGTGCTAAGAGTCTACATACTTAACTTCATGAACTGATTGTGCTAAAGTCAATGAGGCTGTAACAGTGGATGCAATCAAGGTAATTAAAGATACAATTCCAAAAATTATCAATCCCACAGCTCTGCGATACCTGTTTACTGCCTTATTCACCCGTACCCATATTTCTAAGCCACGTTCATAATACCAAGGCTCCTTTAATTTCACAGGTGCCATAATAAAAGCAGGTTGTTTTAATAACATAACTTGTTTTCTTTGTGCAATTTCTCGTATACAATTACTTAAAATACAATTGGAACAATTTATGTGATAATATTTTTCAAAAGATATATGAACATGTCCAACCAGTAATGTATATGGGGGAGGTACACAGGCTCGGGGATAGCGAACAGAACTATTTCAAATATGTCCATGAGTGACTTCAGCCTGGAGACTTGGCGCTTGGCTAAGCAAAGTAATCAGCATCAACAGCAATGGGAATACATTACTCTGAGGCTCTATTCTTCTGATCTTCTCAGCCAATTCTTTCAGCTGTTGAGAGACACTTTCAACTGGTCGATCTTCAATCCTCAGATTTCTCATCTGATTTGTTAGAGATCGTCTCTGACGCGTGTACCAGCCTTTCTGGCAGCCAGCGCGGCGCTTGGGCATCCTGTGGAAAAACACAAACATAACCTCTCCCCCAAATTAGCACTGAATCGGGACCATGCCATCTACCATCTATAGGATCTTTCCATAGCACAGCAGGACGTTTTTTAGGTGCGTCTGCAGTTTCCCAGAACTGCTGTGCTGCTGTCAGGCCATTTTTATCTAAAGTTAAAAAATTTAAAATAAATAAAGCATGGTTTAAATAATTCCGAGGGGTATGTGGGTACAACTTCCCCTTCTTTATCTTTAAAAGTTGATGTTTTAAAGTTTGATGGGCACGTTTTACAATGTCTTGGCCTTGTGGGTTATATGGTATACCAGTTTTATGTAAAATAGAGAATTGTAGACAAAAGGTTGCAAAAGCTTTACTAGTATATCTTGGGCCATTATCAGTCTTTAGCTCACGAGGAGTACCCATAATAGAAAAACAGGCAAGGCAGTGTGTGATACAATGTTTAGTAGTTTCTCTAGATTGTAATGTAGTATAAAGAAAACCAGAATAGGTATCAATAGTAACAGGAACATATTTAAGGGAGCCATATTCAGGAATATGAGTAACATCCATCTGTCAAAGATGATTAGGAAGGAGGCCTCTAGGATTGATTTCAAAATGAGGGACAGAGAGAAACTGCGGACAGACAGGACACTGTTTAACAATTTGTCTCGCAGTCTCACGAGGAATGTCAAATTGAAGTCGAAGACTGGTACTACTTTGATGATGAAGATTATGGGCTTGTTGTGCTGTAGTTACTGTAGAAAAATAAACATGAGTAGCCTGATCAACAAAAGCATTTTTTGTTGAGAGAGGTCCAGGGAGATTAGTGTGTGCACGGATATGACCAAAAAAACAAGGACAATAGCGAGTACGTAATAAATGTTGAATATCAAGAAAAAGGTTTCGAACGGTTGAATTAACTGTATTTACAAATGGAACTGTTTTTAGTATTTGGAGGGCACAAATTATATAACGGCTATCAGAATATAAATTGATGGCTGTGTTCTTTGTCTGTGTTAATGTAGTACGCACAGCATGTAATTCAACTTCTTGAGCAGAAGAACAATAAGTGTTCCAGCTAAAAGTCTTACCATTAATAGAGACAGCAGCTTTACCTGACGAAGATCCATCAGTGAAAACAAGGCAGGCATTTTCTAATGGCTTAAAGGAAGTAACAGTTGGAAAAACAAAGGCATGTTGCATAGCAAAATGTAATAATTTATCAGGGGGATAATGATTATCAAGGATGCCTGTAAAAGATGTGAAAGCAATAGGCCATAATTTATTGAATTGAAAAAGCCAGTCTTGTTGATTTTTATTATATGGAACACAAATTATGTGTGGGTCAGAGCCCAGGTAACGCCGTGAATCTTCACGACCTTTAGTAACTAATGTTGTTACAAGATCAGGATAAGCAGGTAAAGCTTTAGCAGGTAATATAGGAAGATGAATCTATAATAGAGGTTTCTCTTGAAACAATACTGCAGTAGGCATGTGGGCAGTAGCAAGAACATACAAGCCCCAAGGTTTTGTGTAATTGCAATAAGAAACCTGTTGGTTATTAATTGTTTGTTCCACAAGCCGTAATGCCTCACGAGCAGAGGAAGTGAGAGATCAATCAGAAGTAGGATTAGGATCACCTTTTAAGATATCAAACAATGGCTTTAACTCTCCTGTAGTAAGTTTTAAGTAAGGTCTGATCTAATTTATATCTCCCAACAACTTTTGAAAATCATTTAATGTTTGTAAATTATCTTTTTGAAGTTCTAATCGTTGGGTTAAAATGTCATCAGAGAAAAGCTGGAAACCCAGATAGGAGTAGGGGGCTGTACGTTGAATTTTCTCTGTGGCAATAACCAGCCCTGAGGCAGCAAGGACTTGCTGTAATTGAGCAAAAGCAGCAAGTAAATAACTTTCTTGTGCATGTGCCATTAAAATATCATCCATATAATGTATTAAATAAATTTCTGAATATTGGTGTCGGACACTTTTTTACCGCACAAGCAACAAATTTCTGGCAAAGTGTGGGGCTATTAGCCATCCCTTGTGGTAACACTAGCTAATGATAACGTCTCATTGGCTCTTTAAAATTGCTAGAGGGGACACTAAAGGCAAATCTTTGGCAATCATTAGGGTGTAATGGAATAGTATAAAAACAATCTTTTAAATCTATTATTATTTTAAAGGTGTCAGCAGGAATAGCTGAAGGAGATTTGTTGGAATAAAACTTTTTTAACTGTTTTTCTTTGTAGGGCGGCAGCAAGAGCAACTCCCTGTATATAGGACGGCCCAATGTCTAACAAATTTTAACGTAATCTGAAAGCCCGCCCTTTTTTCTATGAGGGCATAATGTAGCTTGGCAGGCAGAGTTGGCGTTTTTATAAGCTAATTGTTTTGTTAAAGCCATGCCCGTCTGTTCATCTCCTATAAGTTTACCCAAGGTTTCTAACAAACGAGCCACAAAATCCTGATATGGCTCGTCTGGACCTTGTCTAATTTTTGAAACATCTTCTGTTCTGTTTTTTGAATTAGGCAACTTTCTCCAAGCTCGGAGTGCGGCAGCATTAATTTGTGGATAAGCTCCTGGGGGATAGTTCAGTTGACTATTAGTGTCTCGAAAAGCCCCTTCCCCAGCGAGCATATCAAAGGTCACTCTAAGACCCTGCCGCTGATTTATTTCAGCAGTGTCAGTACATTGTTCCCCAAATTCAGACTTCTATAAAAGATAATTACCACCAGGGAGACACGCCCGAGCAACTTGTTTCCAGTCATTTGGGGGCAAATATTGATTTCCTAATGCCTCAAGAATGGCCTGAGTAAAAGGAGCCATAGGGCCATATTGAGCACAAGCAGTTTTTAATTCTTTTAATTGTTTAAACGGAATGGAATCATAATATCGTTGCTGTTGATCATTTTCAAAAACTGGAAAAACTCTCCAAAAGCCTGGGAGAGCCTCTCTGGCTTCATTAGCCCGTGTTAAAACCATTTGTAAAAGGGAGAATTTAGGTACTTTAGTTTTACAAATTAAAGCCACAGGAGGTGCCTTTGGCTCTTCAAAAGGAGGAGGATCAAATTCAGCAATAACAGAAGGGGAATAAGGAGGGGCGGTAGGTGTTGCTGTAGAAGCGACTGTAGGAATGGTTGCTAATGGAGTTTTGGAATCTGGATTGTCTCTCTTAGCAGTAGCCATCAACTGCTGAAACATCTGTTCTATTTTTGACATAGGTATAGTAATTTCTTTTTTGGAAATAGTCTTTTTAGCATTAAACATAACATCCCATGAAGGGTCTTCTGAATGGTATCGAGCCGCTTGATCTTTTAGATCAGCCTGATCTGCAGAGTCTAACTCATCATCATCATCATCATTATCAAAGTCCTCTCTAGGAGGGCTGGCATATGAATGATCTGAGGGTGGTGAAACACAGGCTGCTTCAGGCAGTTTTTGTACCTGATGAACCTCATGTTCTGGATCTAAGCAGTCTCTAACAATATTCTAAAGAGACATAGTATATACGGGGACCCCTTCGGGCCCATGTAATGTATAATAATCTTTTAACTGAGCCCCAACTTTATTCCAAACAGAAATACTGACGGTTCCCTCTTCAGGAAACCATGGGCAAACATCTTCAACAAAAGCTAAAAATCTATCAAGAGTTGCAGTTTTTACATGTACACCACGACCTTTTATCATACTCTTAAGCATATGTACAAACAGCTGACGGCTGTTGTCTTGCCCCATATTTATACTCTCGACTATTACACTCCCCGTCCGCACTTACCTCTTTTTAGCTTCAGTTTCACGGGATCCCCTTCTTCCCAGTCGGCGGCTGATGCTCCTGTATCCTTCTTTTGGTCCCTGTTCGGGCGCCACTTGTCAGTCCAGCCAACAGTCGAACAGGTCCAGAGAGGGAGAGAGTCACGGCTAAGAAAGAAAGATTATAGAAAAGATGGGGTCGAGAGGGCCAGCAACACAACAGAACACTCTGTTAGGCGCTGACAAACTTTATTCTTTCAAGCAAGGAATATATAGTAAAAGCTTCATAAGATAATACATTTCCCAGGACGCGCATTCCGTTACTACGTTTTGTCCAAGGTTTCATGCTTTGCCCAAGGTTACAGAGTCTGGGAACACAGGTGCTCTTTACGATATTTTGGCTATGTCTCCACAATACGTGGAGTGGCGGGACAGAGAGCTATGCTGTTATCAGCCCCTGTTGCCAGGGCAGCTCCCAGGGCTATGTTTCCTTAAAGGGAAACCCCTTGAAACAGGGCAGCTCCCCACAAATGAAGGCAATTTTTAACTAAGACATGTGTTGGGGGTGAAGAGGAGGAGAGTGTATGGGTAATGAGAAGGAACACACTCATCTTGGAAGGATTTTATATGGTTAGGTAGCAAAGATTACTGTGTTGTGGAGTTTGGTGCAGCTGGAAGGGAATAGTGGAAAAAGAAAGGTAGGAAATATTTATATAGAGAATAGTAGTATATAGGAAAAGATTTTACATTTAGAACATGGAGGAAGCAGTGGCAAAGACAAAGGAAAATTAAAAGTTTATTAAAATTAAAAAAAAAATTAAAAATTAAGAGAAAAAAATTCAAAGGAAGAGACAAAGAAACAAATCAAACAAGTGAATATACAAAATAGTTCAAAACAAACAGACAAAAGTAAAAATAAAAAGAGAAAAAAAATGAACGGGAAGAGACAGAGGAACAAACGAAACCAAACAAGTGAATAACAAAGCAATCCAAAACAAACAGACCAAAACAAAAAACAAGAACAAAATAAAAGGGTTAAATACTGCCCCTGGTTTTTATTTTATCTTCTCATCTGTGGACCTTCCTCCAGTCTGCTCTTGATGATGTAGTCTTTCCCTTGGTTGCTATGGTTTCTTTTTTTGTTTTCTGCAAAACCAAGGCTATGCTGCGAGCTCAGGTGCTGGCCGGGGCGGTGGACTGTTCCCAGTCCGTGGAGCGGGGGCCGCGAGCGCGCAGTCCCATGCTGGAGAGGGCCCCACTTCCACTGTTTACCCACTGGTAGCCTCCAATCCCTGCTCTTCCCCCGGCTTCCTCTGCTGCAGCTCTCCGCTGTGGGCAGCGGCTTCCCTGCTGCAGCTCTGGGACCACAGGGACTCTTCAGCAGCTGGTGCGCGCACGCTGCCAGATATGGGACCAAGCCCCAAACGCAGGTGCAAGCTTCCCCGTCCAGCTCGTCCGGCTTCAGCCGGGTCTCTGGGCAGCAACCGGCAGGGTGTTTCTGCGTTAAGTTCCACACGCCGGGCTAGCAGCATCTCAACTTATCCGGTGGCCGGCGACCCAGTGGGGTTTTTGCGTTGAGCGCTGCCTTCTGTCCTGCCGGCGCACTTCCCAGGCTCTCTTTGTCATCGGTCAGGTGTGGGGGTTAGGGTACAGGGCTCTCAGAACAGGAGCTCTGGGAAAGTTCTGGCTGTTCGCTCTTCGACCCTCGTAGACCTAAGGCTAAACTGGATTTTAAATGGCAGCTTTGACAGCTGTAAACCTGGACCTTTAGTTCACTTGAGTTCAGTCACTCATGAGGTCTTACCTGACTCTTTGCAACCTCATGTCCTTTGCTCAGACTTATGTCCATTGACTCAGTGATGCCATCAAACCATCTCATTTTCTGTTGTCCACTTCTCCTTTCTGTATTTTCCAGCATCAGGGTCTTTTCCAGTGAGTTATCTCTTCACACCAGATGGCCAAAGTATTGGAGCTTTAGTTTCAGCTTCAGCATCAGTTCTTTCAATATATATTCAGGGTTGGTTTCCTTTAGGGCTGAGTGGTTTGGTCTTCCTGGAGTCCAACAGACTCTCAAGAGTCTTCTCCAGCACTACAATTTGAAGGCAACAGTTCTTCCAACTCTCACATCCATACATGGCTACTGGGAAAACCATAGCTTTGACTATATAGGTGTTTGTTGGTAAAGTGATGTCTCTCCTTTTTAATGTACTGTCTAGGTTTGTCATGACTTTTCTGCCAAGGAGTAAGTATCTTTTAATTTTATGGCTGCAGTCACCATCTGCAGTGATTTTGGCGCCCAAGAAAAAGTCTGTCACTTTTTCCATTGTTTGCCTATCTATTTGTCATGAAGTAATGGGACCAGTTGCCATGATCTTAGTTTTTTGAAAGTTGAGTTTTAAGCAGGCTTTTTTACTCTCCTCTTTCACCTTCATCAAGAGGCTCTTTAATTCCTCTTTTGCTTTCTGCCCTAAGGATGGTGTCATCTGCATATCTGAGGTTGTTGTTATTTCTCCTGGCAATCTTAATTCCAGTTTGTGCTTCATCCAGACTTGCATTTCCCATGATGTACTCTGCATACAATTTAAATAAACAGGGTGACGGTATATAGCCTGACATACTCATTTCCCAATTTGAAACCAGTCTGTTGGTCCTTGTCTGGTTTTATCAGTTGCTTTGACCTGCCTACAAGTTCCTCAGGAGGAAGGTAAAGTGGTCTGGTATTCCCACCTCTTGAAGAATTTTCCAGTTTGTTGTGACCCACACAAGGATTTTAGTGTAAGCAATAAAGAAGTAGATTATTTTCCTGGAATTCTCTTGCTTTCACTATGATCCAGCCAATGCTGACAATTTCATCTCTGGTTCCCTTGCCTTTTCTAAATCCAGCTTGTACATTTAGAAGTTCTCAGTTCATGTACTTCTGAAGCCTAGCTTGGAGAATTTTTAGCATGACCTTGTTAGCATGTGAAATGAGTGCAATTAAGTGGTAGTCTGAACATTCTTTGGTGTTGCCCTTGAGGATTGGAAGGAAAACTGACCCTTTCCAGTCCTGAGGCCACTGCTGAGTTTTCCAAATTTGCTGGCATATTGAGTGTAGCACTTTAATTTCAGCTTCGCTAGTTCTTTCAATATATATTCAGGGTTGGTTTCCTTTAGGGCTGAGTGGTTTGGTCTTCCTGGAGTCCAACAGACTCTCAAGAGTCTTCTCCAGCACTACAATTTGAAGGCAACAGTTCTTCCAACTCTCACATCCATACATGGCTACTGGGAAAACCATAGCTTTGACTATATAGGTGTTTGTTGGTAAAGTGATGTCTCCCCTTTTTTAATGTACTGTCTAGGTTTGTCATGACTTTTCTGCCAAGGAGTAAGTATCTTTTAATTTTATGGCTGCAGTCACCATCTGCAGTGATTTTGGCGCCCAAGAAAAAGTCTGTCACTTTTTCCATTGTTTGCCTATCTATTTGTCATGAAGTAATGGGACCAGTTGCCATGATCTTAGTTTTTTGAAAGTTGAGTTTTAAGCAGGCTTTTTTACTCTCCTCTTTCACCTTCATCAAGAGGCTCTTTAATTCCTCTTTTGCTTTCTGCCCTAAGGATGGTGTCATCTGCATATCTGAGGTTGTTGTTATTTCTCCTGGCAATCTTAATTCCAGTTTGTGCTTCATCCAGACTTGCATTTCCCATGATGTACTCTGCATACAATTTAAATAAACAGGGTGACGGTATATAGCCTGACATACTCATTTCCCAATTTGAAACCAGTCTGTTGGTCCTTGTCTGGTTTTATCAGTTGCTTTGACCTGCCTACAAGTTCCTCAGGAGGAAGGTAAAGTGGTCTGGTATTCCCACCTCTTGAAGAATTTTCCAGTTTGTTGTGACCCACACAAGGATTTTAGTGTAAGCAATAAAGAAGTAGATTATTTTCCTGGAATTCTCTTGCTTTCACTATGATCCAGCCAATGCTGACAATTTCATCTCTGGTTCCCTTGCCTTTTCTAAATCCAGCTTGTACATTTAGAAGTTCTCAGTTCATGTACTTCTGAAGCCTAGCTTGGAGAATTTTTAGCATGACCTTGTTAGCATGTGAAATGAGTGCAATTAAGTGGTAGTCTGAACATTCTTTGGTGTTGCCCTTGAGGATTGGAAGGAAAACTGACCCTTTCCAGTCCTGAGGCCACTGCTGAGTTTTCCAAATTTGCTGGCATATTGAGTGTAGCACTTTAATAGCATCATCTTTTAGAATTTGAAATAGCTCAGCTGGAATTCCATCACCTCCACTAGCTCTGTTCGTAAAGATGCTTCCTAAAGCCCACCTGATTTCACACTGCAGGATGTCTGACTCTAGGTGAGTGACCACACCATTGTGGTTATCTAGATTATTAGAATATTTTTGCTTCTTTTTTTACAGTTTTTCTGTGTATTCTTTCTACCTCTTCTTAATATATTCTGCTTATTTTAGGTCCACCGTTTCTGTCCTCTGTTGTGCCCATCTTTGCATAAAATGCTTCCTTGGTATCTCTGATTTTCTTGAAGAGATGTCTAATCTTTCTCATGTAATTTTTTTCCCTCTATTTCTTGGCATTGTTCACTTGAGAAGGCTTTCTTGTCTCTCCTTACTATTCTCTGGAACTCTGTATTCAGCTGGGTATATCTTTTCTTTTCTCCTTTTCCTTTTATTTCTCTTCTTTTCTGAGCGATTTTAAAGGCCTCCTCAGACAACAATTTTGCCTTTTGCATTTCTTTTTCTTGGGGATGGTTTTGATCACTGCCTCCTGTACAATGTTACAAACCTCCATCCATAGTTCTTCATGCATTCTGTCTTTCAGATCCAGTCCCTTGAATCTGTTTGTCACTTCTACCGTATTATCATAAGGGATTTGATTTAGGTCATACCTGAAAGGCTTAGTGGTTTTCTGTTTTCACTATTTGCTTCAAACCTGGACCTTACTCTACACTTTAAACTCAGATTTTTCATATATACCGTATAGCCATAATGATCAATATTTTAATATTGGTTCCTAACTTAGATAAGATAATGAATAGAGAGGCCATGGAGCTTGCCCCTAAATGAATGTTTGAAACACTCAGTTACTGACTCAGTTTTCAGTCATTTTTGCTGTTGAAGTCCCTTTTCATTCTTCCAGAAGGATTTTTAAATAGGCCTAGGTCTAGAGTCATGAAAGATATCTATTATAGGATTGAAAAAATTAAAGCAGAGTGTTTCTTGGCCACATTAAGAATGCTGCATCTTTGTGACATTTGGGGTCACAAAGAGTTGGACATGACTAAGTGACTGAACTGAACTGAACTGATAATAAAAGCATGTTTAAAAATGAGAATCATCCTCTCTATGAGGAGGGATTGAATTTTACACATTTAAATGTGTAACGAACTGTATTTTTATTATTGACAGCTTATTTTGTCTTTGAACTCCTAATCCTGCTAATGAAAAAATAAAACATAACCTGTTACTAAAGACTATTCAGATCTTTTGGGTTAAAACAGTCTCTTTGAATTTAACATAGGTGTTAATTTTCTGTCTTCAAATAGCATTTTCTTCTACTTACTCTTCCCAGATGACACTTATGTTTCCACTGGCCCAAAGTCTACATGATGTCATCTTGACCTTCACTTTCTAGTAGAGTGTGACTGGTTTGGTTATATTCCTAGTGCTTAGGTATATGGTTCTGGGTGGTTCTTTTAACTGTGAACCTAATATACTTTGCTTACACCATGACTTTTGCCACTGTAAGGTCCTTAGATATATGTGACCTCATTTTCCTTTCTCTCATTCATTGTCATTTTCTTATCATGTCCTTAAAAACCTTATCTTAATTGTCATTCACTTTACTGTGTTCTAAACATAGATTTCTCAAATAATTTGCATTACAAAGGTTATATTGTAGAATTTTTAATGCTATTTAGTTTGCATATAAGAGTGAAAGTAGGGGGCTTCCCTGGTGGTCCAGTGGGTAAGGACACTGCCTTGCAGTGCAAGGGGCGCCGGTTCGATCCCTGGCATGGGAAGGTTCCATGTGCCGCGGAGCGTCTGGACCGATGTGCCCAGTTACTGAGCTGGAGCTCTGGAGCGCATGCGCCCAGAGCCGGTGCTCTGCGACAACAGAGGCCACTGCAATGGGAGGCCCACATGGGCCAAAGAACAAAGATGAATGAGAATGGACAAATGAAAAACCAATAGACGTCGCCCACCCACCCCCCTCCCCAACCCGCCACCCCCCCAAAAAAGAGTGAAAGTAAGACCAAAGAACAAAGATGGGTGCAAATAAATAAATGAAAGACTAATAGAAGTGGCCAAAAAGAAAAAAAAAAAGAGTGAAAGTATACTGTGAGATGACAAAAACCTAGTAAGTATGTGTTTTCGAATTATTTTGATAGACAATAATGAATGTGGTCACTTTTTAATTTATTTAAACCCTATGGAAACATCTGTAGTTTAATTATTTTCAGGTTAAAAAATTACCAAAAATGTTCAAAATTTGAAATTAAAGTGCTATGTTTGAAAAAAGACAACATGTAATTTATTTTGTGTGTGTGTGTGTGTGTGTATAATATGTGAAATGTATATCCAATAAATAATTGCATGCTATCATTTTTGGGTCATGGGTTTCAAAGTCAGGAAGTATTCTAAAAAGTATTCTTAAAATATTCTATCTGCTGTAAGGATCTAGAAACAATGAGATTGCAGCTTGTAAGACTATTGTCCAGTAAGAAGAACTAGTGCTTCTTAGAGAAGTGGCTTATCTTAGTCTGGGTGAGGCAAATACAAGATGAGCCTGGGTGAGTATTTGGGGTATCTTGTGCTCGAAAGTAGGAAATGTTCATAAAGTAAAAAAGAAAATAAGGAAGGAAGGGTTACTACTACTCAGTGATATCTGTATATAATTAAACATGATATTTGTGTTGGTATAATCATATGAGGGATGAGATAGCCTTTTAAGGTTGAATTTTTAATTGAAATCTATTATTTAGGAAACAGAGGTAAATGGTATGCCACCAAACTGACAAATGTTCTTAATTAGAAAATTTGTTTAACAAAACAAAGACTGTGTGTGGGTGGAAAATGAGTTAAGAATTTTAGGGTAGCAATAGTCTCTTCATATTTTACTTCCCAAGTAATATTTACCTCATCTTTCATGTATATAAAGATGAATTAGGCTGTTGTGAAGCAATATCAGCAAAATAGAAAACTGAAAGTAGGACCTGAGTAATTATTAAAAGTATATGGCAAGGGCTTCCCTGGTGGTCCAGTGGGTAAGGATACCACCTTGCAGTGCAAGGGACATGGGTTCAATTCCTGGCCTGGGAAGATCCCACGTGCCGTGGAGTGGCTGGACCGATGTGTCCAATTACCAAGCTGGAGCTCTGGAGTGCATGTGCCCAGAGCCGGCGCTCTGCGACAACAGAGGCCACTGCGATGGGAGGCCCACACGGGCCAAAGAACAAAGATGGATGAAAATGGACAAATGAAAGACCAATAGAAGTGGCCTGCCTGCTACCCTCCCTCCCCATGTCACCCCCCACCAAAATAAATAAATACATAAATCTTTGAAAAAACAAACAAACAAACAAAAGTATATGGCAAGTATTCTTGATTCAGGAAACTATGCTATGAAATAAATGTTTCAGATGTTTGCCCATAAAAGGTACTTAATGGTTGCTGTGGGATTGAATTTAAACTTAAAATTATGTTTTCTTTAGTTGCAATAAATATTTAAATTTTTAAAATACTTAGGAATTAATCCAAAAGAGATTACTATTTCTTATATTTTACAATCAGTGTTTAAACATTGCATTTTAATCAATTTTTGGAGTCATTTAGTATATAACCTTATACTTTTGGATTTTTATTTTCAGGTTTTTGAACTTCAAAAAACACTGAAGCATATGGAAATACAGCATTGTTCCCGTGCTCCTGAAAATAGAGGTAAAATTTAAATGTAATAAAACTGTAATTTATTTTTGGTTGGGTATTTCTAAGTCTTGTCAGAACTCAGAATACTCAGAATTATTCATTTAAAAATGAATATATGTTATGGTAATTTTCATAAACTAAAATTTTAATCAAAATATCAAGAGAAATATGGATATGAAATTTTTTTCAGTATAACATCAAAGACTGTGTGTGGGTGGAAAATGAGTTAAGAATTTTAGGGTAGCAATAGTCTCTTCATATTTTACTTCCCAAGTAATATTTACCTCATCTTTCATGTATATAAAGATGAATTAGGCTGTTGTGAAGCAATATCAGCAAAATAGAAAACTGAAAGTAGGACCTGAGTAATTATTAAAAGTATATGGCAAGGGCTTCCCTGGTGGTCCAGTGGGTAAGGATACCACCTTGCAGTGCAAGGGACATGGGTTCAATTCCTGGCCTGGGAAGATCCCACGTGCCGTGGAGTGGCTGGACCGATGTGTCCAATTACCAAGCTGGAGCTCTGGAGTGCATGTGCCCAGAGCCGGCGCTCTGCGACAACAGAGGCCACTGCGATGGGAGGCCCACACGGGCCAAAGAACAAAGATGGATGAAAATGGACAAATGAAAGACCAATAGAAGTGGCCTGCCTGCTACCCTCCCTCCCCATGTCACCCCCCACCAAAATAAATAAATACATAAATCTTTGAAAAAACAAACAAACAAACAAAAGTATATGGCAAGTATTCTTGATTCAGGAAACTATGCTATGAAATAAATGTTTCAGATGTTTGCCCATAAAAGGTACTTAATGGTTGCTGTGGGATTGAATTTAAACTTAAAATTATGTTTTCTTTAGTTGCAATAAATATTTAAATTTTTAAAATACTTAGGAATTAATCCAAAAGAGATTACTATTTCTTATATTTTACAATCAGTGTTTAAACATTGCATTTTAATCAATTTTTGGAGTCATTTAGTATATAACCTTATACTTTTGGATTTTTATTTTCAGGTTTTTGAACTTCAAAAAACACTGAAGCATATGGAAATACAGCATTGTTCCCGTGCTCCTGAAAATAGAGGTAAAATTTAAATGTAATAAAACTGTAATTTATTTTTGGTTGGGTATTTCTAAGTCTTGTCAGAACTCAGAATACTCAGAATTATTCATTTAAAAATGAATATATGTTATGGTAATTTTCATAAACTAAAATTTTAATCAAAATATCAAGAGAAATATGGATATGAAATTGTATTGATTGCTTTTAGAGAAAAACAGAGGTATTAAAACGTCACTCTTAATTAAGAAAATCCAAATCTCTTACAAGAAGAGATTTAAAGATAATCTCTGTATGGAAAAATGCAAGCATTGGGCTTGCTGAAATCATTTCTTTCATATGCATCTAGTTTTCTGGAGCCAGTCTTGCTTTCTTTATTGTTCACTTCTTAATTCCTTGTTTACTGTAAGAGATGGCAGATGTGGCTGATGGCCAACGCTCACATTCCCCCTAGCTCCTTAGCACCTTAGTTGTATAGTTGCTCAGTCATGTCTGACTCTTTGCAACCCATGGACTGCAGCATGCTGGGCTTCCCTGTCCTTCACCATCTCCCAGAGTTTACTCAACCATACGTCCATTGAGTCAGTGATGCCATGCTATCTTCTTATCCTCTGTTGTCCCTTTTTCCTCTTGCCTTCAGTCTTTCACCTTCAGTCTTTCCCCATTATTATGCTGTTTTCCAGTGAGTTAGTTGGCTCTTTGCATCAGGTGGCCAGAATATTGGAGCTTCAGCTTGAGCATCAGTCCTACTAATGAATAGTCAGGGTTGATTTCCTTTTGGGTTGACTGATTTTATCTCCTTGCAGACCAAGGGACTCTTAAGAGTCTTCTCTGAGACCACATTTCAAACGCAGTTGTTTTTTTGGCACTCAGCCTTTTTGTTTGTCCAGCTCTCACATCTGTGACTATTTGAAAACCATAGCTTGGACTATATGGACTAATCTTTTTTTAGCAATTTTTTTTGGAATTAATCCAAAAGAGATTACTATTCTAAAAGTGTTTAAACATTGCATTTTAATCAATTTTTGGAGTCATTTAGTATATAACCTTATACTTTTGGATTTTTATTTTCAGGTTTTTGAACTTCAAAAAACACTGAAGCATATGGAAATACAGCATTGTTCCCGTGCTCCTGAAAATAGAGGTAAAATTTAAATGTAATAAAACTGTAATTTATTTTTGGTTGGGTATTTCTAAGTCTTGTCAGAACTCAGAATACTCAGAATTATTCATTTAAAAATGAATATATGTTATGGTAATTTTCATAAACTAAAATTTTAATCAAAATATCAAGAGAAATATGGATATGAAATTGTATTGATTGCTTTTAGAGAAAAACAGAGGTATTAAAACGTCACTCTTAATTAAGAAAATCCAAATCTCTTACAAGAAGAGATTTAAAGATAATCTCTGTATGGAAAAATGCAAGCATTGGGCTTGCTGAAATCATTTCTTTCATATGCATCTAGTTTTCTGGAGCCAGTCTTGCTTTCTTTATTGTTCACTTCTTAATTCCTTGTTTACTGTAAGAGATGGCAGATGTGGCTGATGGCCAACGCTCACATTCCCCCTAGCTCCTTAGCACCTTAGTTGTATAGTTGCTCAGTCATGTCTGACTCTTTGCAACCCATGGACTGCAGCATGCTGGGCTTCCCTGTCCTTCACCATCTCCCAGAGTTTACTCAACCATACGTCCATTGAGTCAGTGATGCCATGCTATCTTCTTATCCTCTGTTGTCCCTTTTTCCTCTTGCCTTCAGTCTTTCACCTTCAGTCTTTCCCCATTATTATGCTGTTTTCCAGTGAGTTAGTTGGCTCTTTGCATCAGGTGGCCAGAATATTGGAGCTTCAGCTTGAGCATCAGTCCTACTAATGAATAGTCAGGGTTGATTTCCTTTTGGGTTGACTGATTTTATCTCCTTGCAGACCAAGGGACTCTTAAGAGTCTTCTCTGAGACCACATTTCAAACGCAGTTGTTTTTTTGGCACTCAGCCTTTTTGTTTGTCCAGCTCTCACATCTGTGACTATTTGAAAAACCATAGCTTGGACTATATGGATGTTCATAAGCAAAGTAATGTCTCTGCTTTTAGTAAGTTGTCTAGGTTTGTCAGAGCTTTTCATCCAAGAAGCAAGGATCTTTTAATTTCATGACTTCTGTAACCGTCCACAGTGAAGTAGCTGATGGCTTCCAAATAGCTGCTTTTATTTCATCTGGGCTAAGATATTTGCATTGGGAAAAGGCTTGTTTCCAGATAAAGCATAGAGCAGAAAATATTTCATTTTACAACAAATAAAGTCAAATATAAATGTGATGATTAAATAGCAAAATTTCAGGAACTGTAACTCTCAGAATAACTAATGATTATGAAAAATAATAAAAGAAGGCTTAAAAGTTGAGAAACTGTATATTGAATTGATCATCAGTTAATCTCTAGATGTTACATTCTACTTATGATTTTATGATTGTATTTATTTGTTCTTAAAATATCTATTAAAATAAACTGATGATTTATAGGTCACTCCTTTATGAAATTATCTCCTGGTATTTAATCTAATCTATAACTGAATATGCGTTTGTCTAGCCTGCCATTTATACGCTACTTTGAAGACCAAATTAGTAATTATATTTTTATCTGTGATATTTTGAAGTGACTTTTGATCAAAAGAAATAAATTCAAGGGCTTCCCTGGTGGTCCAGTGGGTAAGGACACTGCCTTGCAGTGCAAGGGGCGCTGGTTTGATCCCTGGCCTGGGAAGATCCCACGTGCCACAGAGCGGCTGGACTGATATGTCCATTACCGAGCCGGAGCTCTGGAGCACATGCACCCAGAGTCGGTGCTCTTCGACAACAGAGGCCACTGTGATGGGAGGCCCACATGGGCCAGAGAACAAAGCTGGATGAAAATAGATAAATGAAAGACCAATAGAAGTGGCCCGCCCACCCCCTTCCCTCCCCAACCCGCACCCCCTCCGCCAAAGAAATAAATTCAAGCTCAACATGAAGAAAACAGGTTTTTCTGTTTTAGTTGCATAGTCTCAATTACCTGAATAAAAGTAATTCCTTAAATTCTTTACTGAGTCATTTTGTGATCTCTATAAACATGCTTTCTAATTTTAGATAAAGGATTTGCAGTTCCTTTTCCTTCACTTCTTGTGTCAAGTCAGCATTTGGCTGTGTGATCTCAGCCAAATAGTATGACAGAAGAAATTTAGATTAAATATAATTTCCCTTATAGTTAGGAGTGAATGAATTATCATTTAGTTTGTTATTTAATATGAATTTAAAGATAAAACTTGGACCCACTTGTAGAAGTTATCAAGGAATTTTAAATTTACCATATTTTTTGACAGTGATATCCTTATAATAATTTTAAATGATAAAATATTGTAAGAATTATTCATAATTGCTACCACATAAAGATAATATTATTCATACTTTAGTAGTCAAGTGTCTCACCTGAAAAGAGTTTGTAATTCTGTTTACTCTTGTATGGTATGTAAATAATAGAAAAATTCCTAGGAGAAACTATGAAATAGTAATTATTATCATCTAGATGTTTGAAGTGATAGTTTTGCTACATTTTTCTTGTAACAGGAAGTATTGTATATCTACTATTGACAATAAACTACACAAAGCAATAAACTACAGAAAGCACTTTAGTATGACATATTATGAGATAAAACTTTTTTGTGCAAATTACATAAGCTTAAAAAATTTCTCATGTACTGATTTTATTATGTTTGTGTTAGATAACACTTCTTTGATTTCATATGGGATTACAAAGATGCATATAATTGTATTTTATGATATCTTATAATTTGTGATAGGAATCTGTGAATTCTGGAAAAATATCTAGAAATTAGAAATCTTTCATGAAGTGAAAAACTATGAAACTGACTTCAGATCATCACAAACAGATGTCATATGTAGCAGAGCAAACATTTTAGCTTTTTAGAGGGTTGGATATTTTTTGTTGGTCAGAATTGTACCACAGGATGTCAGTTTCTTATGACTACATGTAGTAAATGGTCCAGTTTAGAGAGATATGAGTTATCTTTTCAAATATAGCTCTTTCTCCATTTCCTTTTCCTGAATTCTAACTAGATGTGTACTTGATTTCATTTTAGCTTCCTAATCTCTTAGATATTTTGTGTTTATCTCTCTGGGATAAATTATGGATAATTTATTCAAGATATCTTTTCAGTTAAATAATTTTCTTTTCAGCTGTGTTTAACCTGTAGTTGAGTTAGTGACAGGTGTAATATAAGTAGCTACATATTTGTTAAATGAGTACATTCATGCATATCTTACATTTAACTAGGGACCTGAGCATCTTCATTTAATACTGATTGAATGTGTGCATACATCAAGAAGTAGTTGAATGGGTGAAATTTAACACTGGGAGTACAATAACTGTAGTTTCTTTTAGTGAAAATGTGTTTGTTTATTTGATGTTTATTTCTCTTAAGGATCTGTACCTTCCTTAAGGTAGCAATTCTGCCCACGTAAAACTTGACATAGCATTCAGTAGTGTAGGCCTTTTCTTTAACAAGTATCATATGATAAATAGGAGGATGCTCTTATGGAGAAATGGACTTTACTATGATATTAGTAAAGAAGCACTTTGTGGAATTTTGAAAAGTGTATTCACCTAACCATGAATGTGACAAGGACCCGATGTTTGAGCCTCTCATTTGTTCAATGAGTCTTTGTAGAAATAAAGGTGATGGTTATCTGACAGCGGAAATTATGTTTATTGTTGGTACATTGAGAAATGATTAAGAAGTACTATTTTTCTTTCCATTACACATACATTACACAATGTATATTCTCATGTTTTGGTTGCAAATGTTGAATTTTTTCCTTAAATATTATTGAAGTATTAATTTTTGAAATTTCATTTTGCTTGTGGAACAACCACATATACTTGTAAACCAAGCCCTTTTTGATGTTTTGCTTTCGTTTATTCTTAGCATTTTTATTTCTTGCTTTTTATTTTATTTCCTTTAAAGAGTACTGATTAGTAATGTTTTTGCATGCTACATATTTCTAGAATTATCTGCTGGAATTCTGGGCTTCTCTCTTTAATGCTTTCTCCTTTCTTCCCTGTAGATATTATTATACAAATTCTCCTTACAGGTAAAAGGGGAAAAAAAGATAGTGAACTTCCAGTGTTATTGATGGGATTTTGTGAAATAATGTATGTAGGTTGTTTAGACAGATAGCTGTTTAGGTAGTAAAACATCAATGAGGCATAAGTGCCAGCTGTTATTATTTTAAATTATTATCATTACCAGGTTCTCACTCTTGGCTGTTTAAGAGGAAAATGCTGTAAAAGAAAAGTTGGTGTGAAAGTTTTTCTTTAATCTCTGTTAGCTGTAATTGTTGGCGTTTCCTCCACACATTGACTTACACCAGATACTGTGGGGCTCTCACTTGTGGCACTATTGAGGGAAGACAGTCTGTATACCCTAGTGTTTAAAGTTTTTAAAATACTTTTATGTAGTGCTAACTTTGGTTTTTATGTTATTGTGGAGGTTATTTTGATTTTATTCTTTGAAACTGGTTCTGATAAGGAAAAATTGGATAAGGAAAGAAACTAAATGCTAGCTGGCATGTGCTTCCTAACCTTTATAGTGTCAGGATTATTTGAGAGCCTTGATAATGAATCTCATCTAGGTATTTTTTGTGTTCGTCATCTTTTCTCTGTCGTAGATTGATGTTATAAATTAGAACATTTAGTAATTTAATTATGAATTAATGATTACAGCCATATAAGTTATTTGAAATCAGTTGATTAGTTAGGAATACAGGGGGGAATTATATATACCTAAATATGTATATCTATATGGAAAATTGTGAAAAAGAAACAGACTTCTTGTCACTTTTCTTTTCCCCTCTAATGATTTCTTTATGACTGGTCTTATGTCCAGGAGAATTTAGTCACCAATTTTACAACTATTTTGGAACATCACCCTGCGTTTTCTGTTTTTCTCAACATTGTGAAGCAGAAAGAATATATTATTAGTACAGTTTTCATTTAAAAATCTCTTGTTTATTTTCCAGTTCCACTTGAGAAATTTTGTCATTGCATACTATTTTCTCCTTTTATCCCCTTTCAACTTTGTTTATAAACACATAAAACCTCAGGATAGCAGGAATTTAGGTAGAATCTAGCTGAAGATTGGCTCACATGCTCTCCATCAGGCTCACCGTGCAATTTCACTAACCTTGCAAGCAATGCCACCCAACGTTTTGGAGAAATGAACATGAAACTTCACTTAAAACATTTTGTAATGATTTTAATGTAATTTATTTTAATACTTCAAAAATATATGTGTAGTGAATTTGGTGTTCTTTTTGAGTTATTATATTTCTTACAGAAGAAAAAAGCCGTTTATAAATGTTAAGAGTAAATTGTGTTATCTTACAGTTTTTCCTCCTTTGGAAAAGGAATCGATCTTTTTTTTTGTTAGCTGTAATTGTTGGCGTTTCCTCCACATTGACTTACACCAGATACTGTGGGGCTCTCACTTGTGGCACTATTGAGGGAAGACAGTCTGTATACCCTAGTGTTTAAAGTTTTTAAAATACTTTTATGTAGTGCTAACTTTGGTTTTTATGTTATTGTGGAGGTTATTTTGATTTTATTCTTTGAAACTGGTTCTGATAAGGAAAAATTGGATAAGGAAAGAAACTAAATGCTAGCTGGCATGTGCTTCCTAACCTTTATAGTGTCAGGATTATTTGAGAGCCTTGATAATGAATCTCATCTAGGTATTTTTTGTGTTCGTCATCTTTTCTCTGTCGTAGATTGATGTTATAAATTAGAACATTTAGTAATTTAATTATGAATTAATGATTACAGCCATATAAGTTATTTGAAATCAGTTGATTAGTTAGGAATACAGGGGGGAATTATATATACCTAAATATGTATATCTATATGGAAAATTGTGAAAAAGAAACAGACTTCTTGTCACTTTTCTTTTCCCCTCTAATGATTTCTTTATGACTGGTCTTATGTCCAGGAGAATTTAGTCACCAATTTTACAACTATTTTGGAACATCACCCTGCGTTTTCTGTTTTTCTCAACATTGTGAAGCAGAAAGAATATATTATTAGTACAGTTTTCATTTAAAAATCTCTTGTTTATTTTCCAGTTCCACTTGAGAAATTTTGTCATTGCATACTATTTTCTCCTTTTATCCCCTTTCAACTTTGTTTATAAACACATAAAACCTCAGGATAGCAGGAATTTAGGTAGAATCTAGCTGAAGATTGGCTCACATGCTCTCCATCAGGCTCACCGTGCAATTTCACTAACCTTGCAAGCAATGCCACCCAACGTTTTGGAGAAATGAACATGAAACTTCACTTAAAACATTTTGTAATGATTTTAATGTAATTTATTTTAATACTTCAAAAATATATGTGTAGTGAATTTGGTGTTCTTTTTGAGTTATTATATTTCTTACAGAAGAAAAAAGCCGTTTATAAATGTTAAGAGTAAATTGTGTTATCTTACAGTTTTTCCTCCTTTGGAAAAGGAAAATGCACTAGAAGGTCCTACTCAGAAAGGTTTTTGTGAAGCCAGAGAACAAGGCAAACGTAAAGCAAAGACTGAAGTTAGTTCAAAGGTATGATATTTTTGTTTCCATTGATCCATAAGTAACACTCAGATATTCAGATTCATGGGCTCATATCATTATTTTATTGCAAAATGAATTTAGTGATTATGAATTCAAAGCTCCTTGGTCTAAAGATGGAAAAATGGACTTCTTGGATGTTAGTAGTGACTAGTTTATTGAGGGACACACGTGTATTAGTGGTAGAGGCAGTTCAGTGGATCACCCTACCACATATTCAAACTTAATCACAACCGTTTCTTTTTAAAAGCAAAAAGGAAAAGATTAGGCCCCATTTAAGAACCTTCTTAAATCTTAATGGCTTTGCTGTGCAATAAGGCAGATAGTTCAAATCTACAGTGATTACAGAAAAATGATATTAAAATTGTCTGGTCAGACAAAGAGCTCAAAAAATGAGGAAGAAAGAAAATCACATAAAACCCATAAAGCGTTTAGTTTCTTGTCATGAAAATTGCATAAAATTTTATCTGAGGTATTGAATGCTTTTATAAAGCAGTTGTTACCCTTAAGTTCTAAAGTATATGGCATTTAAAAATGAAAACTCTTACAAATATGATAACTTTCTACTAGTAATAGTGATTTAAGAATAACAGATTTTATTATGAATTCAAATAATCATTTACTTAACTAATATCTATAATATTTTTCTCCTCAAAGATATGCATTGGAATCTAGTGTCATATGTAATATTTGGATAAAATATAGATGAAATTACTTTTATTGATATGTTATACTAAGGCTTTGATAATCACTTTTTTGTGATAGTTAGACTAGCGTTTCATTCTACCTCTGTTATAAATATTAAATTTTAGGTTTTGATATTTGAGTGAGATACCCTGTTTTATTTAGCCCGTGTCGAGTTTTCCTACAACTACTAAAGCTTTGTCACCATGGTACTTTCCCATGCTTCCACCTGCCTTTAGTTTGAATCTCTGTCAAATACATGCATGGACGTTAGAGGGTGGCCAAATGCCTAATGTGGCTTAGGCATTCTTTTTCATGTAGTAAGTTATACTTAGAAATGATTGTTTTTCGGATCAGTAGTTAAAGATATTCAACTCTATGTCATAATCAGTATTCTAAACTTGAGTAAGTTTCTTCTGCGTTTAAGGATTGTGAAGACTGCTTTTTAAGTCTTTTAAGTCTGATTGTGGGCTGTATTGAAGTGGGTGACAGACTCAGGGATGTTGAAGCAAAGCAGGCAGGAAGATTGGCCAGGCTATTGCTTCAATAATTGCCAAATAAATAGAAAAATTTTGAAACTTTGGGGTTAAAACACATTAGTGTATTTTAGTGAAGCTGCCTTTCCTGTTCCCCACCCCATCATCATCATCCTACCATTTTCTCCATGGTAAGGTGCCAGATCTGGTGTGTGTGGAGGGGGTGGGCAGGGGTGCTCTAAAGTCATCCCAAGCTTTACTTTTCTCCTCAGTCCCAGCATGTAAGTGTGTATCTCTCAAGACAGCTTGCCTCTTTTCATTAGGAATTGATTCTTGGGCTTTAGTATACATGTTAAAACTTTATCATGTATCCTATGTATAAAAGTGAAGAAAATAGGGTAGGGGGAGTGCTTTATTTGCTTTTGCATTTTTAAAAGACATTAGTTAGTGAATTTTTCCAATGTTTTATGTTTTTATTCAGGCAAAATCAGGAAATTGCTTGGGGTTTAAGTCAGAAAAAGAATGACTTTAGATCATTTGAGCAAAATAACTATAGTACATGGTTATATAAGTTCAGAAGATCTGAGATGTCATCTAGTCGTCAGACAGCTCAGAGGTGGGTAATGGCAGGACATTTGTCTGTGTTGAGGACACAGTGCAGGAGAACATTATTACCAGAACCGAGGAACTGGCTCTGTCAGGCAAGAGGCGTATGAAGGAAGAGGCTGTGTAGAAGAAACTGGAGACAGGGAAGGTATGCAGGGCCTGTGGAATGAACTTGCAACACAAAATGCTAGGGGAGGATTAGAAAAGGCTCATTAATTAATATATATTAAAAAAATATTTTAGCTAAACAACCTGTTTCAAGTCATGATGTGTGCTTGATATGTTTCTATCTTTTCTTTAGTTGCCATTCAGGGTTTGTGTTTTCCTTAACCAGCACTTACTGGAGTTCTTTTAGTGGTGAGTTGGGGGCTTTCCACGTAGCTCAGTGGTAAAGAATTCGCCTACCAAGCAGGGCATTTGGGCTTGATTCTTGGGTGAGGATGGGATTTTTGTAGTTTTCTTTGCCACTTACTACTTAACACAGATGTACTAAGATGTGCACCAGATTTTTGCTGGGTTCTAGCGTCTAATCCAACCTACATATTGCCATACTTTTTTTCATACCAGTAATTTAGCTATTTATAATTATTCCCATTTTGTGATACTGCCATTATCTCAAAATTAACATGACTTAATCCACAAATCATCATCTTAATTCATAAATAAGCTATTTCTTCATTTAAAAATTTTCTTTTAATAGTATTTGCAGTCTATCAATTCAGTTGATTCAAATATATGTTTCTATCATCTTTGGTCCTATCCTTCCATTGTCTCCCAAGCTCCCACTGAGGCCTTTTTCACATTAGTTGACAGGTTCTGAATTTTTAAACTATGGGTGAGGTGGGGAGGGGAGACTTAGGGGTTAAAAATCTGATTGAAATTGGCCTAACAAACTTATCTTGAAGCTTCATTGGCAGAGCAAACTTATGTAAATTAATGTTCATTTTGGTTGGATTTGGGGGATTTGGTGGTGATTATGGGGGAATTTCAAAAGTCTCCCTATTATGCTGCTCCTTTTTCCTATTAATTATTACTCCCACCCTTTTAAAGCTGATCTCCATGGACTCCCTTAGCTACCTGCTCTACTGTTCTCCAGTAGTCCCTTCTGTGTGGCATTGAATATTTATTTCTTAAACTTGTCTTTGCAAACTGAATTAATCTTCCTTAGAGAGTTGTATAACTTAACTTATCAAGCCAGTTTGGTATCTGGCTTCCTAATATTCAATGTTGATTTCTCTGTATTCTTCTATAACATGAGATTGTAGTATAAAAGTTAATTCTTATGATTTAAACTATTTTCTTTTGAATTAAGAAAACAAATTCCATTAATACTGGAAAAGCAGTTGTTCTTCTCTCTACAAGCCTATCATTGGGTTAGTTTTGTGAAGATGTGTTAGGTGCTTCCGTTGTAGCCAGCTCTTTGTGACCCCAAGGATGTAATCCACCATGCTCCTCTGTCCTTGGGATTCTTCAGGCAAGAATTCTCCAGGCAAGAATACTGCAGTGGGTAGCCATTACCTTCTCCAGGGGATCTTTGCTACACAGGGGTAGAACTCAGGTCTTCTGCATTGCAGGCAGATTCTTAACCATCTGAGCCAACAGGGAATTAACAGAATTTCTCTATATCTGTGAAAGATATTTTACTCTCAAGTGAGACTCATTATACAATTAATTGAATATCTTTTGCAATCACACAAGTCACAGATAAGAGAAAGATACTGCTATTTTATTGAGAATTTGAACGGTGGTCATGTGATGAGTTTAGATGTAGCAACAATTTCTGGCTCATTATTTTTTGTTATTCAGTTGCTAAGTATCTTAACTCTTTGTGACCTCATGGACTGCAGCATGCCAGGCTTCCCTGTCCTTCACTATCTCCCAAAGTTTGATCATACTCATGTCCATTGAGTTGAGAAGCAAAATAGAAAATTTCCACATGAATTAGCATAGTTTTAAAAGGTAGTTTTAGATATAGAGTGTACTTATCTTGAAGCTTCATTGGCAGAGCAAACTTATGTAAATTAATGTTCATTTTGGTTGGATTTGGGGGATTTGGTGGTGATTATGGGGGAATTTCAAAAGTCTCCCTATTATGCTGCTCCTTTTTCCTATTAATTATTACTCCCACCCTTTTAAAGCTGATCTCCATGGACTCCCTTAGCTACCTGCTCTACTGTTCTCCAGTAGTCCCTTCTGTGTGGCATTGAATATTTATTTCTTAAACTTGTCTTTGCAAACTGAATTAATCTTCCTTAGAGAGTTGTATAACTTAACTTATCAAGCCAGTTTGGTATCTGGCTTCCTAATATTCAATGTTGATTTCTCTGTATTCTTCTATAACATGAGATTGTAGTATAAAAGTTAATTCTTATGATTTAAACTATTTTCTTTTGAATTAAGAAAACAAATTCCATTAATACTGGAAAAGCAGTTGTTCTTCTCTCTACAAGCCTATCATTGGGTTAGTTTTTGTGAAGATGTGTTAGGTGCTTCCGTTGTAGCCAGCTCTTTGTGACCCCAAGGATGTAATCCACCATGCTCCTCTGTCCTTGGGATTCTTCAGGCAAGAATTCTCCAGGCAAGAATACTGCAGTGGGTAGCCATTACCTTCTCCAGGGGATCTTTGCTACACAGGGGTAGAACTCAGGTCTTCTGCATTGCAGGCAGATTCTTAACCATCTGAGCCAACAGGGAATTAACAGAATTTCTCTATATCTGTGAAAGATATTTTACTCTCAAGTGAGACTCATTATACAATTAATTGAATATCTTTTGCAATCACACAAGTCACAGATAAGAGAAAGATACTGCTATTTTATTGAGAATTTGAACGGTGGTCATGTGATGAGTTTAGATGTAGCAACAATTTCTGGCTCATTATTTTTTGTTATTCAGTTGCTAAGTATCTTAACTCTTTGTGACCTCATGGACTGCAGCATGCCAGGCTTCCCTGTCCTTCACTATCTCCCAAAGTTTGATCATACTCATGTCCATTGAGTTGAGAAGCAAAATAGAAAATTTCCACATGAATTAGCATAGTTTTAAAAGGTAGTTTTAGATATAGAGTGTACTTTTTATTATAGAAGGAAAAAAGTGCATCTCATGGAGTCCACTGTAGTTCAAATATGTTGCTTTAATGACTCCTTAAAGACTTAAATTTGGAGTTAGAATACAATTTTGGTATATTATAAATCTTCCACTCACTTTGTGTCCAGATCTGTGTATTCATTGATGATGTAGGAAAAGTAAACATGCATAAACATACATAAACACACACACACACAAACACACAAACACCACTAAAAGCACTTCAGGAAGATTGGTAAAATATTAAGAAAGATGAGGGACTACTAACTAATTTATTCCATCCATTATTTCGCTGTCTGATTTAATTCTTAGTCTCTTTTGCATTGGGGTATAGATATGCACTTTTAAATGAAAAAATCCTGTCGAGATTGTTATGCTCCAGTTTGTAAACAGAGTAATATTTTAATATCCCTTATATGTTTTGGCTGGAAAGCATGCTTTAAAGAATTGTAAAAACAAGAAAACATTTTGTTTACCTAAGTAGAAAACAACAGGGGACAAGTTGGGAAAAATTAATAAACATTGCAATGTACAACAAAATTTACACAATATTTTGCATCTTATATATTAAAACATCAAATATATTAATCAATACCTGTTATATTTTGGAAAATATTTGTATTATCTTTATATTTAAGTAAAGTATAGGAATATCATTGCCTGTACTAATAATTGTAGATTCCCTACACAGCCTAAATCTGATTTAGCAGTAATTATTCAGAGCATGCTATAAGGAAAATTTTGCCTAAATTTTAGTTTCCTTAAAATAACTTTAAATTGCAGTCAAGAATTTAAGTTACATTATTTTTTTAATAATTTAATATTTTATTAGTCAGTAATTCATGTGATATAAGAATGGTTTTTTAAGGCCTAGCTTATACTACCAATATAGTTATTAAAAATAGCTATTTTCTTATAAGCTATGGGTGAGTTTTAATATACTGTTGACTAGTTTTTATATTTGTCCATTTATGCTCTTTGTGACCTCATGGACTGCAGCATGCCAGGCTTCCCTGTCCTTCACTATCTCCCAAAGTTTGATCATACTCATGTCCATTGAGTTGAGAAGCAAAATAGAAAATTTCCACATGAATTAGCATAGTTTTAAAAGGTAGTTTTAGATATAGAGTGTACTTTTTATTATAGAAGGAAAAAAGTGCATCTCATGGAGTCCACTGTAGTTCAAATATGTTGCTTTAATGACTCCTTAAAGACTTAAATTTGGAGTTAGAATACAATTTTGGTATATTATAAATCTTCCACTCACTTTGTGTCCAGATCTGTGTATTCATTGATGATGTAGGAAAAGTAAACATGCATAAACATACATAAACACACACACACACAAACACACAAACACCACTAAAAGCACTTCAGGAAGATTGGTAAAATATTAAGAAAGATGAGGGACTACTAACTAATTTATTCCATCCATTATTTCGCTGTCTGATTTAATTCTTAGTCTCTTTTGCATTGGGGTATAGATATGCACTTTTAAATGAAAAAATCCTGTCGAGATTGTTATGCTCCAGTTTGTAAACAGAGTAATATTTTAATATCCCTTATATGTTTTGGCTGGAAAGCATGCTTTAAAGAATTGTAAAAACAAGAAAACATTTTGTTTACCTAAGTAGAAAACAACAGGGGACAAGTTGGGAAAAATTAATAAACATTGCAATGTACAACAAAATTTACACAATATTTTGCATCTTATATATTAAAACATCAAATATATTAATCAATACCTGTTATATTTTGGAAAATATTTGTATTATCTTTATATTTAAGTAAAGTATAGGAATATCATTGCCTGTACTAATAATTGTAGATTCCCTACACAGCCTAAATCTGATTTAGCAGTAATTATTCAGAGCATGCTATAAGGAAAATTTTGCCTAAATTTTAGTTTCCTTAAAATAACTTTAAATTGCAGTCAAGAATTTAAGTTACATTATTTTTTTAATAATTTAATATTTTATTAGTCAGTAATTCATGTGATATAAGAATGGTTTTTTAAGGCCTAGCTTATACTACCAATATAGTTATTAAAAATAGCTATTTTCTTATAAGCTATGGGTGAGTTTTAATATACTGTTGACTAGTTTTTATATTTGTCCATTTATGCTAACTTCTTTTAGGTCTTAGAAATTATATGTATGTGTGTGTATATATGTATATATATCATATATAGGATTTTGAGGGAGAAAACTATATTATTTTATCTTTAATACTTATATAATTTATCCTTACGTAAGTTAATTATCACGATTCTTTATTTTTTTTCAGCATAGCATCTGTTAACTTAATATAGCATGTACTTGAGCAGAAAATGGTTTAGATTTTTAATTATTTTGAAGCCTAATGTATGTGTAACCCAGGTCTACCACTTGTTACTTCTACATACCTGGGCAAATTACTTATACACTTCCATCTTTATAAACTGCAAAGAATAATATGTGCATCAGGGCTTCCCTGGTGGCCGAGTGGGTAGAGTCTGCCTTGCTGTGTAAGCAGCACCAGTTTGATCCCTGGCCTGGGAATACCCCACATACTGAGGAATGCCTGGGCTGCTGTGTCCAATTACGAGCCAGCGCTCTGGAGCAAATTGTGCCCCAGAGCCAGTGCCTTGCAATGAGAGAGGCCACTGCGATGGGAGGTCTACACATGCCAAAGAGTAAAGATGGATGAAAAATAAATGATGACTTAAGAGGCCAAAAAGGAAAGAACATTCTTTAAAAAAAAAAATGTGCATCAAAGTGTTCTTGTCATGATTCAGTGAAATAATATGTAAATATATCTAGCACAGTGCTTATTACAGAATTGATATGCGTGAAAGGATAGTGTTCCTGCATAAAAGGATATTTACCAGGAGAAAAATAATACTCAATTGCTAATACTATTGTATTCCTTTGTGTTAAACATGATATGGGTTACATTGAATAGACATCTATTAAAACTTCTAGAATCATTATTTTTAATTATTTTTGTCACTTTATTACATGGTGGCCTGAATAATTTAGTATCCCCACTGAGATTTGGACATTAGTGCATTATGGTGGCTAATTCTAATTTTCTCATATTTATATGTTTGCTTTTATATATGTAAAAGTGCTACTATGCTTATAAAAAATTGTATATAACTCTCAACTCCTTTAGGGGCTATTTTATATTTTGATTTACTTAATGAAAACATGGAATGTAATATTTTTATAGTGACATCTGTTGGAGTTTATATAAAATACATGGTAGCTTAAATATAATGATATAAAAATATAAAGAGGAAAGTTCAGTGTATGTCACTATGTTGTGTGATGCCACACTGACCATGCTAATGGCATATTTCAAGAGCAATTAAACAGACTTACATGCTAATACCTTGCTTTATTAGGATGAGTTTAGTTGCATTCAGTATAGTATTCTTAAATATCGCTAAACAGTAATTGTTGTTTTTTGCCTGAAGTATTGTGATTCTGGCGTCACTGAAGGATCTAATCTACATTTTGCCAGTAATTATGAATAATACTTTAGGATGTTAAAGTAGCATTTATCAGACATAACGTTTCGCAAAAGAAAATTAAGTTTGTATTATTTTTAGAGTTTAAAATTATGGAATGTATTAAAAAGTCTAAAACCATATGCAAATGAAATTTTTAGTGCCTATAATTTGATAATAATGTTGAATATCTTTAAGTGTTGAAATAAGTCATTAAAAATTCCTGAGGAAATATACTAATCAAAATATTTATTCATAATATCATGCCATGTTAAATACATAAGGATTAAACCAACTTGTTTATAATTCTAAGTAGAAAATCAAATAAATAGAAATATATTATTACACTAAATTTATTCTGATTTATACAAAAAGAAGTAAATGTTAATCAAAATAAAAGTAATTAAGAAATACTAATTATTCTCAGGTTTTACCTCTACTATTTATTTTGAATTATGCACAAGCATGAAGGATTGAGAAAATATGAAATGAAATCACATTGGAAAAGTGCTTAGGTTTTACATTTTCAGACTTTAGTCAGTATCAACATCTATAATTTAAAATATGTGTGTTCAAGTAATATTTTCTTAAATTTATATAAGCATATTTGACTATAGTATATAAATGTATAAATTATACATTATGTGTATTATGGTGGCTAATTCTAATTTTCTCATATTTATATGTTTGCTTTTATATATGTAAAAGTGCTACTATGCTTATAAAAAATTGTATATAACTCTCAACTCCTTTAGGGGCTATTTTATATTTTGATTTACTTAATGAAAACATGGAATGTAATATTTTTATAGTGACATCTGTTGGAGTTTATATAAAATACATGGTAGCTTAAATATAATGATATAAAAATATAAAGAGGAAAGTTCAGTGTATGTCACTATGTTGTGTGATGCCACACTGACCATGCTAATGGCATATTTCAAGAGCAATTAAACAGACTTACATGCTAATACCTTGCTTTATTAGGATGAGTTTAGTTGCATTCAGTATAGTATTCTTAAATATCGCTAAACAGTAATTGTTGTTTTTTGCCTGAAGTATTGTGATTCTGGCGTCACTGAAGGATCTAATCTACATTTTGCCAGTAATTATGAATAATACTTTAGGATGTTAAAGTAGCATTTATCAGACATAACGTTTCGCAAAAGAAAATTAAGTTTGTATTATTTTTAGAGTTTAAAATTATGGAATGTATTAAAAAGTCTAAAACCATATGCAAATGAAATTTTTAGTGCCTATAATTTGATAATAATGTTGAATATCTTTAAGTGTTGAAATAAGTCATTAAAAATTCCTGAGGAAATATACTAATCAAAATATTTATTCATAATATCATGCCATGTTAAATACATAAGGATTAAACCAACTTGTTTATAATTCTAAGTAGAAAATCAAATAAATAGAAATATATTATTACACTAAATTTATTCTGATTTATACAAAAAGAAGTAAATGTTAATCAAAATAAAAGTAATTAAGAAATACTAATTATTCTCAGGTTTTACCTCTACTATTTATTTTGAATTATGCACAAGCATGAAGGATTGAGAAAATATGAAATGAAATCACATTGGAAAAGTGCTTAGGTTTTTACATTTTCAGACTTTAGTCAGTATCAACATCTATAATTTAAAATATGTGTGTTCAAGTAATATTTTCTTAAATTTATATAAGCATATTTGACTATAGTATATAAATGTATAAATTATACATTATGTGTATTCATGTGTACATAATAACAAATACAAGGTATAGACTATGTATGAGGTCTTATACAACTTGGTTTTTTACTTTGGTGTTTTGTTTCTAAGATTCTTCCATATTCTTGAATAGGGATCTAATTCATTACACACTATGTACTTTTCTGTTATTAATGTTCAGGTTGTTCTCAAAGTTTTGGTTCAGTAAACAGGCCACCATGAATATTCCTGTATATACCTCCAGTTGCACATGTGCAAGGTTTTCTGTAGGACTAATCTAGAATGGAATTTCTGGAGAGATGAGGATTTTACTAGATAATGTCATATTCTTTTCCAAATTACTTTAACATGTCAATAAACCCAGGCATAGAGTTCCTATTACTCTATGCCCTTTCTAGACCTTGGTATTATAGGGTTCTTTATTTTTGGCAATCTGATGAGTAAAATAAGTTACCTCACAGGGTCTTAATTTTAATTATCCTAATAATTAAATATAACATGTTTTCTTTTGTTTATAGGCTATTCATATGTTTGCTTCTATAAAATGTCATAGTTTTTTTCCCATTTTTCTATTAGGTGGCATCTTTGAAGAATATTGGCAGTGTATTTTAGGTATTGAGTCCTTGATCAGTTGCATGAATGTAGATATCTTCTCCCAGATGGTGACTTGTATTTTCTGTGTCTTTATAGTGTTTTCAATGAATTTAAGTTCTTCATTTTACATGGTTGTTATTTTTTTAAAAAAAACCAGAAAAAAATTTATTTTGATGTAAATTTATCAGTACTTTCTTTTATGGCAACAATTGTCAGTTGCTTAAGAGAATCCTTTCCTATTCCAAGATCAGAATGCGTTGTTTGAATATTTTATTTTAGTATGTTTGTTATTTTTTCCTTTACTAAGTATTTGTGTGTAGTTCCTAAAAATATAGAAATTCTCTTATATACACACAATATGATATTTAAATAAAGAAATTAACATTGATACAATTCTATTTAATCTATAGAGTTTATTTAAATTTTTCTGTTCTACTGATGTCTTTGATATTTTTGAAACCAATCTTTTTTTTTTTCCAATTTTGAGATAGTTATAGATTCACTTGAAATTGGAAGAAATAATATAGAGAGATCTTGTATATCCCTTATTTACTGTCCTTCAATGGTAACATCTCATAAAACTAAAGTATAATATCACAGTCCCTAGTGCTCATTGATACAGTGAAGGTGTAGAAGAGTTCCATCACTACAGGAAGTGCTAGTGTTGCTTTTATAGTTGTATTCACTTTTTTTTTTCTTGTGCTTTATTTATTTTTATTTTACTTTTATAGAGGTTTGTTGTTTACTCTCATATATAAACCTGAGTCAGCCATAGGTATACACATGAACTCTCTCACTTAAATTTCCCTCTCATCTCCCTCCCCATCCCACTCCTCTAGGTTGTTTTGTAGACCCTGTGTAAGTTCCCTGAGTCTTACAGCAGAGTCACATTGGTTTTCTGTTTTGCATATGGCGATGCACGCTTCCGTGTTACTCTTTGCATATCTCTATTGTCGTTTCAAGATTTTTATTTAAATGGAATCATACAGTATTTAACCTTTGGGACTGACTTTTACATTCAGCATCATTCCCTTGAAATTCATCCAAACTGTTGAGTTGTGTCAGTAGTTATTTTTCTTACTGAGTAGATGTTAATGCTTTTTTTATGTATTTGATAGAATTCTCCAAAGACCATCCGGGCCTGAGGGTTTCTTTTCTGGAAACTTTTAAATTACAGTTTAGTCCTTTTAATGGTTATGGGACTATTCAGATTATTATATTATTATAGCTTAATTGATAGTTTTGATAGTTTGTGGGTTTTGGACTTGCTAAATTTATCAGCTTAAAGTTGTTTATAACATTCCCTTGTTATATTTTCAATAACTTCATGATCTGTGGTGAGGTCTTCCATTTCAGTATATGTAATGGTTTTTATTTGTATCTTTCCCTTTTTATTTTTGTCACTCTTTAGATAGAGTTTTATGAGTTTTATTGACATTTAAAAAATAATTTCCTTTTTGTTTCGTAATTTTCTGAAGAGTTCTCCTATTTTCATTTCAAGGAGGTGGAAATTACCCCTACTGTAGTCTGGCCTCAGGCCAAATTACAGGGAGGGAACACAGCCTGACCCATCAGCAGAAAATTGGATGACAGACTTACTGAGCATGGCCTTGCTCATCAGAACAGCACCCAGTTTTCCCCACGGCAAACCTCCCATCAGAAAGTTTGGACAAGCCTCTCATCCTCATTCATCAGAGAGCAGACAGAATGAAAAACACAATCACAAGAAACTAATCAAACTGACCACATGGACCACAACCTTGCCTAGCTCAATGAAACTATGAGCCATGCAGTGTAGGGCCGCCCAAGATGAACGGGTCATGGTGGAGAGTTTTGACAAAATGTGGTCCACTGGAGAAGAGAATGGCAAACCACTTCAGTACTCTTGCTTTGAGAACTCGATGAACAGTATGAAAAGGCAAAAAGATATAACACTGAAAGATGAACCTATCAGATTAATCGGTGTCCAGTATGCTACTGGAGAAGAGTGGAGAAATAGGTTAAGAAAAAATGAAGAAGCTGAGTCAAAGCAGAAACAATGCCCAGTTGTGGATGCTTCTGGTGGTAAAAGTGAAGTTCGATGCTGTAAAGAACAATATTGCATAGGAACCTGGGATATTAGGTCCATGAATCAGGTAAATTGAAAGTCGTCAAACAGGAGATGGCGAGAGTGAACATCAAAATTTTAGGAAGCAGTGAATTAAATGGAAAGGAACGGGCAAATTTAATTCAGATGACCATTATATCTACTAATGTTGGCAAGAATCCCATAGGAAAAAGTGGAACAGCCCTCATTGTTAATAAAAGAGTTTAAAACTCAGTACTTGGGTGCAATCTCAAACACAACAGAATGATCTCAGTTTGCTTCCAAAGCAATTATTCAATATCACAGTAATCCAAAGTTTTGTAAAAAGAACATGCTTGTCATAATAATCACCCTCTTCCAATAACATAAGAGATGACTCTATAGTGGACATCACAAGATGGTCAATACCACAATCTGATTGATTATATTCTTTGTAGATCAAGATGGTGAGGTCTTCCAGTATATGTAATGGTTTATTTGTATCTTTCCCTTTTTATTTTTGTCACTCTTTAGATAGAGTTTTATGAGTTTTATTGACATTTAAAAAATAATTTCCTTTTTGTTTCGTAATTTTCTGAAGAGTTCTCCTATTTTCATTTCAAGGAGGTGGAAATTACCCCTACTGTAGTCTGGCCTCAGGCCAAATTACAGGGGGAACACAGCCTGACCCATCAGCAGAAAATTGGATGACAGACTTACTGAGCATGGCCTTGCTCATCAGAACAGCACCCAGTTTTCCCCACGGCAAACCTCCCATCAGAAAGTTTGGACAAGCCTCTCATCCTCATTCATCAGAGAGCAGACAGAATGAAAAACACAATCACAAGAAACTAATCAAACTGACCACATGGACCACAACCTTGCCTAGCTCAATGAAACTATGAGCCATGCAGTGTAGGGCCGCCCAAGATGAACGGGTCATGGTGGAGAGTTTTGACAAAATGTGGTCCACTGGAGAAGAGAATGGCAAACCACTTCAGTACTCTTGCTTTGAGAACTCGATGAACAGTATGAAAAGGCAAAAAGATATAACACTGAAAGATGAACCTATCAGATTAATCGGTGTCCAGTATGCTACTGGAGAAGAGTGGAGAAATAGGTTAAGAAAAAATGAAGAAGCTGAGTCAAAGCAGAAACAATGCCCAGTTGTGGATGCTTCTGGTGGTAAAAGTGAAGTTCGATGCTGTAAAGAACAATATTGCATAGGAACCTGGGATATTAGGTCCATGAATCAGGTAAATTGAAAGTCGTCAAACAGGAGATGGCGAGAGTGAACATCAAAATTTTAGGAAGCAGTGAATTAAATGGAAAGGAACGGGCAAATTTAATTCAGATGACCATTATATCTACTAATGTTGGCAAGAATCCCATAGGAAAAAGTGGAACAGCCCTCATTGTTAATAAAAGAGTTTAAAACTCAGTACTTGGGTGCAATCTCAAACACAACAGAATGATCTCAGTTTGCTTCCAAAGCAATTATTCAATATCACAGTAATCCAAAGTTTTGTAAAAAGAACATGCTTGTCATAATAATCACCCTCTTCCAATAACATAAGAGATGACTCTATAGTGGACATCACAAGATGGTCAATACCACAATCTGATTGATTATATTCTTTGTAGATCAAGATGGATAGGCACTGCATAGTCAGCTAAAAAAAGATGAGGGGCCGACTGTGGCTCAAATCATGAGCTCCTTATTGAAAAATTCAGAATTAAGTTGAAGAAAGTAAGGAAAACTACTAGGCCATTCACGTATGACCTAAATCAAATCCCTTACAGATATACTGTGAAAGTGACAGATAAATTCAAGGGATTAGGTATTAAAGAATGCCTGAAGAACTATGGACAGAGAGGTTCATAACATTGTACCAGAGATTGTGATCAAAACTATCCCCAAGAAAAAGAAATGCAAAAGGCAAAATGATTGTCCAAGGAGGCCTTAAAAATAGCTGAGAAAAGAAGAGAAACAAAAGGAAAAGGGAAAAAGGAAAGATATACCCAGCTGAATGCAGAGTTCCAGAGAATAGCAAGGAGAAGTAAGGAAACTGTCCTAAGTGAACATTGCAAATAAATAGAGGAAAGCAATAGAATGTTAAAGACTAGAGATCTCTTCAGAAAAATCAGGGATGCCAAGAGAACATTTCATGCAAAGACAGGCATGATAAAGAGCAGAGAGAGTATGGACCTAATGGAAACAGATGATATTAAGAAGAGGTGGATGAAAAAACAAACAATCCAATCAAAAAATAGGAAAAAGACCTAAGCAGGTATCTCTCCAAAGAAGACATACAGATGGCCAAAAAACACGTAAAAAGATGCTCGACATTGCTCATTTTTAGAGAAATGCAAATCAAAACCGCAATGAGATATCACCTCACACCAGTCAGAATGACCATCATCAAAAAATCTACAGACAATAAATGCTTGAGAGGGTGTGGAGAAAAGGGAACACTCTTGCGCTGTTGGTGGGAATGTAACTTGCTACAGCCACTATGGAAGACAGTATGTAGATTCCTTACAAAAAGAAAAATAAAAAACAAAAAACTAGGAATAGAACCACCATATGACCCAGCAATCCCACTATCCCACTATTAGGCATATACCCTGAGGAAAGCAAAATTGAATGAGACACATGTATCCTAATGTTCATGCAGCACCTTTTACAATAACTATAACATGGAAACAACCTAGATGCCCGTCAACAAGTGAGTGGAATATTCATATATACAATGGAATATTTCTCAGCCATAAAAAGAAATGCATATGTAAATCTGTCCTAATGAGGTGGATGAATCTAGAACTTATTATACAAAGTGAAGTAAATCAGAAAGAGAAAGAAAATATTGTTTACTAACACATATATGTGGAATCTAGAAAGATGGTACTGATAAATGTATATGCAGAGCAGCAATGCAGAAACAGACATAGAAAACGGACTTATGGACTTTGAAGGGAGAGAGGAATGGGTGAGACATATGGCAAGAGTAACATGGAACCTTATATCACCATATGCAAAAGAAACAACCATTGTGAATATTCTGTAAGAGTAAGGGAACTTACACGGGGGCTATTCCACAATAGGGGAATATTGAAGAGGTGTGTCGGGGAGGGAAGTAGAAGGTGAGAGAGGTCAAGGGGATATCTATGACTGATTTGGGTTTATGTATAGCAGTAAACAATAAAACTTTGTAAAAGTAAAATAAAAATAAATTGTAAATTAAAAAATAAAAATAAAAACACTCTGTGTCCATCACCAAAAAAAAAAAAAAAAAAGAGGTGGACAGAACACACAAAAGAGCTATGCAAAAAAGATCTTAATGACCCAGATAACCACGAAGGTGTGGTCATCTAGAACCAGACATCCTGGAATCTGAAGTCAAGTGGGCCTTAGGAAGCATCTCTACGAACAAAACTATTGGAGGTGTTGGACTTCCAGCTGAGCTATTTCAGATCCAAAATATGTTGTTGTTAAAGTGCTACACTCAATATGCCAGCAAATTTGGAAAACTCAGCAGTGGCCATAAACTGGAAAAATTTAGTTTTCATTCCAATCCCAAAGAGGGATGCCAGGGAATGTTCAAACTACCACACATTTGCACTCATTTCAAGTGCTTTACAAGATAATAATGCTCAAAACCTTTCAAACTGGACTTCAACAGTACATGAACCAAGAACTCCCAGATGTACACGCTGGATTTAGAAAAGGTAGAGGAGCTAGAGATCAAATTGACAGCTTCGTTGGAAAGCAAAATTGAATGAGACACATGTATCCTAATGTTCATGAGCTTTTTTGGAAACCAACCTAGATGCCCGTCAACAAGTGAGTGGAATATTCATATATACAATGGAATATTTCTCAGCCATAAAAAGAAATGCATATGTAAATCTGTCCTAATGAGGTGGATGAATCTAGAACTTATTATACAAAGTGAAGTAAATCAGAAAGAGAAAGAAAATATTGTTTACTAACACATATATGTGGAATCTAGAAAGATGGTACTGATAAATGTATATGCAGAGCAGCAATGCAGAAACAGACATAGAAAACGGACTTATGGACTTTGAAGGGAGAGAGGAATGGGTGAGACATATGGCAAGAGTAACATGGAACCTTATATCACCATATGCAAAAGAAACAACCATTGTGAATATTCTGTAAGAGTAAGGGAACTTACACGGGGGCTATTCCACAATAGGGGAATATTGAAGAGGTGTGTCGGGGAGGGAAGTAGAAGGTGAGAGAGGTCAAGGGGATATCTATGACTGATTTGGGTTTATGTATAGCAGTAAACAATAAAACTTTGTAAAAGTAAAATAAAAATAAATTGTAAATTAAAAAATAAAAATAAAAACACTCTGTGTCCATCACCAAAAAAAAAAAAAAAAAAAAGAGGTGGACAGAACACACAAAAGAGCTATGCAAAAAAGATCTTAATGACCCAGATAACCACGAAGGTGTGGTCATCTAGAACCAGACATCCTGGAATCTGAAGTCAAGTGGGCCTTAGGAAGCATCTCTACGAACAAAACTATTGGAGGTGTTGGACTTCCAGCTGAGCTATTTCAGATCCAAAATATGTTGTTGTTAAAGTGCTACACTCAATATGCCAGCAAATTTGGAAAACTCAGCAGTGGCCATAAACTGGAAAAATTTAGTTTTCATTCCAATCCCAAAGAGGGATGCCAGGGAATGTTCAAACTACCACACATTTGCACTCATTTCAAGTGCTTTACAAGATAATAATGCTCAAAACCTTTCAAACTGGACTTCAACAGTACATGAACCAAGAACTCCCAGATGTACACGCTGGATTTAGAAAAGGTAGAGGAGCTAGAGATCAAATTGACAGCTTCGTTGGATCATAGAAAAAAGCAAGGTAATTTCACAAAAGCATCTGCTTTTGCTTCATTGACTGTGCTAAAATCTTTGACTGTGTGGATCACAACAAACTGTGGAAAATTCTTCAAGAGGTGGGAATACCAGAGCATCTTACCTGCCTCCTGAGAAACCTGTATGCAGGTCAAGAAGCAATTGATAAAACTGGACATGGAACAATGGCATGATCCCAAGTTGGGAAAGGAGTAGGTCAAGGGTGTATATTGTCACTATGCTTATTTAACTTATATGCAGAACACATCATGTGAAATGCTAGGCTGGATGAGGCACAAACTGGAATCAAGATTGCCGGGAGAAATATCAATGACCTTAGGTATGCAGATGACACCACCCTTATGGCAGAAAGTGAAGAGGAACTGAAGAGCCTCTTGATGAAGGTGGAAGAAGAGCTTAAAATTAAACACTCAAAAAATGGAGATCATGGCATGTAGTCCCATCACTTCATGTGAAATAGGCAAACAATGGAAACAGTGATAGACTTCATTTTCTTTGGATCTAAAATCACTGCAGATGGTGACAGCAGCCATGAAATTAAAAGACACTTGCTCCTTGGCAGACAAGGTATGATAAACCTCGACAGCATATCAAAAAGAGATACCACTTTGTTGATCAACGTCTGTAAAACCAAAGCTGTAGTTTTTTCCATTAGTTATGTATGGATGTGAGAGTCAGACCATAAAGAAGGCTGAGCTCCAAATAATTCATGCCTTCAAACTGTGGTGTTGGAGAAGGCTCTTGAGAGTCCCTTGGACTGCAAGGAGATCAAAGCACTCACTCCTAAAATAAATAAACCCTGAATATTCATTGGAAGGACTGATGGTGAAGCTGAAGCTGCAGTATTTTGGCCACCTGATGTGAAGAGACAACTCATTGGAAAAGAGCCTGGTGCTGAGAAAAATGGTAGGGAGGAGGAGAAGGGGACAACAGAGGAAGAGATGCTTGGGTGACATCACAGATTCAATGGACATGAGTTTGAGCCAGCGCTGTGAGATCGTGAAGTTAAGGAAACCCTGGTGTGCTGCAGTCCATGGGGTCACAAAAAGTTGGACAGAACTGAGTGACTGAACTGAACTTAACAAAGATTTCTGCTTTTGTTAGGGAAGCACACTGACTGAAACTGCCCACCAAGGCCAGGCCAGGCACTATCATAACCATTTGTATGAGTTATTTATGTACTTTAAAAAAATTTATTTACTTATTTATTTTTGGCTATTTTGGGTTTTTACTGCTGCCACAGGCTCTTCTCTAGTTGTAGGGAGTGGAGGCTACTCTCTAGTTGAGGTGAGCAGGCTTCTTGTTGGGGTGACTTCTCTTGTTGTGGAACTCAGGCTCTAGGGCACATGGGCTTCAGTAGCTGTGGCTTCGAGGCTCTTGAGCACAGGCTCAATAGTTGTGGCTTAGGGACTTAGTTGATCTGCAGCATGTGGGATCCTCCCGGATCAGTGATCGAATGTGTGTCTCCTGCATTGGCAAGTGAACTTTTTACCAGTGAGCTACCGGGGAAGCCTCAGATTGGTTCTTGAATTACTTTTTTTTTTTTACTGTAGAAAAAATATAAATATTAGTTCTTTATAAACCTAATATATTCATTTAAAATTATATTTTAAATATGAATTTTATGATATTCTTATTTTAGATTATGAAGTTTGGGGTTTTCAAATTATCATTTTAAAACAGAGAAAAAACATACAAAAATGAAGTCTTCAGGGACAATTATTTTTTACCATATAAAAACTATCACATGATTAGTTTGATACAGAAGTGATTTTCTGTCACAGAGGTGATAAAGTTCCAGTTTCGAGACACACTGCCAATGCAAAATGTAAACACAGTGCCTTAATAGGAAGCCAGGACTGTTTGATTTATGTTTAATATCAAATAAGTAGGGCTTCCCTGGTAGTCCAGTGGATAAGGACACTGCCTTGCAGTGCAAAGGGCACAGGTTTGATCCCTGGCCTGGGAAGATCCCATGTGCCACGGAGCGGCTGGACTGGTGTGTTCAACTACCGAGCGGGAGCTCTGGAGAGCATGTGCCCAGAGCCGGTGCTCTATGACAAGAGAGGCCACTGTGATAGGAGGCCCACACAGGCCAAGAACAAAGATGAGTGAAAATAAATAAGTGAAAGACCAACAGAAATGGCAAAAAAATAAAAAATCAAATAAGCAATAATTCTTGATAAACTATTTGACCTAGATCCTTCTAAATGATAAATTAGAACTTTAAGCTCATTTTTTTTGTACCTAATATACCATTTCTATATTTGTAGCTGATGCCACTGCTCCATTCTTAGGGGAGAGTTCTGTATGATTTTGTGATATAGTTTAAAAAAAAATATACTTGACTAATAATCTTGTGAGAGGTTTTGATTTTACTAAAATACGTGTATAGGTTTTGACAACAATCTTTTAAGAGTCTATGTCTTTGTAAAACAAAACGTTTTTGTATATTTCTCTTTTATTTTAAATGATTCATGTTTCCCATAGGTAAAAATATTAAAGAAGGAAAATAGTGTTATATTTTAATATAATTACTAATTTACCATAATAATTCAGTCAGCACATTTTATTTATGGCTCCTGCATTGAATGTGTGTCTCCTGCATTGGCAAGTGAACTTTTACCAGTGAGCTACCGGGGAAGCCTCAGATTGGTTCTTGAATTACTTTTTTTTTTTTACTGTAGAAAAAATATAAATATTAGTTCTTTATAAACCTAATATATTCATTTAAAATTATATTTTAAATATGAATTTTATGATATTCTTATTTTAGATTATGAAGTTTGGGGTTTTCAAATTATCATTTTAAAACAGAGAAAAAACATACAAAAATGAAGTCTTCAGGGACAATTATTTTTTACCATATAAAAACTATCACATGATTAGTTTGATACAGAAGTGATTTTCTGTCACAGAGGTGATAAAGTTCCAGTTTCGAGACACACTGCCAATGCAAAAATGTAAACACAGTGCCTTAATAGGAAGCCAGGACTGTTTGATTTATGTTTAATATCAAATAAGTAGGGCTTCCCTGGTAGTCCAGTGGATAAGGACACTGCCTTGCAGTGCAAAGGGCACAGGTTTGATCCCTGGCCTGGGAAGATCCCATGTGCCACGGAGCGGCTGGACTGGTGTGTTCAACTACCGAGCGGGAGCTCTGGAGAGCATGTGCCCAGAGCCGGTGCTCTATGACAAGAGAGGCCACTGTGATAGGAGGCCCACACAGGCCGAAGAACAAAGATGAGTGAAAATAAATAAGTGAAAGACCAACAGAAATGGCCAAAAAAATAAAAAATCAAATAAGCAATAATTCTTGATAAACTATTTGACCTAGATCCTTCTAAATGATAAATTAGAACTTTAAGCTCATTTTTTTTGTACCTAATATACCATTTCTATATTTGTAGCTGATGCCACTGCTCCATTCTTAGGGGAGAGTTCTGTATGATTTTGTGATATAGTTTAAAAAAAAATATACTTGACTAATAATCTTGTGAGAGGTTTTGATTTTACTAAAATACGTGTATAGGTTTTGACAACAATCTTTTAAGAGTCTATGTCTTTGTAAAACAAAACGTTTTTGTATATTTCTCTTTTTATTTTAAATGATTCATGTTTCCCATAGGTAAAAATATTAAAGAAGGAAAATAGTGTTATATTTTAATATAATTACTAATTTACCATAATAATTCAGTCAGCACATTATTTTTAGTAGTGGACTTTCCTGATGGCTCAAGCAGTAAAGAATTTACCTGCAATACCGGAGACACAGGAGAAGTGGTTCTGTCCCAGAATTTGGGAAAGTCCCCTGGAGGAGGAAATGGCAATACACTCCAATTTGCCTGAAAAATCCCGTGGATGGAGGAACCTGGTGGGCTACAGTCTATAGGGTCACATATAGTCAGACATGACTGAGGACGCATGCCCTAGATAAGTAAAGCAACAAATTTCATATTCAGCTAAAGTCTACTCATAATATATAATATTGTTATAAATTAACATAAATGTCTAATAAATTTTGGCATCAGTTTAATGATGCTAATGTAGATTTTCAGTAGTAAATATTTTTAAGACTTAAATGTTTAGAGTAGTTTTAGGCACACAGCAAAATGGAGAGGAAACTACACAGATTTCTCAAGGGTTCCCTTTCCCCACACATGCATAGACTCCTTCATTATCATCATTTCCCACAAGAGTGCCGCATTTGTTACAACTGATGAAGCTACCTTGACTCATAATCATCAAAGTCCATAGTCCTTTTTTTCATCTTGGTGTTATACATTAAAGAGGTTAAACAACTGTGTAATGATATGTGTCCATTATTATAGTATCTTACAGAACATTTTCACTGCCTGAAAAATTCTCTGTATTCCATGTATAAATCTCTCCCTAAACCCACCCCCAACTCCAGGCAACCAAGGACTTTTTTCAGTAGTTTTGCATTCAAAAATAGCCTGAAAATTTTGATTTTGTAAATTAGAACTTTAAGCTCATTTTTTTTGTACCTAATATACCATTTCTATATTTGTAGCTGATGCCACTGCTCCATTCTTAGGGGAGAGTTCTGTATGATTTTGTGATATAGTTTAAAAAAAAATATACTTGACTAATAATCTTGTGAGAGGTTTTGATTTTACTAAAATACGTGTATAGGTTTTGACAACAATCTTTTAAGAGTCTATGTCTTTGTAAAACAAAACGTTTTTGTATATTTCTCTTTTTATTTTAAATGATTCATGTTTCCCATAGGTAAAAATATTAAAGAAGGAAAATAGTGTTATATTTTAATATAATTACTAATTTACCATAATAATTCAGTCAGCACATTATTTTTAGTAGTGGACTTTCCTGATGGCTCAAGCAGTAAAGAATTTACCTGCAATACCGGAGACACAGGAGAAGTGGTTCTGTCCCAGAATTTGGGAAAGTCCCCTGGAGGAGGAAATGGCAATACACTCCAATTTGCCTGAAAAATCCCGTGGATGGAGGAACCTGGTGGGCTACAGTCTATAGGGTCACATATAGTCAGACATGACTGAGGACGCATGCCCTAGATAAGTAAAGCAACAAATTTCATATTCAGCTAAAGTCTACTCATAATATATAATATTGTTATAAATTAACATAAATGTCTAATAAATTTTGGCATCAGTTTAATGATGCTAATGTAGATTTTCAGTAGTAAATATTTTTAAGACTTAAATGTTTAGAGTAGTTTTAGGCACACAGCAAAATGGAGAGGAAACTACACAGATTTCTCAAGGGTTCCCTTTCCCCACACATGCATAGACTCCTTCATTATCATCATTTCCCACAAGAGTGCCGCATTTGTTACAACTGATGAAGCTACCTTGACTCATAATCATCAAAGTCCATAGTCCTTTTTTTCATCTTGGTGTTATACATTAAAGAGGTTAAACAACTGTGTAATGATATGTGTCCATTATTATAGTATCTTACAGAACATTTTCACTGCCTGAAAAATTCTCTGTATTCCATGTATAAATCTCTCCCTAAACCCACCCCCAACTCCAGGCAACCAAGGATCCTTTTACTCCCTTCAGTAGTTTTGCATTCATATAGTATGTGACCTTATTAGACCACTGGCTTCTTTTACTTAGTAATAGGTGTTTGTTTCCTCCATGTTTTTTCTTGCCTTGATAGCTTACTGATTTTTATTGGTGAGTAATATTCCATTGTCTGAATGTACCATAGCTTATTTATCCATTCACTTACTGAAGGACATCTTGATTGCTTCTAAGTTTTAGCAGTTATGAACAAAGTTACTGCAAACGTTTCTGTACAGGTTTGTGTGTGCACATAAGATTTCAACTCCTTTGAGTAAATGATTACTCAAATGTCCAAGGAATATGATTGCTAGATTGCTTGATAAAATTATGTTTAGTTTTGTGAGAATGTGCCCTAAAAAAAGCTTCTGCAGTGACTGTACTCTATTGAATTCCAATGATGAGTAATCAGTTTTTTTTTTTTTAATTTTTGGCCTCTTTTATTGGTTATTTATTTATTTATTTCATCCATCTTTATTCTTCGACCTGTGTGGGCCTCCCATTGCAGTGCCCTCTCTCGTTGCAGAGCACCAGCTCTGGGCACACATGCTCCAGAGCACTGGTTTGCAACCAGACACACCAGTCCAGCTATTCTGCGGCACATGGGGTATTCCTGGGCATCGAACCGGTGTCCCTTTTGCTGCAAGGCCGACTCTACCCACTGGACCATCAGAGAAGCCACAAGAGTTCTTGTTGCTTCATGAATCCCAGCATTCGTTGTCTGAGTTTGGCCTTTCTAATCAGTGTGTAGTAGTACTGCATTGTTGTTTCATTTTGCATTTTCCCAATCACATATGATGTGGAGTTTTTGATTTTATTCTGTATACCTCATTTTGTGTGGGGTTTGCTAAAGTTTTTGCTCATTTGTTAAATTGGATAGTTGGATTTATTATTGTTGAGTTTCAAGAGTTCTTTGTAGATCTTGAATAATCGTATGTTATCAAATGTGTTTCTCAGTTATTTTTTGCTAGGTTGTTGCTTGTCATCTCATTCTCTTCACTTTGTCTCTGGTGGAGCTGAAGCTTTTAAATTTAATGGAAGTCTAACTTAGCAGTTCTTTTTCTTTATGTATAATACCAAAGGCATGACTCATGCTCATACATAAAAAGACATCAAGTGCACCATCATCTGTATTTTCTCCTATGTTATTTCTTAGGAGTTTTATAGTTTGCATTTTACATTTACGTCATTGATGCATTTTGAATTAAGATTTCTGATGGATGTAATATCCATAGATTTCTTTTGGTGGATGTTCAGTTGTTTCACCACCATTTGTTGAAAAAACTATCTTTGCTCCATGGTATTGCCGTTAGTGCTTTGTCAAAGATCAGTTGACTGTATTCACATGGGTCTGTTTCTGGGCTCATTATATGTTCCATTGATTTATTTGCGTATTCTTTTGTGAACTCTGTGGGCTTCCTTGATGGCTCAGATGGTTAAAAATCTGCCATTCAAGAGACACAGGTTTGATCCCTGGGTTGGGAAGATCCATTGGAGAAGGGAATGGAGAGTCGCATGGACTGAAGAGCCTAGCAGGCTGTAGCCCACGGTGTCACAAAGAGCAGACATAACTTAACAACTAACACTCGTGAATACTTTACTGTCTTGGGGAGTTTGTTAGCCAATGAGAAGGATTGACTAAACATGGAGTGGTGTAAAGAGCAGAAGAATGGAGAAACTAGAAACTTCTGATCACTACTTAGTGAATTTTGCCTCAACATATTCACATAATTTGCTTTCACAGTAGGTCATATATAGAAAATGTTGTTATGTATCTAGAGAAATTTCAGTTGTGCCATCTAAATTACACAGTTAAATAGATATAATTTTTCTCCTTTTTAAACTATGGAATTCTCAGTACATGGTCATGTATAAATATTGAGTGGGTATAACTTGCTTTATGAAAAACTATGTACTTGCTGAAATATGCATAAATTAATTTTGGTAAATCGTGACAGTATCTGTTTGCAACTTAAATAGCCTCTGTTTTTATCATAGAAAATAATATACTATATTCTCATTACAAACTCTTTAAAATTATAGAAAATGTAGAAGATTATAATGAAGAATCTTATTATTCTGAGGTATCAATAATTTGACAGTAGTCTCAAACTGTTATTGTTTGAGACAAGAGTTTTTTATTTTGTTGACTGTACATAGTTGCTAGTTGATAAAGAAGCACAGTTGACAAAAAATACATGAGCAGCATATAGTTCTTTATACATTTGCTTATTTGGGCTTTGCAAATATGGGACCCTATTATGCATAGTTTGGATACTTGCCTTTTTCACTTACCATGTTTTCACATGAATAGACATATAGATGATTTATTATTTAAATCAAATATCTTTACTACCTGTTTGATTTTTTGTTTTTAGCAAAGATCGAAGTTTGGAATTTCATTATTATTCATGTGCTTTTATGAATTTGTAAAGATATATGATATAGTATAAAATTTCTTATCATTTAAAGAAATAGGACTGTGTTATTTTAATATTGATTTTCAGTGTTTTGTCTTTTGGAAAAATACACTGGCAAAGCATACATGATAACTTTATTCAATTTAAAATTTGATTTCTTGAGTTTCTTAGAGTGTTTATGTCTATTTTAAATTATTAAAATAATTTCAGGGAAAGGAGTCACTTGAATGGGGATTATATAGTTCTTGTGTGCATGTGCATGTGTTGTCAGTTGTGTCTGACTCTTTGTAATCCTGTGGACTGTAGCCCACCAGGCTTCTCTGCCCATGGGTGCTCCAGGCAAGAATAGTGGAGTGGGTTGCCATTTCCTCCTTCACAAGATCTCCCTGATCCAGGGATGGAACCAGTACCTTCCAGATTGGCAGGTAGATTATTTACCACTGTGCTGCCTGGGAAACTCATTATAATTCTTACTGACATATGAAACGTAAATTCAAATAACATTTTACTGTTTATGGTGACACAGAAGGACAGTAATTGGCACAGTACATGGTCATGTATAAATATTGAGTGGGTATAACTTGCTTTATGAAAACTATGTACTTGCTGAAATATGCATAAATTAATTTTGGTAAATCGTGACAGTATCTGTTTGCAACTTAAATAGCCTCTGTTTTTATCATAGAAAATAATATACTATATTCTCATTACAAACTCTTTAAAATTATAGAAAATGTAGAAGATTATAATGAAGAATCTTATTATTCTGAGGTATCAATAATTTGACAGTAGTCTCAAACTGTTATTGTTTGAGACAAGAGTTTTTTATTTTGTTGACTGTACATAGTTGCTAGTTGATAAAGAAGCACAGTTGACAAAAAATACATGAGCAGCATATAGTTCTTTATACATTTGCTTATTTGGGCTTTGCAAATATGGGACCCTATTATGCATAGTTTGGATACTTGCCTTTTTCACTTACCATGTTTTCACATGAATAGACATATAGATGATTTATTATTTAAATCAAATATCTTTACTACCTGTTTGATTTTTTGTTTTTAACAAAGATCTAAGTTTGGAATTTCATTTTTATTCATGTGCTTTTATGAATTTGTAAAGATATATGATATAGTATAAAATTTCTTATCATTTAAAGAAATAGGACTGTGTTATTTTAATATTGATTTTCAGTGTTTTGTCTTTTGGAAAAATACACTGGCAAAGCATACATGATAACTTTATTCAATTTAAAATTTGATTTCTTGAGTTTCTTAGAGTGTTTATGTCTATTTTAAATTATTAAAATAATTTCAGGGAAAGGAGTCACTTGAATGGGGATTATATAGTTCTTGTGTGCATGTGCATGTGTTGTCAGTTGTGTCTGACTCTTTGTAATCCTGTGGACTGTAGCCCACCAGGCTTCTCTGCCCATGGGTGCTCCAGGCAAGAATAGTGGAGTGGGTTGCCATTTCCTCCTTCACAAGATCTCCCTGATCCAGGGATGGAACCAGTACCTTCCAGATTGGCAGGTAGATTATTTACCACTGTGCTGCCTGGGAAACTCATTATAATTCTTACTGACATATGAAACGTAAATTCAAATAACATTTTACTGTTTATGGTGACACAGAAGGACAGTAATTGGCACAGTGACTTGCACTGTAATCAGTAAGTGGAGCATTATGTTTTATTTTTGCTGAAATTAGGTTATTTGATAATGCAGGCCTGTCCTGTGAACTGTTACTGAGCTTAGATAAGAAGGCAGTAACTAAGATTTTAATAATTTGCCCTATGTACCAGGAACTGAATTATATTCTTAACTTATATTATCTCATTTTAATTTTGCAAACAATTTCTAGAAATAAGTGCCTTTATAAAGACTATAAAACATAATTGGAAATACACATTCACATAAATAGCTCTTATAGTGTGTGATTATTTTATATAACTATACTATATAATGTCCTTTTGTGCTCAGTCATGTCCAGCTTTTTGCAATCCCATGGACTTTAGCTCTCTAGGCTCCTCTGTCTGTGGGATTATCGTGGCAAAAATACTGGAGTGGGTTGCAATTTTCTCCTGCAGGGGATCTTTCCAATCCAAGGATTGAACCTGTGTATCCTGTGGGTTCTGCATTGGCAGCTGGATTCTTTACCACTGAGCCACCTGGGATACCATATTCTATATCATATGTCTGGAATAGATTGAGGGCAGGAGGAGAAGGGGGTGACAGAGGATGAGGTAGTTGGACGACATCACCAGCTCAATGGACACGAGTTTGAGCAAACTCTGGGAGATGGTAAAGGACAGGGAAGTCTGACCTGCTGCAGTCTGTGGGGTCCCAGAGAGTTGGAAGGGACTTAACGACTGAATAACAATAATCTGTGAAGTATGTATGTACATTTAGTTGGCTTCACAAACATTTTATAGATACAAGATGGCATTTACATTGTTAAACATGGTATACATTGCATTATTCACACACTAGTAACTGTATGTGCACATATTTATATGCATGTAAGTTTATCTGTATATGTATATATTTACATATGTCTATCTAAATATATGTGCAACTATGTCAAAAGTTTTTTTTTTTGACATAGTTTTTTGTAGCAACTGCAGGCCCTAACGGGTGTTCCCAGTTGATTTTAGTGAATTTCCAGCGTGTGGTCTCAAAGATTTCAGTTAAGAGGTTAAGTGGATTTTTCCACCTGTCCTTGTGGCTTCTTCTTTTAAGTTTTCTGCTCTGCTTGGGACATATGAGTTTTCTGCTGTTATATATTTTTAAGTGTTCTACTTGTTTGTGTATTAGAAGCAAACAGATTGTAGAAAAGGGCTTACTTACAACTGCCCTGTAGCCCTTATAGTTTTTCAAATCTTGCATTTGAGGATCAACGATTTATAAAGATTCATATTTGTGCTTCTTTTTGTAGTTTAACCTTCTGGTTCCTCTTTTGATTAGTTGTTTCATTATCTTTATTGTTCCTTATAAATAGAATAAAATACTCAATAGTAATTAATGCACTTAAACCTCTGTGTTTAGATTCATGAACTGCAGTATATCTTGTGTCTTCCTTTGTAAGATCCACTATTTGAGCTTCTCTCCATCCCTTTACCACTCATTCTCACTTCCATTTCTTAAAATCTGCTTCTACATTTTTCAAGATTTATGACATTCAATTAAATTACATTTAATACTAATATGCAACCAGTTTTTAAATCTTTTGTGTTCTTTCTGTAGGTTGTTTATAATACAGATTGAACACTAGTAAACTTCATGATTATGATGTAAATATTATTTCCTATAAGCCCAAGTGGTATTCTGTGAATACATGTTTTTTCTTTATATACAAGCTTTCAGGTGACATAAAAGAAACTGTCCACACATAGTTTCCTGTTTTTACATACTCCAAATTGAGTTGTGTATTGGTTTTTTTCATACTTGTAGCAAACGTATTTTTTGAGCACATATTTTCCACTCATAAGTCTGTAATCACCTTTCTAGTTTCCTGTAGGATAAAGAAATTTATGCTAATTTTCTGTTGCCTGGAGTATATGGCATTCTTCTTTTGAAGTTCATTTCCTGTTCTAATAAGAGTTGATTGCTTTATATTTAGATGCTAAATTTCCAATGCAAGTTTTTATTTTATTCCTCTTTGCCTTTTCATTTCTGCGTGTTTTGTTCTTTATTATGTACTAATGTTTTTTAAAACTCTCAAACATTTCATGTTATCTATTTAGAAATTCAATTCCTCTCCCTCCCCCACCACCCCAGCCCCTTGCTCCAGCACTTTCCTGGAAATTTTCCTTTATAAATCTGTCAGAAGTCTTTACTCTTTAGGTCTGGTGCCCAAATGTCATTCTGACATCTCCATTCACTTTCCTGGGTGGGTGATTTGTTTCCTTTTTACTGGTGTTTACTTTCATTTTGCTAATGTACTTGAGTCAGTTCCTAAGAAAATGCACAGTTCATCTAACCTATATTTTGGCCAAGGATTAAATTACAAATTGAAAAACCTTTGGCTCAGAATGTTAAATGAGTTGATCTGTTTTATTCTAGCATTGCTAACAGGAAGTAACCAGTCTAATCTTGCTTGCTTTTATGATTTGGAAGTTTGTAAAAATTTCACTGTGTAAGTCTAGATACTAGTTTTTTTTTTTTTCTTTTTCCTTTTTTAACTCAAAATTCAGTAAGCAATTTGATTTTGGATCATGTGCTGAGAAATGTATTGGCTCTTTTTATCTGTTCTCTTTTCTAGATCTCCTGGCTGTTGTTCTACTGTATTAATCTTCTGTTTCATCTATATTTTGTCTTGTTTTTCACACCTTCCTTGCCACTGAAAATTTTTATTTTGAGAATTATCCATTTGGTTTAAAACAGTTCTTTCTTGCTCTGTGATTCTTTATGCCGCCTTGTTCTTGCTTAATCTTAATGAATGAATATGATATGTAAATAGATATCCGTGGGATTTGACTATATAATGCAGGGAGCTCTGTTAACAGCCTAGAGGGGTGGACTAGGGTGGGGTATGGGAGGGAGCCTCGGGAGGGAGGGGGCATATGTCTACCTATGGCTGATTCTTGTCTATGGCATAAAGCAGGACAGTATTGTAAAGCAATTATCCCCCAATTAAAAATAAATAAATTGTAGAAAAGATAGTAATTGGATTAATTTATTGGGTTAGCCAAAAAGTTTGTTGGGTTTTTTCCCTAATATGTTATGAAACAGCTCTAAACAGTTTGCCCAACCTAATATATCAGTTACTTGAGAAATATGTGCAGTTTTCAGTGAGCATATTATTTAAATACTGACTTAATTTACTAATGAAAGAACAAGAGGCTTTTCATCTCTCATTTTCCCAGAATAGGGTTTTTTCCTAAATAGTTCTCCGTTTCTTGACTCTATTGCTGTTGTTCGGTTGTGTCTGGCTCTTTGTGATCCTATGGACTGCACCCTTGACTCAGGTTTAATAATGTGTTTTATATTTTCTGCTTCATCTGCTGGCACAGTATAACACAGTAGCTATTGTACAGATAGATTCTCATTTCACCCAGAATATTGTTTTTTACAAAGTAAACTTCCTAACTGCAGAGAACTTAACAACTATTCTCAATCAGAAACTTTTTTTGGCAATGCAAGGAGTCAATCCCATGAAAGAAATTATGCTTGAGTACAGTGTGAACAACTCCTTACTAAATGGATTTTTTTTCCTACCAACTTTGGTACCATAGAAATGTTCCATGCATATCTGTCTTGCTTCTCACATGGTTTGCTGAACCTAGGATAAGCAAGGCATGAGTGGGGAAGCTGGAAGAAAACTTGAGGAGCCATAGGAACTGCAAACATGCTTATTTTCTCCAGGCTGCAGCTGAAAGGGGTCTCCTGAGGTGGGACTTATATACAGAACAAAAGTGACCTGCAGCTAAGCAGGAGTAATGTGACACTCATGCACAGTGCTGTGAGCTCAGCTGTTACACAACTGTGCAGAGCCATTGTTTACAGAACGCGGGCAAAAGAGCCTGACTGACCTGCCATCTTGTTAATTTCTCCACCGTATCTTTCTATCATTGTGTATTTTGCAATGTATATATATGAATTTTAATGAATGTAATGTATTTTTGAAGTGTAATAGTTTGTTTTTTTGTGTGTTATCTTTTGATTCTGGCATTACTCATTTGTCTAGAATCTTGCTTTTATTTTTAAACTGTTTTGTCTTATGGCATAAAGCAGGACAGTATTGTAAAGCAATTATCCCCCAATTAAAAATAAATAAATTGTAGAAAAGATAGTAATTGGATTAATTTATTGGGTTAGCCAAAAAGTTTGTTGGGTTTTTTCCCTAATATGTTATGAAACAGCTCTAAACAGTTTGCCCAACCTAATATATCAGTTACTTGAGAAATATGTGCAGTTTTCAGTGAGCATATTATTTAAATACTGACTTAATTTACTAATGAAAGAACAAGAGGCTTTTCATCTCTCATTTTCCCAGAATAGGGTTTTTTCCTAAATAGTTCTCCGTTTCTTGACTCTATTGCTGTTGTTCGGTTGTGTCTGGCTCTTTGTGATCCTATGGACTGCACCCTTGACTCAGGTTTAATAATGTGTTTTATATTTTCTGCTTCATCTGCTGGCACAGTATAACACAGTAGCTATTGTACAGATAGATTCTCATTTCACCCAGAATATTGTTTTTTACAAAGTAAACTTCCTAACTGCAGAGAACTTAACAACTATTCTCAATCAGAAACTTTTTTTGGCAATGCAAGGAGTCAATCCCATGAAAGAAATTATGCTTGAGTACAGTGTGAACAACTCCTTACTAAATGGATTTTTTTTCCTACCAACTTTGGTACCATAGAAATGTTCCATGCATATCTGTCTTGCTTCTCACATGGTTTGCTGAACCTAGGATAAGCAAGGCATGAGTGGGGAAGCTGGAAGAAAACTTGAGGAGCCATAGGAACTGCAAACATGCTTATTTTCTCCAGGCTGCAGCTGAAAGGGGTCTCCTGAGGTGGGACTTATATACAGAACAAAAGTGACCTGCAGCTAAGCAGGAGTAATGTGACACTCATGCACAGTGCTGTGAGCTCAGCTGTTACACAACTGTGCAGAGCCATTGTTTACAGAACGCGGGCAAAAGAGCCTGACTGACCTGCCATCTTGTTAATTTCTCCACCGTATCTTTCTATCATTGTGTATTTTGCAATGTATATATATGAATTTTAATGAATGTAATGTATTTTTGAAGTGTAATAGTTTGTTTTTTTGTGTGTTATCTTTTGATTCTGGCATTACTCATTTGTCTAGAATCTTGCTTTTATTTTTAAACTGTTTTGTCTTCTGTGATGGTGCAGGATTCCCATAAATGGCCTCTGATGATTGATTTTAAGTTAAAATTTAAGAATGATTCAATATAAAATCCCTGTGACATCTCATTTGGGTTTGTCCTTTGGCAAGCTTGGTGCAAGGTGAGTTAATGGGCAGCTTATTATTACTCTGAGGCTTTTAAGTTACCAGCATGCAGAGGGTTTTGCTCAGGTGTCAACACTTAACTTGCTAATTGACTTATCCAGGATTTTGATCAGTTTCTTTAGACGTGAACATTTTTCTCTCCAAATGTTTGGCTTCTGATCCTTCTATGCTGTGGGAAAACTGTGGTAAAGGTAAGAAGAGCAAAGAAAGTGGGAGTGGAAGGGAGTCAGCCATTTTGAGTGGATCAGTGAGCCCTCCATTGTTAGCCCTTCTTTTCACTGCTGCTCTACATACAGCTTCTCTGCTTTTCCTTGATCCCATTCGCTCTGTGGATATGCAGGGTGAGTCAGTCCTCTCTGAACTGTATGGTCTCCATGAATATTCTGGGCCGGGGTTCTCTTTCTCTGCTCCCTTCATCAGTATTTTCCTGTCATTTTTGTCCAACTCTTTTCTCAATATCCCATTTAGTTTTCTTTGTCTCTGTGGAATTATACCTTTTTATTTTCCTGTGTATTAAATATTTTAGCCACTGTCCTTTCCACTTGCCTTTTCATTCTACCACTATTTTCCTCTCTAATGTGCTTATACAGAAGATTATTTTAGGTGCACAGATGGAGGTCAAATAAAGAAAAAGGGGTGGGAAGGAAAACATTTATAAGAAAGGATCATATTCTGAACTTTGTGATATTTATATGGTACTTACAACATGGCAGACCTTCAAGAAATAATAAGGCCGAGTAACATTAAAATGATGCACAGTTGAATGTTGGCTCTTTTCTTCTTTAAAATGTGTGCTAAAAACATGCACTGCTATTTTTTTTTCTTTGAAAAGAACTAGTCACATTATATATGTGCTTCTTACTGCTGTATAGACTACATTGTGGTTGGACAGAATAGGTTATAGGTTTTTAATTAAAAGTGTGATTTAAAAGAACATGTTGAACATCAAAATGAAGATAGCTTAATAATGTAAGAGATGGTGCAGGATTCCCATAAATGGCCTCTGATGATTGATTTTAAGTTAAAATTTAAGAATGATTCAATATAAAATCCCTGTGACATCTCATTTGGGTTTGTCCTTTGGCAAGCTTGGTGCAAGGTGAGTTAATGGGCAGCTTATTATTACTCTGAGGCTTTTAAGTTACCAGCATGCAGAGGGTTTTGCTCAGGTGTCAACACTTAACTTGCTAATTGACTTATCCAGGATTTTGATCAGTTTCTTTAGACGTGAACATTTTTCTCTCCAAATGTTTGGCTTCTGATCCTTCTATGCTGTGGGAAAACTGTGGTAAAGGTAAGAAGAGCAAAGAAAGTGGGAGTGGAAGGGAGTCAGCCATTTTGAGTGGATCAGTGAGCCCTCCATTGTTAGCCCTTCTTTTCACTGCTGCTCTACATACAGCTTCTCTGCTTTTCCTTGATCCCATTCGCTCTGTGGATATGCAGGGTGAGTCAGTCCTCTCTGAACTGTATGGTCTCCATGAATATTCTGGGCCGGGGTTCTCTTTCTCTGCTCCCTTCATCAGTATTTTCCTGTCATTTTTTTCTCTTTTCTCAATATCCCATTTAGTTTTCTTTGTCTCTGTGGAATTATACCTTTTTATTTTCCTGTGTATTAAATATTTTAGCCACTGTCCTTTCCACTTGCCTTTTCATTCTACCACTATTTTCCTCTCTAATGTGCTTATACAGAAGATTATTTTAGGTGCACAGATGGAGGTCAAATAAAGAAAAAGGGGTGGGAAGGAAAACATTTATAAGAAAGGATCATATTCTGAACTTTGTGATATTTATATGGTACTTACAACATGGCAGACCTTCAAGAAATAATAAGGCCGAGTAACATTAAAATGATGCACAGTTGAATGTTGGCTCTTTTCTTCTTTAAAATGTGTGCTAAAAACATGCACTGCTATTTTTTTTTCTTTGAAAAGAACTAGTCACATTATATATGTGCTTCTTACTGCTGTATAGACTACATTGTGGTTGGACAGAATAGGTTATAGGTTTTTAATTAAAAGTGTGATTTAAAAGAACATGTTGAACATCAAAATGAAGATAGCTTAATAATGTAAGAGATAACTGTGAATAAGTCATGTTATGGGCACATCTTATTTCAATTATGGTAGTAATTGAACTCCTTGTGGGACTTTCACATGCAAAAGGATGCCTTAAGAGAACTAGTCATATACACTTTATGTTCCTGTGCATGCTAAGTTGCTCCAGTCCTGTCAGACTCTTTGTGACCCTATGAACTGTAGCCCCACAGTCTCCTGTCCATGGGATTCTCTAGTCAAGAATACTGAAGTTGGCTGCCATTTCCTTCACCAGGGGATCTTCCTGACCCAGGGATTGAGCCCACATCTCTTATGTCTCCTGCACTGGCAGATGGGTTCTTTACCAATAGTGCCACCTGGGAAACCCCTCATGTTCCTAAAGCGAGTTAACAAATGACAGGTTTTATTTCTAGTGATGTCTATGGGTGCTCTTGCTGCTTCCTCAGTTAATACAAGATAAAATTAAATTATACATTTATTTTGTCAAACATTCAACAACAGTAAAATCAATATTCATTAGTTTACATTTTTCATTTGTGCTACATCTCAGTGGCACAGTTGCCTAGAGTGTGACATATCTACTGGCATTTGTAATATATGTCAAAATGGAAGTGATGTTTATGGCTTTATTTTGGAACTTACTCTTCACACAAGAATAAACCCTAGGTAGATGATGAATTTGATCTGATGATGAAGGATAAGAGCAATGATATGTATTGTTTGGATAATCTATCACAAGACACTGTCAGATAATCCCTAGAGAGCGTACTTATATTTTATATGCTGTGTTTTTCTTCAGAGACAGATATTACCCATTTTGAGATGACAAAAAGCAAAAGAAAAGGGGCTGCTGTATGAAGCAAAGACGAGGGTATGATCACTCACAAAGAGTGCTGTTGTAAGCTGGGAGGCACAGAAGTACATTTTTATTTTAGAAGACAAAGGCCAAGAAGGTATTCAGAATTTACATGGCAATGAAGGATGTTAATGTAGAAATCACATGAGTTGCTTTAATACTCTTGAGAGAGTTCATTCTATGCAATCATAACTTGAGTTATTCTGTGTAACATGAGGTTCTTATAATTCTTTTAATAACCTGAAACCATTAAAGAGTTTCTGGAAGTATCAAGTAATTGCTGTAGAAGCATGGCATCTGAATTAATTTTAGTAACTTTTTGTTAGTTTTTAAAAAATACTTTTTTTGAAATTTAATCATGGTTTCCCATAGGCACTTTATATAAAAGAAAGAAACAATATCTCAAGCATGCATGTTCATACACGAACATACACAGAGCCACAAGCCTGTTTATTTGATATGTAAATAGGAAAACCAGAATTGGTACCAGGTCTCACTGAGCCACTTCCTTTTACAGTTGTTCCCAGACCCCTAAATGCGCCATTCTCCCATGTCTGACCCAAGAAAGAAGAGTCCTGTAGGTTAGGCATTTTCCTCCTTAGCTGACATGAAGTTAATGGTTACTGTAGGTCAGTTTAGCCCTCTGGGTACCATCTTCCCTATCTCAGAGCCTTAGCCTTCAGAGATGGAAATAGTATCAGGAACTGCAGCCTCAGTCTGTGATGACAACAACTTCCCAAGTACTTCCCCTCCCTGCCCCGGTCTTATTCATCAGAGTAAAACATTATTCTCCCTAATATTTACTTCTCTCAACTTCAAACACTTGAGGTTTGTCTTTTATTGATTCTTTTTTTTTTTAAATTCTATTTCTTTTTTTTTAAAATTCTTTGTTATTTATTTGAAGAATCTAAAAAATAAAGCAAATGTCTGTAACAAAACAGAAATAGACTCTCAGATATAGACAACAAACAAGGTGTTTCTAACGATTTCCATTCTAACCTGGAAAATTCTATGGCCAGAGGGGAGAGAGAAGGAAGGAGGCCAAGATAGGGTTATGAGATCAGGTGATACAAACTTTTATTTTTAAGTTTTTTACAGAGTTCTGTTGCTTCCTATCACACATCAACCTGAATCCACCATAGGTATACTTGCAGCCTCCCCTCACCCCCCAGTCCTGAACTTCCCTCCCCATGCGACCCCTCCAGGTTGCCACACAGAGCCCCTGTTTGAGATCCCTTTGACTCATTTCAATCACATGAGTTGCTTTAATACTCTTGAGAGAGTTCATTCTATGCAATCATAACTTGAGTTATTCTGTGTAACATGAGGTTCTTATAATTCTTTTAATAACCTGAAACCATTAAAGAGTTTCTGGAAGTATCAAGTAATTGCTGTAGAAGCATGGCATCTGAATTAATTTTAGTAACTTTTTGTTAGTTTTTAAAAAATACTTTTTTTGAAATTTAATCATGGTTTCCCATAGGCACTTTATATAAAAGAAAGAAACAATATCTCAAGCATGCATGTTCATACACGAACATACACAGAGCCACAAGCCTGTTTATTTGATATGTAAATAGGAAAACCAGAATTGGTACCAGGTCTCACTGAGCCACTTCCTTTTACAGTTGTTCCCAGACCCCTAAATGCGCCATTCTCCCATGTCTGACCCAAGAAAGAAGAGTCCTGTAGGTTAGGCATTTTCCTCCTTAGCTGACATGAAGTTAATGGTTACTGTAGGTCAGTTTAGCCCTCTGGGTACCATCTTCCCTATCTCAGAGCCTTAGCCTTCAGAGATGGAAATAGTATCAGGAACTGCAGCCTCAGTCTGTGATGACAACAACTTCCCAAGTACTTCCCCTCCCTGCCCCGGTCTTATTCATCAGAGTAAAACATTATTCTCCCTAATATTTACTTCTCTCAACTTCAAACACTTGAGGTTTGTCTTTTATTGATTCTTTTTTTTTTTAAATTCTATTTCTTTTTTTTTAAAATTCTTTGTTATTTATTTGAAGAATCTAAAAAATAAAGCAAATGTCTGTAACAAAACAGAAATAGACTCTCAGATATAGACAACAAACAAGGTGTTTCTAACGATTTCCATTCTAACCTGGAAAATTCTATGGCCAGAGGGGAGAGAGAAGGAAGGAGGCCAAGATAGGGTTATGAGATCAGGTGATACAAACTTTTATTTTTTTAAGTTTTTTTTTTACAGAGTTCTGTTGCTTCCTATCACACATCAACCTGAATCCACCATAGGTATACTTGCAGCCTCCCCTCACCCCCCAGTCCTGAACTTCCCTCCCCATGCGACCCCTCCAGGTTGCCACACAGAGCCCCTGTTTGAGATCCCTTTGACTCATTTCTTCATGGGGGCTCAGGCAGAGTAATAATGCTATGGCTACTATTGGTTTACCATCTTTATCTCATTGGGGATATGAATCATTTTTCTCTCTGGGTGTTCAGGATAAATTTGTCTCATATGGTACATTTTGAGCCAAAACATTCTTGCTACTTAAAACCTGACCATTTCTCTGCCCTTGCTTTCTGTTGCCTTCTCCAGAGGTGTCACTGTGCAAACGAAAATTCCCATTACAGATCAAAACTTGCTTTAGTTTGTTCAGCTCCCAATATAAGATATAAATAAATGTTAAAAGTTATTTTAGCACATGGTTAAGTTACCTTAGAATTAAAGACATAGTGTAGCAGGGTAATGAAGATCAGAGACTGGAGAGAAGGGTATTTGTACTGAGATGCCAGGTTGGTCACATACTAGCTCTGTGGCCTTGGTTCAAGTGAGTAGATTATCTGTGCCCTAGTATTTCTCACCTATGCGATTTATATCTGTAAGTTAGTGAATAAGAATGGTGGTGGTTTAGTTGCTCAGTCATGTCTGGTTCTTTGTGACCCCATGGACTGTAGCCTGCCAGGCTCCTCTGTCTATAGGATTTTCCAGGAAAGAATACTGGAATGGGTTGCCATTTTCTTCTCAGAGGATCTTTCCAACCCAGGCATTGAACCTGAATCTCCTGCATACTCATTGCTTTTCTTCCATGTACACTGCAAATAATTGTGACAGTTTTCTGTTAGCCTTTTAAAGTGGTTTATGGTAACATGCATCAGAGAAGCTTTGATTTTTTTGTCAAACTGATCATTCTTCTTATGTTACTGTATTGTATTTTTTCTTGATTCTTTCATTAAAATTTTTCCTCATTCAGATATTATTAATCACCATTTTTTCTGGTGCTTTTATGGCTTTATATATTACATTTATATCTTTTAATTTATCTGGAGTTTATTTTGGCACATCTGATATGAGGGGCTTCCCAGGTGGCACTGGCTGCCTGCCAGTGCAGGAGATGTGGGTTCAATTCCTGGTTTTGAAAGATCCTCTAGAGAAGAAAATGGCAACCCACACCAGTATTCTAACCTGGAAAATTCTATGGCCAGAGGAGACTGGTGGGCTATAATTCATGGTGTCCCAAAGAGTCATACATGATTTAGCAACTGAGCAACAACTAGCTTTTATTCCCTTTATCTTTTATGTCTTTTAGTTACTGATATTAAACTTTATGTCTAAGAGTTATCTTAAGCCATTCTTAGATTTTCAGATATAGCTGAAAGTATACTAGGCTTAGAATTATAATCCTTGAGTGTTAGTCCTGCAAGGGCTTACCTGGTGGCTCAGATGGTAAAGAATTCACCTGCAATGCAAGAGACTCAGGTTCAATTCCTAGGTTGGAAGATCCCCTGGAAAAGGGATAGGCGACCCACTCCATGAGTATCCATGGTTTATCCTTGGGGTTTCAAAGAGTTGGACACGAACGAGTTACTTGCCTTTCACTTTATGTTTAATGTTAGCTGTTTAATGTTAAGTAAATCATTTAATATCTTAATATTACTTAAATCACTAAATATCAGCATCACCAACTCAATGGGTATGAGTTTGAGCAAGGTGCGGGAGATAGTGGAGGGCAGGTCAACCTGGATTGGTACAGTCCATGAGGTGGCAAATAGTTGAATATGACTTATTGAGTGAACAGCAACAACAAAAATCACTTAATTACATTTTTTTGCAGCTTGTTGTCAGTTAATTAGAAGGGTTGTGAGTAGGACTAAGTGAGCAATTGAAAGCAATTTTAGGGGTTTTGAACCTCGATGGAGTCAGGAGAAAGGCTAGAGGAGGCATTGCCTAGGCTGGAAGATGACATGAAAGACCAGTACAGCTTTTTCTGAAAGTAGTCAAATTTATTTGAGCCCATACATCAAGCAACAAAGATTTTGGGCATTTAGAAAAATGCGTGGTACTGTGGCCTTCTGGCAAGTTTAATGGCAAGACAAATAAAATTACTTTAAATTTATGGTATTATCTAATTAGATTATTTTACTCTCATCATGCCATTAAACTTGGCTTAATGTCTTATCCAGTAAGGAAGTTAATGAGTATTTTAAGGATCAGGAATACTGATTGCTTTGTACCATCTATTATCTTTCTTTGTGTTACCCACAGCTACCAAATCTTTGTCTCAAGTGCTATTCCTTTTCTAATACCATTTGATTCCTTTTCAAATACCATTAAATTCCTTTACTTTTATGGGAACATTTGCATTAATCATCATTAGTGGCAACCGTGGACTCAGTCTTATACAAGTCTTGATTTGCAGTCTTTCCATTCTCGGTATGGCATGTAATACTGTGCAAAAATGAAAGCCCTCTTGGTCTTCAGGCATTTTCATGAAAAGTATGAGGTTGAGAATCATATTGCCCATGTGTTGTTTCTTTCTAACTTGGGACTGTGCAAATTAATTTCTCTGACCTTCAGTTTTGTCATCTATAAAATCAAGTTTATAATAACCCCTTTAAAAATAACTATTAAATAATAAAATGCATAGAATTTGGTCAGGTGCTCAGCACTTGGCAAACCTTCATATTATTACTATTAAGAATCTTTATTTTTATAGAATCTTTCTATATTTTAGTAGATTCTTAAGAATATTTCCGGGCTTCCCCTGGTGGCCAAGTGGGTAAGGACACCGCCTTGCAGTGCAAGGGGCACCGGTTCCAGCCCTGGCCTGGGAAGATCCCATGTGCCGCGGAGCGGCTGGACTGATGTGTCCAATTACCGAGCCAGAGCTCTGGAGAGCGTGCGCCCAGAGCCGGCACTCTGTGACAAGAGAGGCCACCGCGATGGGAGGCCCACAGGAGCCAAAGAACAAAGACAGATGAACATAGAGAAACGAAAGACCAATAGAAGTGTCCCGCCTGCTCCCCTCCCTCCCCAACCCGACCCTCGCCCAAAATAAATAAATAAATAAATCTTTAAAAAAAAAAAAAAAAAAGAATATTTCCATCTTCATTTTGTAAATTTTCTCTTCTCTTCTAAATAAACCCAATTTATTCTACCACAAATCCTATCCAAATAAGGGTAACTTCAGCACCCCTCAATACCTTGGTCAGTCTTATAGACCCTTGAATTGTTCTGCCTCAAAGAGCTTTACCTTTGAAATTCAATCTCATGATCATCTCCCAGTGTTTTATTTTACGTGGTTGGAGAAATTTGCATCCTTAAGTTAGGGAAATGCTTGCTCAATCTTGATTTACTTTAATTTGATATCAAAGTGCTCTCTCCACTTTTTACTTTTATCTTATTCCTCACTCTGTCGCTGTACCCGCTTTGTGGCTGAGTTGACGGTGTAGGTAGCTTCCTTTAGTTAAGGCAGCGTAAAGCTTAGACCCCTCAGTCATTGTCATTCAGATTCTTTTCGTGGCTGGTGACAGAACCCCATCTCAGACTAACACAACTCCAAACTCATGTTGAAGTATATTTACATGCATGCGTATTTTGTTGTGTCTAACTCTTTGGGACCCCATGGACTGTAGCCCACTATGCTCCCCTCCCACAGGGACTGTGCAAATTAATTTCTCTGACCTTCAGTTTTGTCATCTATAAAATCAAGTTTATAATAACCCCTTTAAAAATAACTATTAAATAATAAAATGCATAGAATTTGGTCAGGTGCTCAGCACTTGGCAAACCTTCATATTATTACTATTAAGAATCTTTATTTTTATAGAATCTTTCTATATTTTAGTAGATTCTTAAGAATATTTCCGGGCTTCCCCTGGTGGCCAAGTGGGTAAGGACACCGCCTTGCAGTGCAAGGGGCGCCGGTTCGAGCCCTGGCCTGGGAAGATCCCACGTGCCGCGGAGCGGCTGGACTGATGTGTCCAATTACTGAGCCGGAGCTCTGGAGCGCATGCGCCCAGAGCCGGCGCTCTGCGACAACAGAGGTCACCGCGATGGGAGGCCCACAGGAGCCAAAGAACAAAGACAGATGAACATAGAGAAACGAAAGACCAATAGAAGTGTCCCGCCTGCTCCCCTCCCTCCCCAACCCGACCCTCGCCCAAAATAAATAAATAAATAAATCTTTAAAAAAAAAAAAAAAAAAGAATATTTCCATCTTCATTTTGTAAATTTTCTCTTCTCTTCTAAATAAACCCAATTTATTCTACCACAAATCCTATCCAAATAAGGGTAACTTCAGCACCCCTCAATACCTTGGTCAGTCTTATAGACCCTTGAATTGTTCTGCCTCAAAGAGCTTTACCTTTGAAATTCAATCTCATGATCATCTCCCAGTGTTTTATTTTACGTGGTTGGAGAAATTTGCATCCTTAAGTTAGGGAAATGCTTGCTCAATCTTGATTTACTTTAATTTGATATCAAAGTGCTCTCTCCACTTTTTACTTTTATCTTATTCCTCACTCTGTCGCTGTACCCGCTTTGTGGCTGAGTTGACGGTGTAGGTAGCTTCCTTTAGTTAAGGCAGCGTAAAGCTTAGACCCCTCAGTCATTGTCATTCAGATTCTTTTCGTGGCTGGTGACAGAACCCCATCTCAGACTAACACAACTCCAAACTCATGTTGAAGTATATTTACATGCATGCGTATTTTGTTGTGTCTAACTCTTTGGGACCCCATGGACTGTAGCCCACTATGCTCCTCTGTCCACACAATTTTCCATGAAAGAATACTGAAGTGGATTGCCATTTCCTTCTCCAGGGGATCTTCCTGACCCAAGAGTCAAACCTGCAGTTCTTGTGTCTCCTGCATTGGAAGGCAGAGTTTTTACCACTCTGCCACCTGGGAAGTTCCAAAGGGTTGGCATTCCTGTACAGGAATTGGAACCCAAGATGCTAGGATGAAAACCAGGAATCCTAACTTCTAGTTTACTTAAAAGTTTTACCTCCACACTTTTTTGAAGTTTTGCTAGAAGTTTTGCCTAAACTAGAAGGATAGGATAGGGTATCATCGGTGAATGTAATTGAGAAGCCCAAATGTCAGTTTTAGATTTAAAAATGGTTGGATCTGAGGGGATCAAGTGATGTTATCATGTTTTCTTTGTTTCATTTCAACTCTTTATCTCTCTCTCTCGCTTTGTCCTTCAATCTGCCTTGGCCTCTTAGCTCTTGGACTCAGGTTTTATTTTCAGTAAGACGTTCTGGCTCCTGCCATTGTGCACTGAGTCTTATACTCAATTCCCATTGCCCTCCAGGGGCCTTCTTTCCTGTGCTCTGATGGACCACTCCCCCTCTTCTGACTAGGCCTTTGTGTATGACCTAACCCAGCTTCAGCTCACCTGCCTTTGAAAGTGGGGTACAATACCTGCCTAACTAATAGAAGTTATTCTCTAAATAATGATTTGTTTCACCTATTATTAATAAAACTTAAAAAATAAACTGTGTGAAACCTCCAGATGAGTGAACCAGAATGCATCCATGTATCAGGCCTCAATCTCCAGGGATAGAAGTTTCTGAGTCTGGGATCCTGACCCATGTATCTCTTCATCTGGCAGTCCATTCATATCCTTTTAAATAAGCCAGTAACCTAGAAATAGAAAAAATAAAATACAAATACACCATATAAAATATTAGAATTTGAGTTCTTTGGAGAGATCTTTTCTCTTTACTTTCGATATCAGCTCCCTCAGTGATGGTTTTTCTGACCTGTCATTCTAGGTCATGGTCTTTTGTTACTCTCTGCTTCATAAAATCTAGATCCTTGGGTTTTTTTTTCCTCTTAGAACATTATCTCAGTTTATAATTTTATATTTATTAATAATATTTTGATGAATGTCCCTTTGCCTCATTGTAAGCTCTGAGAGAATAGAGCCTCTATTGCTTTTTCTCATTATGGCATCTCCTACCTATCATAGGGTCTGGATCATAGTGAGAAGTGATTTTTGAATGTATGAATATAAAGAGCTACTTAGTGACCGAACTGAAATTTCAAATCAGATTCAGCTCTAAAGCTACTCTTCCATAGTAATGATATATTTTTAGCATATTATAATAATTGCCACACTGAATGTTCAGAACTTGTCTTGTACATACTTAAAAATAATATATGAATCCTTAAGTTTTCTAGCTTAATCAGACTTTTTCATAATTTGTAGTTATATTAATGAAATGAAGAATCATAGTGAAAGAGGTAGATGGCGGGTACATGTGGAGAAATTGGGAGGATGAGACCCTTATATGCTCACCCAGTGGTCATCTGCTTGTCTGCTTGGCTTTGAAAGGTCAGAGGGCAGAGCAAGGCTCCTGGTTTCAGTTCTGGAGGGACTTGTACACCAGGCAGTGAGCGGGGCACTCACCTTGTTCCTGTCTTGGCCCAACTGCAAAGTGGAGTAGCCCAGTGATTCACTGACAGTGAACTGGTTCCAGGGGAAGAATATAAGCATATCAGGGAAACATATGGGTAGATTTTGTGTTGTTTCCAATTGTGCCCAGAAACATCTCAGAAGGAAGCAGAGGAGATTTTGCATTAACAGTGAGTTGATTACAGACAGGGTTTAAATTTTGTTCTCATTCTCTCCAATTTATCCCTATTTCCCCCCTTTTTTTTTCTTTTTATTGCTTCTCCCTATTGTTCTCCCTGTCACTACTGTGACTGTTAAGATTTCCGTATAAAATGCCAGGAATCCCTAGTGGTATGTGGGGGAAAATGTAAGCACAATTCTCCAGTGAAATTTAGGTCATGCATTCTCTCTTTACCATGAAGATTATAGTCTTTAAATGTAAGAGAAAATATATAAGAATTTTGCTGTATTAATTTCATTGCTTTGTCTCTGATGTTAACAAAATGTTGATCTACTACTTTTAAAAAGCACGTATATTTCTTTATAAAATGTTAACACTTAAATAGTATTCATTTCCTTTGGTTTGTATTTTATACACATATTTTAGTTTGTAGATTAATATCAAGGTCTATTGCTTTTTCTCATTATGGCATCTCCTACCTATCATAGGGTCTGGATCATAGTGAGAAGTGATTTTTGAATGTATGAATATAAAGAGCTACTTAGTGACCGAACTGAAATTTCAAATCAGATTCAGCTCTAAAGCTACTCTTCCATAGTAATGATATATTTTTAGCATATTATAATAATTGCCACACTGAATGTTCAGAACTTGTCTTGTACATACTTAAAAATAATATATGAATCCTTAAGTTTTCTAGCTTAATCAGACTTTTTCATAATTTGTAGTTATATTAATGAAATGAAGAATCATAGTGAAAGAGGTAGATGGCGGGTACATGTGGAGAAATTGGGAGGATGAGACCCTTATATGCTCACCCAGTGGTCATCTGCTTGTCTGCTTGGCTTTGAAAGGTCAGAGGGCAGAGCAAGGCTCCTGGTTTCAGTTCTGGAGGGACTTGTACACCAGGCAGTGAGCGGGGCACTCACCTTGTTCCTGTCTTGGCCCAACTGCAAAGTGGAGTAGCCCAGTGATTCACTGACAGTGAACTGGTTCCAGGGGAAGAATATAAGCATATCAGGGAAACATATGGGTAGATTTTGTGTTGTTTCCAATTGTGCCCAGAAACATCTCAGAAGGAAGCAGAGGAGATTTTGCATTAACAGTGAGTTGATTACAGACAGGGTTTAAATTTTGTTCTCATTCTCTCCAATTTATCCCTATTTCCCCCCTTTTTTTTTCTTTTTATTGCTTCTCCCTATTGTTCTCCCTGTCACTACTGTGACTGTTAAGATTTCCGTATAAAAATGCCAGGAATCCCTAGTGGTATGTGGGGAATATGTAAGCACAATTCTCCAGTGAAATTTAGGTCATGCATTCTCTCTTTACCATGAAGATTATAGTCTTTAAATGTAAGAGAAAATATATAAGAATTTTGCTGTATTAATTTCATTGCTTTGTCTCTGATGTTAACAAAATGTTGATCTACTACTTTTAAAAAGCACGTATATTTCTTTATAAAATGTTAACACTTAAATAGTATTCATTTCCTTTGGTTTGTATTTTATACACATATTTTAGTTTGTAGATTAATATCAAGGTTATTATTTATCTTGTGATTTATAACTTTGATTCTTATATATTTAAATGAAGTTAATAAGATTAAAGTTGACACTGTATTTATGTTCTATAAATGTGACATCCTCAGAATGTCTTTGGAAATATGACCCCAGATTAATATCATAGGTTAGATTTACTTATATAATTTTACTCATAATTTCCCCAGAATTAGAGATATTTGGTTGTGAGGTGGACAATTATATTGCTTAACAGTGACTTTATGGGCAGCCTATAGGTTGCCTGTTAACCAGGGATTCTAGCTGGAATGCAGGATCCATTGCTGCTAATATGGAAGGCAGTTCTTCTACTAAGCTTGACATAAGCCGAGCTCTTCTTTCACAGTTTTTTAATGCACATCCAAGCCTAAAAATGGTGTGGTCAGGTTGTTCATGCCCCTGGCTTTAAATCATATATCTTATTATTTTGTTTCTTTATTGCTGGTTTAGAATGAATGAAATTTTGCAAACTAACCACGGATAGCTTCACAAGATTGCATTCAGCTAATCTACTTATGTTTCATTCTATTCTGAAACATGTATATTCTTCCTGTCTTTTAGACACACACTTCTTTTAGAGGCTTAAATTGTATTTTGGCTATCTCTGATGGTTTTGCTTGATTCTGTGTTGTAAAATTCCAAAGTCATTCTAAAGACCTTGAAGACATTTCGAGTTGATTCTAATTTAGTAGAAAAACAGTCAATTTGATGCGTTAGTTTTTGAAATCTAAGTTTCAAAATCACCTAATTGTCAAATGCCAGGTAATAAAATCTGTTTGTTTAAATATTGACCTTTTACCTACTTCTCTTATCCCATAAGTTATAGAGTACCTTGAAGTTCTCTTATCATGAAGATTATAGTCTTTAAATGTAAGAGAAAATATATAAGAATTTTGCTGTATTAATTTCATTGCTTTGTCTCTGATGTTAACAAAATGTTGATCTACTACTTTTAAAAAGCACGTATATTTCTTTATAAAATGTTAACACTTAAATAGTATTCATTTCCTTTGGTTTGTATTTTATACACATATTTTAGTTTGTAGATTAATATCAAGGTTATTATTTATCTTGTGATTTATAACTTTGATTCTTATATATTTAAATGAAGTTAATAAGATTAAAGTTGACACTGTATTTATGTTCTATAAATGTGACATCCTCAGAATGTCTTTGGAAATATGACCCCAGATTAATATCATAGGTTAGATTTACTTATATAATTTTACTCATAATTTCCCCAGAATTAGAGATATTTGGTTGTGAGGTGGACAATTATATTGCTTAACAGTGACTTTATGGGCAGCCTATAGGTTGCCTGTTAACCAGGGATTCTAGCTGGAATGCAGGATCCATTGCTGCTAATATGGAAGGCAGTTCTTCTACTAAGCTTGACATAAGCCGAGCTCTTCTTTCACAGTTTTTTAATGCACATCCAAGCCTAAAAATGGTGTGGTCAGGTTGTTCATGCCCCTGGCTTTAAATCATATATCTTATTATTTTGTTTCTTTATTGCTGGTTTAGAATGAATGAAATTTTGCAAACTAACCACGGATAGCTTCACAAGATTGCATTCAGCTAATCTACTTATGTTTCATTCTATTCTGAAACATGTATATTCTTCCTGTCTTTTAGACACACACTTCTTTAGAGGCTTAAATTGTATTTTGGCTATCTCTGATGGTTTTGCTTGATTCTGTGTTGTAAAATTCCAAAGTCATTCTAAAGACCTTGAAGACATTTCGAGTTGATTCTAATTTAGTAGAAAAACAGTCAATTTGATGCGTTAGTTTTTGAAATCTAAGTTTCAAAATCACCTAATTGTCAAATGCCAGGTAATAAAATCTGTTTGTTTAAATATTGACCTTTTACCTACTTCTCTTATCCCATAAGTTATAGAGTACCTTGAAGTTCTCTTATCATAATTACATTTCTTAAATAATATTATAAATTTATTATTGTAATATAAAGTTTTACCTTAGAAAAAAGAAAAAAGTCAAATGTACTTTTTCATAAGGTACTTTAAGATATATGTTATATATTCATAATATTATTATTATAAAGCAAAGATTTTTTATGCCTCCTTTTGCTAACAGTATATTTAGAAGAGTTGAATTCTATAATTATATACTTTCTTAATCAGGTTCTTGTTCCATATTCAAGTGTTATGAAAAAGTCTTTATCTTGAACTTCATTTATGATCTACACAATAACATGGGAGAACAAAAAGAATTACTGGGATTCATTTTAATTCCAAGCTCTACTAAGGGAGTTCTATTCAGTATGTGTGGCTGGAGGAAGAATACCAGTGGTTAGGAAGGAATCTTAGTAGAAGGAAGAAGCCTGTCGCTATATCTGAATGCATGTGATTGAGTCTGGGAAGGAATATGGGTTCCTAAAGTGAGATCAGAAGTGGCTTAGAACACAATACTTTTATAGAAGTATGTAAACTTCAATCATACCCCACAATATCTGAAAGAATATGAGAGTCTGCTACCAGAAAAGTACAAAGCAAAGCATCTTACTATTAGTGGATTAAGGTTGTTACCAAAAATCATAGATTTAAAAAAATTTTCCTTTGAAGTTAACCCACACTGTTAAACCTGAAATGGGCAACAGGAAATCCTTATTCAGTTTCCTTCCCAACTTGCAAACAGGTACACACACTGGCCAATATCATTGTTGGAAAGGCTATGGTAGATTATCATTGCTATTAGAGTAAACTTAAGTCTTTTAGATTCTTCAAAGTTGAAATATCTGTGCTCACATAAACACACTTAAATTTTTTTTCTTTAACTGATGTGGTCTATGTAATTCTTAGTACATATTCCAAGCATTGTTTTTTAATCAGAGTTTCTATCTCTTGACTTTTAACAAAGACCCTCATATTAAAAACAAACAAAAAAGAATTCCTGCTTCACGAACTAAGGGAGAAACTTCATGGGAAGAGAAAAGTGGCTGTATGTGCAGAGAGTGAAGTTTAAAGAAAAGGATTAAATTGAAGGGTGCAGAAAAGAATGAGTTAAAAGGATTCCATGGATCAGAAGGCAGGAAAATTAAATTCCCAGAAATCAGAGACTGAGAAAATCCAGGCGTTTATGACACTCGACATGTGTGTGTTCAGTCATGTCCAACTCTTTGTAACCGCGTGGACTATAGCCTGCCAGGCTACTCTATTCATGGGATTTTACAGCCAAGAGTGCTGGAGTGAGTTGCCATTAACCACAATTTTAGTAGTTTCTGTCCCTAGACTTTTGTTTTTTTTTTTGCTAGACCTGCTTTTAAAATGAAGTATAAGGTGTGTTCAGAACAATAGAGCACAAAGTTGTAATCCCTCCTAGAACCTCCTCATTTCTATTCCCTCCCTTCTCCCCAATGCTAGCAGATCTCATGCCATCAAATTCTGTGTCATAGATACCCATATTCAAAATGTTTATGAATACATACAGGCTGGATGCCTTTGTGTCTGGTTTCTCTCACTCAAAAACATGTTTGCAAAATTCCTCCATGTTGTACATAAATATAGTAACTTGTATTTCTATTGTAGTTTAGTAATTTCATTATATGAGTAAACTAGAATTTATTTTTCTATTATAGTGTTCATAGATATTTATATATTATTCATTCACTCTTGTCCAACTTTTTAGTCTTAGACTAATACATATTAAAATGGTCAGTCCTTTCACTGAAGCATTTTCATTCATCTGTTGGTTGCATGAAACTCTAATAGATTCCTCAAGAATGGCATGGGGCATAGAATTCTCTAAATTCTTACATGTTTAAAATTGTTTTTCCTTAGCCTTGTTATGTGAAGAACAGTTTGGCTACGTTTGAAATTTTTGGTTCTTACTTAATATTATTGACCTTTTTTTTTTTAACATGGTACACCACTGATAGCTTTGTCCATGGCACACCTCTCTCTCTCTTTGGGTTTATTTTTTTGAAAAGTGAATGGCAGTCTCCTCTCTATTTTTTCCTTGGTAAATTATTTGGTCTTTTTACTTGGGGACCTCAAAAGATTTTTTTAAAAGAGGTCTGATAGTTTTACTAGGCTATGTCTTAAAGTTGACATTTTAGGTTAATATTTTCCAGTTTTTATTGGACTCCTATAGGTTTCAGGCTTCTGAAAATTTCTGGGAAGTGGTTTTGAAGTTCAGTATTTTAAATATTATTTGTTTCATAATTTTATTTACTTCTATAAATACTACAATCATGTAAATGTTGCCCTGTGTTCCATTTCCCTCACATTCTTTGAAATTTTGTACTACTTTCTCATTTATTTGTCCTCTTGGTTATTTTCTTTCTTCATTACTCCTTAATAAACTTTAATTCCAGTCTCTCTTTCTTTCCTTTTCATTTATCATATAATTTTGTCTTTTTTTCTTCCATTTCCTTCTTGAGTGCAGTCAATTTTGTTTTTATTTCCTCTTAGTTCGGTCTGTTTTTAACTTTTGAATTTCCAGTTCAGGATGCTTCTCCTTCAAGTGCTTCTTTGAGTGTATTTAGTTATTTTGAATTGCATCCTTTAGTTTTCTTTTGTGTCATGGTTGTTTTTGAAGGGGAATTTTTTATCAGATGTGAGCAGGAAATTTTTTTCCCCATTTTTTGGTGATAACCCTACATGCATCATTTTTTCCCCCTCTGACTGTGGGCAGAGTTATGTATCCTCTAATATTTGACTCCTTTTGTGTTGTAGTCTAAATTTTTTGACTTGCATTATTTCCCTTTCAATATTCATCTGACAAAGCTCACATCTTCCTCTCTGGCTTTTTCTTTTCAGAAAATATGCCTTTTGAAGATAGCCAAATAGTGCCACATGCTTTTCGGATTCTTTGCTCTGGAATCCCAGTCCTCTACTAAGAAATGATTTCATTATTTTATAAGATAGAACAGAGAACATAACCTCATGTATATGGTTATGCCTTGATAGCACTCCTCTTTCCTGGCAGTTTTTCTCTAATGATTTGCAGCATGGGCAGATGTGAGAGGTGATTAATTAGAATTTGGTATTTTTTTCCATTTATTACAGCTGTTTTTAAGTTTAGAAGGTTACACTAAAGATTTCCATTTTGTGGTTTCTTGTTCTTTGTACTCTTCTGTACTATTTTGGGGGGAATTTTTGTGAGACTGTGGTGGGCATTTATTTTCATCAAAAAATTGAAGTTTGTATTTTGAGACAATATGGATAAATCTTATAATTGTAATATCTACTCAGTGAATTAAATTTAGTAATAACCTGAATGTCCTTTTTCACTTGCTTTAGACATTTATATTAAAGTCTGCTTATATTGTTTTAGCTGGGCTAGATTTATTTTTGGCATATATTTTTCCTCTTTCTTTTTTTACAGTTTTTGTTTCCATATATTTTGGCTTTATAACTTGAACAGCACACACTTGAATTTTACTTTTACTTTCTATCTAGACATACACATATTGGGCTAAATCTACTATCTGATTATTTTTGTTTATCCATCTTTTTTATATTCCTTTTTTATGACTTTATTTTTTATTAATGTATTGTCATTATAATTATTCTATTTTTTTCTCTCTACTAGTTTGGTAATGTTTAATGGACAAATTAGAGGTTTTTCTGTGAATTCCTTTCTCCTCAATTCTAGTACAAATTAGCACTTTTATCTTTTCCCATGATCTTAGATTTTATTTATTCCCATAAAATTTTTACTACTCTGCTGCTGCTACATATCTTCATTTGTATTTATTTTAAACTCTGTAAAACACTATGATTATTAATATAGTCATTTTAGGTAATTCTTCAAATATCTGTTTCATTTCTCATCATTCCTTTATATATCCTTGAGTTTCCTTCTGAGATCATTTTCCTTGAAACTCAAGATTTAAAAAAAAAAAAAAAAACTTTCTTCAGTGTAAACTTACTCATAAAATAATTCTCTCAGGCAATTTCATCTGAAAATACTTTTATATCTAGTTTTAAAAGATGATTTCATTGCTAGGATGTCAAATATTTTCTTTTAGTATTTTAAGATATGGTTCCATCATCTTTGACTTCCTCTGTTCTGTTCTGTTGAATAGACGGTTGTGAGGTCTTACTATTCCTCCTTTAAGTACAGTATATCTGTATTTCCCTCTGCTTCTTTAATGATTTTCTCTTCCTCTTTGATTTTCAGGAGTTACTTTATGATTTACAGGAGTATGGCTTTCTTTTTATTTATACTGCGTGTGGTTTGCCATGCTTTTTGAATTTGTGGTTTGATGCTTATTGGTTTGGAAAGTTTTCAGTCTCTTATTTCTTCATTTATTGTCTCTTATTCACCTCCTTTCTATTGCTGTATAGGATGGAAATTCAAATTTTATAATTTTCCCCCTTTTATTTTCTTTGTATCTGGTGCTCTTTTTCCATATATTTAAGCTCTCCCTTTGTCATCCAGATCATTTGCTTTGACTCCATCTTCCAATTCAGAAATTGTTAAAGCATCTGTGACAAATTTCTTCATCTGCATTTTTGGTGGGTAAGTTTCTAATGTTCATCAGTCCTCTTAGGCTTTGGTCTCACTCTCCTTTTTGTTTTGTGGGGGTCGTGGGTTGGGGAGGGAGGGGAGCGGGCGGGCCACTTCTGTTGATCTTTCGTTTATCTATTTTTCATCCATCTTTGTTCTTTGACCCGTGTGGGCCTCCCATTGCAGTGGCCTCTGTCATCGCAGAGCACCAGCTCTGGGCGCATTCACTCCAGAGCTCCAGCTTGGTAATTGGACACATCGGTCCAGCCACTCCATGGCACATGGGATCTTCCCAGGCCAGGGATCAAACCAGCGCCCCTTGCACTGCAAGGCGGTAGGTATCCTTACCCACTGGACCACCAGGGAAGCCCTCATTTGCCCATTTTTGTTTATTTGTTTTGTTTTCAGAGTCCCAGTGTTTCTTTAAAAATATTGAGAGAAATGAGAATTTCTTGAAACTCAAAGATTTAAAAAAAAACTTTCTTCAGTGTAAACTTACTCATAAAATAATTCTCTCAGGCAATTTCATCTGAAAATACTTTTATATCTAGTTTTAAAAGATGATTTCATTGCTAGGATGTCAAATATTTTCTTTTAGTATTTTAAGATATGGTTCCATCATCTTTGACTTCCTCTGTTCTGTTCTGTTGAATAGACGGTTGTGAGGTCTTACTATTCCTCCTTTAAGTACAGTATATCTGTATTTCCCTCTGCTTCTTTAATGATTTTCTCTTCCTCTTTGATTTTCAGGAGTTACTTTATGATTTACAGGAGTATGGCTTTCTTTTTATTTATACTGCGTGTGGTTTGCCATGCTTTTTGAATTTGTGGTTTGATGCTTATTGGTTTGTAAAGTTTTCAGTCTCTTATTTCTTCATTTATTGTCTCTTATTCACCTCCTTTCTATTGCTGTATAGGATGGAAATTCAAATTTTATAATTTTCCCCCTTTTATTTTCTTTGTATCTGGTGCTCTTTTTCCATATATTTAAGCTCTCCCTTTGTCATCCAGATCATTTGCTTTGACTCCATCTTCCAATTCAGAAATTGTTAAAGCATCTGTGACAAATTTCTTCATCTGCATTTTTGGTGGGTAAGTTTCTAATGTTCATCAGTCCTCTTAGGCTTTGGTCTCACTCTCCTTTTTTTTGTTTTGAGGGGGGTCGTGGGTTGGGGAGGGAAGGAGCAGGCGGGCCACTTCTGTTGATCTTTCGTTTATCTATTTTTCATCCATCTTTGTTCTTTGACCCGTGTGGGCCTCCCATTGCAGTGGCCTCTGTCATCGCAGAGCACCAGCTCTGGGCGCATTCACTCCAGAGCTCCAGCTTGGTAATTGGACACATCGGTCCAGCCACTCCATGGCACATGGGATCTTCCCAGGCCAGGGATCAAACCAGCGCCCCTTGCACTGCAAGGCGGTAGGTATCCTTACCCACTGGACCACCAGGGAAGCCCTCATTTGCCCATTTTTGTTTATTTGTTTTGTTTTCAGAGTCCCAGTGTTTCTTTAAAATATACAAGTCTGATTTGAAGCCCCAAAGTGATATTATTTCCTGAAGGAGAACCTGTGCTAGAAGCATTGACAATGGCATGTCACCTTATTCCCACCAGTGATTCAAATAATTCAGAGTTTAGCTTTGGTCTTTGGATGATCAAGTCTATTTCTAGTTCATTCCTCAGATTCTCCATGCAAAGCCTGGAGTGTTTACAGAACCTGTCCTTTGGGTGGGCTCTCAGCTTCAATTTTAGTCTTTCTCATCTCAGTTGCTTAGTCTCTTCTATTAAAATCATCTGACAGCTAAATTTTCAGGAGTAAATTAATTCCAAATGGTAGACTCATCTATTGTTCTTCAGCGTATAGACACACACACAGACACACACACACACACACAGACACACACACACATTTTGGCCTCTTTTATTGGTTCTTTTTATTTATTTATTTTTATCCATATCTACTCCCTGGTCTGTGTGGGCCTCCCATTGCAGTGGCCTCTCCCGTGGCAGAGCACTGGCTTCTGGCGCATGCACTCCAGAACGCTGGCTCATAATTGGACACACTGGTCCAGCCGCTCCGCAGCATGAGGAATCTTCCCGGCCAGGGATCGAAGCAGTGCCCCTTGCACTGCAAGGCAGACTCTACCCACTGGACTGCCAGGGAAGCCCTTCACTATATAATTAAATAATCTGATGATTTCCAACATATCTTGTAAAAAGTATTTTACCATATTTTCTAATTGTCTCAACTGGAAGATCATTCCATATGTTATTCATCATTGCTGAAACTCATCTGCTTTGAGGAGAAATATATAAAACTTAGATTTTTATATTTATATGCAGGGTGTAACATCTATCGAATAATTTAAAATGGTGTTTTTGTTGTTGTTGAAAACTATGATGTATTTTTTTGAATTGTGTTTTTTGGCCCAGTAATGTCAGTGCCTTCACTGTCTGTAAAAGTCCAGTGTTTTATCTGGTTTTCTTATTCCTTCATGGATTTCTACCATTCACTTCTTCAATCTTTCCTTCCTTACCTACTTTATATCCTCTCTGTGTGTTTTTCCCTTTGCATTTGAGTTTCTTATTTTTATTCTCTTTTTGTCCAAAAATATCTGAAGCACTAGGTTTTGGTTTTCCTAAAGTCAAATTCTTTTTTGTATTAATGCATATTTTTTGCCACCATCTTATTCAAATGCCATTTTTCTGACTAAAAGACTGTGATCCCATTGAGTTTAGAATTAATTGGTCTGTAGTGCAAGAACAAGCCTAATTATTGTATCAAGATAAATCCCTATCAGAGACCTTGCTCCCTCCTGGTTATTTCACTCTTCTGAAAATTATCTGGCTGTAGATGAATGTGTTTCATTCCATTTCATGTGCTTGTTAACGTTGCAGGAACACTCATATAGGAATAAGCAACCTTTTGAGAAAGTGATTAAACTAATTTTGACCAGAGGGCAAATGTTTGAAATCTTTGAAACACAGGTTATCTTGAATTATTACTGGCTAATCTTTCACTGTTTCAGGAATATGTAGTCAATTTGACCTATGTATTCATGACTAGAAGTCAAAAGATAGAAGCTGCGTCAGAATTGCTGAAAGATATTATTAAAATATCGATGAATAATGGCTTTAAAAATCATATAGAGAGAGTGCTACTGTTGGTTATTGTAAATCAGCAGGTACATTTTTAGAGTCACTCTTTAAATCTTTAATACTCATTGTCATTCCATAGTGCAAAAACTGAATAATGTCCCTAGCTAGCCTCAGACAGGATTTACTCCTTACTGATGGAATTAGGGCAGTAAAATTGCTATGTAAGTTCACACATAACAATATAAATTATAAAGTTATTTTTATACAATTTCTACCTCAGAAGAGAAATATACTGACTGTGTTCCAGGAATGAGATATGAATAGTGCATCACCTTTGGGGAAGGCCCTTTGTTCACTAAACAGCCATTTATAGAGTGCCTGTTATGTGTAAGATACTATATTAAGGAGACAAAAATATTTGAACTCATAGTGGAATGGAAGGACTATGGTTATGATAAAATTGCATTATTCTGTATTAAGTACAGTTCTACACTAATGACAGGAGTGTCACAATGAAGGAAGTAATATGACATGGCTGTCTAAAGGAATCAGCCAAAGATGAAATTCCTTCATGGATTTCTACCATTCACTTCTTCAATCTTTCCTTCCTTACCTACTTTATATCCTCTCTGTGTGTTTTTCCCTTTGCATTTGAGTTTCTTATTTTTATTCTCTTTTTGTCCAAAAATATCTGAAGCACTAGGTTTTGGTTTTCCTAAAGTCAAATTCTTTTTTGTATTAATGCATATTTTTTGCCACCATCTTATTCAAATGCCATTTTTCTGACTAAAAGACTGTGATCCCATTGAGTTTAGAATTAATTGGTCTGTAGTGCAAGAACAAGCCTAATTATTGTATCAAGATAAATCCCTATCAGAGACCTTGCTCCCTCCTGGTTATTTCACTCTTCTGAAAATTATCTGGCTGTAGATGAATGTGTTTCATTCCATTTCATGTGCTTGTTAACGTTGCAGGAACACTCATATAGGAATAAGCAACCTTTTGAGAAAGTGATTAAACTAATTTTGACCAGAGGGCAAATGTTTGAAATCTTTGAAACACAGGTTATCTTGAATTATTACTGGCTAATCTTTCACTGTTTCAGGAATATGTAGTCAATTTGACCTATGTATTCATGACTAGAAGTCAAAAGATAGAAGCTGCGTCAGAATTGCTGAAAGATATTATTAAAATATCGATGAATAATGGCTTTAAAAATCATATAGAGAGAGTGCTACTGTTGGTTATTGTAAATCAGCAGGTACATTTTTAGAGTCACTCTTTAAATCTTTAATACTCATTGTCATTCCATAGTGCAAAAACTGAATAATGTCCCTAGCTAGCCTCAGACAGGATTTACTCCTTACTGATGGAATTAGGGCAGTAAAATTGCTATGTAAGTTCACACATAACAATATAAATTATAAAGTTATTTTTATACAATTTCTACCTCAGAAGAGAAATATACTGACTGTGTTCCAGGAATGAGATATGAATAGTGCATCACCTTTGGGGAAGGCCCTTTGTTCACTAAACAGCCATTTATAGAGTGCCTGTTATGTGTAAGATACTATATTAAGGAGACAAAAATATTTGAACTCATAGTGGAATGGAAGGACTATGGTTATGATAAAATTGCATTATTCTGTATTAAGTACAGTTCTACACTAATGACAGGAGTGTCACAATGAAGGAAGTAATATGACATGGCTGTCTAAAGGAATCAGCCAAAGATGAAATTAGAGACACAGGCTGGGATTATCCCCATGGACGGGCTTGTGTCATCTCGTGGTAATATATACGGGAGTGATGTATGACTGCATGCCTTTTAGTAATATCATTTCAGTGAGAGATTCCTTAGACAGGGAGATGTGTTAGAGGCCATAGCATCCTTTTGTGGAAAAGGATGAAGAATTACTCTAAGAAAGGGGCAAGTAAATGCAGAGGGGGGAAATTAATTTGAAAAACATGGTTCAAGAATTATTATAATGATGCCAAATTGCTGACCTGCAAATGAAAAGTAGTGCCATTAATCATGGTCATTAATTTAAAGAATGAAACTGATTTGGGTAAAAGATAAAAAAATGTTTAGTGTTAGAGAGTGAGGTACTTATGGTGCATTTGACTTAGATGAAACCAGCAAAGACATTAGAGTAAACATCAGGCAGGGACAAAAATGCTACAGGATTAGACGAAGAATACGAAAAGAAGGCAGCTTTCTTGAGAACTAATTATAGTGACAATGCCTTCCTGAGAAACTGATGGCTAGCATTAGATCATCTATCATAAATGAGACTTTGGTAAATGTTGAAAAAATATTAAAAACTTAGCATTCTAATTGTTACTTAAAGTTTTAGTAGTGAGATCTACAACAAATGAATAAAAGATAAATGCATTGTGTTATGAAGATTTTAAGAGGATGATTTATCTTACCCGACTTTATCCAAGGCCACTTCTAAACAGTTGATAAACTTTGTGAGTGGGACATGGAGTCAAAGGCAATCTTTTACATAAACAGAATGCACATATATACTGGAGATAGTATATGGAATTAATTTCAGCTGAACAGTTTGTACTTCGTCATTGGTAATTGACACCCACAGCCATGAACGAATGTCAGCATAATTCCTAGAAAGTGAATGGGTTCCTGTTTCTTTTAAACAAAAAAAATATTTGAACTCATAGTGGAATGGAAGGACTATGGTTATGATAAAATTGCATTATTCTGTATTAAGTACAGTTCTACACTAATGACAGGAGTGTCACAATGAAGGAAGTAATATGACATGGCTGTCTAAAGGAATCAGCCAAAGATGAAATTAGAGACACAGGCTGGGATTATCCCCATGGACGGGCTTGTGTCATCTCGTGGTAATATATACGGGAGTGATGTATGACTGCATGCCTTTTAGTAATATCATTTCAGTGAGAGATTCCTTAGACAGGGAGATGTGTTAGAGGCCATAGCATCCTTTTGTGGAAAAGGATGAAGAATTACTCTAAGAAAGGGGCAAGTAAATGCAGAGGGGGGAAATTAATTTGAAAAACATGGTTCAAGAATTATTATAATGATGCCAAATTGCTGACCTGCAAATGAAAAGTAGTGCCATTAATCATGGTCATTAATTTAAAGAATGAAACTGATTTGGGTAAAAGATAAAAAAATGTTTAGTGTTAGAGAGTGAGGTACTTATGGTGCATTTGACTTAGATGAAACCAGCAAAGACATTAGAGTAAACATCAGGCAGGGACAAAAATGCTACAGGATTAGACGAAGAATACGAAAAGAAGGCAGCTTTCTTGAGAACTAATTATAGTGACAATGCCTTCCTGAGAAACTGATGGCTAGCATTAGATCATCTATCATAAATGAGACTTTGGTAAATGTTGAAAAAATATTAAAAACTTAGCATTCTAATTGTTACTTAAAGTTTTAGTAGTGAGATCTACAACAAATGAATAAAAGATAAATGCATTGTGTTATGAAGATTTTAAGAGGATGATTTATCTTACCCGACTTTATCCAAGGCCACTTCTAAACAGTTGATAAACTTTGTGAGTGGGACATGGAGTCAAAGGCAATCTTTTACATAAACAGAATGCACATATATACTGGAGATAGTATATGGAATTAATTTCAGCTGAACAGTTTGTACTTCGTCATTGGTAATTGACACCCACAGCCATGAACGAATGTCAGCATAATTCCTAGAAAGTGAATGGGTTCCTGTTCTAGGCTTTATTTAGAAGTTAGATACAAAATAAGACCCTGATTATTTGGGGAAGATAACTTGTTGGGTGGAGTTATGTATCAGGAAACTTAGAATTCTGATTAAAAATTTACACAAAGACATTTGGTTTCGTGATTAGTTTACATCAAGTCACTCTGACTCTAATAAGGAAATGATTTGAGCTATTTTGCTGTCTTAATTTTAGCGAAATGGCAAAATAAAAACATGATGTCAATGCAGTAATATGTGTGAAAGGACTTAGTAGACTCTGAAATGTCATAATTATAAGTACTGATTTCATTTCTATTAGAAAAATTGTTATCAGTATGGTGGGGCCTGTGAAAGTGAAAGTGATAGTAGCTGGCATTTATAAAAGTTATTTGCTTACTCCCTTTTCACTGCTCCCAAGGATCACAATTCATTAGTGACAATTTCTCTTTAGGGACTTACAAGCTCCTTAAGATCAGGAATTAGCTCCCATGTTTTTTTACTCCTCTCAGCTATCGTACTGCTTGCACATTAATACACTTTTCTGAATGAATAGAATCGGTAGTTTCTCCCTGATTTCCACTCTGTTAGTGGGGGCAAAAAAAGAAGGATTCACTTAACTATGATTATCCATTCACCTTCTGAATACTCCTAGTAAACTTGAATGAAATAAAAAGTTTTAAACAATCCCATATAAAAAATTTTAACAATTTATTCATTTCTAAATCGGGTTGACATAGAAGGTTGGTGGTCCACAGGTGTATTTTGTTTGACCTTCCCAATATTGACTTTTCTCAGGATTGAGTAATTATTATGTAAATGTTTTATCAACATTTATAATCAATTCTAATTCACCTAAAAATATTTTCTTCTCCTTGTTTCTTCTTCACCCATGCTGGCCTCCTTTTTCATTGGAACATGCTGTGTCCATTCCCTCATTCAGGTCTTTGAACTAACATTTCCTTCTGCCAGTGGGACATGGAGTCAAAGGCAATCTTTTACATAAACAGAATGCACATATATACTGGAGATAGTATATGGAATTAATTTCAGCTGAACAGTTTGTACTTCGTCATTGGTAATTGACACCCACAGCCATGAACGAATGTCAGCATAATTCCTAGAAAGTGAATGGGTTCCTGTTCTAGGCTTTATTTAGAAGTTAGATACAAAATAAGACCCTGATTATTTGGGGAAGATAACTTGTTGGGTGGAGTTATGTATCAGGAAACTTAGAATTCTGATTAAAAATTTACACAAAGACATTTGGTTTCGTGATTAGTTTACATCAAGTCACTCTGACTCTAATAAGGAAATGATTTGAGCTATTTTGCTGTCTTAATTTTAGCGAAATGGCAAAATAAAAACATGATGTCAATGCAGTAATATGTGTGAAAGGACTTAGTAGACTCTGAAATGTCATAATTATAAGTACTGATTTCATTTCTATTAGAAAAATTGTTATCAGTATGGTGGGGCCTGTGAAAGTGAAAGTGATAGTAGCTGGCATTTATAAAAGTTATTTGCTTACTCCCTTTTCACTGCTCCCAAGGATCACAATTCATTAGTGACAATTTCTCTTTAGGGACTTACAAGCTCCTTAAGATCAGGAATTAGCTCCCATGTTTTTTTACTCCTCTCAGCTATCGTACTGCTTGCACATTAATACACTTTTCTGAATGAATAGAATCGGTAGTTTCTCCCTGATTTCCACTCTGTTAGTGGGGGCAAAAAAAGAAGGATTCACTTAACTATGATTATCCATTCACCTTCTGAATACTCCTAGTAAACTTGAATGAAATAAAAAGTTTTAAACAATCCCATATAAAAAATTTTAACAATTTATTCATTTCTAAATCGGGTTGACATAGAAGGTTGGTGGTCCACAGGTGTATTTTGTTTGACCTTCCCAATATTGACTTTTCTCAGGATTGAGTAATTATTATGTAAATGTTTTATCAACATTTATAATCAATTCTAATTCACCTAAAAATATTTTCTTCTCCTTGTTTCTTCTTCACCCATGCTGGCCTCCTTTTTCATTGGAACATGCTGTGTCCATTCCCTCATTCAGGTCTTTGAACTAACATTTCCTTCTGCCGTGCATGCTCTTCTCCTAAATAGCTTCATTGTTAACTCCATCATTGCCTCCATGTCTTTGCTCAGACACCATCTAGGCTTACCCAGATCACTCTCATAATACCACTCTTATCCTCCCCAGTTTACTCCCAGTCTTTCTTACTCTGCTGTTCTATTTTTCTTTCCATAACAGGTTTTCTGCTTTTCACAGCAGTACCCTAACATTTTATGTGATTTGCTTGTTGTTTGTTTACTGTTTATTGATGTCTCCGCAATATATTGTAAGCTATATGTGAACTAGAATATTTTTTCTGTTTGCATGCTAATATATTTCAGAAAGATTAGATCATTGAATGACTCAATGAAAATCCTAAATGACTGGCTTCTTTTGGAAAAAAAGAAGTGATGTACTTTAAGATTGGGATTACAGTCATCCTATATTCCCTCCATTGGTTTGTAGAAACTGGTGCTTTATACAAGACATGCATGCGTTTCTCAGCCTCTGAAGCTTGCCTAGTGGTAAAGAAACTGCCTGCCATACAGGAGATTAAGAGATGGGGGTTCTATCCCTAAGTTAGGAAGATCCCCTGGAGGAGGGCATGGTAACCCACACCAGTATTCTTGCCATGGCGCCACAAAGAGTCAGACATGACGGAAGGACTTTAGCATGCACTAAGCCTTTATAATTATCAATATTCTAGTTATCTTCCCAGTACTGAGTACTTATATTATTGTTGTTGTTGTTTAGTTGCTAAATTGTATCTGACTCTTTTGTGATCCCATGGACTTTGGCCCACCAGGCTGTTCTGTTCATGGGATTTCCCAGGAAACAATATTGGAGTGGGTTGCTAGTTCCTTCTCCAGGGGATCTTCTTAACTCAGGAATCAGACCCATATCTCATGCACTGGCAGGCAAGTTCTTTACCACTGAGCTACCAGAGAAGCCTAAGTACTTCTATATAATGGAATTGATCTTTGTATTTCTTTTCTTTTTGTTTTTCTTACAGATGAGGGTAAAGTAAATTATATCTGGAACTCAGGTCTTTACCAAAAGTAGGAATATGGGAGCAAGAAAAAGCAAGAAAGTTACATGTTTATACATAAAAAGGAGGAGAGCATAGAACTAATTGTTCACCTTTTAATGCCTTCTTAATTCATTTGTGTTATCTTTCTAGCTTTTGAATGTCTCAACCTGCTTTACATAGTCAAAACTGCAACTGTATTTAAAATTCAAAGATAAGAAGGGCCACTGAAGTACATATTAATATAAAAGATAAATATTGCAGAAGATCACATTAATAGCAAGTACCTTGAGTAACTCAGTGTGTAAGTTAACTGTTTTACTGTGAAGTCTTGTAAGTTTATAAGTCACCAAGTCAAGCAAGCAGATCATCTCTGTGGTTATCCATACACACTGAAAAAGCTAAGATGATCACCACTTTAGACACTGGTTGGGAATATCTCCTGGAGAACGGAATGGCAGCCCACTCCAATATTCTTGCCTGGAGGATCCCCATCAACAGAGGAGCCTGGTAGGCTGCAGTCTGTTGCATCTCAAAGAGTTGGACATGACTGAACGACTAAGCACAGCACAGCACTCCATTTGTATATGAACATGTGAAACAAACAGATGCCATTCAGTTGAAGCAGAAATATTAGACATTTCCTTAGTAGGTAAGGCGAATGACTTAACGTTGTTATAAAAAGGCATTTCCTTTAAGGGATGGAAACAGGCAAAACGACATGACGGAAGGACTTTAGCATGCACTAAGCCTTTATAATTATCAATATTCTAGTTATCTTCCCAGTACTGAGTACTTATATTATTGTTGTTGTTGTTTAGTTGCTAAATTGTATCTGACTCTTTTGTGATCCCATGGACTTTGGCCCACCAGGCTGTTCTGTTCATGGGATTTCCCAGGAAACAATATTGGAGTGGGTTGCTAGTTCCTTCTCCAGGGGATCTTCTTAACTCAGGAATCAGACCCATATCTCATGCACTGGCAGGCAAGTTCTTTACCACTGAGCTACCAGAGAAGCCTAAGTACTTCTATATAATGGAATTGATCTTTGTATTTCTTTTCTTTTTGTTTTTCTTACAGATGAGGGTAAAGTAAATTATATCTGGAACTCAGGTCTTTACCAAAAGTAGGAATATGGGAGCAAGAAAAAGCAAGAAAGTTACATGTTTATACATAAAAAGGAGGAGAGCATAGAACTAATTGTTCACCTTTTAATGCCTTCTTAATTCATTTGTGTTATCTTTCTAGCTTTTGAATGTCTCAACCTGCTTTACATAGTCAAAACTGCAACTGTATTTAAAATTCAAAGATAAGAAGGGCCACTGAAGTACATATTAATATAAAAGATAAATATTGCAGAAGATCACATTAATAGCAAGTACCTTGAGTAACTCAGTGTGTAAGTTAACTGTTTTACTGTGAAGTCTTGTAAGTTTATAAGTCACCAAGTCAAGCAAGCAGATCATCTCTGTGGTTATCCATACACACTGAAAAAGCTAAGATGATCACCACTTTAGACACTGGTTGGGAATATCTCCTGGAGAACGGAATGGCAGCCCACTCCAATATTCTTGCCTGGAGGATCCCCATCAACAGAGGAGCCTGGTAGGCTGCAGTCTGTTGCATCTCAAAGAGTTGGACATGACTGAACGACTAAGCACAGCACAGCACTCCATTTGTATATGAACATGTGAAACAAACAGATGCCATTCAGTTGAAGCAGAAATATTAGACATTTCCCCTTAGTAGGTAAGGCGAATGACTTAACGTTGTTATAAAAAAGGCATTTCCTTTAAGGGATGGAAACAGGCAAAACTAATGAGGAAAAGTGTCAATAGTTATCCATACTTTTTATCCACAGAGCTAATCAGAAAATTCTAGACATTTTCTCAGAGTAATGCTATAAGTCAGATAAATAAAAGTTGATTTGGTGAATTAGGACATCTGTTGAAAACAGGGCCATTTGCAAAAGTTGCCCCATTTATTGTCTTTTGCATTAAACATTGTCTACCACTGCTTCAGTGACTGACACTGACAGAAATGCTCAGCTGTGTCATCATTGTGGTCAGATTTTTGTGAATTTCGTGTGTTTTCAGCGTGTTTCTCCATTTCACTTATCCTTCCTTTGAATATTTTTGAGTTTTCACACTTTGATATGACTGTAACAGTGTTAAACACAAGCTATAATTTATTGTTTAGGATTATTTTGCATGTAATATAAATGGAAATCTTTTAGACATTTGAATAATTTTATAACAAGCTTTCTCAAAATGAAAAATTGGATGAGTTAATATTTTTTTATTAAATTACAATTCTTAATTTAAATGCATTTAAATCAATATAAGAGGACTGAGTTAAATGTTGCAATTTCAATGGCAAAATGCATGATTATTTTTCATTTTGGAATACCTCCAGCTAGAGAATATATTAGGCTGTGAATGCAACTAGACAAGTTATCCAGTTCAGTGATTTCTAGCTAGTTAGATATATCTTTGAGAAAATTAACCTTTTTAATACTTATTCTTGGTCTCTATTTCATAGAGGTTATACAGTTTTTTTTTTGAATATAATGAAATCTTGACTGGTAGAGACTCAGTGTGTAAGTTAACTGTTTTACTGTGAAGTCTTGTTTTTGTCACCCCTAAATTTTTACACACTGAAAAAGCTAAGATGATCGCCACTTTAGACACTGGTTGGGAATATCTCCTGGAGAACGGAATGGCAGCCCACTCCAATATTCTTGCCTGGAGGATCCCCATCAACAGAGGAGCCTGGTAGGCTGCAGTCTGTTGCATCTCAAAGAGTTGGACATGACTGAACGACTAAGCACAGCACAGCACTCCATTTGTATATGAACATGTGAAACAAACAGATGCCATTCAGTTGAAGCAGAAATATTAGACATTTCCCCTTAGTAGGTAAGGCGAATGACTTAACGTTGTTATAAAAAAGGCATTTCCTTTAAGGGATGGAAACAGGCAAAACTAATGAGGAAAAGTGTCAATAGTTATCCATACTTTTTATCCACAGAGCTAATCAGAAAATTCTAGACATTTTCTCAGAGTAATGCTATAAGTCAGATAAATAAAAGTTGATTTGGTGAATTAGGACATCTGTTGAAAACAGGGCCATTTGCAAAAGTTGCCCCATTTATTGTCTTTTGCATTAAACATTGTCTACCACTGCTTCAGTGACTGACACTGACAGAAATGCTCAGCTGTGTCATCATTGTGGTCAGATTTTTGTGAATTTCGTGTGTTTTCAGCGTGTTTCTCCATTTCACTTATCCTTCCTTTGAATATTTTTGAGTTTTCACACTTTGATATGACTGTAACAGTGTTAAACACAAGCTATAATTTATTGTTTAGGATTATTTTGCATGTAATATAAATGGAAATCTTTTAGACATTTGAATAATTTTATAACAAGCTTTCTCAAAATGAAAAATTGGATGAGTTAATATTTTTTTATTAAATTACAATTCTTAATTTAAATGCATTTAAATCAATATAAGAGGACTGAGTTAAATGTTGCAATTTCAATGGCAAAATGCATGATTATTTTTCATTTTGGAATACCTCCAGCTAGAGAATATATTAGGCTGTGAATGCAACTAGACAAGTTATCCAGTTCAGTGATTTCTAGCTAGTTAGATATATCTTTGAGAAAATTAACCTTTTTAATACTTATTCTTGGTCTCTATTTCATAGAGGTTATACAGTTGTTTATTTTATATGAAAATTATTGTGAGAGGGATATAATCTAGAAGTCATTGAAATGTCCAGGTCTATCAATTTCAGTTAATATGCTAAGTGAGAGGAATTAATAAAGGCTTAGGAAGTCTCATTTTCAAATAAGACTACTAGTGGAGAATTGCCTTATTGTACAAATCTAAATTGATTATGTCCTTTACTGGCAAATATCCAATTCATTGATTTTTGTCATCTTCCATTTAATTGCTTGTATCTTGTGTCAAATAGTATTTTAAAAGATGTTATAGGGCTTTCCCTGGTGGTCCAATGGATAAGGACACCGCCTTGCAGTGCAAGGGGCGCCGGTTCGATCCCTGGCCTGGGAAGATCCCACGTGCCGTGGAGTGACTGGACTGATGTGTCCAATCACTGAGCTGGAGCTCTGGAGTGCATGCGCCCAGAGCTGGCGCTCTGCGACAACAGACGCCACCGCGATGGGAGGCCCACAGGAGCCAAAGAACAAAGACAGATGAAAATAGAGAAATGAAAGACCAATAGAAGTGGCCCGCCCGCTCCCCTCCCTCCCCAATCCGATCCCTGCCCCAGAATAAATAAATAAATATTAAAAAAAGATGTTATAGTCATTTTCTTACAACAGTGTGCTAATCTGATTTAAAATCATTGAGAAAATAAACACTTCTGTTTAAATAGCTATGCATAAAGCAATAACTAGATACTGTACGAGTGACTCTTTGACCCTCATGAATCCTGCTTGTATTTTGATCAGCATCTGTTTCGGCTCTTGGGGACTGTGAGAGCCACTAGCGATAAAAAAACATAAGCAACCCAGCTGTGTGCTCTTTGTGCCTTGAATAATTATTAAATGGAAATCTTTTAGACATTTCAATAATTTTATAACAAGCTTTCTCAAAATGAAAAATTGGATGAGTTAATATTTTTTTATTAAATTACAATTCTTAATTTAAATGCATTTAAATCAATATAAGAGGACTGAGTTAAATGTTGCAATTTCAATGGCAAAATGCATGATTATTTTTCATTTTGGAATACCTCCAGCTAGAGAATATATTAGGCTGTGAATGCAACTAGACAAGTTATCCAGTTCAGTGATTTCTAGCTAGTTAGATATATCTTTGAGAAAATTAACCTTTTTAATACTTATTCTTGGTCTCTATTTCATAGAGGTTATACAGTTGTTTATTTTATATGAAAATTATTGTGAGAGGGATATAATCTAGAAGTCATTGAAATGTCCAGGTCTATCAATTTCAGTTAATATGCTAAGTGAGAGGAATTAATAAAGGCTTAGGAAGTCTCATTTTCAAATAAGACTACTAGTGGAGAATTGCCTTATTGTACAAATCTAAATTGATTATGTCCTTTACTGGCAAATATCCAATTCATTGATTTTTGTCATCTTCCATTTAATTGCTTGTATCTTGTGTCAAATAGTATTTTAAAAGATGTTATAGGGCTTTCCCTGGTGGTCCAATGGATAAGGACACCGCCTTGCAGTGCAAGGGGCGCCGGTTCGATCCCTGGCCTGGGAAGATCCCACGTGCCGTGGAGTGACTGGACTGATGTGTCCAATCACTGAGCTGGAGCTCTGGAGTGCATGCGCCCAGAGCTGGCGCTCTGCGACAACAGACGCCACCGCGATGGGAGGCCCACAGGAGCCAAAGAACAAAGACAGATGAAAATAGAGAAATGAAAGACCAATAGAAGTGGCCCGCCCGCTCCCCTCCCTCCCCAATCCGATCCCTGCCCCAGAATAAATAAATAAATATTAAAAAAAGATGTTATAGTCATTTTCTTACAACAGTGTGCTAATCTGATTTAAAATCATTGAGAAAATAAACACTTCTGTTTAAATAGCTATGCATAAAGCAATAACTAGATACTGTACGAGTGACTCTTTGACCCTCATGAATCCTGCTTGTATTTTGATCAGCATCTGTTTCGGCTCTTGGGGACTGTGAGAGCCACTAGGATGCCTTGCATAGAAACAGAAACATAAGCAACCCAGCTGTGTGCTCTTTGTGCCAGTAAGAGGACCTATGCCAACTGGCTGTCCTCCAGAAATGTGCATGGTAAACGAAAGTCACCAAGAGAAAGTTATTTATGACTTTCCCAGAAGGGAAATTTTAGCTAACAGAACACAAATGAATTGGATCATTATTCCCATTTCTCTGAAAAGGTCTGTATAAGAGAGGGATGTAGACTTCATTCTTTTAAAAATCATTAAAAACATTAGTTTATGAAAGCTATCATAGTGGGCTTTTTTTTTGTACACTATTTTCTTGTACACTATTACTGAAATGGTTGTGCAATATTACTATATTTTGTACACTATTACTGAAATGACTGTTTAGAGTTAAAACACTAATTCGTTGACTTGGTAATGGGTAGAAATGATGAGACATTCCAAACCTCTCAGTGTGTGTGGTCTTGTCTACGCCAGTTTGAAATTTGGGTGTCTTTGCACACACACACACACACACATACACACACTCAAACTCAAATATCTCAGTGGCTTAAAACAGAAAAACAGATATCTCGCTTATATGACATGACCATTGTGCATCAGCAAAGAGGTCCCGCTCATCATCATCACTTGGGAATACAGGCCAATGAAGAAACACTTGTTACCCCTTTCATAGTGTTGGAAGATGGGACCAAAGGAGCAGCAAGTTGTATGCTGTCAATTCAACCTGGTATCCAGAAGTACCACATGTGGTTTTTTTCCCACATTTCATTGGTCAGGTAAATCATGTGGCCCACTCAAGTGTAAGAGGGCAAAATGTGTCATCCTATCCTGTATTATTTATATATCTTACATATATTTAACATGATGCTTTTTCAAGTGTTAAAAGTAACCTCAGTATTTTGTAAAAAAAAATTGAATATGTGAAACGAATACAAAATGAACAACAGTTAGTTACCATTAATATTGTGACACACTTTATTTGCACACAAATATTATTTATGTAGGTATATCATACATAAGTCCTCGGTATTATGTGGGTATTTTGTATTCCATAAATGGTCTTTTTAGATGTAATTATTAATATCTAAATAGTGTCCCATCACTTGGCTGCACTGTATTCTTTAGCTCATTTCACTAATCCCCCCTTTTTTGAGTTTAGGTGTTTCCAGTATTTGACTTTAATAAATAATAGTCTACAGATATCTTTATATATACATTTTAGCACATTAGTTTGAATATTTTCCTGCAATACCTTTTTAGAAATCAGCTTACTGATAAAAAGTATTTAATCATTTCTTTATTTTATTTTATTTTTTTACCTCTAAATTATCGTTTGTTTTCATCCATCTCTATTCTTTGGCGTGTGTGGGCCTCCCACAGCAGTGGCCCCTCTCACCACAGAGCGCTGGCTCTGGGTGCATTCGCCCAGAGCACTGGCTTGCAGTTGGACACACCGGCACCAGCTACTTGGCAGCATGTGGGATCTTCCTGGGCCAGGGACTGAACCAGTGTCCCCTGCACTGCGTGGCAGACTCTTTACCTGCTGGACCACCGGGGAAGCCCTGATCATTTCTTCATACGTTTGCTGTGATTCAGTTGCTAAATAATGTAGGACTCCTTGAAACCTCATAGGGGCTTCCCTGGTGGCCCAGTGGGTAAGGACGCTGCCTCGCAGCGCAAAGGGCGCCGGTTCGATCCCTGGCCTGGGAAGATCCCACATGCTGTGGAGCAGCTCGACCGATGTGTCCAACTATGGAGCTGGAGCTCTGGAGCGCATGCACCCAGAGCCAGTGCTCTGCAGTGGAAGAGGCCACTGCGATGGGAGGCACACACAGGCCAAAGAACAAAGATGGAAATGAAAGACCAATAGAAGTGGCCAAAAAAAAAAAAAAAAAACCTTGTACATTGAAACCTCATAAACTGCAGCATGCTAGGGTTCCCTGTCCTTCACTATCTCGCTGAGTTTACTCAAATGAATGTCCATTAAGTCAGTGAGACCATCTAACCATCTCATCCTCTGTCTCCCTTCACCTCTTGCCTTCATTATTTCTGAGCATCAGGGCCTTTTCCAAAGAGTCGCTCTTCATATCAGGTGACCAAGTGTTGGAAATTCAGATTAAGACATCCCTTTTAGTAGTATGAAACGAATAAAAATAAAGTGACCTTTTTCACTTTATTTGCACACAAATATTATTTATGTAGGTATATCATACATAAGTCCTCGGTATTATGTGGGTATTTTGTATTCCATAAATGGTCTTTTTAGATGTAATTATTAATATCTAAATAGTGTCCCATCACTTGGCTGCACTGTATTCTTTAGCTCATTTCACTAATCCCCCCTTTTTTGAGTTTAGGTGTTTCCAGTATTTGACTTTAATAAATAATAGTCTACAGATATCTTTATATATACATTTTAGCACATTAGTTTGAATATTTTCCTGCAATACCTTTTTAGAAATCAGCTTACTGATAAAAAGTATTTAATCATTTCTTTATTTTATTTTATTTTTTTACCTCTAAATTATCGTTTGTTTTCATCCATCTCTATTCTTTGGCGTGTGTGGGCCTCCCACAGCAGTGGCCCCTCTCACCACAGAGCGCTGGCTCTGGGTGCATTCGCCCAGAGCACTGGCTTGCAGTTGGACACACCGGCACCAGCTACTTGGCAGCATGTGGGATCTTCCTGGGCCAGGGACTGAACCAGTGTCCCCTGCACTGCGTGGCAGACTCTTTACCTGCTGGACCACCGGGGAAGCCCTGATCATTTCTTAATACGTTTGCTGTGATTCAGTTGCTAAATAATGTAGGACTCCTTGAAACCTCATAGGGGCTTCCCTGGTGGCCCAGTGGGTAAGGACGCTGCCTCGCAGCGCAAAGGGCGCCGGTTCGATCCCTGGCCTGGGAAGATCCCACATGCTGTGGAGCAGCTCGACCGATGTGTCCAACTATGGAGCTGGAGCTCTGGAGCGCATGCACCCAGAGCCAGTGCTCTGCAGTGGAAGAGGCCACTGCGATGGGAGGCACACACAGGCCAAAGAACAAAGATGGAAATGAAAGACCAATAGAAGTGGCCAAAAAAAAAAAAAAAAAACCTTGTACATTGAAACCTCATAAACTGCAGCATGCTAGGGTTCCCTGTCCTTCACTATCTCGCTGAGTTTACTCAAATGAATGTCCATTAAGTCAGTGAGACCATCTAACCATCTCATCCTCTGTCTCCCCTTCACCTCTTGCCTTCATTATTTCTGAGCATCAGGGCCTTTTCCAAAGAGTCGTCTCTTCATATCAGGTGACCGAAGTGTTGGAAATTCAGATTAAGCATCAATCCTTCCAATAAATATTCAGGGTTGATTTCTTTTATAATTGACTGATTTGATTTCCTTTTGGTCCAAAGGACTCTCAAGAGTGTTCTCCAGCACCACAGTTTGAGAACATCAGTTAATTATGGTCCAACTCTCACATCGATACATGGCTACTAGAAAAACCATACCTTTGACTCTATGGAGCTTTGTTGGCAAAGTGATCTGTCTATTTCTTTTTTTTTTTTTTTTTTTAAGAGTTTTATTTATTTATTTATTTTTGGGGGGGTGCGGGTTGGGGGGGGGGGGGGGTGGGCGGGCCACTTTATTGGTCTTTTATTTATCTATTTTCATCCGTCTTTGTTCTTTGGCCCGTGTGGGCCTCCCATCGTGGTGGCCTCTGTTGTCAAAGAGCACCGGCTCTGGGTGCATGTGCTCCAGAGCTCCGGCTCGGTAATTGGACACATGAGTCCAGCCACTCCACAGCACGTGGGATCTTCCCAGGCCAGGGATCGAACTGGCGCCCCTTGCACTGCAAGGTGGTGTCCTTACCCACTGGACCACCAGGGAAGCCCAGTCTATTTTTTAATGTGGTGTCTAGGTTTGTCATAACTTTTCTTCCAAGGACCAGACGTCTTTAAATGTCACGGCTGAGTCACCTTCCGCATTGATTTTGGAGCCCAGGAAAATGAAATCTGACACTCTTTACACTTTTTCCTCATCTATTTCCCATGAAGTGATAGGGCCAGATGCCATGATCTTTGTTTTTTGTATATTCTTCTTCTTTTTTTTTTTGGCCACTTCTATTGGTCTTTCATTTATTCATTTTCATTCATCTTTGTTCTTTGGCCCATGTGGGCCTCCAATTGCAGTGGCCTCTCCCTCAGCAGAACACCGGCTCTGGGCACATGCGCTCCAGAGCTCCAGCTTGGTAGTTGGACACATCGGTCCAGCTGCTCGACGGCACATGGGATCTTCCCAGGCCAGTGATCAAACCGGTGCCCCTTGCACTATAAGGCGGTGTCCTTACCCACTGGACCACCAGGGAAGCCTGATCTTTGCTTTTTGAATGTTGAATTTAATCCAGCTTTTTCACTCTCCCCTTTCACTTTCATCAAGAGGCTGTTTAGTTCCTCTTCACTTTTCTGCCATTAAAGTGATATCATATACATATCTGAGGTTGTTGATGTTTCTCCCAGAAATCTTGATTCCAGTTTGTGAGTCATCTAGCCCAGCATTTCCTATGATGTACTCTGCATATAAATTAAATAAGCAGGATGATAACACACAGCCTTGATGTATTCCTTTTCTAATATTGAATCAGTCCATTGTTCCATGTCCAGCTCTAACTGTTGCTTGTTCCAGCATACAGGTTTCTCAGGAGGCACATAGTGTGGTCTGGTATTCCCATCTCTTTAAGAGTATTCCAGTTTACTGTGATCCACAAAGGATTTAGCATAGTCAGTGAAGCAGAAGTAAAACAAAATTTTGGGAATGTCCTCATTTTTTTATAGTATCAAAAATATGTTGGCAATTTGATCTCTGCTTCCTCTGCCATCTCTAAATCTGGCTTGTACATCTGCAAGTTCTCAGTTCATGTAGTGCTAAAGCCTATCTTGAAGGGCTTTGAGCATAATCTTCCTAGAATGTGAAATGAGTGCAATTGTACAGTAATTTTTACCTTCTTTGGTATTGCCCTTCTTTTGGATTAGAATGAAAATTGACCTTTTCCAGTCCTGTGGCCACTGCTGAGTTTTCCAGATTTGCTGACATAGTGAGTGCAACACTTTAACAGCATCATCTTTTAAGATTTGGAATAGCTTAGCTAGAATTCCGTCACCTCTACTGGCTTTGTTCATAGTAATGCTTCCTAACACCCACTTGATGTCACATTCTAGGATTTCTGACTCTAGGTGAGTGACTATACCATTGTGGTTATCTGGGTCATTCAGAGCTTTTTTTGTACAGTTCTTCTTTGTAATCTTGCAACTTCTTAATAATCTCTTCTACTTCTGTTAGATACTTGCCATTTCTGTGCTTTATTGTATCCATGTTTACATGAAAATTTCCCTTGGTATCCACAATTTTCTTGAAGAGATCTCTAGGTACATATAATCAAATTTCCTGTTAAAATTAGTTTTTTAAAATTTATATTGTTACTTGCAGTTTGTGAGAGTACCTCATTTAAAAGTATAGTTTACCAGTTTGCCAATGAATAGCATCTCATTTATTGCGTGTTTATTAAATAGTGAGACTGACCCTTTTTACATGTTTACTGACTACTTGATGGGTGATTAGTGTATCATAAACTTTGTGCCTTTTTAAGAGTTTTATTACTTTACTATGTTTCATTAAATAAATACAGGATGATAACACACAGCCTTGATGTATTCCTTTTCTAATATTGAATCAGTCCATTGTTCCATGTCCAGCTCTAACTGTTGCTTGTTCCAGCATACAGGTTTCTCAGGAGGCACATAGTGTGGTCTGGTATTCCCATCTCTTTAAGAGTATTCCAGTTTACTGTGATCCACAAAGGATTTAGCATAGTCAGTGAAGCAGAAGTAAAACAAAATTTTGGGAATGTCCTCATTTTTTTATAGTATCAAAAATATGTTGGCAATTTGATCTCTGCTTCCTCTGCCATCTCTAAATCTGGCTTGTACATCTGCAAGTTCTCAGTTCATGTAGTGCTAAAGCCTATCTTGAAGGGCTTTGAGCATAATCTTCCTAGAATGTGAAATGAGTGCAATTGTACAGTAATTTTTACCTTCTTTGGTATTGCCCTTCTTTTGGATTAGAATGAAAATTGACCTTTTCCAGTCCTGTGGCCACTGCTGAGTTTTCCAGATTTGCTGACATAGTGAGTGCAACACTTTAACAGCATCATCTTTTAAGATTTGGAATAGCTTAGCTAGAATTCCGTCACCTCTACTGGCTTTGTTCATAGTAATGCTTCCTAACACCCACTTGATGTCACATTCTAGGATTTCTGACTCTAGGTGAGTGACTATACCATTGTGGTTATCTGGGTCATTCAGAGCTTTTTTTGTACAGTTCTTCTTTGTAATCTTGCAACTTCTTAATAATCTCTTCTACTTCTGTTAGATACTTGCCATTTCTGTGCTTTATTGTATCCATGTTTACATGAAAATTTCCCTTGGTATCCACAATTTTCTTGAAGAGATCTCTAGGTACATATAATCAAATTTCCTGTTAAAATTAGTTTTTTAAAATTTATATTGTTACTTGCAGTTTGTGAGAGTACCTCATTTAAAAGTATAGTTTACCAGTTTGCCAATGAATAGCATCTCATTTATTGCGTGTTTATTAAATAGTGAGACTGACCCTTTTTACATGTTTACTGACTACTTGATGGGTGATTAGTGTATCATAAACTTTGTGCCTTTTTTTTAAGAGTTTTTATTATTTATTTTGAAATATCTTTTTGTACTTTATATTATAACTTTTAGACACCAACATTTTCCTGCAGTCTGTCCTTTGATTTATCTAATAATAGAATTTTAAATAATTATGTAATCATAACTATTTTTACTTCAGAATTTCTTCCTTAATGTTATTCTTAGATGGGACTTCTGTATTCCAAAATCATATGTTTACTTACATGTTATTTCTGTTTCTTTCATGAATTTTTTTAACACTGATCTCTAATCCATCTGGATTTAATTTGGGAGCAAGATAAAATGCAATATTCTGCCTTTTCTTCCCAAATACTTAAACCATTTTTCACAACAACTTTTACTGATTAATCTATATTGAATCTTCTGGAGACTAAGTTATCAAGAAGTAGACTTACACCTCAACAAAAGCCACAGTGGGATCCACCAGAGGTAAAAATCTACCTTAAGAATCTTGTTATTGTGTAGAAAGTCTAAATATTGGCATAGGTAAGAAAATATTCTTAGTTGATCTAGTCAAGGTACTTTTGTGGCTTATAGCATATTAGTAACTGCACAAATAGGGGATGAAAAAGGGCAGAATTACTGTAATTATTATAATTAGAAAGAGACAAAATCTAAAAAGTGGAACAAGTTGTATTATTCAACAGTAGTGTTCATAATGATTGCAAAGCCATTGCAGAAAAAGTTTTCATTACCTTTACTCTTTTTTGTTTAGGAAGTTCATTAAAAAAGAAAAAGGTTTAAATCAGTAGGTCCTGATGAAAGAACTGAAAAAAATACAGTAAAATGAAAGGATTTTGGAGTCAAACAAACTTGGATTTCAATTTGAGTTTCTTAACCTAAAGAATCCATGATATTGGGAAAGGGATTACGTTATTTTGACTGATTTTACCCATCAGTAAAATGAAGGTGATAAATGATGCTTGGATGGCCTTGTTGTCATCAAAGTGATATATAATCTCATCATGTTCATTTCTTGTCTACCTCCTCCTCACCTCCAAGCCTTTCTCAAGATAAATTCTGAGAATTCCACATAGAATAGATATTCTCCTCAGCAATTTCAGGAGCTGTTTGTTAGTGGTTTATAGTTAAGCCAAATGATTCTTTTAAGCTAGACGAAAAGTTGAGTATTTCATCAATGAATCTTAGTTAACAGGGTCCGGTTGGAGACACAAGAATGCTAGCATAGATACTGGGGCAGGAGGGCAAATAAGAAATGACTGAGACCTTAGGGTCGAGAAGATAAGATCTGATTCCTGGCTCCACCACTGAGCAGTTAGATGATCACTTCACTGAACCGCTTCTACCTGAGCTCTATTTTTGTTCATCTGTAAAAGAGAGATGGTATCTAGCACACAGAACTGTTATGAGGGTTTGGCACAAATAAGTAGGGTAGTCTACAAACACAATTTAAAAATATGGGATATTTTTAAAATAGAGGAGTTAACAAGTGAATTTATTAATTGCATGCTTTATTTTTGTTAGTCTTTTTACTTTAGCCTAATTTGATGTGAGTCAAAGCAAAGAATGACCCAGTGATACCTTTAAAATACATTACTGTAGAAAGTCTAAATATTGGCATAGGTAAGAAAATATTCTTAGTTGATCTAGTCAAGGTACTTTTGTGGCTTATAGCATATTAGTAACTGCACAAATAGGGGATGAAAAAGGGCAGAATTACTGTAATTATTATAATTAGAAAGAGACAAAATCTAAAAAGTGGAACAAGTTGTATTATTCAACAGTAGTGTTCATAATGATTGCAAAGCCATTGCAGAAAAAGTTTTCATTACCTTTACTCTTTTTTGTTTAGGAAGTTCATTAAAAAAGAAAAAGGTTTAAATCAGTAGGTCCTGATGAAAGAACTGAAAAAAATACAGTAAAATGAAAGGATTTTGGAGTCAAACAAACTTGGATTTCAATTTGAGTTTCTTAACCTAAAGAATCCATGATATTGGGAAAGGGATTACGTTATTTTGACTGATTTTACCCATCAGTAAAATGAAGGTGATAAATGATGCTTGGATGGCCTTGTTGTCATCAAAGTGATATATAATCTCATCATGTTCATTTCTTGTCTACCTCCTCCTCACCTCCAAGCCTTTCTCAAGATAAATTCTGAGAATTCCACATAGAATAGATATTCTCCTCAGCAATTTCAGGAGCTGTTTGTTAGTGGTTTATAGTTAAGCCAAATGATTCTTTTAAGCTAGACGAAAAGTTGAGTATTTCATCAATGAATCTTAGTTAACAGGGTCCGGTTGGAGACACAAGAATGCTAGCATAGATACTGGGGCAGGAGGGCAAATAAGAAATGACTGAGACCTTAGGGTCGAGAAGATAAGATCTGATTCCTGGCTCCACCACTGAGCAGTTAGATGATCACTTCACTGAACCGCTTCTACCTGAGCTCTATTTTTGTTCATCTGTAAAAGAGAGATGGTATCTAGCACACAGAACTGTTATGAGGGTTTGGCACAAATAAGTAGGGTAGTCTACAAACACAATTTAAAAATATGCGGCATATTTTTAAAATAGAGGAGTTAACAAGTGAATTTATTAATTGCATGCTTTATTTTTGTTAGTCTTTTTACTTTAGCCTAATTTGATGTGAGTCAAAGCAAAGAATGACCCAGTGATACCTTTAAAATACATCTGAACTGTTCACTTGATATAATCACATAGGGTAGAAACTTTAAAGAATTATTAGTTTTAGGAGTATTAGATCAAAAATGCCTAAGTTCTTGTGAAAACAGCATTTTGCAAGTATAATCTTCCCTACAGTCTAAAGTCACAACAATGCAAGCACACATAAATGTCAAGCAAATGAAAAAATAACAAGTAAAGAAGGAAGACTTTCCCTGACTAACTCTTATTTTCATGCGCAGACTGTGAATGTCAATTAGCTCAATCAAATGTTGCTGATAATGTCAGCTGTCAATCATTCCTAGGTAGTGATGTGTGATGTTTGTCAGCAGGCAGTGGACAACTTGAGTGATGAATGAAATAATGAGGACACAGAAGCCTGAACAAAACTTCTCTTTCTGGTAAATTCCTCTAAACATGGGGGTTTAGGAAAAGACAAGAAAAATCATCTTAAAATATGTTCTATGGCAGTGTTCATTTAATGCAGTGTCTACTTTAAAACATTCATCTTTTAAACTTGCATTTTTTAAAATGAATACAAATGACAAATGATTAAACACCGTAATTTTCAACTGGACTGGCCAGTGTAAACAACATTAACTGCTACAAGAGATGAGCGTCTCCAAACCCAAAGTGCTTTTGCAACTTTTTTTTGTGTGTGTGCAACTTTTTTCTTTTTGCAGGGTTCATAATGACTGTGGATGGCGTCACTCCTCTGTGTAGCTCTGTCCCATTCAGTGACTTGGCTATATCAGCAGCCATCTGGTAGCTACGCCACCTGGAAAATAGTCCTCTAGAGTTCTTGTGAGAGGTGAAGAAAACCGATAAACTATGTTGAGATGTTTAAAGGTTAGAACTGGAAACAGTCTGCTTTATTTCTACTGCTATTTTTCAGAATCCTCTATCTTTCATTCATTTAAACTGTAAGAGAGACAGAGAAAAAATTTAATAGTCTATGCTATGATAACCAAACTTGTTTTGTTTGAACAGCTATTTAAGTCTAAGTTTTCAACTATATCATATACAGTTGAGCCATGGTTTGAAAGTACTAGCTACTAGTTAGAGGACACTTTTATATGTGTAGACTAGAATTCTAGACATTGCTTTATTTGCAAACTTAAGAAAATACTATTCATATGAGAAAATATTCAAACAGTAAAGAAAGATATAATATTAAAGTAATTAATTCTCTTCCTTTTGCTCTGATCTCTCTTTGTTGTTATTGTTGTTCAGTTGCTAGGTTGTGTCCAACTCTTTGCGACCCCTGTGGACCTGCACTGCAGGCTTCCCTGCAAGAAAATGTCAAGCAAATGAAAAATAAAAAAATTTTGTAACTCTTATTTTCATGCGCAGACTGTGAATGTCAATTAGCTCAATCAAATGTTGCTGATAATGTCAGCTGTCAATCATTCCTAGGTAGTGATGTGTGATGTTTGTCAGCAGGCAGTGGACAACTTGAGTGATGAATGAAATAATGAGGACACAGAAGCCTGAACAAAACTTCTCTTTCTGGTAAATTCCTCTAAACATGGGGGTTTAGGAAAAGACAAGAAAAATCATCTTAAAATATGTTCTATGGCAGTGTTCATTTAATGCAGTGTCTACTTTAAAACATTCATCTTTTAAACTTGCATTTTTTAAAATGAATACAAATGACAAATGATTAAACACCGTAATTTTCAACTGGACTGGCCAGTGTAAACAACATTAACTGCTACAAGAGATGAGCGTCTCCAAACCCAAAGTGCTTTTGCAACTTTTTTTTGTGTGTGTGCAACTTTTTTCTTTTTGCAGGGTTCATAATGACTGTGGATGGCGTCACTCCTCTGTGTAGCTCTGTCCCATTCAGTGACTTGGCTATATCAGCAGCCATCTGGTAGCTACGCCACCTGGAAAATAGTCCTCTAGAGTTCTTGTGAGAGGTGAAGAAAACCGATAAACTATGTTGAGATGTTTAAAGGTTAGAACTGGAAACAGTCTGCTTTATTTCTACTGCTATTTTTCAGAATCCTCTATCTTTCATTCATTTAAACTGTAAGAGAGACAGAGAAAAAATTTAATAGTCTATGCTATGATAACCAAACTTGTTTTGTTTGAACAGCTATTTAAGTCTAAGTTTTCAACTATATCATATACAGTTGAGCCATGGTTTGAAAGTACTAGCTACTAGTTAGAGGACACTTTTATATGTGTAGACTAGAATTCTAGACATTGCTTTATTTGCAAACTTAAGAAAATACTATTCATATGAGAAAATATTCAAACAGTAAAGAAAGATATAATATTAAAGTAATTAATTCTCTTCCTTTTGCTCTGATCTCTCTTTGTTGTTATTGTTGTTCAGTTGCTAGGTTGTGTCCAACTCTTTGCGACCCCTGTGGACTGCTGCACTGCAGGCTTCCCTGTCTTTCACATCTCAGGTTTGCTCAAACTCATATCCATTGAGTTGGATCCTCATATCCTCTGTCCTCCTCTTCTCCTTCTGCTTTTAATCTTTTCCAGCATCAGTGTCTTTTTGAATTTACTACATCTATTGATGACAACTATTTTTTTTTCCTTTTATTTTTCTGGCTTAAAGCAACACTTATTTATTAACTCACAGTTTTCTAAGGCAGTAGTCTGAAATCAAGGTTTCAGGGCTGGTTTGTTTGTAGAAGACCTAGGTGAGAATCCTTTCCTGGATTATATTTCAGAAACATGGTCGCTTCCTCCATCTTCAAAGGACATCACTGTAGACTCTGTTTCCAGTATCACATCCCATTCTCTGATCCTGAGCCTCTTGACTCCTATTTTATTTTAAAATTTTGTAACATTTTATTGTTTTTAATATAATAATTTTTTCCTTTTTTGATTGAAGTATAGTTGATTTACAATGTTTCAGATATATAAAACTGATTGAGATATATTCTTTTTCAGATCTTATAATAGCTACTATATGTTATTATAAGATATTGAATATAGTTCCCGGTGCTATACAGTAGGTCCTTGTTGTTTATCTATTTTATATATAACAGTGTGCATCTGTTGATCCCAAATCCCCAATTTATTTCTCTCTCTGCTTTGCCCTTTGGTAACTATAATTTTGTCTGCTCTATGTATCTATTTCTGTTCAGTAAGTAAGTTCATCTATCATTTTTTAAGATTCCATATATAAATGATAGCATCTGGTATTTGTCTCTGCGACTTACTTGACTTAGTGTGATACATTCTAGGTCCATCCATGTTGTTACAACTGGCATTATTTCATTCTGTTTTTATGACTGAGTAATATTCCATTGCACATATATAGCTGGAGAAGGAAATGCAACTCACTCCAGTATTATTTTTTTTAAAAAAAGGATTTTCTTTTTGCCTGTAAGTCATCATTTATTTTCATCCATCTTTATTCTTTGGCCTGTGTGGGCCTCCCATCCCAGTGGCCTCCCTCTTGTAGAGCACTGGCTCTGGGCACACGTGCTCCAGAGCGCTGCGCGTAATTGGACACATAGATCCAGCCACTCCGCGGCACGTGTAATCTTCCTGGGCCAGGGATTGAACTGGTGCCCCTTGCACTGCAAGGTAGACTCTCTACCCACTGGACTACCAGGGAAGCCCCACTCCAGTATTCTTGCCTGGAAAATCTCTTGGACAGTGGAGCCTGGTGGTCTATAGTCCATGGGGTCATGAAGAGTTGAACATGACTGAGCACACAGCACATATACAGCACATCTCCTTTATCCATTTGTCTGTCAATAACATTTAGCTGCTTTCATGTCTTAGCAAGGAAATTGTAACCCTCTCCAATATTCTTGCCTGGGAAACATCCCATGGACAGAGGAGTCTGATGGCTATGGTTCAGGGGCTCTCAAAGAGATGGACTTGATTTAGTGAATGAACAACAGCAACCTTAACAACCATGTCTTAGCTTCCATGTCTTAGAAACAGGACTGCCATGAACATTCACAGGTACCTCCCTCTTTTTATTTTCTTAAATATTTTTATTGAAGTATACTTCATTTGTAATATTATATTAATTTCAAGTATATAACAGGGATTAAATATTGTATATATTTTATTCCATTTAAAGTTATAAAGTATTTGCTATATTCCCTCTACTGTAAACTATATTCTTATAGCTTATTTATTTTATACTATAGTTTGTCTCTTAATCCTCAACCCTTGTCTTTCTCTTCTACCTTTTCCTCTCCCAACTGGTAATCTATAGTTTGTTTTCTATATGTGAATCTGTTTCTGTTTTGCTGTATTTATCTGTTTTATTTTTTAGATTCCACATATAAGGATAATAGAGTACTTGTCTTTATCTATTTGAGTTATTTCACTAAGCATAATAACATCTGGATCCATCTATATTGTTTCAAATATTGCATTCATGTTTATGGAAATATTTCATTCTTTTTTATAAACAAGTAATATTCCACTGTTAGTCACTCAGCCATATCTAATTCTTTGTGACCAGTGGACTGTAGTCCACCAGGCTCCTCAGTCCATGGAGTTTTCTAGGCAAGAATACTGGAGTGTGTGGGCATTTTCTTCTCCAGGGAATCTTCCCGACTTAGGGAATGAACCTGGGTCTCCTTCATTACAGGCAGACCTTTTACCATGTGAGACACCAGCAAAACAATCTGTTACTAGGTAATTAAGTTGCTTCCATATCTTGGCTATTGTAAATGATGCTATTATAAACATGGGGGTACATGTATCTTTTTGTTAGTATTTTGGTGTGTTTTCTTCAGGTATATACCCCGTAATAGGAATACTGGATCATATGGTAGTTCTATTTTCAGTTCTTCAAGGAGCCTCCACATAATGTTTTCCATAGTGACTTTAGCGATTTCAGTGCCCACCTAGCATGCTGGGGCAGTTGTGGGAAACTGGCCGATGTCCTGGGCAGTTTCTGTTTGCTTCCTCTGCCAGTCCCTCTGGTTTTCAAACCAGCTAAGGGTATCTTGGCATCATACCACAGGGCTGGGACACCCAGTATTTGGTTTCAACTACTAACCTGCTAGAAAGCATTGGCAGCCGCTTGTAATCTCAGTCCCTGCTAGGCACTCACCTGCCAGTCTAATTGCTTCTCTTCCCTTCCTGCCTGCCTACTTGTAGATCTTCCTTACAAGAAGTATAGTTTGGGTAAGAGTCTTTCTGTCAGTCTCTGTTTTCAGTGAGAATTGCTCTGCAGTGGATGAATTTTCATTGTGTTCATGGGGGCTGGTGCATTCCACGTCCTCTTACCCCTCTGTCTTGATCTCCTCCTGGGGACCACTGGTAGGAATCTTGTTCTGTCTCTCTGAAAACGTCTTAGAGGTACATTACCACTTACCTATACAGATCCTTTATTTTATGAAAATTGAATTATTTTTCTGTGACATCTGTAAAATTTCAAGTTAATGAGTTAATTTTATATAAGCACATATACATTTAGAGTGATATTCAACATATTTGACAGCCATTATAGCATGAGCACTGACCAGTCAGAATAGATGCTGGATGTAAGATGGGATAATGATCCTGGAGCCCCAGGTGTGCCAAAATCACCTTACGTAGTAGGGCAATATGATGAATAAATTGGGGTTGAGGTGTATCCAAAGAAGTAGGTAGAGTGTGAGGGTGAGAGGAAAATAGAGTATTTGCTCTGGGTATCAGCAGTTTTACAACTAGTACAAATATCTTTTAGTATTTTTATAAACTGACAGGGCCACACAGGTGTACTAGGGTTATAACCTGACTGCAAGCACCTCATTCAATTTTAAGATGGTGTACCAGAGTATTGCTGTGATATTTATAATAAATCAAGGTATTGATGCATAATTAGGTTGTTTTTAATATCTAAAATTGTAAGAAATGCTGTGAATTAGAAAATAAAAGCAAAAAAAAAAAAGCAAACCACAAATGCTTTTTATATAATACATAAACAGAAAACTTCTGTATGTAATTTGATGAAACATGGGAGACTATCCATAAGAGAAATTCCTAGCTGTGGAATGGCCAACTCAAGTTTTATATTGATTGATATTTTTTTGAAAAACTTGTCATCTTATATTCAACTCAAGTGAGGAAATATGGTTGTCCATATCTTTTCCAACAGTTTGCATTATCTTTATTCAATTTCATAATTGAATGATTAAAGAAATGTTCCATTCTTGTTTAGTCATCATTTTGTAATAGTTTAAAAATTCTTACATTGGTGTCATTTAGACTTAGACTGGTTGCTTGTAATTGGAAAATTTAATTTTTTTCTGTAAAAGTTTGTTTTCTGAACTGTAAAATGGAGATATTATAAATGTCAAAGCAGTTTTGTCTACCGTCCTCTTACCTCTGTCTTGATCTCCTCCTGGGGACCACTGGTAGGAATCTTGTTCTGTCTCTCTGAAAACGTCTTAGAGGTACATTACCACTTACCTATACAGATCCTTTATTTTATGAAAATTGAATTATTTTTCTGTGACATCTGTAAAATTTCAAGTTAATGAGTTAATTTTATATAAGCACATATACATTTAGAGTGATATTCAACATATTTGACAGCCATTATAGCATGAGCACTGACCAGTCAGAATAGATGCTGGATGTAAGATGGGATAATGATCCTGGAGCCCCAGGTGTGCCAAAATCACCTTACGTAGTAGGGCAATATGATGAATAAATTGGGGTTGAGGTGTATCCAAAGAAGTAGGTAGAGTGTGAGGGTGAGAGGAAAATAGAGTATTTGCTCTGGGTATCAGCAGTTTTACAACTAGTACAAATATCTTTTAGTATTTTTATAAACTGACAGGGCCACACAGGTGTACTAGGGTTATAACCGTACTGCAAGCACCTCATTCTATTTTAAGATGGTGTACCAGAGTATTGCTGTGATATTTATAATAAATCAAGGTATTGATGCATAATTAGGTTGTTTTTAATATCTAAAATTGTAAGAAATGCTGTGAATTAGAAAATAAAAGCAAAAAAAAAAAAGCAAACCACAAATGCTTTTTATATAATACATAAACAGAAAACTTCTGTATGTAATTTGATGAAACATGGGAGACTATCCATAAGAGAAATTCCTAGCTGTGGAATGGCCAACTCAAGTTTTATATTGATTGATATTTTTTTGAAAAACTTGTCATCTTATATTCAACTCAAGTGAGGAAATATGGTTGTCCATATCTTTTCCAACAGTTTGCATTATCTTTATTCAATTTCATAATTGAATGATTAAAGAAATGTTCCATTCTTGTTTAGTCATCATTTTGTAATAGTTTAAAAATTCTTACATTGGTGTCATTTAGACTTAGACTGGTTGCTTGTATTTGGATTAATTACTGTAAGTTTGTTTTCTGAACTGTAAAATGGAGATATTATAAATGTCAAAGCAGTTTTGTCTGGTTTGTTATTCCAGATTAATTTTAGAATAATTTTCTATAGCTACTTGAAATTTACACTGAAATTTTTATTTGAATTGAATTAAATATTTAAATCAAACTTCTCAAGAACTTTAATAGACTCTCTGATTCCATGGGATGTCTGTATTAAATTAATCTTTGCTTTATATCTTTGAATAAACTATAATTTTTCTGAGTTTTATGTTTATTCTTAGTGTTCTATGAGGTGTTCTATATTTTATTGTTGCTAAATTTAATGAAATATTTTTCTTTTATATCTTCTGTTCATTCATTGCAATATGAAGGTTACTGCTTTTATAATTGTAGTATATTTATAATAATATGACCTCTTTTTAAGTCCTTCTCCCATTTAGCTTTATAGACATTACCTATCTGTCTCTATTGTCTATCAATATTTTAAATCACAATATATGCAACATGATAACCTTATCTACATCATTCCAATAGTTTTATTCTGTATTTATTTACCTTAATAGATTATGCATATTTCTACTGTAGCTTTTCTTTTCATGTATACTGTTTCTTCTTGAGACTGAGTCCTTGCAATGGAAGGAGTGTATTCTTCTTGTGTTTGTGATCTGGTACAACTAAACTGACACCCAACAGAAAGTAAACACTCAAATGTTTTAAGTAACGTCTGAGTGAATAATTTTGAGCTTTGGATTCAAGATTGTTCTAGATCATTCCATGAGTGTTAGCTCAAAGGAAAGCAATAAATAAGACAGAAGCAGACACAAGTCAAGTGGCATAGATACAGAACCAAAGAAACTCATGTGGAAGGAGGCCAAGTAGATGACTTACTTCCCAATTTGAATAGATACAGGGGATGCCTAACTGATATATCACTAAATGGAGAGAAAGTTACCAGCTGGCCTTTCATTCGGTGAATATAAGCAGCAAGGCAGTGTTTTATTCCAACTGACCACCCACTGAAGAAGGAACTCCTATTATTGATCCTGGGATAAAGAGAGATAGCCAGCAGTTGACTGGATATGGGATTGAATTCCAACTGATTGGATCATAGTGAAGTATGCTACACAGCATGCCAGGAGAAATTAAACCTGGAATTTGATTAAGAAAGAGTATTTTATAATAAAGTATGAAATAACTCAATGAATTTACTCACTTTTTACTCACGAGTTGAGATTAACATATACCATTAATTGAAGCAATGACAAGAGTAAATACAGAAATAGCTGATTTTTTTAAGGATTTATTAGGGTCCAAGCATGTGATTGATGCTCTGTAGAGATTATCTCATTTAATTCTCATAACAGTCTATGAATTCAGTATGATTTTGGTTATATTTTACAGGTGGGAAAATACAGCTTAGAAAATTTGTTAAATTGCTTGACTAAATTCACAGACTAGTATGTGGTGAAGCTGAATTGTGAGGAAAAGTGAACATTTTCAATTGTTACCTTTTTTTTTCACATGAAGAGCTTTAAAATAAAATAAATTCCACTGTCAGAGCCTCACTTTGAGACAGTATTACTTAATTGGTCTGGAGTAGGGTTTGGTGGTATAGGTATTTTTCAAAAGCTACAGAGTGATTTCAACATGTACAGAGGGGTGATAATTGTCATGTAATTTGAAATATTTTAAAGATTTATTTTCCGTCCTTTTCCTCTACGCACTGTCCTTATTTATGTATCCTTCTTTTACCTCTCTGATCCTGCCAGCCAATTGATTGGCTATTGTCTCCTGGAATGTTTTGGTGTACAGGCTGGTTATAAAGCATTTTATATTTTGCCTCTGCAAAAGAGAGGTAAGATAAGATTGCTGTTACTATGCCTTCACTGCTCTTGTAAACTCTTTTAAATAGTTGCCCAGTTATTATTATATATATTGTTATATTTATTATATCTCCCTTTATTCTCAGCTTTATCAAACAGGTTATAGTTAGGCTTTATTAAAACTATTATTAAATGCCTCATTATATTAGTTTTATATAATGATTGGTTTTAACACTACTTATACAAATTGCTACAAGTTTCTGGTTCTAGATATTTTTATGTAGTCAAAAAATTATATTTAAAGACAAGATTCTATTCCAGTTTGCTAATTTTTCCAGCATAGTAATTGACCCTTCCTCCATTTCCAACCCAGGCAGTATTATTAAAATGAAGTAGAATCACAACAATAGGAAAATAGGCAAAAGGCATAAATATATACTTAAGAAAAAATGAAGTACAAAAAGACTATAAAAATAGTTTATCTAATCAGTTGGTGAGACACCAAGGAAATAGTTTTATTTATGGATTGGCGACATTTTTTTCAGCTTTTCTACCTTATAATTTGCATATTTCTTACCATGTCCTTGTGCTAGAAGACAGGCTTCACAAGGGAGGCAAATTTGTCTGTTTTGGTCAGTGATATACTGTAAGAGCTGAAATCAACACCTGTCCTTAAAGAGACATCCATTAAGAAATGTTTGTCAAAGAAATAAATACTTGTGTGTGAATGTGTTCATAATAAAGATGTGGTATATTGTATATATTACTTTATAGCTGGCAGGAGTATAAATTCATGTAGTAATTCTAAAGAGCAATCTATGACAGGGTATCGTTTTTTTAGATAGTATTTTCTTTGGAATATTATTTAGTTACACGTCTAAACTGTGCTTTAAGGATGCAATCAGCAAAGTGCAGATTTATAGACAGAGAACCATGTTTATAGCAATGATAATCATATGGGAAATTAATATAGCTGATATTACATAAAATATCACATTTATCATTCTTTTCAAATAGACTACTGTTTAAATGCATTAATGTAATGTCAAATGAAAGATGGAGGGTGGACAATAGAGCATAGTTCCAATTTTGTAAAAACTGAGGTACAGACAAGTTGGTAACCCAAAGTGATAGTAGTAATTATTAACATTTGGATGGGTTCTTTACTTTATCCTCTGAGCCACCAGGCAATCTAAGAGAATTAATCTGGCAGCAAAAATAAGTTTGATTTTTTTTAGTTTTATAGAATGTATAAAATTTGTAAAAGAGTATATTAATATATTGCTTTCTTGATCAGAAAAATACTTTATTTATGAAAATGCATCAAGATTATTTATTCCAAAGTTTTATATAATGATTGGTTTTAACACTACTTATACAAATTGCTACAAGTTTCTGGTTCTAGATATTTTTATGTAGTCAAAAAATTATATTTAAAGACAAGATTCTATTCCAGTTTGCTAATTTTTCCAGCATAGTAATTGACCCTTCCTCCATTTCCAACCCAGGCAGTATTATTAAAATGAAGTAGAATCACAACAATAGGAAAATAGGCAAAAGGCATAAATATATACTTAAGAAAAAATGAAGTACAAAAAGACTATAAAAATAGTTTATCTAATCAGTTGGTGAGACACCAAGGAAATAGTTTTATTTATGGATTGGCGACATTTTTTTCAGCTTTTCTACCTTATAATTTGCATATTTCTTACCATGTCCTTGTGCTAGAAGACAGGCTTCACAAGGGAGGCAAATTTGTCTGTTTTGGTCAGTGATATACTGTAAGAGCTGAAATCAACACCTGTCCTTAAAGAGACATCCATTAAGAAATGTTTGTCAAAGAAATAAATACTTGTGTGTGAATGTGTTCATAATAAAGATGTGGTATATTGTATATATTACTTTATAGCTGGCAGGAGTATAAATTCATGTAGTAATTCTAAAGAGCAATCTATGACAGGGTATCGTTTTTTTAGATAGTATTTTCTTTGGAATATTATTTAGTTACGTCTAAACTGTGCTTTAAGGATGCAATCAGCAAAGTGCAGATTTATAGACAGAGAACCATGTTTATAGCAATGATAATCATATGGGAAATTAATATAGCTGATATTACATAAAATATCACATTTATCATTCTTTTCAAATAGACTACTGTTTAAATGCATTAATGTAATGTCAAATGAAAGATGGAGGGTGGACAATAGAGCATAGTTCCAATTTTGTAAAAACTGAGGTACAGACAAGTTGGTAACCCAAAGTGATAGTAGTAATTATTAACATTTGGATGGGTTCTTTACTTTATCCTCTGAGCCACCAGGCAATCTAAGAGAATTAATCTGGCAGCAAAAATAAGTTTGATTTTTTTTAGTTTTATAGAATGTATAAAATTTGTAAAAGAGTATATTAATATATTGCTTTCTTGATCAGAAAAATACTTTATTTATGAAAATTGCCTTTATCATTTTCCAATTCTGAGGTTATATTAAAGAGATCTGTTACAATGTAACCTCCGCAGGGCAAGTCTTTTTATTTATTTATTTATTATTGGTGGGGGGTGGGGTGGGGAGGGAGGGTAGCAGGCAGGCCACTTCTATTGGTTTTTCATTTGTCTATTCTCATCCATCTTTGTTCTTTGGCCCGTGTGGGCCTCCCATCGCGGTGGCCTCTGTTGTCGCAGAACACAGGCTCTGGGCGTGTGCGCTCCATAGCTCCGGCTCCGTAATTGGACACATCGGTCCAGCCGCTCTACGGCATGTGGGATCTTCCCAGGCCTGGGATCGAACCAGCGCCCCTTGCACTGCAAGGCGGTGTCCTTACCCACTGGACCACCAGGGAAGCCCAGGGCAAGTCTTTTAATCAGCTTTGTTCATTGGTGGATTCTCCATGCCTAGAATAATGTTTGACATAAAGTAGCTCTCCTAAATGTCTTTTGAATAAATGAATGAGTGTGAAAACAAATAATGTGTCTCCCTCTTTTAGAGGCAATTTGAACATGTTAAGGAATGATTACTTCCTTTTTCTATAGAGTTGAACAATTAATCCATCCATCATTAAGTGTTAATTAATGACAATTTTAAAAATCCATAAAATGGTATTCTCATCATTGAATCAGCAAAGTGCAGATTTATAGACAGAGAACCATGTTTATAGCAATGATAATCATATGGGAAATTAATATAGCTGATATTACATAAAATATCACATTTATCATTCTTTTCAAATAGACTACTGTTTAAATGCATTAATGTAATGTCAAATGAAAGATGGAGGGTGGACAATAGAGCATAGTTCCAATTTTGTAAAAACTGAGGTACAGACAAGTTGGTAACCCAAAGTGATAGTAGTAATTATTAACATTTGGATGGGTTCTTTACTTTATCCTCTGAGCCACCAGGCAATCTAAGAGAATTAATCTGGCAGCAAAAATAAGTTTGATTTTTTTTAGTTTTATAGAATGTATAAAATTTGTAAAAGAGTATATTAATATATTGCTTTCTTGATCAGAAAAATACTTTATTTATGAAAATTGCCTTTATCATTTTCCAATTCTGAGGTTATATTAAAGAGATCTGTTACAATGTAACCTCCGCAGGGCAAGTCTTTTTATTTATTTATTTATTATTGGTGGGGGGTGGGGTGGGGAGGGAGGGTAGCAGGCAGGCCACTTCTATTGGTTTTTCATTTGTCTATTCTCATCCATCTTTGTTCTTTGGCCCGTGTGGGCCTCCCATCGCGGTGGCCTCTGTTGTCGCAGAACACAGGCTCTGGGCGTGTGCGCTCCATAGCTCCGGCTCCGTAATTGGACACATCGGTCCAGCCGCTCTACGGCATGTGGGATCTTCCCAGGCCTGGGATCGAACCAGCGCCCCTTGCACTGCAAGGCGGTGTCCTTACCCACTGGACCACCAGGGAAGCCCAGGGCAAGTCTTTTAATCAGCTTTGTTCATTGGTGGATTCTCCATGCCTAGAATAATGTTTGACATAAAGTAGCTCTCCTAAATGTCTTTTGAATAAATGAATGAGTGTGAAAACAAATAATGTGTCTCCCTCTTTTAGAGGCAATTTGAACATGTTAAGGAATGATTACTTCCTTTTTCTATAGAGTTGAACAATTAATCCATCCATCATTAAGTGTTAATTAAGTGCTATTCATAGGCTGTCTTCCTTCAACAGAGGAGAGACTGCTTTCTCATGGGCTGAAAATGGTATTTCTCATCATTTTGGAGGGAAATGACCAACACATGGCAGATGTATATTCCATTTTATGTAAAATTTGAAATTATATGACAATTTTTTTAATCTTTAATAAATATCTTTAAATTAGTACTCTGTCCTCAGAAATAAAACCGTAATTATTAGTGAATGTTGTTGTTTTGTTATCCAATGAAAATGTTCTAGTTCCCTGTTCATAGAGAACAAAAGAAGTATAAAAGTAGTCATGGAGTTTAGTGATGTTACTGTTGAGGGTGGATACTTACTGAAAATGACAATAAACCGATAATATAAGAAATGCTATATTGTGCTTTGTTGTAATTTAATGAGGATGTTTTCATGTAATTTTACCATGTAGCAAGCAGATATATGCCTTATTTAAAATGTTATACTTTTTGCATATTTTCTCAAAACTAAAATCAGGAATGATGGATTTAAAGTAAATCCTGATGGATTATAAAGTAACATTTATCTTCTAATATTATATAAGGACTATATGAGCACATACAATGAGTTGTCTATTTTACACAGAGGTCTTGTTATATTTTTTTCTGCAGGATTTCGAATTTCCCACAAATGTGCAACGGGATGTAAGCCCATGTTTAAGTAAAGAAATTCTTGGTCCAGCAAAATTTGACTACAAGCTGAACAACATATTCAGACTTCATGAACTTCCAGTGAACTGGTAGGATCCTTGATGTTTTATTGATACCATTGAGGTTTCATTGTCATGTCTAAATTTTGATGCTTTTATAGGTGTTTATGGTCAAAATGGTTTGCTCTTAGCTTGTTTCTGAAATTGTTAGTTACAACACTGAAAAATCTGCTTAAAGCTGCTGCAGGGACCTCAAAACTAATTGGTTTAGGCACTTTGTGGCCTAGTGCATGGCTGTGCATTTTTAATGTAGAGGTTGCAGTTCTGGGTTTGTAGGATTTATTTTAAAAATATGATCTCAGCGACGATGTATTTCATTTGACCATTTTACCTAAAATTTTACCAGTGTACATTTTTTCCTCATTACACCAATGCATTACTTGGTGTTTATTAAAATGCACTATTTTATTAATCTGAATATTTATATTCATAGCAAACATTTTAATGTTGTAAAATTTATACTACTCTTATTCAGAGTGTTTGAGAAGAGTATTCTTGTGGAGAATCAGTAAATATACATTCTATCATAGATTTCTGTGGTATATTAAATTTTTACTAAGTGGTCAGCTTCTGTGGATGATCATGGATTTACCATTTTGATTATGGTTTAGGTAAGTAATATTGGTTTCTTACACCTTACACTTGTTCATATATTGCCAAGTTTATATTCTTGTCTTTTAAGAAATCTAGGATTTATACAAAAATGTTTGACAAACATTATGTTTGTCATAGTAACTCCTGTTATGTTTAATGAGGACACATGTCTCAAAAGAGACTGTTAACCAACTCTAATAACTTATGCTTACATGTTTTGAGATTTTTATTTGCTCTGGATAACTGTATATGGAATTTACTTTCTAAGACCTATTTATTTGATTGTTTTCCTGTAGCAAGAGTATTGTCTGTGGTACCCTGTTTAAGAGCACAGCAAACATGATCCTATCTGCGATGAAGAAAACCAGTAGGTTAATGAATAGAAAAGGTCTGTTTAACTATATGAGCACATACAATGAGTTGTCTATTTTACACAGAGGTCTTGTTATATTTTTTCTGCAGGATTTGAATTTCCCACAAATGTGCAACGGATGTAAGCCCATGTTTAAGTAAAGAAATTCTTGGTCCAGCAAAATTTGACTACAAGCTGAACAACATATTCAGACTTCATGAACTTCCAGTGAACTGGTAGGATCCTTGATGTTTTATTGATACCATTGAGGTTTCATTGTCATGTCTAAATTTTGATGCTTTTATAGGTGTTTATGGTCAAAATGGTTTGCTCTTAGCTTGTTTCTGAAATTGTTAGTTACAACACTGAAAAATCTGCTTAAAGCTGCTGCAGGGACCTCAAAACTAATTGGTTTAGGCACTTTGTGGCCTAGTGCATGGCTGTGCATTTTTAATGTAGAGGTTGCAGTTCTGGGTTTGTAGGATTTATTTTAAAAATATGATCTCAGCGACGATGTATTTCATTTGACCATTTTACCTAAAATTTTACCAGTGTACATTTTTTCCTCATTACACCAATGCATTACTTGGTGTTTATTAAAATGCACTATTTTATTAATCTGAATATTTATATTCATAGCAAACATTTTTAATGTTGTAAAATTTATACTACTCTTATTCAGAGTGTTTGAGAAGAGTATTCTTGTGGAGAATCAGTAAATATACATTCTATCATAGATTTCTGTGGTATATTAAATTTTTACTAAGTGGTCAGCTTCTGTGGATGATCATGGATTTACCATTTTGATTATGGTTTAGGTAAGTAATATTGGTTTCTTACACCTTACACTTGTTCATATATTGCCAAGTTTATATTCTTGTCTTTTAAGAAATCTAGGATTTATACAAAAATGTTTGACAAACATTATGTTTGTCATAGTAACTCCTGTTATGTTTAATGAGGACACATGTCTCAAAAGAGACTGTTAACCAACTCTAATAACTTATGCTTACATGTTTTGAGATTTTTATTTGCTCTGGATAACTGTATATGGAATTTACTTTCTAAGACCTATTTATTTGATTGTTTTCCTGTAGCAAGAGTATTGTCTGTGGTACCCTGTTTAAGAGCACAGCAAACATGATCCTATCTGCCATGAACAAAACCAGTAGGTTAATGAATAGAAAAGGTCTGTTAATAAAAGGAGCTGTAATAACAATATATTCGTCCCCTAAGTAGTCTATTTCAAGTTAAAACATTTCATTTGTATTTACATGCCAGTCTTTTGATGTAAGGCAATGACTTTTTCTTTGATTAAGTGACTGTTGATTGGAATGTGCATCTTATTTCTGTGTAAACTATACCAATAATGCATCACTAACAATTTCAGTTTTATAATTTACTTAATCTAATACAAGAACTTTAGACACTCAGAGGATGATCTCCTCACCTTTCCACAGCAGTAATTTAATTTTCATTAATAATGGTTCTGCTTATCACACACATATTTCATCAGCTTGGTTAATTTTTAATTATATCACAGTAGCACACACAGCTGGCTTTTGAGGGGTTAGTAACAAACCCCTCTAATGCTCTGTGATCCTGAACCTTAGGTAGCAGGAGGAGCCTGTGCTAGTCTGCTGGGGCGTGGTCTGGGATCTTTAAGTAGTCTAGGCACAGCTGAAGTGTTAGAATGGGAAATGTTGAGTAAGGATTATGTGGAGGTTAATAGAAGTACTTTTACTAAATGAAAATGTGGAAAAGGGAAAAGGGGAAATATTTGACTCTTAGTCAAAGACGAAATATGGGTTTCAGCTGAATTTATTTGAGCCTTCGGAAAGACAGCTACACTGATGACTAATACCTCTACCCAGGAAGTAATTCCTCTGCCATAATCTTCACTAGTTAGCCCATTAGGAGAAAAGATTCTAGCATTATGAGTTAGGTAGTAAAAAAAAAAAAAATCAATTGTGTGTAGAAAAAAATAATCACTAATCTTCTGGAGTAACATATCTCAAAGGAAAATTAAGCTGTGTCTTTGGGACAATTCAGTTCCCTGGGCCTTTTTTTGGTGGGGAGGGAGTGGCTATTTGTTCTTTCCCTATTTGTCTCATTTCCTGCTTTCTGGTACCATGATTTCCTTTTGGTCACAGGTTTGTTTTTCTCCCTCCCACCTATTTTATTTTACTACTTTCCGTGTATTCTCATTCTATACCACAATCCTTAACTAGTCATAATATAAAATTCTACTGTAAATTTCTAGTGTTTCTCAGATAATTTCATATTCTCTGTTCTTAATTTTAAAACCAAGTCACCCCACTCCTTTCATCCTGTATATACACAGAGAATTTTGTTACTTCATAAGTCTTTGATAGTGTAATGTTTATTGACTCACTTATATATTTCTGTAAAGAATTAAAAAAAAGGTTTTTTTGTTTTATAGGTAAATGTGAATTTATTTCGTTTTTCATTTACCATCAGTGGAAATAAAATTCTTCCTCTATGGTATATAGATATGTTCCTTATCTTCATCAAAATACCAATAATAGTAATGATAATGAAAGAGTATCAATAATAACAATAAACAATAAATTAACCAAGCTGATTTTATTAAGCATCTATAAATGCCAGAATTCAGCTCTTCCCCTCTCTATGTCTCTCTCTTTGTCTCTGTCTCTATTACACACAATTTGCACACACACAGATGAGGCTCAGAGACCTTATGAGTCACAGAGAAACAATTTGTATTAATGGTTAACTCAGAAGCAAACCACAAAACAGTGGATGAACCACACATTATTTTAAAGAAAAAGACCAAGAAAATAGTTCCTGTTTTTACAATTCAGTATATAAGTTTATCAATAACCTACAACTATGTAACCCATGAGTTTGACCAAGATACGTTTTTCGCTTGACAGACCTGACCTAGGATAATTGATTTAAACTTAAATATTAAAATAATTCATTAGATTGTATTTAAGTGCAGAATTTGCTAATTATATGTTCTTTCTCTGGAAAACAGACTTATTAAAATGTATTTTTACTATATTTTTTAACAAGGTCATAATGAAATAAGTGCATATTAAATTCTAGATAATTTAAACATTTTAATGTCTTACTCATTTGCATTTTTTGTAGAGTGCAATTTCACAGGTCAAAGAACTAGGAGGATTATAAATCAGATTAATTACAGTTTTTTAGTTCTGAAATAGATTTGTTTCTCCTATTTTATAAGATGGTTCCCCTCAGCCTAGAATATATTTTCTAGTAACTCCCATTAGTTTAAAAAAAATATTGTTTCCCAACCAGTCACCCCTCTCCCTGCTCTTAACAAACCTATGCTATTTCCCTAGAAGCTTCTCTGCTCATTTTTCCCCAGAGTGGCTGACCGAGCTGGCAGTCTCCACTCGCCTTCCCCACTCAGGGGAGCTCCCTCTCTGTCCTCTGTTCTGGAACTAACTCTTGTCAATTACTGGCTGCTGCCATGATTACCATCTGTGGCCACTCATTAGGTCTCCTCTCAAATGCAGTTGATACGACCCACCACCCCAGGGTTTAGTCTCCTGACTCCATTATTTTCATGTCCTGGTCTTTCTACTGGGTCCCAGGCTGACCTGCTTAGTGTCTTCTCAGCAGGCCTCTTCTGTTCTGCCAGACTTTTGGCTGATAGGTTGCCCTGGTTCAGCCTCATGGCTTCATCGTTTCACTATCTACACTTTTTCCCTGTGTCTTCTTCCACCCTCAGGCTTTTAAATACTCTCCATGGGGTAGGAAGTGGCTACCCACTCCAGTCTTCTTGCCTGGGAAACTCCATGGACAGAGGAGCGTGGTGAGCTACAGTGCATGGTGCAAGTCAGACAAGAGCATACAATAGAAGAGAATCCCCTTGGGAATGTCTCTACCATTGACATATCCTTTGAACTTGAATGCTTAAGAGTCTTGCCTAATTATCATGTTCAAGAAGAACTCTTGTTCTTTTTCCCTTAGAAAACTGGCTCTCCTGTTCTTTCCCATTTTTGCAAGAAAAAAATGTGAAATCATATGAACTTATTCAAGTTAAAAGCCTGGTAATAGTTCTAATTACTGATTGTCTCACCTCAAATTCCCACCCTTAATCCAAGAGTAAGTCTGAATAGAAAAGGAGGCATTTCCTCTAGGATATGTTTACATTTTTCTACTTCCCTCTATCTATATTACTATGGCCATCTCTCATACTATTGCAAAAGCCTCCTAATTTACTTACTTCTCATTAGCCAAACTGCTCTTTTAAAAATGTTAATCAGGTGATAAGAACCACTGCTTTTAGTGTAATAATGTCTTACTCTTGTTTTAAAGTGAGATTCCAAACTTCTTACTGGGATCTACAGAGCCTGTGAGGCTCTGCAAGTTGGGATTGCTGTCTGCCTCCCATGGCACCTTTCCCCCTGCTCCCTTGCTTAGGACCCTTAGCTACCCAGTCTTCTCCCTGTTCTGCAAACCTGCACACTTATCGCTGCTCCCAGGTCTTTACACTACCTCTTCCCTCTACCTGTGTAGCTACTTCTCCAGTTTGTGCATTTCTGGCTCATTCTGATCTCTAAAATCTCAAATGCCACCTCCTTGGGGAAGCAGTTCCTGAAACATGTAACTAATGTTTTATTCCTCATTCCTTCAGTTGCTACCTATTCTATCATTCTTTTAATATTGCATTTCTATCATGGAATTCAATAGGCGTGCAACCTATATTATTTTGAAGTATTTTATAAAAATGAAAAAGAACATGAAATCTTAGTGTTTTCCTAGTTTATGGGTAGCAAAGACTTATTTAGATAGCAGTTCAGTTTCGTCCTCCCTGGGCCCATTGAAAGATTCTATCTCCTACCTTCTGAAGTGAGATAACTCTTAAGACTTCCAATGGGATTTTTATGTTTTCTCCAGTTTTGTTCTCATAGCTGGATTCAGAGAACTTTGAAAGTGACAGATTGTGTGCTAGAAGGCATGCACATCTCTGAGTCATGGGTGCTTGGAGAGTTCTCCAGCTGTCATCAAGCTTTGCCTGAGATCCCACTTTAACTGCCCTAACGAATGCACTGTATTTTTGTGAAAGTGGATGAGTCAGGCTATATAAGAGTAACGGAAAAAAATTTAAAGGGAAAGACTGAAATTGCTTTCACATGTACTCATTAGTTCTATTAATACAAAAACTTATTGAGCATTTATCAGGTACTACTCCGGACCATTAACTAAACACATAGAAATCTGTTTCCAGGCAACTCACGTTTGTTACAAGGAACAAGTAATAAACCAATAGTGAACACATATATGTTGTAGTATCTTTAATGACTGTAAGTTCTACAGAGAAACACAAAGCAGACAGAGGGATGTGGAGTAGAAGGTGGCGTGAGGTTAAACACATGGGGCTGTTCTGAGAAGGTGATGTGTAATGAAAACCTAAAGTGGGTGAGAAAGCCAGACATACACCAAATAAAGAAGATTAGAGTTGAGGGAACAACAAATGCAAGACCCTTAAGGTGGGAACATGTCCAGAATGTTCCTACAAGGAGTCTTGTGAAAACAGAGTAAGTGAAGTTGTAGAAGAGGGGGAGGAAATGAAGTTAGGTACTTGGAGACCAAAGGGAGTGTGAGTTAGGGCCTCATGAATCACAGTACAGAGGACTGTGAATTTTGCTCTGACAGTGTTGTGAGAAGAATTATGCAATTTGGCTTATATAACAACAAGATGTTCTGACAACTGTGTGGGAATTAGACTGTCAATGGAGGTTAAGAGCAGAAAGCTGGTAGACTAGTTAGGAACTATTTCAGTATTTTAAGAGAATTATAAAGATCTTCTGGACTAGGAGGATAGTATTATAGACACTAAGTGGTAAGGCTTTTATTTTTTGAAGAGAAAGTGAGCCATATTTTTGGGTAGGCTGGATATAGGCTGAGAGAGAGAAGAATTGAGGATGACTGCAGGGTTTTTGGTCAGATCAAATGAAGATAGAGTGGTCATTAATTTAAAAGCTGAGGGAGGGCCAGTTTTGGAATGTGGGTTTAGGCATGTTAAGTTTGGGGTGCTTATTAAACTTACAAGTGGACTTAGATGTGGTGTGACCCCTTAGGCTCGTCTGTGAACACAATTCCCAGCTGTTTGCACTGCCTGACCAGTGGTTAGGTTCATGTCAGTAGTGTCCCATGTGCTTCCATAGAAGTGGTCACCAGAAATAATGACTAAGTAGCTTTTAATGGAAAAACAAAACAAAACAAAACAAAACCCGGTCATCATAGAAATGTAATTTTTTAGCATGGGTCAATATTTCTGGTCTTGTTTGGGCTATAAGTTATATATGTTTATAAGAAGCCACTGTTATATTTTAAAATGTATTTCCAAATTAAATGTTAGATACCTTTTATAACTATAAATTTAACTTGTATTTTGCGATGTATATTTACCATAAGAGGATCCCTGGTGACTTCATCGTAAAGAATCTGTCTGCAATGCAGGAGAGCCACAGATTTGATCCCTGGTTTGAGAAGATTCCCTGAAGAAGCAAACGACAACCTCTCCCAGTATTCTTGCCCAGAAAATCCCATAGAAGGAAGAGCCTGGTAGGCTGTAGTCCTTGGGTCCCAAAAGAGTCTGACAGGACTTAGAGACTAAACGACAGTTTACAATAAGCTGAAGTTATAGTTTTATTTTCATGATGTTTATATCCCCTAAACAGACCAGCAATATATTAGAGCAAATTATTTATTTAAACCTTGAATTATCAGAAGAAAAGAACTTAACAGTCTTTTGAAACATCAAGAAAATTCTCCTTAGAAGGGTAATAACTCTATGTAGGTAAAAATACTTCTAATAATTACTTACAAGTTGTGTACAGAATACTCTAAAATATTTTCTGTAGTATAAAGATATATTCTGCTGGTTTTGTAGTTTGCTATCAAAGTACTAAGGCATTCAGTTACCTTCCATTAAATAATGATAATATTTATGATGCATACTTATTTATTTATTTATTTATTTATTTTTAAACCTTTATTTTGCTTTTAACTTTTACAGAGTTTTGTTGTTTACAGATATGTATGTTCCCAGATTAGTCATATGTACACCCCCCCCTTCCCACCCCTCGCGACCATCACACAGCACCCCTGAAGGATCCCCTTTTCTCACAGAGCAATGACTAGAGCTATTTTCTTCACTTATGATAGTATAGGCCTTCATGGATGCATACTTTTTAAAAAAGGAAGAATCACATGAATTTATGGTAAATGTAAACATACATTTTTATGGCCCATTTATCTCTTTGGGTCTGTTCCACAAACAAATAACATTATCTAATTAGGAGATTAGATTCCCAGTTTATTTCAGATTGTATTTACTGCCCTTGCCTGTGTCTGTCTTCAGGTTTAAGCTAAGTTTGTTCAGGCACTGGAGATTTGTTGAGCAGCTGTCATCTTCCTTTGTTTTCTGGATCAACTTAGAGCTAAAATTATGGAATGGCTTTTTCATTGATCACACATGGTGCACAAAACATTTTTAATTCCAGGGCTGCATAAACTCAGAGAAAGACTGACAGTCTCCCTTCTGTGGCCTCAACAGTTTTTCATTCTGTTTTAATTATGCAGATCCATAATAATAACCACAATGATCTACAAGAAGGTATTGTTGGACATGCTATAATTATATATAGCAATTATGTGTAGGACCAACAATGTGTAAAAATCCCACTTATTAGCTAAGGTTGGTAAAAATGAAACTATGCTTGTCTTCCTTAGGAGATGGCTCCACTTTTTGAAAAAAAGTCTAGTCCTTCAGTTTTTACCTAAAATTTTTCTGGAGTATATTATTATGATAAGGAAAGTCAAATTTCCATGGAATGAGAATGTAATAATTTTCCAATAAATATGGAAACTATCTCTCATTCTACTTTCTTGCTTAGCTGCCTGCTATCAATAGTATTTGCTCTTATGTAATAGAAAGGGAAATGGAAATTTATGAAAAAGTTAAACCTTGTAATACAGAACGTTAGAGAAGGTGGTTTAGGACAAGTATGAGTATACTTTTTCTTTTTAGCAATTTGTTTAGCAAATCATATTATATCACAATGAGACATATACTAATAAGTTCAGTTTAAATAATTGGAGATGACAAGATTTGATGAAGTATAAGTAATCAGTGGTTTCAATAATTTTTGTCATTACTTGGGGTGTCTCTCAAACTTGCTGAGACCTTGTCTTCAGTCTATGCTAAGTTTGATGCACATGGAATGATATCTGATAATTTATTTTTTCCTTGCTGTTCATAGATATATGATGAATTAGCTATTTCACTTATGATAGTATAGGCCTTCATGGATGCATACTTTATAAAAAAGGAAGAATCACATGAATTTATGGTAAATGTAAACATACATTTTTATGGCCCATTTATCTCTTTGGGTCTGTTCCACAAACAAATAACATTATCTAATTAGGAGATTAGATTCCCAGTTTATTTCAGATTGTATTTACTGCCCTTGCCTGTGTCTGTCTTCAGGTTTAAGCTAAGTTTGTTCAGGCACTGGAGATTTGTTGAGCAGCTGTCATCTTCCTTTGTTTTCTGGATCAACTTAGAGCTAAAATTATGGAATGGCTTTTTCATTGATCACACATGGTGCACAAAACATTTTTAATTCCAGGGCTGCATAAACTCAGAGAAAGACTGACAGTCTCCCTTCTGTGGCCTCAACAGTTTTTCATTCTGTTTTAATTATGCAGATCCATAATAATAACCACAATGATCTACAAGAAGGTATTGTTGGACATGCTATAATTATATATAGCAATTATGTGTAGGACCAACAATGTGTAAAAATCCCACTTATTAGCTAAGGTTGGTAAAAATGAAACTATGCTTGTCTTCCTTAGGAGATGGCTCCACTTTTTGAAAAAAAGTCTAGTCCTTCAGTTTTTACCTAAAATTTTTCTGGAGTATATTATTATGATAAGGAAAGTCAAATTTCCATGGAATGAGAATGTAATAATTTTCCAATAAATATGGAAACTATCTCTCATTCTACTTTCTTGCTTAGCTGCCTGCTATCAATAGTATTTGCTCTTATGTAATAGAAAGGGAAATGGAAATTTATGAAAAAGTTAAACCTTGTAATACAGAACGTTAGAGAAGGTGGTTTAGGACAAGTATGAGTATACTTTTTCTTTTTAGCAATTTGTTTAGCAAATCATATTATATCACAATGAGACATATACTAATAAGTTCAGTTTAAATAATTGGAGATGACAAGATTTGATGAAGTATAAGTAATCAGTGGTTTCAATAATTTTTGTCATTACTTGGGGTGTCTCTCAAACTTGCTGAGACCTTGTCTTCAGTCTATGCTAAGTTTGATGCACATGGAATGATATCTGATAATTTATTTTTTCCTTGCTGTTCATAGATATATGATGAATTAGCTGTAAATATCAGTGCTTGTGCCAGTAGAATTAAATCTTAAGCCAATTTTGGCAGTTTTTTATGTGTCCATGATTGGGATGAAGTTATCATGTCCATTTTAGATGATAACTTTTTTCATATCAGCAGTGTTCTATAATATGAGTAAGCAGTAAAACTTTTATTAAAGTATACACCCAACACAGGTAACAATACTTTTGTATTTTGAATTCAACTTTAAAGTTACTGACGTTATCCCAAGGCAACACTGTTAACTCAGAGTACTTCATAAAATCAAACACTTCAACTTGCGTATCTTGTGAGCACCTCAGAATTAGTAGTTTTCAAAGGAATTCCCTCTTTTACCATCCCCTCCCCTCCACCTCACCCTCTTGTTTCTCCTATTTTAGTTTGTGTCATTGTTGTCCGTATAGTCACCTAAGATGATCTGTGAATCATAGGTCCTCCTGGCCACTTACTGTCACATTCAGTCAGTCACTTAAGTCTATATTCTGTATCCAAAATGAGTTGTGCACTAATTTCTCAGTCCATCAGCTATCACTTAGGTTCCCCCAAGATCCTCCTACTGATCACTCTGCATCCATTGTTCCTCCAACTTTAATTTGTCCTCTTCACTGCCATTATAGTTATCTGTATAAAATGATCTGATATCTTATTTCTGCTTTACAATATTTCATTATTTTTCAAGCCCTCAAGACACGCTTGGCTCATCCTAGTCTAACTCCAACTTATTTTTCTAGCTCTTATTTTATCCCTAGCCTTTATACCATTATGCTCTAAAGTCAGTCTTTTCACGTGTTCATATCTTAGCCATGTTCCTTCTTTTTCTATTGGTAAATATCAAGCAACCTAAGAAATATCACTATAAATGAACTCTCCTTTCTGCTCTCTTCATACTAGATACATAATATAATGAAGGGTCATATAGAACAAATACTATTGAATCTCAAAGATGGCTTGTTTATATGTTTATGCCTCCCAAATCCTCCACTAAGACTCTTGAGGACAGACCATTTTGGTAATATATACAATCATTGTCTTCAGTCTATGCTAAGTTTGATGCACATGGAATGATATCTGATAATTTATTTTTTCCTTGCTGTTCATAGATATATGATGAATTAGCTGTAAATATCAGTGCTTGTGCCAGTAGAATTAAATCTTAAGCCAATTTTGGCAGTTTTTTATGTGTCCATGATTGGGATGAAGTTATCATGTCCATTTTAGATGATAACTTTTTTCATATCAGCAGTGTTCTATAATATGAGTAAGCAGTAAAACTTTTTATTAAAGTATACACCCAACACAGGTAACAATACTTTTGTATTTTGAATTCAACTTTAAAGTTACTGACGTTATCCCAAGGCAACACTGTTAACTCAGAGTACTTCATAAAATCAAACACTTCAACTTGCGTATCTTGTGAGCACCTCAGAATTAGTAGTTTTCAAAGGAATTCCCTCTTTTACCATCCCCTCCCCTCCACCTCACCCTCTTGTTTCTCCTATTTTAGTTTGTGTCATTGTTGTCCGTATAGTCACCTAAGATGATCTGTGAATCATAGGTCCTCCTGGCCACTTACTGTCACATTCAGTCAGTCACTTAAGTCTATATTCTGTATCCAAAATGAGTTGTGCACTAATTTCTCAGTCCATCAGCTATCACTTAGGTTCCCCCAAGATCCTCCTACTGATCACTCTGCATCCATTGTTCCTCCAACTTTAATTTGTCCTCTTCACTGCCATTATAGTTATCTGTATAAAATGATCTGATATCTTATTTCTGCTTTACAATATTTCATTATTTTTCAAGCCCTCAAGACACGCTTGGCTCATCCTAGTCTAACTCCAACTTATTTTTCTAGCTCTTATTTTATCCCTAGCCTTTATACCATTATGCTCTAAAGTCAGTCTTTTCACGTGTTCATATCTTAGCCATGTTCCTTCTTTTTCTATTGGTAAATATCAAGCAACCTAAGAAATATCACTATAAATGAACTCTCCTTTCTGCTCTCTTCATACTAGATACATAATATAATGAAGGGTCATATAGAACAAATACTATTGAATCTCAAAGATGGCTTGTTTATATGTTTATGCCTCCCAAATCCTCCACAAAGACTCTTGAGGGGACAGACCATGTCTCATTATGAATAACCCATGACACACAGGAGATGCCTGGTATATACTGAAGGAATGAGTGCATGTTGTTTTTCAGTCACTAAGTCATGTCCGACTCTCTGTGAACCCATAGACTGTAGCCTGCCAGACTCCTCTGTCCATCGAATTACCCAGGGAAGAATACTGTAGTAGGTTGCCATTTCCTACTCCAGGGGATCTTCTCAACCGAGGAATTAAATTTGCATCTCCTGCATTGACAGGCAGATTCTTCACTACTGAGCCACCTGGAAAATCCCAATAGATTAGCCATAAACAGAACTCTTCACAGTAACTACACTTACTTCTACCATACACTTCAGACCCTGTTCTCTCACATTTGGTGGGAAGTATAAAAGAAGGCCCTATAATATAGACTGTCCTTTTAATATTCTTTGTTGGAATTTCTACTTTTACTGTTCTTACATGTCTGTACCCTCAACAGTAAGTCCTCCATTCTCAATTGTACTTTCTCCTCTTGATTCCCAGACATTTGAATGTTAGTATCCCTAAGACTCTTGTTGGAGTCGTGGGCTCTTCTGCTTTTCCCTGACTCAGTTGTCCCCTTTGAATTGTTCCTGATATCTGACTGTTGAGTAACTTGTAACTCTGACCGCGGTGACCCAGAACATGGGCTTTCCCTCAGTCATCACCCAGAACTATTCCTTCCCAATCCAACCTGATTTCCTTAGCAAGTGTATATTCCAGATTGTTCACCATCTGAGGAGTGAGAATGTATCTGAGAAATCTGAAGATTGCTTTCATGGAGGAATTAAGCAGCAAATATAAATTTAAAATATATTGCCTAGAATATATGAATGTTCTAGAATGTATCAATGCAATTGTGATAGAATATGTGAGAAGGAAAACTAGGTGCTCCAGGTATCTTTGACATCTGAATGTCATGGATATAGAACATGGGTTAGTAACATATAGTTCAAACCACCTCTCATTTCCAGTTAGATCACAGTTGAGAAGAAGGGCAATGATTTGGTCATGCAAAGGGCATGATTAGGTCACAGTGCTGAAACTTGGAACTCAGTGTGAGAGAAGGATAAGTGGTCCTAAAGTGGGACACATAGACATTCTCTGCTTAATTTTCTTCATTTATTCAACAATTGTATATTGCATCCTTACCTTGAATCAAATTGTTCTAAACATTGGGGACAAAGTAGTGAGAGAAATTGATTGACTTCCAGGTTTCTGTATATCATTGCAGTATTAAGACATAGAGACCCATATTGACTGTGGGTCTGGACGGCATGGATAGGGAAGGATTGATGTTATTAATATATTAAGCCTTAGAGTAGGGTTCCGTGGAAGAGGGCAAAATGGTGTCCATTTGACAAGTTCGAGAGCAGAGATTAAATGGTTTGTGTTTTATCAGGAGAAGGTAATGGGTGCCTGAGAAAAAGTTGTGGGCCCCTTAATGTTCAAAAAAGTTCTAGCTCGTAATCAAATCAGAGCAATGTCTGCAAAGGTGAAAGTAAAAGGAATGTGTCAAGGTTAATGAGAAATATGGTTTATGATATAGAATGCAGAGTCTTTTTCTACAAGAATGCATGGTTAATTCTGGGAAAGAAAACAGACCTTTTCCAGAGGAAAAAGGTAACCATAAATTTCTGATATGAATTTGAAGCTCTAGATTAAACATTTGAAAGTTGTATCTGAGGCAGTTCTTACAGCTACCGTTGCCACCATGTAGATTTTATAACTTTTATTATGTTATATTGAACCACACTAGTATCAAAGATTTCTCAAGGGGCCTAACAAATTTGTAATAAGTTAGGGATAACTTGGGCATCCCTCATGGCTCAAATGGTAAAGAATCTCTCTGCAGTGCAGGAGACCTAGGTTCTATCCCTGGGTCAGGAAGATTCTCTGGAGAAAGGAATGGCTACCCACCCGAATATTTTTACCTGGAGAATTCCATAGACAGAGGAGCCTGTCAGACTGCAATCCATGGGGTTGCAAAGAGTCAGACATAGCTGAATGATGAACACTGTTGCTTTTCACTTAGTTATCATTTACTAATGATACTGAACATTTCTTAAACTGATAATATTAACTACTTGAGATATTGTGATCTAGAAATAGAAAGAATTGTATTTGTTTTACATTTATGCTTGAGGAAACTCAAACAATCAGCATATCTGTTGGTGAAAAAAGATATCCATTTCTAAACATTTCCATCTTTTCTTCCTAATGTTTTCTTCTGTAAAATATTCTCGGGGTGCTGTTATAATGCCAGCAACTCTGTTCAGAAGAAACCAAATATTGTATATCTTAAAACCTGTTCTTTGTGTTTAAACATAAGAAATGATTGAGAAATGACTGCATCACAGTTTCTTGGTGATCATTTTGAGAAGTTTTTTGGAGTGAAAAAGTGTACTTCAGTACATTTAAATTTAATTGTCTAGTATATGTCAGAAAATATCTGTTTTTACTTTTATGTTTGGTAGAGGATGTATATTTATTTGTAATACTTTTGTAAATATTGAAAATAGATATTAGACTGATCATATTGAATCTTAGTTATTCTAGGAAACTAATTTTATTGATTTTAATCTTTTCTCTTAATTATCTTGAATTTATCTGTTTTTGTTTTTAAAATAAAACCAACAAGATAGAAATTACGAAAATTGTTAAGTTGCAGATTTAGGTACTGGATTAGTCCAAATGAATGAGGTTTTAGAGTCTTAACCAAAGTGACTTAAGAGTTACATGAATTTATTATTGTCTAGATGCACATTTCCAAAGTGATTTTGTAATTTAAATAATGGCTTTTGTCCTGGAGTAGTACTACACAGTATGTAAAATATTTTTTCCCATTTCAAAAGTTCTACCTTTACACAAGGAGCTACACTTAAGAATTTATTTTTTAATATTTAAGCCCACTACACAGTGTCAGTTAGCTGAAAGACTAAATTTGGAATAATAGGCTAAATAGTGATTTATGAACTAGCTTATTAGTCTCTCTTTAGAGGCATCTAACATTTGGTCTGAAACTGTGGATAATACTGCTACAACAGTAATCACAGTGAATGTTTTTTGAGAACTTGAGCCAATCACATTGTTACAGACTTCTCATGAGCTTCCCTGGTGGTCCAGTGGGTAAGGACACCGCCTTGCAGTGCAAGGGGCGCCGGTTCGATCCCTGGCCTGGGAAGATCACATGTGGTGCAGAGGAGCTGGACCAATGTGTCCAACTACCACGCCAGAGCTCTGGAGTGAGTGCTCCCAGAGCCAGTGCTCTGCAGCAAGAGAGGGCACTGCGATGGGAACCCCACACGGGCCAAAGAACAAAGATGGATGAAAACAGATAAATGAAAGACCAATAGAAGTGCCTCCCCGCAAAAAAAGACTTCTCACATATTGTGTCATTTAATCCTCATTATAATTCTTTAACAGGATACCACTATTTGCCAGTTTTACAAAGGTACAATCTGAGATTTCAGAATGTCTGATTCCAGCTTGTGATTCATCCAGCCTTTTATAAGTTAAATAAGCAGGGTGACAATGTATAGCCTTGTCATACTTGTTTCCCAATTTTGAACTAGTCAGTTTTTCTAAGTGTTGCTTCTTGATGTGCATGCAGGTTTCTCAGGAGACAGGTAAAGTGGTCTGGTATTCCCAACTCTTTAAGAATTTTCCACAGTTAGTTGTGATTCATACTGTCAGAGGGTTTGGTATATTTCTTCTGGCATCATATCTTTTTTTGCCTTTTCATACTGTCCCTGGGGAGTGAACACTGGAGTGGATTGTATGTCCCCCTCCAGTGGACCTTAATTTGTCAGAACCATTTACTATGACCTGTCTGTCTTGACTGCATGGCATGGCTCATAGCTTCTTTGAGTTATGCAAGCCCTCTTGTTAGGAGAAGTCTGTGATCCATGAAGGGAATGAATAAATGAGTGAATTTCTATTAAAAAGAATGTCTACATGTGTTCTGCCCTGGTCATGTGCACTAAAAATGGGCCACGTATTGAGGAGTGTTAAAAGTTCTTCTGATAAAGGTTATGAGTTAGTTTCTCAATCTTAAGACTTTTTTTCTGATTACACTTATGCCTCATGAATTGTTATAATATAGATGTAATACCTATTGTTTATATACCCTGGTCTTTGGAGACTCACATATCCTTGTAACTCATGTATAAGCAAATTTGCCTACTGGGAGGTAGCGTTATTGCTCTTGCTGAGGATAATCACGGGAGAGCTTGAGCCAATCACATTGTCGATCCGAGCTTCCCTGGTGGTCCAGTGGGTAAGGACCCGCCTTGCAGTGCAAGGCGCCGGTTCGATCCCTGGCCTGGGAAGATCACATGGTGCAGAGGAGCTGGACCAATGTGTCCAACTACCACGCCAGAGCTCTGGAGTGAGTGCTCCCAGAGCCAGTGCTCTGCAGCAAGAGAGGGCACTGCGATGGGAACCCCACACGGGCCAAAGAACAAAGATGGATGAAAACAGATAAATGAAAGACCAATAGAAGTGCCTCCCCGCAAAAAGACTTCTCACATATTGTGTCATTTAATCCTCATTATAATTCTTTAACAGGATACCACTATTTGCCAGTTTTACAAAGGTACAATCTGAGATTTCAGAATGTCTGATTCCAGCTTGTGATTCATCCAGCCTTTTATAAGTTAAATAAGCAGGGTGACAATGTATAGCCTTGTCATACTTGTTTCCCAATTTTGAACTAGTCAGTTTTTCTAAGTGTTGCTTCTTGATGTGCATGCAGGTTTCTCAGGAGACAGGTAAAGTGGTCTGGTATTCCCAACTCTTTAAGAATTTTCCACAGTTAGTTGTGATTCATACTGTCAGAGGGTTTGGTATATTTCTTCTGGCATCATATCTTTTTTTGCCTTTTCATACTGTCCCTGGGGAGTGAACACTGGAGTGGATTGTATGTCCCCCTCCAGTGGACCTTAATTTGTCAGAACCATTTACTATGACCTGTCTGTCTTGACTGCATGGCATGGCTCATAGCTTCTTTGAGTTATGCAAGCCCTCTTGTTAGGAGAAGTCTGTGATCCATGAAGGGAATGAATAAATGAGTGAATTTCTATTAAAAAGAATGTCTACATGTGTTCTGCCCTGGTCATGTGCACTAAAAATGGGCCACGTATTGAGGAGTGTTAAAAGTTCTTCTGATAAAGGTTATGAGTTAGTTTCTCAATCTTAAGACTTTTTTTCTGATTACACTTATGCCTCATGAATTGTTATAATATAGATGTAATACCTATTGTTTATATACCCTGGTCTTTGGAGACTCACATATCCTTGTAACTCATGTATAAGCAAATTTTTGCCTACTGGGGAGGTAGCGTTATTGCTCTTGCTGAGAATGCATGAGTTAGGCAAATTAAGTAAGTATGAGTGCTCAGTCATATTCAACTCACTGCAATCCATGGAGAGTAGCCTACCAAGCTCCTCTGTCCATGGAACTTTCCAGGCAGGAATACCTGAGTGGGTTACTATCTCCACCTCCAGTGGATCATCCTGACCTAGGGAATGAATTTCAGTCTCCTCAGTCTCCTGCATTGGCAGTCAGATAGGCACAGGGCAAAAATATTCCAGTGTTGATTCCTTCAAAAAAAGAGAAGGTTGGGAATTTGCTTTTTAACTACCTTTTCTTTTTGCCTCACTGTCTTAATTTCACAGTGACTCCTTTAGGTCTCTTTAATACACACTTAACAATTGTGTCAACAAATTTATCTTTGGCCTTGTTGGGTTTTCATTACTGCCTAGGGTTTTCTCTAGTTGTGGTAAGTGGAGACTACACTTTGTTGTAGTGTGTGGGCTTCTCATTGCAGTGGCCTCTCTTTGTTTTGGAGTATGGGCTCTAGGGCACATGGGCTTAGTAGTTGAGGCTCCCGGGCTCTAAAACACAGGCTCAATAGTTTTGGCATGCAGACTTAGTTGCTCTGCAGCATGTAGGGTCTTTCTGGATCAAGGATCCTACTCGTGTCTCCTACTTTGGAAAGCAGATTCTTTACCACTGAGCCATCAGAGAAGTCCTCTAACTGTCCTTATGGAAGGAGATTCTAGTGCTTTTCTCATAATAAATCATAGAGAAAGAACAATTTTGTGATAAGGAATAAAGGAATATTTTAAAATGGAAGTGACCTAGTCCAATCTGGAACTTTGAGTTTCAAAATTAAATTGTAGTAATTGAAACATAAAGCATCTTTACATTTCAATCAAGGAAAAATTTTAGGAAATGAGAGGTATTAAAATAAAGGAATCAATAGATTAAAAGCCTAAAAGAAGAAGCCAGAAAATAGAAAAAGTTAAACTAGAAGGTTAAAAATAAGACTGTTTTCCAGTTTAAAAATGAAGATAATCATACGTGTATTCTTTCTATGTTTATATACCCTGGTCTTTGGAGACTCACATATCCTTGTAACTCATGTATAAGCAAATTTTTGCCTACTGGGGAGGTAGCGTTATTGCTCTTGCTGAGAATGCATGAGTTAGGCAAATTAAGTAAGTATGAGTGCTCAGTCATATTCAACTCACTGCAATCCATGGAGAGTAGCCTACCAAGCTCCTCTGTCCATGGAACTTTCCAGGCAGGAATACCTGAGTGGGTTACTATCTCCACCTCCAGTGGATCATCCTGACCTAGGGAATGAATTTCAGTCTCCTCAGTCTCCTGCATTGGCAGTCAGATAGGCACAGGGCAAAAATATTCCAGTGTTGATTCCTTCAAAAAAAGAGAAGGTTGGGAATTTGCTTTTTAACTACCTTTTCTTTTTGCCTCACTGTCTTAATTTCACAGTGACTCCTTTAGGTCTCTTTAATACACACTTAACAATTGTGTCAACAAATTTATCTTTGGCCTTGTTGGGTTTTCATTACTGCCTAGGGTTTTCTCTAGTTGTGGTAAGTGGAGACTACACTTTGTTGTAGTGTGTGGGCTTCTCATTGCAGTGGCCTCTCTTTGTTTTGGAGTATGGGCTCTAGGGCACATGGGCTTAGTAGTTGAGGCTCCCGGGCTCTAAAACACAGGCTCAATAGTTTTGGCATGCAGACTTAGTTGCTCTGCAGCATGTAGGGTCTTTCTGGATCAAGGATCCTACTCGTGTCTCCTACTTTGGAAAGCAGATTCTTTACCACTGAGCCATCAGAGAAGTCCTCTAACTGTCCTTATGGAAGGAGATTCTAGTGCTTTTCTCATAATAAATCATAGAGAAAGAACAATTTTGTGATAAGGAATAAAGGAATATTTTAAAATGGAAGTGACCTAGTCCAATCTGGAACTTTGAGTTTCAAAATTAAATTGTAGTAATTGAAACATAAAGCATCTTTACATTTCAATCAAGGAAAAATTTTAGGAAATGAGAGGTATTAAAATAAAGGAATCAATAGATTAAAAGCCTAAAAGAAGAAGCCAGAAAATAGAAAAAGTTAAACTAGAAGGTTAAAAATAAGACTGTTTTCCAGTTTAAAAATGAAGATAATCATACGTGTATTCTTTCTATGTTTTATAAACCAAAATATATGTTAGGAAAGATGAAGATCAAGTGAAAATAGGAGACTAAAAATAAAATATGTAGTCAGTTGAAGTTGGAAAAAGGAGTAATTTAAAACAACCAGCAAAAATCAAAGCAATTGGAAATACTAAAAAAAGTGGCAAACTGCTGCTGGGTAATAAGATTGTACATTCTGAGAAAACAAGTTAGAAAATGGGGGGAAAATGGAGAGTATATAAAAACTCTTAGGATATAGGCCAAATAGGTTGAATGCTGGCTAATGTCCCTGTCAAATTTTCAAGATGTATATCTAAGAGCCTCTCAGCAAAGCACCCTTTTACTTTGGCCCTTACCTTGTGTTCAGCCTATAACTGAGACACAGACTTGCCCATGTTGGCAAAAATTGAGGCCCTTGGGACATGTCCACAGCAAGGTGCTCACTGTCCCACAGTCTTTTGCCCTTAGACTGGTCTGCAGTCTAAATAAATGCTTATTTCCATTCAAGAAAGTACATTTAAACACTAGCACGCTAGCACTACGCACACACACATACATATATAATTGGACATCTAGCACGCTTTCAGAATATCATTTGCATCATGGATATTTCAGAATTCATTATTATTTATAGCAACAAATGTTTCCTTGTGTAAACATAAATTGATCTTTCTACTTGACAACAGTGACCTTTAATTTCACCTGGACTATGCAGTTTATATATAATGGAGATTTAGATTAAGGTGTATTATTATAGAAATAGAGGCATCTCTTTCAAATATATAGTGTCAAAACTCCTAGCTACAGCGAAAAAGGTTTTATGTGAATAGTATATTTCTTTTAAGGTTATGTATATGGGTGCATGCATGCTCAGTTGCTTCAGTTGTGTCTGACTGTTAGCGACCCTTTGGACTCTAGCCCTTCAGTTAAAATAAAGATTTATTTCAATCAAGGAAAAATTTTAGGAAATGAGAGGTATTAAAATAAAGGAATCAATAGATTAAAAGCCTAAAAGAAGAAGCCAGAAAATAGAAAAAGTTAAACTAGAAGGTTAAAAATAAGACTGTTTTCCAGTTTAAAAATGAAGATAATCATACGTGTATTCTTTCTATGTTTTATAAACCAAAATATATGTTAGGAAAGATGAAGATCAAGTGAAAATAGGAGACTAAAAATAAAATATGTAGTCAGTTGAAGTTGGAAAAAGGAGTAATTTAAAACAACCAGCAAAAATCAAAGCAATTGGAAATACTAAAAAAAGTGGCAAACTGCTGCTGGGTAATAAGATTGTACATTCTGAGAAAACAAGTTAGAAAATGGGGGGAAAATGGAGAGTATATAAAAACTCTTAGGATATAGGCCAAATAGGTTGAATGCTGGCTAATGTCCCTGTCAAATTTTCAAGATGTATATCTAAGAGCCTCTCAGCAAAGCACCCTTTTACTTTGGCCCTTACCTTGTGTTCAGCCTATAACTGAGACACAGACTTGCCCATGTTGGCAAAAAATTGAGGCCCTTGGGACATGTCCACAGCAAGGTGCTCACTGTCCCACAGTCTTTTGCCCTTAGACTGGTCTGCAGTCTAAATAAATGCTTATTTCCATTCAAGAAAGTACATTTAAACACTAGCACGCTAGCACTACGCACACACACATACATATATAATTGGACATCTAGCACGCTTTCAGAATATCATTTGCATCATGGATATTTCAGAATTCATTATTATTTATAGCAACAAATGTTTCCTTGTGTAAACATAAATTGATCTTTCTACTTGACAACAGTGACCTTTAATTTCACCTGGACTATGCAGTTTATATATAATGGAGATTTAGATTAAGGTGTATTATTATAGAAATAGAGGCATCTCTTTCAAATATATAGTGTCAAAACTCCTAGCTACAGCGAAAAAAGGTTTTTATGTGAATAGTATATTTCTTTTTAAGGTTATGTATATGGGTGCATGCATGCTCAGTTGCTTCAGTTGTGTCTGACTGTTAGCGACCCTTTGGACTCTAGCCCTTCAGGCTCCACTGTCCATGGGCTTCTCCAGGCAAGCATATTGGAGTGGGTTGCCATGCTCTCTTCCAGGAAATCTTCCTGAACCAGGGTTCGGATCCAAGTCTGTTATGTCTCCTGCATTGTCAGGCAGGTTCTTTACCACTATCACCACCTGGGATGTCCAATTATATATGTATGTGTGTGTGCGTATTTGTATATATTCTAGTTTTCTTTTCTTTTTTAACTTTTGTAACTGTTTTAGAAACATTGAGTAAAATTGTGTTATATAACGTCGTGATTTTTCATTGTGCAAGACTTAACTCTTCCATATAACTGTATCTTAATGACCTTTATTGTATTTTCAAAGGTTGTATAATTATAATACTGGTATTGACAATATAAATTTGTCAACAATATTGTAAAACATAATGTGCTTATTTGGTGGGGAGAATGAGTTAATGATAATAATGATGAAAAATATTACATAATTATATAATTGTTGGGTTGGCCAAAAAGTTCATTTGGGTTTTTCTGCAATGTTTTATAGAAAAACCTGGATGACCCTTTATTAGGTCAACCCAATATGTATAACTCTTGACAACTCTGGAAGTTTAGAAATGCTATTTATTTATTGTATTATTTCTTATAATAGAAATACATTTATTATTTTAAGAATGATACATGCTCCCGCTTGATCGTACTTCTCAAATACCAAAATAGATAAACATTATTAATGCATAGAGTAATTGTTATTCTTTCAGATATTCTTTAAAATCCTATCTTCTTGGCTTCTCTACCACTCCGCTACCATTTCCATCTCTGATTAGGATCATATCATAAAGACTTCTAAAACTTGCCTTGTGCAGCTAACACATATGAAGCCTTCTATTACCTATCCCATTCTTGTTTATATATATATATATATATATATATATATATATATATGATTAATATTAATACATCAATATATTTCATTTAATATTTTTATCATTTTATAAATAGCACATCTGCAATTAAATTGCTGCACAGTTGTGTACTTACCTATTTAATTTGAATTTCTTTGTTATTAGTGACATTTTCAGTTTTCCTATTTGTATTAGATACCTATGAATGTGATACATTTCTGGAGTTAAATTGCCTTATAGAATTTAGTTAGAATCTATTTTTACCAATGATTTAATAAGTAAGTCAAATGATTCTGAAAGAGGGAAGTAAAAGAATAGATGAATAGTACCACTGAATTCAGAAAGCAGTACATCATGGAAAACTAAATGAAGGACATGGTCAACCATCTTGAATGGCACTGAGAGATCAAGTTGATTAGTCTTTAAAAAAATGCCTTTTTGATGTTACAAGTCACTTTAAATATTACAGAGCCACGTTTTCATAAGAGATAGTGGTAAAATGAAATTGACCTTGCTTAATTAGTTTATTAGAAATTAAAAAAATAAATACAATGAACTCAGTTAATTCATACATAATTCTTATGTGTATTTCATACAAAAAAACCTTCTCTGAACCAGTCAGTAATACTCCATAGTATTCCTTTCACACCACTTGTTTCTTTTCTTCATGACTTAAAACCTCAAAGGTTAACTCATTTTTAATAATTTGTCTCTTCCACGCAAAGCTATTCTATTTGGTATTCAGGTATTTACACAATATACCTGACTTATGTTCAGACTGACTGGAGAGAACATATTCATATGATATTATTAACTTTTTATGTGAACCAAACTAGGAAGGACAGCTCAGTCAGGTAGGGGCTTGGATTTCTTGAGCAGGAATGAATTTCAAATGCCAGTACTTTTGAAGTATCAATGAAAAAAACTAACTTAATTTAAAGGCCAGTTTCAGAGAAAACACTGTTGTTTTCAGATTCAGAAAATATATACAGTTAAATAAATTGCTTAATGTCTTCTTGAACTATAATCCTGCATTTTTGTTAGTTGTGTTTTGAAGTAAACTGATTCTAAAATCAAAATGTGGTTTAAGAAAACAAATGTTAGTCTATTCTCCTGTATAATTATTTCTTTTATTTTTCAATTTTTCTTTAACCCTGAAGCACATTGGAATGGATTGCTCCTGCTTAGAAAAGGGCTTTATATCATGATTCATTTTCCTCTGATATACAAGGATAAGAAATCCTTGTAACACTTTGCTAGCATTATATTTTAAATTAAAAATTTTCTACCATGAAGCTTCAATTATTCTGGTGATACTTCTTACTTTTCAAAATTACAGTGTTGTGTTTCCTTTAGGGTCTCATGTTCATTCTAGACTCATTTATGACTAACATAAAATAGCAGATTAAGGCTATATAAAAATAGAGATACTAATTTATAAATATTGCAACAAAAAAGTATAGTGTATTTTTACAAACTATTATTTTTTATTAAAATATTTGTACTCACAGTACTTTGATTCTGTTTTATTTGTAAAGTTCAATAAAACAGTATATATGTGTAATTTTTTTTAACTTTAAGGAGAAAAATGAAGTGAAATACTATTATAGTTTTGTTACAGAGAAATAGAGTATATCTTAGCTTCATTAGTTAAAATACTGTTAATACATAAAAGTCAGTTAAAATCTGTTATGATAGGATTTTTTTTGCTCCAGTGGTTAGAACTCTGCACTTGCATTGCCGTGGGACTGGGTTCAATCCCTGGTTGGGGAACTAAGATCCCATAATCCATCTGGTGTGACCAAAAAATACCCAAGACTTGTTATTGCAATGATGAAACAAATTTTCAATGATGCTGAAAAGTCAGTCATGCATAGAAATGCATATAAAAGAGAGAGAGGATAATTTAAACAACAAGCTAACTTTTGGATAAACTGGCATATAAATGTATTGATTCTGCTCCAAACATGTAGTATGACAAATGTGGCTGAGTTATTCTCTGCTTTGGATGGATCACTTTGAGGGGAAGGGACATGGAAGCTAGCTCTCCAAACGTTTCTTTTATATCTCTTCCCGCAGCACTCTATTCTTATACGTTTCCTTAGGCAAGTTTGAAGTTCAGGGACTTATGCAATAAAGGTTTATTTCTTTTTATTATTATTTTTAAATTTTTTAAATTTATTTATTTGGGGGGGTTGGGGTGGGGAGGGAGGGGAGCAGGCGGGCCACTTCTACTGGTCGTTCATTTGTCCATTTTCATCCGTCTTTGTTCTTTGGCCCGTGTGGGCCTCCCATCGCAATGGCCTCTGTTGTCACAGAGCACTGGTTCTGGGCGCATGTGCTCCAGAGCTCCGGCTCAGTAATTGGACACATCCATCCAGCTGCTCCATGGCACGTGGGATCTTCCGAGGCCAGGGATTGAACCAGCGCCCCTTGCACTGCAAGGCGATGTCCTTACCCACTGGACCACCAGGGAAGCCCTCTAAAGGTTTATTTCTTCCTTAAACCTGGTCAGTGGAAATTTTCCTATTTGAATAATTGTCTTTGTCATCTTTCTTCCAAGCATCAACTCAGGAATCTATTTTTGTAACTCTGTTATCTTTGAGGTTTTGAGAAGAGTGACGAAAGTGTAAAATATCTCTGTGAGGTTCTCATGGCCAGCTCTGGGAGTATTACACATCTCTGGAACTTAGTCAAATGATACTGAGTTAGCTCTGCCGAATACTGGGCAATATATGCTGAGGTAGTAAGCACATAGCAGACTCTCTCTGTTTTACAATTAGACTGATCCCCTTAATGTTTATGAAATGCCAGCAGCAGCGGAAATGTATATGTGATTTGCTGTTTAGTCACTAAGTCATGTCCGATTTACACCCCCATGAATTATAGCCCACCAGGCTCCTCAGTCCATGGAATTTCCTAGGCAAGAATAATGGAGTGGGTTGCCATTTCCTTCTCCAGGGTAAATGCATTAGGAAAGAGAAAGAAAACCTCTCTTCCAACCATGGACTTTTAAGTCTTCCCTTACAGCTTTGGTGACAAAGTGAAAGTGAAAGTGTCAGTCGCTCAATTCATGTCTGACTCTTTGGGACCCCATGGATTGTATCTCACCAGGCTTCTCTGTCCATGGGAATCTCCAGGCAAGAATACTGGAGTGGGTTGCCATTTCCTTCTCCAGGGGATTTTCTTGATCCAGGGATTGAACCCAGATCTCCCACATTGCAGGCAGTTTCTTTACCATCTGAGCCACCAGGCACACAAGGCATTTTGCTATATAGAGGAGAGTTCAATACCTGGGCCAAAATCGTGATTCTATAAAGGAAGATAGAAGCAGTGAATGAAGCCAGGCAGGTAGACCATGAGTGTGATAGGGAGCCAGGGCAGCATGGTATCACAAAACCTGAGAGAGGAGAAATTTGAAATGATTGTGTGGCTGAACTTTTTTGCAAAGACTTCTATAATATAAGGATTTTTGATATGGTAATTAGATGATTTATAGTCATTTGAAATCATAAGATTGTTCGTCACATTGCTGTTTATTGAGGAGTATATGATTGCTGAGGAAATGTGCCCATTTTATTCCCTCATAATGATGCCCTCCATGTAGTTGACTTTCCTAAATGAATATTTCTTTCTCAGTGAAAGTTTCCTATTTGAATAATTGTCTTTGTCATCTTTCTTCCAAGCATCAACTCAGGAATCTATTTTTGTAACTCTGTTATCTTTGAGGTTTTGAGAAGAGTGACGAAAGTGTAAAATATCTCTGTGAGGTTCTCATGGCCAGCTCTGGGAGTATTACACATCTCTGGAACTTAGTCAAATGATACTGAGTTAGCTCTGCCGAATACTGGGCAATATATGCTGAGGTAGTAAGCACATAGCAGACTCTCTCTGTTTTACAATTAGACTGATCCCCTTAATGTTTATGAAATGCCAGCAGCAGCGGAAATGTATATGTGATTTGCTGTTTAGTCACTAAGTCATGTCCGATTTACACCCCCATGAATTATAGCCCACCAGGCTCCTCAGTCCATGGAATTTCCTAGGCAAGAATAATGGAGTGGGTTGCCATTTCCTTCTCCAGGGTAAATGCATTAGGAAAGAGAAAGAAAACCTCCTTTCCAACCCTGGACTTTTAAGTCTTCCCTTACAGCTTTGGTGACAAAGTGAAAGTGAAAGTGTCAGTCGCTCAATTCATGTCTGACTCTTTGGGACCCCATGGATTGTATCTCACCAGGCTTCTCTGTCCATGGGAATCTCCAGGCAAGAATACTGGAGTGGGTTGCCATTTCCTTCTCCAGGGGATTTTCTTGATCCAGGGATTGAACCCAGATCTCCCACATTGCAGGCAGTTTCTTTACCATCTGAGCCACCAGGCACACAAGGCATTTTGCTATATAGAGGAGAGTTCAATACCTGGGCCAAAATCGTGATTCTATAAAGGAAGATAGAAGCAGTGAATGAAGCCAGGCAGGTAGACCATGAGTGTGATAGGGAGCCAGGGCAGCATGGTATCACAAAACCTGAGAGAGGAGAAATTTGAAATGATTGTGTGGCTGAACTTTTTTGCAAAGACTTCTATAATATAAGGATTTTTGATATGGTAATTAGATGATTTATAGTCATTTGAAATCATAAGATTGTTCGTCACATTGCTGTTTATTGAGGAGTATATGATTGCTGAGGAAATGTGCCCATTTTATTCCCTCATAATGATGCCCTCCATGTAGTTGACTTTCCTAAATGAATATTTCTTTCTCAGTGAAAGTTTAGGCTAAATACAATGAACACTGACCTATGAAGATACCATAACAAATTATAGTTTACTTCTCTAAAAAGTTATTTTTATTTAAATTTAGCATGTCAATGTATTTTAAATTTTTAACTTTTTCAATTCTCATAGATATAAAGCATAATGTAAACTTATAAAATTGAAGTTATTTATAATAGTACAGATATAAGTCTATGCTAATGGTGCTAATAACCCAGATAATTAATTATTATGCATTCCTAAAATGGAATCCCATTAAGTTATTTTACTATGATGACTGTAATCATTTTGATAATATAAGTAATCTACACATTTTTTTCGATTAATCACAGATGCTGTTCTAAAGCTGTGTTAATGTGTTGAATTATAATAGTTCACTTATTATCAGCATCAAGGGCCTTTAAATACACTTAATTATCATATTCAGATTTTATCACTTAGAAGTAAATTGATTTTTTTATTTGAAATAACAGCTAAGATGACTATTTTCTGTAAAACAGATAACCTGTATGTAATCATGACATGAGCTAAATAAATATTCACACTATTAAATAAGTAGTTTATATTTATAGAAACCTGCTATTTGAATCTCTGTGTCAGTTACTTAAAGTGTTTGTGATTTCTCCTCTGGACTCCATAGCCTCCCACTGATTTCTCCTACTTCCAGTTCATCCTCCAAAATTACTGAATTCTTTCAAAACAGGAATACCTACTATGTAACATTATATTTTACTGTCACATTGATGACTTCCTGTTACTGAAATTTGAACACTAACTTCCTCTCTGCTTTGAACCATATTTCCAACCCCAACTTTCCTCCATAGCCTCCTCTCCCCTTGCTCTGATACTGAGTGTTTTCCTGAGCCATGCTTGCACATCTGCCCTGGGTAACACGAGCATAAGGTATGTGAAGCACAAGTATAATTGAAATATTAACTTATTTTTTGTCATGGTAATTCCTTTTTCCTATTGCCCTTGTCTCTATTGAAATAGTTTGGTTCTGTACTTCTATCTGGTGTGAGGGTGTGGGGTAGAGGGACATGACAGAAAAAGCAGAGAAAGAGGAAAAAGAGAATCTAATAATTGGCACAACTTTGGCACTTAGGTCGGCGGAAAAACCTCCGGGTATGGTTACATCATAGTGGAAAAACATAATGTATTAAGAGCACTCCCTTTCCCTTACCTCCCACTGATTTTGTAAGTTAAGTACACAAGAGATCTGTCACCCATTTCCTAAATATAGCGCTGGGGATGTGACAGATTCCCAGAAAAGAAGCTGCTGTATGGTTTTCCCCCGACAGACAGTATCACAGTTTCAGCCCTCCAGCAGTGGATTAGGGATTGCCATTGAGTCCTGTGTTTCCAATAGAGGAACAGAAGTAGCAGAAATAGAGTTGCTGAACCAGAACAGGCCACAGAACAGGAACCAAAAGTTTTTATTGAGACTTCTGTGAACTATTAATGAATATGTTAATGATGCCTATAAAGCTAGAAGATTTTTAGGTTCCTATGGTCTCATCCCTAGAGTTGATATAAAATGGGAAGATCTAAGAAATTGTGCTCAAAGGAGAAACATACTTAAGACAGAGAAAGATGGAGCTTCCCTGGTGTTCCAGTGGTAAAGAGTCCACCTTGCAGTGCAAGGCACCACCGTTCGATCCCTGGCCCGGGAAGATCCCACATGCCACAGAGCGGTTGGGCAGGTGTGTCCAATTAGGAGCCAGTGCTCTGAGCGCATGCGCCCAGAGCTGGTGCTCTCGGGACTAGCACCGCCAGATGAGATGTATGAAAATAAACTCAATTTTGATTCAAAACAGGAATACCTACTATGTAACATTATATTTTACTGTCACATTGATGACTTCCTGTTACTGAAATTTGAACACTAACTTCCTCTCTGCTTTGAACCATATTTCCAACCCCAACTTTCCTCCATAGCCTCCTCTCCCCTTGCTCTGATACTGAGTGTTTTCCTGAGCCATGCTTGCACATCTGCCCTGGGTAACACGAGCATAAGGTATGTGAAGCACAAGTATAATTGAAATATTAACTTATTTTTTGTCATGGTAATTCCTTTTCCTATTGCCCTTGTCTCTATTGAAATAGTTTGGTTCTGTACTTCTATCTGGTGTGAGGGTGTGGGGTAGAGGGACATGACAGAAAAAGCAGAGAAAGAGGAAAAAGAGAATCTAATAATTGGCACAACTTTGGCACTTAGGTCGGCGGAAAAACCTCCGGGTATGGTTACATCATAGTGGAAAAACATAATGTATTAAGAGCACTCCCTTTCCCTTACCTCCCACTGATTTTGTAAGTTAAGTACACAAGAGATCTGTCACCCATTTCCTAAATATAGCGCTGGGGATGTGACAGATTCCCAGAAAAGAAGCTGCTGTATGGTTTTCCCCCGACAGACAGTATCACAGTTTCAGCCCTCCAGCAGTGGATTAGGGATTGCCATTGAGTCCTGTGTTTCCAATAGAGGAACAGAAGTAGCAGAAATAGAGTTGCTGAACCAGAACAGGCCACAGAACAGGAACCAAAAGTTTTTATTGAGACTTCTGTGAACTATTAATGAATATGTTAATGATGCCTATAAAGCTAGAAGATTTTTAGGTTCCTATGGTCTCATCCCTAGAGTTGATATAAAATGGGAAGATCTAAGAAATTGTGCTCAAAGGAGAAACATACTTAAGACAGAGAAAGATGGAGCTTCCCTGGTGTTCCAGTGGTAAAGAGTCCACCTTGCAGTGCAAGGGGCACCACCGGTTCGATCCCTGGCCCGGGAAGATCCCACATGCCACAGAGCGGTTGGGCAGGTGTGTCCAATTAGGAGCCAGTGCTCTGGAGCGCATGCGCCCAGAGCTGGTGCTCTGCAACGAGAGAGGCCACTGCAATGGGGAAGCCCACGCTGGCCAAAGAATGAAGATGTATGAAAATAAACAAATGAAAATAAAAAAAAAACAATAAAAAGAGGCCAAAATTTAAAAGAAAAAATAATAAAAGGTTGAATGTCTTACTGGAAGGTCAAAATACTATTAAAGAGAAAAAGAGAAAGATGAGGTACATTTCTTGCTCATATGAAATTATATCTGAAATTCGTGTCTGCTGTGAAAATTTATATTTGGTTTGTTGTATATTTAAGTAATGGTATAATAGCCAATTCACCACTGAGGTCCAATCATTTTTTTCTTTAATAGATGCCCATACATTTTACTGCCTTCCTGGGTGGCACTAGTGGTAAAGAACTCTCCTGCCAGTGCAGGTGACTTAAGATATGCAGGTTTGATCCTTAGGTCAGGAAGATCCTCTGGAGGAAATGGTAACCTACTCTAGTGGTCTTGTCTGGAGAATCCAAGACAGAGGGGCCTTATGGGCTATAGTCTATAGGGTCACAAAGAATCAGACATGAATGACATGACTTATCACACATTTTTCTGGGGTTCCCTGGTAACTGAGTAGAAAAAGAATATGACTATAATACAATACAATGAGAGAGATGTGAGTTTGATCCTTGGGTCTGAAAAATCCCTTAGAGAAGAAAATGGCAACCCACTCCTGTATTCTTACCTGGGAAATACCATACATCAGAGGAGCTGGCGGGCTTCAGTCTGTGGGGTCACAGAGTTGGACAAGATTTAGTGACTCACAACAACAACAAAATACATTTTAATAAGGCTTGATAACAAAATAAAACCCAAGATATTTTGTAATATTTCCTCTTTTTTTTTTTTTCCTTGAAAGATGACCTGATACTAATTTTTTTTTTTACTTTTAAAGAAAATGTTCTACAATTCTACTTTCTGAAGAATACCCCTAGTTTAAAGGTTGGTTTGTCATTATGCAGAGATTTTTCAGTCATGGATTTATACACTCATTTATTAACTGATTCTAGAATAGCTATTTAGCTACTAATACGTGTCAAATATTGAGCTTCCCTGGTGACTCAGACAGTAAAGAACCTGTCTGCAATGCAGGAGACCCGGTTTTGATCCCTGAATCAGGAAGATAGATACCCTTGAGAAGGGAATGGCAACCCATATTCTTTCCTGGAAATTCCATGGGAAAGGAGCCTGATGAGCTACAGTCCGTGGCGTCAGTCAGATATGACTGAGCTACTAAAACTTTAACTTTTATGTGTCAGACATTATTATAGATGGTGTAATTAAAAATTTGAAATTGTGTCTGCTGTGAAAATTTATATTTGGTTTGTTGTATATTTAAGTAATGGTATAATAGCCAATTCACCACTGAGGTCCAATCATTTTTTTCTTTAATAGATGCCCATACATTTTACTGCCTTCCTGGGTGGCACTAGTGGTAAAGAACTCTCCTGCCAGTGCAGGTGACTTAAGATATGCAGGTTTGATCCTTAGGTCAGGAAGATCCTCTGGAGGAAATGGTAACCTACTCTAGTGGTCTTGTCTGGAGAATCCAAGACAGAGGGGCCTTATGGGCTATAGTCTATAGGGTCACAAAGAATCAGACATGAATGACATGACTTATCACACATTTTCTGGGGTTCCCTGGTAACTGAGTAGAAAAGAATATGACTATAATACAATACAATGAGAGAGATGTGAGTTTGATCCTTGGGTCTGAAAAATCCCTTAGAGAAGAAAATGGCAACCCACTCCTGTATTCTTACCTGGGAAATACCATACATCAGAGGAGCTGGCGGGCTTCAGTCTGTGGGGTCACAGAGTTGGACAAGATTTAGTGACTCACAACAACAACAAAATACATTTTAATAAGGCTTGATAACAAAATAAAACCCAAGATATTTTGTAATATTTCCTCTTTTTTTTTTTTTCCTTGAAAGATGACCTGATACTAATTTTTTTTTTTACTTTTAAAGAAAATGTTCTACAATTCTACTTTCTGAAGAATACCCCTAGTTTAAAGGTTGGTTTGTCATTATGCAGAGATTTTTCAGTCATGGATTTATACACTCATTTATTAACTGATTCTAGAATAGCTATTTAGCTACTAATACGTGTCAAATATTGAGCTTCCCTGGTGACTCAGACAGTAAAGAACCTGTCTGCAATGCAGGAGACCCGGTTTTGATCCCTGAATCAGGAAGATAGATACCCTTGAGAAGGGAATGGCAACCCATATTCTTTCCTGGAAATTCCATGGGAAAGGAGCCTGATGAGCTACAGTCCGTGGCGTCGCAGTCAGATATGACTGAGCTACTAAAACTTTAACTTTTATGTGTCAGACATTATTATAGATGGTGTAATTATAGTAATGAGGGAGCCTCTGTCCTCGCAGAACTCTAAGTCTATTTGGGTGACATAGTTTCAAACACAGGGTGCTAGTCACATTAGGAGGCCACCTATAGCAAATTGTGAGGCAGTGGGGACATCAGAGAAGCTCCCCTTTTAGCTAACCTTTGAGTATAAGCATTGAGAAATGTATCCATTAGGTACAGGGGATTTCTTCTTCAATACAGTAATTTGGTTCTTTTTCATTAATTGGTAAAAACAGAAGTTTCGGTCTGATTGATTTTAATGTTTCTGAATTTATATAGTATATTCTAATCTATTACTTTTTGCGTTAGAAAAAAATCCTGAAAATGTTGAATATGAAGCTTATAATTTTATGCCAATTCATCCTCTTACATTATTTTATTTACTTAACATTTTGTCCTTGAGCTATAATTAAAACTTTGTCTCAGAATTTTAACATTTACTACTAGAACCAATCTCTCTTAACCTCTGTAGATGTCTTTGAATCAGTTCTCCTATAGACTCTATGTAAGAAAATGAAATTAGAGCAGACATGTTTTTATAGAATAATGTTTGTTTCAAGTTGAATTGTGTCCCTCCCAGAAAGATATGTCAGTGTCTTAATTTCTGATACCTGTGAATGTGTTCCTATTTGACCCAGATCTTGACAGATGTAATCAAACTAAAGTCATACTGGATTAGAATGGGCCAAATCGAGTATATGCCAGCAAATTTGAAAAACTCAGTAGTGGCCACAGCACTGGAAGAGGTCAGTTTTCATTCTAATACAAAAGAAAAGCAATTCCAAAGAATGTTAAAGCTACCACACCATTGCACTTATTTCAGATACTGACAAAGTAATGCTCAGAATCCTCCAAGTTAGACTTTGACAGTTCATGACAGTAAAGAACCTGTCTGCAATGCAGGAGACCCGGTTTTGATCCCTGAATCAGGAAGATAGATACCCTTGAGAAGGGAATGGCAACCCATATTCTTTCCTGGAAATTCCATGGGAAAGGAGCCTGATGAGCTACAGTCCGTGGCGTCGCAGTCAGATATGACTGAGCTACTAAAACTTTAACTTTTATGTGTCAGACATTATTATAGATGGTGTAATTATAGAAATGAGGGAGCCCCTGTCCTCGCAGAACTCAAAGTCTATTTGGGTGACATAGTTACAAACACAAGGTGATAATCACATTAGGAGGCCACCTATAGCAAATTGTGAGGCAGTGGGGGACATCAGAGAAGCTCCCTTTGAGCTAACCTTTGAGTATAAGCATTGAGAAATGTATCCATTAGGTACAGGGGATTTCTTCTTCAATACAGTAATTTGGTTCTTTTTCATTAATTGGTAAAAACAGAAGTTTCGGTCTGATTGATTTTAATGTTTCTGAATTTATATAGTATATTCTAATCTATTACTTTTTGCGTTAGAAAAAAATCCTGAAAATGTTGAATATGAAGCTTATAATTTTATGCCAATTCATCCTCTTACATTATTTTATTTACTTAACATTTTGTCCTTGAGCTATAATTAAAACTTTGTCTCAGAATTTTAACATTTACTACTAGAACCAATCTCTCTTAACCTCTGTAGATGTCTTTGAATCAGTTCTCCTATAGACTCTATGTAAGAAAATGAAATTAGAGCAGACATGTTTTTATAGAATAATGTTTGTTTCAAGTTGAATTGTGTCCCTCCCAGAAAGATATGTCAGTGTCTTAATTTCTGATACCTGTGAATGTGTTCCTATTTGACCCAGATCTTGACAGATGTAATCAAACTAAAGTCATACTGGATTAGAATGGGCCAAATCGAGTATATGCCAGCAAATTTGAAAAACTCAGTAGTGGCCACAGCACTGGAAGAGGTCAGTTTTCATTCTAATACAAAAGAAAAGCAATTCCAAAGAATGTTAAAGCTACCACACCATTGCACTTATTTCAGATACTGACAAAGTAATGCTCAGAATCCTCCAAGTTAGACTTTGACAGTTCATGAAACAAGAATTCCAGATGTACAAACTGGATTTAGAAAAGGCAGAGGAACCAGAGATCAAGTTGTCAACATCTGTTGGATCATAGAAAGAGCAAGGAAATTCCAGAAAGAACATCTACTTCTGCTTCATTGACTAAGTTAAAGCCTTTGTGTGGATAACAACAGACTGGAAAATTCTGAAAGAGATGGGAATACCAGACCAAGTTACCTGTCTCCTAAGAAATCATTATGCGGGAGAGGAAGAAACAGAACTGTATATGGAACAACTGACTGGTTCCAAATTGGGAAAGGAGTACATCAGAGTTGTATATTGTCACCCTGATTATTTAATTTATGGACACAGTACATCATGCAAAATGCCAGTCCAGATGAAGCACAAGCTGGAATTAAGATTGTTGGGTGAAACATCAGTAACCTCAGGTATGCAGATAATATAATGGCAGAAAGCAAAAAGGAACTAAAGAGCCTCTTGATGAACGTGAGACAGGAGAGTGAAAAAGTTGGCCTAAAACTCAACATTCAAAAAAGGAAGATCATGGTATCTGGTAACATCACTTCATGGCAAGTAGATGGGCAAACACTGGAAACAGTGAGAGACTTTATTTTCTTGGGCTCCAAAATCACTTTGAATGGCGACTTCAGCCATGAAATTAAAATACCCTTGTTCCTTGGAAGAAATGATACGACAAACCTAGACAGCATATAAAAAAGCAGGGACATCACTTTGCTGACAGAAGTTCTTATATTCAAAGCTATCGTTTTCCCAGTAGTCATGTATGGATGTTACAGTTGGACCATAGAGGAGACTGAGCTCCAAGGAATTGATGCCTTTGAACTGTGGTGTTGGAGAAGACTCTTGAGAGTCCCTTGAACTGCAAGGAGATCAAACCTGTCAATCTGAAAGGAAATCAAGCCTGAATATTCATTGGAAGGACTGATACTGAAGCTCCAACAGTTTGGCCATCTGATGCAAAGAGATGACTCATTGGAAAAGAGCTGGATGTTGGGAAAGATAAAAAAGGAAGGAGACTGGATTAGAATGGCCCAAAAGGCAAATTTGAAAAACTCAGTAGTGGCCACAGCACTGGAAGAGGTCAGTTTTCATTCTAATACAAAAGAAAAGCAATTCCAAAGAATGTTAAAGCTACCACACCATTGCACTTATTTCAGATACTGACAAAGTAATGCTCAGAATCCTCCAAGTTAGACTTTGACAGTTCATGAAACAAGAATTCCAGATGTACAAACTGGATTTAGAAAAGGCAGAGGAACCAGAGATCAAGTTGTCAACATCTGTTGGATCATAGAAAGAGCAAGGAAATTCCAGAAAGAACATCTACTTCTGCTTCATTGACTAAGTTAAAGCCTTTGTGTGGATAACAACAGACTGGAAAATTCTGAAAGAGATGGGAATACCAGACCAAGTTACCTGTCTCCTAAGAAATCATTATGCGGGAGAGGAAGAAACAGAACTGTATATGGAACAACTGACTGGTTCCAAATTGGGAAAGGAGTACATCAGAGTTGTATATTGTCACCCTGATTATTTAATTTATGGACACAGTACATCATGCAAAATGCCAGTCCAGATGAAGCACAAGCTGGAATTAAGATTGTTGGGTGAAACATCAGTAACCTCAGGTATGCAGATAATATAATGGCAGAAAGCAAAAAGGAACTAAAGAGCCTCTTGATGAACGTGAGACAGGAGAGTGAAAAAGTTGGCCTAAAACTCAACATTCAAAAAAGGAAGATCATGGTATCTGGTAACATCACTTCATGGCAAGTAGATGGGCAAACACTGGAAACAGTGAGAGACTTTATTTTCTTGGGCTCCAAAATCACTTTGAATGGCGACTTCAGCCATGAAATTAAAATACCCTTGTTCCTTGGAAGAAATGATACGACAAACCTAGACAGCATATAAAAAAGCAGGGACATCACTTTGCTGACAGAAGTTCTTATATTCAAAGCTATCGTTTTCCCAGTAGTCATGTATGGATGTTACAGTTGGACCATAGAGGAGACTGAGCTCCAAGGAATTGATGCCTTTGAACTGTGGTGTTGGAGAAGACTCTTGAGAGTCCCTTGAACTGCAAGGAGATCAAACCTGTCAATCTGAAAGGAAATCAAGCCTGAATATTCATTGGAAGGACTGATACTGAAGCTCCAACAGTTTGGCCATCTGATGCAAAGAGATGACTCATTGGAAAAGAGCTGGATGTTGGGAAAGATAGAAGGCAGAAGAAGAAGGGAACGACGGAGAAGGAGATGGTTGAGTGGCATCATGGATTCAATGGACATGAGTTTTAGCAGGCTTTGGGAGATAGTGAAGGGCAGGGAGGCCTGGTGTGCTACAGTCCATGGGGTTGCAAAGAGTCGGACACAACTGAGCCACTGAACTGAGCTGTACTGAAATCCAGTATGTTGTCCTTACATGCATGCACACAGAGTCGTACCGAGAGAACACCATGTGATAATGGGGACAGAGATTGGAATTAAACTGCCACGAGCCAAGAGATGCAAAGGACTGCAGATAATCACCAGAAGTTAGGAGAGGGCAGAGAAAGGAAGAGGACAGCTTCTCCTTCAGAGCCTTCACAAGGAGCTGGACTTGCCTACCCCTTGATTTCACACTTCCAGCCTCCAGCACTGTGAGAGAATAGGTTTCTGCTCTTTTAAGTCACCCAGTTAGTGGTACTTCGTTAGAGCAGCCCTAGGCAACTAATACTGTGTTCATTCCCATTGCCTTGCTCGTAGACTTGAGAAAACACAATTTTTCAAAGCAATAACAACCAAGCAATCCACAGATTTGCTTTTATTAGTAATTTAAACAACTTTTCTTTATTCTATAAGTTTCCCAAACAAATTATTGTCAGATCAGAGTTGTCTAGCAGCAGTTACTCAAATCGAGTTTTGGGTGTGTTTATTAAGGGTCAGCTGTCAGTTTCACCCTTATCCTTGGACAAATGGGCCTCCTGCTCTTGCCCTGAGCCTCAGAGAGATCTACCATTTTGAGTGGCTTTCTTGAGATTTTCAAGTTCTCCTTTTGTATTTGGGCATGTCTGGGTCTGGGAATGTCACCTGGTGGGCAGTGTATAAGTATTTAGCATATTCATTTCTCCTTTCTTTTGGGGATGGTCTTCACTGATCTTCTGTCCTGAGTGGGGATTCAACTGGAAGCCCTGTGGGGCTCCTAAACTTGTGCCTATGGGTTTTTTCAGAACCCCGATGTTAGGATCCTGGTTTCAGGAAGGGGGTCTGGTCAGCAAATTGCTCCTGCTTACTGTTATAGTAGTTCTTCCTTAGGATTACACAGGATTGGGCTAGGTGACTTCTCACTCTCCTCTTTGGACATAAAACGATTTAGGAATCTGGGTGTAGGCTCTTGTCCAACTTTGTGTGTGTTCTCTCCTGACTATCTTCTGACTTGCTGTGATAATTCTAGTTGTAACATTCAAGGATGGTTACCCACGGGTTATGCTTCCACTTTCCTCCTCAAGCTTGGAAGCATACTTTCAGGCAGTCTTCCAGGGTGGCCAGCCTTGTCTCCTTTGAGGGTGTTTGAGACTGGGGACAGAGATTGGAATTAAACTGCCACGAGCCAAGAGATGCAAAGGACTGCAGATAATCACCAGAAGTTAGAGAGGGCAGAGAAAGGAAGAGGACAGCTTCTCCTTCAGAGCCTTCACAAGGAGCTGGACTTGCCTACCCCTTGATTTCACACTTCCAGCCTCCAGCACTGTGAGAGAATAGGTTTCTGCTCTTTTAAGTCACCCAGTTAGTGGTACTTCGTTAGAGCAGCCCTAGGCAACTAATACTGTGTTCATTCCCATTGCCTTGCTCGTAGACTTGAGAAAACACAATTTTTCAAAGCAATAACAACCAAGCAATCCACAGATTTGCTTTTATTAGTAATTTAAACAACTTTTCTTTATTCTATAAGTTTCCCAAACAAATTATTGTCAGATCAGAGTTGTCTAGCAGCAGTTACTCAAATCGAGTTTTGGGTGTGTTTATTAAGGGTCAGCTGTCAGTTTCACCCTTATCCTTGGACAAATGGGCCTCCTGCTCTTGCCCTGAGCCTCAGAGAGATCTACCATTTTGAGTGGCTTTCTTGAGATTTTCAAGTTCTCCTTTTGTATTTGGGCATGTCTGGGTCTGGGAATGTCACCTGGTGGGCAGTGTATAAGTATTTAGCATATTCATTTCTCCTTTCTTTTGGGGATGGTCTTCACTGATCTTCTGTCCTGAGTGGGGATTCAACTGGAAGCCCTGTGGGGCTCCTAAACTTGTGCCTATGGGTTTTTTCAGAACCCCGATGTTAGGATCCTGGTTTCAGGAAGGGGGTCTGGTCAGCAAATTGCTCCTGCTTACTGTTATAGTAGTTCTTCCTTAGGATTACACAGGATTGGGCTAGGTGACTTCTCACTCTCCTCTTTGGACATAAAACGATTTAGGAATCTGGGTGTAGGCTCTTGTCCAACTTTGTGTGTGTTCTCTCCTGACTATCTTCTGACTTGCTGTGATAATTCTAGTTGTAACATTCAAGGATGGTTACCCACGGGTTATGCTTCCACTTTCCTCCTCAAGCTTGGAAGCATACTTTCAGGCAGTCTTCCAGGGTGGCCAGCCTTGTCTCCTTTGAGGGTGTTTGAGACTGTGCTAGACCTAGTCCTCAGGTTCTTCCTGTTGATGCCCTCTCTTTTGTCTAATTCATTTGTTTATATTGATATTATAGGTTTCTGAGTCAGTCTTAAGCCATACCTGATAAAAGACAAATATTCCTTGCATGAGTGGCACTGGTCATATGCCACCTGCCTAGTGGTAGTATGTAGCTAGTGGTGTGTAGAAAGTCAGGGTCAACATAGGAAGAGAGAGTGTTCTAGAAGTGCCTTGGTTATGGGCTAAAGAGTTCAACAGTAGTCATGCTTGAAAATGTCTTGTTTTACATTTATGCTGCTCTGATGGCGTAATGTGTCACTTTGCATTAATTTGTTACAATTCCAAGTAGTAAAGATAGCATGACCACAAAATAAATTATTATTCATGCTTTTCTGCATGCTCATGGGAAGACTTTCATTTGTGGTCAACATTAATGAAGCATTGCAGTATCCCTTGAGAGTGTCAGTGGAAGCCAATAGTTATGATGGATGATACAGCGTCATGACCAGTAAAGTATGCATCAAATAATAAAGAGATGAAAGAACTGCAGAGCCAAGAACATCCCTATTGTTCAATACAAACATGTTCTGAAGAGCAGTGGCACTATGAGTCATAATAGTACATATATCCTTTATTCCTACAACTCGATAAAAGAAATTAACCATGAATGTCACATTTGAAAGTAAAGCATGATAAGGTATGTCCAGAATCCAAAGATGAAGAGAAGGAGCTAGATACTGAAACACGAAGCAAAATGTTTTAAATAAAATTACTCCTGTAAACAATATATAGTATATTCTTAACTTGTAAACATATATGCCTCACAAAAATCTATTTGCTCCTGGCCACGTGTCCCTAGAGGTGGTCCTATTAATAGCTGTGGAAGAGTTATGGGGATAGGACAGGAAAAATTGAAAGCCTCAGCCAACCCAGTCACACTGTGGGCTACTCTACCTTTTGGACTAAAACGATTTAGGAATCTGGGTGTAGGCTCTTGTCCAACTTTGTGTGTTCTCTCCTGACTATCTTCTGACTTGCTGTGATAATTCTAGTTGTAACATTCAAGGATGGTTACCCACGGGTTATGCTTCCACTTTCCTCCTCAAGCTTGGAAGCATACTTTCAGGCAGTCTTCCAGGGTGGCCAGCCTTGTCTCCTTTGAGGGTGTTTGAGACTGTGCTAGACCTAGTCCTCAGGTTCTTCCTGTTGATGCCCTCTCTTTTGTCTAATTCATTTGTTTATATTGATATTATAGGTTTCTGAGTCAGTCTTAAGCCATACCTGATAAAAGACAAATATTCCTTGCATGAGTGGCACTGGTCATATGCCACCTGCCTAGTGGTAGTATGTAGCTAGTGGTGTGTAGAAAGTCAGGGTCAACATAGGAAGAGAGAGTGTTCTAGAAGTGCCTTGGTTATGGGCTAAAGAGTTCAACAGTAGTCATGCTTGAAAATGTCTTGTTTTACATTTATGCTGCTCTGATGGCGTAATGTGTCACTTTGCATTAATTTGTTACAATTCCAAGTAGTAAAGATAGCATGACCACAAAATAAATTATTATTCATGCTTTTCTGCATGCTCATGGGAAGACTTTCATTTGTGGTCAACATTAATGAAGCATTGCAGTATCCCTTGAGAGTGTCAGTGGAAGCCAATAGTTATGATGGATGATACAGCGTCATGACCAGTAAAGTATGCATCAAATAATAAAGAGATGAAAGAACTGCAGAGCCAAGAACATCCCTATTGTTCAATACAAACATGTTCTGAAGAGCAGTGGCACTATGAGTCATAATAGTACATATATCCTTTATTCCTACAACTCGATAAAAGAAATTAACCATGAATGTCACATTTGAAAGTAAAGCATGATAAGGTATGTCCAGAATCCAAAGATGAAGAGAAGGAGCTAGATACTGAAACACGAAGCAAAATGTTTTAAATAAAATTACTCCTGTAAACAATATATAGTATATTCTTAACTTGTAAACATATATGCCTCACAAAAATCTATTTGCTCCTGGCCACGTGTCCCTAGAGGTGGTCCTATTAATAGCTGTGGAAGAGTTATGGGGATCAGGACTGGGCACAGGAAAAATTGACAAAGCCTCAGCCAACCCAGTCACACTGTGCTCCACACTGGACTAAAAGAATTCTCCCTTAAACTTCTGTCTTTGTCATTTATGGGCCTCTGTGGATATGACCTTGAGCATGGTGTGATTCTGCTGCTGAAGAAGCTGGTAACTGGAGGCACTCCTCCCACCCTGAATATTGCTTAAAATGTGAATCTGAATGACACATATATGTGCCTATAATTCCAACTATAATTCTAGATTCAAATTTTAGAGACATTTGTAAATGGAGTTGGAATATATTATAAAATGCTTATAACAAGCAAACAAAAATACATATAATTTTATATACTTTCAAAATTATGGAGAAACAGAGTCAAATCATTCATTTAGTGCCTATTAATAGCTCATCATTAGACTTAAACCAAACTGTCTAAAGATAGATTTGCAATTTATCAGTTAATCTGATAATATCCTAATTTTCAACTGTCTAATTTTCTGTATCACCTTTTCCCCATATCTGGGCTTTAAACTATTTTCTTAAATATATAAATATAGATATTCTTATTTTTTTACTTATTATGAATGTTATAATTAACCAGATCATGCATATATACATTTTAAAATAAAGAATACCCCCAATATAAAAATAATAAAATTGTGTTTTTATGCTTTAATCCTCCCAACCTCAAATATTCATTCTCTGAAATTAACACTTTTACCTTTTACCTGTGATTTACTTCCACATTTCTAAATAACCTCCTTTTTTTAATAAAGATTATTTATTTATTTTCGGCTTTTCCAGGTTTTCAGTGCTGTTGCAGGCTCTTCTCTAGTTGTAGGAAGTAGGGACTACTCTTTAGTTGAGATGAGCAGTCTTCTTGTTGGGGTGACATCTCTTGTTATGGGACTCAGGCTCTAGGACACACAGGTTCAGTAGCTGTGGCACATGGGCTCTATAATTGCGGCTGTATGAAGAGAAGGAGCTAGATACTGAAACACGAAGCAAAATGTTTTAAATAAAATTACTCCTGTAAACAATATATAGTATATTCTTAACTTGTAAACATATATGCCTCACAAAAATCTATTTGCTCCTGGCCACGTGTCCCTAGAGGTGGTCCTATTAATAGCTGTGGAAGAGTTATGGGGATCAGGACTGGGCACAGGAAAAATTGACAAAGCCTCAGCCAACCCAGTCACACTGTGCTCCACACTGGACTAAAAGAATTCTCCCTTAAACTTCTGTCTTTGTCATTTATGGGCCTCTGTGGATATGACCTTGAGCATGGTGTGATTCTGCTGCTGAAGAAGCTGGTAACTGGAGGCACTCCTCCCACCCTGAATATTGCTTAAAATGTGAATCTGAATGACACATATATGTGCCTATAATTCCAACTATAATTCTAGATTCAAATTTTAGAGACATTTGTAAATGGAGTTGGAATATATTATAAAATGCTTATAACAAGCAAACAAAAATACATATAATTTTATATACTTTCAAAATTATGGAGAAACAGAGTCAAATCATTCATTTAGTGCCTATTAATAGCTCATCATTAGACTTAAACCAAACTGTCTAAAGATAGATTTGCAATTTATCAGTTAATCTGATAATATCCTAATTTTCAACTGTCTAATTTTCTGTATCACCTTTTCCCCATATCTGGGCTTTAAACTATTTTCTTAAATATATAAATATAGATATTCTTATTTTTTTACTTATTATGAATGTTATAATTAACCAGATCATGCATATATACATTTTAAAATAAAGAATACCCCCAATATAAAAATAATAAAATTGTGTTTTTATGCTTTAATCCTCCCAACCTCAAATATTCATTCTCTGAAATTAACACTTTTACCTTTTACCTGTGATTTACTTCCACATTTCTAAATAACCTCCTTTTTTTAATAAAGATTATTTATTTATTTTCGGCTTTTCCAGGTTTTCAGTGCTGTTGCAGGCTCTTCTCTAGTTGTAGGAAGTAGGGACTACTCTTTAGTTGAGATGAGCAGTCTTCTTGTTGGGGTGACATCTCTTGTTATGGGACTCAGGCTCTAGGACACACAGGTTCAGTAGCTGTGGCACATGGGCTCTATAATTGCGGCTGTGAGGCTCTAGACACAGGCTCAATACTTGTGACTCACAGGCTTAGTTGCTCTGCAGTGGGAATCTTCCTGGATCAGGGCTCAAACTTGTGTCTTGTGCATTGGCAGGTGAATTCTTCACCACTGAGCTACCAGGAAAGCCCCTAAATAACCTTCTTTTAAAATTCAATTTTTGGGACTTCTCTAGTGGTCATAAATGACTGGTCATTTAAAGATTAACCCTATATTCTAATAATATTAAATAATTTATAATACGTGTATATATTCTCATAAAGTATAGAATTAATACAACTAGAGAAGAAAATAAATATAATTGAACTCATTTATTTCCATGTATACTGATTTGAATGCTACCAATTATTCACTGCATCATAGAATAAATATCTATATGAGTATACATAGCTTTAATGTATGTATACATAATGCTAAATATGAAAAGTGACATATATGTGCATGTATAGAAGTGAATGCAGTCACCCGTGTTTCAGATATACACAAAACATAACTCAGATATGAGTATAGGAAAGGTATATACATCTTTTCTTTGTATATGTGTATATACGTCTGTTTCCAAGGCCAGATTAAGCAGAATACTTAGCCTCCTCTCCTCTTCCCATGCATTATTATTCTGCACCGCACAGTCACTCTTATTGAGTGGTTAGGATTCGGCTGACACTTTTCAGACTGAAAGGCAGAAACATTTATCTTCACTGGCAAATAATTTGGGAGTATTTTCCTTGGATGCAAGACATTTGCTCTAATACAATTCTCATTTTATTCTTTTATGACGCCCTGGCAACATTTGGCATTTCTTCCTAAATTTGCATGTAATGAACCGAATGACACAAGAGGTTGACTGTACTATATATTGAACAGTTTGTGCAAAATTTCCTGTCTTTTAAACTTAAAAAGTACTGAATTATTTTGTATTTGAGGAAGAAATATTATTCCTTTTTCTTTGAGTATGAAGTTTTCTATTAGAAACTATGATTATATGAGAAATACCAGGAAGAAATAGTAATATCTATAATACTACTAGTCAAAGATAATTGTTATTGATGTTTTATATATGGTCTTAATTATATTTATGCACTATCGTGATTTACATATAAATTTGAAAGGTGTATTTAGAATCATGCAGTTTTTAACCTTTTTGCTCAATTTGGAATGACATTTTAAATTTCATTAAAATATGTTACACAGCTTGAGAGTTTGGTTTTGAATGATTGCATGATATTCATTCTATTTTCATTACAAAATATAATTGCCCTGAATTGTATTGTTGACTCTTTATGTTATTTTCAGTTTTGCACTGATAAATTGCACCATGAAAAATATCACACACATCTACAATGGTTTTGGTTATTTTATTTTTGTGTTATCTGATCATGCCCTTTATATTTTTATCTCAATATGTGTTTTCTTACTGATTTAGAAGAGCTTTTTTTTCCTGTAATGGAATTAATCTTTGAACTATCACATATATTCCAAATTATTTTCCTTACTTTTTTATTGCTTTATAATTGTGATCATTTTTGACATGCACTTTAGTTAAAAATGTCTACTTTAATATTGTCTCTGTGGAGAAGAAATTGTCATTTTTTCAAAAAGCTAAACACACAGTACTTTATTATCAAGCAACTTTTCTCTGAGGAACTTACCTCAAATAATTAAAAACATATATCCACAAAACACTTGTAAAAATGTTTATTGTAAAACTCTTCATCTTTGTAATATCAACTATTTGAAACCACATAGGCTTACATCAAAAAATTAAGTAAGAAATTTATGATATATTTGTAGAATGCTTAGAATGAAAAGAAACGAACTTTAGATTCACATAAAAACATAGAAGAATCCTAAAAACATGCTCATTGAAAGAATCATACACAATATGTGCTGTCTAATTTTATTTCTATCATGTTCAACAACAGGTGTATATGATGTGCGGGGTTAAAAGTCAGGAGAATGGTTGCCTTCATGAAGGCAAAATGGAGAAAGAATGGAAAGGGACACAATGGAACTTTCAGATGTTTTGTTAATGTCTGTTTCTCATTTTGGGGTATTGGTTACATGAGTTTATATTAGTCAAGAAACTCTACTGTTATGAAATTTATGAATTTTATTCCATCAAAATTTATATATTGAAGTTCTAACCGCCATGGCTTCAGAATGTGACAGTGTTTGAAGATAGAGCCTTTAAACAGGTAATTAAAGAATAATGAAATCTTACAGGTCCACACTAATGCAATAGACTGCCATCCTTCAAGAGCATAAGGTTAGGACACAGGCTTACACATTAGAAGATGATGTGAAGACCTTGAAAGAGGCAGCCATCTACAAGCTGAGAAGAGAGACCTCAGATGAAACCAACCCTTACAACACCCTGATATCAAACAACTGGCCTCCATAATTGTGAGAATATTAGCTTCTATAATATTATTTAAGCTGCCCAGTCTGTGGCAGTAATTATGGCAGCCCTAGCATACTAATACATCTACTTTCTAGCTTTGTGCAGGTTACTGCAGGTTATTATACTTAATAAATTTCAATGATTTCAGTTTTTAGATGATGCCAAAGTAGCAGGCAAAGATTTGCTCTCCTGATTGAGATACAAAGAATATAATTGACAAAGCATATGAGTGGATAGTTTTCAATGTATTCAACATTAACCAATAAAGTGGGTTATCACTTAGAAATAAGAAATCAATGAAATGAGGCCTAGAGTAATTTTCTGATTTATGCCTGAAGGGATTCATCACTTAGAATACAGTACTTTATTATCAAGCAACTTTTCTCTGAGGAACTTACCTCAAATAATTAAAAACATATATCCACAAAACACTTGTAAAAATGTTTATTGTAAAACTCTTCATCTTTGTAATATCAACTATTTGAAACCACATAGGCTTACATCAAAAATTAAGTAAGAAATTTATGATATATTTGTAGAATGCTTAGAATGAAAAGAAACGAACTTTAGATTCACATAAAAACATAGAAGAATCCTAAAAACATGCTCATTGAAAGAATCATACACAATATGTGCTGTCTAATTTTATTTCTATCATGTTCAACAACAGGTGTATATGATGTGCGGGGTTAAAAGTCAGGAGAATGGTTGCCTTCATGAAGGCAAAATGGAGAAAGAATGGAAAGGGACACAATGGAACTTTCAGATGTTTTGTTAATGTCTGTTTCTCATTTTGGGGTATTGGTTACATGAGTTTATATTAGTCAAGAAACTCTACTGTTATGAAATTTATGAATTTTATTCCATCAAAATTTATATATTGAAGTTCTAACCGCCATGGCTTCAGAATGTGACAGTGTTTGAAGATAGAGCCTTTAAACAGGTAATTAAAGAATAATGAAATCTTACAGGTCCACACTAATGCAATAGACTGCCATCCTTCGAAGAGCATAAGGTTAGGACACAGGCTTACACATTAGAAGATGATGTGAAGACCTTGAAAGAGGCAGCCATCTACAAGCTGAGAAGAGAGACCTCAGATGAAACCAACCCTTACAACACCCTGATATCAAACAACTGGCCTCCATAATTGTGAGAATATTAGCTTCTATAATATTATTTAAGCTGCCCAGTCTGTGGCAGTAATTATGGCAGCCCTAGCATACTAATACATCTACTTTCTAGCTTTGTGCAGGTTACTGCAGGTTATTATACTTAATAAATTTCAATGATTTCAGTTTTTAGATGATGCCAAAGTAGCAGGCAAAGATTTGCTCTCCTGATTGAGATACAAAGAATATAATTGACAAAGCATATGAGTGGATAGTTTTCAATGTATTCAACATTAACCAATAAAGTGGGTTATCACTTAGAAATAAGAAATCAATGAAATGAGGCCTAGAGTAATTTTCTGATTTATACCTGAAGGAAATTCCAGATTATTTCACCGTGGACCCTAGTGGTCTTCCTGAGTTGAGGAGATGGAGCTAAGAATTCAGAGTCCCAAGGCAAAAGTGTCAGAGAGTAGAGAGCTGTGTAGATAGAGATCTTCAAATAGCTACATAAGATCTCTGAATTATCTAGCTAAGTACTTATTAGTGAATGTGAGGCAACTACTTAACACTAGTGAAAAAAACGCACAAAATGATCAGAGTAAAAAATCTGTAGTTTCCCATAAGACTGAGAAGATTTCTATTGTCATTATCCAGATGTAAAATCTTATCTTTCACAGGACATGTGATAATCAGAAAGATTATGTTTTAGTAGTTGGGTCAAATTATACACATACTAATTATTGTCCATCTAACAAAGCTTCAGAACACGATCTAAAAGATAAAACTGTGATTGACCATACACCAGAACAGAGACCAAGAATATTTATTTAATATTGATTAATATTTTGAAATATCCAGAACCCAATAAGATAAAATTGTAGTGTTTGGCATGCAAACAAAAATTACCCTCCATGCAAAGAAGCAGAAAAACATGATCATGAATGAGTAAATTGAAAGTGATCAATCAATCAGTCAATTGAAAGTTATCTAGAGTTTATAAATATAATGTAATTACTAGACAAGGATGTTAAGACATTTATTATAATTGCATTCTATATGTTCAGCTACCTAAAAGTTTAAGCATATGAAGTAGAGACATGAAGATTAAAAAAAGCAACTTCTAGCTATGCTAATTACACTGTCTGAGATGAAAAATATCTATTATGTCAGTGCTTTACTTTTTGTTTTGCTATGTCTTTGTCTCACTAGGGAATAAAGTATCCACCCAAGTGAAAGTGAAAGTATTGCTTGCTTAGTTGTATCGAACTCTTTGTGATCCCATGTATTATAGTCAGCCAGGCTCCTCCAGGCAAGAATACTGTCAAGCATACTGGAGTGGTTAGCCATTCCCTTCTCGAGGAGATCTTCCTGAACCAAGGATCGAAACTATTTTATAGCTGATAAATTCATCATATTTGATGAAATAAATTCCTTGAAAGACATAAATTATCAAATCTCACTCAAGACAGAATAGGTCATCTGGATAGCCTTTTATCTAGAAACTTGTAGGTTAATTTGTGGATATTTGAAAGTTATAGTTCCAAATGGTTTTATCCATGTATATGGTATATCTTTTTAGACATCTTTCAAATCTTTTAATGGAAGGTTTTCATATTTCTCAGTGAAAGTCTTGTGCACTTTAATTTCTTCAGTAAGTTCCTCACATTTTTCTTGCATTCCCTTGGACATATTGAATTGACTTTCTGATTTTATGTGTTTTTCTGTCCTATTCAGTCAACTTTATTTTTCCACATTGTTTCACTCTGAATAATTTCATTGAAATTATTTTTCAAATGCTTAGTGTTTTAGTTTTAATTAACATATATTTAATTTGAAATTTCTCTGTTGTTTTTGAGGTGTTCTTTCATTATAGAGTTCCTGTTTATATTGCATGAATATTTGATGTCTCAGAAAATCTTGGAGTTTTTGAAGGTTTTTCTTTTTTCTTTTTGCTGTATCATCTACATCTATTATGAGTCGTTTATATTTGTTCATCCATTTTGAACCCGATCCCTTGCTAATTGGTGCTAACTGGCTGACCATTCATGATTAAGAATGAAGCACTCCATGTATGGGGAGGAGTTTGTGTGATTTATTAGCTACTGTTTTCATTTGTTGTTACTTAGTTGCTAAGTCATGTCTGACCCTTTTGTGACCCCATATACTGTAGCCCCCAGGCTCCTCTGTCTATGGGATTTCCTGGTCAAGAATATTGGAGTGGGTTGTCATTTCCTTCTCCAGGGTATCTTCCCAACTCAAGGATCAAACCTGCATCTCCTGCATTGGTAGGCGGATTCTTTACCTCTGAGCCATGGGGAGGCACCATTTTCATTGGGGCTTATCAAATGTTGATGTCTCTAGGTCTTTGCTCTCTGCAGAGAATGATCTAGCAGATACGAACTTCCAGAGATATAAGACTAAGTTTTTGTGTTCCAGGGCTGATTAGAAGAAAAGGGCTTGAAGGGGTGGGGTGGGTGTCTCAACCCTTCAATTTGTAGACTACCAGTTAGTTCCTTTGTTTGTCGTGTAGAACCTCACCTTTGCTCTACTTCGTAATGGGGTCCCTGAGTTATGGCCTCTATTGTTGAATTTCTTTTGACAATGTATCATGCAACTTTTCTATTCATGAAAACACAGTGGAACCAAGGACTCTCAGACCTAATTGCTCCTTATACGGACTAAGTAGATTATAGTTCCAAATGGTTTTATCCATGTATATGGTATATCTTTTTAGACATCTTTCAAATCTTTTAATGGAAGGTTTTCATATTTCTCAGTGAAAGTCTTGTGCACTTTAATTTCTTCAGTAAGTTCCTCACATTTTTCTTGCATTCCCTTGGACATATTGAATTGACTTTCTGATTTTATGTGTTTTTCTGTCCTATTCAGTCAACTTTATTTTTCCACATTGTTTCACTCTGAATAATTTCATTGAAATTATTTTTCAAATGCTTAGTGTTTTAGTTTTAATTAACATATATTTAATTTGAAATTTCTCTGTTGTTTTTGAGGTGTTCTTTCATTATAGAGTTCCTGTTTATATTGCATGAATATTTGATGTCTCAGAAAATCTTGGAGTTTTTGAAGGTTTTTCTTTTTTCTTTTTGCTGTATCATCTACATCTATTATGAGTCGTTTATATTTGTTCATCCATTTTGAACCCGATCCCTTGCTAATTGGTGCTAACTGGCTGACCATTCATGATTAAGAATGAAGCACTCCATGTATGGGGAGGAGTTTGTGTGATTTATTAGCTACTGTTTTCATTTGTTGTTACTTAGTTGCTAAGTCATGTCTGACCCTTTTGTGACCCCATATACTGTAGCCCCCAGGCTCCTCTGTCTATGGGATTTCCTGGTCAAGAATATTGGAGTGGGTTGTCATTTCCTTCTCCAGGGTATCTTCCCAACTCAAGGATCAAACCTGCATCTCCTGCATTGGTAGGCGGATTCTTTACCTCTGAGCCATGGGGAGGCACCATTTTCATTGGGGCTTATCAAATGTTGATGTCTCTAGGTCTTTGCTCTCTGCAGAGAATGATCTAGCAGATACGAACTTCCAGAGATATAAGACTAAGTTTTTGTGTTCCAGGGCTGATTAGAAGAAAAGGGCTTGAAGGGGTGGGGTGGGTGTCTCAACCCTTCAATTTGTAGACTACCAGTTAGTTCCTTTGTTTGTCGTGTAGAACCTCACCTTTGCTCTACTTCGTAATGGGGTCCCTGAGTTATGGCCTCTATTGTTGAATTTCTTTTGACAATGTATCATGCAACTTTTCTATTCATGAAAACACAGTGGAACCAAGGACTCTCAGACCTAATTGCTCCTTATACGGACTAAGTAGATTCCTCTGTATAAAGGTTCCTGCATTTGATCGACTCTCTCACTTATTTGTTATCCTTTTCTATAACCACTTTTGCTTTGCACTCTTCTCTACTAAGTCACTACTGTTCTTCATTTGTTTCCTGTTTCTTATGTTGTAGATTGGAATTACAGATGCCTCCTGCATTCATGAAGTATGGTGTGTATTATTGCTCTGAATTTTTTGATGCATCTTTACCTTGCTGTGTTAAATTGAAATTTAGAAATGTATATTTTCCATTACTCGTTTGTTCACAGTGATCATATTAGTTTCTGTACATAGGAAGAATTCCATAAATGTTTTAGATTGAATATATGTCTGTCATCATATGTACAAACATACAGTGATAAAAATGTAAAAAATATTTTACTAAAATTTTAATCACTATGCTAGGTAACAGAGAACTAAATCCTTGTAAGAAATAATAAATTAGAACTGTATGACAGTGATAAGTGCTATGGAAAGAAATACAGCAAATAATGTGATAGTAACAGATTAATAGGATGTTTTAAAAATGTAGTTCAAGGAAGCCTCTTCCCTTCTTCCTTATTGCTTAACACTGAATGCATATACAATATGTATATAATTAACACAGGATTAAATGAAATATTAAAAGTTGTCCTTATAAATAAAAATGATATTTGTAATGGTTAATAGGGTTTATAATTATTTTGCAGAAAATATATCCCTACTCCTTGTGGTTCCTGCCTTGGGAGAATTGGAAAAAATAAAGCTATTTAATGAATTGTGGTTTAAACACCCTTTGGAAATCTAAGTTGCTATTGAAAAAGATGTATAATGCAGTTACATTCCTCTGTTTATGGAGCTGGAAGAGGGAAGGAAAGAAACCTGAGGCTAATAGAAATAGATTACATCTCAGTTATGGGACATAGATTAAAATAATTTATTTTATTGTGGATCTCCCTTCAGAGTTCAAACTAAATATCATTTACTCTTTCTGTTTAAGTAATAGCCTCAGGGCTTTTAAAGAAATCATTATCAGGAGATGACCTAATATATCACTGATACAGTTTCTTCCTGTCCACAGTATCATTGACAAAATATTGTGTTTGCAATATCACACTTTATACTCTTGAAATGATAAAACAGCAAAAGCCTCCCCAAATACATTTTTTCCATTAAATGTAGTCACCATATAGTCTCCATTGGCTTTGTTTTATTAAAAGAAAAACAATATGAATACTTTTCTGTTCGTCACTTTGAAAGTGATCTGTTTAAGTTAATAATCTAGTTTCTTGCAGATATTTATTTTATGGTAGTGAATTTACTTTTAAAATTTTCTATATCAGTACTTTTCCATTAAAATTATTAAACATTTAAATTATTTTAACATATGTCAGCTACTTTTTGTCACTTAGTTAATAACTGTATTTGGCATATAAAATGAGTTTTTTGTGTGTGTAGAGTAGTTGTAAATTTGGAATTAGCTTAGACATATGATTCCAAAATTGACTATATAAAAGTGAGCACAGGGCTTCCCTGGTGGTCCAGTGGGTAAGGACACCTCCTCGCACTGCAAGGGGCGCCGGTTCAATCCCTGGCCTGGGAAGATCCCACGTGCCGCGGAGCGGCTGGATGGATGTGTCCAATTACCGAGCCTGGACTCTGGAGCGCATGCGCTCAGAGCCAGTGTTCTGCGACAACAGACGCCACTGCGATGGGAGACCCACAATGGCCAAAGAACAAAGATGGATAAAAATGGACAAATGAAAGACCAATAGAAGTGGCCCACCTGCTCCCCTCCCTCCCCACCTCACCCCCACCAAAATAAGTAAATAAGTAAATCTTTAAAAAAAAAAAAAAGTGAGCACATAGTGAAATCCCCCCTCCCACCATGGTCTTGCCTACACCCCATCTTGAAATCCTATGTGGAAGTAAACATTTATTGTATCTTGCGTTTCTTTCCAAAGGTCTTATTATGTACACAAGCTTGAATAGATAGTCCTGCTTGCCCTTGTTTATCTACGATTTAGCATATTTAAAATTAATTGTTTGACCAAAATTGCACTCCTTCAGAGTTCAAACTAAATATCATTTACTCTTTCTGTTTAAGTAATAGCCTCAGGGCTTTTAAAGAAATCATTATCAGGAGATGACCTAATATATCACTGATACAGTTTCTTCCTGTCCACAGTATCATTGACAAAATATTGTGTTTGCAATATCACACTTTATACTCTTGAAATGATAAAACAGCAAAAGCCTCCCCAAATACATTTTTTCCATTAAATGTAGTCACCATATAGTCTCCATTGGCTTTGTTTTATTAAAAGAAAAACAATATGAATACTTTTCTGTTCGTCACTTTGAAAGTGATCTGTTTAAGTTAATAATCTAGTTTCTTGCAGATATTTATTTTATGGTAGTGAATTTACTTTTAAAATTTTCTATATCAGTACTTTTCCATTAAAATTATTAAACATTTAAATTATTTTAACATATGTCAGCTACTTTTTGTCACTTAGTTAATAACTGTATTTGGCATATAAAATGAGTTTTTTGTGTGTGTAGAGTAGTTGTAAATTTGGAATTAGCTTAGACATATGATTCCAAAATTGACTATATAAAAGTGAGCACAGGGCTTCCCTGGTGGTCCAGTGGGTAAGGACACCTCCTCGCACTGCAAGGGGCGCCGGTTCAATCCCTGGCCTGGGAAGATCCCACGTGCCGCGGAGCGGCTGGATGGATGTGTCCAATTACCGAGCCTGGACTCTGGAGCGCATGCGCTCAGAGCCAGTGTTCTGCGACAACAGACGCCACTGCGATGGGAGACCCACAATGGCCAAAGAACAAAGATGGATAAAAATGGACAAATGAAAGACCAATAGAAGTGGCCCACCTGCTCCCCTCCCTCCCCACCTCACCCCCACCAAAATAAGTAAATAAGTAAATCTTTAAAAAAAAAAAAAAGTGAGCACATAGTGAAATCCCCCCTCCCACCATGGTCTTGCCTACACCCCATCTTGAAATCCTATGTGGAAGTAAACATTTATTGTATCTTGCGTTTCTTTCCAAAGGTCTTATTATGTACACAAGCTTGAATAGATAGTCCTGCTTGCCCTTGTTTATCTACGATTTAGCATATTTAAAATTAATTGTTTGACCAAAATTTTTTCTTGTTTGACCAATGTGTAGGAGTTACCCAGCTTGTGTTTCTAGTTTGCTTTTTTTTTTTTTTTTCTTCAGGGAATGCAGTCCATGTGTAGCTGTAGATTTGGTTTAATAATGGGTGGACAGTTCAGGAGCTTACTGTATGGTCATCTGGGGTTGTGTGCATGTGTGCATGTGTGTATGTGTGTGTGTGTTTAGGGGTAAATATTCACCTGTTCTTATAGCATGTTTATGTTGCATCCTTCCTACTCTTAAATTTTCTTCTGGAACTTGTTTCTATATAAGATTTGAATTAGGAATATAACATCAGTAGTTGTCTGATTAGCCAATTGACCAGTCTCATTTATTGAATAATGTACTTTTCCTCTGATATTTAAATGCTAGAATTATCACATTCTCAGTTTTGGCTTTCTTTTTGTTATATTATGGCAGTATTTTTCACTTTTCAAATTATAATTTTAATATATATTTAAATATTTTTTATCTTAAAATTTCATCTTTCAGATAAACTTTGACAATTCATTTAGTTCATTACCAAAATGTGCTGCTGAGATTTTGATTTAAAGTATGTTTTAGTCTAAAAATATACTTTTAAAAAGATAACTTATATTTCTTTCAATGTTGAGTAATCCGATTGAAGAACATTATGTCATTCCACTGTGTTTATTCAAGTATTGTTTTAGATCTCTCAGCTCTCACCATTTTTATCATACTAGATCTCCAAAATTCCTGTTAAATTTATTTTTAGTTATTTTATATTATATTCATTGGTGTGTATACTTCAACATTTATTATACCTTTAATTCACTTACTCATCTAATTGTATTTGCTATAATTTCCATAAAAATATCTTTATGAGAAAAATGAAACTAGAAGTGAAACTCCTTGTATAATTGCTGAGTTTGATTTTTTATTAATTGGTGTATAATTTCTTTATAATGTCTTGTTAGTTTCTTCTGTATAACAAGGTTAACCAGCTATACATATACTTGTGTCCCCTCCCTCTTGGGCCCCCTTCTCATCATGCATCCCCACCTCTCTATGTCATCACAGAATACCTTTCTAGTTTTAATAGGAATGTTTGCAATAGACATTTAAATGTGTGTTTATAATAGGCATTTAAAACATATTTTGGTTGATATTTGGAAGGAAATACATTTAAATGTGGAAGTTAGACATGCCATTTTTTTTGAAATTTTATGTTTTACAGAGTTTTGTTTACTGCTACACACAATCTGCTGTATGTATACAGATGTCTTTTTAAACGAAGAATTACCAATTGATATATTCAATTCTTAATTGTTAAAAATGTATATGTTTATTTCAAAATTACACCAGGAATGTTGAAGATAACCTATTTTGACATAAAAATTTCATGTAGTTTTTAACCAGTTGCACTGTAATCTTTTATTCTCTCTGAATCTTGCTACTTACATTTTTATCATCTAAATCTCTAATTTCCTTTTTCCTCCTGATATGTCTTCATATAGCTTATATTAGTATGTATCATCAAATAAATAATATGACTTTTTAGAGTTCTGATTATTTATAGTTATATCTATTGGAACATCAGATGTCTTTCTGTAGCATTCCTCAGCTAAATGCCTTATTCAACTCTCAGTTAGTAAAAGCCTTTCTAATATTTATTTATTCATTGGCTTATTGTCTTAAGATTCTTTTCTTGCGATTTCAAGTGAGGTGAAGTAAAGTCTCACTTCAGTGAGATCATTATTTTCATTTGATGTGAATGTTTATTTGTTTCATATCCTAAGAGGACAGACACAAACCTGTTTACAAAATGGATTTCTGCCTGTACTTGTTTTCTCTCTTTATTTTTCAATCCATTCATCTTCAAAATAATATTATTTGTATTAACATTACATAAGGAAGTAAAAAAATTCCACTGAAGTGAAATATTCGACTAAACAAAGTTATTTGGAATATACTAAAATTAGTATAACTTAGTTTAACAGTCATACTTATGTTACCTGTAATTTTCCCTCAGTAAATGGATTTTGTTTGCTCAGGTGGCTGAGTAATGAATGGTATTAGAAAAATACCCTGTTTAGAACTCTTGAAATCTATAGCTTCCTAATACTGGTAGCTCAGCGGTAAAGAACCATCTGCCAAAGCTGGAGAGTCAGGTTCCATCCCTGTGTTAGGAAGATCCCCTGGAGAAGGAAATGGCAACCCACCTCAGTATTCTTGCCTGGGAAATTCCACAGACAGAGGAACCTGGCAGGCTACAGTCCATGGGGTCTCACAAGAGTTAGACAAGGTTTTGTAACTAAACAACAGCTAATAATAATCTGCTTTCCCTTTTTAATCTTTTAGTTGTCATTTACTTTTCTCACTGTGTTTTTGTTTCTAAATGCATGTTTGCAAACACATATAGTCAACTTCCATTTTCTTTAATTTTATATATTTGGAAAAATTTTGAATAGTTGGAAAATTTTTAAACTTTCAAATATTTTGTTCTATTTCCTAAATTTTTATGACATATAAGGGATATTTCCGTGAGAAAATATTAGTCATTAAGAATAAATTATTTTGAAAAATTTGAAAGTTGCTAGTTCATCCCAGGATAATGTATATGGAGAAATAGGAAGATAAGAAAGGACAAATAAAGTTACAAATGGTGAAATTATATATAAAAAAAACAGATTATATGTCCTTAATGAATTTATATTTAAAATTTTTTTTCTTTTATGAAATTCAAACGGTCTGTGTACTGACGGGTCTAAAATTAATTTTCTGATGTACATTTGAAGTGCATTCTTGTGATTTGTATTCACAAGCATAATCCTTTTATCTCTTTGGAAAGATATTTTGTTTTGATTTGTTTTAATGAGGAAGAAGTCAGGAAAATACATAATTCTTTATAAATGTTTTATAAATTTTCACTTCTAAAGGATGTGTATTTTCTACTTTAAATGTAAGAAATCTTCATTTGAAAACATTTCAGGATACTTTTTAAATCAATTTTTACTGCTTTACAAGGTTGTGTTAGTTTCTGCTGTACAGCAATGCAAATCAACTGTATGTATACATGTGCTGACTCAGTCGTGTCCTACTTTTTTGCCACCCCATAGATTGTAGCCACCAGGTTCCTCTGTCTGTGGAATTTTTGTTTGCTCAGGTGGCTCAGTAATGAATGGTATTAGAAAAATACCCTGTTTAGAACTCTTGAAATCTATAGCTTCCTAATACTGGTAGCTCAGCGGTAAAGAACCATCTGCCAAAGCTGGAGAGTCAGGTTCCATCCCTGTGTTAGGAAGATCCCCTGGAGAAGGAAATGGCAACCCACCTCAGTATTCTTGCCTGGGAAATTCCACAGACAGAGGAACCTGGCAGGCTACAGTCCATGGGGTCTCACAAGAGTTAGACAAGGTTTTGTAACTAAACAACAGCTAATAATAATCTGCTTTCCCTTTTTAATCTTTTAGTTGTCATTTACTTTTCTCACTGTGTTTTTGTTTCTAAATGCATGTTTGCAAACACATATAGTCAACTTCCATTTTCTTTAATTTTATATATTTGGAAAAATTTTGAATAGTTGGAAAATTTTTAAACTTTCAAATATTTTGTTCTATTTCCTAAATTTTTATGACATATAAGGGATATTTCCGTGAGAAAATATTAGTCATTAAGAATAAATTATTTTGAAAAATTTGAAAGTTGCTAGTTCATCCCAGGATAATGTATATGGAGAAATAGGAAGATAAGAAAGGACAAATAAAGTTACAAATGGTGAAATTATATATAAAAAAAACAGATTATATGTCCTTAATGAATTTATATTTAAAATTTTTTTTCTTTTATGAAATTCAAACGGTCTGTGTACTGACGGGTCTAAAATTAATTTTCTGATGTACATTTGAAGTGCATTCTTGTGATTTGTATTCACAAGCATAATCCTTTTATCTCTTTGGAAAGATATTTTGTTTTGATTTGTTTTAATGAGGAAGAAGTCAGGAAAATACATAATTCTTTATAAATGTTTTATAAATTTTCACTTCTAAAGGATGTGTATTTTCTACTTTAAATGTAAGAAATCTTCATTTGAAAACATTTCAGGATACTTTTTAAATCAATTTTTACTGCTTTACAAGGTTGTGTTAGTTTCTGCTGTACAGCAATGCAAATCAACTGTATGTATACATGTGCTGACTCAGTCGTGTCCTACTTTTTTGCCACCCCATAGATTGTAGCCACCAGGTTCCTCTGTCTGTGGAATTTTCCATGCAAACATACTGGAGTGGTTGCCACTTCCTACTCCAGGGGAGCTTCCTGACTCAGGGGTCAAACCTTTTTTTGTAGTGGCAGGTGAATTCTTTACCACTCGCATCACCTGGGAAGCCCCATACATATACATATATCCCGTCTTTTTTGTGTTTCCTTCCCATTTAGGTCACTACAGAACAGTGAGTAGAGGTCCCTGAAGCTACACAGTGGGCTTTTTATTAGTTATCTATTTTACACATAGCATCAATAGTGCTTATATGTCAGTCCCAACCTCCCAATTCATCTCACAACTCCTCCCTTCTCTCTTGGTGTTCATGCTTTTGTTTCCCATGTATGTGTCTGTGTTTCTGTTTTCCAAGTTAGATTGTCTATACCATTTTTCTAAATTCTGTATATAGACATTAATATATGATAGTTTTTGTCTTTCTGATCTTACCTCACTCTGTAAGTGTCTAGGTCCGTCCACATCTCTGTAATTGGCCCAAATTTCATTATTATGACTGACTAATATTCCACTGTATATACATACAACAACTTCATTATCCATTCCTCTTTTGATGGACATTTAAGTTGATTCTATGTCCTAGCTATTGTAAAGAGTGCTTCAATGAATGTTCAATGTGTCTTTTTGAATTACAGTTTTCGCTGGGTGTATTTCCAATAATGGCAGTTACAGATTTAATAGTGATACATAACTTAATAATACTTTATCGGTCATGTGTCCATAAGAGGTATTATTTTTATAAATATATTTTAAAATTTAATTATATTTATAATATTTAAAAATTATAATTTTAAAAAGTTAATATATTAATAATTAAACAAATGTAAATATATTGATGACTGATAAAGTAACCACATATAAATCAGTTCCACAGTTAAATTCTGTTTCACTTCCCATAAATCATTATACCAAAAAACCCTGAATTTACAAACATGAAACAGATGAACTCATTATAATTTCTTTAAATGTGGCATATATATTAAATATCACAAAAAATTTGTAAGGAAACACTATTTTATGATGAAAGAACCAAGTTAGATACTTTTTATGACACCCATATTATTAAATGTTAATACAAAATTTTAATTACTTGTATTTATTGATTTAACTTTATGCATTCTTACTAGCATCTTATTAAATGCTTACCACATGTTAGTGCTAGGGACGTGGGGACAAAAACAATATAAAAGATAGTCTTTATCCTTGATAATCTACAAATATTAGCAATTTTTTCTGTCAGAAAAGTCTGTCATAGGAGTAATAATTTTGATTGTAGAGCTATGTTTAGAATGTCTTTTTAGTTAGTCTTATGCTTTAATTATAGAAAATTTAAATACCCATAAAGATGGGATGGCACAAGGACCTTCCTTCTGTATATTATTATGCAGCTTCAGAAAACATCAGCTTTGCATCCTCTAAATTTTCTGGTTATTTTTTTTTTTTTTTCTGCTCTGAAATGTTTTAAAGCAAATCCTGACAGTGTATCACTACACTCACAAATATTTCAGTGTGTTTCTCTAATAGATGAAAACTTTAAAAATCCATAAGAACATTATTACAATAGCAATATTTTTTGTAATTTTTATATTATCTAAGACCTAGTCCTCATTCCTTTAGTTGCACAGAACAGTGGTTCCCTAAACCTCCAGGATCTAGTGCCTGAGGATATGAGGTCGAGTTGGTGTAATAATAATAAAAGAAATAAAGCATATGGTAAGTGTAATGCACTTGAGTCATCTCAAAACCATCTCTCTCCTCCCTAATCCATGGAAAAATTATCTTCAATGAAATTGGTCCCTGGTGCCAAAATGGTAGAGGACCACTAGCATAGAATTCATTTTAACCATACGAAGTGTGACTGAAATATTGAAGAAACAAGACTATTAATTTTATCCTTTCATCAAAATGAGAATAAAAACACGGGTTCTTGGCTTCTGTGCCTTTCTCTTCTAAAGGAGAATAACAGCTGTCATCCTACAGAGATCACTTCTGAATTATCTGCACAGTTTACAGATGGAATGGTTGTGTTTATTCTCCTTTCAACTTAGAAGGTCAGCAAGTGCATAAGCTTCGTGCATTGTCATATCATGCAGGTGTTCTGAAGAAGAATGTAATTAGTGTCAGATGCATCAAATCACTGCAGGTAATTGCAATCATTTTTTTAAGGAGAAACAAGAGGAAAGAGTTATCTCACAGACTTAAAAAATAGTTACCAGCTATATGGCAGCTTTTTTGGGTCCTTGTTATTCCACAAATGAATTACAGTGGGAAGATCAAGACATAAATTCAAATTGCATTGCACATCTAAAACTCATATTCTAATTTAAAAGAAGCATTTGCTTGTCTGAATACATACATGTTTAATCTAATCTATAAATTATGTTTTAGTCATTGAATGCTAGTTATATTTAAAATTTCCTCAGTATATTTGTAAAATTATAGTACTCATATTTTACTTGCAAGTATTCCCACAATGAGAGATGTGGAAATGCAAAAAAAACCAACCAACCAAACAAACAAACAAAATCTTGTTAAATTTTAATTCACTGTTTTTTAATTTTTCTACAAATATAATTTCCCAATAGGCTAGTAGAATAATTTATAGAGGTGGTCTTTTTCTAATTATAAATATGTATACCCAGATGTCTCAAAGGTAAAGAATCTGCCTGCCAATGTAAGAAATACAGGAGATATGAGTTCTATCCCTGGGTGGGGAAGACCCCCTGGAGGGGGAAATGGCAACCTACTCTAGTATTCTTGCCTGGACAGTCCCATGTGCAGAGAACCCTGGCAAACTACAGTCCATGAGTTCGCAGAGTCAGACACCCCTGAATACACACATGTTTATCAATAATTTTAGTTCTCATTAAGGCCCTGCTAAATACACTGATGTTTTACAAAATACATGTATACTTATTAACACTCTGAAGATCAAAAACTGGCTAATGATTAACAAGGGAAGACTTTGAATTATTCTTATATTGCTTTAAAAGTGATAATCAGTATTTTATATGCATTATTCTTATAGTATGCTTATAATTCACTTAGATATTTTGAATTTTTTTCCTTTTATTCGTCCATACATCCTATGCACATAAAGATCAACTGTAAAAGTCAAGTAAGGTTCAAAGATAAAAAAGCAATCTGGTTTCTACCTCATTCAGCCTTCAAACATGTATTGTTCATATACTGCATTTATATTATAAATATGGAATTGTATACAGTGTTCATTCAGGAAATAAACATGTGAAATTACATCATCGTATTTACTCTAAGTGCCTCTTCCTTGTAATTTTCCTTTTATTATGAAACTTCCACAAAAGAAAAAGAGCATATTATATTAATGCTTATGGAACCCAGAAGCAGAGTCTAGAACATTATGAAGTATTAGGATATGGAGGGTCACAAGCAATAGTGGATTGATAATTATTTGGAGAAAAATAAACACAGAAACCATGGTTCGAAAATTTCATTTAAATATATGAACTAACAGAACCAATAGTATGTCATTTTTCCTTCACATGAAAAATAAATGCATATATATTTTAAGCAGTTCTAGCAGGACAAATAGAATCTACTTAGGTTTACAAGCAGTATTAGCGAACTACATTTCAGAACACCTGAAAAATGCAGTTTTATGATTTTAATGCTCCATGACATGAAAATAAAAATTCAGTAAGCATTGAAGAATAAAAATGAATCATAAAAAACTTCCACTTAATCCACATTCTTAGTTATTTCTTTTTTAATGTAGCTTTTTAAAAAATTGTCTGTATATTTAGTTCTGGCATAAATTATATGCTTGTGATGTATTATCCCTAAGCATAATCCATTGTTTCTGCAAAATGGAAGGTGAGAAACAGTTCTTTTGTGCCTTGTACTTCGTATTCCTTAAGAATTACTTTTATTTTTCTTTTATCAAATGAATACATTTATACATTGAATTAATAAAGGTTAATCTTTATTTCCATATTCATTTATTTTGAAGAGCTAATTTTGACACTGCACAATGAATGATGAATGAATTTAGCGTCTATTGCTTTTCTCTCAGTATCCATCCACATCTTAAATTCTGTCTGATATGCTAGTACTTTAATAATTTGGGATATATGTATCTCTATATCTATATCTATCTATATCAATAAATGGCATCTGTATTTATATAGATACTTTTGACTAGGTAGTGTAATTGGATTAGTATGTTGTTTTTGTTCAGTTGCTAAGTCATGTCCAGCTATTTGTGACCCCATGGGCTGCAGCATACCAGGTTTCCATGTATTTCACAATCTCCCTGAGTTTGCTCAAACTCATGTTCTTGAGTGGGTGATACCATCCAACCATCTCATCCTCTGTCGCCTCCTTCTCCTCCTGCCCTCAGTCTTTCCCAGCATCAAGGTCTTGTCCGGTGGGTCTGTTCTTTGTACCAGGTGACCAAAGTATTGGAGTTTTAGCTTTAACATCAGTCCTTCTGGTGAATTTTCAGGATTGATTTCCTTTAGGATTGACTGGTTTGATCTCCGAAGCATTTATGAAGTGTTAGGATAGGGAGGGTCACAAGCAATAGTGGATTGATAATGATTTGGAGAAAAATAAACAAAGAAACCATGGTTGGAAAATTTCATTTAAATATATGAACTAACAGAACCAATAGTATGTCATTTTCCTTCACATGAAAAATAAATGCATATATATTTTAAGCAGTTCTAGCAGGACAAATAGAATCTACTTAGGTTTACAAGCAGTATTAGCGAACTACATTTCAGAACACCTGAAAAATGCAGTTTTATGATTTTAATGCTCCATGACATGAAAATAAAAATTCAGTAAGCATTGAAGAATAAAAATGAATCATAAAAAACTTCCACTTAATCCACATTCTTAGTTATTTCTTTTTTAATGTAGCTTTTTAAAAAATTGTCTGTATATTTAGTTCTGGCATAAATTATATGCTTGTGATGTATTATCCCTAAGCATAATCCATTGTTTCTGCAAAATGGAAGGTGAGAAACAGTTCTTTTGTGCCTTGTACTTCGTATTCCTTAAGAATTACTTTTATTTTTCTTTTATCAAATGAATACATTTATACATTGAATTAATAAAGGTTAATCTTTATTTCCATATTCATTTATTTTGAAGAGCTAATTTTGACACTGCACAATGAATGATGAATGAATTTAGCGTCTATTGCTTTTCTCTCAGTATCCATCCACATCTTAAATTCTGTCTGATATGCTAGTACTTTAATAATTTGGGATATATGTATCTCTATATCTATATCTATCTATATCAATAAATGGCATCTGTATTTATATAGATACTTTTGACTAGGTAGTGTAATTGGATTAGTATGTTGTTTTTGTTCAGTTGCTAAGTCATGTCCAGCTATTTGTGACCCCATGGGCTGCAGCATACCAGGTTTCCATGTATTTCACAATCTCCCTGAGTTTGCTCAAACTCATGTTCTTGAGTGGGTGATACCATCCAACCATCTCATCCTCTGTTGCCTCCTTCTCCTCCTGCCCTCAGTCTTTCCCAGCATCAAGGTCTTGTCCGGTGGGTCTGTTCTTTGTACCAGGTGACCAAAGTATTGGAGTTTTAGCTTTAACATCAGTCCTTCTGGTGAATTTTCAGGATTGATTTCCTTTAGGATTGACTGGTTTGATCTCCTTGCTGTCCAAGGAACTCTCAAGAGTCTTCTCTAGCACTTCCTGGTTTGTGTGTAAGTATAAGGTTTTTACCTCTAGCAAAATTTTTCTGCCTAAAGGAGTATATTCATGTATGTGGGACAATAGGATCCTTTTTTCTGAAACTTGTCTAGAATCATGCCATAGTTTCATTTGCTGTATTTTAACAAAGACTTTAAAAAACACTGTTTACCCTAGTATTTCCAACTGCATTTAATTTTGCTCTTTTGACAGGAAGACAAAAGTTTGCCTTTTGTGGTATTACTAATGTACTATAGCTCATTAAACACATTATATCTTGAGTGTGCTAATCAGTAATGATTTCCTATTAGATCCTTTGGTCAGCTGTCATTCTGAAATCTCTTTTTTGTTGTATTCATGTAATATACACAGTGTTTCTTGAATTTCAGTTTACGTCTGTCAGTTCCTCTTTCTTAAACTCTTTGTTCATTTTGTTTGAGTAAAAATGTCTTCCACACATTAAGAATAAACATGGATACATTTTATGAAATTTTGCATGTCTGAAGTGTCTTTTCTGCTTTCATATTTTATTGATAATTTCATTGGCAGGGAATTCAGTATTGAAAATCATTTCCTACCGGATGCTGAAGATATTTCCCATGTCTTTCAGAGTTCAGGGTTGCATAACAAGAAATCAAATACTAACTGACATTTTCTTGGCAGGGTCAGAAGGGGAAAGTTTGTATGCATCATGATCCTTGTTTTGAGATGTGCTTAAGTATCTGTGTTTCTTTTATCCCATGACATCTTTTATTCTGAAGACTCCATGAACAAACTCAGGCTATTAATTATTGCCTTCTAGTCTTTTATCTTTTTTTTGCTTTTTCTGGAAAATGTATTTATTGATGTTGATCTTCTTGAATTAATCTTCTATGTCTATATTCCATGCATGCTAAGTCACTTTAGTCATGTCTGACTTTGCAACCCTATGGACCATAGCCCACCAGATTCCTCTATCCATAGGATTCCCCAGACAAGAATACTCCAGGGTATATTTCTGATCAGAGATCGAACCAGTGTCTCTTGTATCTCCTGCACTGGGAGGTGGGTTCTTTACAACCAGCACCCCCTGCGAATCCCATGTTTTCTATGTTGCATCATTTTAATATTTTCCATATCTACTGTTATAGGCAAGAATTCCTTGGAAGGAAAGGAATAGTCCTCCACAGTCAACTAAAGAGTAAGAAATGTAGTATTTGGGTGCAATCTCAAAAATGACAGAATGATCTTGGGTCTTTTCCAAGGCAAACCATTAACATCACAATAATTTAGGTATATGCTTTACCTCTAATGTCGAAGAAGCTAAAGTCAAATGGTTCTGTGAAGACCTACAAGACCTTCTAGAAATGTCCTTTTCATCATAGGGGATTGGAATACAAAAGTAGGAAGTCAAAATGTATTTGGAGTAACAGGCAAAATGAAGCAGGACAAAGGTTATCAGAGTTTTGCCAAAAGAACGTGCTGGTCATAGCAAACACCCTCTTCAACAACACAAGAGGCAACTCTGCACATGGATATCACCAGATGATCAATATTGAAATCACATTGATTATATTCTTTGCAGCCAAAGATGAAGAAGTTGAATACAGTTAGTAAAATCAAGACCTGGAGCTAACTATGGCTTAGATCATGAGTTCCTTATTGCGAATAAAAACCACCAGATGACCAATAAATCCTAACTGACATTTTCTTGGCAGGGTCAGAAGGGGAAAGTTTGTATGCATCATGATCCTTGTTTTGAGATGTGCTTAAGTATCTGTGTTTCTTTTATCCCATGACATCTTTTATTCTGAAGACTCCATGAACAAACTCAGGCTATTAATTATTGCCTTCTAGTCTTTTATCTTTTTTTTGCTTTTTCTGGAAAATGTATTTATTGATGTTGATCTTCTTGAATTAATCTTCTATGTCTATATTCCATGCATGCTAAGTCACTTTAGTCATGTCTGACTTTGCAACCCTATGGACCATAGCCCACCAGATTCCTCTATCCATAGGATTCCCCAGACAAGAATACTCCAGGGTATATTTCTGATCAGAGATCGAACCAGTGTCTCTTGTATCTCCTGCACTGGGAGGTGGGTTCTTTACAACCAGCACCCCCTGAGAATCCCATGTCTCTCTATGTTGCATCATTTTAATATTTTCCATATCTACTGTTATAGGCAAGAATTCCTTGGAAGGAAAGGAATAGTCCTCCACAGTCAACTAAAGAGTAAGAAATGTAGTATTTGGGTGCAATCTCAAAAATGACAGAATGATCTTGGGTCTTTTCCAAGGCAAACCATTAACATCACAATAATTTAGGTATATGCTTTACCTCTAATGTCGAAGAAGCTAAAGTCAAATGGTTCTGTGAAGACCTACAAGACCTTCTAGAACTAGAACCAAAGAAATATGTCCTTTTCATCATAGGGGATTGGAATACAAAAGTAGGAAGTCAAAATGTATTTGGAGTAACAGGCAAAATGAAGCAGGACAAAGGTTATCAGAGTTTTGCCAAAAGAACGTGCTGGTCATAGCAAACACCCTCTTCAACAACACAAGAGGCAACTCTGCACATGGATATCACCAGATGATCAATATTGAAATCACATTGATTATATTCTTTGCAGCCAAAGATGAAGAAGTTGAATACAGTTAGTAAAATCAAGACCTGGAGCTAACTATGGCTTAGATCATGAGTTCCTTATTGCAAAAATCAGACTTTAATTAAAGAAAGTAGGGAAAACCACTAGACAATTCAGTTATGACCTAAATCAAATTCCTTATGATTATACAATGGAAGTGACAAGTAGATTCAAAGGATTAGATCTGATTGACAGGGTGCCTGAAGAACTACCAATAGAGAGGTTCATAACATTGTGTAGGAGGCAGTTACCAAAATCCCAAAGAAAAAGAAATGCAAGCAAGAAGGCAAAGTGGTTGTCTGAGGAGTCCTTACAAATATCTAAGTAAAGAAGAGAAGCAAAAGGCAAAGGAGAAAGGGAAAGATAACCCCATTTGAAAGCAATTGTTCCAAAGAATAGCAAAGAGAGATAAGAAAATCTTAAGTGAACAGTGCAAAGAAATAGAAGAAAGCAATCAAATGGGAAAGACTAGGAATCTGTGCCAAAAATTAGAGATATCACAGGAATATTTCATGCAAAGATGGGAACAACAAAGATAGAAAAAGTAAGGACCTAACATAACCAGAAGAGATTAAGAAGAGGTTCTTCATACACAGAAGAACTTAATGACCTGGATAACCAGCATGGATGGTGTGGTCACTCATCTAGAGCTAGATAGACTGGAGTGTGAATTTAAGTGGGCCTTAGGAAACATTACTATGAACAAAGAAGATAGTGGAGGTGATGGAATTCCAGCTGAGCTATTTCAAATCCTAAAAGATGCTGCTGTTTAAGTGTTGCACACAATATGCCAGGACTGGAAAAAGTCAGTTTTCATTCCAATTCCAAAGAAGGGCAATGCCAAACTAGTATACAGTTGTTTTTATTTCACATGCTAGCATGTTAATGCTCAAAATCCTACAAGCTAGTCTTCAACAGTACAGGAACAAAGAACTTTCAGATGTGCAGCCTGGATTTAGAAAAGACAGTGGACCCAGAGATCAAACTACTAAAATCCATTGGATCATAGGAAAAGCAAGGAAATTCCAGGAAAACACATACTTCTGCTTTATTGACTATGCTTAAACATTTGACTATGTGGATCAGAACATATGTGGACAATTCTTAAAGAGATGGGAATTCCAGACCCACCTAAGCTGCCTCTAAGAAACCTGAATAAAGGTCAAGAAGCAATAGTTAGGACAAGTCATGAAAAAATGGATAGTTCAAAATTGGAAACTGAGTATGTCAAGGCTGTATATTTTCACCCTGCTTATTTATTTTCTATGCAGTGTACAGCATGAAAAATGCTAGGTTTGCTGAAGCACAAGCTGGAGTCAAGATTGCCAGGAGAAGTATCAATAACTTCAGATACGCAGATCATACTGCCCTAATGGCAGAAAGTAAAGAAGAACTAAACAGCCTCTTGATGAAGGTGAAAGAGGAGAGTGAAAAAGCTGGTTTAAAACTTGACATTCAAAAAACTAAGGTCATGACATCTGGTCCCATCACTTTATGGCAAATAGATGGGGAAAAAGTGAAAACAGTGACAGACTTTATTTTCTTGGTCACCAAGAAACAGTGTCTGCAGCCATGAAGTTAAGAAAAATGCTTGCTTCTTGGAAGGAAAGCTATGATAAACCTAGAAAGATTATTAAAAGCAGAGGCATCACTTTGCTGACAAAGGTCTGTATAGTCAAAGCTATGTTTTTTTCCAGTAATCATGTATGGAGGTGAGAGTTGGACCATAAAGAAGAATTGATGCTTTTGAACTATGGTGCTGGAAAAGACTCTTGAGAGTCCCTTGGGCAGCAAGGAGATCACATTAGTGAATCCTAAAAGAAATCAGCTCTGAGTATTCACTGACGGCCTGATGCTGAAACTGAAGTCCTAATATTTTTGCCACCTTATGGGAAGAACCAACTCACTGGGCAAGACCTTGATGCTGGGAAAGACTGAGGGCAGGAGGAAAAGGGATAACAGAAGTTGAGATGGTTGAATGGCATCACTGAATCAATGTACATGAGTTTGAGCAAATTCTGGGAGATGGTTATGGACAGGAAGCCAGGCATGCTGTAGTCCTTGGGGTTGCAAAGATTCAGACATGACTTAGTGACTGAACTATAACATTACACAGGGGAATTAAAACATTTTTACTTTATTACTTAATAGTGATTTTGCTTTTGTTTTGACATAGCTTTAATTTCTATGAACTTTTCTTTTATTACTGATTGCTTTCTAATTTTTTTAGTTGGAATATAATTGCTTAACTACTTTGTGTTAATTTCTGTCATACACCATCATGAATCAGCCATGTGTATACATTTTTCTCATGTTATGCAGTATGTTTTTTAAATCTGAAAATGCCAATTACACTTGGTTTCTAAAAGTTTGAATTATTTATGTTTGTTACCAATATGTTGTTTTTCCTCTTGCTTTTGTTCTATTCAACTTCCTTAGTGTTTATTATAATATATTTTGTATTTATCAGTGAAGTACTAAATGGATTAGTAACAGTTGACTTGTTTTGGTTTTCTCTGCCATCACATTACTCTCCTCTGAGTGACTGTGTGGATTTCAGCATCATATATGTGGTAGGACTTATCCGCTGGCAGATTCACTCCTTCTCCTGCTCTCCTTACCTGCCAGTTAGGAAGAGAGAGGAGGAATGGGAGGTCTGTTACTGTAAAGGAAATGGTGTCCATTTTTGTTAAGCTTTCTCATGTGCTGACCTAAGTTATGACTCCCACTGTTTGAATTTATCTGCTTGTGCAGTTCCACTCACCTTCTCTGCATTTCTACAAATATCTGTGCTCCTTGCTGTATTTCAATGATTGACTGAAAATTAGGAGGATTTGGCAGAGGGCAATATATGTGCCCTGTCCACCATCTTGAGCCACATGTTTAAAAGGAATTTGAGAATATTATTACTTTTTAAATGATAAAGTTTTGCAAAGTAATGTAATATGTGTTAAACAATGGATTGGGTAAGACTAGAGCTCTCTTCAAGAAAACTGGATATAATATACCAAAGGAATATTTCATGCAAAAATGGGCAAAGACAGAAATGACAAGTACCTAACAGAAGAATAAAAGGTTGAGAAGAGGTGCCAAGAGTACACAAAAGAACTATACGAATAAAAGTCTTAATGACCCGGATAACCACAAAGGTGTGATCACTCTCCTTGAGCCAGATATCCTGGAATTTGAAGTCAATTGCACCTTCAGAAGCATTACTACGAACAAAGCTACTGGAGGTGATAGAATTCCAGCTGAAGTATTTCAAATCATAAAAGATGATGCTGTTAAAATGCTACACTCAATATGCCAGCAAATTTGGAAAACTCATCAGTGGTCACAGGACAGGAAAAGGTCAGTTTTCATTTTGGAATTTCATTTTGGAATTTCATTCCGATTCCAAAGAAGGACAATGCCAAACAATGTTGAAACTACCATGCAATTGTTTTTATTTCACATTCTACCAAGGTAATGCAAACTACTTCAAGCTAGGCTTCAACAGTACAGGAACAAAGAACTTTCAGATATACAACTTGGATTTAGAAAAGACAAAGGAACTAGAGATCAAACTGCCAAAATCCATTGGATCATAGAAAAAGGGAGAGAATTCCAGGCAAACATTTGCTTCTTCATTGACTATGCTAAGCCTTTGACTGTGTGGATCACAACAAATGTGGAAAATTCTTAAAGAGATGGAAGCACCAGACCACCGTACTTGTTTCCTGAGAAACCTGTATTCAGGACAATAAGCAACAGTTAGAACTGGGCATGGAACAATGGATTGGTTAAAAAGTGGGAAAGGAGTACATCAAGCCTGCATGTACTTGGGCTTCCCAGGTGGTGCTACTGGTAAAGAAACTGCCTTCCAATGCAGCAAGAACAAGAGGTGCAGGTTCAGATATCAAAGGAAATGGAGAACACTCTTGAACGTCCCTTGGACTGCAAGGAGATCAAACCAGTTTACAGATCAAACTAAAGGAAATCAACCCTGAATATTCACTGAAAGGCCTGATGCTGAAGTTCTAGTATTTTGGCCACCTCAGGCAAAAAGCCTACTCATTGGAAATGACCCTGATTCTGGGAAAGACTGAGGACAGGAGAAGAGAGGGGAAGCATAGGATGAGATGGTTGGATGGCGTCACTGACTGTATGGACGTGAGTTTGAGCAGCTCTGGGAGGCAGTGAAGGACAGGAAAGCCTGACGTTCTGCTGTCCATGGGATTGGAAAGAGTTGGATATGACTTAGTGAGTGAACAACAACAACAATTTGCAAATTTCTCTGATGACAACTCATAATACATGCCTTGTAGTACACTGAACAACTAGAGAAATAGTTCATGATACACTACCACTCCCTAACATTTGTTGAACATGTCCTGTGTTGAGCGCCATGTTGAGTATGTTACATTTATTAACTTGTATTCATGAAGACAAGGATCCTGTGAGTTTTATACCACTATTAACTGCATTTTAATAGCACCACCAACTCAACTGACATGAGTTTTAGCAAACTCTGGGATAAGTGAAGTACAGGGAATGTGGTGTCCTGCAATTCGTGTGGTTGCAAGGAGTTGAACATAACTCAGCAACTGAAGAACAAGAACAAAACTACATTTTACACAGTAGGACACTGAACCTAGAATGATTATGATATTTATCCAAGTTGAAACAACTACTAAACTACCAAGCCAATTCATAGTGCTATAGTTCTTAAGCCTAGGAATTAAATTACATCACTAACTAATGGGATGCAAATGTTGAAAATTGGCTCTTTCATGTTTTGAGATGGCCTACACCCTGTCTGTTGAGTGTATGTATTTCTCTGTAAGTAAATCCAAGTCTTACCTTTAAAAGGAAAAAGTTAAAACTCACAAAATATTATATGTGAAAATTCAAAACTTACTGGTTGTATTTGGTCATCAAGCCTGCATGTACTTGGGCTTCCCAGGTGGTGCTACTGGTAAAGAAACTGCCTTCCAATGCAGCAAGAACAAGAGGTGCAGGTTCAGATATCAAAGGAAATGGAGAACACTCTTGAACGTCCCTTGGACTGCAAGGAGATCAAACCAGTTTACAGATCAAACTAAAGGAAATCAACCCTGAATATTCACTGAAAGGCCTGATGCTGAAGTTCTAGTATTTTGGCCACCTCAGGCAAAAAGCCTACTCATTGGAAATGACCCTGATTCTGGGAAAGACTGAGGACAGGAGAAGAGAGGGGAAGCATAGGATGAGATGGTTGGATGGCGTCACTGACTGTATGGACGTGAGTTTGAGCAGCTCTGGGAGGCAGTGAAGGACAGGAAAGCCTGACGTTCTGCTGTCCATGGGATTGGAAAGAGTTGGATATGACTTAGTGAGTGAACAACAACAACAATTTGCAAATTTCTCTGATGACAACTCATAATACATGCCTTGTAGTACACTGAACAACTAGAGAAATAGTTCATGATACACTACCACTCCCTAACATTTGTTGAACATGTCCTGTGTTGAGCGCCATGTTGAGTATGTTACATTTATTAACTTGTATTCATAAAGACAAGGATCCTGTGAGTTTTATACCACTATTAACTGCATTTTAATAGCACCACCAACTCAACTGACATGAGTTTTAGCAAACTCTGGGATAAGTGAAGTACAGGGAATGTGGTGTCCTGCAATTCGTGTGGTTGCAAGGAGTTGAACATAACTCAGCAACTGAAGAACAAGAACAAAACTACATTTTACACAGTAGGACACTGAACCTAGAATGATTATGATATTTATCCAAGTTGAAACAACTACTAAACTACCAAGCCAATTCATAGTGCTATAGTTCTTAAGCCTAGGAATTAAATTACATCACTAACTAATGGGATGCAAATGTTGAAAATTGGCTCTTTCATGTTTTGAGATGGCCTACACCCTGTCTGTTGAGTGTATGTATTTCTCTGTAAGTAAATCCAAGTCTTACCTTTAAAAGGAAAAAAAGTTAAAACTCACAAAAATATTATATGTGAAAATTCAAAAACTTACTGGTTGTATTTGGTCACTAAATATCAAAGTATTTATTTTTAACAAATTTAGTATTACATTATTTAGAAGAGTTGTTCAAAGGAAGGTGTCAGTGTTACTTTTGATGGCAAGAACACTAGACTTCCCACACTGCACTAGACATACTGTACATATGATTTCTGCAACTAGTATTAATTTCAGTTTTATTTTCTGGTTTAGATTCATTTTATTCTTCCTGAAATATGTATTAAATGTTATATTCCAGTCTCTAGTCTTGTGTGCAGGATACAGCAATGAATAGAAGAGGATTCTCCAGAAAATATTCTTGAGGGAAAAACAATTCATGAGAAAATACAAATTCAGTAAACTTCTTCTAGCAATGAAACTAGCTTGTTTCTGAGGAGTTCTTTCATTAAAAGCTGAAAATCTGAGCAAAGTATAAAATATCATCCGTTCGAAGTCCTGAGGAGCAGAAACCAGTTTTGAAAAAACATCAGGGCCTTGAAGATCATGTTTTTCTAGCCCAATTGATTGCCAGAAGAATAGAGAACATGTTGATGGTTCTAAGCAATGATGGAGGTGTTTTTTACAGAAAAAAATAATGAGGAATATGCTGGGCCTTCTGAGAGTGTGTTGAGTTAAATGATGATGAGTCTATGTTGAGTTGGGGAGGGAGGAAAAGAGGATTCACTGGCTTAGGGAAAGGAATGGCTTTAAAGCTGGAGGCCATGGTGATTGAACACAGGAATTTGTGAACAAAGAGCTAGTTTTCCTGATTGATCAGTTCAAGGACTGAGTGACAGCAGACTTCAGATATGAAAGAGTGGTTATTGAAGTTAGAGAAGATAGTAGATCAGGAAGAAACCAAGAAATTTCACAGCTAGGTAGGTAGAGGAATTATCCAAATTGGATGGTGCAGTTGCATGGAGTGCTGGCAGGAATTAAGCTGAGAAGAAGCCAAGGCCTGTCAGAATAAGAGGTACTAGAAAAGTTATATAACTAACATTTCAACTTTAACAGAAGAAATACTCAGAAGGAAGAAAACCATACAAGCCTTTATTTTTGGCCAAGAGACATTTTTCTCTTCCTCTTCCATGTAAGAAACATTGAAGAATAAATCTTCAATCTTTCCTTTCAGAAAAAAATCATATACTTTGAGGAAGGATTTTTTAAAAATTTATTTTCAGAGGAGAAAACCTTAAATTTCATAGCTATTATTTCATTATAATCATAAGTAAATTGCTATTCTTCACAGTAATTTTTGACAAACGATTATAATGACCTAAGCTCACTATGTAGCATCTGGTATACCTTCTGTGGACTAAAAATCAATTAGAATTGTTAATTATTTTGTGCAACATCTGCAAGACAGTCTAATTCCAAGGCGACCTAAATGCGACCAGTATCAGAAATCAGTGTCTAATTTTTGGAGTACTTCTTCTAACTCTAGCACTTTATTTCTCATCAATCTTTTTTTCAGAGTTGGCAAACAGTTTCAAACAACCTTCATATAATTAATTGATGATGATATGATTTTCATCCTTATGGCTTATCTTGAGTCATTGCCAGTACTATTTAAATCTTTTGATGGAGAGAGTCAGATGCAAGCAGAAATATAATAGAGTGACCCAAAACTCTGGAAATAAAGTTGGATGCTCTTTTCTAATCAACACAGATTCTAATCAACTCAGATGTCAGTTTTTAATCCTTGATTAATTATAATCATCTATAACAATCATGTTTATTACTCTGTGATAATTTTTGACATCTCTGTTCTTCAGTAGGATGCTGTTATTCAAAAAGTAAAGAAACCTCTTTCACCAAAATTGACATTAATCTGTAAATGATTGGTGCATGCTATTGACCTATATTTTTTATATTCTAAATATAACTATCTTGGATAATAGTAACAGTTTCTCAATGCTAAAAGCTCAGTCATTAATTTTGTACTTGTATAAAATTCTCTTGAAATATATTACTTTCTGCTTCTTACTACTATAATTGATTTGGGAATTTCTTTTTAACGATATATTTTGTAGATAGAATGTCTATGGTCTATGATTTCTTCTCATTTTTTCAGAATTTTAAGTATCTTAATTTTGTACTAAATATCTATGCATATTTTTTTTCCTGGTAAGAAACATTTTGATGATTTTATAAACATTTCTAGAGACTTTGATTCACTAGTTTTGATAATATAATGAACATATTTATGAAATATAGGGTTCCCTGGTTGCTCAGACATTAAAGAATCTTCCTGCAATGCATGAGACTAGGCTTGATTCCTGGGTTGAGAAGACCCTCTGGAGAAGGTAATGACAATCTACTCCACTAGTCTTGCCTGGAAACTTTCATGGACAGAGGAGCCTGACAAGTTTAAGTCCTTGGTATCCCAAAGAGTTGGACTAACATTTTCACTTTCAAAGTTTAGAATAATCTAAATCAGTCTGTATCAAACTTTAATGTACATATTTGTCACCTGGGGAGCTTGTTAAAAAGCCAGGTTCAGAACTTATGGTTGCTTGGAGAGGGAATAGTTAGGGAATTTGTGCTGAACCTGTACACACTGCTATATTTTAAAATGGATAACCAACAAGGACCTATTGTACAGCACATGGAACTTGCTCAGTGTTATGTGGAAGCCTGCATGGGAGGGGAGATTGGGAGGAATGGATTCATGTGTATGTGTGATTTGGCCCCTGAGCTGTTCACCCGAAACTATCGCAACAGTATTAGTTGACTATACCTGACTGCATCCCAATACAAAATAGAAAGTTACAAAAGATTCAGATTTACCAGGAATGAAGTGACCTCTGAGATTATGCATTACTAACACGCTTTCAGATGATACTTAAGGTGCTAGACTTTGGACCATAATTTGAGAAATTAAGATGTAAATACCTGTACATTTTTAATATGTTTATTTTTCACCAAGTAAAATTTTGAAGTTTATTGAGGATATTGTCTGCAGTTGTAGATGATAGAGTACTCTTCTATCCTTTCACTATAAAACTGTTTAGAAAAACAGTCTAATCTTGTTTATCCAGTTTTTCATCAACCCTGCTGGGACCACTTGCAATCAAATTTATGCCCACATTAGTTTCCATGACTGTTCTTTTAATGTTCTGTATCAGCCCACTCATCTCCAAACCAAGGTTATTTATACTCATTGCTTATAGCAAATTAGCGGGTAGAGGGCAAAACCAAGCTTTCAAGGAAACAAGGAACATTCTATATCAGAGTAATTGTGATGAGAGAATCAGGGTGCTAAAGATATTGGTACTGAAGAAGCTGAACACAGTTTTAGGGAAGAGAGGAAATCTCATGTGCCATGATGAGCATCTTGGACCAACACCTTCAGTTACACAGCAATAAGTTCCTAGGCTGCTAAATAATGTTAACCATGTTAGTTGTGTTCTTATTAGTACCTCATCTACTTGGGAGGATTACCCTATACATGTACGTATGTATATATAATACATGCACATACATATCAGTGTACACAGGGCTGTTTGACCAGGAGAGGAGCCTGACAAGTTTAAGTCCTTGGTATCCCAAAGAGTTGGACTAACATTTTCACTTTCAAAGTTTAGAATAATCTAAATCAGTCTGTATCAAACTTTAATGTACATATTTGTCACCTGGGGAGCTTGTTAAAAAGCCAGGTTCAGAACTTATGGTTGCTTGGAGAGGGAATAGTTAGGGAATTTGTGCTGAACCTGTACACACTGCTATATTTTAAAATGGATAACCAACAAGGACCTATTGTACAGCACATGGAACTTGCTCAGTGTTATGTGGAAGCCTGCATGGGAGGGGAGATTGGGAGGAATGGATTCATGTGTATGTGTGATTTGGCCCCTGAGCTGTTCACCCGAAACTATCGCAACAGTATTAGTTGACTATACCTGACTGCATCCCAATACAAAATAGAAAGTTACAAAAGATTCAGATTTACCAGGAATGAAGTGACCTCTGAGATTATGCATTACTAACACGCTTTCAGATGATACTTAAGGTGCTAGACTTTGGACCATAATTTGAGAAATTAAGATGTAAATACCTGTACATTTTTAATATGTTTATTTTTCACCAAGTAAAATTTTGAAGTTTATTGAGGATATTGTCTGCAGTTGTAGATGATAGAGTACTCTTCTATCCTTTCACTATAAAACTGTTTAGAAAAACAGTCTAATCTTGTTTATCCAGTTTTTCATCAACCCTGCTGGGACCACTTGCAATCAAATTTATGCCCACATTAGTTTCCATGACTGTTCTTTTAATGTTCTGTATCAGCCCACTCATCTCCAAACCAAGGTTATTTATACTCATTGCTTATAGCAAATTAGCGGGTAGAGGGCAAAACCAAGCTTTCAAGGAAACAAGGAACATTCTATATCAGAGTAATTGTGATGAGAGAATCAGGGTGCTAAAGATATTGGTACTGAAGAAGCTGAACACAGTTTTAGGGAAGAGAGGAAATCTCATGTGCCATGATGAGCATCTTGGACCAACACCTTCAGTTACACAGCAATAAGTTCCTAGGCTGCTAAATAATGTTAACCATGTTAGTTGTGTTCTTATTAGTACCTCATCTACTTGTGAGGATTACCCTATACATGTACGTATGTATATATAATACATGCACATACATATCAAAAGCTTTTGAGCTGTATCACCTTTATGCTCTCTTGGCCTGTTGTGAACCAGAGAGTAAATTATGAGATTCAGCACAGGTCAGCATCTAATTGATATCTCTTTATGCACATCACACATATATCACACAGTTAACGTTTGCTATTTATGTAATAACACGCAAACCCATAAGAGTGACTCACAGTGTCTGCAGTTTACTTTTGCATTTGATATGGAACTTAATGTATGTGCAGGTTTTTAGCCATTCCCTTTATTTTCCGTTTTCCCTCTCTTTTTACTAGTCCTGAGATCCTTTCCCATCAAAAAAGGATCCAGCACTGGAGTCCTTTACCCACTTCTTCTGTCGGCATAACCCCACAACCCATTATCCATCAACATAACTCTGTGCTCGTCTCTAAAATCCATGAGTTATAATTGCTTATCGGTGAAACTAGTGAGGAGAAGAGACTGGCAAGTAACTCCCCTGTGCCAGAGTGAATGAATTAGTTTAGATATAAAGATACTACCTTGGAATTTTTATTCTCTCAGTCTGCAGTGACGCTTATATCATACTTTTACAAGATTTTGTGAGAGACATAATTACGTTGATACCTTGAGTGTAACCTTAAAAGGCTTGAAATAATAGGTATAGTATTTTTACTAACTTATAGGTATTTATTATTTTATTTTGTATTTATCTTGTTCTTTATCTATTAGAAAACTACTGTCATATCCTCATTTCAGTTGATTGTTACATTTTCATAAGTCATATTGAAAATGATCCAGTATAGTTTCAAAAGGTATTTGTTCATAAATTGTTTTATGTATATATCTTTTCCCAGTAATTTTTCATTGTCAGCCAGGCTGTTTAACAAAACATTGAAGCGTTATTGGTCTATGAATTGCCATGCCAGTTTCTAACTTCTAGATTTCAAAGTAAGTCCAGATTATATTTTTATTCATTTAGTTGTTCACTGAATGAGTTGCCCAGAAATTCAAGTCAACATTATTGTTCATTTCCACTAGCCAATACACTGTGAATGGGTATAACTTGCTTGCCTTGTGTCTTCATTTTATGAGGGTTAAAGTCCCTGGGCACCATGCTCATGTTTACAATTGCATACAGTCATTAATCATTTATCAATCTGTTTTTTTTTAAGTAGTCCTTGCACTGTAAAATGGAGTTTCTGATAATGAAAACCATAAAACTGCTCAATTGATTCCAGTGTTTTTCATACTTCATTTTAATTTTCTTTCACTTTTTATTAGGAAATACATTTCTTCAATGTAAAAAAAATTATGAGATCTAATTTTTCTCCTCTTTCTCATTTGTTAATTATAATCATAAACATACAATGGATGCTATAAAGAGTACATTTCAATACAGAGAGAAGTATGTAATGGAAAGGAAAGGGAATTTTCATACTGAAAAATTTTTTTTCCCTGGCAACACAGTCCCAGATGGTAAAAGTACACCCTTGTTCTATGCAGTCTGCCTGACTTGAGCTTTGTTTTCTGCTTCCCATACTGTTGTTCTCTTGATTTCTACAGTCCAAGTTAGACTTTGAGTGGCTGATGCTTTTCTTCCACACACCAGAGTTTATATTCCCCTTAGAGACCTGTGCACTTTGGACTTGACACATCTGCTCTTGATTAAGTGAGACCAGGTGTGTCTTTCCAACCTCCATTTCTATTTTCCGATGGGCTTGTCTTCTATCTGTCTGTCTTGACTCTTTCCACATAAGCCCATCTCACAGCTACCAGTTTCTGCTCAGATGCTAATAACTGTTAGCTGATCTTCTTCAGAACTTCCAATAGTTGGTGTCCAGTTTTTTCAAAAAAGATGCGATCTTGAAATTCAGGAGAATTCTTGTAGTGACAATGACTGTATTTTCCCACACAGTATTCTGAATTTAGTCATGAAAATATTGACCAAGTATGTTTTAATCATCTTCACTTTGGTCAAGGCTCTTTGGTTCTAAGAAAGAGAAATTCATTCAAAGCAGCTTAACTATTTAAGGATACCGCAGTGTTGTGGAACTGAATGAAATACAACTGGGCATTCTGGAGACAGGCACTGCGATGTTGGAAGCCACTGAGGGGGAGTGACTCTTTACCTTCCACCTCTGTTCTGGAGCCACGAGCCACTGCTTCATCCTTTCCTCTGTTTGCTTCAGTCTTCTTTCTCTCAGAAGAAGGACATTGCTCTGTCTATATTTGTTTTCTTTTTATTTTCAATAGCTAAACTCCTACATATACTTGATTAGTACAGCACAACTCTGTATGGTCATATATCCACTCCTGCCTCAATCAGCTGTGACAGAAAATGATTCAAACTGCCAAAGAACAATTCACAACTCTGGTTTATGGTCATATACTAATCAACAACCAAAAGTAAACCAGTGTTTTTCATACTTCATTTTAATTTTCTTTCACTTTTATTAGGAAATACATTTCTTCAATGTAAAAAATTATGAGATCTAATTTTCTCCTCTTTCTCATTTGTTAATTATAATCATAAACATACAATGGATGCTATAAAGCGTACATTTCAATACAGAGAGAAGTATGTAATGGAAAGGAAAGGGAATTTTCATACTGAAAAATTTTTTCCTGGCAACACAGTCCCAGATGGTAAAAGTACACCCTTGTTCTATGCAGTCTGCCTGACTTGAGCTTTGTTTTCTGCTTCCCATACTGTTGTTCTCTTGATTTCTACAGTCCAAGTTAGACTTTGAGTGGCTGATGCTTTTCTTCCACACACCAGAGTTTATATTCCCCTTAGAGACCTGTGCACTTTGGACTTGACACATCTGCTCTTGATTAAGTGAGACCAGGTGTGTCTTTCCAACCTCCATTTCTATTTTCCGATGGGCTTGTCTTCTATCTGTCTGTCTTGACTCTTTCCACATAAGCCCATCTCACAGCTACCAGTTTCTGCTCAGATGCTAATAACTGTTAGCTGATCTTCTTCAGAACTTCCAATAGTTGGTGTCCAGTTTTTTCAAAAAAGATGCGATCTTGAAATTCAGGAGAATTCTTGTAGTGACAATGACTGTATTTTCCCACACAGTATTCTGAATTTAGTCATGAAAATATTGACCAAGTATGTTTTAATCATCTTCACTTTGGTCAAGGCTCTTTGGTTCTAAGAAAGAGAAATTCATTCAAAGCAGCTTAACTATTTAAGGATACCGCAGTGTTGTGGAACTGAATGAAATACAACTGGGCATTCTGGAGACAGGCACTGCGATGTTGGAAGCCACTGAGGGGGAGTGACTCTTTACCTTCCACCTCTGTTCTGGAGCCACGAGCCACTGCTTCATCCTTTCCTCTGTTTGCTTCAGTCTTCTTTCTCTCAGAAGAAGGACATTGCTCTGTCTATATTTGTTTTCTTTTTATTTTCAATAGCTAAACTCCTACATATACTTGATTAGTACAGCACAACTCTGTATGGTCATATATCCACTCCTGCCTCAATCAGCTGTGACAGAAAATGATTCAAACTGCCAAAGAACAATTCACAAAGTAAGACTGCTTGCAGAGATATTTCCTGAACATGATCATAGCAATCTATAGTTTTGATCTACTTATATCTTAGCAGTATAATAGACATTCACAAGTAATATTTTCTTTAATCAAAAGAGTATAGGATCATAGGAAGTTTAGAAATACATATTGTAAGTTTTAAAATGATGGAGCATCTCATGAACAATATATATAGTAAATCCCTACATTAATGATGCTATAAATAAAACATATAATTTAATAAACTATTTTAGGCAAAATGGTACATTCATTAAATAAGCATAACTCAGTGGTAAAACAATCAAGATTTTATTGTTTTTATTTCATTAATATGGAGATAAGAAGAGTATTTTATCTACTGATATTTTGTATCAGTTTTTGAAAAAAAAATAAGGTGGTAAATATCACCCTTTTTCTTGAAAATATTTTATTTTACATAGATAGCCAGTGTTCCATCCCATTTCTTTAATATGTACTATTAATATAGCTCAGGAAAAATTAACTGTAGTTGTCCAGGAAGCATGTGTATTTTATTATATAAGCTGATTTAAATCTTTCTCATTGTAAATACAAATTTGAAAATGCACATTGTTTTAAGATTAAAGAGCCCTACAGAATCAGGACACTGGGGACTTCCCTAATGGTCCAGTGGCTAAGACTCTAAGCTGCCAATACAGGGGGCCAGGGTTCGGTCCCTGGTTGGGGAACTAGATTCCGCATGCCACCACTAAGACACAGTACATCCAAATAAATAAATAAATATTAAAAAAAAAACAAAACGGGCTTCCCTGGTGGTCCAGTGGGTAAAGAGTCCACCTTGCCGTGCAAGACGCACTGGTTCAATCCCTGGCCTGGGAAGATCCCATGTGCCGCGGAGTGTCTGGACCTGTGTGTCCAATTACAAGCCAGTGCTGTGGAGCACATGTGCCCAGAGCTGGTGCTCTGCAATGAGAGAGGCCACTGCAATGGGAGGCCCACACAGGCCAAAGTAGAAAGATGAATGAAAATAAATAAATGAAAGACGGATAAAAGAGGTCAAAAAAAAAAAAAAAACCCAAATACATAAAGAATCAGTGTGCTGTTGTGCTAGTTTTGGAGTACTGCTTTCTAAATTGTTGTTGTTTAATGGCTAAGACCATGTAACTATTCTAAAATCCCATGAACTGTAGCCCACAAGCTCCTCTCTCTATGGAATTTTCAAGGCAAAAATGCCAAAGTGATTTGCCATTTTATTCTCCAGGGGATCTTCCCCATTCAGGGATCAAACCCACATCTCTTGCACCTCATGCATTGGCAGGCGAATTCTTTACCACCGCTCCATGTGGGACATCCCATAGGACAATGTATGTAAGATTTGATTGTTATTAATATTTCAAGCTTATTTCCCAAAAGACTGTAGTTATTGACAGCCTCAGTAACAGTGGATAGTGTGCCATTTTTCTAAATCTTTGTCAGCATGCATGATATTGTCCTCCGACACTTTTTTCTGTTCAGAATAGAAAGGTATACACTGTTCTGTTTAACTTGCTTTTCTCTTACTAATCCTGAGATAGATCATTGTCTGACAGCTCTATTGATGATGTATATTTCCCCTACTCTGAAAGTCTTATTTGTATTCCTGCTTCAAATTTTTTTTAGTAGTTTGCTGTTTTAAAATAAACTTATAGGTTCTTCTTGCCATACATTTACTTATATGCCAGGGGGTTTGCAAGTATATCTCCCTCATTGTTCTGGTTTTTGCCATTTAAACAAACTGTGTAATTAAATAACCCTATGTATACTTTTAAGGACTTCTTTCTGTTCTGGTTGATAAGCTTTCTTCTAATTCTAGTTAATTTTGTTCAGCTTTCTACATTTAAATGTAAGACTGTCACTCAGTTTTACAAATAAAGACATAGAGACTTAGAAAGTTCCTTAACTTTATGGAGTTACTCTATAGCTCTTAACAATTACTAATCATTTTTGTTGTATTTGTCATCGCTAATATAATAATATATGTTAGCTGCTCTATTGAACATTGGCTTTCCTGGTGGCCCAGTTGGTAAAGAATCCACTTGTATTGCAGGAGACTGCCTGCAATTCAGGAGATATGGTTTGATCTGTGAGATGGAAAGATCCCCTGGAGATGGAAATGGCAACCCACTCCAGTATTCTTTCCTGGGAAATCCCATAGAGAAGCCTGAGGGTTACAGTCCATGGGGTCACAAAAGAGTATGACACAACTAAGTGACTAAACCATCTCTTGAAAATCTGTTACCCAGTACATGGTAGTCATTTTTCTTTTGCTTTTTAATGAACTTAAATGTTCTTTAATAAATAGTACTTTTTAGTGAGGCATTGTTGATCTCACTCCTAAATCCAGATTGATCTTGATTGGATTAAACTAGTAGCATCTCATTTCTGGCACATTTAGCGTCAGTGGAATTCTAGTAAATGTTGGAGTAGGAGTGGAGTAGCACAAAAGAAGCCTTTCCATTTTTCTCTCTTTGTGGTGCTAAGATGTAAAACTTACCAAATCTGCCGCTTGACTGTGATGGTGGAAGCCAGCTGAAGGAGGATCTAATATTGAAAGAAGTCTACTCAGATGTAGATGCTGCAGTATGTGAGGTGTGCATAAAATACTTGCCCAAAGCTAAGCTCTGTTGTTGGAACTTTCAGTGAAAGAGCCAAATAATTCCTTTGACATTGAGCCTGTTTGTCAAATGAGTCCCCTTCTCTCCTCTGTAATCATAAAAATCAGCAGACATTCCCTAATTTTGGAAAATATTGAACTATGCAATGGAGAAGGTACTTTCTGACTCCTGTATATCTCTCATTGTTCTGGTTTTTGCCATTTAAACAAACTGTGTAATTAAATAACCCTATGTATACTTTTAAGGACTTCTTTCTGTTCTGGTTGATAAGCTTTCTTCTAATTCTAGTTAATTTTGTTCAGCTTTCTACATTTAAATGTAAGACTGTCACTCAGTTTTACAAATAAAGACATAGAGACTTAGAAAGTTCCTTAACTTTATGGAGTTACTCTATAGCTCTTAACAATTACTAATCATTTTTGTTGTATTTGTCATCGCTAATATAATAATATATGTTAGCTGCTCTATTGAACATTGGCTTTCCTGGTGGCCCAGTTGGTAAAGAATCCACTTGTATTGCAGGAGACTGCCTGCAATTCAGGAGATATGGTTTGATCTGTGAGATGGAAAGATCCCCTGGAGATGGAAATGGCAACCCACTCCAGTATTCTTTCCTGGGAAATCCCATAGAGAAGCCTGAGGGTTACAGTCCATGGGGTCACAAAAGAGTATGACACAACTAAGTGACTAAACCATCTCTTGAAAATCTGTTACCCAGTACATGGTAGTCATTTTTCTTTTGCTTTTTAATGAACTTAAATGTTCTTTAATAAATAGTACTTTTTAGTGAGGCATTGTTGATCTCACTCCTAAATCCAGATTGATCTTGATTGGATTAAACTAGTAGCATCTCATTTCTGGCACATTTAGCGTCAGTGGAATTCTAGTAAATGTTGGAGTAGGAGTGGAGTAGCACAAAAGAAGCCTTTCCATTTTTCTCTCTTTGTGGTGCTAAGATGTAAAACTTACCAAATCTGCCGCTTGACTGTGATGGTGGAAGCCAGCTGAAGGAGGATCTAATATTGAAAGAAGTCTACTCAGATGTAGATGCTGCAGTATGTGAGGTGTGCATAAAATACTTGCCCAAAGCTAAGCTCTGTTGTTGGAACTTTCAGTGAAAGAGCCAAATAATTCCTTTGACATTGAGCCTGTTTGTCAAATGAGTCCCCTTCTCTCCTCTGTAATCATAAAAAATCAGCAGACATTCCCTAATTTTGGAAAATATTGAACTATGCAATGGAGAAGGTACTTTCTGACTCCTGTATTTTGAGTTTGTTTAATCTAAATTTTATTATGTACAATATAAAATCATATTTTTACTTTTACTTTACTTTTACTCTTAAAATACCTTCAAAGAGAGAATAGGTACGGTATATAATTTATATAAGATACTTTTGATGCTATCCAGAAATGTAGGGCTTCCCAGGTGGCTCAAGTGATAAAAAATCTACCTGTAATGCAGGAGACCTGGACTGGGAATAACCCCTGGAGAAGGCCATGGCAACCCACTCCAGTATTATTGCATGGAGAATCCCATGAACAGAGGAGCCTGGTGGGCTACAGTCCACGGGGTTGCAAAGTGTTGGTCACTAATGAACAACTGAGACTTTTAAAGAGATTCATAGCTTAGATAATACGAGTTTCCTTCTATACCATATCCTTTTTAAAGTATTATTTCAACATTACAAGTTTAAGTATATCTTATTTTTATGCATAGCTTTATTTTTTAAATGACTACCTATACTGGAAAGCAAAAAAATTATTTCTAGCAGTTTTCAAATTCTTTATACAAAAGCATTCTCTACTTAATAGAAGGTTCTTGACTATGGTCATCTCTCAGTATCCATAGGGGATTGGTTCCAGGACCTGAGGAGGCCAAATTCCACAGATGCTCAATTCCTGTGTAGAAAATGGTATAGTATTTGTATATAACATTTACACATTCTCCCGTATACTTTATGTCGTCTCTGGGTTTCTTAAATAATACAAAATATTAATGCTTTGTAAATAGATGTAAATGCATTGTAAATGTTATGCAAGTAGTTTCCAGTGGGTAGCCAGTTAGCTTTTGCCTCTTGGAACTTCCTGGAATTTTTTTTTTTGTTTTTTTGTCATAATGTTTTTCCTTGTGATTTGGTTGATTCTGTGGATGTGGAATATGATGAAACTGATGGCCAACTGTGCGTAACACCTGAGGCCTGGCGGTCATGAACTACAAGGGACCTGAGATTAAAGAGAGATGTGAAACCATGCTGTATCATAAGTTACAGTGATTGAGGGCTGGAATCAGGAGGATGAGGGAAACAAAGGGACTTTAAGCTCTGTTGTTGGAACTTTCAAAAAATTTTGAGCCTGTTTGTCAAATGAGTCCCTTCTCTCCTCTGTAATCATAAAAAATCAGCAGACATTCCCTAATTTTGGAAAATATTGAACTATGCAATGGAGAAGGTACTTTCTGACTCCTGTATTTTGAGTTTGTTTAATCTAAATTTTATTATGTACAATATAAAATCATATTTTTACTTTTACTTTACTTTTACTCTTAAAATACCTTCAAAGAGAGAATAGGTACGGTATATAATTTATATAAGATACTTTTGATGCTATCCAGAAATGTAGGGCTTCCCAGGTGGCTCAAGTGATAAAAAATCTACCTGTAATGCAGGAGACCTGGACTGGGAATAACCCCTGGAGAAGGCCATGGCAACCCACTCCAGTATTATTGCATGGAGAATCCCATGAACAGAGGAGCCTGGTGGGCTACAGTCCACGGGGTTGCAAAGTGTTGGTCACTAATGAACAACTGAGACTTTTAAAGAGATTCATAGCTTAGATAATACGAGTTTCCTTCTATACCATATCCTTTTTAAAGTATTATTTCAACATTACAAGTTTAAGTATATCTTATTTTTATGCATAGCTTTATTTTTTAAATGACTACCTATACTGGAAAGCAAAAAAATTATTTCTAGCAGTTTTCAAATTCTTTATACAAAAGCATTCTCTACTTAATAGAAGGTTCTTGACTATGGTCATCTCTCAGTATCCATAGGGGATTGGTTCCAGGACCTGAGGAGGCCAAATTCCACAGATGCTCAATTCCTGTGTAGAAAATGGTATAGTATTTGTATATAACATTTACACATTCTCCCGTATACTTTATGTCGTCTCTGGGTTTCTTAAATAATACAAAATATTAATGCTTTGTAAATAGATGTAAATGCATTGTAAATGTTATGCAAGTAGTTTCCAGTGGGTAGCCAGTTAGCTTTTGCCTCTTGGAACTTCCTGGAATTTTTTTTTTTGTTTTTTTGTCATAATGTTTTTCCTTGTGATTTGGTTGATTCTGTGGATGTGGAATATGATGAAACTGATGGCCAACTGTGCGTAACACCTGAGGCCTGGCGGTCATGAACTACAAGGGACCTGAGATTAAAGAGAGATGTGAAACCATGCTGTATCATAAGTTACAGTGATTGAGGGCTGGAATCAGGAGGATGAGGGAAACAGGGGACTTTAAGATAAGTGTTTTTGAAATGTACTTTCGTTTTATGGCTAGATGGTTGTGTTTTAGAAAGGGCAATGTGTCCATAGAATGGCGTGTTCAGTGTTTGTGCTTGCTAAGTCACTTAAGTCATGTCCAACTCTATGTGTCCCTACAGACTGTAGCCCACCAGTCTCCTCTGTCCATGAGATGCTCCAGGCAAGAATATTGAAGTGGGTTACCATGCCTTCCTTCAGGGGTTCTTCCTGATCCAGGGATCAAACTTTCATTTTCTGTATCACCAGCATTGCAGGTAGATTGTTTACTGCTGAGTCACTTAGAAACCTTATGTTCAATGTACTGAAATAAATTCAGTTGTAAGAGGGCATAGGTGATTCCCGATAATCATCAAAAATTATGTTTTTCAGTGGAAACATAGGAATTTATATTACTTTCTGCATCCATTTTGATAGGAAGGAACACTCTTCTTCAATGGATAAAATGTTCATTTTTATTCAGTTCTTTGTTTAGGCACCAGGGACTAGTTACATGAATAGAATTTCAATTTTTAGAAGCAATACTATAAATGTTATAATACTTAAGTTAAAAAAAAATATAAAACTGTAACTCAAAAATGGGAAACATACATTAATATTATTAAATGTTACTTTATTATTTATGTCAAATGAATCACTACAGTAATTTTGGCAAATTGGACCATTGTTTCTATTTTTTATTTATTTATTTTTTATAATTCTTTTTTTTTTTGGCCACTTTTATTGGTCATTCATTTATTTCCATCTTTGTTTTTTTGGTCTGTGTGGGCCTCCCATTGCACTGGCCTCTCTTGTCTCAGAGCACTGGCTCTGGGCACATGCGCTCCAGAGCTCCGGCTAGGTAATTGAACACATTGGTGGCGCACGGTCTTCCCTTGGTCTCAGGGGCCCCCTGGCCCCGGCCTTTTTTTTTTTTCTGGGTCCAATATACTATATGGACATATAAATTAAATTGAACACCTGAGGCCTGGCGGTCATGAACTACAGGGAGAGATGGTGAAACCATGCTGTATCATAAGTTACAGTGATTGAGGGCTGGAATCAGGAGGATGAGGGAAACAGGGGACTTTAAGATAAGTGTTTTTGAAATGTACTTTCGTTTTATGGCTAGATGGTTGTGTTTTAGAAAGGGCAATGTGTCCATAGAATGGCGTGTTCAGTGTTTGTGCTTGCTAAGTCACTTAAGTCATGTCCAACTCTATGTGTCCCTACAGACTGTAGCCCACCAGTCTCCTCTGTCCATGAGATGCTCCAGGCAAGAATATTGAAGTGGGTTACCATGCCTTCCTTCAGGGGTTCTTCCTGATCCAGGGATCAAACTTTCATTTTCTGTATCACCAGCATTGCAGGTAGATTGTTTACTGCTGAGTCACTTAGAAACCTTATGTTCAATGTACTGAAATAAATTCAGTTGTAAGAGGGCATAGGTGATTCCCGATAATCATCAAAAATTATGTTTTTCAGTGGAAACATAGGAATTTATATTACTTTCTGCATCCATTTTGATAGGAAGGAACACTCTTCTTCAATGGATAAAATGTTCATTTTTATTCAGTTCTTTGTTTAGGCACCAGGGACTAGTTACATGAATAGAATTTCAATTTTTAGAAGCAATACTATAAATGTTATAATACTTAAGTTAAAAAAAAATATAAAACTGTAACTCAAAAATGGGAAACATACATTAATATTATTAAATGTTACTTTATTATTTATGTCAAATGAATCACTACAGTAATTTTGGCAAATTGGACCATTGTTTCTATTTTTTATTTATTTATTTTTTATAATTCTTTTTTTTTTTGGCCACTTTTATTGGTCATTCATTTATTTCCATCTTTGTTTTTTTGGTCTGTGTGGGCCTCCCATTGCACTGGCCTCTCTTGTCTCAGAGCACTGGCTCTGGGCACATGCGCTCCAGAGCTCCGGCTAGGTAATTGAACACATTGGTCCAGCCGCTCCGCGGCACTTGGGATCTTCCCAGGCTGGGGATCGAACTGGCGCCCCTTGCACTGCAAGGTGATGTCCTTACCCACTGGACCACCAGGGAAGCCCTATATTTTAGTTATTTTTAAAAATTAGTGTTGTTTTTGCAGCATAAAGTGTATTTTAAAAGGAAAGTCCAATATACTATATGGACATATAAATTAAATTGATTGCTCTATTTCAGATATTTATTTGCCATTAGTAATTTTCTTGAAAAAAAAAAAAAAAAAAAGAAGACTTCTTTCCAAATGGGATGAATCACACATCAACTTGCCAGTGAACAGAAAGTCTCTATCTAGTTTTGAAAAGAATTAGTTACAAAAAATTATTAGGATCCCAAACAAAAGCATATAATATACTGTTTAATATTTTCTCAAATGTTTGACACTATTTGTAATTTTCCTTCAAATGTTCACCACGTCTGCTCTTAGAAATATTACTTGTTGTCCAGCAGCTTTCCAAATTCCTATTAACCATGTTGTCCTTCTTTAGCAATAACAGATGGTAGAAAACTCTGTTGCATTTTGTCCCTTGAATGCTTGTGAAGTGCTTTAGATGTTGCTAGATCTTTATGAAAGAGCAAAAATAAAAGATTATGCCAGAGACAGCTAAGGAGTAGATGGTAATATTTTTCATATAGTTGAGGAGGAAAACACTATCTTATCTGAGGTTTCAATAACTAAATACACAACACCTTCCTTACTGCCTTTTGCTAAAAAAGGAGTGGGTGTCGCTATAAAGTACCCCCTCTATTTGATACTCATTATGATCTCTTTATTTCTGTATTAAGGAATTCAAGTAGACAATGACACGAGAGATTTGCAGCAAATTTTGGATTTCTCTTTTTCAAAAAATGACTTGAAATATTTTGTAGAAACAATTAGTGAGATATAGACAATAATTTTAGATTTAAAAGGTGACATTAGATTATAAACAGCATGAGCGTAGATGCTTCCACACATCATTTGGTTAATTGAAGGAAAAAAACACATGACACTCAGACATTTTGTGCAGTTTCATACACTAAGCTAATTGTGGAAATGCACATTTTAGTGAGATAATAATATGCTTGCAGCTGGCGATTATGTGATAGACAAGTTCTGCTATCCTCTGTCACCCAGCAGAGTTGTTAGTTCTATAACATATGGTGTTGGATAAATCTATTTGAATTGTTTTTATCCTGCTAGTAACTTTCTTTTCATGGAGTTTTTGTATGGTCAACATTTGAAGTAAACTTTTGGGAAATGAGATTGGGTTTCTAATCTTGGATACTTCCAGCCACAGTGGGAACAAAACTGTGACTTGAAAATAGGAAAGCAGTGATGAGGTTCAGAAGGATATTGAGGCTGGGCTTAGAATTCCTCAGGAAATCATTATTTTGACACATGAGAAAGAAGGGAAAGCTCAAAGAGTCTTAGAGAAAGAAAAATTGCAGACATTTTTGCTTATAGAAAAAAAGAAAAACCCACTAGACTTGGGTGTAGGGCTGGCTTTTGATGCAAGGTTTGGGAAAAGGATACTATATATCTAGATGATATATTCATGGAAGAAGGAACTTGGCCATCCCAATAATTTAGTCATCAGCATTATTCACTGATGTCTTCACTTTAAGGATTTATTTGCAGCTAAGAAATATATTTTCATAGTAATGAATCCAAATAGCATGTGTTTGTGTTAGAGGAAGTGTGGCTGAAAAGAGATCTTACATTTTAATTTCTTAACTGATTAACAATAGCCTTCCAAGATATAAAATTCCCTGACTTTTATTTGTGAATCATGAAGAATTTTCAAAAATATAAAGACTTTGAAGACAACCAAATATGACCATATATTTCTTGCTAAACTTATTAATTTTACCCATGCAACTTACAGCAAGTTTGGATTTTCCCCCATCTATTAATTGCATCATCTCTAAAATACAGCATAGTTTCTATTCTTGGAGATATAACCTCTGTCAAATCAGTAACTTGTAAACATTTAAATTTTCCTAAGGTTAAACTTAACAAATAATTTTCGAAAGTGACAGAATTCTCAGAACTGGTTTAAGTTATGACTGTTTTCCATGACAATGAAATGGTATCCATCAAGATTAAAAAGGGCTTCTTTTGAAACATTTATTACCCACTCCTCTATGTGTTCTCGACTACCTTCAAGGACTTCAGACATCAGAGGCTTGGTCTGTGACCTCTAAGCATTCATAGTAAGAGAAGAGACTAACAATATAGTTAAATGTCTAAATGTAAATGCTATAAATACAGACAAAAGGTGAAGGATTCCTATGTTAACCTGAGGGTAGAGTTAATCAAAGAAAGTATTTTGAAAGGAATAATTGTTTAGAAAGTATTTTGAAAGGAATAATTATTGAGGTGATTATTTATAATTTAGTCTAGGATGAGTGTTGGGAGGAAAGTGGATAATGACCAAAGAATACAAATAAAAAGAGCTATGTTTTAAGAATACTTGAAAATGTAGAAAATCATATGTTATAGGAGAATTGCAAGAAACTGAATATATTAAAACAAATCTCAATTGTGGAAAAGGTCTGGAAAAAAATTAAATATTGTTAGAACAAAATGTAAATGTGACAGATGAAATTAAAGTGGTGGTCAGAGGCCAAATCACAGTTGGTGCTCTATGCTATCCATTGAAAGGAATTTGACCTTTGTAAATTTAACTTAGAGTAATTAATGGGTTTTAAGCTTTTAAGCAAGGGACGAACATGATGGCATACACTGTTAAATGAAGATGGGTTAGGCGTTATTAACAGGGAGGCAGACAGACAAGAGCTAATGGAAGTTCTAGTGAGAAGCAATGAGATTCTTCACTAGGGTAACTGCTTTGGGGGTGGAGGGTCTAGGCAAATTGCCAAAGATTTTGGGAGTGGAATCTAGATTACAGGCCTCAATGTAACAGGAAAAGCCTTGGTTCACTGAGTGGGTGGTTGTATTATTCCTTAAGATTAGGAGCATAATGAGGAAGACTGACTGGTGGGAGTAAGGTGGACAAATAATGAGTTTAGTATCTGAAAAGTGATGATTACTAGTAGAAAATTGGATGTATATCTGAAGATCAGGAAAAAATGAGCTTTTAAGTGTCAATTTGGGAAACACAGAGTATCTTTATATATTCCTAACTATTTCTGTTATATTAAAAGGTTTTTCAATTTGGAAACATGTCTTGAATTACCCACTCCTCTATGTGTTCTCGATTTTACCTTTTCAAGATTAAAGGGCTTCTTGAAACATTTATTACCCACTCCTCTATGTGTTCTCGACTACCTTCAAGGACTTCAGACATCAGAGGCTTGGTCTGTGACCTCTAAGCATTCATAGTAAGAGAAGAGACTAACAATATAGTTAAATGTCTAAATGTAAATGCTATAAATACAGACAAAAGGTGAAGGATTCCTATGTTAACCTGAGGGTAGAGTTAATCAAAGAAAGTATTTTGAAAGGAATAATTGTTTAGAAAGTATTTTGAAAGGAATAATTATTGAGGTGATTATTTATAATTTAGTCTAGGATGAGTGTTGGGAGGAAAGTGGATAATGACCAAAGAATACAAATAAAAAGAGCTATGTTTTAAGAATACTTGAAAATGTAGAAAATCATATGTTATAGGAGAATTGCAAGAAACTGAATATATTAAAACAAATCTCAATTGTGGAAAAGGTCTGGAAAAAAATTAAATATTGTTAGAACAAAATGTAAATGTGACAGATGAAATTAAAGTGGTGGTCAGAGGCCAAATCACAGTTGGTGCTCTATGCTATCCATTGAAAGGAATTTGACCTTTGTAAATTTAACTTAGAGTAATTAATGGGTTTTAAGCTTTTAAGCAAGGGACGAACATGATGGCATACACTGTTAAATGAAGATGGGTTAGGCGTTATTAACAGGGAGGCAGACAGACAAGAGCTAATGGAAGTTCTAGTGAGAAGCAATGAGATTCTTCACTAGGGTAACTGCTTTGGGGGTGGAGGGTCTAGGCAAATTGCCAAAGATTTTGGGAGTGGAATCTAGATTACAGGCCTCAATGTAACAGGAAAAGCCTTGGTTCACTGAGTGGGTGGTTGTATTATTCCTTAAGATTAGGAGCATAATGAGGAAGACTGACTGGTGGGAGTAAGGTGGACAAATAATGAGTTTAGTATCTGAAAAGTGATGATTACTAGTAGAAAATTGGATGTATATCTGAAGATCAGGAAAAAATGAGCTTTTAAGTGTCAATTTGGGAAACACAGAGTATCTTTATATATTCCTAACTATTTCTGTTATATTGGAAAAATCATTCTCTGGGATTTTAAAATTGTCACCTGAGTAGTATGTGAAAGGTACTTCTTTGTTATTTAAGCAATATATTAAACATCAAAGGCACATGCATAATTTAAATGGTTTCAGATAGTCCATTTCCTTCTTTTTATCTTTTTAAATAGAATATTTATATGTTGTCCATTACTTATCAATCAAGAAGACATATTGTCATATGCTTATATTAACAGGAAATTGAATAGGAACCATTATGAGCACCTGTAGTAATTTAACATGACAATGACTTAGAATATTGAAAAACTTTAAAATTACTTTAAGCTAAATACAAGTTGCCTTATGCATCGATGATATTTTTTGCAAGAAAATTGAAAAGTATAACAAAATAACATTTTTCTATCCATTTCGAGAAACTACAATTGAATAGGAAGGTATCAGAAAGTACAGTCAATTCTACATCAACGTTCTTCCATGGTGGAAAAAGGAAGGTGTAAAAAAATGAGTTCAAATTTAAATGATAAACTAATCAAATTGTTCTTGAAATGGGACTTACTGCTGGTAATGATTTTTTTCAAACACTGTGTGTATGTGTGTGTGTTAACTCACTACAGTCATGTCTGACTCTTTTCAGCCTTGTGGACTGTAGCCTGCCAAGCTCCTCCATCCCTGTGATTCTGCAGGCAAGATTACTGGAATGGGTTGCTATGCCCTCCTCCAAGGGATCTTCCCAGGGATCAAACCCAAGTCTCTTATGTCTCCTGAACTGGCAGGGAAGTTCTAGTGCCTCCCCAGGTTTTGTAGAAAAACAACCAAAAAGTATAGTAAACTGTTTACTAGATTCAACAGTACTCTAGTGAACCAAAAAGAAAGAATAAAATAGAAAGCTTTCTTGATTATATTTATGTATACCATTTCCTAAATTGTGTTTCATTAATGTACATTACCCATACTTCTTCAAAATAACAGAAAATTAGGTCACATGTGCATGCCCAAAGAAACATCTGTGCATTATGACAATATAATCAATAGCATGAATATACTTTCATAGTTGAAATAATTTGTCTATAATTCACTTGACTAAGTAACTATAGATATTTTATTGGTCATCAAGGGGAAGGTGCTAGTTTTTCAGTTCAGTTGAAAGATTTCTAAATTTTAATTAGCTACCAAAGTTACTCCTAATCCCTCCCAATATTGTACCTATAAATTGCTCTAGATCTTGTTCACAAATTGGAGCAGATGGGATTGTGACTAAGGTTCTGACTGTGGCAAATAAAATTTCTTTAGCCATTTCTGGTGTCAGGATTGGTCCTACTTGTCATCGTTTCTTCCCCTGAGAGCTCTGCTATAGCTCCGTTTTTCCCTAAGAATTCTCTCAAATTCTTCAGAATGATTTCCCACTCTTGTCTAGATCAGCTTCTTCTACTGCATTCTCAACTACCTAATGGTTGTGCCTTAACCAGATAATCAAAGCAAACTACACCTACTTCATCATTTCCTCTAAATCTTGTGGTAAATATATCAAAGATCTCTCTTCTAAATAAAATCTCTCTGTGACCTACAAATTTAAGTCCCAGATCCATTTCGACAAACTACAATTGAATAGGAAGGTATCAGAAAGTACAGTCAATTCTACATCAACGTTCTTCCATGGTGGAAAAAGGAAGGTGTAAAAAAATGAGTTCAAATTTAAATGATAAACTAATCAAATTGTTCTTGAAATGGGACTTACTGCTGGTAATGATTTTTTTCAAACACTGTGTGTATGTGTGTGTGTTAACTCACTACAGTCATGTCTGACTCTTTTCAGCCTTGTGGACTGTAGCCTGCCAAGCTCCTCCATCCCTGTGATTCTGCAGGCAAGATTACTGGAATGGGTTGCTATGCCCTCCTCCAAGGGATCTTCCCAGGGATCAAACCCAAGTCTCTTATGTCTCCTGAACTGGCAGGGAAGTTCTAGTGCCTCCCCAGGTTTTGTAGAAAAACAACCAAAAAGTATAGTAAACTGTTTACTAGATTCAACAGTACTCTAGTGAACCAAAAAGAAAGAATAAAATAGAAAGCTTTCTTGATTATATTTATGTATACCATTTCCTAAATTGTGTTTCATTAATGTACATTACCCATACTTCTTCAAAATAACAGAAAATTAGGTCACATGTGCATGCCCAAAGAAACATCTGTGCATTATGACAATATAATCAATAGCATGAATATACTTTCATAGTTGAAATAATTTGTCTATAATTCACTTGACTAAGTAACTATAGATATTTTATTGGTCATCAAGGGGAAGGTGCTAGTTTTTCAGTTCAGTTGAAAGATTTCTAAATTTTAATTAGCTACCAAAGTTACTCCTAATCCCTCCCAATATTGTACCTATAAATTGCTCTAGATCTTGTTCACAAATTGGAGCAGATGGGATTGTGACTAAGGTTCTGACTGTGGCAAATAAAATTTCTTTAGCCATTTCTGGTGTCAGGATTGGTCCTACTTGTCATCGTTTCTTCCCCTGAGAGCTCTGCTATAGCTCCGTTTTTCCCTAAGAATTCTCTCAAATTCTTCAGAATGATTTCCCACTCTTGTCTAGATCAGCTTCTTCTACTGCATTCTCAACTACCTAATGGTTGTGCCTTAACCAGATAATCAAAGCAAACTACACCTACTTCATCATTTCCTCTAAATCTTGTGGTAAATATATCAAAGATCTCTCTTCTAAATAAAATCTCTCTGTGACCTACAAATTTAAGTCCAGATTCCCTGGAATCACGAGGAAGACCTTCTGTGACCGAGAGAGCTAAAGCAAGTTATTCTGCCCTATTCTTTGGGCTTCATTATGTGCCTCTTGTTTTATTACAAGAAAAGGACTTGTAAGGATCACGTTGTTTCATGCTTTGTGTATTTTTCTCATGCTGTCCTCTCTGTATGCTTTTCCCGCCTTTTTCTGTAGCTGACAAGTCCCTATTCACCTTGTAAATCTTAAATAGTTTTGCCTTCAGGAAATTTTCTCATTTCCCTTTGGGCTCACTCAGAGACCACTCTTCTAGACCTGCAAGAAATATTACTGCAATTCATTATTTTACATTTCTATTCTGCTTCAGTCCTTGAAGCAGGGACTTGCAGATAGGTATCTGGGACCCGATATGGAGCCAGATGCATAGGAGACAATTAAGATACTGTTGGTTAAAAATCAAATTGAACCTTTTCATTGTACTTAAAAACTTCATTTTGAATATACACATTATTTTAAAGTATATTCTCTGGTGTTTTAATGTACATATTTGTGTCTGAATAGAATAGCATAAAGATTTTAATGGTTTTGGAATTCACTTAATAGTATAATAACAATATCCACACCCATCTGTCTATCTATCTATCTAAATTAGCTCAAGGCTTTAGAAGCCTCTTTTGACTTTTGACAGTCAATGTTTGGCAAATTATAAATGTAACTCTGTTGAATAAAGATAATAGGTGAGTTCCTTAAAGGTATAAAAAATATAAATTGTACCTATAAATTGCTCTAGATCTTGTTCACAAATTGGAGCAGATGGGATTGTGACTAAGGTTCTGACTGTGGCAAATAAAATTTCTTTAGCCATTTCTGGTGTCAGGATTGGTCCTACTTGTCATCGTTTCTTCCCCTGAGAGCTCTGCTATAGCTCCGTTTTTCCCTAAGAATTCTCTCAAATTCTTCAGAATGATTTCCCACTCTTGTCTAGATCAGCTTCTTCTACTGCATTCTCAACTACCTAATGGTTGTGCCTTAACCAGATAATCAAAGCAAACTACACCTACTTCATCATTTCCTCTAAATCTTGTGGTAAATATATCAAAGATCTCTCTTCTAAATAAAATCTTTTGTGACCTACAAATTTAAGTCCAGATTCCCTGGAATCACGAGGAAGACCTTCTGTGACCGAGAGAGCTAAAGCAAGTTATTCTGCCCTATTCTTTGGGCTTCATTATGTGCCTCTTGTTTTATTACAAGAAAAGGACTTGTAAGGATCACGTTGTTTCATGCTTTGTGTATTTTTCTCATGCTGTCCTCTCTGTATGCTTTTCCCGCCTTTTTCTGTAGCTGACAAGTCCCTATTCACCTTGTAAATCTTAAATAGTTTTGCCTTCAGGAAATTTTCTCATTTCCCTTTGGGCTCACTCAGAGACCACTCTTCTAGACCTGCAAGAAATATTACTGCAATTCATTATTTTACATTTCTATTCTGCTTCAGTCCTTGAAGCAGGGACTTGCAGATAGGTATCTGGGACCCGATATGGAGCCAGATGCATAGGAGACAATTAAGATACTGTTGGTTAAAAATCAAATTGAACCTTTTCATTGTACTTAAAAACTTCATTTTGAATATACACATTATTTTAAAGTATATTCTCTGGTGTTTTAATGTACATATTTGTGTCTGAATAGAATAGCATAAAGATTTTAATGGTTTTGGAATTCACTTAATAGTATAATAACAATATCCACACCCATCTGTCTATCTATCTATCTAAATTAGCTCAAGGCTTTAGAAGCCTCTTTTGACTTTTGACAGTCAATATTTGGCAAATTATAAATGTAACTCTGTTGAATAAAGATAATAGGTGAGTTCCTTAAAGGTATAAAATATGTTTTATATGATAATTCAGAAACATATATAGTTTACCTTTTGAAGTATGCAAATGATAAACTGCTATTCCATCAAATATAATGATAACAAACTCAAAAGAATTCACGTTCTCACCTGTGAACTACTTTTATCTCCAATATCATGTAATTAATTCAAACTCACTGGGATGTTGTGGTGAAAAATATAGCATCATGTGATTGCTTCCATTAATAATACCATGGTTTTTTTGTCAAATTTAAGAACAGTTGAGTTTATCCAGCTGGAAAAACTTAGACAAAGACAGACAGATAACTCCTTATTGTCAATTAGCTTAGGAAGATATGCAGCTTTTCTTTCATCATATATCAAATTTGACATATTTTTCACTTTTAACTTTAAAATATTGCATGTGCTGTCAAAAGTTTAGATAATTTAAGTTTAACGTGATTATAGACCTAATAGTTTTAGAATTTCCTATGAAGAATTTCATTACCACATGAAGTTCTTTGTACAATGTATAAAGTCATATTCAAGTAGAAACTTAAACTGGACATGGAATAAATTATATTGCTTTTTTTTTTTTTTAAACATTTATTTTATTTATTTATCTTTTGGGGGGGTGGGGTGAGGAGGGAGGGGGAAGGGCGGGCCATTTCTATTGGTCTTTCATTTCTCTATTTTCATCCGTCTTTGTTCTTTGGCTCCTGTGGGCCTCCCATCGCGGTGGCCTCTGTCGTCGCAAAGCACCAGCTCTGGGCGCATGCACCTCAGAGCTCTGGCTCGGTAATTGGACACATCCGTCCAGCCGCTCCGCGGCACGTGGGATCTTCCCAGGCCAGGGATCGAACCAGCACCCCTTGCACTGCAAGGTGGTGTCCTTACCCACTGGACCACCAGGGAAGCCCTATATTGCTGTTTTAAGTTACATAGTAGACTTAAAATTCCAACTAAACCAACAAATATTAGAATTTAAACACTCTAAGGATTGTTTAACTATATTCACTACAAATATTAATCAAATAATCCTCATATGCAAATGGAAGAATTACTGTTGTGCTTAAATGGCAAATTTTTTTAGAATTAAAAGTATTTCTTCTGCAAGTTATTGCATTCATTATGCAATAAAAGTGTATTCTGATCACCACTGTATACTTCATCAATGTGCTTTTGTGCTTCATTAATTAGTAGCTGACTGAAAGTTAATGTTCATCATGTGTCAGTCTCTCAAGATAGATCATTTAACTATTCAATGCCAAATCACAAAATAATATCAGTTACCAGAAACAATTCTTTATTTTACTTCTTATAGCTAATGCAAAGATTGAACTGATAGTATATCAGATACATAGAATAATACATATTGACTTAGTAAGCAGAAGGCCAGGCACCTTACTCTGTGGGGAATACTATCTGTTTGATTGAGGGCAGAAGGAAGCTGTAAGCTTTGGGTAATGGTACAGAGCTTGTACAGGCTGATATGAGCCCTGAATAATTGTGTATTCTTGTCTCCCTTGGGAAATTTAACTTATTTTAAAGTTTTTAGTTTTTTATTGGGCCCTTAAGTATCAACTGTTATATAATAGCATTATAGGTTTCCCTTTGTGTAGACTTGAGTTGGTTGTAATGTTTACTTCAGATTGCACTGCTGCTGCTTCAGAACACACTTACTTTTAGAGCATAAAAATTGAAAATAGGAGATGAAAATCCTTTACATTTGAGGCCTCTCTCTGACCTGAATTTCAGATTGTGCTTTTAGGACTGACCTTTTAGAATATGATTGAATAAATTTTCAAATTAAAACAACCAAAGTACCTGAGTGCTCATTTCCTTATATTTTAGATTTTTCATAAAGTGTTATTGGCACATAGTTAATTTAAAATGTTATTATCAGGGCTTCCCCTGATGGTCCAGTGGGTAGGGACACCGCCTTGCAGTGCAAGGGGCACCGGTTCGATCCCTGGCCTGGGAAGATCCCACGTGCCGCAGAGCGGCTGGACTGATGTGTCCAGTTACTGAGCCGGTGCTCTGGAGTGCATGCGCCCAGAGCTGGCGCTCAGCAACGACAGACGCCACTGCGATGGGAGGCCCACAGGAGCCAAAGAACAAAGACGGATGAAAATAGAGAAATGAAAGACCAATAGAAGTGGCCCGCCTGCTCCCCTCCCTCCTCAACCCGATCCCACCCAAAATAAATAAATAAATCTTAAAAAAAAAAATGTTATTATCAGTTTCTGCTAAGCAGCAAAATGATTTAGGTATACATATACATATATCCCCTGGAGAAGGAAATGGAAAGCTGTGCCAGTATTCTTGCCTAGGAAATCCCATGAGGGGAGGAGCCTTGTGGGCTAGTCCATGTGGTCATACAATTGGACATAACTTACCGACTAAACAGCCCAGCATACATACATGCACTTTTTCCTAGCTTCTTTTCCCATATGGTGATTACATAGTATTAAGAGTTCCCTACCATATACAGTAGGTTCTTACTAGTTGTCTAGTTTATTATGGTGGTGTGTATATATCAGTCCCATTTAAGGATTCTAAGAGATAACCTGTGAGCCTACTGGCTTGTTTGGTTTTGGAAGCTAAGGAGAAGATTTATGAAAGTCAAAGACACAGAGTGAGCTCTGAGATAGGTGTGTTCCAATTGTGGAAGCAGTATAGTAGATGTCCTAGTTAATGTTATCAGGCCTTGGGAATTAAAAACACTTCCATCAGTCTGCTTCCATGGTCACTAAGCAAACTTCTGATTATTTGACACACCTTTTAATACCTTTCTTCACAGAGAAAATGTCTAATCAGCTAAACAATGGCCAGCCAGGTCTCCTGGTTATAAAAGGACTGGAGGCTACAAAAGCATTTCTAATGAACCAATTTAGTTCAAATTAAAAAAAAAAACCAAAGTACCTGAGTGCTCATTTCCTTATATTTTAGATTTTTCATAAAGTGTTATTGGCACATAGTTAATTTAAAATGTTATTATCAGGGCTTCCCCTGATGGTCCAGTGGGTAGGGACACCGCCTTGCAGTGCAAGGGGCACCGGTTCGATCCCTGGCCTGGGAAGATCCCACGTGCCGCAGAGCGGCTGGACTGATGTGTCCAGTTACTGAGCCGGTGCTCTGGAGTGCATGCGCCCAGAGCTGGCGCTCAGCAACGACAGACGCCACTGCGATGGGAGGCCCACAGGAGCCAAAGAACAAAGACGGATGAAAATAGAGAAATGAAAGACCAATAGAAGTGGCCCGCCTGCTCCCCTCCCTCCTCAACCCGATCCCACCCAAAATAAATAAATAAATCTTAAAAAAAAAAATGTTATTATCAGTTTCTGCTAAGCAGCAAAATGATTTAGGTATACATATACATATATCCCCTGGAGAAGGAAATGGAAAGCTGTGCCAGTATTCTTGCCTAGGAAATCCCATGAGGGGAGGAGCCTTGTGGGCTAGTCCATGTGGTCATACAATTGGACATAACTTACCGACTAAACAGCCCAGCATACATACATGCACTTTTTCCTAGCTTCTTTTCCCATATGGTGATTACATAGTATTAAGAGTTCCCTACCATATACAGTAGGTTCTTACTAGTTGTCTAGTTTATTATGGTGGTGTGTATATATCAGTCCCATTTAAGGATTCTAAGAGATAACCTGTGAGCCTACTGGCTTGTTTGGTTTTGGAAGCTAAGGAGAAGATTTATGAAAGTCAAAGACACAGAGTGAGCTCTGAGATAGGTGTGTTCCAATTGTGGAAGCAGTATAGTAGATGTCCTAGTTAATGTTATCAGGCCTTGGGAATTAAAAACACTTCCATCAGTCTGCTTCCATGGTCACTAAGCAAACTTCTGATTATTTGACACACCTTTTAATACCTTTCTTCACAGAGAAAATGTCTAATCAGCTAAACAATGGCCAGCCAGTTCTCCTGGTTATAAAAGGACTGGAGGCTACAAAAGCATTTTGCTGAGACTTGTGAAAATAAAATTGCCAGAATATAAATATAAGATGTTACTTTTTCAGAGGACGAAATTTTGACTTTTTAAAATGAGGAAAACTGAAATAAAACTGATATGAGAATCTGCCTCAGTAAGCAGTGTTGCCCTAGGTTTTCCAAACTGATGACTGCAATTCAGTAAAACCTTACTCACTGTAGATTCTGGTATCCAAATTCTGATTTGTAATGAAAGAGATTCATTCCTTTGTATGTTTATTCATTTGTTAATTTAACAACATAATTACTGTGCAGTCATTTTTTATCAAAGTACATTGCTGGTCACTGGAGATACCAGTTTAGGTATACATTCAAGATCTCTGCCCTCATGGAGCCTTATAGCCTTCGTTTAACATATGCAGAATATATTTATATATTTGCTATATATTTTTATGACTTTCTCTACATCCTTAATTTACTGAAACCCTTGTTATATATAACCACAGTTCTACAAATATTAGAATATTTTTGAAAACTTTTTTACACAGTTATACAAAGTACACTGAATCATGTGCTAAAATCACATGCCTTACACAGTGTAGTTTATACATTTTAGAAATTTTCTGTATGTTGGCATTTTAGTTACAAATGTTATTTTTCCAATTTCTCTCTCTCTCTTTTTAAAATGTTGGCCTCTTTTATTAGTTTTCCGTTCATTTATTTTTCATCCATCTTTATTCTTTGGCTTGTGTGGGCCTCCCATTGCAGTGGCCTCTGTCTGTGCAGAGCACCGGCTCTGGGCACATGCACTCCAGAGCACTGTCTCGTAATTGGGCACACAGGTCCAGCCGCTTCATGGCACATGGGATCTTCCTGGGCCAGGGGTCAACTGATGCCCCTTGCATTGTAAGGTGGACTCTTCACCCACTGGACCACCAGGGAAGCCCCAGAATTTCTCCTTTTTAAAGTTAATTTGCTTCATTGTTGCTATTCAGTCCCTATATCGTGTCTGACTCTGCGACTCCATGAACTGCAGCATGCCAGGCTTCCCTGCCCTTCACTATTTCCTAGAGGTTGCTCAAATTTGTGTCCATTGAGTTGGTGATGATATCAAATTTTGGTCAATTATTTTTGGTAATGGATATACGTGAACTTGTTTTTCTGAAATTTTGACAAATACTGCCATTTTTGATAAACAGATATTATTACATCTTATACAAATGATATGCTATTAAATAGTTTTTAAATAATAGTATTAATAACAGTATTTTTGTATATTATGTAGTTTGATTATTAAATGTCATCATTGATGACTGCAATTCAGTAAAACCTTACTCACTGTAGATTCTGGTATCCAAATTCTGATTTGTAATGAAAGAGATTCATTCCTTTGTATGTTTATTCATTTGTTAATTTAACAACATAATTACTGTGCAGTCATTTTTTATCAAAGTACATTGCTGGTCACTGGAGATACCAGTTTAGGTATACATTCAAGATCTCTGCCCTCATGGAGCCTTATAGCCTTCGTTTAACATATGCAGAATATATTTATATATTTGCTATATATTTTTATGACTTTCTCTACATCCTTAATTTACTGAAACCCTTGTTATATATAACCACAGTTCTACAAATATTAGAATATTTTTGAAAACTTTTTTACACAGTTATACAAAGTACACTGAATCATGTGCTAAAATCACATGCCTTACACAGTGTAGTTTATACATTTTAGAAATTTTCTGTATGTTGGCATTTTAGTTACAAATGTTATTTTTCCAATTTCTCTCTCTCTCTTTTTAAAATGTTGGCCTCTTTTATTAGTTTTCCGTTCATTTATTTTTCATCCATCTTTATTCTTTGGCTTGTGTGGGCCTCCCATTGCAGTGGCCTCTGTCTGTGCAGAGCACCGGCTCTGGGCACATGCACTCCAGAGCACTGTCTCGTAATTGGGCACACAGGTCCAGCCGCTTCATGGCACATGGGATCTTCCTGGGCCAGGGGTCAACTGATGCCCCTTGCATTGTAAGGTGGACTCTTCACCCACTGGACCACCAGGGAAGCCCCAGAATTTCTCCTTTTTAAAGTTAATTTGCTTCATTGTTGCTGTTCAGTCCCTATATCGTGTCTGACTCTGCGACTCCATGAACTGCAGCATGCCAGGCTTCCCTGCCCTTCACTATTTCCTAGAGGTTGCTCAAATTTGTGTCCATTGAGTTGGTGATGATATCAAATTTTGGTCAATTATTTTTGGTAATGGATATACGTGAACTTGTTTTTCTGAAATTTTGACAAATACTGCCATTTTTGATAAACAGATATTATTACATCTTATACAAATGATATGCTATTAAATAGTTTTTAAATAATAGTATTAATAACAGTATTTTTTGTATATTATGTGTGGTTTTTAAATGCCTTTTGAGATAATCAAATTAATCTCTATCGGTAGTGTGTAAAACAATATCATATTGGTTGCAGAGATAAGACTCCCAGATGCTGGGTTCGCTGGAGTATAAAATTCAGAATACTAAATACCAATGGAAAGAATTCCAAGTGATTAAAAATATGAACCCAGTTGACTTTTGTGACTTAAATGAAGGGTTATAAGAATGAGCTGAACTACTCTGATGAATTACTTCTTTTGTGTTCTATATTATAATTTTTGTTCAAGTGAAAAGTTTCAGACTAAAGTCAATCAAGATTTCAAATGAACTAAGAAAATTAGAGTTTCACATATTTTATCTCTCTCACTCTTTTTTCTTGTTTGTATTTTTGTTTTTGTTTTAGAGGATGCTAACATATTTTGGTAATGGGTCCTAAATATCAAACATAACTAAATTTTGGTACATGTCATTCATGCTATATAAACTTGGTGGGAAAATAAACTCTGTAGACAGCCTGGTTACTTACTATCTTTGAATATGTAATGTTTGAGTCAAGAAGTTGATCTTTAGAAAGTATTATCTTTATGTCATCTGTATTGAGCAAATGTATATTAGGAAAATTTATTGTCTTTCAATGCCATTCTGTTATATTTTCAAATGCTTATGATCCATTTATTTGGTTATTAAGAATAAATAGACAAAAGTAAAATATTCATTTCAGAATTTAAAGACTCAGTTAAAAACTATAATGTTGAAGCTCAGTTCACTTTTAATGAGGTAAAAAATAAATCACTTGATGATTACAGAGTGATGAAAATGAAGCACAGTTATTAAGAAAATATTTCTGAAGAGCTGAATAAGAATTGTATATTTATAATTATTGGCTCTCTTAAATATAAACTACAGATTACTTATTACAATTTTGATTATGGCTGAAATTTTGACAAATACTGCCATTTTTGATAAACAGATATTATTACATCTTATACAAATGATATGCTATTAAATAGTTTTTAAATAATAGTATTAATAACAGTATTTTTTGTATATTATGTGTGGTTTTTAAATGCCTTTTGAGATAATCAAATTAATCTCTATCGGTAGTGTGTAAAACAATATCATATTGGTTGCAGAGATAAGACTCCCAGATGCTGGGTTCGCTGGAGTATAAAATTCAGAATACTAAATACCAATGGAAAGAATTCCAAGTGATTAAAAATATGAACCCAGTTGACTTTTGTGACTTAAATGAAGGGTTATAAGAATGAGCTGAACTACTCTGATGAATTACTTCTTTTGTGTTCTATATTATAATTTTTGTTCAAGTGAAAAGTTTCAGACTAAAGTCAATCAAGATTTCAAATGAACTAAGAAAATTAGAGTTTCACATATTTTATCTCTCTCACTCTTTTTTCTTGTTTGTATTTTTGTTTTTGTTTTAGAGGATGCTAACATATTTTGGTAATGGGTCCTAAATATCAAACATAACTAAATTTTGGTACATGTCATTCATGCTATATAAACTTGGTGGGAAAATAAACTCTGTAGACAGCCTGGTTACTTACTATCTTTGAATATGTAATGTTTGAGTCAAGAAGTTGATCTTTAGAAAGTATTATCTTTATGTCATCTGTATTGAGCAAATGTATATTAGGAAAATTTATTGTCTTTCAATGCCATTCTGTTATATTTTCAAATGCTTATGATCCATTTATTTGGTTATTAAGAATAAATAGACAAAAGTAAAATATTCATTTCAGAATTTAAAGACTCAGTTAAAAACTATAATGTTGAAGCTCAGTTCACTTTTAATGAGGTAAAAAATAAATCACTTGATGATTACAGAGTGATGAAAATGAAGCACAGTTATTAAGAAAATATTTCTGAAGAGCTGAATAAGAATTGTATATTTATAATTATTGGCTCTCTTAAATATAAACTACAGATTACTTATAATTCAAAACTGCTGCTTGACTCATTGAAATAAATTATTAGCCAACAGTTTATGCTTAAATTTTCTTTCTCTTTGTATACTTTTCCTTTAATTTTCCTTGATTTGATCTTAAATAAAACATTAGGATAAGTGGATAATCTTCATAGTTTCTTAACCAGTTTCCCTTTCCCCAACTCTCCATCCCAGAATTGTATGTTATGATTCTCTGAAGAACCAGAACCCATTGTAGTTGTATGTTTGTATCCTATTTATAAGGAAACGAGATTTGCAGTCAGCAAGCTACAGATGCAAGAGAGACAATGCTGTAAGTCCACTCTGAGTCTGAAGTTCTGAAAAGCAGGTTAGCCTATAGGAGAAGTTTCAATGTGAATCTAAAATGGATAGCAGGATAAGACCCATGAGGGAACTCAAAGATAGACAAAGGTAAAAGCCTTTTGTTCTATTCAGGCATTCAGTAGATTGAATGAGGCTCATGTATGTTGAAGTGGGCAATCTAATTTACTCAGTCTAACAATTTAAATGGTAACCTCATTCAGAAACCAAATATAATGTCTAATCAATATCAGTTGACCCAGTCAAGTTAAGGCATAAGATTGATTATTACAAGTCCTACATATACACATGGACACACACACACACACATTGAAATTGGTACTTACAATATTCTACTCTAGTTTGTTCTTTCCTGAGGAAGGCTATAGAATCTTGAGGATTTTCCAGATTTTCATTTATGAATTCCCTGAACCTTCTTTTGTCATTTCCTTTTTCCTAAGTGATTCAAAACCATCAAAATTAGAATTAATCCTATTCAGACTTCAATGAACATAGGTTTGTTTTACCAAAAGTTAACTGAATGTAATTGAATAGTGTCCTTTTGGTATCTGGTTTCTTTCACTTAACATGTATTTCTGAGATTTGTCCATGTTTTTACGTGAATACCAATAATTATTTTTAGTGTTGAGTAGCGTTCTATTATGTAAGTATACCACAGTTCTATCAAAAGGCATTTATGTGCTTTTTAGTTATTATTAAGAATAAAACTACTCTGAACACTCCTGTATGTGTCTTTTTGATGAAAATTTGCTAGATCATAGGAGTAATACCTATTCAGGTTTAGTAGATATCACTGAACTATTTTTGAGAATGGTTGAACTAATTTGTAATTTCACAAATAATGTAGCAGAAGTCTATTTGGTTCACATTTTTGGCCTGAAGATGGTATTGTTAAACCTTTAATTTAGCTATTCTGTTAATGTTTATTGATGTTGTTACATTTTAGTTGACATTTTCTGATAATGAATGATTTGAGAACTCTTTCATATGTTTCTTAGATATTATTTCCAAGTTTTCACTAATTATAAAAAATGTGGCTATGAATATTATATAGATCTCCTTATTAGGTCCAGTTACTTAATGTCCACCTGAACTTGGCTATGAATTTGCAGCTGAACCCACTAAAAATCATAATCCCTAGTTTCATCTTCAACCCGAGATTTCCTTATCTACATCTACTCCTAAGCCTCACTCGCTTAGCTTGCTGATGATTTCAGTTGATTTCTCCATTGCTCAGTCCATGTTTAGCAATGGACACTTCTCCAATTCTGCTGTCATTGGTTCTCTCAGTGAGAGATAAAACCTTTAGTCATACCATCTTATCTTCATCTGGACTGACACATTGATGAATGAATTAATTCATAGAATATTAGGAGAATCATCAGATGAAAATAAAGGTGAGAGAAGGTGTTGATACAGAAGGACAGAATATTCTCGGGGAAGAAAATGGCAGAATCATATAAAAGTGTAAATCAGTCGTTTATAGTACATCTTGAGGATTTTCCAGATTTTCATTTATGAATTCCCTGAACCTTCTTTTGTCATTTCCTTTTTCCTAAGTGATTCAAAACCATCAAAATTAGAATTAATCCTATTCAGACTTCAATGAACATAGGTTTGTTTTACCAAAAGTTAACTGAATGTAATTGAATAGTGTCCTTTTGGTATCTGGTTTCTTTCACTTAACATGTATTTCTGAGATTTGTCCATGTTTTTACGTGAATACCAATAATTATTTTTAGTGTTGAGTAGCGTTCTATTATGTAAGTATACCACAGTTCTATCAAAAGGCATTTATGTGCTTTTTAGTTATTATTAAGAATAAAACTACTCTGAACACTCCTGTATGTGTCTTTTTGATGAAAATTTGCTAGATCATAGGAGTAATACCTATTCAGGTTTAGTAGATATCACTGAACTATTTTTGAGAATGGTTGAACTAATTTGTAATTTCACAAATAATGTAGCAGAAGTCTATTTGGTTCACATTTTTGGCCTGAAGATGGTATTGTTAAACCTTTAATTTAGCTATTCTGTTAATGTTTATTGATGTTGTTACATTTTAGTTGACATTTTCTGATAATGAATGATTTGAGAACTCTTTCATATGTTTCTTAGATATTATTTCCAAGTTTTCACTAATTATAAAAAATGTGGCTATGAATATTATATAGATCTCCTTATTAGGTCCAGTTACTTAATGTCCACCTGAACTTGGCTATGAATTTGCAGCTGAACCCACTAAAAATCATAATCCCTAGTTTCATCTTCAACCCGAGATTTCCTTATCTACATCTACTCCTAAGCCTCACTCGCTTAGCTTGCTGATGATTTCAGTTGATTTCTCCATTGCTCAGTCCATGTTTAGCAATGGACACTTCTCCAATTCTGCTGTCATTGGTTCTCTCAGTGAGAGATAAAACCTTTAGTCATACCATCTTATCTTCATCTGGACTGACACATTGATGAATGAATTAATTCATAGAATATTAGGAGAATCATCAGATGAAAATAAAGGTGAGAGAAGGTGTTGATACAGAAGGACAGAATATTCTCGGGGAAGAAAATGGCAGAATCATATAAAAGTGTAAAAATCAGTCGCCGTTTATAGTACATGTTCCTGACTCATCAGGATAAAGGAAGAGATGATAAAATATCTTGAAGTATGGTCAGAGTTTCAATTTAATTTAATAGAATATAGGGACAAAGTAGCAAAATTATATTTATTCTATAGGTATATTTTATATTACAGGCTTTTAAAAGAGTATATTTGATTATTTAAAAATTAATATAACTATGAACATATTCTAGTTAAATATTTGTTTACTGCTTTTGTTGAGCCTTTAAGAAAAGACTTGAGCTAAATATGTATTCCTTAGTGCTAAAATAGTACATTAGTACTATTAGTACATTAGTACATTAGTACTAATAGTAAAATAGTACATTAGGTATATGAGTTACCTTTCTAGATTAATATTGATAGGTGTTTTGCACCTGCACTTGTGACATTTGGAAAGATTAAGTCTATTTTCTCACATTATCTATGTTAGTAAGAACATATCAAAATTTTCTCATGCACAGTTCAATAATTTACTTTTTAAATGAGAGAGTGCTAATAGATAAATATTAGTGTCATATTATAGCTACGTGTGTGCTAAATCATTTTAGTTGTGTGACTCTATGGACCATAGCCTGCCAGGCTTCTCTATTCATGGGATTCTCCAGGCAAAAATGCAAGAGTGGATTGCCATGCATTCCCAACCCAGGGATTGAATGTTTTGTGTCTCCCGCATTGTCAGGTAGATTCTTTAGAATCATCTGGGAAGACCCATTTTATACCTAACAAATAACTAAGATAGACTTAGCTGTTAAGGATAGAGCTTTGACAGACTCCTGAGCCTAATGATTTGAAGTCTATTCCTCTATCCATCTTGAGTTATCTGTTCTATTTACTGTGTGATTTACACATATATGCATTGTAAAATCTATGCAAGATACAATTTATATTCTTGCCAAGAGATATTCATTTTTCTTTGCCCACAGATTGCAGGGAATTTCCTTTGGAGAAAATTGGTAATTTGTCAGATGCACTGCCTCTGATTTCAGGTTATTATTTAATTTCCCTTCCACTAAGGTTAATAAGCACCTTTCAAAGTTTGATTTTTTACTTCCCAGATCTCAGTTTATTTTTAATGTCTTACAAGATACTAAATTTAACAATGATCTTTTATAGTGAGAAGGAGAATGACTTTTTTTAATTGAAGAGTGATCTTAACTGATCCTTGAGACCCATAGATCCAAATCCATGCCCATTAACTCTAGTTCCTTTAGTTTTCTAAGTGCTTGTGTCTGTGTGAGTGAGAGAGAGAAAGAGACAAGAGAGAAAGAGAGCACAGCGAGAGATAGGAGGGGAACAAGTAAGTAAAGTTCATAAATGTGTTATTGTACTTTCAAATAAAAAACAAAATCTACCGATTTCTGCATTTGTTCTAAATTACTGAAACAATGGTTCATGTTGACCTTTCTAACACCTTTCCTTACATACTGGGTTCTAAGTTGCTTCAATCCTATCCCACTGTTTGTGACCTAATGGATCAGAAATACTAGAGTGGGTGCCTATGCCCTCCTCCAGGGGATGATCTCCAACCAGGGATCCAACCTGAATCTCTTATGTCTTTTGCATTGGCAGGCAAGTTTCCTATTACTAGCATCAGTTTGGAAGTCCCTTTTTTTTCTTACTGTTCACTAAATTTACTTAAGAAAATGGTAACTTCTTTTACTGTATATATAAATATGGTATATGCCAATTCTTTTCTGCTACTGTTTCCATTTTAATTCTCCAGGCTTTGTTTTCTTCTCTGGATATTTTTAAGATGTTTCTGTTTTTCTGTGTGCAACCTTTCAAATTTATTCTGAATGCTACATCTTCTATTTGCTTACTTCTATAAGTCACCTCAAACTGAATAGCCAGTTCCCCCTAGCACTTATCAGTAACGATCTATTCACTTCCGTAGAACTTCCAAGAAATTCTCTGTTCTTATAGTGATGGCCAGTTTTGCTTAAATATTATTGACACTAATTTCAAAGTTTGTTAACTGATTTGCCCTCATTTTCTCCTGTTATAATGATAGCAGTTGTTGTTTTGTTCAGTTACTAGGTCATGTTGGACTCTTTGGGACTCCATGAACTGCAGCACACCAGACTTCTCTGCCCTTCACTCTCTCCCAGAGTTTGCTCAAATTCAGGTCTATTGAGTTAGTGATCCTATCTAATCATCTCATCCTCTGCCACCCACTTCTTTTGCCTTCAATTATTTTTGTTTCAAAATAAAATAGTCAAGCATATTGATTAAAATGAAGATCAATAACTATGTCTTAATGACTTGTCTTTATATGCAGGAATCTATACAGATGCTATATTTCTTGAAAAATAAATCTAGTTGCTATCATACTGAATGAAAAACATTTAAATATCTTGGTAAGCTATGTTAGATGGGCTTCCCTGGTGGCTCAGTGGTGGCTCATTTCCATCTGAAATGCAGGAGACAGTGGAGATCCCTGAGTTGGGAAGAGTCCCTGGAGAAGAAAATGGCAACTCACTCCAGTATTCTTGCCTGGGAAATCTCATAGAGGCGCCCGGTGGGCTACAGTCCATGGGGTTGCAAAAGAGCCAGACACACCTTAGTGACTAAACAACAGTGAGCTGTGTTACATACAGTGTGAAATATTTGTCATTTTTAATGGCTTTATTTAGCTTTAATGGAGTGTTCAGTTAAGAATACCATGAATTATATCTTTCATTGTATTTACTCCACAGATAGCTACACATGTACAGTAACTATCCCAGTTTTCAGGAGATTTGCTACATAAACTAGTAATAGAATTCCCACAAAAAAATAATTTTCCATTAAGAAACACATTTTTATAAAATTTATACATATCCTATTATTGCATTAGGTAATGATATCTGAAAACATATGCAAGTACATGAGGAAGCACTGGAAATGTAGAGAGATCTTTGTTTCATATGTTTAACATTTTATTTGTTAAAAATTGAAACCAGGATTTTTTTTCTTTCTTTTTCTTTTTAAATTTTTTTAAATTTAAGAACAAGTTTCCTTATTTTGATTCACAGAAAGCTACCCATTTTTAGTACTGCTTTTAGAATATTGTCCATAATTAATATTTTCTGTGGATGGAACTTTGAAAGCAAAGAAGCAATAGTAATGATATGATAACAATGAGAATAATAATAGAAGGTGCAGTGCTTTATACAAATAGTGCCATTTGTTTGTTTATCTCAAAATTATGTTGGTGCTTAAATGATTATTTTGGCAAATTTGTTTATATTTTAAATACTGCAGCAAAAGTATAGTGAGAATTTGAAGCAACTGGTGTGTATATAATAGCCACCCACTTCTTTTGCCTTCAATTATTTTTGCAAAAAATTGATTAAAATGAAGATCAATAACTATGTCTTAATGACTTGTCTTTATATGCAGGAATCTATACAGATGCTATATTTCTTGAAAAATAAATCTAGTTGCTATCATACTGAATGAAAAACATTTAAATATCTTGGTAAGCTATGTTAGATGGGCTTCCCTGGTGGCTCAGTGGTGGCTCATTTCCATCTGAAATGCAGGAGACAGTGGAGATCCCTGAGTTGGGAAGAGTCCCTGGAGAAGAAAATGGCAACTCACTCCAGTATTCTTGCCTGGGAAATCTCATAGAGGCGCCCGGTGGGCTACAGTCCATGGGGTTGCAAAAGAGCCAGACACACCTTAGTGACTAAACAACAGTGAGCTGTGTTACATACAGTGTGAAATATTTGTCATTTTTAATGGCTTTATTTAGCTTTAATGGAGTGTTCAGTTAAGAATACCATGAATTATATCTTTCATTGTATTTACTCCACAGATAGCTACACATGTACAGTAACTATCCCAGTTTTCAGGAGATTTGCTACATAAACTAGTAATAGAATTCCCACAAAAAAATAATTTTCCATTAAGAAACACATTTTTATAAAATTTATACATATCCTATTATTGCATTAGGTAATGATATCTGAAAACATATGCAAGTACATGAGGAAGCACTGGAAATGTAGAGAGATCTTTGTTTCATATGTTTAACATTTTATTTGTTAAAAATTGAAACCAGGATTTTTTTTCTTTCTTTTTCTTTTTAAATTTTTTTAAATTTAAGAACAAGTTTCCTTATTTTGATTCACAGAAAGCTACCCATTTTTAGTACTGCTTTTAGAATATTGTCCATAATTAATATTTTCTGTGGATGGAACTTTGAAAGCAAAGAAGCAATAGTAATGATATGATAACAATGAGAATAATAATAGAAGGTGCAGTGCTTTATACAAATAGTGCCATTTGTTTGTTTATCTCAAAATTATGTTGGTGCTTAAATGATTATTTTGGCAAATTTGTTTATATTTTAAATACTGCAGCAAAAGTATAGTGAGAATTTGAAGCAACTGGTGTGTATTTCTGTATGAAATGTCAATGTCTCTCATCTTTAGTTACATTTGGATAATTTGCCCTGAGTTCTGTAACATCTTACCCACTGGTGGAGTAAAGGGTAGTGAAGGGAATCAATGTTCCCTTTGAACTTCTCATTATTGTGAAATTTGCTAAGTGCTTATGTACATTAACATTAATTTAAAATAATTTTTAAATGTTGATATTTGTAATCCTCATGATTTGCCAGGTAAAAATATTCCACCAGTGAGAATACCAAAATTGTTGCTATGAGTTAAGCATATGTTTGGACTCTTGACTCATTGGATCTATCTTTAAAATGACTTATTTTTTTTTTTAAAAATTTGGCCTCTTTTATTCTTTTTGTTTGTTTATTTATTTATTTTCATCCACCTTTATTCTATTGCCCGTGTGGGTCTCCCATTGCAGTGGCCTCTCTAGTTGCAGAGCACTGGCTCTGGACGCATGTGCTCCAGAGTGCTGGCTTGCAACTGGACACACTGGTTAAGCCGCTCTGTGGCTAGTGGGATCTTTCTGGGCCAGGGATTGACCGGTTCCCCTTGCACTGCAAGGCAGACTCTATACCCACTGGACCACCAGGGAAGCCCTAAAACGACTTATTTTTGCAAGTGTAGACATGATACTGTAGTAACTTAAAATAACCCAATAGTTTTAGCTAAATTCTCTATTGTATTAGATTAATACTAACAAATATTAGTTTGAATTGTGCAACTTGCTGAATTTATATGTGAAAGAAGAGTACAGAGAGAGAATAAGGCTGTAGCTAATAGTAATATCATGAGTTATATTATTTACAAAAATGATTGTTACTTTGTGCAACTACCACAATAACTCTGTGAAATTAGTCCCTTTAACCTTTCAGGAAACTTCATATCCTTTTGGTTCATGGTTGCTCAAAGCCCTCTAAGAGTAAGTGGAAGAGTGAGGATTCAAACTCACTCTCTCTGCTGTCATTTTCAGAGCTCTTTTGAAGACACCAAGAGGATATGTAAATTCATTTCCTGCTTCTCTGTGAAGTGTCCTCCAGCAAATTGTTCTAATTTTCCTGCATAATTAAGCAGATTATAGGATAAATTAATGAGTTTGCACAGTTAACTGTTTCTTACTTACTTTCCTTTCCCTATGGAGTCTGATACTCTGCAGGAGGCCTTTTAAAGGGAAGCATCCCATTAACTTCCTTAAGACAGAGGTGGGGAAACAAGCCTAGAGGCAAGTACAGCCACAATGGTTGCCCTTAGGCACCCTGGAAGTTGTCACTCAAGCAGTGGAGAGCAGTGAATCAGTGAAGGCCAGTGGCAGTAAGAGGAAGCTGGAAGATAGTCTTACTTTTTCTCAATGTGTAATTTACTTCAGAATCCTAAGGAAGTTTATTACAAATGCAAATTCCTGTGCTTCTGCCCAAACTCCTGAATCTGAATTTCACAGTTGGGTCCCAAATAGGCCATTTTTAAGAGCTCCCTAGGTGATTTTTTCGTCACTCGAGCACATTAAACATTAGTACACTGATAACTAGTACATTCTGGACAGTATGCGTCAGTTAGGGTCCTTTGTCTGGGATACTTTGTACTAGGTTGCTCTTGGTAACTGAAAAAATAGGACACTGGGCCAGGGATTTGACCGGTTCCCCTTGCACTGCAAGGCAGACTCTATACCCACTGGACCACCAGGGAAGCCCTAAAACGACTTATTTTTGCAAGTGTAGACATGATACTGTAGTAACTTAAAATAACCCAATAGTTTTAGCTAAATTCTCTATTGTATTAGATTAATACTAACAAATATTAGTTTGAATTGTGCAACTTGCTGAATTTATATGTGAAAGAAGAGTACAGAGAGAGAATAAGGCTGTAGCTAATAGTAATATCATGAGTTATATTATTTACAAAAATGATTGTTACTTTGTGCAACTACCACAATAACTCTGTGAAATTAGTCCCTTTAACCTTTCAGGAAACTTCATATCCTTTTGGTTCATGGTTGCTCAAAGCCCTCTAAGAGTAAGTGGAAGAGTGAGGATTCAAACTCACTCTCTCTGCTGTCATTTTCAGAGCTCTTTTGAAGACACCAAGAGGATATGTAAATTCATTTCCTGCTTCTCTGTGAAGTGTCCTCCAGCAAATTGTTCTAATTTTCCTGCATAATTAAGCAGATTATAGGATAAATTAATGAGTTTGCACAGTTAACTGTTTCTTACTTACTTTCCTTTCCCTATGGAGTCTGATACTCTGCAGGAGGCCTTTTAAAGGGAAGCATCCCATTAACTTCCTTAAGACAGAGGTGGGGAAACAAGCCTAGAGGCAAGTACAGCCACAATGGTTGCCCTTAGGCACCCTGGAAGTTGTCACTCAAGCAGTGGAGAGCAGTGAATCAGTGAAGGCCAGTGGCAGTAAGAGGAAGCTGGAAGATAGTCTTACTTTTTCTCAATGTGTAATTTACTTCAGAATCCTAAGGAAGTTTATTACAAATGCAAATTCCTGTGCTTCTGCCCAAACTCCTGAATCTGAATTTCACAGTTGGGTCCCAAATAGGCCATTTTTAAGAGCTCCCTAGGTGATTTTTTCGTTCACTCGAGCACATTAAACATTAGTACACTGATAACTAGTACATTCTGGACAGTATGCGTCAGTTAGGGTCCTTTGTCTGGGATACTTTGTCTGTACTAGGTTGCTCTTGGTAACTGAAAAAAATAGGACCTTACCAAAAGATATCAAAAGTTAATTTAGAAGAAGCATTATTATGAAAACGAAGCAACTGAGTTAATCCTTGCGGTCTAGTGGAAGCACAAAGTGCAATATGAACCACCTGTTCAGGACACTGTAGCTCAATCTGGATAAGTGCCAAGCATTTTTACTCTCTTTACCTCCCAGGCATACAGGTCAGGACTGACCCCCTTTTCTATTGGGTAGCTATGTCCCGCATAAGAGGCTGGATCCAGTGGGGAAAACACAGTCCCAGTAAATATTCCAGATGCTCTTAATATTATATTAGAAAGGGGAATTAATACTGAGCATTCCAAGTATAACTGCCTTCTCCATTCTACATAAGAGTTTATTTTTGTTATTGCGTGCATGTGTTCTAAGTCGCTTCACTTGTGTCTGACTTTTTATGACCCTATGGACTGTAGCCTACCAGGCTCCTCTGTCCATGGGATTTTGTTATTACGCAAGCGTAACAATACATTTTGCAAGCAACCTCCATAAAAGCTAGCCTGGAAAGGACCTCTGCTTAACAGAAATATTGATCACTGTATCACCTGTTATGAACTCTAATGTCATGCTTTCAGCTTTTCACTGTTCAGTATGATATTAACAGTGGGCTTACTGTACATGGCCTTTACCATGTTAAGGTGTGTTCCCTCTACACCAAGTTTCTGGAAAATTTTTCTTATAAATTGATACTGAATTGGTTAGGCACCCTGGAAGTTGTCACTCAAGCAGTGGAGAGCAGTGAATCAGTGAAGGCCAGTGGCAGTAAGAGGAAGCTGGAAGATAGTCTTACTTTTTCTCAATGTGTAATTTACTTCAGAATCCTAAGGAAGTTTATTACAAATGCAAATTCCTGTGCTTCTGCCCAAACTCCTGAATCTGAATTTCACAGTTGGGTCCCAAATAGGCCATTTTTAAGAGCTCCCTAGGTGATTTTTTCGTTCACTCGAGCACATTAAACATTAGTACACTGATAACTAGTACATTCTGGACAGTATGCGTCAGTTAGGGTCCTTTGTCTGGGATACTTTGTCTGTACTAGGTTGCTCTTGGTAACTGAAAAAAATAGGACCTTACCAAAAGATATCAAAAGTTAATTTAGAAGAAGCATTATTATGAAAACGAAGCAACTGAGTTAATCCTTGCGGTCTAGTGGAAGCACAAAGTGCAATATGAACCACCTGTTCAGGACACTGTAGCTCAATCTGGATAAGTGCCAAGCATTTTTACTCTCTTTACCTCCCAGGCATACAGGTCAGGACTGACCCCTTGTCTATTGGGTAGCTATGTCCCGCATAAGAGGCTGGATCCAGTGGGGAAAACACAGTCCCAGTAAATATTCCAGATGCTCTTAATATTATATTAGAAAGGGGAATTAATACTGAGCATTCCAAGTATAACTGCCTTCTCCATTCTACATAAGAGTTTATTTTTGTTATTGCGTGCATGTGTTCTAAGTCGCTTCACTTGTGTCTGACTTTTTATGACCCTATGGACTGTAGCCTACCAGGCTCCTCTGTCCATGGGATTTTGTTATTACGCAAGCGTAACAATACATTTTGCAAGCAACCTCCATAAAAGCTAGCCTGGAAAGGACCTCTGCTTAACAGAAATATTGATCACTGTATCACCTGTTATGAACTCTAATGTCATGCTTTCAGCTTTTCACTGTTCAGTATGATATTAACAGTGGGCTTACTGTACATGGCCTTTACCATGTTAAGGTGTGTTCCCTCTACACCAAGTTTCTGGAAAATTTTTCTTATAAATTGATACTGAATTGTGTCTAAAGCTTCTTCTGCATCTATTGTGGTGATCATATGGCTTTTATTCTTTAATTTGTTAATGTGGTTTATCACAATAATTGATTTATAGATACTGAATCATTTTTGCATTCCTGAGATAAATCCCACTTGATTGTGGTCTATGACTCCTTTAATGTATTGTTGGATTGATTTGCTAATATTTTGTTGATAATTTTGTATCTATGTTTATCAGTGATATTTGCCTATAATTTTACTTTCCTTGAGCTATCTTTGTCAGATTTTGGTATTAGGGTGACGCTGACCTTATGTAATGAGTTAAAAATGTTCCTCTGCAATTATATTGGAATGGTTTGAAAAACTTAGGTTTTATCTCTTCTCTAAATGTTTGGTAGAATTCAGCTGTGAAAACTTTCTTTGTTGGGGTTTTAAAATTACTATTTCAATTTCATTAGTGATAATATTTTCCATATCTCCTGGGTCAAACTTGAGAGAGAGTACATTTCTAAGAATTCGTCCATTTCTTCTAGGTTATCCATTTTACTGGCATAAAATTGTTCATAGTAGGCTCTTTGTTTTTCAGTGATGTTGGTACCAACTACTATGTATAAAATATATTGAATTTAACCTAATTTTACTTTAATTTACTTACTGTAGGACCATTAGATCCTGCAAGTAGATTTTAACTCACATGAAATTCAGATACACCAGAGATTTTATTGTTAATTTTAAAATGCATGGGTCTTCCTTCAAAGGATTCTGTAAGCTCATCCTTAACTATGAGGACAATTCAAAAAGTCACTCTATTGATTTTTACCAAAATTGATGTGTCTTTTTTTAAATTAAGTACTGGCTTTACAGTTTACCTATAATTTTATAAGGAAAGCTAGTAAGCTTGTTTAACTAACTTTGTTAAATATAATTTGGTATGAGGTTAAGATTTTGATAGGAAAAATAAAAGATCTTAAATTTTATTAATTATTTTTTAAAAATTAATTTAAGTATTTTAAATCTTTATTTGTTAGTGAATGATCATGATTTTCAAACAGAGATGCTATGAAAGTATTATTTTTAAAGCATTGCTGCAGATCTCTTATGATTCTGTACATTTATAGAATTTGAGAGAGAGATCAACAAACACAGTTTAAGTAGGCTGAATTATTTTTGTATTTCAAATTACTGACATAAACTTTGTTTAAATTTATCAAATTGAAAATATAATCTTATCAAATTTTAAATATTTTCAGTATGACTACTGCTTTTCTCAGTGAACAATATATAAAGTATATTATTATTAATCTTTAACACTAATATTCTTTGAAGTGAAACAATATGGAAAATGTACATACTTCACTTCATGGGATCCAGGGATCCTGTAAGGGGAAATAGAGTATTATGACATTTATTACTATTTTAAAGAAATATGCATATTAAAATCAAATTAATTATCACAATCTTAAAAAATAAGTCTAACAACATCTTTGGCTAATTTTTGGTCACACATCAATGCTGTGAAAACTTTCTTTGGGGTTTTAAAATTACTATTTCAATTTCATTAGAAAATTTTCCATATCTCCTGGGTCAAACTTGAGAGAGTACATTTCTAAGAATTCGTCCATTTCTTCTAGGTTATCCATTTTACTGGCATAAAATTGTTCATAGTAGGCTCTTTGTTTTTCAGTGATGTTGGTACCAACTACTATGTATAAAATATATTGAATTTAACCTAATTTTACTTTAATTTACTTACTGTAGGACCATTAGATCCTGCAAGTAGATTTTAACTCACATGAAATTCAGATACACCAGAGATTTTATTGTTAATTTTAAAATGCATGGGTCTTCCTTCAAAGGATTCTGTAAGCTCATCCTTAACTATGAGGACAATTCAAAAAGTCACTCTATTGATTTTTACCAAAATTGATGTGTCTTTTTTTAAATTAAGTACTGGCTTTACAGTTTACCTATAATTTTATAAGGAAAGCTAGTAAGCTTGTTTAACTAACTTTGTTAAATATAATTTGGTATGAGGTTAAGATTTTGATAGGAAAAATAAAAGATCTTAAATTTTATTAATTATTTTTTAAAAATTAATTTAAGTATTTTAAATCTTTATTTGTTAGTGAATGATCATGATTTTCAAACAGAGATGCTATGAAAGTATTATTTTTAAAGCATTGCTGCAGATCTCTTATGATTCTGTACATTTATAGAATTTGAGAGAGAGATCAACAAACACAGTTTAAGTAGGCTGAATTATTTTTGTATTTCAAATTACTGACATAAACTTTGTTTAAATTTATCAAATTGAAAATATAATCTTATCAAATTTTAAATATTTTCAGTATGACTACTGCTTTTCTCAGTGAACAATATATAAAGTATATTATTATTAATCTTTAACACTAATATTCTTTGAAGTGAAACAATATGGAAAATGTACATACTTCACTTCATGGGATCCAGGGATCCTGTAAGGGGAAATAGAGTATTATGACATTTATTACTATTTTAAAGAAATATGCATATTAAAATCAAATTAATTATCACAATCTTAAAAAATAAGTCTAACAACATCTTTGGCTAATTTTTGGTCAACACATCATCAAATATGTTAATTTTATCCTCTTAAATACAAATTTTCAGGCTTCCCTGGTGGTCCAGTGGGTAAAGAGCCCCCCCTTGCAGTACAAGGGGCACCGGTTCGATTCCTGGCCGTGGAAGATCCCACATGCCCCAGAGCAGCTGGACCAGTGTGTCCAATTATGAGCCAGTACTCTGGGGTACATGTGCCCAGAGGCGGTGCTCTGCAATGAGGCCACTGTGATACTAGGCCCACACAGGCCAGAAACAAAGCATGGATGAAGACAAATAAATAAAAAAAAATACAAGAGGCCAGAATTTAAAAAGGAAATACAAATTTTCATGTGCAATAAGTAGCTGTGTTGGTGTACCAATTTATAATGTGTATATATATATATATATATATATATATATATATATATATATAAGCATTGTAATATTTGAAAAAGAGCCTTATTTTTATGTTTGTGATTCAAATTACAGAAAATCTCAATGTTATCATGAGCCTTAAGATACTGTTTATAGGGACAATTGCGACACCTCTGAAAAGATAGAAGACATTGTTGACCACATATGTGATAAGTAAGGCACACTATTATATTTAAAGGCCAATCTGTTTTTAGAAATGAGTGTGTTGTACTACTACTGGGAAAAACTTCATGATAGTGGATTTTCATTAGCCATAGAAGATTGTTTGATATCAGTAGACAGAATATTGTTGGATGAGACTTTCAGGAAAGTTGATAGAGGGACTAAGGAAAGGAAACACAAATGGTTCGGGAAGCAGAGGGACATGAATAGGACCAGAGAGGTTCAAATTACTGACATGTTTAAACAATTAAAATATAACTTACAAAAAGTATGACTACTGCTTTTCTCAGTGAACAATATATAAAGTATATTATTATTAATCTTTAACACTAATATTCTTTGAAGTGAAACAATATGGAAAATGTACATACTTCACTTCATGGGATCCAGGGATCCTGTAAGGGGAAATAGAGTATTATGACATTTATTACTATTTTAAAGAAATATGCATATTAAAATCAAATTAATTATCACAATCTTAAAAAATAAGTCTAACAACATCTTTGGCTAATTTTTGGTCAACACATCATCAAATATGTTAATTTTATCCTCTTAAATACAAATTTTCAGGCTTCCCTGGTGGTCCAGTGGGTAAAGAGCCCCCCCTTGCAGTACAAGGGGCACCGGTTCGATTCCTGGCCGTGGAAGATCCCACATGCCCCAGAGCAGCTGGACCAGTGTGTCCAATTATGAGCCAGTACTCTGGGGTACATGTGCCCAGAGGCGGTGCTCTGCAATGAGGCCACTGTGATACTAGGCCCACACAGGCCAGAAACAAAGCATGGATGAAGACAAATAAATAAAAAAAAATACAAGAGGCCAGAATTTAAAAAGGAAATACAAATTTTCATGTGCAATAAGTAGCTGTGTTGGTGTACCAATTTATAATGTGTATATATATATATATATATATATATATATATATATATATATAAGCATTGTAATATTTGAAAAAGAGCCTTATTTTTATGTTTGTGATTCAAATTACAGAAAATCTCAATGTTATCATGAGCCTTAAGATACTGTTTATAGGGACAATTGCGACACCTCTGAAAAGATAGAAGACATTGTTGACCACATATGTGATAAGTAAGGCACACTATTATATTTAAAGGCCAATCTGTTTTTAGAAATGAGTGTGTTGTACTACTACTGGGAAAAACTTCATGATAGTGGATTTTCATTAGCCATAGAAGATTGTTTGATATCAGTAGACAGAATATTGTTGGATGAGACTTTCAGGAAAGTTGATAGAGGGACTAAGGAAAGGAAACACAAATGGTTCGGGAAGCAGAGGGACATGAATAGGACCAGAGAGGATTAATTGTGTAGACTAGTGAGGTATATTTGTAAAGATGGCTTAAGATAGATTGCAGGGAATTATAAATAATTTAATTATTGGAATTTTATGCTTTGCTAGTGATGGATTGTATAAGCTTTTCAATCTTTGGATGATTTATGGAGAGAAAGATTAGATATATTCATTTTCAAAGTGTGTCTGATCTTGAAATTTTGAACTTCTCAGATAAAATTTACCTGGTTTCCCAGGTAAAATTTGTCAGGTAAAATTGTATGTAGGATTATCTGAGGAGTTACTAAAAATGCATATTCAAGGTAGCTAAACCCAGTGGTCTGATACAATAAATCTAAGTGGGATCCAAGACTCTGCATTTTCAGCAGGACTTCCTATGTCGTATTTCATAAGTTCCAAAACCATTAAAAGAGAGAACATCACCAGTGGAATTCTACTTCAGAGTTACTAGAGACCTGGTGTCTGGTGCCCATCTCCGGAGCTTATCTTCAGGCACAAAAGCCTGCATATGGATATTTATAGTAGCTTTATTTATAATTGCCCAAACTTGGAAGCAACCAAGGTGTCCTTCAGTAGGTGAGTGGATTAATAAATTTTGGTACATGTAGACAGTGGAATATTATTCAACCATAAAAAGACATGGGGAAACATTCAATGCAATTTTAAAGCATTTTTAAGTGAAAGAAGCCTATCTGAAAAGGCTACATACTATACAATTCCAACAGCATTCTAGAAAAGGTCAAACTATGGGACAATAAAAAGATCATAGTTTTCCAGAGTTTGGGGGGATGTTTAGGAATGGATGAATAGGTGGAGAATAGAGGATTTTTAAAGAAGGAGAAAATACATTGTATGATATTATAATGATGGATAAATTTCATTATAGATTTGTCCATAGAATGTATCCATAGGATGTACACCACCACGAGTGAACCATAATATAAACTATGGACATTGGTGATTATGATATGTCCATGTAGATTTGTCAGTTGTACTACTACTGGGAAAAACTTCATGATAGTGGATTTTCATTAGCCATAGAAGATTGTTTGATATCAGTAGACAGAATATTGTTGGATGAGACTTTCAGGAAAGTTGATAGAGGGACTAAGGAAAGGAAACACAAATGGTTCGGGAAGCAGAGGGACATGAATAGGACCAGAGAGGATTAATTGTGTAGACTAGTGAGGTATATTTGTAAAGATGGCTTAAGATAGATTGCAGGAATTATAAATAATTTAATTATTGGAATTTTATGCTTTGCTAGTGATGGATTGTATAAGCTTTTCAATCTTTGGATGATTTATGGAGAGAAAGATTAGATATATTCATTTTCAAAGTGTGTCTGATCTTGAAATTTTGAACTTCTCAGATAAAATTTACCTGGTTTCCCAGGTAAAATTTGTCAGGTAAAATTGTATGTAGGATTATCTGAGGAGTTACTAAAAATGCATATTCAAGGTAGCTAAACCCAGTGGTCTGATACAATAAATCTAAGTGGGATCCAAGACTCTGCATTTTCAGCAGGACTTCCTATGTCGTATTTCATAAGTTCCAAAACCATTAAAAGAGAGAACATCACCAGTGGAATTCTACTTCAGAGTTACTAGAGACCTGGTGTCTGGTGCCCATCTCCGAGCTTATCTTCAGGCACAAAAGCCTGCATATGGATATTTATAGTAGCTTTATTTATAATTGCCCAAACTTGGAAGCAACCAAGGTGTCCTTCAGTAGGTGAGTGGATTAATAAATTTTGGTACATGTAGACAGTGGAATATTATTCAACCATAAAAAGACATGGGGAAACATTCAATGCAATTTTAAAGCATTTTTAAGTGAAAGAAGCCTATCTGAAAAGGCTACATACTATACAATTCCAACAGCATTCTAGAAAAGGTCAAACTATGGGACAATAAAAAGATCATAGTTTTCCAGAGTTTGGGGGGATGTTTAGGAATGGATGAATAGGTGGAGAATAGAGGATTTTTAAAGAAGGAGAAAATACATTGTATGATATTATAATGATGGATAAATTTCATTATAGATTTGTCCATAGAATGTATCCATAGGATGTACACCACCACGAGTGAACCATAATATAAACTATGGACATTGGTGATTATGATATGTCCATGTAGATTTGTCAGTTGTACCACTCTGGTAGGTAATGTTCATAATGGGGAAGGCTGTGTATGTATGGAGACAGAGGTTACATGGGAAATTTTTGTGCTTCCTCTTAATTTTAGTGCAAACCTAAACTCCAGGAGATGCCATTTGAGGTTAAATGCTGAGTCTGTTTGCTTTATGAATTGATTACTCAGATAAAATCAGTGCTAGTTGCTGCTGATATTTAAGAGGTAAACTCATCTGAACTGTTTTCAATCACATCAGTTCTGACCCTAAACATGTTTTTACACCAACCAACACCAGTGGATTCAGTTCAGTTCAGTCGCTCAGTCTTGTACTACTCTCCACCACCTCATGGACTGCAGCACGCCAGGCTTCCTTGTCCTTCACCATCTCCCAGCACTCACTCAAACTGATGTCCATGACTCAGTGATACCATCCAATCATCTTGTCTTCTGTCGTCCCCTTCTCCTTTTGCCTTCTATTTTCCCCAACATCAGGCTCTTTTCCAATTAACTGTGTCTTTGTATCAGGTGGCCAAAGTATTGGAGCTTCAGCTTCAGTTCATTCCTTCCAATGAATACTCAGGGTTGATTTCCTTTAGGATTGACTGGTTTGATCTCCTTGCAATCCAAGGAACTCTCAAGGGTTTTCTCCAACATCACAGTTCAAAGACATCAGTTCTTCATTGCTCAGACTTCCATGACTACTGGGAAAACCAATGGATTAGGTACTTTGCAAAATATATAACTCACATAAGCCCTACTAGTTAACATTTAAAAGCTGAGTCATTTAAAAAATCATAAAAAGATGTGTTAATCTTAATCTAAAACATAGCAGAATAAACATTGATGAATCTACTCCTCTGTCAACCTTAATATTTCCTTATAATGAATGTACCCTCAAGGGTCAGATTTAGGCATTTACCTATTTATATACGGGAAGATTATCCCCTGAAGGAGGACATAGCAACCCACCCCGTATTGCCCAAAACATTCCATGGACAGAAGGGTATGGAAGACTGCATTCCAAAGGGTCACAAAGAGTCAGGCATGATTGAGTACACATGCCATCTGTATGGGCAGATTATGTGATATCATTTCTTTTTGGTACCTATTTAATAATGGAGTAAATTGAATAAATTAGTAAAATCAAGCAGCACTTCATTAGATCAATTACATGATACTTACTTAGTACTTATATAAACTATGGTATAATACATTTATGCCAATTCAAGAAAAATACATTTTTCTGTATCTTTGATTTATTTTTAATGCCTCAAAATCTTGTAGAATTGAAACTAGAGGGAAAATATATCTGCATTTTGGGTTTTGATTTTCAGTACTTTAAATTACAAATGCTTATGCTTGAGTAAATTATATTATGATAATTTTTTCCTTCAAAGGGAGAATACCAGTGTTTGGAGAGTAATTCAAGCTTTTTATCATCACCTTTGAAAAAGTAAAATAACAATAAAGCCCATTTAGGAGACATATTAATCTCTTGCATGATTCTAGAAGCAAGCAGAATTATAAAAAGCATACTGAAAAATTATTTGGAATCTATCTTTTCTGTTCTCTAAGAACATACCACTAACATTCTTTTTAAAAGTTAAGATATATAGGCTGATTCAATGCTACATGCTGGGGCTTTAGAAAGTGATAAATCAAAGTTGTGAAGATGTTACTTTTCTGAGGCCTTGAAAGAAAAGACTGAATATTATCAGTAAGGCACCAATTACAATGATGAATATGATGAGTTTTGGGGTTTTTTTTGCACATTATGTTAGGTAACTGACTATTAGTTGACAAAGTTGGGATTTGAAACCACACCTTTGTCCACAATACTTTGGCACAGTGTTGAAGAAAGTGTTCTGTTGAGCCAGAAAACCTGGATTCAGACTATTGTCCTGTGCTCACAGCTGCATGATCTTGGGCATGTTAAACCCAGTGTTTTATTTTTTTCAGCTCTAAATGGAGATAATCATGACAGTACTTACTGCACAAGGTGGTTATGAGGTTTAAATAAATTTTAGCATTTAAAACACTCAGAATGGCTGATGGAATGTCATCAGTGCTCAAGAGACTAACAGTGCAAATAGAGACTAACATAGTTACTTAGGTTTATGTTTGCCATTAGCTTTACAGTATTTTCTGGGAATTTATATTTACAGTTAAATATTCCATTTTGGAAATGAATTTATTGCTACTTGAGTACAAGTGCAAGTGGGCTTATTGTTGGTGCTTTTTGTGGCTATGTTTTGCCATTGAGAAACTAACAAGTACAGGATTCTGGTTCAGAATCAAGTTTGTGTCTTTCTAGTTCTCAGAAAAGGCCAAATGTCTTCCTCTTGTTATTGCCTTGTCAATAGAATTCTCCTTGGATTTTCATTAAATCATCTCCATCTCATTCTTCAGGTCTCAGCTTGATGGCATCTACTTAGAGTAGTGTTCCCTGACTATCCAATCTATCACCAGCACAGGAACCCTGTCTCATAACTGTCCCATTGCTGCAGTATTTCCTCTTTTGCCCTAGATGTCATTCTTACTAATTTCTTTGTTTGCTACTTGTTTATTGTCTAATTTCCCTGCTTGCATGTAAACTCCTTGGGGGCAATAGATCATGTCTTAAGGTACACCACAGAGTGCAATTTTTCTCTCCAGTGCAGCTGACTCTCAATGGTCTTATAGGTACCAATTAGAAATAGGTACTCTTTGCCCTTTACTATTTACCTAAAACTTGGTTGTCAGGGAAAGTATAGTTTTGGAGGTCTCTGAATCACCTGAATATTCATTGGAAGGAATGATGCTAAAGCTGAAGCTCCAGTGCTTTGACTGCTGGATATAAACAGAAGACTCATTGGAAAAGAACCTGATGTTGGGAAAAATAGAAGGCAAAAGGAGGAGGGGCCGACAGAGGAGAAGAGGCTTGGATAGCATCATTGAGTCAATGGACATGAGTTTGAGCAAGCTTGGGAGATGGTGAAGGACAGGGAAGCCTGGCGTGCTGCAGGCCATTGGACAAAGAGCCATACATGACTGAGCAGCTTACTTAACTGAAATATCTATAGATCTAGTCATTCTTCTAGATATTCTTTGTTGTTTTCTAAATTCTTTAACCAACTATCATCAAGCTAGATATCTGGCATCATTTTGCTACTGGAAAAATTGCAGAATTATGTTTATTGAACTGTGTTCCCACATTATGCTGTAGTCCACACTGAGGTTTGTTATAAAACCTAGACTTGTAAAACTTACCATTATTTTTTCATAAGTGTTGTAATTTAGCATTTGACTTATGCCTTCAATATCAGTCAGTCTATGAAAACAAACAGCTTTAAGTAGTTGAAACAGAGGTGTGAGAATTTAAGGCAGGGCAATGGTTATATGGGTGATAGAAACATTGAACAAACAAATGATACAATGCGGCAAATGAGAAAATAGTGATAGGCTAGGTACCACAGGTAAGCTAGAGGGACAAAGTGAGTAGGCAACATCCCTGAATTTAGGGGGTCAAGGATTCCAGAAGGAGGAAGCTCTGCTTCACTGATGAGTGAGCCAGAGCTGTACAGAAGACACAGCAGCTTCCAGAGGTTCATGATCAGGAGGTTGGGAAAGAACTACCCTGGCTTCTCCCTTCCTATCTCCCTCCACTCTCCAGTTAATACTTCCCATTGGCAGAAGCCTGATGAAAGTCGGCTGGTAGGGGTTCCTGGGAAAAGATGGCTTTCCTATCACTTCTCCTGCAGCAAAGAAGCAGAGAAGTGTGAAATAGAACTGATGGAAAACTGACCCAGAGGAAGCATAAGTGCAAGTCATATTCAGTCCTCAGAATAGGAAATAGGCATGGCCCTTCATGGAGACTGACTTGTTTGTTTATAGTGGGCACTAAACTATGGTGCCAATCACAACTTCCTCCCTGTGTTGGTTTCTAAAGAACTTAAAGCCAATTTTATGCTGTCCTTTGGCATCATGCTCAGAAATCTTCTGGAATATATGTTGAGTTGTTCTCTTACTCCCAGATTTATTTTTTCAGTATTGTTAGTCACTTGACAAGGTGCTGCCACTACAGCTGTGGGTTAGTAGCACATGCTGTCCTCAGTGTCAGTGACTCTGAGAAAGTGCCCACTGTGATTCTCATTACCAGCATCTTGATCAGTTTGTCCATTGCTCTTCTAGATAAGGATGTTGAAGGGACAAGGTCATCCCTAGTGACCCAGCAACTGAGTTCATCTTAGAATTCTAGATTTCTGACTCCCAAACTTTCAGCTATGCTGACATTTTGATACTCTTTTCAAAACTGTTTTTTTTCGATCGTTAGCTTATATGTTACTTCATCTAAGAAAGTTATTGCCTTGCCTCTGTCATAGCACTTAGAACACTATAATAGGACATTCACTTCACTCCTGTGGTTTGGGGATTGATGCAGCATTGTTTACATCTTTATTTTCAGCACCTTCCATAGTGTTCGACACATTTTCTCATTGAACAAATGATTGAATGAAGGAATGAATGAGTAAATAAGAAGAATACCTTGCGTAGGCCAATCCATTTTCCTTATTGATGAGATTAATAGGATAGAAATACTTGAAGTTAGCATTAAGTGCATTATTGTTCAGTCACTCAGTTGTTGTCTGACTCTGCAACCCAATGGATTGCAGCATGCCAGCTATCTCCTGTACTATCTTCCTGAGTTTCTCCCTTCCTATCTCCTCCACTCTCCAGTTAATACTTCCCATTGGCAGAAGCCTGATGAAAGTCGGCTGGTAGGGGTTCCTGGGAAAAGATGGTTTCCTATCACTTCTCCTGCAGCAAAGAAGCAGAGAAGTGTGAAATAGAACTGATGGAAAACTGACCCAGAGGAAGCATAAGTGCAAGTCATATTCAGTCCTCAGAATAGGAAATAGGCATGGCCCTTCATGGAGACTGACTTGTTTGTTTATAGTGGGCACTAAACTATGGTGCCAATCACAACTTCCTCCTGTGTTGGTTTCTAAAGAACTTAAAGCCAATTTTATGCTGTCCTTTGGCATCATGCTCAGAAATCTTCTGGAATATATGTTGAGTTGTTCTCTTACTCCCAGATTTATTTTTTCAGCATTGTTAGTCACTTGACAAGGTGCTGCCACTACAGCTGTGGGTTAGTAGCACATGCTGTCCTCAGTGTCAGTGACTCTGAGAAAGTGCCCACTGTGATTCTCATTACCAGCATCTTGATCAGTTTGTCCATTGCTCTTCTAGATAAGGATGTTGAAGGGACAAGGTCATCCCTAGTGACCCAGCAACTGAGTTCATCTTAGAATTCTAGATTTCTGACTCCCAAACTTTCAGCTATGCTGACATTTTGATACTCTTTTCAAAACTGTTTTTTTTCGATCGTTAGCTTATATGTTACTTCATCTAAGAAAGTTATTGCCTTGCCTCTGTCATAGCACTTAGAACACTATAATAGGACATTCACTTCACTCCTGTGGTTTGGGGATTGATGCAGCATTGTTTACATCTTTATTTTCAGCACCTTCCATAGTGTTCGACACATTTTCTCATTGAACAAATGATTGAATGAAGGAATGAATGAGTAAATAAGAAGAATACCTTGCGTAGGCCAATCCATTTTCCTTATTGATGAGATTAATAGGATAGAAATACTTGAAGTTAGCATTAAGTGCATTATTGTTCAGTCACTCAGTTGTTGTCTGACTCTGCAACCCAATGGATTGCAGCATGCCAGCTATCTCCCTGTACTATCTTCCTGAGTTTGCTCTAACTCACGTCCATTGAGTCAGTAGTGCCATCCTACCATCTCATTCTCTCGCCCCCTTTTCCTCCTGGCAGCAATCTTTCCCAGCATCAGGATCTTTTCCAAAGAGTCAGCTCTTCACATCAGGTGGCCAAATTATTAGAACTTCAGCTTCAGAATCATTCCTTCCAATGACTGTTCAGGGTTGATTTCCCTTAGGATTGACTGATTTGATCTCCTTGCTGTCAGGGGACTCTTAAGAGTCTTCTCCAGCATTTAGTTAGAAATAGTTATTACCAAAATTCAAAGTGATCCCAACCATTTGGAGAAATGTATTGTGATACAAAATATTAAATTTAATTAAGAATAGCTATGAGCTGTAAACTTTATAAAGCATCCAAGTCAAAAAACAGAAGATGGAAATTGCAAGTAAAACTCAAGTTCTATTTATCTATAAGACATAATGATATGCAAAGTAAATTAGTCCATGGTGCAATGTGCTATAATCAGGCATTAGGAACTTATATTTCCTTAACCAGTGTTCTAAATCTGGCACATACCTCTTCTCTGGTGAAATTGTGTATTGCTTTGAATAATGATCATGTAGATAGGTAATAAGGCTCTTCATAAGAGTTAAACATAAAGATAATAAAGAGACTGACTCCCCTCAGTGCATAAAAATTCCGAAGGACCAGCTGTATTTTTAGGTGCACAGAAGTGCCATAAATAGGTAGAATTTGCTTTGTGCTTTACTAGACTTCTGGGAAGAATCAGGAAGCTGATTCAGTTCCTGGGGCCATCTGTAAAACTATTTACATCCTGGAAAGCACTCATAATTTTTCTGACCTCACAAGAAAAGGCTGGGAACCTAGTTGCTGTGAAACTGTGATCTTATGGTTGAATTATAAGTGGATAAGTACAGATTTGTGAAAAGTTGGGAGATGAACTTTCAATGTAGTGTTAAAAGAGCACAGCCTTATTCACCAGCTGTTTAAGCAATGCAAGACATATGAATATAGGCAAGGCAGTGCTATGGTCTATATTATTCTCTCTTTGAATAAAATTGTATAGACAAGACATTGCACTCTTAAAAATGCTAAAAGTTTTTTATGGTGATGGTCCTGAATTGAAGGGAAAGATAAGTACTTTGGACTTTGGTGATTGAAGGACTGGCAGAAAGAGGAGTGACAGTGATGTTGCTCTGTGGAATGCTAACTAGACCAGAGAACTTCATCCCAAGGTAAAGATATGCTGTGCCTGGTAAAGAAGTTAAATATATTTCTACTATGGAACATTTACTTTGTGGAGCATTTCATTGGCATACTGTTATTGTTTATATGTCTGAGATCTCAGAACTGTGTTTAATTACATAGCTTATTTGTCAGTTTATTCATTTCTTCTCATTCTTCCAATAATCAATGACTAGGTTCCTTTTATTTTTAAATTCTAGAAACAAAATGACAGGATACTGAAAGAGTGCATAGTGTAAAGGAGGAAGACAACTAAAATAATATACTTTGAAATTGCTAAAACAGTGGATAAAACTGAGAGGTAAAAGGAGGAAATGACCAGTTTTAAGGAATCTTGAGAACTCAAAAAAGGAAACTTCATCAGAAATGATTCTATTTGTGTACAGTCTTACTTGATGAGGGGAATTCCTCCATGTATTTTAAGAAGGAAAATCTGGTAGGCAAGAAGAAATTATTACTCTGTCCTTTAATACCATAGTCAGTATTTATTTCAGAGTTTGGACCCCTGGCAATTTTTTAGAGAGTGTTAAGTCATGTAGGCTGATTTTAATTGAAGTACCTCTTATTACTCCATTGCAACCATCTCCTCAGTCATGTGAAGAAGATCTTCTTCACAGCAGGATCTTATATTACTTTCAGTTCCCTCCTTAGAAATGGAGATCTTATACTGGCATCCAGATATCTATGCTGTTGGTTTTAATATGTTTTTACTGACATTTTTGCTTGAAAGAGACAAAGTTAGTTCTAAAACTATCAATTGTAGCATTGTTTTGTTTAGTAAGTAAGTAGATTTAACCCATTTGAGTTTTTCAACATTCTCTTGGAAAAGGAGGAAAACACAGAGTTATGTATATTAATTTCTAGATTCTTTTTTCTATAAGAGAGAAAAGGTGTGGCTTTTTTGGGGTACTTTTGTCTTATGTAGGAGAGTTTCAAAAAGTTACTTGATTAATTCTAGTAGTTGATGGGAATATCTTATTAGATTATCTAGGTTTAAAAACTTGTCAAAAATATTTTCTATTAATTTTCTTTTCTTATTTCTAAAAAATTCAATGTTAAATAATATGATGATATTTACCTCTGTAACTTCCTTTTTTTTTTTTTTTAATTATTGATTTTAAATATATTGTACAATTATTTGATTCCTATTTTACATAGCTTATTTGTCAGTTTATTCATTTCTTCTCATTCTTCCAATAATCAATGACTAGGTTCCTTTTATTTTTAAATTCTAGAAACAAAATGACAGGATACTGAAAGAGTGCATAGTGTAAAGGAGGAAGACAACTAAAATAATATACTTTGAAATTGCTAAAACAGTGGATAAAACTGAGAGGTAAAAGGAGGAAATGACCAGTTTTAAGGAATCTTGAGAACTCAAAAAAGGAAACTTCATCAGAAATGATTCTATTTGTGTACAGTCTTACTTGATGAGGGGAATTCCTCCATGTATTTTAAGAAGGAAAATCTGGTAGGCAAGAAGAAATTATTACTCTGTCCTTTAATACCATAGTCAGTATTTATTTCAGAGTTTGGACCCCTGGCAATTTTTTAGAGAGTGTTAAGTCATGTAGGCTGATTTTAATTGAAGTACCTCTTATTACTCCATTGCAACCATCTCCTCAGTCATGTGAAGAAGATCTTCTTCACAGCAGGATCTTATATTACTTTCAGTTCCCTCCTTAGAAATGGAGATCTTATACTGGCATCCAGATATCTATGCTGTTGGTTTTAATATGTTTTTACTGACATTTTTGCTTGAAAGAGACAAAGTTAGTTCTAAAACTATCAATTGTAGCATTGTTTTGTTTAGTAAGTAAGTAGATTTAACCCATTTGAGTTTTTCAACATTCTCTTGGAAAAGGAGGAAAACACAGAGTTATGTATATTAATTTCTAGATTCTTTTTTCTATAAGAGAGAAAAGGTGTGGCTTTTTTGGGGTACTTTTGTCTTATGTAGGAGAGTTTCAAAAAGTTACTTGATTAATTCTAGTAGTTGATGGGAATATCTTATTAGATTATCTAGGTTTAAAAACTTGTCAAAAATATTTTCTATTAATTTTCTTTTCTTATTTCTAAAAAATTCAATGTTAAATAATATGATGATATTTACCTCTGTAACTTCCTGGTTTTAATTTAAGTGATTTTAAATTTTGTTATTTACAGTGATACTTCTTGATTATTATTATAAATAGTATTTGTCACATTATAATAGAATCATTTCTGTTTATTCCTATTTTACAAAGTTTATGTGAGTAATACATCTATTAACATGAATACTTTATTATTTTCCTAGGTAGTTTATTTTTTAACTCTTCCTTCTCTTTTGTCTATTCTGCTGGAAACTTATAAGGTTCTTTGTTTTTTTTTTTTTTTTTCTTCTTTTTGGGTAATATTTGGATGTCAGTAATTTGGCAAGAATATACCTATGATTTTCTCATGATTTTATCTCTTCATTGCTGATGATTTGAATCTAGAGACTCCATTCTCTTTAAGCAAGTGATAGTGTCTCCTGTAGTAGGAAGGTGACAGAATATAGTGGAATAGACTGTGTTAAAAAGAAGTCTAATAAATAAGCTAGAGTGCCTTTATGAATGATTTGTGTGTCAATTTGTCTGGGCTAAAGGATGCCCAGATAGCTGGTAAACATTCTTTCTGAATCTTCTGAGGGTGCTTCTGAAAGATATTATTATTTGAATTTGTAGACTGAGGATAGAAGTTTGCCTTTACCCATGTAGGTGGGTGGGCATCATTCAATCCAGTGAGGACCTGAATAGAACAAAAACATTGGGAGAAGAGTGAATTTGATCTCTGCATTTGACAGGGACCTAAGTCTTCTCTCGCCTTCAGACATCAGTGTTTCTGGTTTGGGGACTTCCAGAAGTGGACAGGGACTTGCAACATTGGCACCTCTGGGTCCCAGGTTTCCCTTCTTAGACTAAATTCCACCACTAGTTTTCCTGGGTCTCAGCTTGTGCGTTAGAGATCCTGGGACTCCATGAACCAATGACATGCACCAATTCCTATAATAAATCTTCTCTTAAGTGTATCTCTGTATATTTTATTTGATCTGTTCTTTGTAGAACCCTGACCTAATACAATTGGCGTACTATGGTCAGAATGAATTCTAACAATATAAACCGTATAAACTTGAGCAATTTAAACATAATACAGTTAACATGAAAATAAGTTTTAATGATAAAGATGAGCTAAAACTATTTGGGAAAAAGGGAATGAAAAAAAGTTCCAGAAGGAACTGAAGTGAGAGGAGTGAGGGAATGGAAAGAGGAAAGACCTATAAACAGATAATAATGATTGACTAATCCTACTTTTCCTATTATGTATGATGGACTTTTAGTTGCTTATTAAACTACTCAAAATGAATGGGATGAATTAATAAATACAGAGGGCCATGTGTGTACCAGTTATGGAAGTGTTACATGCCAAAGCGCATTAATGATAACATTCTGTATACCATAGTATGTGAAAGAAAGTGCTGCTTATTTATTCTATTTTGTTATTTTTCTAGGGATCAGTTCTTCCGTCTTTGTTTGAGCCTTCCTTAGGAGTATGCTATTACCTTTCTACATTTGTTTAGGACTCAGGTCTAGCTGCTAGCATAGAATATATGGAGGTGATCCCTAGTGTGGTGAATGGTGCTTTTGTTCTGCTCCTTTGTGTCTTTGATTTAGCAGGCAGAGTTACTATTGAGGCCCAGAAGGAAAACGTCCCTTCTCACCAATCTTCTTGCAGACTCCTATCCTTAGTTGTGTAGTTCTTCTCTAAGCTCTGAAGGTCAGCCAGACTAAAGACACCAGTAAGATGTATGGCACCTTCATCCAGCTCTGAAGAGTTCTGTCAGTAGAACTCTTCATAGGACATATCTCAGCCTAATCTAAACCATCAGTCTAGATGGTTCATCCCAGGCCCCAGACTCTCCCTGAACAAATACAAGTCATGTCCCAGTGGTCTTCATCAGGACCACAGGAGACCAAAAGCCTCAGCTGCCTCATCTAATTCCTCCCTTCTTCCATCACGGCTTCTGGGCTCACAGGAAATAAACACATTGAACTTCAGAGTAAAGAGGAGCCAGGAAATTTAAGAATGGCTATTTTCCCATAAGTGTCTAATCTCTGAAAAGATACCTTTAGCTTGGCTACTGTTTTCATAGAATTATCAGCTCAAAATTTCAGAAATTTCTGCTTTACCTCTCTATCTATTCATTCACTCATTTGTTAATCAGTTTTAATTTCCTACATTTGATAGATTTGAAGATTTTTCAATTCAGACTTTACAAGATGAAGAAAAGAAAAACCTCCAGGAATAGCAAGTGAAGTTTTAACATTTACAGCTGGCAGAGCAGGTTTGAGAATGACTTTGTGAATGACTACAAAGGGTGTTAATTAAGTAGCAGGTGTTTTATCACCTATGTCTATTTGAAAAAAAATGTAGCACAGATGTAGAAAGCTTAAGTACATCTATAGTTTGTATAACAAAGCTCTATATTCGTTGAGTTCCATCTGCCACACCAACCTCAAACTACACTTAGTGCCAGCCAATTAATACCTTGATTGAACTATAGACCACCTGCAGCTTCAGCAACGTAACGAGTTCACTAACTCTCACATAAAAACTTACTGTAATGTCTAGATTAAAGCAGCACAATGAAAAATGGAAATTTTTCACACTTCAGCTTTGGCATATAACACATACAAACACAGACATGCATGTTAGTTGTCTCATCTCTACTTTTCTCTTCATTTCTTCATTGTTTCAACCATAGGATATTTGGTCAAAGGCTCATAAGCACACAAACCGCAATCAGAAAAGAACATTATATCCTATTCCCTCAACTCAAATTTGAAAAATCTCTGGCAAATACTCAGATTTGTTTGGTTCAGGCCAGATGCTGCTCTTTAACAGGAGTGGATACCCTTGTTGATCCAGTTTAGGTTAGTTGCCTAATCCTATTACCACAAGAAACAAGAGTCCATCCTAACTACGTGAGAGAAACAGATGAATAAATTATTTTGTGGGTCGGAGAAATAACCTAAATGAACAATGTAGGGCAAAAATGATGCATGTATTTGTCATTAGATATACACTATAAATTTTTTATTGTCACTTTTGAAAATAAAATCTGCATTGCTCACTTAAAGATTGTAAAGAAGATTTTCCTTTCATAATGGAAAAAGTCAGAGAAAACTGAGATACCAGTTAAAATATTTTTAAGGAGAAAAGTGACATTTTCAACAGTATATTTCATGACACTTTACCTAGTAGCAACTTTCAGGATTGATAAAAGAAGAGGCAGCTGGAAAACTAAGACCCTATTGTGGCTATCGAGATGTAATGTTACAAAGGGAGTAGTTAGAGAAGGACCATTTTTTGTTTTTATAGGAAGGTTTACAATGAGGGGATAGGTAGGTGATGACTAGTCTATTCATTTTGCCTCAGTGAATGTAATACTTATGAATGGATTTTTTTCTTATCATAAAAATCATGCAGGATTCTGGAAGATGTGAAATATTAAAAAAATAGGTTAAAATAGATTTCATTTTGCAGAGCTCATTTTATTAAGAGGATCATTGTAGAGTTAGTTATTCATCCAGTTATTCAGAACTCAACATTAGAGAACATTCTTAATAAAAGGGCCCAGTAACTGTCATGACCTTACATATTATCATTCCATACTGATCACTCTATAAAAAGGAAATAAAGGAAGTTTCTGACTTTTATTATATTCTGTTGTCAAAGGGAAGAAAGGCAATTTTTAATTTAATTCAAGTCTGGTAAAAATTAGCTTAAAATCCTTTCCCTACCACAAAATGGTGTTTGGATAAAGGTAAAAGAATGAAAACTCCTGAAAGGTAGTGAGATAAAGAAGTTATGACAGAAATTTATATGCAATTTGTATAACTTATTAATATATACGTTGGGAAGGGGAAATGGATGTAAATTGAGGGAGTGCAAAGACGAGATGGAACCAAGGGGAAAATGTTGGAACTCATGAGAATGGACTGAACGTGTGTTGGTGCTCATTGGCCCCAACCTTGATGACATAAATGTCCTGTAAGAGAAGCTGGCACCATTTGTCTCAGAACTACACAGATCCTTGGCTCAGAAATTAGAGAAGAATCCAGGGGAAGATGAATCAATTGTGTGCTTGTCAGCTATTAATGCCAAAGAGATGAGCAGACAAATTGATGACAGTGTATGACCTACAGAGGCACTTGGATCCCTGCCCTGAAATAATGAGGGTAACAGTTCATATGGCTACTGCTTTATTTCTGCCCTCAGAATCTTCAGGAACGGGAAGACTAGCTTTGTAAGTAGGAGTAGAGAGGATGCTTTAATTGCGAAAACACTCTTGAAAGAATGTAGGAATTCAGTATAACGATTTCATCTACGTTTGACCGCATGTTCTCATCCTAATTGTCAGTGTCCCAATCCTTTTTAATAGCACTAATTTTATAAAAAATGAGATAGGAAAGTTGTTTTTCATTGTAATTCAGCCATTGTGATTAGGCTTTGTATTTGGTTTCTGATCTGTCAGACCTCAGGTTACAGACAATAAGAACTTCTTTTAGGGAAGGTTTGAAAGTTCTTAAGTCTCTTATATGGACTTCAGCTAGGAATGTAAAGCTTAGAAATAGTTTCCTTTGATATTTACAAGACACTGTATCAGTTAGATCGGAATCACTCAGAAATTGCATGTGTGTTCATGTGTGCACGCATGCCCATGCACACACTAAGTTCCTTACAAGGATTTGACCATAGACTATTATGGAAGCTGGTTACAGTAGCCTCTGTGAAAATTCAAGCTCAAATGGGAGAGAGTAGGGAAAACCACTAGGCCATGTAGGTATGACTTAAATCAAATCCCTTATTATTATACAGTGGAGGTGATCGATAGATTCAAGAGATTAGATATGGTATACAGAGTGCCAGAAAAGCTATGGATGGAGGTTGTTACACTGGACAGGAGGCAGTGTCCAAAACCATCCCCAAGAAAAAGAAATGTAAGGAGGCAAAGTGATTGTCTGAGGAGATCTAACAAATAGCTGAGAAAAGAAGAGAAGCAAAATGCAAAGGAGAAAGGGAAAGCTATACCCAATTGAATGCAGAGTTCCTGTGAATAGCAGGAAGAGATAAAGCTTTCTTAAGTGAACTCATGAGAATGGACTGAACGTGTGTTGGTGCTCATTGGCCCCAACCTTGATGACATAAATGTCCTGTAAGAGAAGCTGGCACCATTTGTCTCAGAACTACACAGATCCTTGGCTCAGAAATTAGAGAAGAATCCAGGGGAAGATGAATCAATTGTGTGCTTGTCAGCTATTAATGCCAAAGAGATGAGCAGACAAATTGATGACAGTGTATGACCTACAGAGGCACTTGGATCCCTGCCCTGAAATAATGAGGGTAACAGTTCATATGGCTACTGCTTTATTTCTGCCCTCAGAATCTTCAGGAACGGGAAGACTAGCTTTGTAAGTAGGAGTAGAGAGGATGCTTTAATTGCGAAAACACTCTTGAAAGAATGTAGGAATTCAGTATAACGATTTCATCTACGTTTGACCGCATGTTCTCATCCTAATTGTCAGTGTCCCAATCCTTTTTAATAGCACTAATTTTATAAAAAATGAGATAGGAAAGTTGTTTTTCATTGTAATTCAGCCATTGTGATTAGGCTTTGTATTTGGTTTCTGATCTGTCAGACCTCAGGTTACAGACAATAAGAACTTCTTTTAGGGAAGGTTTGAAAGTTCTTAAGTCTCTTATATGGACTTCAGCTAGGAATGTAAAGCTTAGAAATAGTTTCCTTTGATATTTACAAGACACTGTATCAGTTAGATCGGAATCACTCAGAAATTGCATGTGTGTTCATGTGTGCACGCATGCCCATGCACACACTAAGTTCCTTACAAGGATTTGACCATAGACTATTATGGAAGCTGGTTACAGTAGCCTCTGTGAAAATTCAAGCTCAAATGGGAGAGAGTAGGGAAAACCACTAGGCCATGTAGGTATGACTTAAATCAAATCCCTTATTATTATACAGTGGAGGTGATCGATAGATTCAAGAGATTAGATATGGTATACAGAGTGCCAGAAAAGCTATGGATGGAGGTTGTTACACTGGACAGGAGGCAGTGTCCAAAACCATCCCCAAGAAAAAGAAATGTAAGGAGGCAAAGTGATTGTCTGAGGAGATCTAACAAATAGCTGAGAAAAGAAGAGAAGCAAAATGCAAAGGAGAAAGGGAAAGCTATACCCAATTGAATGCAGAGTTCCTGTGAATAGCAGGAAGAGATAAAGCTTTCTTAAGTGAACAGTGCAAGGAAATAGAGAAAAACAATAGAATGGGAAAGACTAGAACTCTCTTCAAGAAAATTAGAGATTCCAAGGGAACATTCAATGCAAAGATGGACACAATAGAGGACAGGAACAGCAAGGAACTAACAGAAGCAGAAGAGATTCAGAAGAGGTAGCAAGAATACACAGAAGAACTATACAACAAAAAAGTTCTTAATGACCTGGATAACTGTGATGGTGTTACCGTCACTCACCAAGAGCAGACATCCTGGAGTGTGAAGTAAAGTGGGCCTGGGGAAGAATTACTACAAACAAACCTAGTGCAGGTCATGGAATTTCAGCTGAACTCTTTTGAATCCTAATAGATGATGCTGTTAAAGTGCTGCACTCAATATGTCAGAACATTTGGAAGACTCAGCAGCGGCCACAGGATTGGAAAAGGTCAATTTTCATTCCAATCCCAAAGAAAAGCAAGGCCAAAGAATTTTCAAATCACCATACAATTGCACTCATTTCACAGATAACAAGATCATGTTCAAAATCCAAGCTAAGCTTCCACGGTACGTGAACTGAGAACTTCCAGCTTTACAAGCTGGACTTATAAAAGGCAAAAGAACCAGAGATCAAATTGCCAATATCCATTGTATCATAGATTGAAGCAAGGGAATTCCAGTAAAAAAAATCTACTTCTGCTTTATTGACTACACTGAAGCCTTTGAATGTGTGGATCACAACAGATTGTGGAAAATTCTTGAAGAGACGGTAGTACCTGCCTCCTCAATATCAACAACCTCAGATATGCAGATGATACCACTTTAATGGCAGAAAGCAAAGAGGAACTAAAGAACCTCTTGATGAAGGTGAAAGAGGAGAGTAAGCAAGTTGGGTTAAAACTCAGCATTCAGAAAAACTAAGATCATTTTATTTGGTCACATCACTTCATGGCAAATAGATAGGGAAAAAGTGGAAACAGTGACAGACTGTATTTTCTTGGGCTCCAAAATCACTGTGGACAGTGACTGCAGTTATGAAATTAAAAGACACTTGGTCCTTGGAAGAAAAGGTGTGACAAACCTAGACAGCATATTAAAAAGCAGAGAGGTCACATTACTGACAAAAGTCCATATAGTCAGAGCAGTAATCATGTGTGGATGTGAGTGTTGTACCATAAAGAAGGCTATATGATGATGAGTTGATGCTTTCCAACTTTGGTGCTGGACGAGACTCTTGAGGGTCCCTTGGACTGCAAGGAGATCAAGCCAGTCAATCCTAAATGAAATCAACCCTAAATATTCATTTGAAGGAATGGTGCTGAAGCTGACGCTCCAATACTTTGGCTACCTGGTAAGAAGGGCCAACTCATTGAAACAGACCTCGATGCTGGGAAAGATTGAGGGCAATAGAAGGGAATGACAAAGGATAAGATGGTTGGATGACATTACTGACTCCATCGACATGAGTTTGAACTGACTCAGTGAGATAGTGATGGACAGGGAAACTTGGCATGCTGCAGTTCATGGATTTGCAGAGAGTCAATCATGACTTGGTGACTGAGCAACAAGAGCCTATTTATTTTGCATCTGATGCTGGAACTTGAAGTATGTAGTCCAGGCAATTAGAAAAGCAAAAGAAAAAGAGTGCAGAGAGAAAGAACATAGAGAACCTGAAACCCACGTCTGTTTTAATAATAATAATGATAATAAAACTTAGATAATTATGAAGATTGAATATTCACATTGTCAGATTTTTAAAGGATAGAACCCTCTCTTGAACCATGCCAGTGGTCAGAGTTATTATCTTTATTTTTAGGTTCCTTTTCGATGACACAACTATAAAAGTTATTATAAATATTAAAATGAATTAAATTAATCAAGACTCCTTTGAAGAGATTTTTGATTCAAAGAGCAACCTGCTGGGCCTTTTAAACACAGTTAAGCATAATAAACAATACCATCTCAAAATGAGACAGATGGATTTTTATCTCTATTCCCATAACAATGAAGGTGAAAGAGGAGAGTAAGCAAGTTGGGTTAAAACTCAGCATTCAGAAAAACTAAGATCATTTTATTTGGTCACATCACTTCATGGCAAATAGATAGGGAAAAAGTGGAAACAGTGACAGACTGTATTTTCTTGGGCTCCAAAATCACTGTGGACAGTGACTGCAGTTATGAAATTAAAAGACACTTGGTCCTTGGAAGAAAAGGTGTGACAAACCTAGACAGCATATTAAAAAGCAGAGAGGTCACATTACTGACAAAAGTCCATATAGTCAGAGCAGTAATCATGTGTGGATGTGAGTGTTGTACCATAAAGAAGGCTATATGATGATGAGTTGATGCTTTCCAACTTTGGTGCTGGACGAGACTCTTGAGGGTCCCTTGGACTGCAAGGAGATCAAGCCAGTCAATCCTAAATGAAATCAACCCTAAATATTCATTTGAAGGAATGGTGCTGAAGCTGACGCTCCAATACTTTGGCTACCTGGTAAGAAGGGCCAACTCATTGAAACAGACCTCGATGCTGGGAAAGATTGAGGGCAATAGAAGGGAATGACAAAGGATAAGATGGTTGGATGACATTACTGACTCCATCGACATGAGTTTGAACTGACTCAGTGAGATAGTGATGGACAGGGAAACTTGGCATGCTGCAGTTCATGGATTTGCAGAGAGTCAATCATGACTTGGTGACTGAGCAACAAGAGCCTATTTATTTTGCATCTGATGCTGGAACTTGAAGTATGTAGTCCAGGCAATTAGAAAAGCAAAAGAAAAAGAGTGCAGAGAGAAAGAACATAGAGAACCTGAAACCCACGTCTGTTTTAATAATAATAATGATAATAAAACTTAGATAATTATGAAGATTGAATATTCACATTGTCAGATTTTTAAAGGATAGAACCCTCTCTTGAACCATGCCAGTGGTCAGAGTTATTATCTTTATTTTTAGGTTCCTTTTCGATGACACAACTATAAAAGTTATTATAAATATTAAAATGAATTAAATTAATCAAGACTCCTTTGAAGAGATTTTTGATTCAAAGAGCAACCTGCTGGGCCTTTTAAACACAGTTAAGCATAATAAACAATACCATCTCAAAATGAGACAGATGGATTTTTATCTCTATTCCCATAACAATGTATTTCAGTTGTTCTTTTATTTTTTGTCTAATTATTGCATTTATTGAAATGCTGTTGATTGTATATAACCCTATAAATAAGCAAATTTATACAAAACTAATTGTTCCATACTGTTTATGTATTTGTGTTTTGCATTCATTTGTATACATAGGTATGTATACATGCATGTATGTCTGTGTGTTTGTGCTGACATGTGTGCATGTATTTAAGTAGCCTTTTGTCCATAACAGTGTTAGATCTCTGACTGGTGTTTCTCCGTTGTGTTTGTATAATATTACATACAACTTATATTTAAAATGTATGTATTATGTGTATACAAGTTACCTAATTATGAAAATTAGAATTAGACAATATTTGCAGAATGCCTTGATAGATCTTAAATGAAAGTGTTCATAGGGGCTTCCCTGGTAGTCCAGTGGGTAAGGATACCACCTTGCAGTGCAAGGGGCGCCGGTTTGATCCCTGGCCTTGGAAGATCCCACGTGCCACAGAGAGTCTGGACCAATGTGTCCAACTATGAAGCCAGCGCTCTGGGGTGCATGTGCCCAGAGCTGGTGCTCTGCAGTGAGAGGGACTGCTGCAATGGTAGGCCCACACAGGCCAAAGAGCAAAGATGAATGAAAATAGATAAATGAAAAACCAACAGAAGTGGCCAAAAAATAAATAAATAAATAAATAAAAGTGTTCATAGATGTTATAAATATTTCTTTTGTTCTTAATGAAAGTATAGGTTTCTTTCTCAGTGAAAAGTTTTTTTTCTGATTAGTTAAGAACAAAAGGTAGAGTCTAATATTATTGCCATGTATATATTTTAAGACCTACATTTAATTTTCTAATCAGGATGTACACAACTAATTTGTCTTTTTCTAGCATGAATGTCATTTTAGAAATAAATTGGTTGAATTTCCCTGTGATACCCCAATTTATTCTCAATTTTAAGTAATTGATTACTATTTAATATGCCCCATTATGTGAAAATAAGATAATCTGATTTATTTCTTTTGTTTTAAAAACAATGGATTCTGGAGACTGTATATGGCTTAAGGTTCTACTGCTATTTTAATCCAATATATTCCTCATTTTTCAATTTTTCTCTTTTATTTAAAATGTAATTATTTTTCTTTGAAAGATAATGCTAATTAAAATCTTTAAAATATTCTAGTTTGTGGGGAAATATGTTATTAATGGTCAGTTTTCGATGAATAAAATATAGACAATAATTCCTGAATTAACTCTCACTGTAATTACCCAAGATGGCTTCCCATATATATGCTAATGATAAAGAACCTGCCTGCCAGTGCAGGAAACTTAAGAGATGAAGGTTTGATCCCTGGTATCAGGAAGATCTGCTGGAGGAGGGCATGGCAGCCCACTCCAATATTATTGCCTGGAGAATCCCCATGGACAGAGGAGCTTGGCAGGCTACAGTCCATGGAGTCATAAAGAGTTAGACATGACTGAAGTGACTTAGCACACATGCATAGTTACCTGAGAACTTGATTTTCATATGAGGGTAAGTACAATCCTTCCTCCTGCTCCTCTTCAAAGCTTTTGCTATTTGGTAACAGTGTAATGACTGTGGTTACCTATTATTCTGTCCCAGGACTTATCATTAGTAATATAATGTGTATGTATAGGCATAATTATGCTATTTTCCCCAATAAACTGTTTTAACGTGTAACATGCAATGACAATAGTCTATGTATGAAGCACCTTCTCTACTAGAGACATTAGTCTGGATGCTAAGATTCAATGATGCACAGATTGAAGTATCTGTTGACTCATTCACCTTACGGAATTATTGGAGGGTATGCACAGAAACGGATTGTTTTTGCCAATTCTAGTTCATAGCATAGTAGCAGGTACCTATCCTCTGTCTAAACCCATGGCAGATAGTGGTACATAAAAAAAAATAAAAATAGAATTTTTAGAGTGAATTCTTTATCCGTCCAATATACTATAACTATGGCTCCTGTAATTTCTTTCAAGTACCATCCTATGGATTTATTAATAGTCTCAATTTTAAGTAATTGATTACTATTTAATATGCCCCATTATGTGAAAATAAGATAATCTGATTTATTTCTTTTGTTTTAAAAACAATGGATTCTGGAGACTGTATATGGCTTAAGGTTCTACTGCTATTTTAATCCAATATATTCCTCATTTTTCAATTTTTCTCTTTTATTTAAAATGTAATTATTTTTCTTTGAAAGATAATGCTAATTAAAATCTTTAAAATATTCTAGTTTGTGGGGAAATATGTTATTAATGGTCAGTTTTCGATGAATAAAATATAGACAATAATTCCTGAATTAACTCTCACTGTAATTACCCAAGATGGCTTCCCATATATATGCTAATGATAAAGAACCTGCCTGCCAGTGCAGGAAACTTAAGAGATGAAGGTTTGATCCCTGGTATCAGGAAGATCTGCTGGAGGAGGGCATGGCAGCCCACTCCAATATTATTGCCTGGAGAATCCCCATGGACAGAGGAGCTTGGCAGGCTACAGTCCATGGAGTCATAAAGAGTTAGACATGACTGAAGTGACTTAGCACACATGCATAGTTACCTGAGAACTTGATTTTCATATGAGGGTAAGTACAATCCTTCCTCCTGCTCCTCTTCAAAGCTTTTGCTATTTGGTAACAGTGTAATGACTGTGGTTACCTATTATTCTGTCCCAGGACTTATCATTAGTAATATAATGTGTATGTATAGGCATAATTATGCTATTTTCCCCAATAAACTGTTTTAACGTGTAACATGCAATGACAATAGTCTATGTATGAAGCACCTTCTCTACTAGAGACATTAGTCTGGATGCTAAGATTCAATGATGCACAGATTGAAGTATCTGTTGACTCATTCACCTTACGGAATTATTGGAGGGTATGCACAGAAACGGATTGTTTTTGCCAATTCTAGTTCATAGCATAGTAGCAGGTACCTATCCTCTGTCTAAACCCATGGCAGATAGTGGTACATAAAAAAAAATAAAAATAGAATTTTTAGAGTGAATTCTTTATCCGTCCAATATACTATAACTATGGCTCCTGTAATTTCTTTCAAGTACCATCCTATGGATTTATTAATAGTCTCAATTTAGATGTATAAGCATGTATAACAAATTGTTAATATAATAACAATCAATGATCTATGTCTTTAAAATTATTTAGCTAGTGATATTTAAAATAGTAAATAAATACAGTAAACTAAACATGCATTTTATTGGTATATGTAAAGTTAGTCAATATATTTTTTTAAGTGATACTGAGTTTTTTATTATTTTAAACAACATGCTTAGGTATGTTGTGATAGCTAAAAAAATGATTGAAAGCAATTTGATAATGTATGTGCCAAGGACCACAAAAGCATCCATCCTGTTTGACTGATAATTACATTCTGAGAATTTCACAAGAAACATTAAAATATTCTCATTTTGATGAAGATTTACTAATAAAAATATATTGGGTATTATTTGTATTTTTTAAGTAAAAGTTAACAACCTGTCTAAAAATACAGAGTTGGGTAAGAAAATAAGGATTCATATTTATTTATAATATTATTTGATCCCTAAAAATACAACACACCCAAATTTCAGTGTTATCAGCAGCTATCATAAAATCTAGAAATATATGGATTATGTTTAAAAAGATACTTCAGTCTTTGACTAACACCAGTATTCTAATCAGTGGTCTACTTTTCATTTTCCATTTACTGTATTGTGTGTTATATTAAGTTGCTTCAATCATGTCTGATTCTTTAAAACCCTATGGCCTACAGCCCACTAGGCGCCTCTGTCCAAGGGAGACTCCAGTTGCCATACCCTCCTACAGGGGATCTTCCCAACCCAGGGATTGCAATGAATGTCATGTATAGCACCTTCTCTACTAGAGACATTAGTCTGGATGCTAAGATTCAATGATGCACAGATTGAAGTATCTGTTGACTCATTCACCTTACGGAATTATTGGAGGGTATGCACAGAAACGGATTGTTTTGCCAATTCTAGTTCATAGCATAGTAGCAGGTACCTATCCTCTGTCTAAACCCATGGCAGATAGTGGTACATAAAAAAAAATAAAAATAGAATTTTTAGAGTGAATTCTTTATCCGTCCAATATACTATAACTATGGCTCCTGTAATTTCTTTCAAGTACCATCCTATGGATTTATTAATAGTCTCAATTTAGATGTATAAGCATGTATAACAAATTGTTAATATAATAACAATCAATGATCTATGTCTTTAAAATTATTTAGCTAGTGATATTTAAAATAGTAAATAAATACAGTAAACTAAACATGCATTTTATTGGTATATGTAAAGTTAGTCAATATATTTTTTTAAGTGATACTGAGTTTTTTATTATTTTAAACAACATGCTTAGGTATGTTGTGATAGCTAAAAAAATGATTGAAAGCAATTTGATAATGTATGTGCCAAGGACCACAAAAGCATCCATCCTGTTTGACTGATAATTACATTCTGAGAATTTCACAAGAAACATTAAAATATTCTCATTTTGATGAAGATTTACTAATAAAAATATATTGGGTATTATTTGTATTTTTTAAGTAAAAGTTAACAACCTGTCTAAAAATACAGAGTTGGGTAAGAAAATAAGGATTCATATTTATTTATAATATTATTTGATCCCTAAAAATACAACACACCCAAATTTCAGTGTTATCAGCAGCTATCATAAAATCTAGAAATACATGGATTATGTTTAAAAAGATACTTCAGTCTTTGACTAACACCAGTATTCTAATCAGTGGTCTACTTTTCATTTTCCATTTACTGTATTGTGTGTTATATTAAGTTGCTTCAATCATGTCTGATTCTTTAAAACCCTATGGCCTACAGCCCACTAGGCGCCTCTGTCCAAGGGAGACTCCAGTTGCCATACCCTCCTACAGGGGATCTTCCCAACCCAGGGATTGAACTCATGTCTCTTGCTTTGGCAGGTGGGTTCTTTACCAACTACCACCACCAAGACACATTAACATCTGTGGATTTGGGGATCCATGGAGGTGTATAGAGAACCATTCCTCAAAACTGAAGAATAACTTTAAAATCGTATGACCTTGATGTCGTAGTGGTTCCTTAGATCTGACACCAGTGCACAGTCAATGAAATAAAAATAAATTTTCGAAAAATTAAAGACTTTTCTGCATCAAAACACACTATCCATAAAGTATAAACACACTCCACACAGTAGAAAATATGTATACAATACAAACACATCTTTCTTGAGGTGAAATATATAAGTTGTCCCAAACTAATATCAAAGCCTTTCAAGGGGACACTAGTGGTAAAGAACCTTTCTGCCAGTGCAGGAGATAGGAGAAAAGAGAGCTCAATCCCTGGGTTGGAAAGATCCTCTGGAGGAAGGCATAGCAACCCACTCCAGTATTCCTGTCTGGAGAATGCCATGGACAGAGGAGTCTGGGAGGCTATAGTCCATGAAGTTACAAAGAGTTGGACATGACTGAAGTGACTTTAGGACAAGCACACACACACACAACTAATATCCATTTGTTAGGTTTATGGAACTTCATTTTCACACACTTTAAACTATATAGTAGTTCAGTTCAGAAGGGAGAAAACAAAGTCCATTGATAAAAAAAAAAACTCCATGCATGAACACTCAACTGTTCTTTATTTATAAATGTAACAGAGGGTTTGATATGACAAATGGAAGAGGAAGAAGAGGTTTTAGAAGTCACACTGAGGTCTGGCCACGTGGTTCTGTAGCTTGGGAAAGAAGACCAGCTAGAAGAAAAGTGTGAGTGTGTAGATGTGAAGAGATGAAGAGACACATCCGTAGCCTAGGAGAGTGACAATAATGATGAAGTGGAAAGCTTCATACAATGGAGCACCATAATCTGGTGGCCTAATGCATTGCAGTATAAAGTGCAGAAATACATCTACGTACCCCAAGATCCCTTGCCTGTTGGAGTGCAGAAGCTGTTTGGTGAAGGTAATGAAGAAAAGGTTAATTGGGCTCTGCTATTTATTTTCCTTCTTGAGCATCTAGTTTTAGGTTTCTTATAGAAAAAGTGTTTTGAAAGAATAAAACAGACATACGAATCTGGATAGTGATATGTGTCTGTCAAAGCTGAACCGTGAGAACCAATGACATGAACCAGATACTGTGGGAAAAAATAAAATGTAACTATGAAGTAATGTAGAATAGAGCACTGAGGAGAAGCAGGAGGAGGAATTGTTGTAAAGAGCAAGCTTTCCTGGGAGGGAGGAGGCCTCAGAAACCCCAAATCCAACCAGGTTCTTGCACCTGCTCTGGGAAATTAGGCAAGTCAGCTTCTTGTGGCTTTAGGTTCCTCATTTAAAAAAAACAAACAAACAAACAAACAAAAACCTTGTGTAAACCAAGTGATCTCCAAGAGAGCCCCCAAGAGGGGAAAACTGTTTTCTAGGTGCCTGTCGTATATGCTGTAAAGAATAAGTGATAGAACTGCAAGGTCAAGAAGACTGGCAATTTAGTAGCCTTTGACCACCTCAGGTTCATCATATAACAAAAAATGGGAAAAGGACCTAAACAGACACCTCTCCAACGATGACATACAGATGGCCCAAGAACACATGAAACGATGCTCAACTTCACTAATAATAAGAGAAATGCAAATCAAAACTACAATGAGATATCACCTCACAGAGAAGCCATCATCCACAAAGTCCATTGATAAAAAAAAAAACTCCATGCATGAACACTCAACTGTTCTTTATTTATAAATGTAACAGAGGGTTTGATATGACAAATGGAAGAGGAAGAAGAGGTTTTAGAAGTCACACTGAGGTCTGGCCACGTGGTTCTGTAGCTTTGGAAAGAAGACCAGCTAGAAGAAAAGTGTGAGTGTGTAGATGTGAAGAGATGAAGAGACACATCCGTAGCCTAGGAGAGTGACAATAATGATGAAGTGGAAAGCTTCATACAATGGAGCACCATAATCTGGTGGCCTAATGCATTGCAGTATAAAGTGCAGAAATACATCTACGTACCCCAAGATCCCTTGCCTGTTGGAGTGCAGAAGCTGTTTGGTGAAGGTAATGAAGAAAAGGTTAATTGGGCTCTGCTATTTATTTTCCTTCTTGAGCATCTAGTTTTAGGTTTCTTATAGAAAAAGTGTTTTGAAAGAATAAAACAGACATACGAATCTGGATAGTGATATGTGTCTGTCAAAGCTGAACCGTGAGAACCAATGACATGAACCAGATACTGTGGGAAAAAATAAAATGTAACTATGAAGTAATGTAGAATAGAGCACTGAGGAGAAGCAGGAGGAGGAATTGTTGTAAAGAGCAAGCTTTCCTGGGAGGGAGGAGGCCTCAGAAACCCCAAATCCAACCAGGTTCTTGCACCTGCTCTGGGAAATTAGGCAAGTCAGCTTCTTGTGGCTTTAGGTTCCTCATTTAAAAAAAACAAACAAACAAACAAACAAAAACCTTGTGTAAACCAAGTGATCTCCAAGAGAGCCCCCAAGAGGGGAAAACTGTTTTCTAGGTGCCTGTCGTATATGCTGTAAAGAATAAGTGATAGAACTGCAAGGTCAAGAAGACTGGCAATTTAGTAGCCTTTGACCACCTCAGGTTCATCATATAACAAAAAATGGGAAAAGGACCTAAACAGACACCTCTCCAACGATGACATACAGATGGCCCAAGAACACATGAAACGATGCTCAACTTCACTAATAATAAGAGAAATGCAAATCAAAACTACAATGAGATATCACCTCACACCCGTCAGAATGGCCATCATCCACAAATCGACAGACAATAAATGCTGGAGAGGCTGCGGAGAAAAGGGAACACTCCTGCATTGCTGGTGGGAGTGTAAATTGATACAGCCTCTATGGAAGACAGTCTGGAGATTTCTTAAAAAACTAAAAATAGAAGCACCATATGACCCAGCAATCCCACTCTTAGGCTTATACCCTGATGAAATCAAAACTGAAAGAAGCACCTGTACCCCAATGTTCATTGCAGCTCTCTATACAATAGCTAGAACATGGAAGGAACCTAGATGCCCATCGACGAATGAATGGATCCAAAAGCTCTGGGACATATATACAATGGAATACTACACAGCTGTAAAGAGAAATGCAGAAGAATCAGCCCTCATGAGGTGGCTGGATCTAGAACGTATCCTAAAAAGTGAAGTCAGTCAGAAAGAGAAGGACAAATACAGTATATTAACACATATATATGGAATCTAGTAGGATGGTGATGATGGCACATGCAGTGAAGCGACAGAAAGACAGACATGGACAGTGGACATATGGACATTTTGGGGAAGGAACAGTGGGTGAGAGGCGTAAGGGAAGTAGCATGAAGGCCTGTACTATCATAAGTGAAGAAAATAGCTCTAGTCATTGCTCTGTGAGAAAAGGGGATCCTTCAGGGGTGCTGTGTGATGGTCGGGAGGGGAGGGAAGGGGGGGATATACATGTGACTAATCTGAGAACATGCATGTCTGTGAACAACAAAACTCTGTAAAAGTTAAAAGTCAAATAAAGGTTTAAAAAAAACAAAAACAAAAACTAAGTCATGGAAAGTAAAAGTGGAAATGGTAAAGAAGTAAAAAGAATCTTTATATATCAAATACAGCAATCAATATTGGCAAGTCATGTCTCATAGAGATGAAAAAATGCAGTCAGTGGTTATGGTTATTTTCTATTTTTATAAAATTCTTCAACATTTTTCCTAATAGAATAGTGAGGTACATAGCTAGAGTGGTTCATCATATAACAAAAAATGGGAAAAGGACCTAAACAGACACCTCTCCAACGATGACATACAGATGGCCCAAGAACACATGAAACGATGCTCAACTTCACTAATAATAAGAGAAATGCAAATCAAAACTACAATGAGATATCACCTCACACCCGTCAGAATGGCCATCATCCACAAATCGACAGACAATAAATGCTGGAGAGGCTGCGGAGAAAAGGGAACACTCCTGCATTGCTGGTGGGAGTGTAAATTGATACAGCCTCTATGGAAGACAGTCTGGAGATTTCTTAAAAAACTAAAAATAGAAGCACCATATGACCCAGCAATCCCACTCTTAGGCTTATACCCTGATGAAATCAAAACTGAAAGAAGCACCTGTACCCCAATGTTCATTGCAGCTCTCTATACAATAGCTAGAACATGGAAGGAACCTAGATGCCCATCGACGAATGAATGGATCCAAAAGCTCTGGGACATATATACAATGGAATACTACACAGCTGTAAAGAGAAATGCAGAAGAATCAGCCCTCATGAGGTGGCTGGATCTAGAACGTATCCTAAAAAGTGAAGTCAGTCAGAAAGAGAAGGACAAATACAGTATATTAACACATATATATGGAATCTAGTAGGATGGTGATGATGGCACATGCAGTGAAGCGACAGAAAGACAGACATGGACAGTGGACATATGGACATTTTGGGGAAGGAACAGTGGGTGAGAGGCGTAAGGGAAGTAGCATGAAGGCCTGTACTATCATAAGTGAAGAAAATAGCTCTAGTCATTGCTCTGTGAGAAAAGGGGATCCTTCAGGGGTGCTGTGTGATGGTCGGGAGGGGAGGGAAGGGGGGGATATACATGTGACTAATCTGAGAACATGCATGTCTGTGAACAACAAAACTCTGTAAAAGTTAAAAGTCAAATAAAGGTTTAAAAAAAAAAACAAAAAACAAAAAACTAAGTCATGGAAAGTAAAAGTGGAAATGGTAAAGAAGTAAAAAGAATCTTTATATATCAAATACAGCAATCAATATTGGCAAGTCATGTCTCATAGAGATGAAAAAATGCAGTCAGTGGTTATGGTTATTTTCTATTTTTATAAAATTCTTCAACATTTTTCCTAATAGAATAGTGAGGTACATAGCTAGAGTGCATAATTACCTTTATATAATTATAATTAAGCATATGTAATTAAAAATCTTATTTTGTAAAATATATTTAGATAAGTTTTTATGCTTTTGTAGTGATGTGGGTGCTTTCTTTTTAAAAAAAATCCATACACTATTGGTCTTAGATATACAAGATCATCCACTAAATGCTATTAAATTCAGGGACTCATCCATGCGTGCAGAAATTATAATTATGAGCATTCAAAGAAAATTAGTGTGTAATGTCTTAATTAAAGCTGGGCAACAGAATTTTATTTGCAGATTGAATTCTATTAAATCTCTAGAGTGGTATATTTTTATTTTATTTTCTTGTAATTAATATTTAGCATAGCTCTTTCAGGAGCACATTGCATTATTAATGCGTATTTTGTGAGAAATTTTATAGTATGTTCAAAAACCCTCTCTTTGGAAGATAGCTGAAAAATTGTGTTATTATATTAAAATGCAAATTTTGCCTTTTGCTTGACTGTTTAAAATACTTATGAGTTGTATATTTGCTTGTTTAGATGGACTAGCTCAGACAAATTGTAAAAAAAACAGTTTGATTTTATTTAGATGTTTTCACTTTTTTCATCCAGTGTTGGGAATCTTTCCCAGTGGCATTCTTAACTCAGAGTTATGATGTAAATATTGTGTTTGCCTTAATCCTGATCTTGTTTTCCTTAGGAAAACTGGAATCTTTCCCAAAATTTTGGCATTTTAATCTTAAGTGAAGAAAATAGCTCTAGTCATTGCTCTGTGAGAAAAGGGGATCCTTCAGGGGTGCTGTGTGATGGTCGGGAGGGGAGGGAAGGGGGGGATATACATGTGACTAATCTGAGAACATGCATGTCTGTGAACAACAAAACTCTGTAAAAGTTAAAAGTCAAATAAAGGTTTAAAAAAAAAAAACAAAAAACAAAAAACTAAGTCATGGAAAGTAAAAGTGGAAATGGTAAAGAAGTAAAAAGAATCTTTATATATCAAATACAGCAATCAATATTGGCAAGTCATGTCTCATAGAGATGAAAAAATGCAGTCAGTGGTTATGGTTATTTTCTATTTTTATAAAATTCTTCAACATTTTTCCTAATAGAATAGTGAGGTACATAGCTAGAGTGCATAATTACCTTTATATAATTATAATTAAGCATATGTAATTAAAAATCTTATTTTGTAAAATATATTTAGATAAGTTTTTATGCTTTTGTAGTGATGTGGGTGCTTTCTTTTAAAAAATCCATACACTATTGGTCTTAGATATACAAGATCATCCACTAAATGCTATTAAATTCAGGGACTCATCCATGCGTGCAGAAATTATAATTATGAGCATTCAAAGAAAATTAGTGTGTAATGTCTTAATTAAAGCTGGGCAACAGAATTTTATTTGCAGATTGAATTCTATTAAATCTCTAGAGTGGTATATTTTTATTTTATTTTCTTGTAATTAATATTTAGCATAGCTCTTTCAGGAGCACATTGCATTATTAATGCGTATTTTGTGAGAAATTTTATAGTATGTTCAAAAACCCTCTCTTTGGAAGATAGCTGAAAAATTGTGTTATTATATTAAAATGCAAATTTTGCCTTTTGCTTGACTGTTTAAAATACTTATGAGTTGTATATTTGCTTGTTTAGATGGACTAGCTCAGACAAATTGTAAAAAAAACAGTTTGATTTTATTTAGATGTTTTCACTTTTTTCATCCAGTGTTGGGAATCTTTCCCAGTGGCATTCTTAACTCAGAGTTATGATGTAAATATTGTGTTTGCCTTAATCCTGATCTTGTTTTCCTTAGGAAAACTGTGAATCATATTAGTAGCATATCACTAAAGCTACATGGCTATTAAAGTTTGAGCCTTGGGATAGAAGAGTAAAATTTTCAAATTCTTATTACTGCTCTTGTCACAAGACGTTGCTGTTTTGCCTGTAATATGCCCTCTGAGGCGACCTCTGAGAAAACGTCATTTATCTTAGTTTATCTAGGAGAAGTCTGTAGAAATCCCCTCTTCATTTTTTAAAATGAGTTTTCAGAAATATCCACAAATAGAAATCTAATACGCACAAAACGCTGTGATGTTTGAAAACACCAAATAGATGTTCTACTCCACCTTTTTTATTAACAAAAATAAATGGAGAATAAGAAAATAAAAACTCCTCAAACTTAATATTCCTTACTACTAAAATAGGACAATATGAGCCCTTCATCAATCCTGGTGATTCTTAGATTGGGAGTAAAATAGCTCCCGAGACTCATGAGAGGTATTCTGTTGGGATGAGAATAAACTGGGCTTCTGAACTCTAGGCAGTAGCTTATTAGCAAGTGGTGTTCCCATCGGAACATTGCTCCCTTTTCTCACTTGATTCCACTCCTTTACCTGACTTCCTGCAGTAGAAACAGTGGCTCTAGGTGATGCTGTGTTCCTGGTGCAGCTAGAACACAGCCAGCCTTTCCTTCGCATCATCTGATACCATACTGCTTCCTCCTGGGTGATTCGATTTAGAAATCTGTGAAAATAGGGCTTTTCCTACTTTTGGTCTGGCAAACATGCTCTAATTCTCAAAATTTCTCAGAAAGTGATGTTGAGTGATGAGAAGATACAACAGTCTTTTAGATGATGTTGAACAGGTCGTCAGTCATGACTTATATGGAGTAATTTTATTATTGTCAAGTAGTTTAAAAATCAATACTAATGATTACTTTCATATCATAAAAGCAGTGCTTCTCATAATCTGTTTTGTCACTAATTTTAGAGTCTAGAATTTGAGGAGAGGGCTGTTTTAACTTATTTCGAATCACTTATAACTTTTTTTTTTTCCTGAAGGTAATTTCCAGTGATTTTTAGTCATTTCAAAATCAAAGTTTTTCTCCTTGAGTTAAAATATTTAGTATGCTTCCCATGTCCTAGGAAATATTAGAGAGGCTTTTTCACATACTGGTAATGCTTACATTAATATTCCAAAGCTGACTCTCTGACTACTGCAGATTGATCATTGGAGAGCTAATTTGTTCACCCTGTGCATGCAAATATAAAACTTCTCTCTTGTCTGTTTTACATCTAGTTTTTAAATTTATTTGCAATATTTTAGAATGTTGAGGACTCTCTCAAATACACCAACAAAAGTCCATTAGAAAATTAAAGCAGAACTGAAATTTCGAGACAAAATAGCCCAAATAAAGTAAAGAATGTCAGAAAGGTTTCTTCAATTAGATGTTCTACTCCACCTTTTTTATTAACAAAAATAAATGGAGAATAAGAAAATAAAAACTCCTCAAACTTAATATTCCTTACTACTAAAATAGGACAATATGAGCCCTTCATCAATCCTGGTGATTCTTAGATTGGGAGTAAAATAGCTCCCGAGACTCATGAGAGGTATTCTGTTGGGATGAGAATAAACTGGGCTTCTGAACTCTAGGCAGTAGCTTATTAGCAAGTGGTGTTCCCATCGGAACATTGCTCCCTTTTCTCACTTGATTCCACTCCTTTACCTGACTTCCTGCAGTAGAAACAGTGGCTCTAGGTGATGCTGTGTTCCTGGTGCAGCTAGAACACAGCCAGCCTTTCCTTCGCATCATCTGATACCATACTGCTTCCTCCTGGGTGATTCGATTTAGAAATCTGTGAAAATAGGGCTTTTCCTACTTTTGGTCTGGCAAACATGCTCTAATTCTCAAAATTTCTCAGAAAGTGATGTTGAGTGATGAGAAGATACAACAGTCTTTTAGATGATGTTGAACAGGTCGTCAGTCATGACTTATATGGAGTAATTTTATTATTGTCAAGTAGTTTAAAAATCAATACTAATGATTACTTTCATATCATAAAAGCAGTGCTTCTCATAATCTGTTTTGTCACTAATTTTAGAGTCTAGAATTTGAGGAGAGGGTTGTTTTAACTTATTTCGAATCACTTATAACTTTTTTTTTTTCCTGAAGGTAATTTCCAGTGATTTTTAGTCATTTCAAAATCAAAGTTTTTCTCCTTGAGTTAAAATATTTAGTATGCTTCCCATGTCCTAGGAAATATTAGAGAGGCTTTTTCACATACTGGTAATGCTTACATTAATATTCCAAAGCTGACTCTCTGACTACTGCAGATTGATCATTGGAGAGCTAATTTGTTCACCCTGTGCATGCAAATATAAAACTTCTCTCTTGTCTGTTTTACATCTAGTTTTTAAATTTATTTGCAATATTTTAGAATGTTGAGGACTCTCTCAAATACACCAACAAAAAGTCCATTAGAAAATTAAAGCAGAACTGAAATTTCGAGACAAAAATATTGATAGTTCTCACAAGATAAAGTAAAGAATGTCAGAAAGGTTTCTTCAATTATTTACTGAAGTCTGTGCTACAAATAGTCTTCCCTGGTGGCTTAGATGGTAAAGAATCTCCCTGCAATGTAGGAGACCCAGGTTCCATCCCTGGGTCAGAAAGAGCCCCTGGAGAAGGCAGTGGCAACTCACTCCAGTATTTCTGCCTGGAGAATTCCATGGACAGAGGAATCAGAAGCTCCCACAGGGGTATAAGAGAGTGTCTTTAATTATTAAAATAATTATGAAAATAATTCAACGTTATCATCTGTGATCAATTCCTAGATTATTTTCAAATTGAAAGAAACCCAAAATTGCACAAAGTAACTTTAAGGGTATATATAGAATAGACTTCTTTTTGATAATAGTGTCTTTATTAATATTCTAGAAATGACTACTATATTAAAACAAAGGCTAAAGAATATTTATTAGTAGAAGAGCAAGTCACTTTAAAGAAAAAATTAAGGAAAATATAGGACAGTGGGAGCTTGGCTATGTCAGCCTTTCTGAAGGTGGTACCTGACTCAGATGTTTAGGAAATGGTGGTCCAAGGAGACCTTTCATATCCTTAGGGGTGGGAGTGGTTCATTTGCTTAGTCGTGTCTGACTCTTGCAACCTCATGGACTATAGCCTAACAGGCTCTTCTGTCCATGGGATTCTCTGGGTAAGAATATTGAGGTGGGTTGCCTTTCTTTTCCAGGGGATCTTCCCGACACAGGAATTGAACCTAGATCTCCTGAACTGCAGCCAGATTCTTTACTGACTGAGCTATGAGAGAAGCCTACTCCCTGGGGAGTAGTTGATTGTAAAGAGTTAAGATTTTCAAAGAATTCTTGGAGCAAGAGGCCTTGTTCTGGAGAAGAAATGCATTATTGGGGTGGAGATTTTAACAGTAACCAAGACAGTAACCAAGGACCAATTTCTCCCATGGTGCTTCCACTGCCACCTATTCCCTGTCATCTCCAAAAGACTTCTTTCTTTATCCCATCCTTTGATATGAGTGATTCACTCATGCAATTATGGAGGCTGTCTATGGAGGATTCTAAAGTTCTACCAACTGCTGTCTGCAACCTGGTGACCCAGGAACCCTGGTGGTGTGAGTGAGCATACACATTCAGTTGTGTGCAACTCTTTGTGACCCCATGGACTGTAGCCTGCCAAGCTCATCTCTTCATGGGATTTCTCAGGCAAGAATACTGGTGTGAGTTGCCATTTCTTTCTTCACTGGTGGTGTGTAATTTAGTCCAGATTTGAAAGCTTGAGAAGCATGGGAGTTTTTGGTGTAAGTCTCAGACTGAAAGGAGAACACCAGTGTCCACACTCACACACTCAGGTGGATGAAACAAAATCTCCCTTTTATTTTACTCAGTCACTCAGTGGGTTAAATGATGCCCACCTATATTGGGTAGGGCAAATCATTTTACTAAGTCTACCAGTTCAAATGCTAATCTCATCTAGAGGCACCCAGAAATAGTGTTTATCTAAGTACTTGGACATCCCACTTCAGTCAAGTTGAGACATAAGATTAACCATTACACTGTCTAAATTTGGGTATCTTTGAGTTAGGGACCCAGTTCTGATATATTCAGTTATGACCAGGATACTGTAGGCATGCCAGACCTATGTAGAAGTGTGAACAGGGCACATTTATTTAAACAGACTGTGAGCTGAAAATGGCAGTTTGATATCATCTTTTAGGACATCATTAATAGTCACAGATGGAGAAATTGACGCCCAGGGATAATCATACAACAAATAAGTACAGATCCAGGACCAGAGCCCACTGTTGATTATGCTTATTGCTAATCAAATAACCATTTGTGCAAAATTATTATGGATTAGAAACATGTTATTATTAAGTGAAAAAGAATGATTTAAGCATGCAGGGATTTTTCCTTTTAGGCAACGAATATATGAAATTGACCCCAATATGTGAGGGGTAATTAAAAGACCACAATAAGGAATGATTTACCAGAAAGTTTTAAAATATACACAATCAGTTTCCTAACCTGTTGAATCACTCTGACTCTTTCTTTTTTTTTTTTTTTAAGATTTATTTATTTTATTTATTTTGGTGGGAGTGGGGTGGGGAGGGAGGGGAGCAGGCGGGCCACTTCTATTGGTCTTTCATTTGTCCATTTTCATCCATCTTTGCTCTTTGGCCCGTGTGGGCCTCCTATCACGGTGGCCTCTGTTGTCGCAGAGCGCCGGCTCTGGGCGCATGCGCTCCAGAGCTCCGGCTCGGTAATTGGACACGTCAGTCCAGCCGCTCCGCGGCACGTGGGATCTTCCCAGGCCAGGGATCGAACCGGCGCCCCTTGCACCGCAAGGTGGTGTCCTTAGCCACTGGACCACCAGGGAAGCCCAACTCTGACTCTTATTTTATTTCCCTTTGTGGTTTTCCTTTCCCTTTCAGGAGCCCACTACTATGAAACTGTGCCCTAGTCTAGAATTAATTTCCTTGCTTAGGTCTTATCAAGATAGAAATATATTTGCTACCAATAGGCAAATCTCTCATTCTCTGTGTCTCTCGTTTTACGCTTTTTAACATTACCATTTGACTGAACTTTTCTTCCTTGGAATCTCTAGCACCACCTTGGTTTCCCTTGTATCACTCTTCTGGCCCCATCTTTTAGATATCCTATGTCACCTCATTGACTGCCTACTGCTGCACTACTGGATGTCTACATTTGCATCTCATCATTTTTCTATCCTATTAAATTTATTTTCATAATATGTATGTTTGTACCTCCTCACCCTCTATTACCTCTTCCTGTTCATCATTTTTTTTCTCTATGTTCAATTTCGCCGGGATAATCATTAAACAGACTGTGAGCTGAAAATGGCAGTTTGATATCATCTTTTAGGACATCATTAATAGTCACAGATGGAGAAATTGACGCCCAGGGATAATCATACAACAAATAAGTACAGATCCAGGACCAGAGCCCACTGTTGATTATGCTTATTGCTAATCAAATAACCATTTGTGCAAAATTATTATGGATTAGAAACATGTTATTATTAAGTGAAAAAGAATGATTTAAGCATGCAGGGATTTTTCCTTTTAGGCAACGAATATATGAAATTGACCCCAATATGTGAGGGGTAATTAAAAGACCACAATAAGGAATGATTTACCAGAAAGTTTTAAAATATACACAATCAGTTTCCTAACCTGTTGAATCACTCTGACTCTTTCTTTTTTTTTTTTTTTAAGATTTATTTATTTTTTTTATTTTGGTGGGAGTGGGGTGGGGAGGGAGGGGAGCAGGCGGGCCACTTCTATTGGTCTTTCATTTGTCCATTTTCATCCATCTTTGCTCTTTGGCCCGTGTGGGCCTCCTATCACGGTGGCCTCTGTTGTCGCAGAGCGCCGGCTCTGGGCGCATGCGCTCCAGAGCTCCAGCTCGGTAATTGGACACATCGGTCCAGCCGCTCCGCGGCACGTGGGATCTTCCCAGGCCAGGGATCGAACCGGCGCCCCTTGCACCGCAAGGTGGTGTCCTTAGCCACTGGACCACCAGGGAAGCCCAACTCTGACTCTTATTTTATTTCCCTTTGTGGTTTTCCTTTCCCTTTCAGGAGCCCACTACTATGAAACTGTGCCCTAGTCTAGAATTAATTTCCTTGCTTAGGTCTTATCAAGATAGAAATATATTTGCTACCAATAGGCAAATCTCTCATTCTCTGTGTCTCTCGTTTTACGCTTTTTAACATTACCATTTGACTGAACTTTTCTTCCTTGGAATCTCTAGCACCACCTTGGTTTCCCTTGTATCACTCTTCTGGCCCCATCTTTTAGATATCCTATGTCACCTCATTGACTGCCTACTGCTGCACTACTGGATGTCTACATTTGCATCTCATCATTTTTCTATCCTATTAAATTTATTTTCATAATATGTATGTTTGTACCTCCTCACCCTCTATTACCTCTTCCTGTTCATCATTCCAGTTGTTTTGAAAATATTTACATGGATATCTAGCTATTGCTTCACCTCAAAGCATTCAAATATTGAAGCATCAGCTGCTCCACCCAACAATTGAGTTTTTCCAAATAACTGATTCCTCGTCAATGACCAGGTCTCTAACTTGCTCCGTGGTTTCCTCTTTCTTGAACTTCAGAGCTTTTCCAGTTTTTGCCCTTTCCGGATGTTGTTCATGTAGATGTTTGTTTATGAATTGTTCGATCTCTTTTCTTCTTTGAGGGACCCATATACCACAACACTCATGAAATTGTCCTAGTTACCTTACTACTGTACACTTTTGCCAACTTTGTCTGTAATTATGATCTTCTTACTATCATAGAAATTGGCAATCATTGAAGATACGACTTTTTGGCCACTTCTATTATTCTTTCATTTATTTATTTTCTTCCATCTTTGTTCTTTTGGCCTGCGTGGGCCTCCCAGCACAGTGGCCTATATCACTGCAAAGGGCTCTGGGCACATCCGCCCCAGAGCTCAGGCTCAGTAGTTGGACACATCAGTCCAGCCACTCTGCCGCATGTGGGACCTTCCCAGGCCAGGGATTGAACCAGTGCCCCCCGCACTGCAAGGCAGTGTCCTTACCCACTGGACCACCAGGGAAGCCCGAAGATATACTTTTAAAATAGTCAAAGGACTAGATATAGAATGTGTTTCTTAAAAAACTTTCACAAAATGTCACTTTTTTAGACTAATTGAAGCTAATGTGCTCATTATATTGTTACTGTAGGTCACATCCTTCTTGAGGAAGGATGCATCTATGTCACTGTATGTCCTGCAGTTGTTCAGAGTAGGGTAAAGCACATTGCTGAAGAAAGTACACAGTTTTACATCACTTGTATATATATGGAAAAGCAAAACTGGGCTTATGCACAGGTAAGCACACATTCCATAGGTCTTCAATCAGCTCCCAGAGCCACCCTGGAGAATGCTGCCTTCTGCATAAGGTGGTTTTCTGGGCTCCCAAAACAGCAAAACCAAAAGATTGTAAATGGGAAACATTTCCCTTTTGTTTTACCTCAACAAAACTCTATTGTTTATAACAAATGGCGGGGACACCCTCTATTACCTCTTCCTGTTCATCATTCCAGTTGTTTTGAAAATATTTACATGGATATCTAGCTATTGCTTCACCTCAAAGCATTCAAATATTGAAGCATCAGCTGCTCCACCCAACAATTGAGTTTTTCCAAATAACTGATTCCTCGTCAATGACCAGGTCTCTAACTTGCTCCGTGGTTTCCTCTTTCTTGAACTTCAGAGCTTTTCCAGTTTTTGCCCTTTCCGGATGTTGTTCATGTAGATGTTTGTTTATGAATTGTTCGATCTCTTTTCTTCTTTGAGGGACCCATATACCACAACACTCATGAAATTGTCCTAGTTACCTTACTACTGTACACTTTTGCCAACTTTGTCTGTAATTATGATCTTCTTACTATCATAGAAATTGGCAATCATTGAAGATACGCACTTTTTTTGGCCACTTCTATTATTCTTTCATTTATTTATTTTCTTCCATCTTTGTTCTTTTGGCCTGTGTGGGCCTCCCATCACAGTGGCCTATCTCACTGCAAAGGGCTCTGGGCACATGCGCTCCAGAGCTCAGGCTCAGTAGTTGGACACATCAGTCCAGCCACTCTGCCGCATGTGGGACCTTCCCAGGCCAGGGATTGAACCAGTGCCCCCCGCACTGCAAGGCAGTGTCCTTACCCACTGGACCACCAGGGAAGCCCGAAGATATACTTTTAAAATAGTCAAAGGACTAGATATAGAATGTGTTTCTTAAAAAACTTTCACAAAATGTCACTTTTTTAGACTAATTGAAGCTAATGTGCTCATTATATTGTTACTGTAGGTCACATCCTTCTTGAGGAAGGATGCATCTATGTCACTGTATGTCCTGCAGTTGTTCAGAGTAGGGTAAAGCACATTGCTGAAGAAAGTACACAGTTTTACATCACTTGTATATATATGGAAAAGCAAAACTGGGCTTATGCACAGGTAAGCACACATTCCATAGGTCTTCAGTCAGCTCCCAGAGCCACCCTGGAGAATGCTGCCTTCTGCATAAGGTGGTTTTCTGGGCTCCCAAAACAGCAAAACCAAAAGATTGTAAATGGGAAACATTTCCCTTTTGTTTTACCTCAACAAAACTCTATTGTTTATAACAAATGGCGGGGACACCCTACTCTCCACCTCTTCAACTCATCTATCTGCCTGTTGCTATTTCCTTTTCCCACTTTATTTCCTGATTGCCTGCTCATGGGGATATACCAGACATCTTCCTAGGGCCCTCCCTACCAAAAAGACAACTTCTCTGAATGCAAATCAGCATAAAAAATGGATCCCTTGGTGTGTGTGTAGGGGTTGGTTACCAAGATTTCTAACAGAGATCCAACTATTAATGTCAATTTAAGCTTAACCTGAAGTTCTGTGGCATGAAACAGATTTATGAGTTTGCTCAACATTATCTATGTATTTTAATCATAAGAAACTGCTTTTACAGGAAACTTCAGAAGAAATATCCTTTACTAACAATTTTTTTTTGTTTTTTGCTTTCTCTCAGAAGTTGAATTGCTATTTCCAAGAACCAGATAATAATAGAAATGTGATATTATTTTGTGGTCCTGCTACTTCCTACAAATCTGGTACTCAAGAAAGCAGAAACATAAGCCAAATAAGTAGCACAATTCAATTTAGAATTGTACTGCTGGCCCTGATACTAAGGATCAATTTCCCCTTAACTTCCTTTTTCCACACTTACCAGATGGCATTCAAACTTTAAATACATTTAAAAGGCATCTGGGGAGAAACTTTTTTTTTTCACTTTCTTAATCTTTTATCCTAACTATATTTCAAATGAGATTAGGCACATTCAGTGTGGTATGGCCATAGACACTCCTAACTATATTTCATAATTCACTGTTGTTCCAATGATTTATGTGTTTTCCATGTTATCTATGATAAAAATATAAAGTTATCTTGGGTCCTCAGATTGTATTCATTAATGTTATGACTGTATGACATTGAGGACTAAAATTTTTAAAGGAAGTATGATAAGGATATTATTTTAGAGAGATAGGTTTTTTTTTTTTAAATTTGATTTTCAACAAGTATGTGAGATCCTAAAGGAAAATGAGCTTGAAATGGGAGTCCAAATGAGAGGAACCTCACAGGAAGTACCCATGGGATTTGGAGATATATATATATATATATATATATATATATATATAAAGTATTTTTTTAATTGATGTATAGTTGCTTTACAATGCTGTGTTAATTTTTGCTGTACTGCAAAGTGGATCACCATATATGTACACAGAGCCTCTATTTTATGGATTTCCTTCTCATTTAGGTCCCACAGAGCAGAGTAGAGTTCCCTGTCCTCTACAGGAGGTTCTCATTCGTTGTCTATTTATACATAGCAATGTATATTTGTTGATCCTCCACCCCTTCCCCCTTGGTGTCTATATCTTTGTTCTCTCTGTCTCCATTTATGCTTTTCAAATAGGATGATCTGTATCATTTTTCTGTATTTTACATATATGCATTAATATGTGAAATTTGTTTCTCTTTCTGACTTACTTCACTTTGTATGACAGTTTCTAGGCCCTTCCATGTCTCTGTAAATTTAATCATCTATTCACCTCACTGGTAAGAAAGGGATTCTCACTAGGATTATGGGGATGGCTAAATACACTAAGCCCTCCTGAAACTGAACAGGTAAGATACACAGCAGATTAGCACGGAAACTCATAACCCAGTGGGGAGGATACAGCACACCACTCTGGGCCACAGAGGGGTTGCCTTCCAGAGAGAGTGAGCAAGTAGGGACTGTGGAAGGCAGATTTTAGAGTGTCAGGAGGATAGAGTGACCCCAGTACTAAAGAGAGGATATGGTTGACTTGTTTGAATTATTCCACTACCAGCAGGAATTGAAATCAAGACTCAGGGTTCAGTAGAATAGTACCTAGTCCCTTTGATAAGAAGACTGATTGGCTAGGGGACCTTATTCACAAGAGCAGTGTTGATAGGGGAGCTTGCAATTAGGCCGTTGGAGGCCTTCTAAGTTTCACCAGATATCATGGCAGCACACAGCATCAGGCCATAGCATCAGGTTTTATTTTCAGGCCTTTCAACACAAAACTACTTTTATGTTGTTCTTTCTGAGAAACAAGTATCTTCTCTGATGTTAGGAAAAATGTTTTATTAGAAATGGAAAACAGTGACTCTTACAGAAATCCAAGACTCAGAATTATGGCAAGAAATTAGTAACTGAACATGTGTTCTCTGTTCTTAAAAGATGGTTTCTCTCCCTTTCATGGGTAATCTGCTTACCTGTGTATTTCTGATCATTACTCTCACTTTTGACTCCATGTGTGTGTGCTCAGTTGTGTCTGACTCTTTGTGACCCCATGAACTTTAACCTGCTAGACTCCTCTATCCATGGAATTTTCCAAACAAGATTACTGGAGAAGGCTGTCATTTTCTCCTCCAGAGGATTGAATCTCCCTGTGATCTCATCAATCCTCCACCCTTCCCCTTGGTGTCTATATCTTTGTTCTCTCTGTCTCCATTTATGCTTTTCAAATAGGATGATCTGTATCATTTTTCTGTATTTTACATATATGCATTAATATGTGAAATTTGTTTCTCTTTCTGACTTACTTCACTTTGTATGACAGTTTCTAGGCCCTTCCATGTCTCTGTAAATTTAATCATCTATTCACCTCACTGGTAAGAAAGGGATTCTCACTAGGATTATGGGGATGGCTAAATACACTAAGCCCTCCTGAAACTGAACAGGTAAGATACACAGCAGATTAGCACGGAAACTCATAACCCAGTGGGGAGGATACAGCACACCACTCTGGGCCACAGAGGGGTTGCCTTCCAGAGAGAGTGAGCAAGTAGGGACTGTGGAAGGCAGATTTTAGAGTGTCAGGAGGATAGAGTGACCCCAGTACTAAAGAGAGGATATGGTTGACTTGTTTGAATTATTCCACTACCAGCAGGAATTGAAATCAAGACTCAGGGTTCAGTAGAATAGTACCTAGTCCCTTTGATAAGAAGACTGATTGGCTGGGGGACCTTATTCACAAGAGCAGTGTTGATAGGGGAGCTTGCAATTAGGCCGTTGGAGGCCTTCTAAGTTTCACCAGATATCATGGCAGCACACAGCATCAGGCCATAGCATCAGGTTTTATTTTCAGGCCTTTCAACACAAAACTACTTTTATGTTGTTCTTTCTGAGAAACAAGTATCTTCTCTGATGTTAGGAAAAATGTTTTATTAGAAATGGAAAACAGTGACTCTTACAGAAATCCAAGACTCAGAATTATGGCAAGAAATTAGTAACTGAACATGTGTTCTCTGTTCTTAAAAGATGGTTTCTCTCCCTTTCATGGGTAATCTGCTTACCTGTGTATTTCTGATCATTACTCTCACTTTTGACTCCATGTGTGTGTGCTCAGTTGTGTCTGACTCTTTGTGACCCCATGAACTTTAACCTGCTAGACTCCTCTATCCATGGAATTTTCCAAACAAGATTACTGGAGAAGGCTGTCATTTTCTCCTCCAGAGGATATTCCCAGGAACCTGCATCTCCTGTGTCTCCTGCATTGGCAAGCAAATTCTTTACCACTGAGGCACTGGGGAAGCCCAGCTGTTGGTGCTACATCTTCCTTATAATCTTAGATGCTTCTTATGAGAGTCACTCTCCTCAACCTAAGAAGTACTTGACTTTCTAGCTACCATGCCTGCTAACACCTGACAATTTCTTTCTATTCTTTTAGGTTCAAATTCACAAGACAGCATTTGATTGTCTTAAACTTCTGCATTCTTGAAGAGGTATCAACATCAGTCTAAGACATATGCTCATGGCAAGCTTAGCAAGGAGCTATATTTGAGACAGGCTTGTACTCTTTTTATGTATAATAGCCTCAGTTGGTATAGATATGGGGTTATATGACAGAACATAGCTAAATGATTGAACAGATAACTGAGGACAAAGATCTGCTCTGCAAGGGTAGGTGTAGGGAGCAGGACCTTCTGAAAGGTGCATGGAATCAAATCAGTTCACCTCTGTAGTGTTCTCTTTCCAGAAATAAAAAACATAATTTCTTATCCACCAAATCAAATGAGTGAATCAACCTGTCTTTTTGTTCTTTTTCCGCTCACTTTCTTCTCTAATATCGTTGTACTGAATATGTCATTTTTCTTTCTTAATGTTTCTCTCTTTATTTGACATATACAGCCATTACCCTGGTGCAGACAGACTCCTATCCATTTAGCTTGGATCTTTTAAAAAGAGCCTCTGGCACCTCCTAGATTCTCTTTTATGTTGTTCTTTCTGAGAAACAAGTATCTTCTCTGATGTTAGGAAAAATGTTTTATTAGAAATGGAAAACAGTGACTCTTACAGAAATCCAAGACTCAGAATTATGGCAAGAAATTAGTAACTGAACATGTGTTCTCTGTTCTTAAAAGATGGTTTCTCTCCCTTTCATGGGTAATCTGCTTACCTGTGTATTTCTGATCATTACTCTCACTTTTGACTCCATGTGTGTGTGCTCAGTTGTGTCTGACTCTTTGTGACCCCATGAACTTTAACCTGCTAGACTCCTCTATCCATGGAATTTTCCAAACAAGATTACTGGAGAAGGCTGTCATTTTCTCCTCCAGAGGATATTCCCAGGAACCTGCATCTCCTGTGTCTCCTGCATTGGCAAGCAAATTCTTTACCACTGAGGCACTGGGGAAGCCCAGCTGTTGGTGCTACATCTTCCTTATAATCTTAGATGCTTCTTATGAGAGTCACTCTCCTCAACCTAAGAAGTACTTGACTTTCTAGCTACCATGCCTGCTAACACCTGACAATTTCTTTCTATTCTTTTAGGTTCAAATTCACAAGACAGCATTTGATTGTCTTAAACTTCTGCATTCTTGAAGAGGTATCAACATCAGTCTAAGACATATGCTCATGGCAAGCTTAGCAAGGAGCTATATTTGAGACAGGCTTGTACTCTTTTTATGTATAATAGCCTCAGTTGGTATAGATATGGGGTTATATGACAGAACATAGCTAAATGATTGAACAGATAACTGAGGACAAAGATCTGCTCTGCAAGGGTAGGTGTAGGGAGCAGGACCTTCTGAAAGGTGCATGGAATCAAATCAGTTCACCTCTGTAGTGTTCTCTTTCCAGAAATAAAAAACATAATTTCTTATCCACCAAATCAAATGAGTGAATCAACCTGTCTTTTTGTTCTTTTTCCCGCTCACTTTCTTCTCTAATATCGTTGTACTGAATATGTCATTTTTCTTTCTTAATGTTTCTCTCTTTATTTGACATATACAGCCATTACCCTGGTGCAGACAGACTCCTATCCATTTAGCTTGGATCTTTTAAAAAGAGCCTCTGGCACCTCCTAGATTCTCTTCTTGCCAACCCCTCCTATACCCAGCCCAACTGATCCTAAGGGAACACCATTTTCATTAAATTGTGATATATCTTTATCCCAACAGAGTTTTCCTCGAAGCAGTGCCTTGCAGTGATTTCTTTGTTTTGTTGATTCTTCCCTACTTCTTGATAGAAGAGGAACTGGCTCTTGATCTACCATCAATGAATGATTTCTAAATACTCAATTTCTATGTATAAAAGGATTAACATTAGCTTATAAAATTTTCACAATATTCTGACTTCAAATCAGTAAAGGTTTATGTGTTTTTCTAACATAACTTCTTTCAAATTTTGTACATGGAAAGTTCATGAAAAGAATTTATCCCAACTCCAGACTGGCAGATTGGATTGACAGCTGATAAAAGTTGTCAACATTGCTGTCATACTGAAATTTATTAGACTAAAATAAATGCTTATAAAAGCTTCAAGTTAGCCTATCAATACTGGATTTTTTTAAAAGAACTAATTAAACAAAATTGCTTGTTAATAAAGCTCAGAACATCAGTTCTATCACTAAAATGTGTAACCAACTTGTATGTTATGTGGTATAAGTGTACACCCATTGTAAAGAAATGAGAGAGCATAGGTCTTCTTTTAGTCTCTACTAAAAACAGCAGGGGGTAGAGGAATGTTGAGAATTTCTAATTATCAGAGTATACACATAGCCAAAGCTAATTTCAATATTTTTTATAGCCAGTAATACCTATTTGTGATCATTCCAGAATTAACATAAACTAGATGGACTAAAGATCATGCTCTGCCAAGGGGTTATATGACAGAACATAGCTAAATGATTGAACAGATAACTGAGGACAAAGATCTGCTCTGCAAGGGTAGGTGTAGGGAGCAGGACCTTCTGAAAGGTGCATGGAATCAAATCAGTTCACCTCTGTAGTGTTCTCTTTCCAGAAATAAAAAACATAATTTCTTATCCACCAAATCAAATGAGTGAATCAACCTGTCTTTTGTTTTTTTTCCCCGCTCACTTTCTTCTCTAATATCGTTGTACTGAATATGTCATTTTTCTTTCTTAATGTTTCTCTCTTTATTTGACATATACAGCCATTACCCTGGTGCAGACAGACTCCTATCCATTTAGCTTGGATCTTTTAAAAAGAGCCTCTGGCACCTCCTAGATTCTCTTCTTGCCAACCCCTCCTATACCCAGCCCAACTGATCCTAAGGGAACACCATTTTCATTAAATTGTGATATATCTTTATCCCAACAGAGTTTTCCTCGAAGCAGTGCCTTGCAGTGATTTCTTTGTTTTGTTGATTCTTCCCTACTTCTTGATAGAAGAGGAACTGGCTCTTGATCTACCATCAATGAATGATTTCTAAATACTCAATTTCTATGTATAAAAGGATTAACATTAGCTTATAAAATTTTCACAATATTCTGACTTCAAATCAGTAAAGGTTTATGTGTTTTTCTAACATAACTTCTTTCAAATTTTGTACATGGAAAGTTCATGAAAAGAATTTATCCCAACTCCAGACTGGCAGATTGGATTGACAGCTGATAAAAGTTGTCAACATTGCTGTCATACTGAAATTTATTAGACTAAAATAAATGCTTATAAAAGCTTCAAGTTAGCCTATCAATACTGGATTTTTTTAAAAGAACTAATTAAACAAAATTGCTTGTTAATAAAGCTCAGAACATCAGTTCTATCACTAAAATGTGTAACCAACTTGTATGTTATGTGGTATAAGTGTACACCCATTGTAAAGAAATGAGAGAGCATAGGTCTTCTTTTAGTCTCTACTAAAAACAGCAGGGGGTAGAGGAATGTTGAGAATTTCTAATTATCAGAGTATACACATAGCCAAAGCTAATTTCAATATTTTTTATAGCCAGTAACATGGAGGACAGTATCTCTCTATTTTGATGATCATTCCAGAATTGATTTTATACTTAACTTTCATATTTATTTACATATTAGAACACGCTTAATTTCATTGAGAAAGTGAAAATAAATTATTTTGTTTTCTATATCCAACTTGCTGCAGTATAACTGAGTAAAACTTGTTAAAGTTGTACTTAAGTTATATATTTAAGTAATGAAATACATTTGTTTTGTTTTATTCATTCATTCATTAAATTGCCAGACCCTCCCACCTCTTTTAGTCTCTTATAGAAATAATAAAAATATCTTCTTAAGCTTCTATGTTACTCGAAGTCATTAATAAACAACTTATTTAATTAAAATAAGCTTATTTATTATGTAATATTTATTGATAATGTACTATGTTCTCATGTTCTACAAAGTGGTGGCAATAAAATGGTTAGCAAAACAAATACATTACTTAAGTTTATGGAGTTAAGAGTATTTTGAGAAAAATATATACATATTTTAATAGTCCTACCATGCAAAACTCTATCTCAAAGAAAGGTTATAAAAGAGAGGTTTTTAAGACCATGAGAATCTGGATAGAAATTTGACATAGAGAAGCATGTCAAGTCTTGGCGAGGTTATGCTTTAGTGTAGGTCCGAAGGACTGGTACGAGCCATTGGTGAAGAGTCAGAGATGGGTCTGTTCAGGCAAAAGAACTGCATGAAGGTCCATTGGCAAAATGCAATTCAGTGAATGCCAGGGGTGTTTTAGGTTAAACTGTGTTCTCCCTGAAAGATATGCTGAAGTACAAATCCCTAGTACCTAAGTATTTGCAGGTTTAACAAAGTTAAAGTGAGGTGCTTATGGTACACCTCAATCTAATAAGACTTTTGTCCTTATAAAATAAAGGGGAAATTTGGACATGGATATGCTCAGAGAAGATTGTGTGAAGAAACATAGAGAAAATAATCATCATTAAGCCAAACATTGCCTGAAGAAATGAGAGAGCATAGGTCTTCTTTTAGTCTCTACTAAAAACAGCAGGGGGTAGAGGAATGTTGAGAATTTCTAATTATCAGAGTATACACATAGCCAAAGCTAATTTCAATATTTTTTATAGCCAGTAACATGGAGGACAGTATCTCTCTATTTTGATGATCATTCCAGAATTGATTTTATACTTAACTTTCATATTTATTTACATATTAGAACACGCTTAATTTCATTGAGAAAGTGAAAATAAATTATTTTGTTTTCTATATCCAACTTGCTGCAGTATAACTGAGTAAAACTTGTTAAAGTTGTACTTAAGTTATATATTTAAGTAATGAAATACATTTGTTTTGTTTTATTCATTCATTCATTAAATTGCCAGACCCTCCCACCTCTTTTAGTCTCTTATAGAAATAATAAAAATATCTTCTTAAGCTTCTATGTTACTCGAAGTCATTAATAAACAACTTATTTAATTAAAATAAGCTTATTTATTATGTAATATTTATTGATAATGTACTATGTTCTCATGTTCTACAAAGTGGTGGCAATAAAATGGTTAGCAAAACAAATACATTACTTAAGTTTATGGAGTTAAGAGTATTTTGAGAAAAATATATACATATTTTAATAGTCCTACCATGCAAAACTCTATCTCAAAGAAAGGTTATAAAAGAGAGGTTTTTAAGACCATGAGAATCTGGATAGAAATTTGACATAGAGAAGCATGTCAAGTCTTGGCGAGGTTATGCTTTAGTGTAGGTCCGAAGGACTGGTACGAGCCATTGGTGAAGAGTCAGAGATGGGTCTGTTCAGGCAAAAGAACTGCATGAAGGTCCATTGGCAAAATGCAATTCAGTGAATGCCAGGGGTGTTTTAGGTTAAACTGTGTTCTCCCTGAAAGATATGCTGAAGTACAAATCCCTAGTACCTAAGTATTTGCAGGTTTAACAAAGTTAAAGTGAGGTGCTTATGGTACACCTCAATCTAATAAGACTTTTGTCCTTATAAAATAAAGGGGAAATTTGGACATGGATATGCTCAGAGAAGATTGTGTGAAGAAACATAGAGAGAAAATAATCATCATTAAGCCAAACATTGCCTGAAGCTACTAAGGCTTGAGAGAGGCCTGGGACAGATCCTTCTCTGGCGGCTCAGGAGAACATGGCCCTGTTGAGAGTTTGATTTTGGCCTTCAGAACTTCAGGACACCAAATTTCTGTTGTTTTAAGTTACTCTACCTGTGCTACTTTGTTTCAGCAACCTTAGGAAACTAGTATAGGCATTGAAAGCAGGTTAAAGCAGATAAATAGGGAGAATAACAGCAAGGTGATCTGAAGAGAAGATGGAGGAACAGGTAGGAACCAGATTGTGGAGAGAGTCCAAAAGGTCATTGTTAGGAGTTTTGATTTGATATTCAGACCAAAGTAGATAGGCAATCCAAAAAGAGATGTAGCTTGAACAGAGAGGTGACTGGCAATGGTCGTGAAGAGAAGTCAGTGGAAACCAGAGAGTGGATTTAAAATTATAAATAACCTACAAAAAAAGCAAGTTTACTGAAGCACATCATTGCAGAAAATTTCTGCTCTTCTCTTTTTCCACTAATTTTTCAGTTTACACTGGATAATTCTCCCCACCATCAAAGGGTACTTCTTTTTTCAATCTATTTCTTTTTCAACTGTGGATAACAGTGGATTGAGCTTAGTGGACATGTTAAGTGCATATTAACAATGTGAAGTTTAATACATTTTGCCTTGTTTATGTAGCCGTGAAACTATGACCACAATCAAGATAATGAGTGAATCCAATCCCAAGTTTTCTAGTATCCTTCTGCAGTGACTTTCTTTATCCCTATGATCTTTCTATTTGAAATAAATTGTGTCTGATATCAATATAGTCACTCCAGTTTTCTATTGCTTATTGTTAGCATGATATATCATTTGTCATCACTTTACTTTTCATTTATTTGTGTCATTGTATTAAAATGGCTTCCTTGCAGAAAGCAAATAATGGATTCTTGCTTTCTTTTCTAACCAGATAATCTTTGCCTTTTAATTAGGAGTACTTCCTTTATTTATATTAAATGTGATTATTAACAGTACACTCAATCAAAAGACTTTTGTCCTTATAAAATAAAGGGAAATTTGGACATGGATATGCTCAGAGAAGATTGTGTGAAGAAACATAGAGAAAATAATCATCATTAAGCCAAACATTGCCTGAAGCTACTAAGGCTTGAGAGAGGCCTGGGACAGATCCTTCTCTGGCGGCTCAGGAGAACATGGCCCTGTTGAGAGTTTGATTTTGGCCTTCAGAACTTCAGGACACCAAATTTCTGTTGTTTTAAGTTACTCTACCTGTGCTACTTTGTTTCAGCAACCTTAGGAAACTAGTATAGGCATTGAAAGCAGGTTAAAGCAGATAAATAGGGAGAATAACAGCAAGGTGATCTGAAGAGAAGATGGAGGAACAGGTAGGAACCAGATTGTGGAGAGAGTCCAAAAGGTCATTGTTAGGAGTTTTGATTTGATATTCAGACCAAAGTAGATAGGCAATCCAAAAAGAGATGTAGCTTGAACAGAGAGGTGACTGGCAATGGTCGTGAAGAGAAGTCAGTGGAAACCAGAGAGTGGATTTAAAATTATAAATAACCTACAAAAAAAGCAAGTTTACTGAAGCACATCATTGCAGAAAATTTCTGCTCTTCTCTTTTACCACTAATTTTTCAGTTTACACTGGATAATTCTCCCCACCATCAAAGGGTACTTCTTTTTTCAATCTATTTCTTTTTCAACTGTGGATAACAGTGGATTGAGCTTAGTGGACATGTTAAGTGCATATTAACAATGTGAAGTTTAATACATTTTGCCTTGTTTATGTAGCCGTGAAACTATGACCACAATCAAGATAATGAGTGAATCCAATCCCAAGTTTTCTAGTATCCTTCTGCAGTGACTTTCTTTATCCCTATGATCTTTCTATTTGAAATAAATTGTGTCTGATATCAATATAGTCACTCCAGTTTTCTATTGCTTATTGTTAGCATGATATATCATTTGTCATCACTTTACTTTTCATTTATTTGTGTCATTGTATTAAAATGGCTTCCTTGCAGAAAGCAAATAATGGATTCTTGCTTTCTTTTCTAACCAGATAATCTTTGCCTTTTAATTAGGAGTACTTCCTTTATTTATATTAAATGTGATTATTAACATGTTTAAGTGTTAATCAAACATTTGCCACTCGTTTTCTGTTTGTCTCATTTGTTCTTTGTGTTTTTCCCTTTTTTCTGCCTTATTTTGGATTAAATATTTTTTATTTTTTCATTTTTTACAAGTTATTGACTTACTAGATATTATTTTTGGCCATTTCATCATTGTTTCTACTTTCTACAGATAAAGTAACTTATAAGAACATGTCACTTTATACTTCTCATCTTCCTTTTTTTTTTTTTTTTTTTAAGATTTATTTATTTATTTACTTTGGGCGGGGGTTGGGTTGGGGAGGGAGGGGAGTGGGCGGGCCACTTCTATTGATCTTCCATCTCTCTATTTTCATTCGTCTTCGTTCTTCAGCTCCTGTGGGCCTCCCATCGCGGTGGCCTCTGTTGTCGCAGAGCGCCGGCTCTGGGCGCATGTGCTCCAGAGCTCCGGCTCGGTGATTGGACACATCAGTCCAGCCGCTCCGCAGCACGTGGGATCTTCCCAGGCCAGGGCTCGAACCGGCGCCCCTTGCACTGCAAGGCGGTGTCCTTACCCACTGGACCACCAGGGGAAGCCCTCATATTCCTTTTGTTATTATTTTTCTTATTATTTTGCATATATTTTAAACCTCAAAAGTCAAGTATTATTGGAATATATTCACATTTTAAGTTCTGGATTGGCTGTGCTTGATATGTTCTTATCTTCATTGCGGTTTAGATTTTATTTCTTTGCATATCTGGTCATTTTTCATTTTATGCCAGATACTTCAATATTTTTACATTTTTGGATGCTGGATATATTTTATATAACTTATAAATATTCTTTGGTTTTATTCTGAGATATCATTAACATATGTGGGAGCAGTATGGTTCTTTTAGGTCCTGCCTTAAACTTAGGTGGACAGAGAATAGTATTTAGTTCTGGATCTTTTTGCTGCTGTTCTTCCACTGCCATGGTGATGCCTTTCTAAATACTTTTTCTAGTATCCCCCGAGTTATGAGGTTTCCTACTCTGAAAAACAATCTCCATTTCCAGCCTTGTGTGAACTCTGAAAATCATTTCCTCGAATCCTTTCAGGTGCTTTTTTCCCCATAGCCTCTGGTAGTTTCCTTATAACCGTGCACTGATTAATACCCAAATGAATAATCAAGGGGCCACATATGCAAGTCTCTGGAATTTTCTCTCTGCTAAATGTGTATTAAAAATGTCTTCCTTGCAGAAAGCAAATAATCGATTCTTGCTTTCTTCTCTTCAGGATGCTACCATCTTTGGACTCCTAGCCCTGTCTGTTCCTGAAAAGATTGTTTTTACTTTCATTACATAACTCATTTTCTCCTTTAAGTCCCTTTCCCTCTTGCTTTCCTGTTCTCTAAAATTCTTAGCAAGTCACTAATGAACATCATTTTGATAGGCCTGCTGGTTGAGTTTTGGTCTAAGTGATACAGCATCCATAATGTTTGACCTCATCTTTGCTAATTCCACCCCTCCCTCACTCTACTACATTTCTCTTTTGATTCCTCAATTCTAGTCTGTAGGGTTTTTTCTTGAACATGTATGCTGGCTATTCCCACTGATTGAAATGATTTTTCTTCAGATTTCTGCCTGCCTAAAACACTGCCTTTTTAATGTCTAAGGTCTCACTAAGCCTAATCACCCTTACCAGTCTCTAAAAGTGGCCCTCACTGAAGATTGTATAGCCCTTTCCCTTGAATCTAGGCAGCTCTGAGACTTGTTACAACCAACAGAATGTATCAAGTGTGACAATCTAGAACTTTTGAGGCTATGCCCGGAAACGTTTTGGAGCATCTACCTTTGTTTCCTAAAACAAACTCATTATTTTCATTGCGGTTTAGATTTTTTTTGCATATCTGGTCATTTTCATTTTATGCCAGATACTTCAATATTTTACATTTTGGATGCTGGATATATTTTATATAACTTATAAATATTCTTTGGTTTTATTCTGAGATATCATTAACATATGTGGGAGCAGTATGGTTCTTTTAGGTCCTGCCTTAAACTTAGGTGGACAGAGAATAGTATTTAGTTCTGGATCTTTTTGCTGCTGTTCTTCCACTGCCATGGTGATGCCTTTCTAAATACTTTTTCTAGTATCCCCCGAGTTATGAGGTTTCCTACTCTGAAAAACAATCTCCATTTCCAGCCTTGTGTGAACTCTGAAAATCATTTCCTCGAATCCTTTCAGGTGCTTTTTTCCCCATAGCCTCTGGTAGTTTCCTTATAACCGTGCACTGATTAATACCCAAATGAATAATCAAGGGGCCACATATGCAAGTCTCTGGAATTTTCTCTCTGCTAAATGTGTATTAAAAATGTCTTCCTTGCAGAAAGCAAATAATCGATTCTTGCTTTCTTCTCTTCAGGATGCTACCATCTTTGGACTCCTAGCCCTGTCTGTTCCTGAAAAGATTGTTTTTACTTTCATTACATAACTCATTTTCTCCTTTAAGTCCCTTTCCCTCTTGCTTTCCTGTTCTCTAAAATTCTTAGCAAGTCACTAATGAACATCATTTTGATAGGCCTGCTGGTTGAGTTTTGGTCTAAGTGATACAGCATCCATAATGTTTGACCTCATCTTTGCTAATTCCACCCCTCCCTCACTCTACTACATTTCTCTTTTGATTCCTCAATTCTAGTCTCTAGGGTTTTTTCTTGAACATGTATGCTGGCTATTCCCACTGATTGAAATGATTTTTCTTCAGATTTCTGCCTGCCTAAAACACTGCCTTTTTAATGTCTAAGGTCTCACTAAGCCTAATCACCCTTACCAGTCTCTAAAAGTGGCCCTCACTGAAGATTGTATAGCCCTTTCCCTTGAATCTAGGCAGCTCTGAGACTTGTTACAACCAACAGAATGTATCAAGTGTGACAATCTAGAACTTTTGAGGCTATGCCCGGAAACGTTTTGGAGCATCTACCTTTGTTTCCTAAAAACAAACTCTTATTATGGTCACCGACAGCATACTCTCTCTCAGAACCCAGCCTCCATGCTGTGATGCCAAAAGTCAAAGTTGCTCAGTTGTTTTTGACACTTTGTAACCTATGGACAAGCCATGGAAATCTCCAGGCAAGCATACAGGAGTGGGTACCCTGTCCCTTCTCTACGGGATCTTCCTGACCCAGGAATCAAACTAGGGTCTCCTATTGCAGGTGGATTCTTTACCAGCTAAGCCACAAGGGAAGACCAAGAATACAGGAATGGGTAGCCATTTCCTTCTTCATGACCCAGGGATCAAACCTGGGTCCATCTGAGACACTAGGGAAGCCCTTGGTTGATGCCTAAGTTACATGGCAGGCCACCGGTAGTCACTAGTTAATAACCTCAGCTGAGCTTCAGCTGCTGGCCATATGAGTGACTTATTTTGGATCTCCAGCCCAGACTAAAGCCCTGACTAATCTCTCTTTGCAAATACATGAGAAACCCAAGTGAGACCAACTGGCTGAGCCAAGTTAAAACACAATACTATTAAAGATACTAATATATTATTTTAAGCCACTTAGTTTTGAAGTAGTTTATAGATAAGAATGGTTAGAAATACCATTTTCCTTGGTAAATTTCAAATCCCTAGGCTACATTTTCTTTTTTTCTCCTGAGTATTTGTTATTCTTTAATATACTACATGATTTACTACTTTTTATTATTTTTTTTGATTCCTCAATTCTAGTCTGTAGGGTTTTTTCTTGAACATGTATGCTGGCTATTCCCACTGATTGAAATGATTTTTCTTCAGATTTCTGCCTGCCTAAAACACTGCCTTTTTAATGTCTAAGGTCTCACTAAGCCTAATCACCCTTACCAGTCTCTAAAAGTGGCCCTCACTGAAGATTGTATAGCCCTTTCCCTTGAATCTAGGCAGCTCTGAGACTTGTTACAACCAACAGAATGTATCAAGTGTGACAATCTAGAACTTTTGAGGCTATGCCCGGAAACGTTTTGGAGCATCTACCTTTGTTTCCTAAAAACAAACTCTTATTATGGTCACCGACAGCATACTCTCTCTCAGAACCCAGCCTCCATGCTGTGATGCCAAAAGTCAAAGTTGCTCAGTTGTTTTTGACACTTTGTAACCTATGGACAAGCCATGGAAATCTCCAGGCAAGCATACAGGAGTGGGTACCCTGTCCCTTCTCTACGGGATCTTCCTGACCCAGGAATCAAACTAGGGTCTCCTATTGCAGGTGGATTCTTTACCAGCTAAGCCACAAGGGAAGACCAAGAATACAGGAATGGGTAGCCATTTCCTTCTTCATGACCCAGGGATCAAACCTGGGTCCATCTGAGACACTAGGGAAGCCCTTGGTTGATGCCTAAGTTACATGGCAGGCCACCGGTAGTCACTAGTTAATAACCTCAGCTGAGCTTCAGCTGCTGGCCATATGAGTGACTTATTTTGGATCTCCAGCCCAGACTAAAGCCCTGACTAATCTCTCTTTGCAAATACATGAGAAACCCAAGTGAGACCAACTGGCTGAGCCAAGTTAAAACACAATACTATTAAAGATACTAATATATTATTTTAAGCCACTTAGTTTTGAAGTAGTTTATAGATAAGAATGGTTAGAAATACCATTTTCCTTGGTAAATTTCAAATCCCTAGGCTACATTTTCTTTTTTTCTCCTGAGTATTTGTTATTCTTTAATATACTACATGATTTACTACTTTATTATGTTGAGTATTTATTTTTTTGCCTGGCTGTCTCAATGAGATTAAAAACTCTAAGAAGATGCTGATCACTGTCTTTTTATCTTCCAAGATATGTCTTAGTTGTCTAGGACAGTATGCCTGATAGACAATAGAATTCAATAAATATCTGTAGAAAGAATAAATGAATAAAACAACTGTCTGTCAGAAAATTTAAATAACAATCATCCTAGAGATGATCGTAAATTCATCTTAAATGTGGCAGATTCATAAAACCAAAATGCTAAATTAAGACATCAACAAATATCATAGAGTGTCTTCTAATTTAGGGACTTATAAATAGCAAATTGAAAGGTACCTATTAGGAAAAATAGAAGCTACTTGAAATTACTTTTAAATAATTAGACCATTGTGTGACTCTTCAAGGTGATTTTACATTACTGTAAATTTTTATGGAGTCATAATGAACAAAAGAATTTAAAAAGTTTATTGAGAAATAACAAAATAAAAGATGAAGAGCATACAGCTATTGCTTGTCAGGAGAAGGATTTCTGGTAGTACCTTTTATGTGTGATTAAAGAGTTGACATAATTTCAATTTTACATGTTTATTAACATCACCTTGGGCACTTTTAATGGACCATCTTCTGGAGACTGACTTGTGCCCAAAATATGAAAATATATTTTTCAAAAAAATAAAAAATAGAGAAACTGAGTTGTTGCATTGGCGTCCACAGTTCAGATTGCTTTTTGTGAAAGAAATATGTCGTACTGTTTCCTTAAAGATTATTTATGTTGAAAACTAAAATATATTTCAACTCTTAGATAGTTAAATAAGTAATATGAAGAATGGTTATGAATTTTTAAGGAAAATACTTTTTAAGAATGTTCATTAAAAATCCTTTTAAAACTGCATGGTCTGAATTTTTAAAAACATTAAGACAGATGCATCTTTTAAATATATGACTAGAATCTTGGAATCACTCTAAAAGAATCATCAGTGTTTGCCTTTAAGTGCCAACATGCATTTCTTATCAAACTAAAACACTGAAAAGTCTCAAGCATCCTCCTTTAAGTTTGTAATGTGTGTGAATTTTGTATTAATCCTTTTGGACTCCTTCTGAACTTGAGTATCTGGGAACTTTATCTTCTTATGCTCAGTGAATTCAGTCATTGGGCACATGCAACTTAAAGCAATGAGGCATAACTGTTGGGGATGCTTAAAAACATCAATATGGATAGATAGCATGGAATCAGCATACAGATAGAGATGTCATAATGAGCCAAGGACAAAGGCTAAATAAAATTTAGTCTGAATCTGGAACAAAACCAAAATTAAGACCAGAACTTACTGCAGTGCACTTAAACTCAAGTTTAACATTTTTTTAATAGACAGGACTGTTTCTCACTTATTTAACTTTTGCCATACTACCATGCACATTATAAAGCAAAAGAATCAACATAGAATGTCACTAAACAATAATACATGACGTAGTTTGCAAAATAATTTTCAGGTTTTTTTTAAGTGATGCTAACAGATTCTAACCGAACCTTTCTAGTATTCCTATATATCTCCTTACCTATATTAATGTATTTCAGTTAAACAATGATCTTTTGAGGAGAGAATGGAAGATGAAGAAGAGGAAGACAATAGGCAGCTCATTTCCAATAAGCTATTGTAAAAGAGACCCAAGGAGAATGATAGTGTAGGGTGATGTGGACACAAAGAAGGGTTCCATACAGTAGGAAGATTCTAGAATATGTACGGTGGTATGATTGATCCTGTAGAAAGAAACTATTAATGTGGGAGAAGGGATCATTGCCAGATCCGAGTTCATTAGTAGGTGAGCAATGTGGGAGCTAAATCACAGAAGGAGAGGTTTAATAAGAACATAGACCTTTCATTTAGTGTAGAAATTTTGTGATGAAAGTGAAGAATCTTTAGACTGACTATTTTGTCAAGTTCAGCATTTGCGAGAGAAGAGTGAGTGGAAAGTGGGACCAGAGGTGGAGGCACCACTGACAAAGGAGGAGGTATGAATTACTCATTTTGAATAGTGTCCGAGGAAACATACAATGTAGTAGTTTTCAGGGTATTAGACGGTATCATTTGTCACGTTGTGGTTATACATTTAGAGTGAGATATGACAGTGTAATTGTGCATCATGAGGTTTGCACCATGTGGTGTGCTGAGCAATTGTCCCCCAAAACATCCAGGTTCTAATCTCTGAACTGTATTACCATATATGATAAGAGGGACTTTGCAGATATAATTAAGGATCATGAGATATATTTTTTGGATTAGCTATATCTGTCCTAAATGTAATCACAAGTGTCCTTTTAAGAATAAGGCAGAAGGAAATTTGACTAGAAAAGAGAAAATGATAACCAGATGAGGATAAATTTCTCATGTTTGAAACTAGTACCCTTATGGTAATCTGTTATAGTAATAAGAGGAAACTGATATGCTCCATTAATTAGTTAAACAGTTTATTCCTCTTCCTTTGTATCTGTAGCTTCTCCCTTGTTTTAGGCTACTTTCTATTAGCATGAAAACATGCTTAAGAGTTTAAAACACAACAACATTAATAATCAAAAAGTAAACAAAATTTCCTAACTTTACCTTCTCAGCTCTAGCTAACATTCCTATCAATATAATTCTTTTTATGACTAAATTGTGATGCTGAAGAAGACTCTTGGGAGTCCCTTGGATTACAAGGAGAACAAACCAGTCAATCCTAAAGTAAATTAATCCTGAATATTCATAGGAAGGACTGATACAGAAGCTTCAGTACTTTGGTCACCTGATGTGAAGAGCCAACCCATTGGAAAAGACCCTGATGCTGGGAAAGATTGAGGGTAGGAGGAGAAGGGGACAACCTAGAATGAGAGGGTTCATTGATATCATTGACTCAATAGTAAATGAACAACAACAACAGAAGTTTTAATTCTTCTCCAACTCCCCTCTCATTCATTCCTTAATCCACTGCCAACTGTCTTCAACATTTTAATCTAATAAACCACTCCAAATATTTAGCACTGTGCTTTTATTCTTAATTCCAAGATAAACTGTTCACTTCTGCTTTTCTTAACTTCTTAGTTAAGCAACTGATTTCCACATTCTGGTAATATTCTCTCTTCTATTCTGTAGCAACATTTTTTTTTCCAGTTACTTTCCTCCCCCCCTAATCCATTTCTTAGTCTCCTTCATGGGCTGCCCCTTTTCAATTTTTTCCACAAATGTTCTTAATAGAACTCTATTTTCTGCCCATTCTACACACTGACCTTGAGTAAACTTATCTATTTCCAGGACTTCAATTACTGTCTGTATACTGTTCACTCCAGTGATCACTTTGTCTGACACTCAGAGCTGCACAAATGCACTCTGTTCGTCCATGCTTTCCTATTATTCTGAGAGGTCCTGACTTGGAATAACAGTCTGTGCTGTCCTGCTTCACAGCAGTCATACAAGACTGCAGTGACTAAGAATATTGGATCCAGGGTCGCTGAATTGAATATGAGTCTGACTTTTCTCCCTTCTTTCCTTCAATAGCATAGGCAAATGATGTCTTGTTTTAATCTCTAAGATAGTAATCCCCTCTGAACTGTGATGATTAAATGAGACAACATAGGACAAGGCACTAGTGGTAAAGAACACACCTCGAAGTGCAGGAGACGTATGAGAACCGGGTTCAAACCCTGAGTGGAAAAGATCCCCTGGAAGAAGGCATAACACACTCCAATATTCTTGCCTGGAAAATTTCCATGAACAGCCTGGTGGGCTACAGTCCATAAGGTCACAAAGAGTCAGACATAACTGAGGTGACTTATCACAGCAGAGGTCAAAGCATAGCATGTGGTGCACAGTAGGTGATTAATAAACACTGGTCATTATTATCTCTGCTAGTTTTCTTCTTTTCCTCTCTACTGTATCTGCTGGCAAGTACTACCCTGGCACTTGTATTTTCTAGTACTGTTTCTGGGGCAGCTCCTAAACTCTTCCACCTCTTTTGATAGTCACAGTCTACCATTGCCATCCACACTCCTCTCTGCATTTTTCCCCCATCACCTTTGCTGTCACTCCTGGATTCTCGTTTCGTTTTTTTTTTCAGTTTCCTTGTCATTCCCATACTCATTATTCTGTTGTTTTGGTCACTCTCCTCCTACTTCTGAGTCTCAGTAGGGCAGACCACACTTTAAGATGCTTTCCTCTTTGCCAAGTATTGCTTCTTAGCTTTTATATTTGCAAGTTATTTTATCATCGTGACTTACAGTGAAAATGGGAAGGGCATGATTAGTAGAGACCTGTAGGCTTCCTTTACCTGAGGACAGTTCTGGAAAAGAAATTTCCTTGAAATAAATTAGTGACAGATCCCCTAACAAGCACCCGTGGTATTTGCTAGTGGGAGAGTCATTATCTATGGACTGCTGTCACCAGATGTGTAGGGTGCTTTCTGGAAAAGAAACATGTCATCTATGGATTTATGTGGCATGGCATCCTGGAAATGTCATGTATACTGTGTCACACTCCTAGTAGAAAATGGAAATTTTTAAAATATCCAAACAACTCCTTTTGGGTAAAAACTAGCACTAAACATTTCCATCAGGATCTTCATTTGTTAATTTGGGCATTGTGTCCTGATTGATAAGAAAAGGGCTGAAAAGTCGTGTCCATCACTCTGTTCATGTCCCTGCTTTCTCTGTACCATTTAATTACATGCATCCTTGAAATCATTAGTAAGACTTTGAGGTTTATGATTTCTGTGAGTCTGACTTGACTATTCAGACTTCTGGGTTTTCTCAGTAGATAGGTTGACATCGTCTTTCTCTCTGGATATTTAAGTCAGTGCTAGGCTGTGATTCCAAAATATTGATAACTATCTGTAATGGTTACAGTTCCCTTTAATGTGATGCATTATCATAGTATTCCAATGAAGAAATGGGTATATATGTGTATAATGTAGTACATCATCAGTGCCTATATATCTAAGTCTGTATAATGCCACAGAGAAAATATCAACCTGACCAATGATTTGCTGTTATGGACCCGCTGGAACTTTTGACTACTAAAAAATGCTAATAAATAATTCATTCATTTTAGCCTCCCAACTATTTAAGAAATAATTTCCATAGAAATATATGCATTTTCAGTGAATTATATATTAAAACAATTTACAAATAAGGCTAGCTTATTTTCAAAACATTCCCTATTCCTTTGAAAGTTGTAGCCTAAACTGTTTAGATATTATTTATGAGAAGTTGAAATATAACACACCATATTTGTGTCTGTTTTATTCTCAAGTGTGCTATTTTCCAGACAAATATGTATTTCATCATGTTGTAATTAGAACCAAAACAGTTCCTAGAGTGTTGCTTATATCTTAATGAAAGGATAACCATGCTGTGAAGCTTTATATTTTGGACAATACACTTATCTATCAGTGATTTTCTCATTTCGTAGAAAATACTGTTTTCGTTCTTTTATGTTTTTAATGCAGCTTGTATCTAATGGAAAATAAAGATATTCTTCAGTGAGGCTATGTTATCTGTTAATAGGAATTGAAATATCTCTGTGAAGCTGCTTTTTTTCCCTCCTTTTACAGATTTCCAAAATTCTCTATTTCTTTTTAATAAGGATTCCTTGGATATGTTTTTTAGCACATTATTAGAATGATTTCTTTAAAATTAGAAGATAATTGCTTTACACTGTTGTGTTCATTTCTCCCGTATATCAGCATGAATCAGCCATAGGTCTACATGTGGCCCCTCCCTCTGGAACCTCTCTCCCATCTTCTGCGGCATCCACCCCTTCTAGGTTGTCACAGAGCACTGAGTTGAGCTTCCTGCATCATAGAGCAAATTCCCCATGGTTATCTGTTTTACAGAGGGTAATGTATATGTTTCTATGCTACATTGATTTTCTTTCTGCATCTTTTCAAAGATGATCTAGTTATAAAGAGGATACCAGTCTGCAGGAACAAGGACATCTAAAGAGTCATATGAGTTCAAGAGAAAGGGGAGTCCATTCCAATTATAATTTAAGAACAATAATACTTCACTTTTGTACCATAATTTTAACATATCAAAATCATTTTGAGATGTTTCTAATATATAAATATCATAGTATACAGCACACAGAAGCTGAGATCTCCAGATGTTCTAGTTTATTGAATTACAAGTGAGAGCAATTTGACAAAACTAAAGTATCAAAATGGATTTTCTTTTCACTGTTGTTTGGAAAGGCTTTTTTCCTCAGTTTATAAAAATCAGGAAGATTTAAGACTGACCCTAAATGAAACCATCTCCTCGTGGGAGGCAAAGTCTGATAGTAGGGCTGGCCCCCTGCCCCACTGAAGTGAATTCCTCCTGACTTCTGCTATGGACTCCTGATGTCCCTTGCATGCCCTGATCTTCCCAGTGGGAGGATCATGTCCATCCACAGAGATGAATTAGGCATACTGATGTGATGATGTGATATATATTGGTCAGTGAAATGTGAACAAAGGGAAGGATTTTACTTGCTGGCACAAGCTTTGAGTTGTCACATCCTTTGCCATTCTTTTTTCTTTCTCCTGCATCACACAAATTTGTGTCCAAAAGATGGCAGAACAAAGCTGCAGACAACCAGCAATGAGCAGTATGATGACTGAGAAATAACTTTTGTGCTGTAAGTCACTGATGTTTTAGAGTTGTTTATTACTGAAGCCTGGGTTGACTTCACTGATCAGGTTTGTTCAGATTGATTATTCACTATCCTTTTCTCTAGTGTTGCTAATTACTCCTTTTGTAATGTGTGTGTTTATTTTTAGTCACTGAGTCATATCCAACTCTTTGGCCACCCCATGGACTATAGCCTGAAAGGCTTCTCTGTCCATGAAATCTCCCAGGCAATAATACCGGTGTGGGTTGCCATTTCCTTTTTCAGGAGGGTCTTCCTGAACCAGGGATTGAACTATATCTCCTGCATTAGCAGGCAGACTCTTTACCACTAAGCGATGTTGTTAAAGACACTCTTCTGAATCCTCCATTGCTAAGTACCTTCACTAACATCAGTTATCAGCAAATGTGAAGAACACCAAAATCTACTATAATCCCACTTATTTTAGTTGATTCTCTAGTTCCATATGGAAAACATCTCAAAAGGAGATGAGTCTTCAGGTCCTGTTCCTGGCTAGCAATTGAGAGGTTATTACCACCTGTGGCAGATACTCCGTAGCTACACAGATCAGCTCCCCATTCAGACAGACTCCTTGCCCAGCTGTGAGGGCCATTTAACTCCTTTGGATTCATCTCAGAACTAAAACCATTTGCTCCTCAGAGCAGCCTTATTCTGTGACTAAGCCAGAATGTGGTACAAGCACCAAGCCATTTCCTGTCAACCAGGGACTTGTTGAAGGGATAAATATTTACTTTGAGGGTCTTCAAAGGGCTGGCTGAGACTTTATCAGCGTTCTGTCTGGCAGTTCCTCCTGGCCAATCTTGCTTTCTCCTGTCTCTTCACCTATCTTACTTTCCAAGACAGTTTGTACTTCTAACTTTGGCTTGACATCCGCTTTCTGAAAGAACAGAGATGAATTAGGCATACTGATGTGATGATGTGATATATATTGGTCAGTGAAATGTGAACAAAGGGAAGGATTTTACTTGCTGGCACAAGCTTTGAGTTGTCACATCCTTTGCCATTCTTTTTTCTTTCTCCTGCATCACACAAATTTGTGTCCAAAAGATGGCAGAACAAAGCTGCAGACAACCAGCAATGAGCAGTATGATGACTGAGAAATAACTTTTGTGCTGTAAGTCACTGATGTTTTAGAGTTGTTTATTACTGAAGCCTGGGTTGACTTCACTGATCAGGTTTGTTCAGATTGATTATTCACTATCCTTTTCTCTAGTGTTGCTAATTACTCCTTTTGTAATGTGTGTGTTTATTTTTAGTCACTGAGTCATATCCAACTCTTTGGCCACCCATGGACTATAGCCTGAAAGGCTTCTCTGTCCATGAAATCTCCCAGGCAATAATACCGGTGTGGGTTGCCATTTCCTTTTTCAGGAGGGTCTTCCTGAACCAGGGATTGAACTATATCTCCTGCATTAGCAGGCAGACTCTTTACCACTAAGCGATGTTGTTAAAGACACTCTTCTGAATCCTCCATTGCTAAGTACCTTCACTAACATCAGTTATCAGCAAATGTGAAGAACACCAAAATCTACTATAATCCCACTTATTTTAGTTGATTCTCTAGTTCCATATGGAAAACATCTCAAAAGGAGATGAGTCTTCAGGTCCTGTTCCTGGCTAGCAATTGAGAGGTTATTACCACCTGTGGCAGATACTCCGTAGCTACACAGATCAGCTCCCCATTCAGACAGACTCCTTGCCCAGCTGTGAGGGCCATTTAACTCCTTTGGATTCATCTCAGAACTAAAACCATTTGCTCCTCAGAGCAGCCTTATTCTGTGACTAAGCCAGAATGTGGTACAAGCACCAAGCCATTTCCTGTCAACCAGGGACTTGTTGAAGGGATAAATATTTACTTTGAGGGTCTTCAAAGGGCTGGCTGAGACTTTATCAGCGTTCTGTCTGGCAGTTCCTCCTGGCCAATCTTGCTTTCTCCTGTCTCTTCACCTATCTTACTTTCCAAGACAGTTTGTACTTCTAACTTTGGCTTGACATCCGCTTTCTGAAAGAACAAACTCACAACATTCACCAACTTTTAAAGAATGTCCTCCTAGATCTAAAGACAGGACCAAGAAAAAGAAAGAATGAGGCAGTGGGAATTTTCTGTAGGTGGAAGTAACACATGGGTGAATTATGAGATTTAGTTGTAAGAAGTGGGGGAAAAAAGAGATTTGAAAAAAAATGTAGGAACTCAAGTTATAGATTAGCCTTGCCACTAAATACTGTCACATTAGTCTGAATGTTTAATTCATGTGGACTTTGGCTTATTCACTTGTAAAAAGGAGCAATTTAAATGAGGTAACTTTTAAAGTTTTTTCAGTATTATTGAGAGAGAGAAAGTAGGGGTGGATGAGAAGAGGGAAAGAGAGGGAATAGAGTAGATGGAATATAGGGATAAATGTAGTGGAAGAGATTTGAAAGAGCTTTGGTTTGGAAGCTTTATACATATATAATATTAGTGTCAAGTCTTTTATTCAGGCAAAAATCTCAATCAAGTACATTTAACATCCTGCTTTATGTTCCTGTAGCCTCTTAACTTTCTTTTATACTCCCTTAATACCATAAACATATTTTTATCCCATCTTTTGAAAGAGAATTTATAACATCTTAGAACTGTGACTTAAATATGAAAAGGGAGTCAATCATAATTGGAAATTTGGTAAGATTCTGAAAAGCATTAATGAACACCCAGTAAAACTCCTGGCTAGCAATTGAGAGGTTATTACCACCTGTGGCAGATACTCCGTAGCTACACAGATCAGCTCCCCATTCAGACAGACTCCTTGCCCAGCTGTGAGGGCCATTTAACTCCTTTGGATTCATCTCAGAACTAAAACCATTTGCTCCTCAGAGCAGCCTTATTCTGTGACTAAGCCAGAATGTGGTACAAGCACCAAGCCATTTCCTGTCAACCAGGGACTTGTTGAAGGGATAAATATTTACTTTGAGGGTCTTCAAAGGGCTGGCTGAGACTTTATCAGCGTTCTGTCTGGCAGTTCCTCCTGGCCAATCTTGCTTTCTCCTGTCTCTTCACCTATCTTACTTTCCAAGACAGTTTGTACTTCTAACTTTGGCTTGACATCCGCTTTCTGAAAGAACAAACTCACAACATTCACCAACTTTTAAAGAATGTCCTCCTAGATCTAAAGACAGGACCAAGAAAAAGAAAGAATGAGGCAGTGGGAATTTTCTGTAGGTGGAAGTAACACATGGGTGAATTATGAGATTTAGTTGTAAGAAGTGGGGGAAAAAAGAGATTTGAAAAAAAATGTAGGAACTCAAGTTATAGATTAGCCTTGCCACTAAATACTGTCACATTAGTCTGAATGTTTAATTCATGTGGACTTTGGCTTATTCACTTGTAAAAAGGAGCAATTTAAATGAGGTAACTTTTAAAGTTTTTTCAGTATTATTGAGAGAGAGAAAGTAGGGGTGGATGAGAAGAGGGAAAGAGAGGGAATAGAGTAGATGGAATATAGGGATAAATGTAGTGGAAGAGATTTGAAAGAGCTTTGGTTTGGAAGCTTTATACATATATAATATTAGTGTCAAGTCTTTTATTCAGGCAAAAATCTCAATCAAGTACATTTAACATCCTGCTTTATGTTCCTGTAGCCTCTTAACTTTCTTTTATACTCCCTTAATACCATAAACATATTTTTATCCCATCTTTTGAAAGAGAATTTATAACATCTTAGAACTGTGACTTAAATATGAAAAGGGAGTCAATCATAATGGGGTATTTGGTAAGTTTCTGAAAAGCATTAATGAACTCCCAGTAAAACCAAATTTTCTTTTAAAAAATTCTAGGATTTATGTAAATCTCGTCAACTTTATTATTAGGGGAAAAAAAAAAACCTTTCTATAAAATGTAGTGGCTTGAGTCTATAGCATAAGCAGCACAGATAATTGTAGCAAAAGTAAAGAAAGACACTCTAACTCTACCCTCCTAAGCTTTGGCAAATTGTGTCGCATCTGCTACAGACCTGGCAAAGTGTATCATTTTGGAAATTACTGCAGAGTGTGGCTGTCGCACACTACTGCAACAGAGATTTCCAAAGCCCCTGTGGAACTGAAGTGACAGGATCACTAGGTGGGAGCACTTTCTGGACTCTTTGCCAGTCCACTGAATAGCTGACATCAATTTCAGGGGACCGAAAAGTGCCAGCATCTGTTTTTGCTTGACAAAGCTTTGACAGATAATAGTCGAGTGAATGAAAGTTCCACTAACTTGTACTTCTGGAACTCTACGATGTTTCTTGAGTGTTGAATTACATGAAGAGGCAAAAGAACAATTGCTTTTAAGTTTTATTATCATCATTATAATTTCTAAAATAATTTGTATTTTATTTTTAAATAAATACGATATTTTTAACTAAATGTAGCAGTGAGGATAAATACAGTACTGAATATTATTTAACCTAGTTGGTGACATCATCACCTCTCATCTGAAACACTGAAATAACCTTTTTACTTCTATTTTGCTTTCTCCTGTCTTTCTATATAATTTAGACAAAGAGATTTTTCTGGGAAAAAATCTAATCATGGCATTCTCTGTTAAAATAGCTCATGATATAACCTATATTTTAAAATAAAAACCTTAGTAGGTTAATCTGTTAATTAATGCTATGTAAGAAATCACACAAAAACTCACTTTCTTAAAACAACCAATAATATTTTCTTTTTCTCACCACTTCTTTGAACCCATAATTCAGGAGTGGTTTGACAGAATGATTCTGGCCTAAATTTAGTCTCAAGTTACCATGGCTTGTTGGCTAAAGCTGCAGTTATATGAAGGGTTAATTGAAGTTGGGGAATCCATTCCTAAGAAGGCTCACATACATGGCTATTACATTGCTCATCAGAAGTTTGTTTCTCTACACAGAGTTGCTTGAATATCCTCAGAACAGAGGGGCTAGTTTGCCCCAGAATGACTCCAACAGGCAATGCAGCTATCATTTGTGCATTTGTTTCCTTTGGGAGAAAGTTCAGATTCCATGACATTGCTTACAAAAGCCTTCACAATTTGAAAATTTCTTTCATCTCCACCACCCTGCCACTCCTTGGACCTCAAGCCATTAAAAAAAATCTTTATTTGGCTCTTGTGATGCACTATACTGTTCTTATCTCAGATGAGATTGTGTCCATTTTCTTAGAAAATTAGAAGTAAATGTCAGTTACTGAGAGCCAAAATATTCTTACATCAATTTCAGGGGACCGAAAAGTGCCAGCATCTGTTTTTGCTTGACAAAGCTTTGACAGATAATAGTCGAGTGAATGAAAGTTCCACTAACTTGTACTTCTGGAACTCTACGATGTTTCTTGAGTGTTGAATTAAATGAAGAGGCAAAAGAACAATTGCTTTTAAGTTTTATTATCATCATTATAATTTCTAAAATAATTTGTATTTTATTTTTAAATAAATACGATATTTTTAACTAAATGTAGCAGTGAGGATAAATACAGTACTGAATATTATTTAACCTAGTTGGTGACATCATCACCTCTCATCTGAAACACTGAAATAACCTTTTTACTTCTATTTTGCTTTCTCCTGTCTTTCTATATAATTTAGACAAAGAGATTTTTCTGGGAAAAAATCTAATCATGGCATTCTCTGTTAAAATAGCTCATGATATAACCTATATTTTAAAATAAAAACCTTAGTAGGTTAATCTGTTAATTAATGCTATGTAAGAAATCACACAAAAACTCACTTTCTTAAAACAACCAATAATATTTTCTTTTTCTCACCACTTCTTTGAACCCATAATTCAGGAGTGGTTTGACAGAATGATTCTGGCCTAAATTTAGTCTCAAGTTACCATGGCTTGTTGGCTAAAGCTGCAGTTATATGAAGGGTTAATTGAAGTTGGGGAATCCATTCCTAAGAAGGCTCACATACATGGCTATTACATTGCTCATCAGAAGTTTGTTTCTCTACACAGAGTTGCTTGAATATCCTCAGAACAGAGGGGCTAGTTTGCCCCAGAATGACTCCAACAGGCAATGCAGCTATCATTTGTGCATTTGTTTCCTTTGGGAGAAAGTTCAGATTCCATGACATTGCTTACAAAAGCCTTCACAATTTGAAAATTTCTTTCATCTCCACCACCCTGCCACTCCTTGGACCTCAAGCCATTAAAAAAAATCTTTATTTGGCTCTTGTGATGCACTATACTGTTCTTATCTCAGATGAGATTGTGTCCATTTTCTTAGAAAATTAGAAGTAAATGTCAGTTACTGAGAGCCAAAATATTCTTACACTCATTTGTATAACCATTCATTTATTCATTCAACAAATATTTATTTTTGGCCAATGAGGCAGAATGATGAACAATATATGCCAAGCTTCTTTTCATAGGTCTCAAAGTCTGCTGGTATGTACACAGTAGGAAGAAAATGTAAAACATAGTATAGATAAGCGCAATAGATATGTGTAATAGCATCACTACCTCAATGGACATTAATTTGAGCAAGCTCTGAACATAATGGAGGACAGGGGAACCTGGGGTACTGAAGTCCGTGGGGGTCAGACACAAATTAGAGACTGAATAAAAGCAACAACGACAATAGATATTATGATTTAAGATATACAAGATGTTATGTGGGAACAGAACCAAGTCCCCAATCAGGAAGTCAAGATAAAACTTTCAAAAAAAAGTAATGTCTGACAAGTTAACTTTAAGGATGAGTAGCATGAAAACATACATATTTCATATGTAAAGTAGATAGCATATGCATGGAACTCCAACCAGCTCAAATTCTGTGAAAACTTGGAGGATTGGAATGGGGTGGGAGGGAGCAGGGAGGTTTGAAAGGGAGTAGACATATGTATACCTGTGACTGATTCGTATAGGTGTATGGCAGAAACTAACACAATACTGTAAAACCATTGTCCTCCAACTAAAAATAAGAAAAAGCATGGGTTAGAAGTGTATCAATAAAAGATGGAGAACATAGTTTTTTTATTTACCTGAATCCTCATCCTCTAAAGAGTCAGGGAGTGGTGACAAACCTTTCTTTTTTATAAGTTTTAAGGGCATTTCTTATTAAAATATACTAATAAGCTTAGTCATAGCCTAAGTGCAATTTTTAACTCAAAGAATGTGTTTTATTTTTATTAATTTTATTTTGAAAATAAAATTTTCTATAGTTTATATATGTATGTATATATATATATAATTTTGTTGTTGCTGGGCTGCATGTGCATGCTAGTGTATAAAAATTTAGAAGTTAAATTTTCTACAGTTTATATATATATATATATGCTACTGTATAAAAGTTTAGAAATTACAGATGAGGTAAATCTTCAGGGAATCACAACTATAGTTAATTTATAAGAAATTATTTTATAATTTTTACTTTACTGGAAGTAGAAGAGCTCTGAGGGTTTCCCAGGTGGTTCAAAGTTAAAGAACCGGCCAGCCAAGACAGGTGATGTGGCTTCTATCTCTGGGCCTGGAAAATTCCCTGGAGAAGAAAATGACAATACACTTCAGTATTCTTGCCTGGAGAATTCCATGGATAGAGGACCCTGGTGGCTTACAGTCCATGGGGTGGCAAAAGAGTCAGACACAAATTAGCAACTAAACAACAAGAACTCTGAGCCCTCTAGCATTGGAATGTAAATACGTATCTATGTAATAAATAATAATGCAACATTCATTATATACATTATAGTCCAGTAGTCACAAATGTACTTTTGGATGGGAATCACACTAATGGATATGCTGTGTTGATGTTATTGTGAGGCAGACAAACCACTGTTACAGCTGGGTAAAGAAGATAAAACTTACCAAGTAGATTGTAGTGAAATGTGTGTTCTCAAGGTCTAAGATACAATAGGTTCTTGAACACAGTCCTTCAATTACTTTCATGGAAGTGATCAGTAAGCTGGAAACTCAAAAATGTATACCATTGGTGTTGGGGGTTCATATTAAGGGCTCAGACTGGTATCAGAGTGACTTAAGATGTTGACAGTGTGTTAATTTTCTTTTCTCTCAGCGTTATGGGATGTCATCTGAAATGAGCTGTTTAATATAAACCTTAAAATCATTAACTGAAAACTATATTGTTTCCTCGTCACATGCTAGGCAAATGGCAGGGAAATAAATAGCTTATTTTCAGCAATAATCCCTTTTGGTGATTTTATTGAAGTAATGATAAAAGAGCTAAAAAAAATGAAACTGTGGCAGTGACCATATTTGCGTCTGAAATATGCAAATTATTCTAGATAGTCCTTGTAAACAACTGCTTATGTAAATCTTCAGTTACAACTGCAGTCAATAATTTTAGCTGTTGGTGTTTCTTTGGTAGTACAGCATCATAAATAATAAATGTTTCTAAATTAGCATGGCTGAGTTTCCCAGTTTATTGCCTCGGTCAACCTATTTTCAAGTAGATGGGTTTTTATTTTCAGGTACTAAGATGTGATTTTAGATAAACTGTTTTGACTAAAAATTACCCCTAAATAATAGGTACAAGTGTGTGTTGATCTGACTTGAAGCTTTAAACTATCAATCTTCGATCATTTAGATTGTGTTTATCTTTCATTATGAAATTCATACATTATAAATGAATGAATTTTTATTATGAAATTGATTATGTAATTAATTTTTATTTATATTAATACCTGTGCATATACACTTATATATATAAAGGCACATTTAAAAATAAACAGAAAAGTAAAAACCTATTTTCAGTTTACCTAACCAAAATATCACTAGTATTACATATAATGTATTTCCTGTATTTGTATGCATTTTTGCATATACTTGTAATATTTGTTTGCCTTATAATTTTCTATTTAAATTTGTTTATCACTATAGACATCTAATACAATCTGTATCATCTAACATTATTCATAATAATTAGTAGATATTTAACAAATGTAATCAATTTTATATATGAAATATATTCAGATACCAGAAGAATGCATATTTAAACACTCTTGTAATAGGTCCCAAGGTTTCCACAATTCCAAAATGCACTATTTTCATGATTACCTCTATAAATAACATTCCCACGAGTGTAACTCTTTTTTATAGACTATTATGTACATAGAATCTCTTCTAGAGATGTGTAACATTGTGGTCATGTGTCTGTATCCATCTGTAATACATATACATACTTACATAATATGTAAATACACATAAATACATACACAGACATGTGGCCATAGGTATGTATCACTCTATCTATAAAAATAATATTTAGCTCTATAGATAACCTGAAAATTAAATGCACTTCAACTCACTTATTACTGGTTTAATAAGTATGTGCGCTGATACTGAGCTAAGGACTAGGGAAGCAATCTATCAGTAACACAGACATTCTCCCACCCTCTTGAAAACACTACACATGACAGGGTAAGAGAATATTACAGGAGGACTTCTACTGAAACCACAGCTCTAAAATGGTTAGCAGCTCAATGGCTGCAGACAGTACTTTAGAGGTATCTCTACATTCTAAACTGGGATGCTGAACCTCCTATTCCAGAATTTCTTTGGCAAAGTCAGAGTTCTGTGACATTTGTCCTCCCTTCCTCTAGGTAAGGAGAAAGGCTTTTCTCTTTTCCTCCTGCATCAAGTGAGAATTTGCTTGAGTTCTCTGTACCTGGAGGAATGTCAAAGCTGGCTGTTGATTTACTAAAAAATAATAATAATAATAATAAAGCCAATGTAATAGTGTCTTGAGGCAAGAGACTACCTAGGTGCCTGGCTTGAATGGTGGCAAGGCTAGGAGATACTGTCCTAGGGGTGAAGGGCACTTTATGCCATAATTCTTATAGATCAGGTCAGCCACACAGAAGAGACAACTGTGAGAAGTCTTGAAAAGAACTTTGTCTAAGACCTAAAGGTACATGGTGACTGCAGCAAAAAAAGCAGCTAGAAGCAGAGAATGAAGGGACAACTTCATTACAAACAGCTTAAATGAGAAGAAATCACAGTTTTAGGAATGTTAGGAATAACAAATAGAGGTCACTAATGTGTGAGGGACTCTCTGAACAAGTTACAAGTATCTCAAAGAAGGAAACAAACAGATCTCGGTTCAGCTGCCAGAGAGGGTGTCAGTGACATATGGCAACTGTGCCCATCATTTAAGCTTTCTTCAGCTTCTAACTTCTTTTCCATACCTGCTGAGGAGTCAGAGGTGCCAGGAGTAAGAGATAAACGCAGGGAAAGAAGTACAAACTACCCTCCTCACCTGTCTCAAGTCACATGGGAAGACAGAAGATCTAAAGTGGATGTCCCAAGTGGCTCAGTGGTAAAGAATCTGTCTGCCATATAAGCAACACATGTTTGATTCCTGTTTCGGGAAGATCCCCTGGAAAAAGAAATGGCAACCCACTCCAGTATTCTTGCCCCGAAAATCCCATGACAGAAGAGCCTGGTGGACAAGAGTGCTTGGGGTTGCAAAGTCCCACCCTCTTGAAAACACTACACATGACAGGGTAAGAGAATATTACAGGAGGACTTCTACTGAAACCACAGCTCTAAAATGGTTAGCAGCTCAATGGCTGCAGACAGTACTTTAGAGGTATCTCTACATTCTAAACTGGGATGCTGAACCTCCTATTCCAGAATTTCTTTGGCAAAGTCAGAGTTCTGTGACATTTGTCCTCCCTTCCTCTAGGTAAGGAGAAAGGCTTTTCTCTTTTCCTCCTGCATCAAGTGAGAATTTGCTTGAGTTCTCTGTACCTGGAGGAATGTCAAAGCTGGCTGTTGATTTACTAAAAAATAATAATAATAATAATAAAGCCAATGTAATAGTGTCTTGAGGCAAGAGACTACCTAGGTGCCTGGCTTGAATGGTGGCAAGGCTAGGAGATACTGTCCTAGGGGTGAAGGGCACTTTATGCCATAATTCTTATAGATCAGGTCAGCCACACAGAAGAGACAACTGTGAGAAGTCTTGAAAAGAACTTTGTCTAAGACCTAAAGGTACATGGTGACTGCAGCAAAAAGCAGCTAGAAGCAGAGAATAAAGGGGACAACTTCATTACAAACAGCTTAAATGAGAAGAAATCACAGTTTTAGGAATGTTAGGAATAACAAATAGAGGTCACTAATGTGTGAGGGACTCTCTGAACAAGTTACAAGTATCTCAAAGAAGGAAACAAACAGATCTCGGTTCAGCTGCCAGAGAGGGTGTCAGTGACATATGGCAACTGTGCCCATCATTTAAGCTTTCTTCAGCTTCTAACTTCTTTTCCATACCTGCTGAGGAGTCAGAGGTGCCAGGAGTAAGAGATAAACGCAGGGAAAGAAGTACAAACTACCCTCCTCACCTGTCTCAAGTCACATGGGAAGACAGAAGATCTAAAGTGGATGTCCCAAGTGGCTCAGTGGTAAAGAATCTGTCTGCCATATAAGCAACACATGTTTGATTCCTGTTTTGGGAAGATCCCCTGGAAAAAGAAATGGCAACCCACTCCAGTATTCTTGCCCCGAAAATCCCATGACAGAAGAGCCTGGTGGACAAGAGTTCTTGGGGTTGCAAAGAGTCAGACACAACTGAGCTATTAAACAACAATGCATAATATTGCACTAGACTATACATAACAGTCTTAATATGTTAATATTATGAAGTAGCTTGAAAAATAACGATGTTTGATTGAAATTTTATCCATCACAGGGAGGAAATTGTTTAAAGGGGAAATTGTGTGAAAGTATTAAGTAGTGTCATTCTTTTACTTTGTTCAGCTTAGTTCATTCTAGTAACCAATCACACACACACACATATAAAAACCAGTAACAACAAAGAATTACAAGTGTTATAATATGTAATATGAAACATATTATGTGAGGACAGAAAGAGGTTTGCTTCTATTAGGTTGATACAAATATAATTGCTATTTTGCACCATGAACTTTAAATCATTATAACTAGACTCAAACACATCTTTACTTATATTACAGTCAACACATCTTTGCCAGTGAGAAATAAGTTTATTTCTGTGGCATAAAAACCCATACCTCTGGATTCAGCCAACTCTTGGAAAGCAATTTTTTTTCCCTCCTGCTGGTAGTGAAAGTGTTTTCCCTGTGAAAAAGTTGTCAAGATGGTTGAAGAAGTTGGCAAGAGGTCAGGTTAATACGGTGGATGAGGCAAAAGTTCATAACCCAATTTGTTCAACTTTTAAAACATTGGTTGTGCGATATGTGGTTGGGAGCTGTCATGGAGAATAATTGGACCCATTCTGTCAGCTGCCAGAGAGGGTGTCAGTGACATATGGCAACTGTGCCCATCATTTAAGCTTTCTTCAGCTTCTAACTTCTTTTCCATACCTGCTGAGGAGTCAGAGGTGCCAGGAGTAAGAGATAAACGCAGGGAAAGAAGTACAAACTACCCTCCTCACCTGTCTCAAGTCACATGGGAAGACAGAAGATCTAAAGTGGATGTCCCAAGTGGCTCAGTGGTAAAGAATCTGTCTGCCATATAAGCAACACATGTTTGATTCCTGTTTTGGGAAGATCCCCTGGAAAAAGAAATGGCAACCCACTCCAGTATTCTTGCCCCGAAAATCCCATGACAGAAGAGCCTGGTGGACAAGAGTTCTTGGGGTTGCAAAGAGTCAGACACAACTGAGCTATTAAACAACAATGCATAATATTGCACTAGACTATACATAACAGTCTTAATATGTTAATATTATGAAGTAGCTTGAAAAATAACGATGTTTGATTGAAATTTTATCCATCACAGGGAGGAAATTGTTTAAAGGGGAAATTGTGTGAAAGTATTAAGTAGTGTCATTCTTTTACTTTGTTCAGCTTAGTTCATTCTAGTAACCAATCACACACACACACATATAAAAACCAGTAACAACAAAGAATTACAAGTGTTATAATATGTAATATGAAACATATTATGTGAGGACAGAAAGAGGTTTGCTTCTATTAGGTTGATACAAATATAATTGCTATTTTGCACCATGAACTTTAAATCATTATAACTAGACTCAAACACATCTTTACTTATATTACAGTCAACACATCTTTGCCAGTGAGAAATAAGTTTATTTCTGTGGCATAAAAACCCATACCTCTGGATTCAGCCAACTCTTGGAAAGCAATTTTTTTTCCCTCCTGCTGGTAGTGAAAGTGTTTTCCCTGTGAAAAAGTTGTCAAGATGGTTGAAGAAGTTGGCAAGAGGTCAGGTTAATACGGTGGATGAGGCAAAAGTTCATAACCCAATTTGTTCAACTTTTAAAACATTGGTTGTGCGATATGTGGTTGGGAGCTGTCATGGAGAATAATTGAACCCATTCTGTTGACCAGTGCCAGCTGCAGGCCTTGCAGTTTTCGTTGCATCTCATCAATTTGCTGAGCATGCTTCTCAGATATAATGGTTTCACCAGGATTCAGAAAGCTGTAGTGGATCATACAGGCAGCAGACCACCAAGCAATAACCATGACCTGTATTTTGGTGTAAGTTTGGCTTTAGTAAGTGCTTTGGAACTTATTCTAGGTCCAGCCATTGAACTGGTCATCATCAGTTGTTGTATAAAATTCAGTTTTCATTGCTTGTCACAATCTGATCAAGAAATAGTTCATTGCTGTTGCATAGAATAAGAGAAAATGACACTTCAAAATGATTTTTTGACTTTGTCACCTTTCCAGTTTGCTTCAGATGCTGAATAACTTTCTGGTGGTTGACACTGAGTTCTTTAGCAACTGCTCATGTAGTTGTAAGAGGATTAGCTTCGATGATTGTTCTCAGTTGGTGATTGTTAGCTTCCTAAGGCCATCCTGTTCTCCTCATCTTCAAGGCTGTTGTTCCCTTTACACAACTTCTTGAACCACCTCTGCACTCTACGTTCTGTAACAGTTCCTGGGTCAAGTGTGTGGTTGATGTTGTAAGTTGTTTCTGCTGCTTTACAGTCTATTTTGAACTTGAATAATAAAAACTGCTCTAATTTGCTTTTTTGTCTAACATTATTTGCATAGTCTAAAATAAATATAAAATACACAGCATGTAATCAGTCATTAGCAAAAAAACATAAAGTGAGAAATGCTCATTACAATGATGTATGACATAATCACATGTATTTAAGGATGTATTCCAACACCAAAGAGCAGAGCTCAATAGAGTGAAACAGCAGTTACTTTTGCATCAACCTAATATTTATTTGAGCTACTCTACTTATAGAACTGCTTCATGGTGGTGGATGTGAAGACAGCATAATCTCAGATCCACAGTAAATCCTGCCTGAGATACTGATGGTCGTGGTGAGATGTCTCTAAGAGGTGGTTGAGGCAAAAGTTTTGTTCAACTTTTAAAACATTGGTTGTGCGATATGTGGTTGGGAGCTGTCATGGAGAATAATTGGACCCATTCTGTTGACCAGTGCCAGCTGCAGGCCTTGCAGTTTTCGTTGCATCTCATCAATTTGCTGAGCATGCTTCTCAGATATAATGGTTTCACCAGGATTCAGAAAGCTGTAGTGGATCATACAGGCAGCAGACCACCAAGCAATAACCATGACCTGTATTTTGGTGTAAGTTTGGCTTTAGTAAGTGCTTTGGAACTTATTCTAGGTCCAGCCATTGAACTGGTCATCATCAGTTGTTGTATAAAATTCAGTTTTCATTGCTTGTCACAATCTGATCAAGAAATAGTTCATTGCTGTTGCATAGAATAAGAGAAAATGACACTTCAAAATGATTTTTTGACTTTGTCACCTTTCCAGTTTGCTTCAGATGCTGAATAACTTTCTGGTGGTTGACACTGAGTTCTTTAGCAACTGCTCATGTAGTTGTAAGAGGATTAGCTTCGATGATTGTTCTCAGTTGGTGATTGTTAGCTTCCTAAGGCCATCCTGTTCTCCTCATCTTCAAGGCTGTTGTTCCCTTTACACAACTTCTTGAACCACCTCTGCACTCTACGTTCTGTAACAGTTCCTGGGTCAAGTGTGTGGTTGATGTTGTAAGTTGTTTCTGCTGCTTTACAGTCTATTTTGAACTTGAATAATAAAAACTGCTCTAATTTGCTTTTTTGTCTAACATTATTTGCATAGTCTAAAATAAATATAAAATACACAGCATGTAATCAGTCATTAGCAAAAAAACATAAAGTGAGAAATGCTCATTACAATGATGTATGACATAATCACATGTATTTAAGGATGTATTCCAACACCAAAGAGCAGAGCTCAATAGAGTGAAACAGCAGTTACTTTTGCATCAACCTAATATTTATTTGAGCTACTCTACTTATAGAACTGCTTCATGGTGGTGGATGTGAAGACAGCATAATCTCAGATCCACAGTAAATCCTGCCTGAGATACTGATGGTCGTGGTGAGATGTCTCTAAGAGGTGGTTGGAAAGACAGAAAACCATGGTTGAGGAGGTTCAATAAACCAGAAGACAATCTATTTCTTGTGCCTCAGAGAATGCAGCAGAATATTCCCACAGTAATGCACTTTCTCTCCTGGTGCCCCCAAGAACTCACAAAGCATCCCCTAAAAGAGAAGAAACCTTCAAAGACCTGTCAGGTTCAGAAATTACTAAGCCATCATACAGTCATTCCAGTTAAGTAGAAACGTTCATGCTTTTCTCACCTTCCTTTTCTTCCTCCTTTTTGGTCCTCTAGGGAAGACAGAAACAGCAGCTAATAACCTTAGGGAAGGAAGGTAAAAGAGATCTTACAACAGAACAAAATTGGAGGTCTAGATTAATCCTAAGAAATTTTGATTATAGGATTAAAATAGAGCATTTACACTTAGTAAATTAGACTGTGTTTTAACATGAAAGTTATTCCAATTTTCCTATTTTCTTAACAGTAAGGACTAATGCATAGAGCCCCTATTATGCGCCAAGCATGGTTCTAATAGTACCTCTAGTAAATCTCTTAATTCTCACAACAATCCCATGATATAGGAATTGAAAGTATTCTGCCTATTATAGAGGAAAAAACTAGGGGACAATGACTTGCCAAGGTTATATAATTTGTAAGTGACACAGTTTGGAATTAAAATTTGGGAAGTCTATTCCAGAGTACATGAACCTAACAGCTACTTTATAGGATAAAAGTAAAGAGAAATGTCAGGGACCATTTCTGTTTTTCATCAAGTGTCAGACAGAGGGACCCTCCCGTCCCCACTAAGCAGTTTTAAGGATAGAGAGGGAAACAAGTACAACTAGAATTCCTTGCTAATTATATGTTTATTTACTTATTCAACTGTTCACCTCAGTTCCGTTCAGTCCCTCAGTCCTGTACAATTCTTTGAGAACCCATGGATTGCAACATGTCAGGCTTCCCTGTTCTTCACCATCTTTGAGAGCTTGCTCAAAGTCATGTCCACTGAGTTAGTGAGGCCATCCAATCATCTAGTTGCCTGTTATCCACTTTACCTTCTGCCTTCTGTTTTTCACAGTATCAGGATCCTTTCTGATGAGAAAACTTGAGATGATTCAGCTATTAGGAGCTACCAAAAAATTCCAAAATGACTTTTCCTATGATGGGATATGCTTTTCAGTGTGATCATCATCTGTTTAGATTACTTTGGAGGAGAACAAGAATGAAGCAAAATAGGACAGTTAGAAAGAATATTGTGAGTTGATGGTTAATAATGAAGGAGAGAAGAGGAGAGATTCAAGATATATTATATCAATACTATGAAGAAACAGAATCTAAAAGTTGATTGAAGATGGAGTTAGGAAAGAATTATATATATCATTAATTTTTCTGTTGAACTGAGAGGATACACTGTAACTTTAGGTTTAAAATAAAATAATGTCAGACATGACTTAGTGACTGAATAACAGCAAAGGATTAAATTAGATAACTCCTGACAAACACTTGACACCGTGTACTATAAATGGCTGAGAAAATTTGCTGATTCAGGAGTAGCCTGGGTTCTAGCACCCTGCATATATCCTGGGGAAAGTACTATAAATCCTCTGTACTGTGTCTGCCTCATCTGGGATGCACCAATACCTTCCTTATGGCATATAGAGGGGGTTATATGAAATGATTCCTTTTAAAGAGATTACCACCATTCCTGCCACACAAAGACTCTCAATTAATGATACCTATCTTTTATAGTGGTAAAGCTCTTTGAGGTTGGTAAAGAATCCGGCTGCCAGTTCAGGAGACACAAGAGATGTGGGTTCCATCCTTGGGTCGTGAAGATACCCTGGAGGAGGAAATGACAACCCACTCCAGTATTTGTGGGCATGGATAGCAGAACCTGGTGGGCTACAGAATCAGTTTCGGGACCATTTCTGTTTTTCAAGTCACAGAGGACCCTCGTCCCCACTAAGCAGTTTTAAGGATAGAGAGGGAAACAAGTACAACTAGAATTCCTTGCTAATTATATGTTTATTTACTTATTCAACTGTTCACCTCAGTTCCGTTCAGTCCCTCAGTCCTGTACAATTCTTTGAGAACCCATGGATTGCAACATGTCAGGCTTCCCTGTTCTTCACCATCTTTGAGAGCTTGCTCAAAGTCATGTCCACTGAGTTAGTGAGGCCATCCAATCATCTAGTTGCCTGTTATCCACTTTACCTTCTGCCTTCTGTTTTTCACAGTATCAGGATCCTTTCTGATGAGAAAACTTGAGATGATTCAGCTATTAGGAGCTACCAAAAAATTCCAAAATGACTTTTCCTATGATGGGATATGCTTTTCAGTGTGATCATCATCTGTTTAGATTACTTTGGAGGAGAACAAGAATGAAGCAAAATAGGACAGTTAGAAAGAATATTGTGAGTTGATGGTTAATAATGAAGGAGAGAAGAGGAGAGATTCAAGATATATTATATCAATACTATGAAGAAACAGAATCTAAAAGTTGATTGAAGATGGAGTTAGGAAAGAATTATATATATCATTAATTTTTTCTGTTGAACTGAGAGGATACACTGTAACTTTAGGTTTAAAATAAAATAATGTCAGACATGACTTAGTGACTGAATAACAGCAAAGGATTAAATTAGATAACTCCTGACAAACACTTGACACCGTGTACTATAAATGGCTGAGAAAATTTGCTGATTCAGGAGTAGCCTGGGTTCTAGCACCCTGCATATATCCTGGGGAAAGTACTATAAATCCTCTGTACTGTGTCTGCCTCATCTGGGATGCACCAATACCTTCCTTATGGCATATAGAGGGGGTTATATGAAATGATTCCTTTTAAAGAGATTACCACCATTCCTGCCACACAAAGACTCTCAATTAATGATACCTATCTTTTATAGTGGTAAAGCTCTTTGAGGTTGGTAAAGAATCCGGCTGCCAGTTCAGGAGACACAAGAGATGTGGGTTCCATCCTTGGGTCGTGAAGATACCCTGGAGGAGGAAATGACAACCCACTCCAGTATTTGTGCCAGGAGAATCACATGGATAGCAGAACCTGGTGGGCTACAGTCCACAGGCTCACAAAGAGTAATACACTCTACCCATTACTAAAGATAGGAAGCTGCTATTTTCATGAAGGTAGTTCACCATTCTAATGTAATTGATAAATACTGAAGATCCAGTCACTGTCACTGTCTACTGACAGTCTACTGACAGAACTACTGACACTGTCTACTGACAGAACTACTCTCTTTTGACCTGAAACAAGTGCAGAAGGTACCAGGTCACCCATTCCACATACATCATGTTTGTCTTTTTTTTTTTTTTTTTAATTTTGGCCTCTTTTATTGGATATTTATTCATTTATTTTCACCCATCTTTATTCTTTGGCCCGTGTGGGCCTCCCACTGCAGTGGCTTCTCTCATTCCTGAGCACTGGCTCTGGGTGCACGCTCTCCAGAGCGCTGGCTCATAATTGGACACGCTGGTCCAGCCACTCTGTGGCATGTGGGATCTTTAAAGGCCAGGGATCAAACCAGTGCCCGCTGCAGTGCAAAGTGGACTTTCTACCCAATGGATCACCAGGGGAGCCCCCCACATGCATCATGGATGGAGCAAATAAGTGGAAAAAGAATTGGCCACTAACTACAGAGTGCAATATTATGTCCAGTAGGAAGTGATAAAACCATACTAAGGGGTAAATTTTCCCCCATCTCTCTGCTCTGTTGAAGACCTTTGCCAAAACTGTCTAGGATATTTTTGACACTTTATTTTGCTCAAATGTATTACATTTTTTGAGCCATACTTCTATTTAGCAAACTTGAATTTTTCTAATTATGTAAAGAGTTAAGATGCAATAAAATATTCAGTTTGTTGCATAGACTCTGTCCCACATATCAAAATGGTAACAGTTAAAGGTATTTACGGATTGCTTTGTTACACAGTTTTATTATATTATGGCTTGGTATGTTACCTGATGTTTAAGATAATTTGAGTGTCAGTGAATAATATACAGAAGTGAACAGGTTGTGCATAAATCTTATAATTGAGAGTTAAATGGTACTGAAATCTAGAGCTAACCCCTACTTTGGGTTCAAGAAAACACCAGGATTTAGAAAGAAACTAACAATGGTGTTTTTTTTTTTAAAAAAAAAAAACAAGAATGAGAATAAGAACCTTCCCCCAAAAGAAAGTTGATGTCTTAAATTGCTATTGTTTTGGCATCATTTGTAATCATTTACCAACTGATTTTTCAGGGTAAATCAGCTTATCTTCTGTTTATAATTCTTGTGAGGGCAATTTTGCTTTGTTTCTTTAATGTATCATTTCTAATTACCTTCAAGATTAACTCTATACAACTTAAATCACATTTCGCAACATTTTATAGATGTTGTGATTGTCTTGTCACTACTTTGTCATCGGCATAATTCTAAAAATTCTATTTGCAGTCTGTAGGATCTGTAGTGGTAAACACTGCCAGAATTAAAATGTATTAACAAGTGAAAATAAGTTCTTTAGTCTCAGTGGGAAAAAGAAAAAGGAAGTAATTGTATCCCTGAATTCCTCTGCTTTCACATTCTAATGAGCCTAAGCTTTTTTTTTCTTTTTTAACATACTTTGGTTCATAGTTTGTGCTTTTTTCTTGTTTTGTTTTGTCAACTGGGAGAGTTGGTTGCTATATTTAGAGCTGAAAAGGCAGGGATGCTTTTTCATAAAGATAGGCTAATAAAGACAGATATTAGATTTTATTCTATAAATCTGAATGTATAGGCCATTTAGTATCCACTTTTCACATATTCCTACTTTGTAGATCAGTGCTTTTTAAAACTTTTTTGTGTATAGAAGCCACCTTACAATATGCTTAAACTGCAGACTCTGCCTCAGTAGGCCTGGAGACTCTAAGCTCTGTTTTTTTTTTTTTTTTTTTTAAAGATTTATTTATTTATTTACTTTGGGCCGGGCTCGGGTTGGGGAGGGAGGGGAGTGGGTGGGCCACTTCCACTGGTCCTTCATTTCTCTATTTTTGTTAGTCTTCATTCTTTGGCTCCTGTGGGCCTCCCATCGCAGTGGCCTCTGTTGTCGCAGAGCACCGGCTCTGGGCGCATGCACTCCAGAGCTCCGGCTCGGTGATTGGACACATCAGTCCAGCCGCTCCGCAGCACATGGGATCTTCCCAGGCCAGGGATCGAACCGGCGCCCCTTGCACTGCAAGGCGGTGTCTTTACCCACTGGACCACCAGGGGAAGCCCAGCTCTGTTTTTATAAAAAGTTTCTAGGCGGTGCTCTGGGGACCCTACTTTGAGCTCTAAGTACAAATAGAATGGAGGGAAAGGCAGGGGCATCCTAAATATTTTATTTTGATATTTTCACTATATTAGACATCTTAACATCTGTCATCTACTATTAATCCTCATAAGAGCTCTAGAAATAAGTGATGGTATCCCTAAGATGTGGGAAAATAGATGGACAGACATACACAGAGCAATTCAGAATAGCAAAATAGTCTCTCTGCTCAACAGACAAGATGTACATTGTGAAATTAACCTGAGTCTGAGTTTCCATTTTTTAAAAAGAGGACAAAGTAAGCACCCCACGGAGAATGTTAGAAGGGGTTGAGATGTATATAAATTATCTAATTCAGTGCTTGACCTAAGTAAGCCCTTAAAAGTTATCTGTTGTTATTGTTATAACTCTAATTGTACCCGTATACTTTGCCAATCAACCAAGAAGAAAATTTAAGTGCCTATATTTCATATTTAGTGTTAGCCATTAAGAGATGATATAATTTGAATTATAGGTATAATTAACAAAATTTGTACTTCTATTGACCTGATTGGTTAACATACTTAATTATATAATATTACTCTCCCTCTTTACATAATGAATCTTGTAATAACCATTCATTGCAAATTATAAATGTACTGACTTTGTAGTTTTCATTAGTCAGCACTGAGGCACACTATGTATTTTTTTCTCAGTATGGAAAAATATAAATGTGTGCTCAATCATCTCCAATTCTTAGTGGCCTTATGGACTGTAGCCCACCAGACTCCTCTGTCCCTGGAATTTTTCAGGCAAGAATACTGGAGCACATTGCCATTTTCTTCTCCAGGGGATCTTCCTGGCTCAGGAATTGAACTGCTTGTCTCTTGCACCTCCTGCATTGACAGGCAGATTCTTTACCACTGTGCTACCTTGGGAAACCCACAGGTCACTCTAATATGCCAGTCATTTAGTAATTTCAAGATCATTAATTAACATCATGCTGAAATGGTAACATTATCATGATATAGTGCTTTCATTTATGTTAATGAGGCTTTGTTTTGTCTTATACAAGAAATGCAAATTTCCACTAGAAATAAAAAGAAGAACCAACCAGAAGCTTTTAATAAAGCATTAATACATTTGAATATGTGATTAACTTATAGTTGCAATCCTTTATTCTAAAGAAAATGATATAATAAAACTAAAAATACAATATATACATATAAAAGGCAAACTTTTTCCTCTCTAAATATAACTGACATTTCAGTAATTGAAGTTGAAGTTTCCATAAAAGTATAAGAAATGCCCTCTATTCTCAAGGATAAAAAGTATTACACACAAATAATTACAAACTAAATATCATTAAATTTTATGAAAATAAATACAAGGTGAGAATTCAAAGCCTGAGAGAAGAAAGGAGTGATTATAGAGATGGTAAATGACAGGAGCTCAGATTTGAATGATCAAGTGGATGGAGTATAGAAAAACAAAACAATCACTTACAAGATAGCATCTCTTCTTTTTTGGAAGAGCATGGAGCTAAGAATCAGAAAACTTAAAGTTGGTGCTAGTTTGAGCAACTGACTATACATTTCTTGAACCATATTTTCTCATTTGTGAAATGAGAAAATTATAAAAGATGCTTTCCTGACTATTTGGTAGTTCTTCAATTCTACAATTCTAGGCCTAGCTATCCAAGAATGAAACAGAAGGGAGTATGCAGACCACATATGTTAGAAGCTGGTGGAAAATAGGATTGTATAAAGAGAAGAACACACACTGAAACAAGTTTTGGCACCTACCACTGAGAGAGAATCAATACTGCCTGCTGAGGATGGCAGCAGGAGAGGGCAGCTCAAAAAGTTAAGGTTAAGATGTGGTTTCACACAAGGGAAGCCATAGATACCAGATGGCTAAGAAAGGAATCAAGTCTATGAGTAACATGAGATTGACTTGGCTATGTCAGCTCAAAATCATGCTTCATGAACATCCAAATGGATGAACGGTGTGGAAGTGTCTGTGCTATAGAGAAAAAATTAGGGATCCAGAGTTGAGTTCAGAGAACTCAGCACAGTAAGGTTAGTACTAGTAACTAAGGATTCAAGCAAATGTCTAGGGTTCAGAGTGTAGGAATCCAGGCATGGGATCAATGACTGAGGTACTGTTCCAGTATTAATCTACTAAAAGCAACAAAACTAATCTTAATTGTGAACTAAATTCTGAATTAAGGTACTTTCTCTAAGCTTCTCTTAAGTCTTGAACCAGCATTGGGGCACTTTCAGATTAAGTGGCCCAGCTGTCTCTCTTGGAAACGGGCCTTTCATTTGGAAGGATTTTGGAAAGAGGAACATTCCTAATCTTTTCCTGCACTCCTTATTTTCTCTTCTTCTATGGATGGTAATTTGAGCTTCTTTGCTTTTAATTTCATAACCAGATGACCTTTCTGGACTATTCTCTCTCAGTCAGAAAGAGGCCTGCCCCCACAGGGATGCCTATGACTATCCAGGTTAGTCATCCAGTGGGATTTAAATGCTGACTCTGGGGTAAAGTATTAGCCTTGTGTCTGCATAGCAAAGTCATGATCAATAATCTAGGCTACTCTCTCTATCACACACTTCTGTCCATGTTTCATTTGTTTCTGAAATCTGAGAGAATGATAAAAGATGCTTTCCTGACTATTTGGTAGTTCTTCAATTCTACAATTCTAGGCCTAGCTATCCAAGAATGAAACAGAAGGGAGTATGCAGACCACATATGTTAGAAGCTGGTGGAAAATAGGATTGTATAAAGAGAAGAACACACACTGAAACAAGTTTTGGCACCTACCACTGAGAGAGAATCAATACTGCCTGCTGAGGATGGCAGCAGGAGAGGGCAGCTCAAAAAGTTAAGGTTAAGATGTGGTTTCACACAAGGGAAGCCATAGATACCAGATGGCTAAGAAAGGAATCAAGTCTATGAGTAACATGAGATTGACTTGGCTATGTCAGCTCAAAATCATGCTTCATGAACATCCAAATGGATGAACGGTGTGGAAGTGTCTGTGCTATAGAGAAAAAATTAGGGATCCAGAGTTGAGTTCAGAGAACTCAGCACAGTAAGGTTAGTACTAGTAACTAAGGATTCAAGCAAATGTCTAGGGTTCAGAGTGTAGGAATCCAGGCATGGGATCAATGACTGAGGTACTGTTCCAGTATTAATCTACTAAAAGCAACAAAACTAATCTTAATTGTGAACTAAATTCTGAATTAAGGTACTTTCTCTAAGCTTCTCTTAAGTCTTGAACCAGCATTGGGGCACTTTCAGATTAAGTGGCCCAGCTGTCTCTCTTGGAAACGGGCCTTTCATTTGGAAGGATTTTGGAAAGAGGAACATTCCTAATCTTTTCCTGCACTCCTTATTTTCTCTTCTTCTATGGATGGTAATTTGAGCTTCTTTGCTTTTAATTTCATAACCAGATGACCTTTCTGGACTATTCTCTCTCAGTCAGAAAGAGGCCTGCCCCCACAGGGATGCCTATGACTATCCAGGTTAGTCATCCAGTGGGATTTAAATGCTGACTCTGGGGTAAAGTATTAGCCTTGTGTCTGCATAGCAAAGTCATGATCAATAATCTAGGCTACTCTCTCTATCACACACTTCTGTCCATGTTTCATTTGTTTCTGAAATCTGAGAGAATGATAGGTGTTATTATTGTACTCTGAACTAGCACAGAGGATCAGATTGTCAAATCAGAAGCATAAAATCAGATAATCTCTAGTTTTAGCCAGAGTCAAATTTTACCAATAGTTTTAAGAAACAAGCAATCAGGAAACATGGACTAAAAATTGGGGAAAGAGCCATGACATTGTAAGTGGCTCCTTGGGTCTTTCTTTTTCCCGTCAGTCATGTATTCCAGCCCAGAGGAATAGATGAAATTCCTAGAAAGGTTTGCAATCATCTAATAGGCATTTTATGAACCATATTCATTTTATAGCCAGACTGTTATTTAGGCTTACATGACATTGTCCAGGGAGCTATGGCTCAAAACCACAAGGAATCTAGGTTTGTTTAACATAAGCAAACACAACCAGGACATCCTACTAAAAGTATTCTATAGTTTAGAACTCTCTTCCTAGTAGATGTTATTAGATTATTTACCAGGGAGTCATTATCAGCATGGTTACAAAAAAGATAACCCAGGTCACTTTCTTTCTTTGAGTGTGTCTCTTGGCAATAGGAAACTAATAAATCACAAACCACTGCTTTAACTGCTTCCTCCCATTCAATTCCTACAGACTGGAGTAGAGAAGTACACTTATGAGCGCTTATGGCATTAAGTCAGAAAATAACTCTTATTTGTAATGAGCAGAAATAATATAAGAAAACTTTTATCTTGGGAAGAAGAGCCTAACTTGACATTATATAAAAGGTTAGTGGAGAGTAAATGAGGATAGATGGACCAATCCAAAGACTTGAGGTGGTAAGTCAATGATATAGTAGTAACAAAGACAATGGGGAGGAAGAAGTGAACCCACAAGTTATTTTAAAGAAAGCAATGCCATTAAAAATAGAGTAACAGTAAGGGCAAAAATTTCCTCAGGGACTTCAAGTGAAGGGGTGAAATCGAAAGTGGTAAAATGAAAATAAATAGCATATTTGCAGACTGGATCAAACTCATCAAAAGAAATAAAAGAGAGAGAGAATCTCAATTCAGTTGATTAGTGGGAAGGTATGGCAGTCATCCAAAAGGAAATAAGCCAGATAGCTGTGTTGGAAAAAAGTGAGATTGGAGAATATGAGAAAATTTGGAAATGGGAAAATCTTAACAGTTCATTCATTCAGTTAACAAATATGCATCGAAGATAATACTCTGTGTTATTTCTAGGCTTGGGTATATAGATAGGAATAAAACAGCTGCACACAAACAAAACCAAAGAAACGGAAATCCCTGCCCTTCATTAGTCAGTTCCCTTGTGCCTTATTCATTCCCCATGTGCCTTTCTTATCCAGTCTTACTACTTCCAGACCCTAATCTCGGTGATAAAACCATATTCTGAATTTCATCTTTTCAGAATGTCCTCTCACCATCATCCTTCATCAAGAGATCATGACATAAAATATCTCTTGTGCCCTCTATAGCATATGTAGTCAGGGCTCTACCCATATCCCACCATACTTACCCCTCCAGTGCATGCCAGGCTAATTCCCCACTGCCAATGTGGTGACTTTATAAATGTTTTATATTTGAAATAATCCCTGTGGACTGCTTTTTACTGCTGAAGTCCACTTTGGCCACCCCTATGGCCGTCAAGAAGTGATGTGACATTAAAGTCTATTAAGAGGCGCTAGTGGTAAAGAACCTGTCTACAAGACAGGAGGCTTAAGAGACGTGAGTACAATCCCTGGGCTGAGAAGATCCCCTGGAGGAGGGCATGGCAACCCACTCAGTTTTCTTGCCTGGAGAATGCCATGGCCAGAGGAACTGGTGGGCTACTGTCCCCACAGAGTCAATAAAGAGTTGGACACCACTGAAGCAACTTAGCAAGAAAGCAAGGAGTAACCCACAGCCAGTGATGAGTGGTCGTCAATATATACATTTTCCACTTCCCTCACTCCTAAGGTTTGACATCTCTGAGGGACGTGGCTTGTTCTGCAGAGTTTCTCCAGCAAGATCCAGGTCCAGTTCCCCACCCCACCCAACCCCCAAGGGGAAGTTGGCTTACTAAGCCTTCATTAACTACCTTTGCTTTCTTCTCTTAGTTTGAATTGCTGTAGGCAAGGATAACTGAATACAGCCTTTCCTATCCAAACTATCATTTACTGACGTTTATGTTTTTTAGTTGCTGAAATATAGTTAGAGATTATTAGTTGCCAATCTTTCCTTTGGGAAAAAAAGAAAGAAAAAAAACACTTAAAATTGTAGCGACTGAAAGCCATTGCAATATGCAATATGTGATATGACAAAAAGTTAGAATTTTGGCGGTTTCCATCAGAAACATGCTCCTGCAGGGATCACACACTACACTGGTCATAAATTGGCATTTGGCATGCACGACTCATCAGTAGAAGCTGCCACATCAATGATGTCAAGTTAGATCAGGAAATAACTTGGTTTCACCGGTGTGATCATACTCATAAGCACGGCTTTAAGAATGTGCAATATGCTGCTGGACAAGCTTATGACTCTAACAGAGGCAGAGTTCTTTATGGGGAAATGAGGACTCTGAATGTCAAGGCAATGTCAAACTTTTGTTCTAACTCATTCCTTTTAGTTTAAGGATTCTCAAAAGATAGCTGATGGTATACATATGCACTAGACATCGGCTCTGCAAGTTTAATTTTGAACATATAATCAAGGTAGAAATTTATCCTTGGGAAAGATTATGGACATGTTCATGCATTCAATCTTGGTATCAGTCATAGTGTTCATGGTTGTTCTGATGTAAATCTAGCATTATCAAGTCACTATCTGAAACCTCTCAGGCCATAATGAACATGCACTGAAATCTTAAATAAGTTTATTTACCAAATTTTGCCAGTTTTCTAGCCAGTTCATTCACTGATTCAGTCATCTATACCAGGCAATAGAAAGTGAGAAGTGACGTGAATTTGTATTTAAAAAACAAACAAACACCTGCCTTCATGGGGATTAATTATAGAGAAGAAAATGGTAGTTAGTTTAAAAATATAGATGCTGACAAGTGTTGATGCTGGAAAAAGGAGAAGGGTCAGCAGAGGATGAGATAGCATCACCAACTCACTGACTTATTGGACATGAGTTTGAACAAACTGCAGGACAGGGAACCCTAGCATGCTGCAGTCCAAGGGGTTCCAATTAGTAGGACATGACTTAGCTATTAACAATAAAAACAATGGAGGGAAAAAAAAAAGGTATACATTGGGGAATGTAACAAGACATGGTGAGGCAGGATTGGGGGAAGAGTAAATGAGGTTGTCAGAGAAAAGCTTATCAAGGTGATTGAGCGAAAGCAGAAATGGGGTAAAAGAGTGAGCAATTTCTGTATCTACTGAAAGATCATATCCAACAGAGAAAACAATGAATACAAAGACCATAACACAGAAATGTTTATACACATAAATGAAGTCCGTGCCCCCAGAGAGGAATGCATGTGAAAAGCATTGGAGATGTGGTAAGAGAGGCATCAATGGTTCTGATATTATAGGGCCCTGAGAGTCACTCGGAGATCTTTTGTTCTTAATGTGGAAACCACTGGAGGTTTCTGAGCAAAAGAAGGCCCTTAACTGACACATTTTAGTGCTATCAGTCTGGCTAACGTGTTAGAAATAAAAATGGGGTGTTATATTAGGCAGATGACTGTTAAAAAAATAAGTCACCTTCAAGTCACAGTGGCTTAACATAATAGCAATTCACTTACTTGTTCATTCATAGAACTAAATGCATGTGAGTGTTTGGCAGAGAAGGGCTCTGCCAAGTCGCCAATGAGGGATTCAGGCTTGTGTATCTTTTGGCTCCCTCAGAGCCCCAGCTTGAGGGTGTTCTCCGCCTCCTTCGTCTGCCAGTCAGGGATAGGAGAGAAGGAGAGCCTCTGAGAAGCAGTTATTTTCAACAACAATTCACTGTGCCTAACTTCATCACATACATTTTTAACAGGAAAGTAGGCTAGGAAATGTCTAAATTTGTGTTTAGGAGGAGAAGGAAGCGGGTTTGGGGGAATATATTGTACAGAGAACGGAGGCAGAAAGAGGGACAGTAGTTGGAAAGTTGCCTTTGAGAGAGAGATGGCTGCACCACAGTCGTGAGAGTGGCTATAGTGAGATGATGCACTGAAGAATTTTTCAAGCTCCTTCTTTTTCCATTTTTTCAGGGGAGGAGAAGCAATATAAAGAGATGTTATATGAAAAATTCTTCAGATCAAATGTGATTGGGAAATACCAGATATCTTTACAGGAGATTTCCTACAATCTTGATAAGCATAAGATTTTTGTTTTTATTGTTCAAAGATACATGTAATAGGCAGTTGTCTAAAAGAATTCTTCAGAGAATTTTAGATAGGCAGTATCACTTAGCATTCCATAGAATAGCCTTTGGAAAGAGAAATGAATTATTGTTTAGAAGACTTTGGTCTTCGACTCATACTTCCTATGTGACTTTGGTTGAGACTTTTACTCTGAAATTATCCTTAATTCTGAAATGAATCTGCTGCCTTACAGGGTTATACAAGTCAAATAAAATACTGTATATGCAAGATATGCAAGCATTGTAGGCATATAAAATGTTATTATAACTCTTTCTGTAACTAAGAAAAAGCAAAGCAGATGGGGATGTAGAGTTTTGACCATGAGGTAACTGGATGCCTAACCATCAAAGAGTTTTACAGGATAGTACTGTCTTGACAATGACCCAGAGACCCTCAGATTTGTATACCCTGGAATTGGTCAAAATAGATTTGCAAAGCCAGATGCCCGTCAATGACAGTGGCTTAACATAATAGCAATTCACTTACTTGTTCATTCATAGAACTAAATGCATGTGAGTGTTTGGCAGAGAAGGGCTCTGCCAAGTCGCCAATGAGGGATTCAGGCTTGTGTATCTTTTGGCTCCCTCAGAGCCCCAGCTTGAGGGTGTTCTCCGCCTCCTTCGTCTGCCAGTCAGGGATAGGAGAGAAGGAGAGCCTCTGAGAAGCAGTTATTTTCAACAACAATTCACTGTGCCTAACTTCATCACATACATTTTTAACAGGAAAGTAGGCTAGGAAATGTCTAAATTTGTGTTTAGGAGGAGAAGGAAGCGGGTTTGGGGGAATATATTGTACAGAGAACGGAGGCAGAAAGAGGGACAGTAGTTGGAAAGTTGCCTTTGAGAGAGAGATGGCTGCACCACAGTCGTGAGAGTGGCTATAGTGAGATGATGCACTGAAGAATTTTTCAAGCTCCTTCTTTTTCCATTTTTTCAGGGGAGGAGAAGCAATATAAAGAGATGTTATATGAAAAATTCTTCAGATCAAATGTGATTGGGAAATACCAGATATCTTTACAGGAGATTTCCTACAATCTTGATAAGCATAAGATTTTTGTTTTTATTGTTCAAAGATACATGTAATAGGCAGTTGTCTAAAAGAATTCTTCAGAGAATTTTAGATAGGCAGTATCACTTAGCATTCCATAGAATAGCCTTTGGAAAGAGAAATGAATTATTGTTTAGAAGACTTTGGTCTTCGACTCATACTTCCTATGTGACTTTGGTTGAGACTTTTACTCTGAAATTATCCTTAATTCTGAAATGAATCTGCTGCCTTACAGGGTTATACAAGTCAAATAAAATACTGTATATGCAAGATATGCAAGCATTGTAGGCATATAAAATGTTATTATAACTCTTTCTGTAACTAAGAAAAAGCAAAGCAGATGGGGATGTAGAGTTTTGACCATGAGGTAACTGGATGCCTAACCATCAAAGAGTTTTACAGGATAGTACTGTCTTGACAATGACCCAGAGACCCTCAGATTTGTATACCCTGGAATTGGTCAAAATAGATTTGCAAAGCCAGACTCTACCTGGCCACTCACAATGTAGAGCTGTATGTAAATAGGACTCCTAAGGTATGAATTTAAAATAGTCTGAGACCACTTTTTAATCTGAGAATATTTGACAATGACATGTAGAGAGTTTAACATTTGTTTAATGAACACAGTGGATCAGAGACAAAAACAGTAAGTTTGTTGTGAGGATATTCGCTTTAAACCTTGATGAGAACTGATGTACAGAAATCCTCAGCTGTGCAGTGAGCATATCAGCCATGTTGAGTGTCTAGGTCCACTCTTCATTATTGAGCTGAGAGAGTGCACCTTACTAAGCTATAGAAACTGAACAAATTTTTCAGCCCAAACTGTCTTGTTACAAATTGGAGAGAGAATCAATGATTTGCTTTTAATTTAATCATTGTCTCTTTCTTCTTGTGGTTTCTTGTGGTTACATTGGGCTACCTGGGAATACCTAGCAGGCTAAATGGTTTATTCACAGTTGATTAAGCTTATCCATTATGTAAAGTGTTATCAGTTAACCATGAGAAGTCTTGTTACTGATACGTAAATCCTAGGGTGTAGTATCAATGAGGGAAAGACCCAGCTAAGGAGAAAATGGTAGTCACTTTGGTTGATGCTAAAGTTTATAAAACATATAAGAATTTTAGATTGGGCAAAGTGGAAGTTAGGAATCAAAATGCAAATATACAGCAGTTAGCAACATGATTCCATTGTCAGAGCATCTGCTTGCCGTCTATTAGGGATAATACCAGGTGATCGGAAGGCTTAGTTGTTTGCATTTCATTACTTTCGCTTTACTTTTCTCCTTCACTTTTTAGGGATATTTTGCTGAATAGAAAAACAGGTTGGTAGCCTTTTCTCTCAGTACTTTCAGTATTTCACTCCATTTTCTTCTTGCTTTTGTAGTTTATTACAAGAAGTCTATTGTATTCTTATCATGTTCCTCTACAAGTAAGACAGTTTTCCCCTCTGACTTCTTTCAAGATTTACTCTTTGTCTTTGGTTTTCTACAGTTTAAATAGGATATAGTTATCCTGTATGATTTCTGCTGAGCTTTCTAGATTTTTGGTTAAGTGTCTGTCATGAAATTTTGAGAAGCTCTAAGTCATTAACTGAAATATTTTCCTGCTCTGTTCCTCCTTCTGGAATTCCAGTGGGTTATACCTTTTGACTGTCTTATTATTATTCAGTGTTATTCTGACTATGTTTTCCCTTTTTTGTTTTTTATCTCTTTGCATTTCAGGCCTAGATGTTTTTGCTGACATATGTTCAAGTTCATTGATTCTTTTCATTGCTATTGTAAGTCTACTAATGGGCCCATCAAAGATATTTTTCATTTCTGTTACACAGGTTTGATTTCTATTGTTTCTTTTTTGACTGTTTCTTAGTATTTTCATCTCTCTGCTTACATTCTCCATCTGTTCTTGCTTATTGTCAGCCTTTTCCATTAGAACCCTTAAATGTTAGACACAGTTAATTTTAAGTTCCCTGTCCAATAATTTCAACATCTGTGACATATCTAAGTCTTGTTCTGATGATTACTTTATCTCTATATATCATTTTTTTTCTTGCCTTATGACTTTATTGTTGTTGTCATTGAAAGTCATGTATAAGAAATAGGGTAAATGGGTCTGCAGTGTATTTGTATTATTCTCTCTAGAAGTTGAACTGCATTTAATGCTGATGTGGTAATAGGTTTCAGAAGCTATTAATTCCTCATGTCTATTTTTTTGTGTGTCTTTTCTTGACTTTGTGTATACTCAGTCACTTCAGTTGTGCTTGACTCTTTGTGACCCTATGGACTGTAGGCCACAGGATCCTCAGTCCTTGGGATTCTCCGGGCAATACTGGAGTGGTTTCTATGTCCTCCTCTAGGGGATATTCCCAACACAGGGATCAAATCTGCATCTCCTGCATTTCAGTCAGATTCTTTGAGCCACTTTTCTAATGTTGTCTCTTCAGTGAGTGTGTTTTATGGTTCTTTCAGCTATAATCCCTGTTATTGTTGCTGTGATGTTATTTCTCCCTGACAGTCTATTGTATTCTTATCATGTTCCTCTACAAGTAAGACAGTTTTCCCCTCTGACTTCTTTCAAGATTTACTCTTTGTCTTTGGTTTTCTACAGTTTAAATAGGATATAGTTATCCTGTATGATTTCTGCTGAGCTTTCTAGATTTTTGGTTAAGTGTCTGTCATGAAATTTTGAGAAGCTCTAAGTCATTAACTGAAATATTTTCCTGCTCTGTTCCTCCTTCTGGAATTCCAGTGGGTTATACCTTTTGACTGTCTTATTATTATTCAGTGTTATTCTGACTATGTTTTCCCTTTTTTGTTTTTTATCTCTTTGCATTTCAGGCCTAGATGTTTTTGCTGACATATGTTCAAGTTCATTGATTCTTTTCATTGCTATTGTAAGTCTACTAATGGGCCCATCAAAGATATTTTTCATTTCTGTTACACAGGTTTGATTTCTATTGTTTCTTTTTTGACTGTTTCTTAGTATTTTCATCTCTCTGCTTACATTCTCCATCTGTTCTTGCTTATTGTCAGCCTTTTCCATTAGAACCCTTAAATGTTAGACACAGTTAATTTTAAGTTCCCTGTCCAATAATTTCAACATCTGTGACATATCTAAGTCTTGTTCTGATGATTACTTTATCTCTATATATCATTTTTTTTCTTGCCTTATGACTTTATTGTTGTTGTCATTGAAAGTCATGTATAAGAAATAGGGTAAATGGGTCTGCAGTGTATTTGTATTATTCTCTCTAGAAGTTGAACTGCATTTAATGCTGATGTGGTAATAGGTTTCAGAAGCTATTAATTCCTCATGTCTATTTTTTTGTGTGTCTTTTCTTGACTTTGTGTATACTCAGTCACTTCAGTTGTGCTTGACTCTTTGTGACCCTATGGACTGTAGGCCACAGGATCCTCAGTCCTTGGGATTCTCCGGGCAATACTGGAGTGGTTTCTATGTCCTCCTCTAGGGGATATTCCCAACACAGGGATCAAATCTGCATCTCCTGCATTTCAGTCAGATTCTTTGAGCCACTTTTCTAATGTTGTCTCTTCAGTGAGTGTGTTTTATGGTTCTTTCAGCTATAATCCTGTTATTGTGCTGAAGTTATTTTGGTGTGATGGTAATTTATAATCGTTGGATTAAATTTTCATTTTCTTTTGGGTTTATATTTTATGATGTAATTTCCAACACTTTGGCCACCAGATCTCAAGCACTGAGTCATTGGAAAACACCCTTGATGTTGGAAAATATTGAGGGCAGAAGAAGGGAGCGACAGAGGATGAGAGCATTGGATAACATCACTGACTCAATGGACATGAGTTTAAGCCAACTCTGGGAGTCGGTAGGGGACAGGGACGCCTGGTGTTGTGCATTCCACTGGATGGCAGAGTCAGACGCAATTTATTGACTAAACAACAACTAAACGTGTGTCTCCAGTGATACAGGTCTTTCGTTTGTTGTTTTTCCCTGCCCGCTCCTCTTTCCCTGACTGCAGTATTCCAATATATTTGGCTGGCTAAAAAGTTCATTTGGATTTTCTGTAACATCATACAGGAAAAATGGAAGAGGTTGGAATAGGAAAATTTTCTTCCTTTAACTAGGAAATGCTTTTCCCTAGCCTAGGAAAGTGTTTTTCCCTAGAGAATAGGCCTGAGTATATTCTATAATGATTGTTCCTTCACTACCTCTGCCAGTGAAGAGGTACTATGAAGGTATCTTTCTTGAATCTTCACTGTGAGAACTTGATGGTGATCTGGGAAGTAAAGCCAAAGAAAATATGAAAGCTTCCCTAGGACTTTGGGCCCCAGGAGTTTCTTACTCACAAGCTAGTCCATACTTAGCCTCTAAAAATTCATCAACATTACAATTGTTATTGTGGTTTTTCATTTTTTTTTCAGGTGAGATCTTGGTTCTTAGATTTAAGAGTGATGGTTTGTAATATGATCAGCTCTCTGACGGATGCAAGAAAAGTTATTGATTTTCAGTTTGTCCAGATTGTTTTCTTGTTGTATACTACTAGGTATGGACAGGTTCTTTTGAAACTACCAGAAATCATATGCTTGCAGAGTAAAACTTTAACTTACACATTTTATAGAATTATACATTTTCAGAGTTGTAAGAGATCTTAAAGATCAGTTTCTTATATAAATTTAAATCACTGATTTTATCTGGTTTGTAACAAAGGGGTTATATGTCAAAAAAAAAAATTTTAATTTTAGTCTTCTTGGCACATGAAAAATCTAGTGTTGGAATTATCATCACAGAGTTTTTAAAATTAGAGAACATTGGCTATATAGAAAGCTTTAATATTTATCTCAACATGAAGATCCTATAAGACATTGATCTTAAAGCTTTAAAATTTTCCTCAATGATTTTTGATATTAAATATACCTTACTATTTATTATGTTGATGATCACACATTCAAAAATGTACTCTATAAAATATATAACACATAATACTGTCCACCAGTTATTTCCAACTCTCCATTTCTAGGCACATTTTAGGATTATAGTTTTTTAGCATGTGCCATTCATAGGAACGGGGTCAAAGTTTCCTCATGTGTATTACTTTCCCCTTGTTTAGGTAAACCGTGATAATGTAAGCTTGAATTCACCAAGTTTCCCAAAAACTTGGAAAAAATAAGCTTTAGAGTTTTGCTAACTTCTCTGGATTTTTGTTTTTACTTTTTTTGTTAGTTGTTTGGTGAGATATTTATGCCTGCAAGCATGAAGTATCATCATCATCATGTGGAATAGTTTTCATTTTCAGAAGGGTGACACTTATGTAACATGAATCGAGTTAATTTCCACACTATGAGTAGATACAGTTTTTACTTATATTTATTAATATTTTTGGTGCCAAATAACATCTAGGATAAAATTCTTGCATTCAGAGGGTTTCAGGCGTCATTTGTGCTAACCCATAAAGACATTTTTGTCCATTTAAAAAATGTATTTTCCTTTCTAGATTTTTTTGTGTTGTGTGAAATAAATAGATCTTTCCCCACTGAAAGATCAAATATAAATTCATCTAAACTTGTGTTTTACTCTTTAATTTCACTTTCCTAACCTTTATCGTTAGGTCTTAAACTTTATTTTCCCCCCATCATGCCTCTTTTATTTTATTATTTTATTTTTTTTTTGCCGCTAAGTCATCATTTGTTTTCACTATCTTTATTCTTTGGCCTATGTGGGCCTCCCATTGCAGTGGCCTCTCTCGTTGCAGAGTAGTGCCCCTGGGTGCATGCGCTCCAGAGTGCTGGCTCGTAATTGGACACACTGGCTGCCACTCTGCAGTATGTGGGATCTTACTGGGCCAGGGATCGAACTTGTGTCCCTTACTCTGCAAGGCAGACTCTTTACCCACCGGACTACCAGGAAGCCCTGTTTTAGGTTTTAATCAGGACTTTATTTTTTATGAATTAATACTGTTTGTCTTAAAAGTTAATCAGTTATTATTTATTAACCAATTGTGATTTATTAATGAAAATGCTATGTCACTACTTTAGGATTCTACCTATATCATAAATTAATTTGACCTGTTTACGGTTTGTCCATCTTTCTGTTATGTAGTTACTTCCTACCTATTATTAAATATTCTTCTAATTTCACACTTTTATATTATGGATATATTAATATTTTAAGATAAAATTTATTTTTATTACCCCATAACTATTACACAGTTTGAATTGAATCTATATTTTGACTTAATTACAAATATTTCTTTAGTTCATGATAGTTTATTCAAATGCCACATCTATAATATCTTATGATAATGAACTTTAAAAGGAGACATTCTTTTGGTCCGGGAGAGAAAGTTCTTGCCCTAAATATCAGAATTAGATAATAAAAGAAGTTATCTGAAATGATAAACTGAGCATATCTATATGCCTTAAATTTGAAGTGAAGTTAATCATGCATTTTCTCAGGTTTATGATTTCTTTATGTTTTCATGTCTTGATTTCTCCTACTGTTGATCCACACTCTGATTGTAACAGAAGTTTTAAATGTTGTCTGGTTGAAGTGAACTAGTCAACATTTAATTGACTTAGTTCACTAAATACATGCCTTTTTAACTTGTGACCATTGGACCTGGAAACAAATCGACTGAAATTCTGAGCACTGGTAATTGTCCTTGAAAATTATACATATAAGGCAATATTTGAAGGAAAAGTGTGTGTTTCTCATTTCAGTTTATTCACTACAGTACTGAATACTTACAGAATATTATATAATTTGTGTAAATAAAAAAGAAGAAGTCCATTTGAATTTGAGAAGTTTTGAAATTATTTAGGATACTACTATCTGAAAGCTATCTCATTAGTTTAGTAGAAAAGGTCCTTTATACACAGCGTTTGAGTCAGCTTTTCTGATGTTCTAAATTCTTATCAAAATAAAACACCTTGTCATTCAGAACTGTACTATCCATGAGTTTATGAAACTTTTTTTTTTCTTTTTGGCTGTGCTGGGTCTTTGTTGCTGCATGGGCTTTTCTCTAGTTATGGCAAGCAGTGTCTACTCTCTCATTGTGGTTGCTTCTCTTATTGTGGAGCATGGCTCTAGGATGCAAAGGCTTCAGTAGTTGTGGCACATGGGCTCAGCTCAGTAGTTGTGGCTCCCAGGCTCTAGAGTGCTGACTCAGTATTTGTGGCACATGGGCTTAGTTGCTCTGCAGCGTGTCAGATCTTTCTGGTCTAGGGATTGAACCCTTGTCTCCTGCATTGGCAGGTGGATTCATTACCAATGAGCCACCAGGGTAGCCCTGAGATGATTTAACTTTATTCTACCTATATAAAATTCAACTGTATATAATAACTAACTTATTCAAATCATCACAGTACTGGTAGCAATTATCTATTTGAAATTGTTATTTTAATTATGTTAAATTATTTTAAAATTTGTCACATTGGTTCTTATTTTTCTTCTTCCGTATGTATCAGTTCTAGATGTTTTACTCAAAAATATTTTATAAATAATACTTTATAAAAAAGAGAGTGGACATTTTCCTCAATGGAAAAATTCTTTCTTGTGCATGTTCAGAAACACTTTATTCAAGCCTGCTTAGAGAATAGAACTTGAGTGAACATCTGTTTAGATTCTTTCAAACAGAAATGTGTTTTACTTTCCTTGGGAGCATAAATGTATCCTAAAATAAATCTAAGTAAAATTGCATTGTTATGAGTTTACTTATTTTTCTTCTTAAACTGAATTTGTTGTTTTAAGTTAAATTTGAAAAAACTGTGAAGTGATCATTAATATAGTTAACTATCTTATTATTTGTTCTTTTAAAAATATAGCCACAGTATGTAAAAATAACTCATTGCTCTGCAAGATATTAATTATATATATTTGCTGTGTTTATTTTTATATGTATCATCTATTAACACATAACATAAATGAGAAATATAATTTGAGACTTTATTATAAATTTTTATATGCAATCAAGTGTCATTTTCCATATCCAGCTGTCTATAGATATGCTAAAATTACTGATACATAGACAATCTACTTTTAATTTCTTTTTTTTTTAAAGGTTTATTTATTTATTTATTTTGGGCGGGGGTTGGGTTGGGGAGGGAGGGGAGCGGGCGGGCCACTTCCATTGGTCTTTCATTTCTCCATTTTCATCCGTCTTTGTTCTTTGGCTCCTGTGGGCCTCCCATCACAGTGGCCTCTGTTGTCGCAGAGCGTCGGCTCTGGGTGCATGCACTCCAGAGCTCTGGCTCGGTAATTGGACACATGGATCCAGCCGCTCCGCAGCATGTGGGATCTTCCCAGGCCAGGGATCGAACTGGTGCCCCTTGCACTGCAAGGCGGTGTCCTTACCCACTGGACCACCAGGGGAAGCCCTACTTTAATTATTTAGGACATAAAATTAGAATATTCTATTATTTTTTTTTTTAATTTTGACCTCATTTATTATTATTATTTTTGTCATCCATCTTTATTTTGTGTGGGCCTCCCATTGCAGTGGCCTATCTCATTGCAGAGCACTGGCTTTGGATGCATGGGCTTCAGAGTGCTGGCTTGTAATTGAACACACTAGTCCAGCCGCTCCATGGCATGTGGGATCTTCCTGGGCCAGGGATCAAATCGATGCCCTCTGCACTGCAAGGCAGACTCTACCCACTGGACCACCAGAGAAGCCCCTATCTTTTTTGTGTATAAAAATAAACATTCCTTTGACTTATTCTGTGGTTGTTAATGAAAAACACTCTTTCCAAAATTTTAATTACATCCACTTACTTTCCACTGCATCTCTCTTTCCAAAATTTTAATTCTCACTTATTTTTTGGGGAATTTTTGTTGTTTTAATTATTGAAAAACTGTGAAGTGATCATTAATATAGTTAACTATCTTATTATTTGTTCTTTTAAAAATATAGCCACAGTATGTAAAAATAACTCATTGCTCTGCAAGATATTAATTATATATATTTGCTGTGTTTATTTTTATATGTATCATCTATTAACACATAACATAAATGAGAAATATAATTTGAGACTTTATTATAAATTTTTATATGCAATCAAGTGTCATTTTCCATATCCAGCTGTCTATAGATATGCTAAAATTACTGATACATAGACAATCTACTTTTAATTTCTTTTTTTTTTAAAGGTTTATTTATTTATTTATTTTGGGCGGGGGTTGGGTTGGGGAGGGAGGGGAGCGGGCGGGCCACTTCCATTGGTCTTTCATTTCTCCATTTTCATCCGTCTTTGTTCTTTGGCTCCTGTGGGCCTCCCATCACAGTGGCCTCTGTTGTCGCAGAGCGTCGGCTCTGGGTGCATGCACTCCAGAGCTCTGGCTCGGTAATTGGACACATGGATCCAGCCGCTCCGCAGCATGTGGGATCTTCCCAGGCCAGGGATCGAACTGGTGCCCCTTGCACTGCAAGGCGGTGTCCTTACCCACTGGACCACCAGGGGAAGCCCTACTTTAATTATTTAGGACATAAAATTAGAATATTCTATTATTTTTTTTTTTAATTTTGACCTCATTTATTATTATTATTTTTGTCATCCATCTTTATTTTGTGTGGGCCTCCCATTGCAGTGGCCTATCTCATTGCAGAGCACTGGCTTTGGATGCATGGGCTTCAGAGTGCTGGCTTGTAATTGAACACACTAGTCCAGCCGCTCCATGGCATGTGGGATCTTCCTGGGCCAGGGATCAAATCGATGCCCTCTGCACTGCAAGGCAGACTCTACCCACTGGACCACCAGAGAAGCCCCTATCTTTTTTGTGTATAAAAATAAACATTCCTTTGACTTATTCTGTGGTTGTTAATGAAAAACACTCTTTCCAAAATTTTAATTACATCCACTTACTTTCCACTGCATCTCTCTCTTTTTTATTTTTTTTTTTCCCTCTTTGCACTGTATCAATGGCTGTTTGACATTTTTTTTCTACACTTTCCCAGTTAATGTATTCTGGTGGCATAAATGGAGTTTTCCTATCCTTGCTGTATGAGTCTATACTTGATTGGAAGAAATTTTAGGATCTAGTTTAGGGTCGAGAAAGGCAATGTAAATGATAGCATCTAAGTAAAAAATTGGGCTTACCTGTGGCTTTTATGGTAAAGAATCTGCCTGCAGTGCAAAGGACCTGGGTTTGTTCCCTGGATCATGAAGATCCCCTGGAGTAGGAAATGGCACCCCACTCCAGTATTCTTGCCTGGAGAACTCCATGGACAGAGGAGCCTGGTGGGTTGGAGTCCATGTGGTTACAAAGAGTCAGACATGACTGACTGACATGTTCACTTCACTTTTAAAAACAGTGTTAAAAAAAAAGTTCTGCCCTGAACTAGAGCCTATTATCAATTTATGATTCTTCTTTTCTTAAGAAGAGAAAGAACCTTTTGTATTATCCTTTTAAATATTTGTGTGCATGCTCAGTTGTCTGACTCTTTGCAACCCCATGGACTATAGTCCACCAGGCTCCTCTGTCAATAGAATTTTCTAGGCAAGAATACTGGAGCACTTAAAAAAAAAAAAGAATACTGGAGCGGGTTGCCATTGCCTACATCAGGGATCTTCCTGCATCTCTTGCATCTCCTGCATTGGCAAGCAGATTCTTAAACCACTGAGCCACCTGAGAAATTCATCCATTTAAATATGACGAGGAAATAGACATAAACTGATTGAGCTGAACATATTGGCTATTAGCTACCACTCCTTGTAAAACATTTTAATTTATTGAATCTTAAAATTGATATTATTTCTATAAATATTATTTTATTTTTTTCCTCTGTTTTCCGTTTTATAATTTCTTTACTTGGAATGTAAGAACTATCTTCAAGCTTGAGTTTTCTCTTGGCAAGTTCTCCCCCTGTGTAATTTCATTTGTATCATTATAATATTCATACATTGAGAAATGGGAACATGTCAGTAAGTTGTTCTATTCTGTGGTAGAATCCATGACATTAATTAAACCCAGGTACTGTTAGCGATTATAATCATTTCCCTATTGCACTGTATCAATGGCTGTTTGACATTTTCTACACTTTCCCAGTTAATGTATTCTGGTGGCATAAATGGAGTTTTCCTATCCTTGCTGTATGAGTCTATACTTGATTGGAAGAAATTTTAGGATCTAGTTTAGGGTCGAGAAAGGCAATGTAAATGATAGCATCTAAGTAAAAAATTGGGCTTACCTGTGGCTTTTATGGTAAAGAATCTGCCTGCAGTGCAAAGGACCTGGGTTTGTTCCCTGGATCATGAAGATCCCCTGGAGTAGGAAATGGCACCCCACTCCAGTATTCTTGCCTGGAGAACTCCATGGACAGAGGAGCCTGGTGGGTTGGAGTCCATGTGGTTACAAAGAGTCAGACATGACTGACTGACATGTTCACTTCACTTTTAAAAACAGTGTTAAAAAAAAAGTTCTGCCCTGAACTAGAGCCTATTATCAATTTATGATTCTTCTTTTCTTAAGAAGAGAAAGAACCTTTTGTATTATCCTTTTAAATATTTGTGTGCATGCTCAGTTGTCTGACTCTTTGCAACCCCATGGACTATAGTCCACCAGGCTCCTCTGTCAATAGAATTTTCTAGGCAAGAATACTGGAGCACTTAAAAAAAAAGAATACTGGAGCGGGTTGCCATTGCCTACATCAGGGATCTTCCTGCATCTCTTGCATCTCCTGCATTGGCAAGCAGATTCTTAAACCACTGAGCCACCTGAGAAATTCATCCATTTAAATATGACGAGGAAATAGACATAAACTGATTGAGCTGAACATATTGGCTATTAGCTACCACTCCTTGTAAAACATTTTAATTTATTGAATCTTAAAATTGATATTATTTCTATAAATATTATTTTATTTTTTTCCTCTGTTTTCCGTTTTATAATTTCTTTACTTGGAATGTAAGAACTATCTTCAAGCTTGAGTTTTCTCTTGGCAAGTTCTCCCCCTGTGTAATTTCATTTGTATCATTATAATATTCATACATTGAGAAATGGGAACATGTCAGTAAGTTGTTCTATTCTGTGGTAGAATCCATGACATTAATTAAACCCAGGTACTGTTAGCGTTATTCCACTCATCAATCATTTTGGCTTCCTTGGATTGCATTCTGATAACTCACATTATTCTATATTTTGTGTGTTTATAATGAGCTGAGTAGAGCACTTCATTGAATCCTAGACACAATAACTAGGTTGAGCAAAAGAGATCAGAATAGTAATTTTTCCTCTGTTTTGTACTTGCAGACAAGTAGTCCAACAAACCTGAATTATTAAAAAAGACAGAAAATGCTATCGAAAGTCTTTGTACATGTTAATGCTGGCATAGTTATGCAAGTACATATACTCCTTAACAAGATTAGTATTGCCAACTGTCTGCATTCAAAGAGAAAATTTAACTTCAATTTTAATATTATCTGAAACACTGAAAAAAGAGACAATAATAGTTAAATTGAAATATGCATAATAATTACAAATGAAGAAATTAAAACATACCTTCATGCTACCTATTGTGATTGTTAATAAATGAACCAAATGGAATATTTGAATTGGTACTATGGAGGGCTATTTGCAAAAAAAATAATGTTTTGTTATAATGTACAGTTTCTACAAACATTTTTTATACTTTATCCTCTTTTATGGTACGTTGTCTTGATTGTAAATCCCAGGAGACTAAACATTCATGTTTCTTTATCTAAGTGGTGGATTTAGTGGATTGACACTCACCTTGCTCCATACAACCTTTCTGACTTCCATATGCTTGGAAGTTAAAACACTGAAAGCACTGGAGACACAAGTTTTGTATGTAATTTGGTGTCTGCTGATTAGATGCACTTTTGTGAAACTTAGGGCTTCCTAAGCCCTAAGTGGTTCAGTGGTAAAGAATCTGCCTGTCTATGCCAAGGACACAATTTTGATCCCTAGACCAGGAAGATTCCCTGGAATAGGAAATGGCATCCCACTCGAGTATCTTGGCCTGGATAATCCCATGGACAGGTCAGCCTGGAAGACTACAGTCCAAGGGGTTGTAAAAAGTAGGACATGGGGCTTCCCTGGCGGTCCATTGGGTAAGGACACCGCCTTGAAATGCAAGCCACCGCTGGGTGCTGGGGCTGGTATTAATTAAAAAACCCAGGTACTGTTAGCGTTATTCCACTCATCAATCATTTTGGCTTCCTTGGATTGCATTCTGATAACTCACATTATTCTATATTTTGTGTGTTTATAATGAGCTGAGTAGAGCACTTCATTGAATCCTAGACACAATAACTAGGTTGAGCAAAAGAGATCAGAATAGTAATTTTTCCTCTGTTTTGTACTTGCAGACAAGTAGTCCAACAAACCTGAATTATTAAAAAAGACAGAAAATGCTATCGAAAGTCTTTGTACATGTTAATGCTGGCATAGTTATGCAAGTACATATACTCCTTAACAAGATTAGTATTGCCAACTGTCTGCATTCAAAGAGAAAATTTAACTTCAATTTTAATATTATCTGAAACACTGAAAAAAGAGACAATAATAGTTAAATTGAAATATGCATAATAATTACAAATGAAGAAATTAAAACATACCTTCATGCTACCTATTGTGATTGTTAATAAATGAACCAAATGGAATATTTGAATTGGTACTATGGAGGGCTATTTGCAAAAAAAATAATGTTTTGTTATAATGTACAGTTTCTACAAACATTTTTTATACTTTATCCTCTTTTATGGTACGTTGTCTTGATTGTAAATCCCAGGAGACTAAACATTCATGTTTCTTTATCTAAGTGGTGGATTTAGTGGATTGACACTCACCTTGCTCCATACAACCTTTCTGACTTCCATATGCTTGGAAGTTAAAACACTGAAAGCACTGGAGACACAAGTTTTGTATGTAATTTGGTGTCTGCTGATTAGATGCACTTTTGTGAAACTTAGGGCTTCCTAAGCCCTAAGTGGTTCAGTGGTAAAGAATCTGCCTGTCTATGCCAAGGACACAATTTTGATCCCTAGACCAGGAAGATTCCCTGGAATAGGAAATGGCATCCCACTCGAGTATCTTGGCCTGGATAATCCCATGGACAGGTCAGCCTGGAAGACTACAGTCCAAGGGGTTGTAAAAAGTAGGACATGGGGCTTCCCTGGCGGTCCATTGGGTAAGGACACCGCCTTGCAGTGCAAGCCACGCTGGTTCGATCCCTGACCTGGGAAGATCCCACGTGCTGCGGAGCGGCTGGACCGATGTGTCCAACTACTGAGCCAGAGCTCTGTAGCGCATGCGCCCAGAGCCGGTGCTCTGCGACAACAGGGGCCACTGCGATGAGAGGCCCACACGGGCCAAAGAACAAATATGGATGAAAACAGATAAATGAAAGACCAATAGAAGTGGCCCACCTGCCCCCCCCCCCCCCCAACCCCCACTCTGCAAAAAAAAAAAAAAAAGTAGGACACGACCAAGCAAAGCACACATGAAACGCAGAAAGTAGGAAAGAGTCTAGGGTGTGCCTCTGAGGTTCTTCTGCTAATAAACACCTGCTGGAGTTGTCCGTTATCTCTAGGGTGCCTTTCCAGGATCATGGTTTCATTGGTCAGAGTTGTTTCCTCAGAACTTCCTAATCATGACCAGCTTCTAGGTCACAGAAGGTGCATTAACTCCATGGTGGTTCAGTTCTGTGGCAAAGCTCTCAGGATTGTCCTATTAAATGCAGTTTAACATTCCAGCCTTTGCTAGGAATCTGAAAACGATTTAAAATTTCATAATGCCTTTTTTTCTCCTGCTGATCATAGCAGAGTTGTGTCCTCTGCATTTGAACCAGCTGATGTCATTAAGAGTAAATTTCTTTTCAGTTTTGTTTACTTATTTGCATTTTTTAGCCAGAGAGATATAGATAGTAAAATAAACCAAAAAATGTAGAGATGATCCTATAGTAACAAGGAGATATTCCTTGGCCCTACCTCCAAACCCTTATTTATAGATATGCTAACTTTTAAATAGTTCAGGGTTTTATTCTTTTTGTAGATGCTTCATATTTCTAAATATTGAAAATTAAAACAATGATTTACCTTTGTCCAACATGTTCTGCTGATTTTCTGTCAGGTTATACCTACCCTTCTTCCCTTCTCTTTTCCCCAAAACCATCCAATACAGTTATATCTTTTTTTTTTTTGCTTCCTTATTATATTTGTAACTTAAATAATATATCCATACTTTTATCCCCTGTCGACTCTAGAAATAATATTTTGACCCTGTTCTTATAGGGTAAGGATATATCACCCCTGGCCTTCCCTTACCTCCCTATCTTCTCTCTCATTCTTGCATCTATTCTGTTCCTTTACTGAGTATTTGTGCTAAGTTGCTTCAGTCGTGTCTGACTCTTTGTGACCCTATAGACTGTAGCCTGCCAGGCAGCTCTGACCGTGGGAAATCTGCAGCCAAGAATCCTGGCATGGGCTGCCATGCCTTTCTCCAGGGGATCTTCCCGACCCAGGGATCTAATGTGTGTCTTTTACTTCTCTTGTATTGGCTAGTTTACCGCTAGCGCCACCTGGGAAGCCCCTTCTTTACTGTAGCTATAGATAAATATAATATCTACTTCTTTCCTGTATATAATATGTACATATGTGTGTAGATATGATATATACTTCTTTGCTATAGTTATAATATATCTGTAGTAAATAGAGCATTTTCTTCCTCTTAGTTTCTATTAAACTTTAAAAGGGTTTAAGCTTTCTTTAGACATATTAGGACTTGATCATGAAAGTTTTATTTCTGTTATCAAATTGTTCATAACTTTGTTATCCTTTCTCATGGTTATTTAGTTTCTGTTCTTTCAGATCACAAGGTTCACTCCAGTCTTTTCTCATATTGAAATCCCTCTATTGTTTCGATATTTTATTTGCTGTTCCCTTAATATTTTGTTCTGCTTTGTATTTTATGAAGCACCAGAAACTACCCACTACACTAAAAGATAATGAATTCTACTTGACAGAAAAGAGTAGGCTTTGCTTTATTATGAGTTTACAAAGCCTAGAAGGCCATCACTTTGTTAACCTTATTTAGTTTGCCACAAACTAACCTCAGGGAACAAAACACAGAGACTCCTTGTTCGTTTTCCTGGACAGTAATTGAAAGTTTACAAGCCATCGTGTTCATGGGTTATTTTTCCACAATACTTTACTGTAAAACTGTTTATATTGAAGCCCATTAGCCAATTATATGATAACTCACACAGTTACATTTTTTTCCTATCTTATGTCATTTAGCGTAGAAATCTCTTTCTCATAAGTTCTTAAGGCAACTGAATACTTCTGAGACTCCAGTAGACTTTCTCATGATTCCTCCAGATTATATGATTACATATTTCTTCGTCCATTTGTGAATTAATGTCCCTATATATGAATTGTATGTATTAGTATTATAAATATTAGAATATATAGATAAAGGATATTAGTTTCTTTTAGTATGAAATTCCAAGCATGCTGAAGTCCCAGTAGTCACAGGTAGAGAAGAGATAAGAAGAGACAGGAAACAGGTGGATCCAGTATTGGGTGTCATGGAGAGCTGTTGAACTAGTCCTGTACGGAGTGACCATAGGCAGGTGACAATATCCAATGGGGCAGCAACTTCCTCTAGGGTAAGTCATGATGGTTGTAGGTGGACCAGCATCACATTGTAATTATAGATGGTGTGAATAATTTGGAGTTGACTAGGGACATGAAGACATGCACAGTCTTAGAATGGGTTGACAAAATATGTCCAGATTATTAAGAATCAGGACAGTTTTATACCTTTATAATGGAGATAAATCACGATCAAGAAACACAAACATTATTCCAGTTGCATATTTAGGAAGCCATGGCAAAGATAAGAAGATTGCCATTCACTCGGCACAGAGGTGTCGTAGCTGTTCATCCTAACCTAGTGTTTGTCAAAATGTCTTTTATTATAATTCCCTGGAGTTCTGGCTAAAAATTCAGATACTTAGTCCTGTTTCATTTGTTAGACCTGAGAGAATATCTAGAAATCTATATTAAACTCCCTTTGGAGAAGGGAGTGGCAGTCCACTCCAATATTCTTGCCTAGAATTCCATGGACAGATGAGCCTGATGTGCTGCAGCCCAAGGCATCTCAATGAGTCAGAGAAGACTGAGCGACTAGACACATTGAACTCCCTGGGGGATGCTTATGAATCTTGAATTTTGGAAGTACATCTCTAAGCATACCAGACACTGGCGTTAGGACAGGATGATAAATACTATGCATTTTATTTCACTTGCTTACTTGCCAGTCTTTCCAATTAGCTATCAGCTTTGATAGTGAGGATAAAGGAGTGGCAAGAATATCCCTGTGTGTTCAAACCATTTGTACCTGCCGGGGAGGGCACTAGAAAGGGATGGGACTAAGAAGGGCTGGCTTATCTTTACTCTGCCCTCACTGAATATGGCATTAAAACATGAAAACTAACATTAGCTTCATCACATTCATTGTTTTCCATAACAAGTACTTAAAGATTTTATCTAATAGGTGTAGCAGCTTCATTATCAATATAGAACAATGTATGAACATATTAAGTACATTATAATTTATTAGATCTAATTTCCCTTTGTAACTTTCATTGGTACAAAACATCTCTGCTTTTTCTTTAATAAAAATGAGAGCTGGGCTTCCTCTGGTGGTCCAGTGGGTGAGGACACCGCCTTGCAGTGCAAGAGGCGCCAGTTCTATCCCTGGCCTGGGAAGATCCCTAAGCTGGAAGGTTGTTAATTATAGATGGTGTGAATAATTTGGAGTTGACTAGGGACATGAAGACATGCACAGTCTTAGAATGGGTTGACAAAATATGTCCAGATTATTAAGAATCAGGACAGTTTTATACCTTTATAATGGAGATAAATCACGATCAAGAAACACAAACATTATTCCAGTTGCATATTTAGGAAGCCATGGCAAAGATAAGAAGATTGCCATTCACTCGGCACAGAGGTGTCGTAGCTGTTCATCCTAACCTAGTGTTTGTCAAAATGTCTTTTATTATAATTCCCTGGAGTTCTGGCTAAAAATTCAGATACTTAGTCCTGTTTCATTTGTTAGACCTGAGAGAATATCTAGAAATCTATATTAAACTCCCTTTGGAGAAGGGAGTGGCAGTCCACTCCAATATTCTTGCCTAGAATTCCATGGACAGATGAGCCTGATGTGCTGCAGCCCAAGGCATCTCAATGAGTCAGAGAAGACTGAGCGACTAGACACATTGAACTCCCTGGGGGATGCTTATGAATCTTGAATTTTGGAAGTACATCTCTAAGCATACCAGACACTGGCGTTAGGACAGGATGATAAATACTATGCATTTTATTTCACTTGCTTACTTGCCAGTCTTTCCAATTAGCTATCAGCTTTGATAGTGAGGATAAAGGAGTGGCAAGAATATCCCTGTGTGTTCAAACCATTTGTACCTGCCGGGGAGGGCACTAGAAAGGGATGGGACTAAGAAGGGCTGGCTTATCTTTACTCTGCCCTCACTGAATATGGCATTAAAACATGAAAACTAACATTAGCTTCATCACATTCATTGTTTTCCATAACAAGTACTTAAAGATTTTATCTAATAGGTGTAGCAGCTTCATTATCAATATAGAACAATGTATGAACATATTAAGTACATTATAATTTATTAGATCTAATTTCCCTTTGTAACTTTCATTGGTACAAAACATCTCTGCTTTTTCTTTAATAAAAATGAGAGCTGGGCTTCCTCTGGTGGTCCAGTGGGTGAGGACACCGCCTTGCAGTGCAAGAGGCGCCAGTTCTATCCCTGGCCTGGGAAGATCCCACGTGCTGCGGAGCAGCTGGACCAATGTGTCCAATTACTGAGCCGGAGCTCTGGAGCGCATGCGCCCAGAGCCAGCGCTCTGCAACGACAGACACCACCGCGATGGGAGGCCCACAGGAGCCAAAGAACAAAGACGGATGAAAATAGAGAAAGACCAATGGAAGTGGCCCGCCCGCTCCCCTCCCTCCCCAACCTGACCCCCGCCCAAAATAAATAAATAAATAAAAATCTAAAAAAAAAAAAAAAAAAAAAATGAGAGCTATACTAGTCTTAAATAGTTAAAAACAAATAAGTCTTAAATACAATGCTGCAATAAGGTAAACATTCACAGTCCAATGACTAGTTTCTTTTCATTCACCTGGTGAATACAAAGAAGCCTGTTCGTTGGAGTCAAAATCACCAGGAGTATGCTCAGCTGCATTAAACTGTAGAGGCTTTTAATGTTAAGAAGTGTGATTTTGATTTCACCTGCTGACTTTTTGAAGGCAGCTTGTTATAACAGTTGATAGTGATAGCATGCTGTTGGCACTTGAGCTTTCTGCTGAAGGTTGTAATCCAGTCTTTGTAAACCTGTAATTACTATTTCCTGAGTAATTCTAGGTTTTCATTATTGAGTCTGGATATGTTGAAAAGGTTTTGAGAATACACAAACAGGCATACTGACAAAATGATAAAAATAATTGTTTGTGTTAACAGTGTTAAACTATGACCTGCCTGATATAATGACACACTCCCAACCATAACAGTTAGTGCCACTAAGAGGTAAAGTGGTTTTTTTAAATGTTATTATTATTATTATTATTATTATTATTTTAATTTTGTCCTATTTTATTGGTCCTTCATTTATTTATTTTCATCCATCTTGATTCTTTGGCCTGTGTGGGCCTCCCATAGCAGTGGCCTCTCTTGGTGCAGAGCCCCGGCTCTTGGCGTATGTGCTCCTGAGCGCTGGCTCATAATTGGACACATCAGTCCAGCCACTCCACAGCACATGGGATCTTACCGTGCCAGGGATCGAACTGGTGCCCCTTGCACTGCAAGGCGGACTCTTTACCCACTGGACCACCAGGGAAACCCTGTTATTATTATTTTTATAGTTAACCAAGTCTTGTGGCATTTCAAAAGGAAAGATAATTTTATTCCAATGTTAGGATTCTGTACCTCATAGCTTTTTGAGAGAGAAGTGAAAGATGAAATTAGAAGGTAAATGTCCCTGGTTATTCAAGGTAACTATTTTAGAATAGTTTTTTTTTTTTTTTATCAGTAGCAAACTTTGTATAGAAAATCTGGAATCCATAAGCATCTGTGTAATGGAAATGTGAAAAAAATTTGCTTCTTTTGGAAAGAATTCTGGTAGAGTCATCATTGCTCCAATGAAATATATAGGTCATATAGAATTTCACTAAGCAGTTATATATCCCAAAGCAAAATTTAATTCTGCATGTGAAAATATATATAATACCTTCTTTTGTGAAAGAGAATGAAACCTTTCTTTCTTTTTAGAAATCATTTCACTTTAATATGTTTTAGGCATATGTCCTAGTCACAGAGAATAGAATTGTGAAGAAGAGCAATCATTTGCCTTGGAGTGCATAAATTCTGATGGAGGATATTGAAAGTAAACAACCTTTACAAATCTATAGCACCCCCCTACACTAATTTTGATGCCAGATTTTTTCACAAGTGTCAGTAGATTCTAGGATCTATAGGAGTGGGAGCCTAGATCAGATTCATTTTAATCAGATACTTCGATGGCTTAGGCTTTGTGTATATGCATATGTATTCATAAAATACATTGAAATATTTTTCTGAAGACATAAATAAAGTCTTGACATCAAAGTTAAATGCTATAATAAATGATATTTTAAGTCCACATCTCAATTATGGCATCAAGTAGATTGGTAGTGCTTGGTAGCCTCTCTTTAAGAAGTGTTTGTTAAGGCTGGAACATAAGGAAACTTCATAGGGCTATGTTAATGGAGAAAAGGACAAGGAAATGAAATGGGGGTTTGCAATAGAATTCCCGATGAGATGAAGTTTGTATTGTGGAAAGCCTACTGTACTGGTAATGCAAAGATATGAACTTAAGAGTTGTATTGTTCCTTTAAAGTTATCTTACCTAGGACAAATTATTTTACCTAAGGACAATGTACTAAAGCCCAATGGTTCCTTCAGAGCTATTGTGAGAACCAAATGGAATAAACTTTAAGCAGGAGTTCTTAATCTCAGGAGCACTGATGGCTCTGTGAACCAACTCAAATTGAATCTAGATGTTAAGGGTGTAGATTCATTTTTCTCTTCACAGCCTCAGATAGATCTCAGTGATACTCTAAAAAGCTCACAACTCGTGCTCTCAAGTGTCACAGATTTTCTCCTGGTACCTAATTTCTCCACTATTTCTTCCCATTAGGGGTATTTTTTTTTCTTTTTATAATTTTTGCAAAACAGTACAAGTGACTACTTGCATTTATTGCTTTTTTTTTTGACTTTGTTTTGTTGCCCCTGGGATACTTGGAGTATTTATATCAGTTTGAGTGACCTTGACACATCCAAGGAAAGGAAAAAAATAACTCAATACATTCAAGATGGCGGTTACTGAATGTGAGAATAACCTGCAAAAGGCAGTAAATTGGCAGTGAGCTAGAATATAGCCTTAGATTTACATTTTGCCACTTTGTGGATGATATACTGTATTCCAAACATTGTTGTCAAACTGTCTGGAAAAAAGAGAGAATCTTTGGCTGAAATAACTTGTAAGAACTTCTTTTGTCTACACAACTAAATTGTTTCATTTTCAGGGCTGGCCTTTTTTTGAATTCAGTTCTAGTGCTATTATTTGAATGAAAGCAAAATATGTGAAACTGCTGAGAAGAAACTGGATTATTCTCCCACAAGTAGCATCTACCAAAAGAACATAGAAAAGATTTTAAAACTATTAAATTATAAAATGATAATATATGTAATAATAATATTATATAATGTTTTAATAAATGTATTTAATAAATGTAAATGTAATAAATGTTTTAATAATATATGTAATATATTATTAAAATATTACATATATATTACATATATGTAATAATATATGTAATATTATATAATGTTTTATAAATGTATTTAATAAATGTAAATGTAATAAATGTTTTAATAAATGTAAACATTTATTTATACCTTTCCCATCTTCATACAGTATTTCTCATCCCAAGAAAGATAGAGATTTCAAGAACAAAAGGCTGGGAGAACATCTTGACCACTGTAAATGCTCAGCTTGGGCAAAGGCCACTGTTTTCTCATATGTTGATGGACACTTTCTTAATATTTCCTAACTCTCCCTCTCATGGCCATTGAATCAGGTGAAAAGCAAACAACAAAGAAGACAACAAAACTTAAAAACAAAACAACAACAACAAAACAGAAAAGTCAGTGATACTCTAAAAGTTTGTCCACAGATTTTCTCCTGGTACCTAATTTCTCCACTATTTCTTCCCATTAGGGTATTTTTTTTTCTTTTTATAATTTTTGCAAAACAGTACAAGTGACTACTTGCATTTATTGCTTTTTTTTTTGACTTTGTTTTGTTGCCCCTGGGATACTTGGAGTATTTATATCAGTTTGAGTGACCTTGACACATCCAAGGAAAGGAAAAAAATAACTCAATACATTCAAGATGGCGGTTACTGAATGTGAGAATAACCTGCAAAAGGCAGTAAATTGGCAGTGAGCTAGAATATAGCCTTAGATTTACATTTTGCCACTTTGTGGATGATATACTGTATTCCAAACATTGTTGTCAAACTGTCTGGAAAAAAGAGAGAATCTTTGGCTGAAATAACTTGTAAGAACTTCTTTTGTCTACACAACTAAATTGTTTCATTTTCAGGGCTGGCCTTTTTTTGAATTCAGTTCTAGTGCTATTATTTGAATGAAAGCAAAATATGTGAAACTGCTGAGAAGAAACTGGATTATTCTCCCACAAGTAGCATCTACCAAAAGAACATAGAAAAGATTTTAAAACTATTAAATTATAAAATGATAATATATGTAATAATAATATTATATAATGTTTTAATAAATGTATTTAATAAATGTAAATGTAATAAATGTTTTAATAATATATGTAATATATTATTAAAATATTACATATATATTACATATATGTAATAATATATGTAATATTATATAATGTTTTATAAATGTATTTAATAAATGTAAATGTAATAAATGTTTTAATAAATGTAAACATTTATTTATACCTTTCCCATCTTCATACAGTATTTCTCATCCCAAGAAAGATAGAGATTTCAAGAACAAAAGGCTGGGAGAACATCTTGACCACTGTAAATGCTCAGCTTGGGCAAAGGCCACTGTTTTCTCATATGTTGATGGACACTTTCTTAATATTTCCTAACTCTCCCTCTCATGGCCATTGAATCAGGTGAAAAGCAAACAACAAAGAAGACAACAAAACTTAAAAAAACAAAACAACAACAACAAAACAGAAAAGTCAGTGGTTCTTTGATAAATAAGGAGGTAGAAAAAGTAAGCAGATCCCCAGTTAGCAGATCCTTTATATCCTTTTGAGATTTTATACGTTATAATTCTTTATTTGGCTCTACCATTTGAAATGACTGAAATACACACTCACCCCACCTTCTAAATATCTTCTCTTAAAAATGTAAGCCCCTTTGTAATGAAGATCTTAGCCGAGAGTCATGGTAACTGCCAGTTAATTAGGAAGAACTGCTTTTTCCTAATGTTGAAACACTAGAGGAGTTCTGTTTTCAGTGGTGATAGAAGTCTGAATGTGCTTGAAGTTAATATTTTTAAGGTTGGAGTTGCTATGAGATAGAACACACTTGAATACGGAGCTCTATGGACACATTTAGGACAGCGAGGTAAGGGAAAAAGAAGGGCTTATAAATAGGCAGGTGTTGCTCAGTGAATGGGAACAAACCAAAGCCAAAGGAGAGCAGCAGTTCTTTAACATTTCCCTGGAACTAACCTTGGAGTGAAAAGCATAAGGTAACTTCTGTTTTTTGCTGTAGGTACTGAAAACTGTCTAGAGGCCTTAGTACTGTATTTCAGCTGCCTTGGCGATTGCTGTGCATGCAGCGCTGTAATGAACGCTCTGAAAAACAAAGGATTTCCACGTGGACTTTTACTGAGATCATTTAGTGGGTGGTAGTGGTGGTGCGGTGTGGGGGCAAGAGAACATGGTAGACTGGGGAGGGACTGCTAGCCCTGTAGGTTGCCTTTTGGAGTGAGGAAAATGTTCTAAAATTAGATAGAGGTGATATTCACATCCTTGTGAATATGCTAAAATCCACTGCATTGTAGACTTTTAAATAGTGAATTTATGTAAATTGTATTTCAATGGAAAGAAATCTAGTCAGGGGCTGTTATCTCTCTGCAGTGATTTCTGTCAGGAACTCAGCTGAACTGAAGAGCAAGCAATGTATGGTCAGGTGCAGGCTTTTAACGTGATAAGCCAAACAGAAATAGTCAAGCTTTTAATCGCGTACTGAGATGTTATAAGCCACTGGCTAAAACTAGAGAAAATGCCAACTACCCCTGTTCTGTTTGCCTCAGAAGGGAGGGACTGCTGGATCCAGGAACATTTGGGGGTCATCTCATTGTAGAGGGGGTTACAAGCAAATGGGTTCAATAATAGTATTGACCACGAATGAGGTTAGAGAGGGCTAGGAATGGACAATAAGGGAAATCGAGTTGGAGTTGGGGAAGGTGTTTTCAATCATCACGCATCAAGCTCCACCCCAACCCTCGCCGCCCACATCCACCCACGCCCGCCCGCCCCCACGCCATGCAGTAACGAGTCTTAGTAGAGGTTACTTCAGGCTAAAGAGACCTAAAGATGGAGGTATCCAGCTAGAAATGGGAATGTGCAAAAAGCAGAGCCGCCAGAGGTTTCTGAATTCTAGACTGCAACGTCAGAGATTGCAAGGCTCCTACTGTGCATCAAGGCTGGTGTCCTGAGGGCAGCTTCGCTCCGAGGCCCGCCAGGTAAAACTTTAGTAATTGCTTGTGGTCAGCTGAAACATCAGCCATGTCTTTAACCAGGAGGTGGACTCTTTAATCTCTGTATCACCAGTTGTATTGAGACATTTTTTTTTTTTTTTGTCATCCCTTAAATATCTTTGCATTAGATTGCCAAGTAAATTTTTTTTTTTTTTTAATCATCTGTTTTAAGAGGGAAAATCAAAACAAAACAACAGCAAAGAACTTTTCAGTATCTTCTAGGTGGTAAATAATTCATACATTAGTGGGCTCTGTACTATCAAAGATTTGAGCAGGCACTGTGTATTATATTAATTTTACATATTAAATATCTATTCTTGGAGGAAAGTCTTGGGGGATATTCACATCCTTGTGAATATGCTAAAATCCACTGCATTGTAGACTTTTAAATAGTGAATTTATGTAAATTGTATTTCAATGGAAAGAAATCTAGTCAGGGGCTGTTATCTCTCTGCAGTGATTTCTGTCAGGAACTCAGCTGAACTGAAGAGCAAGCAATGTATGGTCAGGTGCAGGCTTTTAACGTGATAAGCCAAACAGAAATAGTCAAGCTTTTAATCGCGTACTGAGATGTTATAAGCCACTGGCTAAAACTAGAGAAAATGCCAACTACCCCTGTTCTGTTTGCCTCAGAAGGGAGGGACTGCTGGATCCAGGAACATTTGGGGGTCATCTCATTGTAGAGGGGGTTACAAGCAAATGGGTTCAATAATAGTATTGACCACGAATGAGGTTAGAGAGGGCTAGGAATGGACAATAAGGGAAATCGAGTTGGAGTTGGGGAAGGTGTTTTCAATCATCACGCATCAAGCTCCACCCCAACCCTCGCCGCCCACATCCACCCAGCCCGCCCGCCCCACGCCATGCAGTAACGAGTCTTAGTAGAGGTTACTTCAGGCTAAAGAGACCTAAAGATGGAGGTATCCAGCTAGAAATGGGAATGTGCAAAAAGCAGAGCCGCCAGAGGTTTCTGAATTCTAGACTGCAACGTCAGAGATTGCAAGGCTCCTACTGTGCATCAAGGCTGGTGTCCTGAGGGCAGCTTCGCTCCGAGGCCCGCCAGGTAAAACTTTAGTAATTGCTTGTGGTCAGCTGAAACATCAGCCATGTCTTTAACCAGGAGGTGGACTCTTTAATCTCTGTATCACCAGTTGTATTGAGACATTTTTTTTTTTTTTTGTCATCCCTTAAATATCTTTGCATTAGATTGCCAAGTAAATTTTTTTTTTTTTTTAATCATCTGTTTTAAGAGGGAAAATCAAAACAAAACAACAGCAAAGAACTTTTCAGTATCTTCTAGGTGGTAAATAATTCATACATTAGTGGGCTCTGTACTATCAAAGATTTGAGCAGGCACTGTGTATTATATTAATTTTACATATTAAATATCTATTCATATTTACTACATAGTTGTTAATGCACTAGGACCATCATGTAACAAACTGTGTCCCCTTTAGAGTGAGGTTTGAAAATTGAAAATGTAGACAGATATGTTAACAAAAGATTAAGAAAGCACAGCACAAAAATTTAGATAAAAGATAAAGATTTATGAGCCTTTTAGATAACTAAGGACAGAACTTTGAAGTTAGGATATTATAACTATTTGCTACTTTTCCCATTGTAATAACTAAAATCAACATAAATCAAATTAATGCAGTATTTACTGAGCAGTTATGAGCATAAGAGGGTTGTTCAGTGATAGAGTGGTAAAAGAGTAAACAGTTTCTACCTTCTTCAAGCTGAGAGAGGAGCAGGAGGGTGTATACAAATAGCCAATTACAATATAGTGTAATAAATACTCAAATGAGGGAAATGTTGTTAAAGGGCTAACCAAAATAGCACTTAATTCAGTTTTGCAAATGAGTTGGGTTGGTTTTTTTTTTTTTTTTTTTTTTTTTTTAAAGATTTATTTATTTATTCATTTGGGGCGGGGGTCGGGTTGGGAAGGAAGGGGAGCAGGCGGGCCACCTCCACTGGTCTTTTGTTTCTCTATGTTCATCCGTCTTTGTTCCTTGGCTCCTGTGGGCCTCCCATCGCGGTGGCTTCTATCGTTGCAGAGCGCCGGCTCTGGGCGCATGCGCTCCAGAGCTCCGGCTCGGTAGTTGGACACATCAGTCCAGTCGCTCCGCGGCACGTGGGATCTTCCCAGGCCAGGGCTCGAACCGGCGCCCCTTGCACTGCAAGGCGGTGTCCTTACCCACTGGACCACCAGGAGAAGCCCTGGGTTGGTTTTTAAGAAATGGTTACCTGGATAAAGTAAGATCGTGTCCCCACCTTAAATAATGAAAATGGGAAGCAATAGAAAATAAGTCTTGTGAAAAGGAAGGAACATATGCCAACACCCACAAACTAAGGTGTTTTGCTGTGTCTGAATGAAGTGTGATATGGCTTCAGCATGAAGTATTAGGTAAGAAATAGGTGAGAGCAGGACCTAGAAAAAGGTGGTGACTGAATAAGGAGGAGTTTCTCAGATAGTTTGGAGGAAAACAGTGGCATGTCACTATACAGACTGATGACATAATCATTTTTGCATTTCACAGCCCTTCTAATGTCAGTACCAAGAAATGAATTGGTGATGAATAAGAGCAAAGACAGAAAAACAATTTTGAAAGCTTTGGCATTAATTCAGGTAATATAATGATGTTCCAATTTAGGAAGGTAGCCTTCACACGGGAGAGTGGTATGTGGATACAGCACATCTTTATGGTTTAAAGTGCATGGGGGCTAGTGGTTGAATAGGGAGTTGTGCAATAGGATTAAAATACTTAGTTTGGACAATGGTGTGGATGTGGTGCAATTTACTCAAAAAAAAAAAAAAAAAACAAAAAAACAAAAAAGAGCAATAGATACAGGAATATAACAGATGTTAGATTTGTTGAAGTTGTGATAGATATAAACAATCGAGGTGGAACTGTTCAGCAGTCAATCATATGCTGCGGTATCTGTGTGTGTGTGTGTGTCTGACTCAGGAAAGAGACCCGAATTGTGGCTGTAGATTTCAAAACTGTAAGTCTTGGTGGTTACCCAATATCTTTTAAATATATTTCTGCTCAGCTAAAAGTCAATTTCTCTTCCATACAAGAATTCTACTCAGACACAATTTTTGAAATATATTTTACATACAGTGTAATGCACACATCTTAAGTATACATTTCTTTGATAACCATGCAAGCCCTATAAATAACGTTTGTTTTCAGATGTACAAAGTCCACCCTGTTGGTCTCCCAGTCCTCCAGAGCAGTCAGCATCTGATATTTATTACCATAGATTAGTTTTGCCTGTTCTAAACCTACATATAAATAGAAGCGTAAATATGCTTTGTTTCTGATCCTTAAGGATGGGACATTCAAAATTCTGTCATTAATTCTAATGTCAGTTTTATATTGTGTTTTCTTTGCTGACATTATAAAAGTATTATGTTGACTTGAGTCAAATGTCTTCTTAATCATTGGAGTGATCTTATGAAATCACCTTGTTATTTAAATGGACTATATTGATTTTCATATGAAATACTAAATTTCCATTATTAGAATAACTTCACTGGCTTGAAGAATATACTTCTTATATTAAATTTTATTATATGGTCAGATTTGATTTGCTAATATTTTGATAAGCATTTTTGTGTTCATATTCATGAAAGATATTGCTCTATTATTGTAACATCTTTCGTTTTGGTATCAGAATTATATTGATTCATAAAACAAGTTGGGAAATGTTCTCTTATCCTGTATTTCTTGAAAGGAGTTTGTATAATATATTGAGAATATTTTATTTTGAAAAGTTTGATTTAATTCACCACTGAAGCCATCTAATCCTGGAGACTTGGGGGGTCGTTTTTTGTTGGGAGTGTTGAGTGTGTTGTAATATAATTTACATACAGTAAAGTTTATTAATATGATGAGTTGTGAAACCCGCAATCAAGATAAATAACATATCAATATCTCCAAATGTTATCTTGGAGCTGTGGGCAGTCAGTCCTCTCCTATATAACTTTCCTTCTAGAAGATATGTGTCTGATTTCTCCATATATAAAATTTCTTGTATGTCCTAAGGGAAATCACATTACTCCCATAGTCATTATGCTGCTATTTCTGATGGCTTCTTTTGTTTGGCATAATTCTTTTAAGATTTATTCAGATTGTTGCATGTATGATACCTCTTTATTTGTTACTGTTGAGCAAAATCCCATTGCAAATTGCTTATAATTTCAATGTATATATGGTTTGTTCTAGTGTAGGACTGTTATTAATAGAGCTAATATAAATATATGCCTAAAATGCTTTGTGTTGATACGTTTATTTTATTTGTGCATGCCCCTTGGAGTAGGATTTCTGGATAATATAGTGTTTGTTTGACTCTATGATAAGCTGCGCATGTGTTCTCCAGAGTGGCTATATAAATTTGCATCCCCAACAGAAATATGAGTTTTCAGTTGCCCAGTAGCGTTATAAGCATGTGAACTTGTTAGTCTGTAAAACAAAAAATTAGCCATTCTAGAGGGTTTATAATGGTGGTTTGTTTTTATTTGCATTTCCGTGATGACTAGCAATCTTGGACATTTTTTGCGTATTTTTAAGGGTTTAAGTGTCTGTTTCAGAATTACACCTTATTATTAAGGTATAATTATTCTTTATACATTTTGTAAACAAGTCCTTTAATAGATGTGTGTTTTATCTTTTTATTTTATCAACAGTATATTTTGGAGAAAAATCTTTAATTTTGATAAAACCAAATTTACCAAAAATTTCTTTTATGGTTTGCATTCTTACTGTCAAGTCTAAAAATTTGTCCAAGTCACAAAGCTCTTCTCCTTTGCTTTCTTCTGTAACTTTTGCACTTGTGAATTTATACTTGTCGTTCTTTTTAATTTTTATGGTACTAGATAAAAGTTTATATATTGACGTGGTATTTTGTTAAATAATCATACCTTTTCATCCTATGTAATGTTTCTTTTTATCCTTGTTAATAATTCTTTGTCTTCAAGTCAGTTATCCTTCTTTTAGTCACATAGACTTTTTTCTTAATTAGTGCTTGTGGGATGTTATCTTCTTTTGATTATTCCCCCTGTATTTCATTTTGAGTGATTTCTATAGTCAATGTTTTAAATCACTGATTCTTTTTTCTAGTATGTCTAGTCTGATCATAAGTCTATCAAAGAAACTCTTCATCTCTGACATTGTATTTTCTTGTTCTAATATTTTTGCTTGACTCCTTTTCTATTTTTTCCATCACAATGCCAGAATTTTATCTGTACACAGATGTTGTTCATCTCATTCATTTAATCCTTTAATGTGTTCAGCTATATTTATTTTAATTTCTGTTTCAATATGCATCCTATCTTTATGATTCTGCTTATCTCGTGATGAAGAGTTTCTTTTTATCTTTAGTGTGCCTCAAAAATTTGTACTAAATATTGGAGAGTATGTCTTTATTTTTGTCAGTTTTTAAATACTTGTATTTTGTTGATGCTGCTTTGTTTGTGCTTCTTTCCCTGAAGTCATCCATGCTCTTCCTTGAATCTAGGAGAAAACATATATGGGAGAGAGTTTATTTTCCCTTCCAGAGGCAGGTGAATTTTGCTGATATTCTTTCATTAGTAATAGCTTACCTCTGTCTGGGGCCTGTTTTTTTTTTTTTTTTATTTGGATAATTTCTTTAAGTTTAATGACTCTTTACTCTTATAGTTCTAGTTCCCAAGCCAACTAAAATAATTTTTCATATGCATTATTCTCTTTTATGTTTCTAACATTTCCTTAGCTTGTTTAGTAGCTTCTACTGTTCTATTGAAATTCTCTACTCATTCTCTCCCATTGTCTACTGAATTATCCTGTAAATGGCAAATGTGTTTCCAAAAATGTTTACTTGCTTTACAAAAATCTAAAGAGTAACTCACACACTTTACAATTAGTACACTTAAATGCATAATATTTTCAAGGGTGGAAAGCAACTATTGAAGAATATTCTTGAGTTTTCTGCTAATTAACCATGACAACAGAATTTGCCACAGAATTTTAAAAGTCTAATTCCAGATAGTTTTATTCCTAAGCCAGGATACATATGAAATAAATACTGAACTACCTAGAATAGCCTGTTGCTAGAGGTAGGTGCACTCACTGAGTAAATGTTGAATGAGTAACATCCATATGCCTTTGTAATAGCCATGATTAGATTACTTTATCCAGCATCAAATACATTTTTGTTATTATATAATAATTGAAGGTATTTTGGTCTACTACTTTTAATAGAAATATAAACACGTCATTACATGCAATTTTATTATTGCCCCATAGGATATTTAATATCCCTAACTCATAATTTGATTTTTTCCATCACAATGCCAGAATTTTATCTGTACACAGATGTTGTTCATCTCATTCATTTAATCCTTTAATGTGTTCAGCTATATTTATTTTAATTTCTGTTTCAATATGCATCCTATCTTTATGATTCTGCTTATCTCGTGATGAAGAGTTTCTTTTTATCTTTAGTGTGCCTCAAAAATTTGTACTAAATATTGGAGAGTATGTCTTTATTTTTGTCAGTTTTTAAATACTTGTATTTTGTTGATGCTGCTTTGTTTGTGCTTCTTTCCCTGAAGTCATCCATGCTCTTCCTTGAATCTAGGAGAAAACATATATGGGAGAGAGTTTATTTTCCCTTCCAGAGGCAGGTGAATTTTGCTGATATTCTTTCATTAGTAATAGCTTACCTCTGTCTGGGGCCTGTTTTTTTTTTTTTTTTTATTTGGATAATTTCTTTAAGTTTAATGACTCTTTACTCTTATAGTTCTAGTTCCCAAGCCAACTAAAATAATTTTTCATATGCATTATTCTCTTTTATGTTTCTAACATTTCCTTAGCTTGTTTAGTAGCTTCTACTGTTCTATTGAAATTCTCTACTCATTCTCTCCCATTGTCTACTGAATTATCCTGTAAATGGCAAATGTGTTTCCAAAAATGTTTACTTGCTTTACAAAAATCTAAAGAGTAACTCACACACTTTACAATTAGTACACTTAAATGCATAATATTTTCAAGGGTGGAAAGCAACTATTGAAGAATATTCTTGAGTTTTCTGCTAATTAACCATGACAACAGAATTTGCCACAGAATTTTAAAAGTCTAATTCCAGATAGTTTTATTCCTAAGCCAGGATACATATGAAATAAATACTGAACTACCTAGAATAGCCTGTTGCTAGAGGTAGGTGCACTCACTGAGTAAATGTTGAATGAGTAACATCCATATGCCTTTGTAATAGCCATGATTAGATTACTTTATCCAGCATCAAATACATTTTTGTTATTATATAATAATTGAAGGTCTTTTGGTCTACTACTTTTTAATAGAAATATAAACACGTCATTACATGCAATTTTATTATTGCCCCATAGGATATTTAATATCCCTAACTCATAATTTAAGAAAATTTAATAAGTTTAAAAGACTTCTGGGGCTTCCCTGGTGATCTAGTGGGTAAAAGTCCACCTTGCAATATAAGGGACACCGGTTCGATCCCTGGCACGGGAAGAACCCACATGCCACAGAGAGGCTGGACCACTGTGTCCACTTGCAAGCCAGCGCTCTGGAGTGCATGCGTCCAGAGCCAGTGCTCTGTAGCGAGAAAGAGTGCTACAAGGGGGAGCCCACACAGGCAAAAGAATTGAGATGAATGAAAATAAATAAATGAAGGACCAATAAAAGAGGCCAAAATTAAAAAAAAAAAAAAAACAAAAAAACAAACACATCTGTCACTCCTGGGTTTGACCAGACAGTTGTTAGACTTGGAAAAAAAAAAAAAAAAAAGAAATTACATGAGTGGCACAGCATATAGCATAATTACTTAACAATAGATTAAATATTTATAACAATGTTGAGTGAAATAAGTGAAAATTTTACAAAATCTAGTCAGGTGAATCTGAAGAACAAAACTGAGAACCTGATTTAACTATTCTGATTGTGTCTATGCAATTAAACAGATCGATGGGTTCATTGAAATTTTACTCTTATTAGGATTAAATCTTAGTAAAAATAGCAAGTATGTCCTGTGTATTTAGTTTGAGTTAAAAAATGTTTACTAGGGACTTCCCTGGTGATCCAGTGGGTAAGGACACCACCTTGCAGTGCAGGGGGCGCCGGTTCGATCCCTGGCCTGGGAAGATCCCACATGCCGCGGAGCTACTAGACCGATGTGTCCAACTACCCAGCCGTAATTCTGGAGTGCGTGTGCCCAGAGCCGGTGCTCTGCAGCGACAGAGGCCACTGCGATGGGAGGCCCACACAGGCCAAAGAACAAAGATGGATGAAAATAGATAAATGAAGGACCAATACAAGTGGCCAAAAAATAAAAAGGTCACTATCTTAAAGCTCATTAATAGTTAATCGAATTTTTCAACGAATCCATAGCTAACACATATGAGAGACACTACAGAAAATGTGACTGTCTTTGAACATGGAGGTCAATATCTACTATAAGCTGGAAAAGACAAAGGGATTCTCCCCAACAACTTCCAGAATGAAATGAAGCTCTACTGGCCCCTTGTTTTTCACTCCATGAGACCCAGGTTGAACTTCTAACCCTACAAAAGCATAAGATAGTTCATGGTTTTGTTTATTTATTTTTCAAAATTGTGAAAGCAAAATTATAAAAATAATTATTTTTTTCTCTTATTCACCTATTGTTAGTTTTCCAGGGGGAGTAAGATAAAAAGAGGTTAGAACATCGAAATATTAACATTTTTAAAGCATTAATGTCAAAAGCTAGCGTAGAGAAATATATTTTAATATCTGAAAATCATCAAAGAAGATCTTAAAACACATTATCTTTTCAACATTCAGTAGTCCTCAATCAGAGCACTATTCTTTATATATGACTTATAAACATTCCGTGCATTATCACTGGCATTATCTCCTGTGTTAGTTGCTTCAGTCGTGTCTGACTCGTCGTGACCCATGGATTGTAACCTGCCAGGCTCCTCTGTTCATGGAATTCTCCAGGTAAGAATATTGGAGTGGGTAGCCATTCCCTTCTCCAGGGGATCCTCTCAACCCAGGAATTGAACCCAGGTATTTTGCATTGCAGGCAGATTCTTTACAATCTGAGCCACTAGAGAAGTCCAAGAATACTGGAGTGGGTAGCTTATCTCTTCTCCAGGTGATCTTTCTGAACCAGGAATCAAACCAGAGTCTCCTGCATTGCAGGTGGATTCTTTACCAAGTGAGCTACACGGAATGGGGTAATTTTATTGGATCTATAATAGTAGAAAACAGGTAACTTTGAGGTTGTTTAATATTCACAAAAGGAACAAAAATAAAAGAAAACTGATTTAATGTCAGAACAATATCACACTTAGTTAATAAAATTTTGATAGATTTGTTTATTTTTTATAATTGAGAACATTATAATATGTTGTCCTTTTCTTTTATACCATTTGAAAAATACTTCCTAAAAATAGTGCTATTTTTCCTACTAAAATCCAACCTTTCTAACACAGTGCTCAATCCAGATGTTCTCATGATTCTCCAGCAAGTGACCAGTCCTTAAGTATAACTTTATTGTGCTCTAATTAGACCTAATTCAACTGCACTCTAAATTTTCTACAGCCAATCTAATTGCACGCTAAAATACCATCTTCCTAAAGAGTGAAGCACAAGGATGCTTGAAAATCTGGCTTTTTAGTATTGCTCTTGAGATTATAATAAGCTTACTGGAAAAGATGCTGGCTAAAGATGAAAATGTTCTGTTTATGATCTCTACAACCTAATTATGGATGAGTTGCCAGAATATATAAATACATTGTATAATTGTTATACTATTTGTTATTAAAATTGTATACTCTGTAATGTCCTGATACTGAATATGTGCTCAGTCGTGTCCAGCTTTTTGTGACCCCATGGACTGCTGCCCTCCAACTTTCTTTGTTCATGGGATTTCCCAGACAAGAATCCTGGAGTGGGTTGCCATTTCCTTCTCCAGGGAATCTTCGCAACCCAGAGATCAAATCTGCATCTGCTGTATTGGCAGGAGGATGCTTTACCAGTGAGCCACCTGGGAAGCCCTCTGATACCTGATAAGAATTGTATAAATACCTATGTTATAACTCATATGATCACTGTCATTTCCAGAGTGTGCTTACAGTTTTCAGTCAGAGTCTATCTTTAAAGTATAAAATCAGCTACAGACAAAATATAAAGAAAGCCATTGGTAGCCTTTTTTATTTTTTTGATATTTACAATTTTGAGAAATACCTAAAATCTTGGCAGTGAGGATATAATAACAGTGGGAAATGTAAAAAATAGACTCAAAGTCAAATGATCTGTAATGATAGTGACAAAACTCTTTATACTCTTCACTTCCCAAGGGCAGTATGCAGTATGCTTTGTTACTGTCTGCCTTAATCCTAGTGCTACATCTGCACTATATCATCATCTGTTGCAATAACTATACCCTAGAGTTTGTCATAGCTCTTACTCTGCAGCGCACTGAGTATAAGCCGAAGGCTTACTAACTCTTATTAGTACATATTTTCTTTGTCTCCCTAATATATTGATCTTTTCATACCTTCTCTCCTGCCCCTACCTGAATCCATGGCTCATCACTTCAACCAGCATCTGCTACCATCCTATCTCTGGCCCACTGATTCAACTGCATCACTATAGCTGCCTACCAAGTTATTTTTCTTATGCAACTTGAAAGGTAAGAATATTAATGATGGCCAGTCTCACAGCCACAGTGTTTTTTTTTTTTTCAGCAAGCCTTCTTTGTCCTCTTAGTCATCTACGCTATTGTCTGTCTAGTAATTTCTAAACATGTCTGCTTTCTCTAGGTAATTACACAGCTACCCATGTCATTTCACTCTCATCCCATCATTTCACCTACTTCTTTCCAAATAACATAAAAATCATCTCGAGTGATCATAATCAGCTTACCACCAGACCCGCACAGATGTCTCCATCTACTTCAACCCATTCCAGCCTGCTTTATTTCTTCCTACAATATAAGAAGGAACCTCTTTCCTCAATGTTTCTCAAGGACCTACTCCATCATTTCCCTCTCTCTCAAAGCTGTATATCTCGGGCTTCCCTGGTGGTCCAGTGGGTAAAGAGTCCTCTTGCAATGCAGCAGGCACCGATTCCATCGCTGGCCAAGGAAAATTCCACATGCCATGGAACAGCTGGACCACTGTGTCCAATTATGAGCCAGAGCTCTGGAGCGCATGTGCCCAGAGCTGGTGCCTGGCAAAAAGAGAGGCCACTGAAATGGGAGGCTCACAGAGGCCAAAGAATAAAGATGGATGAAAATAAATAAATCAAAAAACAATGAAAGAGTCCAATTTTTTTCTAGCCTCTCTTTCCTATGAGGTCTTTTACTGACTTCTCAAATGTGTTTGCATTTCTTTTATATTAGAAGGAAATGACAATAGTAATAAATTCAGATGAAATCCTCCCTTATTTCCACACTCCATGTCTTTATCATTCGGTATGGTTTCAGCTGCAAATTATTGTGAATCTGACTTAAAATTGACTTAACCAGTAAGGAATTTTCAGTTTCCAGAGGAAGATGGCTAGTCAGTCAGAATTCTAATTCTATTCCTTTGTGATTTTTTTTTTTTTCAGTTTTTGCCTTCTTATAGGTTGACTTTTTTCTTTATGGTTGAACAATGGCAGTCGTCTAAAATTAAGGCAACGTGTAACCTTACTAAAAGGGGGAGGGAGAAAGAGACACTGTCCTCCAACTATAAGAATTACTCCCTGAATGGATCTTCTGCCTTACGCCTGGGTAGCTGAAGCAGTCATTGGTACGAGGGATGGATTTCTCAGGATTGGCTTATTAGTCTGTCTTTACTCAGACCCCTTCTCTGTAGCTCAGGGTAGGTTTAAACATCTCCTGAGTCCTGAGGACTATGTAGCCGAAGTATTTATACTTGAAAAGGGGCTCAGTGAGGAGGAAAAGAGAATGGTAGATAAGCCACTAATGTCATTTATTACACAAAGAAAGAGACTGGAGTAAACCCAAAATAATAATAATGATTGCCCAGAAAGGGAAAGAAATAGGATTCTATGAACATTTCAGTGAAATTCCTCATTTGTTGCTTGAAACAGCATTCTAGGCATGTATGTTGGCTCTTGTTCCTTTCCTCACTCTGTCTGAGGGACTTCGCCTAGGGTGGCTTTGGGTTACTGACCCTGAGAGTTAGCCATGAACTTTAGGCCCTTTGAGAACAGTGGATAAATTTGGCCTTACTTTGACTCCTCTTCAGCCAACGCTGGGGCCTTTCCCCTTCCCATCTCCCAGCTACCCCAAATCTTTGACATGATGTTTCTACCAAATTCAAGTTAACCTACCTTTAGGGATATCCTTTCATCCTTAGAAACTGTGTATTGCTTTTCTGATTTCAGGTTTCTGCTCTTCTTTCTGTTTGATTTTCATGAAGTGTATATATTAATACATTCTTGAAACTGAGTGTAAGCAGTAGTACTTTTCTATCATTCTTGATTGTTTTGTTGAACATTATATCTCTTTAGCCATATGAAATCTGATGGTGGGTTCAAATAGAAAACCTTCCTGAATCTACATCATTGCCAAGGAAGATCCAAATAATTTTCATGATGTTTGGAAAATCTGAAATATCTTGAGAAATTCTTATGGACTCTGGATTTTAGAACTGAGAAAAAGCATTTACCTTTTTGTGCATTTGCAATGGGAAATAGGTTATGTACTCTTATGTTGTTTCTTTTCTAACTCATTTTCTCAAGTCTGGGAACTCTGTTTAGTTTCCCTGACAATGATCATATTTTTTTCTCTCAAGAGAAGTCATCTTATTAATACCCAAATATTGATTTTGTCCTTGGATTAGTTACTCAGTTATGTCTGATTCTTTGAGACCCCAGCTCACCATAGAATTCTCCCAGCTGTCCATTGAATTCTCTAGGCAAGATTACTGGTGTGGGTTTCCATTTCCTACTCTGGGGGGGTCTTCCAAATCCAGGCATCAAACCTGGGTCTCCTGCATTGCAGGGAGATTCTTTACCATCTGAGCCACCAGAATGGGCATTTATAGTTTGGCAATTAAAACACAGGATGACAGGAACAAATACCTTATATATATAATAAAGAATGGTAGATAAGCCATTCTTACAAAGAAAGAGACTGGAGTAAACCCAAAATAATAATAATGATTGCCCAGAAAGGGAAAGAAATAGGATTCTATGAACATTTCAGTGAAATTCCTCATTTGTTGCTTGAAACAGCATTCTAGGCATGTATGTTGGCTCTTGTTCCTTTCCTCACTCTGTCTGAGGGACTTCGCCTAGGGTGGCTTTGGGTTACTGACCCTGAGAGTTAGCCATGAACTTTAGGCCCTTTGAGAACAGTGGATAAATTTGGCCTTACTTTGACTCCTCTTCAGCCAACGCTGGGGCCTTTCCCCTTCCCATCTCCCAGCTACCCCAAATCTTTGACATGATGTTTCTACCAAATTCAAGTTAACCTACCTTTAGGGATATCCTTTCATCCTTAGAAACTGTGTATTGCTTTTCTGATTTCAGGTTTCTGCTCTTCTTTCTGTTTGATTTTCATGAAGTGTATATATTAATACATTCTTGAAACTGAGTGTAAGCAGTAGTACTTTTCTATCATTCTTGATTGTTTTGTTGAACATTATATCTCTTTAGCCATATGAAATCTGATGGTGGGTTCAAATAGAAAACCTTCCTGAATCTACATCATTGCCAAGGAAGATCCAAATAATTTTCATGATGTTTGGAAAATCTGAAATATCTTGAGAAATTCTTATGGACTCTGGATTTTAGAACTGAGAAAAAGCATTTACCTTTTTGTGCATTTGCAATGGGAAATAGGTTATGTACTCTTATGTTGTTTCTTTTCTAACTCATTTTCTCAAGTCTGGGAACTCTGTTTAGTTTCCCTGACAATGATCATATTTTTTTCTCTCAAGAGAAGTCATCTTATTAATACCCAAATATTGATTTTGTCCTTGGATTAGTTACTCAGTTATGTCTGATTCTTTGAGACCCCAGCTCACCATAGAATTCTCCCAGCTGTCCATTGAATTCTCTAGGCAAGATTACTGGTGTGGGTTTCCATTTCCTACTCTGGGGGGGTCTTCCAAATCCAGGCATCAAACCTGGGTCTCCTGCATTGCAGGGAGATTCTTTACCATCTGAGCCACCAGAATTGGCATTTATAGTTTGGCAATTAAAACACAGGATGACAGGAACAAATACCTTATATATATAATAAAGAATGGTTTGCTCAGTCCGTGCCTCAGAGCATGCATTACTTAGTCACATACTTTATGTATAATATGATGCTACTTGTAATCCATGTTAAGCTAGGTCTTTCTGGACATTGTCATTCTAAATATCCCTGAAAAATAATGTAGGCTTCTCTATTACTGCCTTCTGAACAGAAGTGACATTGTATACATTGCCTAACAGTCATCAAAATTTAAAGACTCACTTTTGATATGTCTTTCCCTTGATTCTTCCATCCCTCAAGTCTTCAGTCTTCACATTACCCTTCTCTGGTGACTGTTGTTTTCCTGTGCAAAACTATCTGTTAGACTTTGTCTAAGACTCCTTTATGAAGAGGGAGGACATTAAGAATTTAAATATATTTTGTCCTAATCACTCACTGAGACAAATGAGCATTCATTGACATAAGACATTTAGTTTAATAAAAATTAAAAAATAGAAGTAAAAACTTGGTTCCTTCTCATTCTGACTCTCTTCTTTACATCTCTGTTATTTGGAATTTTTATTTTCCTAACTTTTCCCCTGTCCCTCCCTTCCAATAGAAGGAACACATACCTGCTTTTTTTACCTTATATATGACTAAAACATTTTAACATGGCTCCTGTTCACAGAATTACTTAAATCTAAACAGAAGGTAATAGTTTACACTTAGGAAAAGAATCTTAAGTGTTGGACTTTCAGGCATCAACACTGAAACTGGAGAGGAATTCTCTGAGCTGGGTAAAATCTGCATACCTCTGAAATCATGTCATATGGTCAACTATTTTTTGCAATTTGATTTTGAGTAAGACTGTTCCCTAATTTGTTTACTGAAAGCTTTTCCTCCTGTGATTGCCTTTTGTAGTGCCATGGTCAAAATAAAACAAGTAATATCAAAATCTATTAAACATTTAGACTAAACTTAAAATCTCTAAAACATTTTGATAAATTGCTCCATAAGGCATTTTATGAATAGAGAGAAAAAGAGCTAGCAGAGGCATGATCTTAAGAACAGTAACTACCTCCTTTATGATTTCACCTCTTCAGAGGCTAATAAGACTGTCACATTAATGGAAAGCTTCCTGCCGACTGAATTATAGCACCTCAGTATATGTTTGCATAATATGTGCCAAAAGTGAATTACTATCTCATTTCAAAGTTTGTGAATTTATTACTTATGGATGATTTTTTTCCCAATATTCTTAACTGTAATCATCGTCTTTAAGTTGTTGTTTTTAACAAATGAATAAAAGAAGGAAAGAAGGAGAGGAAATGAAAAGGGAGGAAAGGAGGGAGTGGTATGGGAGAGGGAAGAAAGGAGAGATGAAGAAATCAAAGAAAGAAATTGTGAGCATTAGTGTTCTACCTCCCTACTTGTTGCATGACTAATATAGTAAGATTTGGTTTTTTTCAATTCTCCATAATTTGGTTTGAATTAGCCTGTTTCTTTTTCTTTTTATTTGTGATGTCATAGCAGATTATCTTGACAAAAGCATTGACACAGAACACTAAAATGAAAGATCCTATAGAGATTCCTTCTTATGTAACACCCAATATAATCTCACTTCTGTGAGAGGATCTGTTTTGTACTGAGATTTGATTTTAATAGTATAAAACAAATCCAGGGATTTCCCTGGTGGTACAGTGACTAAGACTCTGCATTTCCAACACAGGGAATCTGGGTTCAGTCCCCAGTCAGGGAACTCGATCCCACATGCTGCCACTAAATGTTGACAGGCTGCTAAACAGAAGGTAATAGTTTACACTTAGGAAAAGAATCTTAAGTGTTGGACTTTCAGGCATCAACACTGAAACTGGAGAGGAATTCTCTGAGCTGGGTAAAATCTGCATACCTCTGAAATCATGTCATATGGTCAACTATTTTTTGCAATTTGATTTTGAGTAAGACTGTTCCCTAATTTGTTTACTGAAAGCTTTTCCTCCTGTGATTGCCTTTTGTAGTGCCATGGTCAAAATAAAACAAGTAATATCAAAATCTATTAAACATTTAGACTAAACTTAAAATCTCTAAAACATTTTGATAAATTGCTCCATAAGGCATTTTATGAATAGAGAGAAAAAGAGCTAGCAGAGGCATGATCTTAAGAACAGTAACTACCTCCTTTATGATTTCACCTCTTCAGAGGCTAATAAGACTGTCACATTAATGGAAAGCTTCCTGCCGACTGAATTATAGCACCTCAGTATATGTTTGCATAATATGTGCCAAAAGTGAATTACTATCTCATTTCAAAGTTTGTGAATTTATTACTTATGGATGATTTTTTCCTAATATTCTTAACTGTAATCATCGTCTTTAAGTTGTTGTTTTTAACAAATGAATAAAAGAAGGAAAGAAGGAGAGGAAATGAAAAGGGAGGAAAGGAGGGAGTGGTATGGGAGAGGGAAGAAAGGAGAGATGAAGAAATCAAAGAAAGAAATTGTGAGCATTAGTGTTCTACCTCCCTACTTGTTGCATGACTAATATAGTAAGATTTGGTTTTTTTCAATTCTCCATAATTTGGTTTGAATTAGCCTGTTTCTTTTTCTTTTTATTTGTGATGTCATAGCAGATTATCTTGACAAAAGCATTGACACAGAACACTAAAATGAAAGATCCTATAGAGATTCCTTCTTATGTAACACCCAATATAATCTCACTTCTGTGAGAGGATCTGTTTTGTACTGAGATTTGATTTTAATAGTATAAAACAAATCCAGGGATTTCCCTGGTGGTACAGTGACTAAGACTCTGCATTTCCAACACAGGGAATCTGGGTTCAGTCCCCAGTCAGGGAACTCGATCCCACATGCTGCCACTAAATGTTGACAGGCTGCATCTAAAGATTCTGCACACCGCAATTAAGACCTGGTGCAGCCAAATAAATAAATACGTAAAACAAATCTGAGTAATACATTTTATTGAAGATGGCAAAGTAAAGAAGTAGAGAGACCTTATTCTAAAGAAAGGCTATCATCTAAGCCCTATGAAAATGTAAGGTAATCTCAAAAGTACCTGGAAGATTAAATACAGTGAAATATGGTACTTTATTGTAAAGAATCTAAGAGGACTTACCATTCCAGATGTGGCCACTCAAAAACTATTATATCAGTTTTAAAAGAAGTGTTTGCCTTATGATGATCTGTACTCCTGGTGTAAAAGAATATGGAAAAACTCATCAATAAAAAAGATAGTGAAGATAGGTGGAATTAAAGGTTGGAAATATGCGTATCTATATTGGAAAAGAGTCTGATACTGGGAAGATGGCAAGAGGAGAAAGGGGTGACAGAGGATGAGATGGTTGGATGGCATCACTGACTTAATTGACTTGAGTCTGAGCAAATTCAGGAAGATAGTGAAGCACAGAGTCACCTAGCATGCTCCAGTTCATGGGGTTGCTTAGCAACTGAACAATATATGCATTGTAACCAATAACATATTGGTTGTAACAGAACATTTCAAAGCCTGACAAAACTCTAAGAAATAGGTAGAGTAGATGCTAAGCTTTTTTCTTTATAGATTAGGAAACTGAAGCTCAAGGGAGATGTGGTGATGAGAGTTAAGTATGAGACAGCTGGTGGTGGAACATTAATGTTAATATTCTAAATTTAGTGGCAGTCTCACTAGGCCATACTTTTTTTTCCCATTGGGTGCTCTTGAAATAATATTTGAATTCTTTTGTACTTGTGTTTTTGTTTCCTAATGGAAACTTATCTTCTCATTTGAGGTACCTTTGCTTAAAAGAGAGTGTGAAGGACTGCCAAAGCCCCATTGGTAGAATCATGTGGTCCTTAGTCTCAGCGGTTCTGATCTACTGGAAAGGAAAGAGAAGCACATGTGATTCAGTTCTTAACACTTGCTTCACACTAGAAGTTTAAACTTGCAGATTTGAACAATTCTTTAGTCTTTTAGAGTGAATTTTCCTATTACTGTGTTCTCCTAGAATTCTGTGTATCCATTAAAAAATACATGATTTCCACATGTATTATGATTAATTTTCATTCCATTTCTTAATTATTTCTAATCTTGGGTTTGTTGAATGTGAAGATCAGCTTGTACTTACCCTACATTTACAAGGCTAAGCCCATTGTTTGGTATACATTATGTGTTCAGTAGATGCATGGATTTATTGTATGTTTGCTATTAGAAAGATGCATACACATTGTAGGAAATTGAAGCAGTGTAAAAGTGTAAAATAATGTAAAATGTGAAACGTTTCCATTTCTTTCACCCACTTAACCAGTTTCATTCAGAAACCCCTAGACATTTTTTACATATACAAATAGAGTGTGAATTTTGAATGGTAAATTACAACTGTAAGGTGCTTCGAGAATACAAAAACCTTTCAAGTATAGAAATTCTATATGATTAATAACTCTCCTAATTTATAATATTAAAGTCTTTCTATAAAATAAAGCTATGAGGTGTGATGATAACCTGGGGAATTTAGGGAAATAAACAAAATAGTGCATTATAAAGAATAAATGAATTATGATTGAACTAAATAGATTTTAGCTAGCCATAGGAAAAATGATGGTTAAGAAAGCAGATTTTCTGTTCCCTAAGATAGTTATAGGTAATTAGTTGATATCTTTTTAGTTTGAAATATAAATAATTAAATGATAAGTCACCATGTAATTAAATTAATTATGTAACAAACAGTATGTGGCTTATCATAAAGGAAACATTATAACCATGGAAACTGTATCAAAAATATGTCAGTAAAGCTCTAAGAATTATAGCAGACTAAGAGCTTTAATGTATATCCAATAACATGGTTTGACATAGATTAATGGGAACTAAATAGACAGTGAAATAAATTTGCATCTTTAATGTTGACTAAAGTCTTAATTATATCACTGTGGATTAATTTAGTGGTTTATAAAAACTGGGATTAATATCCAATTTTATTGAGGGATTTGAGATAAAAAAATCACCAAACGATTTTAAATAATTCTGCTAAATTTCATATGGAAAGGGCTAACACTATATAAATCAGTACTGAAGCAGGTGAGGACTATTTACAAGTAATGTTTTTTCTTTTTTGAGTGAAAGATCTAAATTATGTAATCAATATTAAGTGTGATATTTGTTATGTGTAAGCTGACTACTACTAGATACATTAGAGAGTTAGAAACACGTGTATTAGGAGACTCTGTACTCTTTGCAGGATGAAAAAAAAAAAGATTGACAATAATATTGATGCTTCCTGTATACTCTTGGGAATAAGATATATAAATAAAGAAATCGAGCTACTATTTATTGAATTTTCACCTCATCGTAGATCACTTCATTATACTTTCTTTAGACTCTGAGTTGAGGATATGAGGAAATTAATGAGATATAGCTGTAACATGGCATTCATAATGCGGTAATCTTGGAAACAGGAAAACCCTTTATTCTATGGTCAGTGAGAAAGCAGTAAAATTACAGGATCAAAATGTGATTACATGCTATTTTTCATTGTGTACCAAAATAAAATTTAGATTTGTATCATTATTAGAGTGGAAAATACCTTAAAATTTTTGCATAACATTTTAGTAGTGAAATGTAAAGAAATAGACATTTACACACTGTTTTTGGAGCTGTGTGTGTGTGCTTACTAAGTTGCTTCAGTCGTTTCTGACACTATGACTGCAACCCTTCAGGCTCATCTATTCATGAGATTCTCCAGGGGCTTCCCTGGTGGTCCAGTGGGTAGAGAGTCTGCCTTGCAGTGCAAGGGGCACCGGTTCCATCCCTGGCCTGGAAAGATCCCACATTCCTAGGAGTGGCTGGACCGATGTGTCCAATTACAAGCCAGCACTCTGGAGCGCATGCGCCCAGAGCGGGTGCTCTGCAGAAAGAGTCCACTGCAATGGGAGGCCCCCACAGACCAAAGAATAAAGAAGTATGAAAATAAATATAAATAAAAGAGGCATGATAGGGAAAGAGAAAAAAAAAATTCTGGAGTGGGCTGCCAGGCTCGCCTCCAGGAGATCTTGCTGACCAGGGTCTCTTATAGCTCCTGCATTAGCAGGCGAATTCTTTAGCACTAGTGCCACTTGGGAAGCTTGTTTTAGGAGTATAGTTGATAGAACCTCATTTGGATGATAGTGTTGTGTTAGGAAATGAAATTTAAAAGCCGTGTACCTCTTGATGTAGGAACAGAACTACTAGAATTTACACTCTTGACTGTTGCACATAAATTCAATCTGAAACATGTATTTGAGAGAGTATCCCTATATCTTAGAAGATCATCTCATTACTCGAGAAAGACTGAGGTATCATATGTACATTAATGAGAAAGAATCATAAACAGCTGATCGTGTTGACAGAAAAATTATCACTCTTCACTGATAGATTAAATCACCATTATATTCATGCAGGGTAATTTGGCTTAATAAAGGCTCAAAAATTTGATTTTTAGTCACTTATTCTTAAGGATGTATTGGATTGATATTGAAAGGTTTAAGTACAAGTGTGCCATTATAGTGTCATTTATGTTATAATAGCTGTAAACTAGAAACAAAAATAAGACAGTTAAATGGATTATGCTGTGTTACACAGTTGAATTTTATGTAGTCGTTAATAAAAATATGGAATTATAGAATTACGTAGTCATAATTAGAGTGGAAAATACCTAATAAATTTTTGCATAACATTTTAGTAGTGAAATGTAAAGAAATAGACATTTACACACTGTTTTTGGAGCTGTGTGTGTGTGCTTACTAAGTTGCTTCAGTCGTTTCTGACACTATGACTGCAACCCTTCAGGCTCATCTATTCATGAGATTCTCCAGGGGCTTCCCTGGTGGTCCAGTGGGTAGAGAGTCTGCCTTGCAGTGCAAGGGGCACCGGTTCCATCCCTGGCCTGGAAAGATCCCACATTCCTAGGAGTGGCTGGACCGATGTGTCCAATTACAAGCCAGCACTCTGGAGCGCATGCGCCCAGAGCGGGTGCTCTGCAGAAAGAGTCCACTGCAATGGGAGGCCCACACAGACCAAAGAATAAAGAAGTATGAAAATAAATATAAATAAAAGAGGCATGATAGGGAAAGAGAAAAAAAAAAAAAATTCTGGAGTGGGCTGCCAGGCTCGCCTCCAGGAGATCTTGCTGACCAGGGTCTCTTATAGCTCCTGCATTAGCAGGCGAATTCTTTAGCACTAGTGCCACTTGGGAAGCTTGTTTTAGGAGTATAGTTGATAGAACCTCATTTGGATGATAGTGTTGTGTTAGGAAATGAAATTTAAAAGCCGTGTACCTCTTGATGTAGGAACAGAACTACTAGAATTTACACTCTTGACTGTTGCACATAAATTCAATCTGAAACATGTATTTGAGAGAGTATCCCTATATCTTAGAAGATCATCTCATTACTCGAGAAAGACTGAGGTATCATATGTACATTAATGAGAAAGAATCATAAACAGCTGATCGTGTTGACAGAAAAATTATCACTCTTCACTGATAGATTAAATCACCATTATATTCATGCAGGGTAATTTGGCTTAATAAAGGCTCAAAAATTTGATTTTTAGTCACTTATTCTTAAGGATGTATTGGATTGATATTGAAAGGTTTAAGTACAAGTGTGCCATTATAGTGTCATTTATGTTATAATAGCTGTAAACTAGAAACAAAAATAAGACAGTTAAATGGATTATGCTGTGTTACACAGTTGAATTTTATGTAGTCGTTAATAAAAATATGGAATTATAGAATTACACAGTATGTCATAAAAAAAGTTGCAGAAGCACATCTACATAGTTCCCATATAAAACACATTTAGATTTGTGTGGAAATACAGTGGAGCTTGGTGGGCTACAGTGTATAGGGATGCAGGGTGTCGGACATGATTGATGCAGTTTAGCATGGATGCACTCTTAAGTATCATAAAAACTTAGGCCAAGCTCTCAGTAGTAGTAGATCTATGATGATAGAATCTTAGGTAGTGTTTTCTTATAGTAGTGTGGTATCTACTTCCTAATTTTTCTATAATGATTATTACTTAATTAGAAGCACTAAAACCTTGTTTTATGTGAATTCTAGATCTCATCACCACCCTCCCTAAAGCCTTTGTCCTTTCCTTTGCCTATTGCAGAGGTCTCATAAATTCTTCCCCTAAAGGATTTACCTGGTATGTGAAATTCCATAGGAAGGCCTTAGAATAGACTGGGTTACTGGGGTGCTTGATATCATCATTTGCATAAGGCTGACTTAATCCCTTTGTTAAAAAAATTTCTTCATAGATTAAAATATAATGTATTATCTATAAATGATGAAAATAATGGAAAGACTTCTAAAGCAATCTCTCACATTTTTGTTATTAGTTTTGTATGCATGGTATGTAGTTGTGACAGACTGACCATATATTTGTGTGGGTTCCTAATGCTGGGATGTTGCATTTAACTCTAGCATGTAGCATGACTCTCTAATATGTTGTAATTGTCAGATCTTCTTTGCTTTGATAATTTTTAAAACTTACATGAGACTTTATCAAAACTTGAAAAAAAAATTAAAGTGTAAAAAGGTTCACATATTTCAGGCACATATGCCATCTCACCCTTCTGCTGCTTAATTGATTTTCATTTGGACCTGGGATTTCATGTATATAACCAGTCTTTGTCAGCTTCCTAAAGGATATATATAAAAGTTGTCTTTTTTTTTTCATTATTCCAAAGACTATTAAGATGTTTTCAACAATGAATATGAGAATAGATTTTGATTCTTCATTCAAGGGAAATGAATAGAGGCCTGGCTTTTTGTATTCAACTCTATTAAAAAGTAGGTTTTAATAGTAGGTTAAAAGTAGGTTCAGTTCTGCAAAGAGCCGAACTTAATGAAGGAATTGGGCATTAAGACCAAGTGTATGTATGAGGAATGTTTTCCAACAATGCAACTTTTGTTCCTCAGCATTTTTTTCTCACTATGTGAAGGTCCACTGCTCAGTTAGAATTCCAATCAGGATCTTAGTATGTACCAGATATATGTCCTTTTTGAGGAACTTTAAGTCTGATGTGGTTTTGACACTTAAACCCAGAGTCAAACTTAAGAAAGAAAATTTTTTCCAGTTCATAAAAGTTGTCTTTATTATACATGTTCTATCAAACTCTGGATCACCATTGCCAGGTCTTAATACTATTTTGACTTGATAGATGAATCCACAGTTATTGGTACTAAAAAGATAGTTCTGAAATCATTTCTCAGTTTCCATAGGCAGTCTTTCCTTTAACATAAATTCTAAGTGATATCCTTCTTTCTCTCTCATCTTTTAGTATCATGTTTGCTTTATAAAGAATGATGAAAAGCAGAAGTTTGAATATTTTCACTGAGCAACTGAATGCTAAAACTTTGGAAGGGCGTTTTAATCACTATGATTATAGTGGATCACTTATAAATGCATGTAACAGAATCTAAAAATAGATTTAAAATTTCTTTAATAAATGCACTCATTTAATTACTCTACAGTTAAAAATAAAAACATCTTGTCTGTATGCTGTGGTATTTAATTTTCAGTTAATAGCTAAATAACATGAATTTGGTTCTTGACATTTAGTGAGTCTTCGTGTTTTATCAAGTATTTTAATACATCTGACTTTAGTGATTTATATTATTTTTTGCTGAGATTTTCCCTATAATCCTATCCAACACTAAGAGTGGCCGATCAGTCCCTGTGTTTGTTTGAGAAGTAAAACTACAGTATTGAGAATTATCATTGCCTCTATACTGAAGTGTGTCTAGGACAATTTCTAACATCTCTTTTGATAAATACACACAAGGGAGTATTGGTTGGTATTTGGCTGGAGATACTGTTTGCAGCACTTAAATTTGTCATTCTATTTTTTGTTTCACTAGCAGCTTAAAAAAAAAGGAACCCTATTTCAGTAAATATCATTCAGCATTTGACAGGTCTGTTCAGGGATAGCCTTATTTATTCACATGTTGTAATGACTTTCTTGTTTGACAGGACTGTCCCTGATCCTCCTATTTCCCCCACTGTACTTTCCACATAGGACCCATGATGCTTGAAATTCTGAATGGATTCATTTTTCAAGTAAAATTGAACTTATTTTTATCTATCTACTTTTAGACATTTATTTTGTTTATTTATCTTTTGGGAAGTGGGGTGGGGAGGGAGCGGGACAGCCAGGCCACTTCTATTGGTCTTTCATTTGTCCGTTTTCATCCCTCTTTGTTCTTTGGCTCCTGTGGGCCTCCCATCATGGTGGCCTCTGTCGTTGCAGAGTGCCGGCTCTGGACGCATGCGCCCCATAACTCCGGCTCGGTAATTGGATACATCAGTCCAGCCACTCCGCGGCACGTGGGATCTTCCCAGGCCAGGGATGGAACCGGCGTCCCTTGTACTGCAAGGCAGTGTCCTTACCCACTGGACCACCAGGGGAAGCCCCTATCTATCTACTTTTAACCTCCAAATATAATCCTCTATTTTTTCTGAATGTTGAAAACAGTGTGAATCCTTTATGTGTCCAATTGTTGATAATAACATTTTGATAACCCAGTCTACTTTGAATAGAAACTTGATATCATTTTTAATATTCACTTTCTAGATCTTTTTGACCCATTGATATTAAAGTATAGCCTCCACAGGTGACTTCTGCCTTGTCTTATCTGTTCTGTCTTTTACATCCACTTGCTATTGCAGCATGGCATCACCTACTCCCTGATCCTTCTACAGTATAGTACAGTCTTTTGATTTACGATAGTGTGTGTGTGTGTGTGTGTGTGTGTGTGTGCATGCGCACATTCATGTGTGCTCAGTAAGTTATTCCTGACTCTTTGGACTGTGGCCCACCAGGCTCCTCTGTCCATGGGATTTTTCAGGAATGAATACTGGAGTGAGTTGCCATTTCCTCCTCCAGAGCATCTTCCTGACCCAAGGATCTTGCATTTGCTGTATTGTAGACAGAGTGTTTACTGCTGAACCTCGAGGAAGCCCCATCCACTTAAACCCATTTTAAATTGAAACTAATCCTAAGGCAAACGTGCATTTAATACATCTAACCTGCAGAACATTATAATTTAGCTTGGCTTACCTTACACATGCTCAGAACTCTTAGAGAAACCTATGGTTGGGCAAAATCATCTAACACAAAGCCTATTTTATAATAAAGTATTGAATATCTCCTATAATGTATGAAATTCTGTACATAAAATGACAAATAAAACGGTTGTCAGGTACTGAATGGTTGGAACTATGTTGGTTGTTTACCCTCTTGATCGTGGAACTCGGCGCTATAATTTCCTGCCACTGCCCAGCATCATAAGAGAATATCCTACTGTGTATCATTATCCCAGGAAGAGACTAAAATTTGAAATTTGAAAGACAATTTATACTGAATGAGTATTGCATTAACATCATTCTTAAGTCAGAAAATTGGCAAATTGTGCCCATATATGTTGATGACTGTCTATGCTTTTTATTATGGCTAAAATGATTCTTACTAGTCATGGATTTCATTAGTTCTTAAATACTATTGATGACTCATCATAGTTTATAAAATAAGGTATAAAGTTTCATATAAAGTTTTTATATACTGTTTTTTCTTATGGCATTAAATGTGTTCAACAGTAATTCCACAAACTATATTTTGAATGCTATAGTTCACTGTATATTTTTGCAATGCACCATCCCCCACCCCTCAGCTCTCAATATTTTTATCTTGAGTTCAGTCTTGGTGGATCCCTTACCATTCTCTGAACATTTTCTTCCTTGAGCACTGTTCTTATTGGCTTAAATATTCTCCACAGCCCAGGTCATTATAGTCAAAAAATATATAGCTATAATATGATTTAACATTAATAGTGTCTTCTTCAAGAAGATTTGGTAGGTTATTTCTGGTTTTTGTCAATTTCAACCACTTCTGTATATGCATTATTTTAAATTTATTCTAAATATTAATATTAGGTATTATTGTATATCATATTTATAGAATTTTGTTTCATATTATAGATGAAAAAACACCTGATTGTATGCCATGTGTACATATCTATGAATGTATATATATGTGCTCATGCATGAATAGGCATGTATGTGTGTGTGTACAAGCAATAGCAGTGGAAAATAGCTTAAGTTGAAGGAGATACCCTTTGCCTTTTTCACAGTTTTATCACCATCCAAGTCTGACTACTCCGCATCAGTTGAAGTTGAATGTCAAAATGTCTTAAATAACTTTCTTCTGCCTGTTCTGACCTTTGTTGTCTTACATTAGCTCATCATCCAACAGCTGCCTGTGTACCTTGCTTTAATCTACTCTCAACTCAGCTAATTTAGAAATACTATTTTAGATAAAAATAGCACATAAGTATCCACTGAGAAATCCCTGGTGGTTTAATTATCACTGATTTTTTTAGAAGCAATTTGAAGTAGTCTCCAGTTGTGGTTAATTTAGCAATAACTTTTCTGTGGTGTGGACATGGCCATAAGTGTTAAAATATTAAACAAGCCTTCATGGGCTTAGGGTTGTTTTAATTGCCAGGTTTCTTTTAGAGCAAAACTAATATAGCACTCCTATAGTCAAGGATTGCTAACAAATCAAAACCTTTTTTCAACTGTTTGTTCATTTTTAAGCTTATGGTGGAAAAATGAAAGTCTCTTTGGAGAAAACTGAAGTTTTCAAATACCCTAATCCTTTCGATATACCCTTAATTTTTGATTTATGAAACATGTTCAGTGAAAGTGGCAAGCAAGTACTATCACCGATCTTTAATTCATCTCCTATTTGTTTATACAATGAGGGCAGATTTGATGAATAAAATGGTACTTTGGGTTCAGCTACTGAGTAGATAATCATAATTTTTAGGGAAGACTATTTGACAACAGCTTAAAGGATACACAAAATAAGAGCATTAAACCATGTAAAGGGATTAAACTAGTGTTCTTTAGGAATGAGATGAATTGCCTAAATCTGGAACTTGATTCAGAGAAGAACTGTATGCATCCAATCTCAAACATAAAAATCATGTTCCTTTTAAAATATACTTTCAATATTATAAATAATAAACTTGTTCTTATAATAACCACATGGATTTTATAAGCTCTTTTAAAAATAAAGTCAACTGTGGTAAGACAAGTTCTTATCATATAATGGAAGGGATTAGGTGTGAGTGTAAAAGTATTTTGTCACATTTCCCAAAGGTTTTTTTTTTTTTTTGTGGGAAATAAGTCCTACAAGATGTTTAATGAAAAAAAGTGCTCATGAATAAATGTATTTTAAAATACTGAGAATGTTGTGCTATCCTATATCCAAGTCAGGTCACTCATTAGCATATTAAAGACTCTTGAGTATTTTGTGACACATGGGAAACCAACTTTCCTCAAAATTATTTTGAGGAACCCTTTCCAGGATACCGTTCCAAGGCAAAAACATTTTCCCCCTCAGAATGCCAAATCAGCAGTCATTAAGACAGATGCTCAGAAATAGTTTTACAGTGTCACCAATTAAAAACATAAGATTTGCACAGGTAGAGAACAGATTTGAAGTAGTTCTTTGCAATGGCCCACAGTCTTTAGCACATAGAACGAAACCACACAGAAATCCTTGCCTGCTGCCAGGAGGAAGTACATTTTCTGTCAGTGTAACATTCATTGCACTGACTATGGTATATTCTATTTGACGTCACTGAACTCTTGTTTTCTCATCTGTAAAGAAGCAACAGTGGTGCCTCTCAGATGTGTGTTTGTGAGGACAGTATATAACAAGTTATTTTACCAGCCCTCAAGTACTACAAAAGTTTTCATGTTTTCTAACTTCATTTTGTGTCAGATTCTCTGGCAACCTTAAGTCTTGGTTTGGTTTCTCCCGTCTGAAATGATGGTTTATACATGTGCCATCTCGAAGGACACACTTCTAGCAGCGTTGCTCTTCCCCTGAGGTTCTTTGCTTCCTACTTCTCAGTGAAAAAATAAATCCTAAGGAAAGTCCTCAATGTCCTGCTGCTGTCTCTAAAACTCACCTACAACTCACCAGCGCTTCCCTTCCTGTGAAAATAGTTGCGTACTTCCTTCAGGGGCTTCCCTGGTCACAGGAGAACCGAATCCCACTCTCTTCAGTGTTCTCAGAGGTTGAAGCATATTTTTCATCCCAGTCTTGTGTTTTCATTGAGATTGTCTCGTTTAGATTCTTCCTGTCAGTGTTTTGATACAGATGGTTCTTCCTATCAGACCAAGACAATCAGCACCAAAAATATACAAAGCAACAACAAAACATGCAAACCTTTATTCTGCATATACCCTTCAGTTACCATTGTTTCTCTTTCCTCCCACTTGGAGTCAAATGTTGTCTTCACTTGCCACCTCTCCTCACCATCCATGAATAAATAAATTATCACCTGAGATCTTGCACTCATAGTTTACTCTCAGATTTGATTCTAAATAGTTGCTACTTGTTTGTTTGTGTGTAACAACTTTAATATCCTTTGAAAAATGCTTTGAGAACTGATGTCAAATTTCTAAGTTTCTGTGGTTTACATATCTTATAGTTTACATATGCAAATGATTACTATAAGCTCTGAGAACAATTTAAAGAGGAATTCTCTAAAAGTATTAAATAGATAAAGCAAGATTTTATTTTCAAGATCAAAAATAGACAATTCATGTTGCCTTTCTAAAATTCCAGGTTCTTTTGCTATTGTTCCATTTGAATATTTCTAAAGTCACAAGGAATCTCATCTAAAGTCTCTGTATATCTCCTCTGTATCTACATAATTTAATGATGGGCCATGAATAAATTAGCCATTCCTCACTAGATTATGAATATGCATTGCTTCTCAAATGTCTTAGATTGATTTCTGTTTTAAAATAACTAATACCTTTGAATATAACCAGGACTTCTGTTCACAAACATTATCCATTACATTTTTAACCTCTTCATAAAATTCAGATTTAAGAAACTCTTCAAACTTTTATAGAATATAATAAAGACTTCTACTTATGTCAGTGAGGTGTGTTTAAAGAACCAGGGTGTTTTGAATTAAAGTTTAAACTTTGTCCTTAACTATTCATTTTATTCCTATTCAGAATGCTCTTAATATCAGGGAATTACCTTGATAATTTTCCTATTGTATTCTTAGATACTAGCTGAATTTGAAATGAAAATTATTTTAATTATAGAGACAGACAAATCAATATAATGTTTCTGGTAGTTTGTTTCATATGAGTTAATTTAAGAAGTGAAATTATGTTGGATGTAACTTATATGCACTTTATAGTTTTAGCATGTAAATGGTAGCTCAAATCATAATGCTAGTGCAATTTTATAAGCAGTATTTTTAAAACAAAGCATCTACGCTGTCTGCAAAGAGAAAGGGGTACTAAAAGTAGATACTTAGTTTTCTTTATGTTCTCTTTCCTACTGTCTGTTCCTTTCCTTTGTCTTTTCCATTTCCTTCTGTTGATTATATCATTTTAATTTAAACTTCTGTTCCCAAAATTTGTAGCTCCAAAGACAGTTGTTGAGATGGGAAAGATAAAATTGCACTGGTAGCATTTTACAGAATATGTTAAATATTTCACAAGTTACATGAATACATTCAATACTTTGTAAACCATTATCTCAATTATTACAGCATTGCTTTGAAACAAATAACATTATGCCCTGCATCTTACAAATGAAGAAACAGTTTTAGATTTGTAAACAGAGTAACACATGAGATTATAGTTAATAAAGGGCTTAGAATTGGAAAACAATTCTGATTCTGTATCAGTTTAGTTTTAAATTTCATGCTTTGATTTCTCTGAAAGTGCTAGATGACGTGAATCTAAAGCTTTAGATTCTCCAAAATTAATTTAGATTTGGCTTTAGAATGTTAGTTTTCTTTTTGGTCACTATTAAAATTAATATGTAGTTTCTGAATGTGCAGCAAATGAAGGTGAAAGATTGGTGTGATAATACTAGTCTGTGAGAATAAAAACAATGTATTTAAATGGTGAATGAGCCTACTTAAGTATATTGTTGGAGATAATTGAGAATTCATTCTAAAAGTCTAAGATAGTTCTGTCCAATGTGAGAGTTGAGGGGGAGGTTCTATAAATATTGCAGGTAATGAGATTCTATGATTAGCAATGATTAAGGATTCATATTAGCAATTTTGGAAATTATTTTCATATGATTGGACTCCAGTTTATGTTAAACATAAGTTACATACATAATAGTATATAGGTCTATTGTAATTAATCAGTACATAAAATTGATACTAATACTATTAGTCATTTGTACACATTTATGTTTTTACATTGGTAGAGAACCTTAAATTCTTACATTTTCAAACTTTTCCTAGTTGTCATTAATGCATCCTTAGCAAAACATATCATATTTTTGCCTTCATAAAATACAACAGTCCTTTTAAGTTATATACAAATTTACGTTTGCTCATTCCTGTTCACATTCCTAAAACTAATGGCATACATAAATAGATGACCTGTATAGTCATTTATATATGTCTTCAGATCTGGCTATTTGAAAAATAGTTATTGTCAAAGTAGTCATAAAAGAATGTTGAACTTTGAAATAAAGGAGTGAGGAAGAATCTGCTTGTTTCTTGTGGTGTAAAAGCTCTGTAGTTCCGAATTTATGATTGTAGGAATCAGCTGACTTAAAGATGGTAATACATTCTTTGGCAAAACAAATCTGAAAGCTGTCACTAATTTGTCATTTATCCTAATTGTTTTCATTCTGCAGTAAAAGATGAAAAGCACAAAATTGTATCGTCTAATTAGAAAAATTTTTTTTAAACAGAGTAACACATGAGATTATAGTTAATAAAGGGCTTAGAATTGGAAAACAATTCTGATTCTGTATCAGTTTAGTTTTAAATTTCATGCTTTGATTTCTCTGAAAGTGCTAGATGACGTGAATCTAAAGCTTTAGATTCTCCAAAATTAATTTAGATTTGGCTTTAGAATGTTAGTTTTCTTTTTGGTCACTATTAAAATTAATATGTAGTTTCTGAATGTGCAGCAAATGAAGGTGAAAGATTGGTGTGATAATACTAGTCTGTGAGAATAAAAACAATGTATTTAAATGGTGAATGAGCCTACTTAAGTATATTGTTGGAGATAATTGAGAATTCATTCTAAAAGTCTAAGATAGTTCTGTCCAATGTGAGAGTTGAGGGGGAGGTTCTATAAATATTGCAGGTAATGAGATTCTATGATTAGCAATGATTAAGGATTCATATTAGCAATTTTGGAAATTATTTTCATATGATTGGACTCCAGTTTATGTTAAACATAAGTTACATACATAATAGTATATAGGTCTATTGTAATTAATCAGTACATAAAATTGATACTAATACTATTAGTCATTTGTACACATTTATGTTTTTACATTGGTAGAGAACCTTAAATTCTTACATTTTCAAACTTTTCCTAGTTGTCATTAATGCATCCTTAGCAAAACATATCATATTTTTGCCTTCATAAAATACAACAGTCCTTTTAAGTTATATACAAATTTACGTTTGCTCATTCCTGTTCACATTCCTAAAACTAATGGCATACATAAATAGATGACCTGTATAGTCATTTATATATGTCTTCAGATCTGGCTATTTGAAAAATAGTTATTGTCAAAGTAGTCATAAAAGAATGTTGAACTTTGAAATAAAGGAGTGAGGAAGAATCTGCTTGTTTCTTGTGGTGTAAAAGCTCTGTAGTTCCGAATTTATGATTGTAGGAATCAGCTGACTTAAAGATGGTAATACATTCTTTGGCAAAACAAATCTGAAAGCTGTCACTAATTTGTCATTTATCCTAATTGTTTTCATTCTGCAGTAAAAGATGAAAAGCACAAAATTGTAGTCTAGAAGACTGACGGATTGTCTAGGTATATATTAGTTCCACAGTCAAATATGTTTTGTACAATACAAGGTACACAGTCTTTTAGAGCAACAAAGTAAGTCACACCTCTTTCCGTACTGTCCAAACAACCTTCTTTCCAGACAGGAAGATGAAAGAACTAAGGGTCAGTTCCAGAGATACTAAGGTAAAGACAGTGAGGTCAGGTATGAGACAGGAGGAGAAAAGGAAGTTGAAATTAGCTCAAGATGGCAGGAACAGGGTATCTGAGATGAAACCTTGAGATTGCTGAATTGCTGATCTCAAACTCATTTACTCATGGTCCCTAAATTTAGGAGCAAATTTGGAAGGGGATAAAATGAGTTTGTGGTAGTGATTGTGAGAACCATATATTCTTTGTGAATAGTAATTTGCTTATTTGGCAAGATGTGAGTTTCTCTATTCCTTTATAAAATCAGAATGAAACACTTTACAGATGCCAGGTCACATTGTTATAAATTGCATTTAAACCGTAGGCTTTAAAATTTGGCCCTTCATATCCAGGGATATTCACAGATTCAAACCACCATGAAATGAAAATATTTGGGGGAAAATTTCTAGAAAGTTCCAAAAATAAAAACTTGAATTTGTTACATGCCAGCAACTGTTTACCCAATGTTTCCATTACGCTAGGTTTTCATTGATTTATTTTTGTTGAAGTATATTTGACATACAGTTTTGTGTTACTTTCAGGTATGTATCAAAGTGATTTAGTTATATATGAGTACACATATATACTTTTTCAGATTCTTTTCTAAGTTACTACATTTAGTTCTCTGTGCTATACAGTAGGTTCTTGTTGTTTATCCTTTTATACATACTAATGTATGCTTGTTAATCCCAAAGTCCTAATTAGTTCCTTCCCTCCTTTCCCCCTTGTTAACTGTAAGTTTGCTTTCAGTATATGTGAGTCTGTTTTTGATTTTGTAAATAAGTTTGTTTGTTCTAAGTCTATAAATGGTTTAATGTGTTTGGGGGTATGTGTAGGTATTATGCATATACTGTGTCATTTTATATAAGTGTCTTAAACATCCTTGGAGTTTTTAGCCATTAGGGGGTCCTGGAATAATCACCTGGGGAAAGGAGGAACCACTGTGCTTAAACATAGGTCATTTATGGCAAATTACCACTTTCTCGGGTCATCAAAAAAAAGTCTTAAAAGAACATGAGAAAAGGCCATATATTTTGGTTGGATTTTTCTTATGCTATAAGAAAAAGCTTGAGATATTTTCCTACTCATCTTCTCATACAGTAACTTTTTAGCCATATGTGGTGATTTTGAGGACTTAGTCTTCTTGATGAGAGTTGATAGAGAAGAACATTTTAGATCTTGGCAGAATCCAGATTGCCTCTTCAGTAGTGAGTATGCAGAGATCAGGACAAAGAGAGGCCATTCAGACTAAAGGAAATGTACAAAACTGTTAAGAGACTCACTGAACTTTATTAACTATTTTGAAAAAACCATATATTTGGCAAGATGTGAGTTTCTCTATTCCTTTATAAAATCAGAATGAAACACTTTACAGATGCCAGGTCACATTGTTATAAATTGCATTTAAACCGTAGGCTTTAAAATTTGGCCCTTCATATCCAGGGATATTCACAGATTCAAACCACCATGAAATGAAAATATTTGGGGGAAAATTTCTAGAAAGTTCCAAAAATAAAAACTTGAATTTGTTACATGCCAGCAACTGTTTACCCAATGTTTCCATTACGCTAGGTTTTCATTGATTTATTTTTGTTGAAGTATATTTGACATACAGTTTTGTGTTACTTTCAGGTATGTATCAAAGTGATTTAGTTATATATGAGTACACATATATACTTTTTCAGATTCTTTTCTAAGTTACTACATTTAGTTCTCTGTGCTATACAGTAGGTTCTTGTTGTTTATCCTTTTATACATACTAATGTATGCTTGTTAATCCCAAAGTCCTAATTAGTTCCTTCCCTCCTTTCCCCCTTGTTAACTGTAAGTTTGCTTTCAGTATATGTGAGTCTGTTTTTGATTTTGTAAATAAGTTTGTTTGTTCTAAGTCTATAAATGGTTTAATGTGTTTGGGGGTATGTGTAGGTATTATGCATATACTGTGTCATTTTATATAAGTGTCTTAAACATCCTTGGAGTTTTTAGCCATTAGGGGGTCCTGGAATAATCACCTGGGGAAAGGAGGAACCACTGTGCTTAAACATAGGTCATTTATGGCAAATTACCACTTTCTCGGGTCATCAAAAAAAAGTCTTAAAAGAACATGAGAAAAGGCCATATATTTTGGTTGGATTTTTCTTATGCTATAAGAAAAAGCTTGAGATATTTTCCTACTCATCTTCTCATACAGTAACTTTTTAGCCATATGTGGTGATTTTGAGGACTTAGTCTTCTTGATGAGAGTTGATAGAGAAGAACATTTTAGATCTTGGCAGAATCCAGATTGCCTCTTCAGTAGTGAGTATGCAGAGATCAGGACAAAGAGAGGCCATTCAGACTAAAGGAAATGTACAAAACTGTTAAGAGACTCACTGAACTTTATTAACTATTTTGCCTGTGTCTGACTCTCATCTGAGTTAGAGAAATAGAAATTTCTTCTAAAAGGTATCCCCAAATCGTTTATCTCTTCTTATGTATATCATGATCAGACAGCATGACTCAGTAATTTTCTGAAAGAACGGACCATTTTTTCTAAACATGGTATGAAAAATAACATTTTCTTTTGAGAAAAACATCAACTTTGATTTTGGAAACAAAGACAATAGTGAACACTTTTAATACTGATGTAAAATAACCAACGTCTGACTCCCTTAAATAATGTTAAGGATACTCATTTTACAAAAGAACCAAACGTGTTAAGAGGAATGAAATATATAAACTGTCTGTGATTATTCAGACTTTAATTTGTAAATTTTTCATTTGGTGAATTATTCATATGTTTTATTCTCTCTTTTGTAGTCTTAGTGCTTACCTTTCACCATTTTTTATATTATACCTTCCAGAAAAAAGTAGATTGAAAGGGCAGAAATGGAAGGAAACCCCCGAATCATACTAGTGTCTATTTTCTCTCTACTATTCAAAATGATTGTTTTTAGAATAGAAAGTTGTGAAAAAAAACCTAGCGTAGCAGGAAGTAAAGTTACTACACAAGAAAAGGAAAGAGTTCTGGGAAGCTATTTTAAGTAATTTAATCGGTGTCTTTTGTCTCAAATAGAATTTACTCAAGAGTACTGATACCTACGAATATTTGCTGTTTTAAACATCTATTATAGCTATAAAGTAAATATATCTCTGTAAGTGGAAACCAGTGAATGATAGAGCATTTGAGAAAGCCATATAATTCCAGCAAATTATACCCTGCAAGTTGGAAAATGAACTGATCACCTTTAATGATCACCTGTGACAATCCGATGGAAAGAAGGTCCCTTGAAATAAGACAGGATGGTAGATTGGATACAAATCACAGGTCATAGGCAGAGTGGATCCCCTTTCTGAGAAATTTAAGGTTATCCTACTAAACTGTAATGAGATAGTACTTAAACATAGCAAATAAAAAAGTTATACAAAATGTGTTTTGACAAGGATTTGATGATCTTATGTACTGACAGACAGGGGAAGATGCAAAAGTGAGAGCGGAAGGGGGAAGACAGATTTTACTTTTGAATTATTTTGTAAGCCAAACTTTTCACCCAGTCTCTTCCAAGAGTCTGGAGGTCACCTCAAGAATCAAAGCCACAAGCAATGGGAAAACCCTAAATAGTTCCAGAGGTCCCAACTGAGTACCTAAGGCATTCTAGAGGTTCCTCCTGCCAACTTATTACTAAGAACTCTAGTCTGTTTTTCAGTGGCTCTTCCTACCTTCTTAACTTACAGCTCTCTGCATCTTCAGATCCAAAAAGTCCTTGAAGGGAAAAACCACTGCTAAATATTGGGCTCACGTCCGTATACTTTATTTCTTTCTAGAATCTCTGCTGCTCAATTTTTGCTTTCTTTGGCAGCCATGAGCTCCAATTCATTATTTATAAGTATGTATTGATTACCTGTTACATACCAAGTATGGACTAGAAGCTGGGGAAGAATTGAGAGCAAAAAATAGATGTGGTCTTTGCCCTCAGGCAATTTAAAACCTACTAGAAGAAAGATATCATCAAGTAATTACTTCAACACCAGTGAAATTAAAATTGAGGTAAGTGAAAGGACCTGCGCGGTGATGCACGACCATACACTAGGTGACTTTGCTAGGGAGGTCAGGAGGTGACAGTTTAATTGCGGATAAGTGAGGGGAAGAGAGAGGGAAGAGCATTCCTGACTGAGGGAACACAGGCGCTAAAGCTGGGTACAGCATGGAGAGGAGAGAAGGCAAGAAGACTTTGTTCCTAAAATGAAATAGAGCTTTGGGCGATTTGATGTGTGATAGGTAAGATATAATGTTGGAGGCCAGTTCGTGCAGTGCCCTTTTAGCCAAGCTAAGAACTTTGTTTTCATTCTCAGAGCAATGGAGGTCTTTGCAAGATTTCAAGCAAGGGAATATTACAGTGAGAAATTCTTTTTGGAAATAATATCTGGCTACAGTGTGGCTAATGACCTGTATTTCATTAAATATTATAATGCTAATTTTACTGTTGAAGACTCCAAAATTCAGATTATCACATAGTCATGATCATAGCACTGTTAAGTGATAGAGATATGAACTCACACTTCTATTTCTTGGCTTAGTGAACCTCTTTCTAATCCACTTTGCCTTGTGTGAAACAAAAGCACACATAGAAAACACTTAAAGGTAAACACTACTCGTTCAGTTTGATGACCCCTGGAGAGGAGAGGTCAGTCTTAAGCTCCATATTTTCCAAATACAAATAAAAAAGACCAGGTTGGTGGAGAAACTGATGTTACAACATAGGGGGAATTAGCTGAAGGAACTAGGCGACTCTAAAGAAGAGAAATGTGAATGATAAGATCATGCTAGTTATCATCCAATATAAAAGAATATAAATTCATTCTACAGGGCTCCATAGAACTAATCAATGCCAATGAAGATAATATACAGGGAAGTATATTTTAGGTTCTTAGAAGAATTCTCTGGGAATGGGTGTTGTCAAACTGTGGGACTGTAGTGGGATTTTCCTATTATGTAAACTATATAAGCAGAATGTGATTACTACTTGTGAATGACGTTAACAGAAAAAATTTATCCTTGGGGCATATAAGTGAGCCTTGTGACATCTAATAGTTCTCCCAACTTTCTCAATCTGTGATTCTCTGATATATGAATAACTAAATGTAGTATTTTGAATTTAAGATCAAATTTTAATTTTTAAATGAGAAAAGGACCCAAGTATAAAAATATACTAAAATGCCTATAATGCAAATGAACTTGCTTATAGTTCAAACTATTTTTTAAAAAATATCAAGCTGGGTTCTAGGTAATGTGGCAAATAGATAAATATAATATGCAATTATATATATATATATATATATATATATATATATATATATATGTATAAGATCAATTCCTTGAAAAGCTTTCTTGAGAAATATTGATCATTGATGAATAAAAGTTATGCATGCTAGAAATTGTTGTAAATGTACAATAAATGGAGGGTTATTGTCAGGTTTTTTTGTCTAACTTGATCATTGGTTAGCATATGGTATTATTGATGTGCTCAGCACGTAGCTAGTAATGTAAAAAACTACAGACAGCATTGTCCTATTAAAACAAAAACAGGGCTTCCCTGGTAGTCCAGTGGGTAAAGAGCCTGCCTTGCAGTGCAAGGGGCACTGGTTCAATCCCTGGCCAAGTGGCTGGACTGGTATGTCCAACTACAAGCCAGCACTCTGGAGCTCATGTGCCCAGAGCTGGTGTTCTGCAATGAGAGAGGCCACTGCAATGGGAGGCCCACACAGGCCAGAGAATAAAGATGAATGAAAATAAATAAAGAAACAAACAAAAAAATCAATAAAAGAGGCCAAAATTAAAAAGAAAAAGCTATAAGTGTTTTTCAGCTGAAGAATGATACTTGGGATGAAACTGGGATGTTAATTTATGATTATTCATTGAGGCCTGCTTTACAGCCTTGCTACCAGTAATGACTATACCTTTTGCTTCTGCCACCAGGTGATAGAAGTAGACACTACTTAATTAGGAGTTTAAAGTGCTTTCATATTTTTTAGGTAATTTAATTAAATAAAAAATAGATTAAATGTTTTTAATAACTCTTGTAACAAGTTTGATAATGGTAGAAATAGCTAAGGGAGACTTCAGAATTAAATTAAATTTATTATAGAATTTTAAATTATTCCCTTAGACTAGCATTATTTTTTATTTAAAAAACTTTTTTTCACAAGGAATTTCCATGGACATGTTTTAACACATTCGGTAAAAAATTTTAATTATTCCTTTATATAGCAATTGCTGTGTCAAAATAAATGCAGTCAGTGGACTTATAAATAAGAATAAATTTTAGGGCTTCCCTGGTGGTCCAGTGGGTAAGGACACTGCCTTGCAGTGCAAGGGGCGCTGGTTCTATCCCTGGCCTGAGAAGATCCCACGTGCCGCGGAGCGGCTGGACAGATGCGTCCAATTACCAAGCCGGAGCTCTGGAGCGCATGCGCCCAGAGCCGGTGCTCTGCGACAACAGAGGCCATCAGGATGGGAGGCCTACATGGGCCAAAGAACAAAGACGGATGAAAACGGACAAATGAAAAACCAATAGAAGTGGCCCGCCTGCTCCCCTCCCGCCCCACCCACCCCCAAATAAATAAATAAATAAATCTTTTAAAAAAAAAAAAGAATAAATTTTAAAGCTAGTGGGCTTACCAATAACATTTTTAAGCATTATGCATGTGTAAAGGAAGAAATGTATAAAATAGTAACTGAGTTAAGACATGTTAATAGATGATTTAAAAGAATTTACAAGTGTTTCCAATAAGATTCAAACAAGTGCATGTATATTAATATAAAATTACCTGACTGACCTTAATAAATTCAAAAGATGTTAAAATTCATTAATCTAGATCCCATTACAAAGAGATACTTTTTTTTGTTAAATAGCAAATTTTATGACTCATCAAGAAATTATCAAGAAATGTTTTTAAAGATCACGGATGCATTAGCTTGCTTTCTACATCAATTCTCATTTTTCATATCTGGTCATATTTTCTGAGGTTTTTGTTCTGTTCTTTAAAAATTATTCTTCCTTGTGTCATGTGAACTCTTCAGTCCTCTACATCTGACTTATCATCCTATCCATGATACAGGAAATATTCATAACTAGTAAGTTTTTCTGATTAGCTGTTTATATGGACACCTTCTTTGCCAGCCCAATCGATTATTTTGATTTTAAACTCACAGTTTAAAATGTTATTTTAAAACATATTATTTCCTTGCCTTGCATGATACCACACTACTCTCTGTTCCTTCTTAGATTCCCTTTCAGTCTGTTTGGTAGGACAGTCCTCTACTCCACCTGCAGATGCCAGAGATTCTAGAATAATTTGTCTTCTCCTTTAGCAACATTTCTTTCTATGGTATTTTTCTTTCTTTCATCTCCAAATGTTATCTCTGTGATAAAGTCTTCCAGACACCCACCCAAGCTCACTTATCTCCATTGACCTCTAGTCTTACTTATATATCAGCTCCCTTCTTCAACTAATTTTCTTCTCTTCTAGTATTGATACATTTCCACTTTGGATGTCACTGACTTTATGTAGAGGTTAGAATAGTTTTCCTGCATAACCTTCCACTTTGTGGTAAAAATGTAGTAAAAAGCCACAACCCACATTCTTGCATGCATGCTAAGTCACTTCAGTTGTGTCCAACTCTGCGAACCTATGAACTGTAGTCCATGGGATTCTCCAGGCAAGAATTTTGGATTGGGTTGCCATGCCCTCCTCCAGGAGATCTTTCCAACCCAGGTATCAAACCCAGGTTGTCTCCTGCATTGCAGGTGTTTTCGTTACCATGTGAGACATCAGATAGTTTTTAAAAACTTATCACAAATTAGAAAAAAACAACAAAAAACTGTGCACTAGAGGGGCTAAATTAGCATAGCTCTCCTTCAGAAGTATCATATTTTTTGGAGATAAATTTACGATTTCATTTGCCAACATGAGGTAACTACAGTGTCCTGCAAACTGTTTTGTTCTAAATAATACATTTTGCATCACAATTCAACAAACATGCATTTATAATGACTTGTTACTGTTTAGTCAGTAAGCCTTGTCCAACTCTTTTGCTCCTCTGTCCATGGAATCTCCCAGGCAAGAATACTGGAGTCGGTTACCATTTCCTTTTCTAGGATATCTTCCCAATCCAGGGGTGGACCCACACCTCCTGCTTTTTAAAATTTATTTATTTTTATTATTTCCCTTAACATTTTTGTTCTTTATCATCTTGCTAGTATATTTTATTGTTTAAAATATTCTCAATTATGTCTTTTTTCTTTTTTTTGGCCACTTCTATTGGTCTTTCATTTGTCCATTTTCATCTATCTTTGTTCTTTGGCCTATGTGGGCCTTCCATTGCAGTGGCCTCTCTCCCTGCAAAGCACCGGCTCTGGGCACATGTGCTCCAGAGCTCAAGATAGGTAGTTGGACATTTTCTCCTTTAGAACATTTCTTTCTATGGTATTTTCTTCTTTCATCTCCAAATGTTATCTCTGTGATAAAGTCTTCCAGACACCCACCCAAGCTCACTTATCTCCATTGACCTCTAGTCTTACTTATATATCAGCTCCCTTCTTCAACTAATTTTCTTCTCTTCTAGTATTGATACATTTCCACTTTGGATGTCACTGACTTTATGTAGAGGTTAGAATAGTTTTCCTGCATAACCTTCCACTTTGTGGTAAAAATGTAGTAAAAAGCCACAACCCACATTCTTGCATGCATGCTAAGTCACTTCAGTTGTGTCCAACTCTGCGAACCTATGAACTGTAGTCCATGGGATTCTCCAGGCAAGAATTTTGGATTGGGTTGCCATGCCCTCCTCCAGGAGATCTTTCCAACCCAGGTATCAAACCCAGGTTGTCTCCTGCATTGCAGGTGTTTTCGTTACCATGTGAGACATCAGATATTTTTTAAAAAACTTCTCACAAATTAGAAAAAAACAACAACACACTGTGCACTAGAGGGGCTAAATTAGCATAGCTCTCCTTCAGAAGTATCATATTTTTTGGAGATAAATTTACGATTTCATTTGCCAACATGAGGTAACTACAGTGTCCTGCAAACTGTTTTGTTCTAAATAATACATTTTGCATCACAATTCAACAAACATGCATTTATAATGACTTGTTACTGTTTAGTCAGTAAGCCTTGTCCAACTCTTTTGCTCCTCTGTCCATGGAATCTCCCAGGCAAGAATACTGGAGTCGGTTACCATTTCCTTTTCTAGGATATCTTCCCAATCCAGGGGTGGACCCACACCTCCTGCTTTTTAAAATTTATTTATTTTTATTATTTCCCTTAACATTTTTGTTCTTTATCATCTTGCTAGTATATTTTATTGTTTAAAATATTCTCAATTATGTCTTTTTTCTTTTTTTTGGCCACTTCTATTGGTCTTTCATTTGTCCATTTTCATCTATCTTTGTTCTTTGGCCTATGTGGGCCTTCCATTGCAGTGGCCTCTCTCCCTGCAAAGCACCGGCTCTGGGCACATGTGCTCCAGAGCTCAAGATAGGTAGTTGGACACACTGGTCTAGTCGCTCCGTGGCATGTGGGATCTTCCCAGGCCAGTGATTAAACCAGCGCCCCTTGCACTGCAAGGCAGTGTCCTTACCCACTGGACCACCAGGGAAGTCCCCCTTTTGCTTTTTAAATGAATGAATACAATGCAGATTCTTTAGCCTTGAGCCACCAGGGAAGCTCATATATAATGTATATACATATATAAAAATGAAACAAAAGTTTTGCCAAAAGCATATATCCTGAGTGTTAATCCTTTTAAAACTTTTTTGGCCTCTTTTATTGATTTTTTTTGTTGTTTATTTATTTTCATCCATCTTTATACTTCAGCCTGTGTGGACCTCCCATTGCAGTGGTTTCTCTCATTGCAGAGCACTGCCTGTGGGCACATGCACTCCAGAGTGCTGGCTTGTAATTGGGCACACTGGTCTAGTTGTTCTGCATACGTGGGATCTTCCCGGGCCAGGGATTGAACTAGTGCCCCTTGCATTGCAAGGCAGACACTTGACCCACTGGACCAACAGGGAAGCCCTGAGTGTTAATTTTTTTTTTTTTTTTTTTTAAGATTTATTTATTTATTTTATTTTTGGCGGGGGTGGGGGGGGGAGGGAGGGGAGCAGGCGGGCCACTTTCATTGGTCTTTCATTTGTCCATTTTCGTCCATCTTTGTTCTTTGGCCCGTGTGGATCTCCCATCACAGTGGCCTCTGTTGTTGCAGAGCACCAGCTCTGGGCGCATGCATTCCTGTGCTCTGACTCAGTAATTGGACGCATCAGTCCAGCCGCTCCACGGCACGCAGGATCTTCCCAGGCCAGGGATTGAACCGGCGGCCCTTGCACTGCAAGGCAGTGTCCTTACCCACTGGACCACCAGGGAAACCCCAGTGTTAATCTTTTAAAACATTTTAAAAGCAGTTTTAGGCTTCCAACAAAATTGAGAAGAAGGTATAGAAATTCCTCCATATGTTCCTCCCCTCATTTACATAGCCATTATCAGCAGAGTGGTACCATTAAGGAAAAAAAAAAAAAAACAAAACACTAAGATTAACTACATTCTCACATCAGAATCACCAGGATCCCCAGTTCATCTCAGGATTCACTTTAATGAAATGTGTTGAGTGTTCTATGGGTTTGGAGAAAAGTATAATGACATATAGTCTTCCCTGATGGTTCAGACTGCAAAGAATATGCCTGCAATGCAGGAGACCTGAGTTTGATCCCTGGGTCCAGATGGATATAATGACATATCATCATTATAATGTCACTCATAATATTTTCACTGGTCATAGAAACTTGTGTACTTTGTATTCATCTCCCCACAAACTCCTGGCAACCCCTGATCTTTTTTATTGTCTCTATAGATTTGCCTTTTCCAGAATGGCATATAGTTGGAATCTATTTTTCTTTTTTCCTTTCACCCCTTAAAAAGGAGGTCCAAAGCCTTTATAGGACCATGTATAGCCCAACAATGCACCGACTGGACAGCTCTAGGTGGTAAGCTCTCACCACCTTGCCTTCCAGTATTGAGTCCTGCCTACAGGTCCTGCCCAGCTGCCATGTGGAGGTGCAGGGGGACGTGACTTGGACATTTATTCACAGGAAGACCACACATTTTGTGCCCCTTGTCACAGGGATCCCAGATTCCTTTTGGATGTGTTGTAAGTGGATGAGCCATTTCTTCAGGACCCCCACTCTGAGCGCACGCCACAGAAGTAAGATATTAGTAAAGGATTATGAAAATTTATTTCCATATAGGGCAGTAATAGCTATACAACTGAGGTATGCTTTAATTGACAGCCTTGACTATTCATGGCTCAAATATAAACTTGCGCCAGTGCACATTAATTCACAAATGTGTTAATTGATAAATTTTTTGAAGTTGGGATTCTTGGTTTATACTAGTTGTTTTATACTGAAATGTCTGTCAACTTACATATGTCTGTAACTTATATTTTGCATTTATTGTTTGACCTGGATGGAGTGGGAAATTTCCAAGTCATCCCCCAGAGGGCTAGTTAGTGGCCTAGGACATGTCTCGGTGTGGAATATTTTGCCCAGCTGAAAACAGGAATGCAATATAGACTTATTAAAAAAAAAAAAAAAAAAAAAAAAAAAAACAGTAACAACAGTAATTTATTTTAATTGGAGGATATTTGCAATATTGTGATGATTTTTTCCATACATCAGCATGAGTTGGCCATGGATAAACAGATTGTGTCCCCTCCATCCTGAACGCCCCTCCCATCTCCCTTCCTACTCTGTTCCTCTGGGTTATCCCAGAGCACCAGCTTTGGGTCACCTGCTTCATGCATTGGAACTCGCACTGGTCATCTGTTTTACATATAGTAATGTACATGTTTCAGTGCTATACTCTCAAATCATACCACCCTCGCCTTTTCACTCTGAGTCTAAAAGTTTGTTATTTACATCTGTATCTCCTTTGCTTCCCTGCATGTAGGATAATCATGACTGTCTTTCTAAATTCCCCATATATGCGTTAGTATGCAGTATTTGTCTTTCTGTTTCTGACTTGCTTCACTCTGTTTAATAGGCTCCAGTTTCATTCACCTCATTAGAAATAATTCAGATGTGTTCCTGTTTATAGCTGAGTCATATTCCATTGGGTATATATACCACAACTTTCTTGTCCATTGACAGATAATTAATATTCAAAATATATAGACAGCACATGCAGCTCAATACCAGAAAAATGAACAACCCAATTAAAAAGTGGGCAAAAGACCTAAGCAGACATTTCTCCAAAGAAAACATGAGAAGATGGCTCATAAACAAATGACAATGTCACTGATTATTAGAGAAATGCAAATCAAAATCACAATGAGGTATCATCTCATGTTGATCAGAATGGCCATCATCAAAAGTCTACAAACAGTACATTCTGGCAAGGGTGTAGAAGAAAGGAAACCCTCATACACTGTTGGCAGGAATGCAAACCACCAACAGCCACTATGGATAACAATGTGCAGATTCGTTAAAAAACTGGGAATAGAACTTCCATATGACCCAGCAATCTCACTGCTGGGCATACACCCTGAGCACACCAGAAATGAAAGAGACACGTGTACCCCAGTGATCACTGCAGTACTGTTTAAAATAGGTAGTACACAGAAGCAACCTCATTGTCCATTGGTCAGGAAAGTTGTGGTATATATACACAATGGAATGTTATTCAGACTTTGAATCTTGCATTTGAGTCAAAATGCATAGAAAGAATGAGCCAGGAAACAGTGGGATCTGAGATTATAGTATCATGGATTAACTTGCTGAAGGGACCATAAGTAAGGTCACTTACGAGTGAAGCTGTCTTTATGAGAAAGAACACTGTTAATGAGAATAGTGTAATGTTGTAAGATCCTAGCTGAGGTATTAAAAGGTAAATTCAAAGTGTTGACTTATTTTGTCAGATTCCATTGGAGCTATCTCAAGTTATGAAAGAAATTGGGACAAATTTCACAGCATCCAGCAGGAACAATGGAACCTTTATTGTGGAAAGGAAAGCCATGCATGGCTAGAATTAGCAAGATAGAGATGTGAATGTGCTCCCAGTCTCATTAGCATTCCACAGAGAATCACACTAGGATCAGAGCCTTTGCTGGGCATGGCATATTTTCATGTCAGCAGAAGAACCCTCACTTTCACGTGTTTCCCTGTTAAGAGAGCAAGCATGAGATATGACTTGTCAGTAAAGGGAAGACACTGGTTTGGGGCATCAGGTGATCTGGATTTGATGTACAAGCCAATTATTAGGAATTCTCTGAGAAAGTCAGATGCTCTATACCTGGAGAAACAAAGATGCTAAAGGTCTGAGAAATTTTTTTATTTCACCCTGGTTGGAGCAAGTAGCCATGGGTTCTGTGGGAAGCTGAACTTGGATGTGTACCTTCAGCTGGGAGAAAAAAAAAAAAATCACCTAGGTCCTAGAAAACTCATTGTCCATGCAGCCAAGGAGAAGCTCCAAAGGTCATGGTTGGACTTTTTAAAAAATTTTATTTATTTATTTATGGCTATTCTGGGTTTTCTCTGCTGCCATAGGCTCTTCTCTAGTTTCAGGGAGTAGGGGCTACTCTTTAGTTGAGGTGAGCAGGCTTCTTGTTGCGGTGACTTCTCCTGTTGTGCAACTCAGGCTCTAGGGCTCACAGGCTTCAGTAGTTGTGGCACATGCACTCAATAGTTGCAGCTCTGAGGCTCTAGAGCACAGACTCAGTAGTTGGCTCACGGGCTTAGTTGCTCCGCAGCATGTGGGATCTTCCCAGATCAGGGATCAAACTCGTGTCTCCTGCAGTGGCAGGTGAACTCTTTACCACTGAGTTATCAGGGAAACCCTATGGTTGGACATTTTTGCCAATAGTATGATAGCTTAAAACAAAAGAAGACATACTCCATCCAAGACTGGAGAAAATAAGTGATTATATAAAATACTTAAAGTGCTAAGGGACAGGTCAACAAAGGTTAACTAATATTTCCAATTCTCTGTGTAATAGGCAGTGTGTCTTTGCTGAGAATGCAAGGATTTTTATTAGGGAGCTTGAAGTACATAGTGAAATTTTAAAGTTATCAGTATGAAAATGAGAGAAGCTAAGAAAAAGTAAAAAGATTGATAAACAATACTAAGGGCCCAGTTGGTGGATTTTCATTGGGGAGGGGTTGCTATTATGAATTTCAGTGCTGCAGATGTGCATAAGTTTATGCGTGCTTGTGTGTAACTTCTTTTAACAAAGTTTAGCCTCTGTCTATAGAAATAAGATCAGCAGCTATAGAGCTGGTAGATACTTGGAATTCTTCTAGGTCTGTGACAGAAGGGTGGGCCCATGGTAATTGAAGAAGCTGGTGAGAGATTAGTTCATATGTTAAACCATACATCATGACATCTACATTTAGTGAGAAGATTAGAAGCCATCAAGGAACCTATACATAAAGAGTACAGGTTTCACCAAGGGGCCAAAATTCTATTTCAGATACCCCATAGGTCATGAGTGAGAACCAGAAAGCCTAGGGTAGTTGTAGGCCCTTTATCAAACTGTGGAGTGCTGGTGTTTACATAGTTTTAGATAGAGAGGTAAGAGCTAGCATTTAACACTGGGATTTTGTGGACAGAGTGGGTCAAGAATAGGCTTCCAATATCATAATGGAAATTCTGGCGAAAAGGATGTGAGATCTCATTTTGGCAAATTAAAAGCATTTGAAGGTTTATCTGATGAAAGTGGTAAGGAAAAAGTAGAGATCATATGGCATTATGGCATGAGCCTTCAGAAAAGATATTTGTTGACTAACCTGTACAGTCACAACTTGAAAGCAGAGAGTTATTTTATTTGGTAGGAATATTTAGGACTCAGAGACCAGCCCAGGAGGCAGCATATCAGTAGCTTGGAGAAAACTGTTCTGAGGAGGCAGCGGTGGAAGTCAGACTGTAATACAAGTTTACAACAAAGGGAGCAGGCAGTCTGAACACGAAAGATCTGGTAGCAAGTTAAGGCATTTCTTTCTTATGCTCCTCAGCTGTCTGGGGCCAGTCCTGTTTCCTGTTCACTTTGCTTCCTGCATTTCCTCAGCTCCTCAGCAATCACTGTGAGGGTGGTAGCATCCACTGGATGACAGTTTGGGGAAGCGCTCATTCACATGTGGCGGCCAGAAATCGCTGATGGCTGTGGCATTTCTTGTTTATTAATATGGCAGGAGATATTTTCTCTTCACTTATTATTCAAGATGAAAGTTTTCCAGAGAATGTAGTCACCTCCTAGCTGTATCCACATGGCACAGATGTGGGGACACGAGTCAATTCTTCAGAGAAGGAAAATCACAGTTCAGCCATTTGATGAGAGAGTTTGAAGATGCAGAGAATACATCAGAAGAGCTTGAGAAAAGGAAGTCGGGAGGAAGAACAAGGGAGACAGCCTATCAGAGAATGAGGGTTTAGGAGGATGCTTGTCTTTAGTTTGGTGGTGGAGGATTGCTGGCATGGTGGCATAACTAGTTTTACTTAGCCTTGAAGCTGAAGCCAGCAGGTATGTCCAGACACTGAATTGACTCTCAGATACAGAGCATTGGGTGCAGTAGAAAAGAACAGCTTTATTGCTTTGCCAGATGAAGGGGGGACGCAGAGAGGGTATTGACCTGTTTTATAGTTCAAAGCTGGCATGATCAGCTCTTGAACATCCTTCTGATGATGGTGATGTGAGTGGGAGTCAGCATCGTCAACCTTCTGGTTCCAGTCAGCCTGGGGTCTATGTGCTTGGGGGCAGAATACTGTTAACTACTCCTGCCTGGTAGGGGCTTCAGTATCTGGAAAACTGCTCAAAGATACTGTTCTGTATATCCCTTGGGGACCCAGAACCTGCCCCAAGGCTGCACTATTGTTTCTTTTGTCTGTTCCTGCCTTGCCTCTCAGCGTCCCCTCCCTTTCCTCATTAGCAACTGTTTGAACCAGATCTTGGAGGCCAAATGAAGCCGATTTCCTATAGTCAAAGAAATCGGAGACACATAAAGGCTTGTGTGCCCAGGAGCCCCACAGGGTCATACTTAATTTCAGCATCAATTATTGTGGTATTGGCTTCAGATATTTTGTCTGTAGAACCAGTTGAAGGTCCCAGATAGCATATGGTTCACTGTTAGTAGAAATGTGAAGGTGGTGATACTTCAAAGTTGCTCTCAGTGTCTTACTTTTCAGAAGAACAGTTCTGCACTAGAGTAGTGACGAGGGCCCTGAAGGCCTCCCAAGTGGCTCAGTGGTAAAGAATCCACATGCTAATGCAGAATGCTTAGACAACCATGCTTGATCTTTGGGTTGGAGAGATCCCCTGGAGAAGGAAATGGCAATCCACTCTTGCCGGGAAGATCCCATAGACAAAGGAGCCTGTTGGGCAATAGTCCATGGGGTCTCAAGGAGTTAAACATGTCTTAGTGACTGAGCACAATGATGGTGAATAAAATCCACTGTGAGGACTGTAGAGTAGCCTATGGCCCCCCTTTCAGGCCTGGCTTGGGTATAATGAGGAGAACAAGACAGAAGTACTGATGAACCTAGACCATTCTGGAGATTTTGCTTTCATACTGACTTTTATGAGCTATGAATTGGAAGCAGTAGGTAATGCGTATACTTTTAAGAAGCATTCGGACATGCATTAACATTTAATTTTTATACTTCTGCTTATTTTTAAGCAAAAATTTCTCTCCTGGATTAATAGTGAGTACATTAGGACTTATCACTCTGTATACCTGTTGGGGATGCAAAATCTTTTTTATTTACTAATGACTATAATTAAGGTACATGTTTTCTAGAGAGCCCATAATTAGGCTTCATAATAAACATACTGTACTTTTAGTTCTGACAGACAAATCAGGGCAAGATGAGGATTTGTTTCCCTGTATATTTCCCTCCAGTTAACACTTTTTCTTAAATTTTGACCTCTTATTGGTTTCTTACTTATTGATTTTCATTCATCTTTATTCTTCAGCCAGTGTGGACCTTCCATTGCAGTGCCCTTTCTCACTGCAGAGCACCAGCTCTGGGTGCATGTGCTCCAGAGGACTGGCTCATCATTGGACACACGGGTCCAGCTGCTTTGCAGCATGTGGGATCTTCCCCGGTCAGGAATCAAACCCATGCCCCTTGTACTGCAAGGTGGACTCTTTACCCACTGGACCACCAGGGAAGCCCACAGTTTACACTCTTATAATCCACTTAAATCCCTATACCTGTGCATGTGTGGGTATGTGAGCTTTTGGCATGTAATATGGTCATGACTGCACGAGAGTGGTAGGCTCCCAGCGTGGTGAGGAGGACCAGTGCTCTCACTTGATGACAAGTGGAGAGTTTTCTTGTTTGGTTCCTCTTCTCTGTTCCTGCCCATCTTTTCTTCTATATCCCAGCACATGCCACTCCTGACAAGGGGGATGAGAGGAAAAGTATAAAAAAAAGCAAAGGACAGATGTTCCATCTGACTTCTGAGAAGGAAATGCAGTGTCCCAAATATGACATTTTGTCAGGCGATTGAGACCTGAGATGATTCTATACTTATAATATAGATAGGTCAAATGTCCCTTATTTTGTTGTTGTGGTTCAGTCTCTCAGTCGTATCTGACTCTTTGCAACCTCGTGGACTGCCGCATGCCAAGGTTCCCTGCCCTTCACTGTCTCCTGGAATTTGCTCATATTCCTGTCTGTCGGGTTTATAATACCTATAATCCTAACATAAAACCAACTGTCAGTATCAGTAAGATTGCTGATGGATAGCTTTGGCATGGCAGATCATTGGAGGCCCATCCTGTAGACTGTATGGAGGTGGCCGGACAGCATGGATTGACTTGCAGCTCCTGGAAGAAGTTCAGACAAGTAGGGAGAATATAGAAAGAGATCATACATATATGCTTTCAGGGTTAGGGGCGATTGAAAAAGGACTGAAGAATGGACGTAATAGCAGAAATCAGCAGCACAGTGAAACTGAGGTAGGGTCAAAGAAGGGGGATGTTCAGAGTCACAGAATAAAAAGAACTGGGGCCCTTGGCACTTGATTAAATTGAGTCACAGAGGAAGATGCGAGAGGCCAAGAGACTGGAGCAAGAGTGCTGTCACTTGAGGAATACCCATTTGCCAGAACTGGGACTTGGGAGCAGAGTGAAGTTGTAAGAGCACTGTGTGCTGAATTGCCTGTGCAAATGAAGCCAAGGCTGTGCTAGGAAGATATTTGTTTCTGACCTGATAGCAGAACCAAGTCTGCAGCTAGGGGCTAAGAGACTCAGCTCTGGGTGATGGACAGAGAACAGGAAACCTAGTACATTGTTGCAACCAGAACATATTTTAAAAAGTAATTAGAATTGAGTTTGAGAGAAATGTGATTCTTTCAGCTGTTGTACAGTAATTACCTAGTAGCAGGAATGTGCTTGTTTTGGGAAAGAAGGTGCTGAGCAGCACAGAGAATTGGTTCTGGGGAAAAAGGAACTGCTGTCTTTTACCTCAGAATATACTAGGAATATTATATCTCCTAATATCTTTAATACTTGGTATCCAAATGTTTTAAGTCTGCTTAACCTAATAGAAAACATATTATTGATTTATACAAGTTATTGTTATCTTGCCCTTTAATTTGTTGAACAAGGAAAAAACCTATTTCATCTTCAGGAAACCGAAATGACTATTTAAGAACAAAACGTGCTTTGTCTCCTTGTCTTGGCACACTGTTTCTTATGTTATTAACCTTTTTAAAAATTTCAAAAAACAAATGCTATGAGTTTTATATGTTTAAAAAAGAAGATAGGATATTTAAAACCTTGAGAAACTATAACTCTATAGTTTCACATTTGATAAGCAAAAAAGTTAAAATTAAAAACTGTCAGAGGTTATAAAATTGACTCTATTTCATGACTTGAAATTTTGGGGAAGTTCTGCTTTACCTCAGAAATAGAAAACCTATGACAAAGTCACTGACAAAAAGAACACACCGGGTAAACTACAAAATTATAACCTTTCTTTTGCACATGAGAGAACAAATGTTACAGAAAACCAGGTGAACTGAATTCCAAAGGGTGACTGAACCTTCAGAGAGAGGTAGGGCACAGAAATGATCACCTTTAGTAGAGCAAGGGATGAAAATATGAAAATTATAAAAGTGGGGAAGAAGCAAAGAACCAAAACTTTAATGCGTTCTTGCAGGTCAGGTTACCTTGGACCTCCCGCTTCCTTGTTGATTCCTGCTCTTAGGCCCACTCCTTAGCTCCCAACTTGCCTGAGCTTCTTCCAGGAGCCTGCAGCAGCCAGCCCAGGCTGTCCAGCCACCTGCATAGAATTTCCAGGATGGGACCCTTGCTGCGTGACCTTTCTGCATGACCTACCATGCTAAAGCCATCCATCAGCAACCTTACAGTTACAGCTGATTTTGTTAGGATTATAAATAAACATTTCATCTATATAAATTCTCAATGTAAAATTATAGTACAGCCGACTAGAATCACTAGGAGTCCCAGATCCAAGGTGAAGCAGTACCTACTCACTAAGCTTTTCCATAGACTTATATTCTGTGCTTACTAGGAAGATGTGGGGAAGGTAGGACATCCAAGAGAGCTTCCCTCAATAGTGCACAGGTGAAAATCTCCATCTGTAGCCATTCCCTTCACCAGGGGATCTTCCCTGACCCAGGGATTCTTTACCATCTGAGCCACCAGGGAAGTCTTTCATAGGCAGAAGCCAGCTGTGGGGAACAGATCAAACTAAAAGTTATTTAAACCTGAGAGAGGCGTACGAAATGAATTCAGTTCCAGATTCTTGTGCTGATAAAGGCAGAGATTTCCTGCCACTGAGGAAGTGCAGGAACCTTGCTTACATGACAGTTTCTCTTTCTCAAAGATAACACAACATAATTTAAGTGTCATCAGAAGGAAGGCCAGATAGTCTGAGAAGATCAAACCCTGAAGCCTAGATGTACAGGCATGCCTAAGGCTGAGGCTAGTCCAGGGAAGTCATGTACTTTTGACCAAGTAACATGAAACATAACATGGTCTACTGCTGAAGGCGGAGTAAGAGGATGGAGGAAAACTACTCCTTTGGAGCAGAGAGTGAAACAAAATCACTGAGAAACACTCTTGGGTCTATCAGACCTACAATAAATACAAGAAAAAGCAGCAAAGCACAGGAGGAATTCAAGTCTCTTTGATGTAGTGAGTAACTACGACAAAAGCTACTCATTAGATTGACATTAAGGACCCAACCGTAGAGCTATGTCCATCTCTGTATATAAATACTGTTTATCTGTCTCTATGTGCAGTAACCTATGTCTCTTAAGTGAAAAAATTACAAAACACACAGACACACTCAAACCAACAGGAAATGACCCATTATCAAAAGATATAAAGTAGCAATCGTGTTACATGCAGAGATGGCCCAAATGGTAGAACTATCACAGACAGATTTAAAATCATGTTAATTATTTTGTTAAAGGACACAGTGGAAAATAAGGAAACTACACATGAACAGATGGGGAATTTTGGTAGAGAGATAGAAACGTTAAAAAAAATTCAGTTGACCAGAAACCATCAAACACTTAGAGGAGAATATAGGCAAAACCCTCAAGGACATCAATCAAAGCCAGATCTTCTCTGACCCACCAACTAAAATAGCAGAACTGAAAAGAAAAATGAACATATGGGACCTCATGAAACTTAAAAGCTATTGTACAGCAAAAGAAATTACAAAAAAGCTCAACAGACAACCCACAGAGTGGGAGAAAATCATAGCAAATGAAACAACAGACAAAGAATTAATCTCCAAAATCTACAAGCAACTCAGACAACTCAGCACAGGGAAAACGAACAACCCAATCAAAAAATGGGAAAAAGATCTAAAGAGACGCCTCTCCAAAGAGGACATACAGATGGCCCAAAAGCACATGAAACGATGCTCAACCTCGCTTATTATTAGAGAAATGCAAATTAAAACCACAATGAGATATCACCTCACACCCGTCAGAATGGCCATCTTCAAAAAATCTGCAGACAATAAATGCTGGAGAGGGTGTGGAGAAAAGGGAACCCTCTTGCATTGCTGGTAGAAATGTAAATTGATAACAGCCTCTATGGAAGACAGTATGGAGATTTCTTTAAAAAGTAAAAATAGAAGCACCCTATGACCCAGCAATCCCACTATTAGGCTTATATCCTGATGAAATCAAAACTGAAAGAAGCACCTGTACCCCAATGTTCATTGCAGCTCTCTATACAATAGCCAGAACATGGAAGCCACCTAGATGTCCATCGACGAATGAATGGATCCAGAAGCTCTGGTACATATATACAATGGAATACTACTCAGCTGTTAAAAGAAATGCAGAAGACTCAGTCCTAATGAGGTGGCTGGCTCTAGAACCTATCATAAAAAGTGAAGTAAGTCAAAAAGAGAAAGACAAGTACAGTATACTAACACACATATATGGAATCTAGTAGGACGGTCTTGATATCACATGCAGGGACCTCATGGAAAAACAGATAGAGCATAGACATATGCACATCGTGGCAAAGAAATAGGGAGGGGGAGGCATGGAGGAAGTAACAAGGAAACCTATAGTGTTATAAATGGGGAATTTTGTAGAGAGAGACGTTAAAAATTCAGTTGACCAGAAACCATCAAACACTTAGAGGAGAATATAGGCAAAACCCTCAAGGACATCAATCAAAGCCAGATCTTCTCTGACCCACCAACTAAAATAGCAGAACTGAAAAGAAAAATGAACATATGGGACCTCATGAAACTTAAAAGCTATTGTACAGCAAAAGAAATTACAAAAAAGCTCAACAGACAACCCACAGAGTGGGAGAAAATCATAGCAAATGAAACAACAGACAAAGAATTAATCTCCAAAATCTACAAGCAACTCAGACAACTCAGCACAGGGAAAACGAACAACCCAATCAAAAAATGGGAAAAAGATCTAAAGAGACGCCTCTCCAAAGAGGACATACAGATGGCCCAAAAGCACATGAAACGATGCTCAACCTCGCTTATTATTAGAGAAATGCAAATTAAAACCACAATGAGATATCACCTCACACCCGTCAGAATGGCCATCTTCAAAAAATCTGCAGACAATAAATGCTGGAGAGGGTGTGGAGAAAAGGGAACCCTCTTGCATTGCTGGTAGAAATGTAAATTGATAACAGCCTCTATGGAAGACAGTATGGAGATTTCTTTAAAAAGTAAAAATAGAAGCACCCTATGACCCAGCAATCCCACTATTAGGCTTATATCCTGATGAAATCAAAACTGAAAGAAGCACCTGTACCCCAATGTTCATTGCAGCTCTCTATACAATAGCCAGAACATGGAAGCCACCTAGATGTCCATCGACGAATGAATGGATCCAGAAGCTCTGGTACATATATACAATGGAATACTACTCAGCTGTTAAAAGAAATGCAGAAGACTCAGTCCTAATGAGGTGGCTGGCTCTAGAACCTATCATAAAAAGTGAAGTAAGTCAAAAAGAGAAAGACAAGTACAGTATACTAACACACATATATGGAATCTAGTAGGACGGTCTTGATATCACATGCAGGGACCTCATGGAAAAACAGATAGAGCATAGACATATGCACATCGTGGCAAAGAAATAGGGAGGGGGAGGCATGGAGGAAGTAACAAGGAAACCTATAGTGTTATGTGTGGAAAAGATAGCTAGTGTCATAGTGCTAAGGGAATAGGAGTGCTTACAATGGCTTGGGGCAAAGGTCTGGAGGGGTGGGATGGGGGGATCTGGGCGGGTGGGGACCATGGATATGCATATGACTGATCTGGGAACATACATGTCTGTGAACAACAAAACTCTGTAAAACCTTTAAAATAAAGAATAAAAAAAAAAGAAGATAAAAAAAAATCAGTTGAAATGCTAGGTATGAAAAGCTTGATTGATATCTGAGACAAAGCTCTTTTTACGAACTTATTGAAAGACTGGACACAAAAAAGATAGCATTGCTGATTTTGAATATAGGTCAGAGGAATTATCCAAAGTAATCAAAGAAGAAAAAAAGGAATGGAATAGCAAAAAAAAATTATCAAAAATCCAGAAGGTGACATTTAGTATCCAAACATACAAGTTATCAGAGTATTAGAAAGATAAAATAGAACAGGGAAGGATATGACATTTGGTCAAAGAAGAAACATATTACATAGAATGATAGAGGACATCACAGAAACCCATCCCTCAAACACCCCAGTAACCTGGAATTTTTACATAGTAAAAAATTTACCTTAAAAAAGAAGATGTAAAAGACTTTTTAAGAAAAATTAAAGAATTTAACTCCACCAGGCCTACACTACAAGAAATGTTGTTTCTTTAGGAAAAAGTAAAATGATACCATCTGGAAATGTGTATATAAACACAAAGCAATGAAGGGGACCAGATATGGTAAATATGTGGGTAAATATGAATACTATTTATCTTATTTTTGACATATTTGGAAGATTATACTTAAAGCAAAAATACTATTTTATTTAAAGTTTATAATGCCTGCAAAAATATAATGTTTCCAAAATTAGTACAAGGGATGGGGACTAAGGACATGGATGTATAGCTGTTGGATTTTTATTGTGAACATTAAGTTAAATGATAACATACAGACTAGATTTATACTCTATAATCACTATAAGAACAACTACTGCAGATGAAATGGTATAGCTAAGTCAGTAGTGAGGATGGAATAATAAATCAAGTACCTTGATAAAGGTACCACTATAGTGGTAGCAACTTATAAATATATCAAATCAATAGATTGTACACCTTAAAATTACATAATGTTATAGGTCAATTACATTGCAATACAATTTTAAGAAATGAACCTAGAAAGAGGATAAAAAGAAAAATACAGCAGCAAAGAATGAACAGGACAAATAAATAGTAAGATGATAGGTTAAACTCAATTGTGTCACTTAATGCATTCAATATAACTAATCTACAACATCAATTATGAGATGATTTTTTAAAAAGAGACCCAGTCATTCATTTTCCTTTTATTAGACATCACTTTAAGATATAAAGATGCAGATAGGCTAGAAACTAAAAGATGAAAGAGCACATTCCATAACTACTAGTTATAAAAAAACTAAAATGACTTCACCAGTCAGTTTTCCCAAAACATAGGTTTTTCTCATTTATTTTTCTAAGTATGATATTTGTATTAAGTTCTAATTAATTGCTATTTAAATAGATAAATTATGATAATGATTAATGCAGCTATCTATTTAGCATCCAAGAGACATCAATGCCAATATCCAGAACATATTATTTTATATCTTTTTGTAATGAAAAGGTAGTACTCACACACATCTCTTAGGTACATAATTAGTAAGATATAATAGTAAGACCTCCAGAGCCACTTTACTTTGACAATGCATGCTAAAAATGATTCACAGATGAAAAATCTGAATATTTTTATATTTCATCACTCTAGAAAATGTTATCAATGACCTTATAGTGAATGCAGTTGTCAGTGTTTCACTTGCAGAATCCAATATTACTGTAATAAATGCTTTCAAAATGTGATGAGATGCTTATTTGTATGCCAAGAAGACTCAGTGGTCAGTCACCTGCAAATTCCCCTAAGGGTATTTGCCTGGGTCTTGGTTGAAGGATCGCCTTACAAAACCTGATATTCAAAAAAGGCAGGCTTAAAAACAGGGAAAAAATAATGTTTGTATATTTAATAGGTATAGATATGCCATGCTTACATTATTCTCCAAAATTTATGAATTAATGTTAATAAATTTTAATCTTTTACTCAAAAATGTCAACTTAATAACATATCTTTCTCTATATATACATATTACTATATATATATATAATACATGCATACATCCATAGATATACATATGCTATAAATTGACTTCTATAAACTTTATTTTTACAAAAATAACAGGAAAAATTTAAGGAACAAATTATATAGTGCAGATAAATGTCAGTCATATACAATGGTATTGACATACATGCAGCCAGAAATGTTCAAGCTGTGGTATGGAGGGATGTATAAAAAAGCATATATGAATCATTGAATTATAGTTATCCTTCTGTGTAATTATCCTCTTAATTATTGTTTATGTTTTATGTTTCAGGGATTTTTTCTAAATTAACATGGTAAATTTTTTGTTTTATAAAATTGACCTTTAAGATGTGTATAGGCATTGAAATAACATTATCTTGTACATGATCCTGTATTAAAGTAAGCCATACAGTAGTATAGTGTCAAAACATCCGGGTCTAATCAGGTAAATTTGGATTTCTGTTTCCTGGAAAAGACTATTCAGTAAATAATGTAGAAAATGTTTGAAAGGCCTTACTGATAAAATTGTGTTGACTTTAAGTCCTCATATGGAACTAATCACTAGTTAACATTTTAATATAGATAATTTGTCAATTTGTTGTTTGTCTTGATGGTCTGTTTTCTTCTCAGAAGGCTTTATGGCGACTATTTCTTTTTTTTTTATCTGTAGTTTAAAGGTCAAATTTATCAGGAGATTAAGAGTTGTATTATACACGAACTATAAATACTGCACAGCTGACTTTATTCACAGTCAAACACAGAGATATGGCAGACTATTTCTTGTTCTTACACTCTCAATTACTAACTAGCACAGATGCTCAATTAATATTTGTGAAAGAATGAATGAGCCTTTATTGAGGCTAATTTTGAAAATAGAAACCGATCTATTTTTGTTCCTACTTTTTTGTTAATTTTCAGTAACATATTTTTTGCAAGAAAGACTTTTACTGCATTAGAGTTTACAAATTCCTTTGATGGTGGGCCCAGAGATGTGAGTTAACACCTGAGTGACTTGTTGGTAGCTTTCATAAGAATGAATGCTTGAAAAGTCCTAATTTCAGTTTCCACAGGTACTTTAAAAAAGTGCAAGCTTGGCTTAGTGACTCTAAGAGAAACTCTGAGATTTTTATATTTGCAGATTATGGTATATGTAATTTTGTCTATTTAGTCTGTTAATTATTGACTGATAGTTTCATATATATTTATATATATATATATAAATAAATGATATTCTATGAGATGTATATCGGTTTAAGACATTAAATAATCATTGTGGATGGTATGTTTTATCACTGTTAAATGACCTGTGTTATCAATTATACTCTTCTTAATGTAATGGCTAATTGTATAAAATGAGTACTACCAATCTTGTTTTGGTCACTTTTCATATATGTAATGCTTTTGTAATATTTCATTTGTAAATGATTATTAAGTTTGTCCTATGTTTGTCTACCATGCAAGGTTATAGAGAAGTAGACAAACACAAGAAATTCTGTTCGGAAATCTGATAGTTACCTATGTCTTTTTTCCTTAACAGTTCTGTATTATGTTCCTTACAAGCAGAATACTCATACAGTTTCTTTAATCCAGTCTGTAAAATCTTGTTTTTAAATAGGCTGTTTAAATCCTTTAAGTTCATGCTTCTGTCATACAATTTTCTGTTTTAGTCATTCATGCAAAGCTTCGACTTTTATTTTCTAAATTCTTCCTTAGAAAGTCTTTCTTGCTTTTCTTATTCACCAAAAAATTGGGAACTGTATAGTTGCTGTAATTCTACTGGGCTTACCTTAACATTGGTAAAACATTCTTTAACCTATATTTTGTCATCAAATAAAAATGATAACCATTTAAAATTTTATCTTTTTCGTTATAAAAAGGCATTTGACTTAAATTATTATTAATAAATTGCTCTTTTATCAATAAATTATTGTTTATTATAAAATGTACAATCTTACTTTTAGAGACTATGATTTAATTTTTGTGTTACTTTTTGAATCTACCCTTTATAACAGTTATTTGACTTTATCCTGTATTTGATTTTATTCAGTACTCACTCTAATTGTTTTCCTTCCTTCAGGGCTCACTGCCTTCAAATCACCAAACCTGAGTTTTTAATCTTGATTCATATTTTGTTGACTGCCAATTATTTTTAAGCATTTCTTTTTTAAGACATTCATTATAAGTGCTGTAGTTTTTAATTTAAGATGTTCAATAGCTTAGATTGGCTTTTTCTGATCTTTTCATGTGAATGATAATTTACCAGCGTAAGAGTCTAATTTATAATTCTTTCCTCTCAAAATTCTTCAGTTCTTCATTTTCTTCTAATTTACTGTTGAAAAGTGAAGCATGACTTCTTGTCTTTGATCACAATAGACATTTTCCCTTTCTGAAATATTTTAGGATTTTTTATTTGGTTTCACTTTGCTTCATTAAAAAAAATGTATTTTCAGTATATCCCTCAGTTAAACTTAGATAAATCCGGTTAGCCAACCTTCACAAATTCAGTGTTGTCTTTGTGGTGGTGAATAGTTCTTATTTTGTTTTGTATTTGTTTCCCTGCTTGCTTTTAGCTCAGAAATTTTTCTTCATTGTGTCTTTAATTTCCATTTCATTTCAATTATGTAACTTCCTTTTAAGGAACTTGTAACACTCAAGTATGAGAATCCCACCACCCTCAACCCCGCCAGCTCCTTGAACTTCTAGAAAAATATATGCATGCTATATGCCAAGCTATTGAGTTGTTATTATTAACAATAGCTAACATTTATTGTTTTAAAACTTTACAGGTTTTAATTCATTTAACCCCCCTAATAGTTATATATTAAAATTGCTCATATTACTTCCCATTTTACAGAAGAAATAGAGACATAAAAAGTTTGTGTAATTTGCTCAGTAATCACGTACCTGGTAAGAAGTAGAATTATCTTGCTTAAAACTGCAACCCTTGACCACGGTCTGAATTGTTTATGAAGTGAAATTTTTTTTGACTGTCTGTAATACCAATTTTAATTCTGTTATGAATGTTTCATGCTTATTTGTTTTCATCGTTATTTAGTAACTAAGTCATGTCTGACTCTTTGACTCCATGGACTGTAGCCCACCAGCTCCTCTGCCTTGCGGTTTCCCAGGCAAGAATACTGGAGGGGCTTGCCATTTTCTTCTCTAGGAGATATTCTCGACCTAGTGATCGAATCAGTGTTTTCTGCATTGGTAGGCAGGTTCTTTATTGCTATGCCACCAGGGAAGCTCAGTTTGTTTTATATAATCCTTTATAATCCAAGTCCTCTTTGAATTTCAGTCTTAAATTATTAGGTTTTTTTTTTTTTTCCTTGATGTATTCATGTGAATGATAATTTACCAGCGTAAGAGTCTAATTTATAATTCTTTCCTCTCAAAATTCTTCAGTTCTTCATTTTCTTCTAATTTACTGTTGAAAAGTGAAGCATGACTTCTTGTCTTTGATCACAATAGACATTTTCCCTTTCTGAAATATTTTAGGATTTTTTATTTGGTTTCACTTTGCTTCATTAAAAAAAATGTATTTTCAGTATATCCCTCAGTTAAACTTAGATAAATCCGGTTAGCCAACCTTCACAAATTCAGTGTTGTCTTTGTGGTGGTGAATAGTTCTTATTTTGTTTTGTATTTGTTTCCCTGCTTGCTTTTAGCTCAGAAATTTTTCTTCATTGTGTCTTTAATTTCCATTTCATTTCAATTATGTAACTTCCTTTTAAGGAACTTGTAACACTCAAGTATGAGAATCCCACCACCCTCAACCCCGCCAGCTCCTTGAACTTCTAGAAAAATATATGCATGCTATATGCCAAGCTATTGAGTTGTTATTATTAACAATAGCTAACATTTATTGTTTTAAAACTTTACAGGTTTTAATTCATTTAACCCCCCTAATAGTTATATATTAAAATTGCTCATATTACTTCCCATTTTACAGAAGAAATAGAGACATAAAAAGTTTGTGTAATTTGCTCAGTAATCACGTACCTGGTAAGAAGTAGAATTATCTTGCTTAAAACTGCAACCCTTGACCACGGTCTGAATTGTTTATGAAGTGAAATTTTTTTTGACTGTCTGTAATACCAATTTTAATTCTGTTATGAATGTTTCATGCTTATTTGTTTTCATCGTTATTTAGTAACTAAGTCATGTCTGACTCTTTGACTCCATGGACTGTAGCCCACCAGCTCCTCTGCCTTGCGGTTTCCCAGGCAAGAATACTGGAGGGGCTTGCCATTTTCTTCTCTAGGAGATATTCTCGACCTAGTGATCGAATCAGTGTTTTCTGCATTGGTAGGCAGGTTCTTTATTGCTATGCCACCAGGGAAGCTCAGTTTGTTTTATATAATCCTTTATAATCCAAGTCCTCTTTGAATTTCAGTCTTAAATTATTAGGTTTTTTTTTTTTTTCCTTGATGTATTCTCTCTGCATGGCATTTTAGTCCTTTTTCTTGGAAACCACATCTTATATATTTTCAGGTATCTTAACCTTTAATTCCTCTAATTTGTTCTGCCACCCAGAGATGGCCTTCTTCACCTCAAATACTCCATTTCTTTTGTTCTGTATTCTATTTCTCTGGGATCTTAAGCTGTTGCTGATCTTATTGTAGCTATTGTTTTCTGTTTATTTTCAAATGAGGAGATATCCATCAGACTGTTTTCTAACATACAAGGTGTGTGAATTGTATTAATCAGATTCTCTAGCTTTGTGTGTCTTGCTGTAATACCCGTTGCTGGAGGCATGGAACTTGCACATATGTGCTCACACTCAGTTATACAGCTCCTGGATCTACTTTGTTCGGATGTTCTGTAATGTGCCTCTGGTGGTCTGGACTCTTCCCACATGGCTTGCTTCTGACAAGTTTAAACCATTAGGCCACACGGAAAACTTTTTCTTCTTATCTCCCAGTCTTAAGGTCCTTACTTTGAATTGAAAACAGGTAGATTCTTCTATGATGAAGCTACAATAGGTCCTTTCCCCTTCACCTTCTTGCAGTAAAAAGTAATTCACACATATTAATTATAGAATCTAAAATAATGTAGAAAAGAGTAGTATTTATATAAAGAAGTCATAATACTATTTGCCTTCAGAACTATGCTCTTTCAGGGAAAGGAAAACTGGTTAGGGAGGAAATGATTGGATACATTGAATTATCTTCTTTGTGTCCTAGATTTTTTCATTGGATATTATTTTAAGTTGCAAATGACATTGGAACCCACCTCTCCCATCCTAGACTTTCCTTGTCTGTTTTTATAGGTTGTGTTAGATTTAAATAGAAGGTTTTCTGGAGTTCTTTCCCCCTGATTTTACAAGCTAACTTTTACTGGGAACTTTAGAAAACCAGGCTTAAAGAAATTTTGTCAAGATAGTAACAAAGCTTAGAGATGTTGAATGCAGTTGAACCTGGAAAAATTCAGGGGATTAATCAGAACTTTAACAGTTGGCCCTCCATATCCAGGTTTCCACTGCATCCTCTGATTCAACCAGTCTTCGAACATGTACTTTGTAGTATTTACTATGGAAAAGTATTTGCATATAAATGGAAACACACAGTTCAAACCCGTGTTGTTCAAGAGTCAACTGTAACTTGCTACAGGTCGTAATGTTGAACCAAGGTTAAAATCCAGAAATGTCTGATTCTAGTGCCATATTGCTTTTCATTTACAGCATGAAGATAATTGTTCTTTATAAAAAACAAAGATTTGAGTATATGACAGAGAATCCTAATTTATAACCTAATAACATTAAGCTGTATTCCCACAGAGCCAACTTGTCCCATGATTGCCTTTTTTTTTGAGTGGGATAGATCTTAGAGAATCCCATGAGCTACTTGTCTCAACCATTGTTTACAGATTGAAAGCTCATTGTGAATTTTACCTCTCAGACATTTTTTTTTTAAAGAATCTGTCCTATGGTCTCTTCTGTTTGAGTGTCAAACTCTCTCAGGATTTTATTTTATAATGCAGTATTTTCCCTTTTTCCATAATTGCAAGTCATTTTGTAATGGGAATCATCCCAATGGGAGAATTATCCCCTAAAATTTTAACCTCCACACATATAAAATATACTAACTTGGCATGTTAGTATTTTATATATTCACACTGGAGAAATACTGCCCAATTTTGACTTTATAAGATATTGAGCCCAAACCAGTGAAATTTATCTATTTGCTCTTTATTTTGATATCAAAAGGTTATGATTTCCCTCTTGAAGCAAAATGAGAATGGATGGATGGGAGTATTGGTGACCTTCTGACAGATTCCATGGTGAAATTGGATACATTGAATTATCTTCTTTGTGTCCTAGATTTTTTCATTGGATATTATTTTAAGTTGCAAATGACATTGGAACCCACCTCTCCCATCCTAGACTTTCCTTGTCTGTTTTTATAGGTTGTGTTAGATTTAAATAGAAGGTTTTCTGGAGTTCTTTCCCCCTGATTTTACAAGCTAACTTTTACTGGGAACTTTAGAAAACCAGGCTTAAAGAAATTTTGTCAAGATAGTAACAAAGCTTAGAGATGTTGAATGCAGTTGAACCTGGAAAAATTCAGGGGATTAATCAGAACTTTAACAGTTGGCCCTCCATATCCAGGTTTCCACTGCATCCTCTGATTCAACCAGTCTTCGAACATGTACTTTGTAGTATTTACTATGGAAAAGTATTTGCATATAAATGGAAACACACAGTTCAAACCCGTGTTGTTCAAGAGTCAACTGTAACTTGCTACAGGTCGTAATGTTGAACCAAGGTTAAAATCCAGAAATGTCTGATTCTAGTGCCATATTGCTTTTCATTTACAGCATGAAGATAATTGTTCTTTATAAAAAACAAAGATTTGAGTATATGACAGAGAATCCTAATTTATAACCTAATAACATTAAGCTGTATTCCCACAGAGCCAACTTGTCCCATGATTGCCTTTTTTTTTGAGTGGGATAGATCTTAGAGAATCCCATGAGCTACTTGTCTCAACCATTGTTTACAGATTGAAAGCTCATTGTGAATTTTACCTCTCAGACATTTTTTTTTTAAAGAATCTGTCCTATGGTCTCTTCTGTTTGAGTGTCAAACTCTCTCAGGATTTTATTTTATAATGCAGTATTTTCCTTTTCCATAATTGCAAGTCATTTTGTAATGGGAATCATCCCAATGGGAGAATTATCCCCTAAAATTTTAACCTCCACACATATAAAATATACTAACTTGGCATGTTAGTATTTTATATATTCACACTGGAGAAATACTGCCCAATTTTGACTTTATAAGATATTGAGCCCAAACCAGTGAAATTTATCTATTTGCTCTTTATTTTGATATCAAAAGGTTATGATTTCCCTCTTGAAGCAAAATGAGAATGGATGGATGGGAGTATTGGTGACCTTCTGACAGATTCCATTCTTTATTCTGTAGTATAACTAAAGCAAAGGTAGACCTAGAGTCATTTGTACTACATCCTTTGAATAAACTTTGCTTGCATATTTTGATGAATAGGTTTCTTTGTGAGGAATAGATTCAGTAGAAACTGGGTTGCTGAATGCAAACATCATCTGTTAGTTATCTGAGATCAATAGTATCTAAAAGCTTGAGTGGAAGCAATGAATTAGCAGTACTCATTCTATCACTAAGAGCAAATTCAAATTAAGTATGTAAGGTATTTTCAGTGTTCTTTTCCTCTTTCCATGTCTGGATATTAAAAAAAAATTGTGAAGCCATTAGACATTATAATTATTCCTTGTATTTTCTTCTCTTTGGAGGCACACTCAAGGAATATATTAGCCAAAGGGAAAAGTAATTTAACCAAAAATTTCTCTACTAAATATGTGAGAAATACACTGTAGTGGAAATTTTTAAGTGTTGCTAAATTTTTAATTAATACATTTTTAACCTAACTCAGCAATTATAATGAAGAAACAAAACTGCTGATATTTTGCACTTATAATAGATGTTATGTTGCTTCAGGATTTTTGTAATTGATTCTTTATAATGGCAAAGAATTATCCAGCTTTTCTTTTTAAAATTTGTCTACATCTGCTACCAACTCTGGTTTTCATTGTGAGAACTTTGTCCAAATCTTAATATTTTAATTTTCCCAACAGTGGCTTCATTCACGCTGTGAAATAAAAGGAGTTATTGTCAGCCCACCCGCTGGGCCTCCCTGATACTTCTGACTTTTTTGAGGGCCTCTCATTTTAATTCTCCTTGCTTGTTGCCACTATCACTTCTTTTTGTCTTACCATCTTGCAGATTCTTTTTTTAAATTTTTTTTATTTTGGTGGGGGTGGGGTGGGAAGGGAGGGGAGCAGGCAGGCCGCTTCTATTGGTCTTTCATTTGTCTAGTTTCATCCATCTTTGTTCTTTGGCTTGTGTGGGCCTCCCATCGCGGTGGCCTCTGTTGTCACAAAGCACTGGCTCTGGGCGCATGCACTCCAAAGCTCCGGCTCGGTAATTGGACACATCAGTCCAGCCGCTCCATGGCACATGGGATCTTCCCAGGCCAGGGATCGAACTGGCGCCCCTTGCAGTGCAAGGCGGTGTCCTTACCCACTGGACCACCAGGGAAGCCCCATCTTGCAGATTCTTAGTGACTTCCTTGCTTTGTGAATCAGTTCAGTTAAGTCGCTCAGTTGTGTCTGACTTTTTGTGACCCCATGGACTGCAGCACTCCAGGCTTCCCTGTCCTTCATCATCTCCCAGAGCTTGCCCAAGCTCATGCCTCAGTGATGCCATCCAACCATTTTGTCCTCTGTTGTTCCCTTCTCCTTCTGCCTTCTATTTTTCCCAGGACCAGGATCTTTTCCAGTGAGTCATATCTTCACATCAGGAAGCCAAATATTCGAGCCTCAGCTTCAGCATCATTCCTTCCAATGAATACTCAGGATTGATTTCCTTTAGGATTGACTGATTTGATCTCCCTGCTGTCCAAAAAGAAAATACTTGCAATATAGAATTTTAATGATTAAAAATGTATTATCTTTATATGTAAGGAAACATTTTTCATACTCTTTCCCACTCTTCAACAAGAAAGGAATAATCAGTTGTATAGCCACCAGTAATCCATACAAAAATGCCTATTGTCTCAATAGACTTTATCAAGATCTTAGACATAACAGTGATTTAAAATAAATGATCCTTCCACTTACACAGGCTAATCAAGTAGCAAACTTCTAAAACATCTTGTGAACTCTCTCACATATTGTATCTAGCCCAACAATTCTGAAATGAGATCATTTTTTCTTATGTATTGCAAGTTTCCTTAAAAGAAAACATATTTCACAGCCAAGGATGTGACTTACTGTTGCACAGCAGTAAGTTGATGTGTACAGTGTGTGGTTGGATACAGTGTGTATCCAATCATGTCATCTATCAGTGAAATTTCAGGGGTTGATTATACTGCAGTATAGTCCTGTAGTGGAAAATGACCCACTTTCTCATGAACTACCATTTAAAGCTTCTTTTTCTAACATGAAATTTGAGACTTTCTGCTAACAGCTATGGAAAGGAGATGAGGAGGGTAAATGGAGGGTAGGCTCTTCCTATAAAGAAAAGGAAGAGAGAAACAGAAAAGACAGTAGAAGAACACTTAAACTGGCAACGTTTCTTAAGAGAAAGCCATCTGCTCAGCAAGCTTTTCAGATTTTATAATTACTCTATAGGTTCCTGAGGGTTTCTAAACCAGGCCATTTCTGAAAGAAGGCTTTTTTTTTTAATCTGTTATTTCAAATTTGAATAATCTTTTCACACTTGGAAACTAGGAATGTACATTAAAGTTTTCAGAGGAAATTGCGTAAAGAAGGATTTTAAATTTTTAATCACTTAGCTTTAATAATAGCCATATTTAAGCCAGGTCTCTCTTACTCAATGAAGGAAAATTTGACTATCAAGGAATAGTCAAGAAGGAATATCTTGACTATCAAGACAAAAACATACAGAGGATATGATGTTAATTAGTTAGCTGAATGCTAGGTAACACTCTGAAATTGATGGTGCTTGTTCAGGAGGTCCTGAACTATTTAAAATGGAATAGAACTTTTTTCCCCTAGTCTGTGACAGACTCTTGCATTGATTGCCCTTTTGATAAGAGGTAATTTAGAGAAATGACACAGCGATTGACTTTGGAAAATCACCTCAACTTTAGGAAATTTCGTTACCGTTTACTAATTTGGAAAGGTAAAACCTTTCTTTTCAGGCCTGATAAGGTACATGCCCAGCTTCCCAGATGGTTCAGTGGTAGAGAATCTGACTACCAGTGCAGGAGATGTGGGTTCAATCCCTGACTCAGGAAAATCTCCTGGAGAAGGAAATGGCACCCCATTCTAGTATTCTCGCCTGGGAAATCTCATGGGCAGAGAAGCCTGGTGCGCTACAGTCCATAGGGTTGCAAAGAGTCAGACATGCCTTAGCAAGTGAACAGTAACAAGGTGCATTCCATAAATGTCTGTAAAAACACTCTGTTCAAATGTGGAAGAAGGCAACCAGTTAGAGGAAACCAAGAGAGGCTCCTTAGACTAGGTAATCTTTCAAATAGGATTTTGAAGTCTCAAAAACCCGTTAGAGGAAAGCATTTTATGGCAAATTGTTACTGAACTACCATTTAAAGCTTCTTTTCTAACATGAAATTTGAGACTTTCTGCTAACAGCTATGGAAAGGAGATGAGGAGGGTAAATGGAGGGTAGGCTCTTCCTATAAAGAAAAGGAAGAGAGAAACAGAAAAGACAGTAGAAGAACACTTAAACTGGCAACGTTTCTTAAGAGAAAGCCATCTGCTCAGCAAGCTTTTCAGATTTTATAATTACTCTATAGGTTCCTGAGGGTTTCTAAACCAGGCCATTTCTGAAAGAAGGCTTTTTTTTTTAATCTGTTATTTCAAATTTGAATAATCTTTTCACACTTGGAAACTAGGAATGTACATTAAAGTTTTCAGAGGAAATTGCGTAAAGAAGGATTTTAAATTTTTAATCACTTAGCTTTAATAATAGCCATATTTAAGCCAGGTCTCTCTTACTCAATGAAGGAAAATTTGACTATCAAGGAATAGTCAAGAAGGAATATCTTGACTATCAAGACAAAAACATACAGAGGATATGATGTTAATTAGTTAGCTGAATGCTAGGTAACACTCTGAAATTGATGGTGCTTGTTCAGGAGGTCCTGAACTATTTAAAATGGAATAGAACTTTTTTCCCCTAGTCTGTGACAGACTCTTGCATTGATTGCCCTTTTGATAAGAGGTAATTTAGAGAAATGACACAGCGATTGACTTTGGAAAATCACCTCAACTTTAGGAAATTTCGTTACCGTTTACTAATTTGGAAAGGTAAAACCTTTCTTTTCAGGCCTGATAAGGTACATGCCCAGCTTCCCAGATGGTTCAGTGGTAGAGAATCTGACTACCAGTGCAGGAGATGTGGGTTCAATCCCTGACTCAGGAAAATCTCCTGGAGAAGGAAATGGCACCCCATTCTAGTATTCTCGCCTGGGAAATCTCATGGGCAGAGAAGCCTGGTGCGCTACAGTCCATAGGGTTGCAAAGAGTCAGACATGCCTTAGCAAGTGAACAGTAACAAGGTGCATTCCATAAATGTCTGTAAAAACACTCTGTTCAAATGTGGAAGAAGGCAACCAGTTAGAGGAAACCAAGAGAGGCTCCTTAGACTAGGTAATCTTTCAAATAGGATTTTGAAGTCTCAAATAAGACCAGGATTTTAAGTAGGAAGAAGGGAGCATTTTATGGAGGAACAAATTGTTACTAGGCAGCAGAAGCAAAACTATAAAGTCAAAAAGAACATTGTGTGTACGATTGAGCTTCTTTGTGGGTCAGAGAGGGGCATAGTTTGGTGAAAAGAAAACACGATTGGTGTGCTTTTTTTGCTTTTTGGTGGATTTCCTTTAGAAAGGAAGGATATATGAGAGGAAGACAGAGGAAATTTTGTCAGACCCAACCCTTCCCTGAAAAAAGCATGACAATTTGCATTAAAGGATAAGAACAATGGAGAGGTGAAAACAGACTTGGCTTGTCAAGGATGTTTCTTCTTTTGGTTGGAAGCTGATGGGGTACAAAAGCAGTTTGGATTCTTGGTCTGCTTAATTGCTTGACTATTTGTGTGATGTGTATTAGTGCCATTACTTTTTTTGTCCTGAAGAAATCTGTTCCTTAATAAAATGAGTCACACCATCACGTTAGTGGAAATAGAGTTAAAATTTGAAAGTCACTTAACTGTAACAATAATTTGCATGGGCTTAACATTACTCTTTTCATGCTTGCAGTTTTGACTTAATTGTTGGTGTATTTTTAAGGTTTCATTAGTTTTCAGGTTTAAAGTGAAGTTATATTGTTAAGTTAATGAAATATAATGCAGCCTGTGTGGTAATTGAGGACTTACATTTTAAGTAGAGTGAATACTTTCCATGTAGACCATAATTATAGCTGTATTCATTGTGTCAAATTATACATGCGTTATTAGACCTTCAAACCCCTAATAAATTCTGTACTGTACTGCTTTGGGGCTTTGTATATTGTAACAAATATTTACATAACCAAAAATCTAGATCGTATTAGGTTATAGCCTTGGCACTAGTGGTAAAGAACCGGTCTCCCAGTGCAGGAGACATAAGAGATGTTGGTTTTATCCCTGGGTCAGGAAGAGCCCTTGGAGGAAGAAACAGCAACCCACTCCAGCATTCTTGTCTGGCAAATCCCATGGACAGAGAAGCCTGGCAAGCTACAGTCCATAAGGTCATAGAGTCGAACATGACTGAAGGTTGTATTAGTAAGAAAAAATACTTAACTGAATCTCTATGTACTCTAGGATCCTCTTTCTCCTAATGATAAGAAGCAGAATATTTTAATTGCAAAAAATGGGATTAGATACAGTTATTACATGATTTTAAATTCATGGTTTAAGCATTCATATTATTTTCATAGTCTTGCAAACTTGGTCTATATCATATAACCTTTTAATGTAATATGAAAGTATCATAACATTTCATGTAATACATGGGTTAAGAATTCCAGTTTTGGGTAATTTTCTTCTTCAAATTGTACTTGTATTTCTTTCCTGAATTCAGAAAGTTTGCAGTCTTATGAAATGTGACTCTTTCATTACGCAAACCATCTACTGGATTAGTATTATAAGCAAGAGACTAAAGGTTTAATCTAATATTCATTATTATCATGGTGCATATAGTATACACTTATTTTTTGAAAATAGACTTATTTTCTTGGTAGTCTTTTCAGAAGTCACTAAGTCATGTCCAACTCAGTTGCAGCCCCATGGACTGTAGCCCACCAGGCTTCTTTCTCCATGTGATTCCCCAGGCAAGAATACTGGAGTGGGTTACCATTTCCTTCTCCAGGGGATCTTCCCAAACTGGAGATGGAACCCAAGTCTCTTGCATTGGCAGGCAGATTCTTTACCCCTAATAAACTAAAGGAAGCAGCCAATAGGCCCATTAAGAACTACCTAAAATTGTTAGGCTCAAATCCAGCATAACCCATGATTATAAAAACCATGTTATTCTAGTCTTCCAAATGTTAGTGCCTGGTTTTCTCTGAAGATTTAGTGTTTAGAGAACCAGTAAATAGCACCCTCTTTTCTTGATCAAGTCAAGAACGCATTCGAAGTTTAGTGTGGGAATGTGAAAGAGATAAAAAATATTTACTAATAAAATGGAGTAAAGGGATATTGCAATCAGTTTCCACAGTGGGGTTTTTACTACTCCAACCTTGAAAACAGGCTGACCTGCTGGGGCACAGATAATGCTGAATGACAGCTGGCCTGTCACACAGATACCGACCTTGCAAAGCAGAACACAGAAGAACTTGGCTATGTATGTTCACTGAAGGCAGACTGATCCAGAGAAGAGAGAAAAGTTAGAAGAAGCTGTCCATTCTAATGCTAACCCTTTACTCCAGAATTGCCATACAGCCACTCGGATACTTTGTCCCCACATCCTCTGAAAGAATGCCCTGGAGAAGGAAATGGCAACCTACTCCAGTATTCTTGACTGGACAGTTCCATGGACAGAGGAGCCTGGCAAGCTACAGTTCATGGGGTCACAAAGAGTAGGACACGACTGAGTGACTAACATTCACCCACAAGGAACAAATGATGGGGTTGAGAGAGGCCAAAAGTATATTTTACAGGAAATTCCTCATTAAATCACAAGATCTGGTGAGATGCTTCCTGCTAGCTTTTTAGAATAATTATACTTTGATATTTATAATAATTTAAAGTTTGTAGAGTCACTTGTAATAGCTGTAGATTGTTCATAGTTCAGAGCAGCAGGTGGGGTAGCGGTAGTATTAGGAATATGAAAGCTAAAATCTAAAGGTCAAGGAAATAGTTGCCTTCTAATAGGTGTCTTTTTATCTTGAAACTGTCAGAAAACAGCCTTAGAACAGGGCATAAAAATTTTCTGCTTCTCTCCTTTGATATTTCCAGAAACTTAGTGGTAGTGTGACTAAAAGAAACAGAAAATAGTAGATGGAAAAAGTTACATGGAAGGAGTATTCAGTGTAATAGTCCTGTCTCAGCCTAGTTAATGTTCAAAGATCAAATATAAAATGTAAAGTCAAAACGAACAAAAATTACAGGGAAATTATACTTGATAAAGAGGGACTGCAATTGGTAGAAATTAAGAGAGTAATATTGGTCATCTCTAATTTCTAACAAGACTGCAGGTACTTAACAGCAAATTGTTTTTTTTGAAATGTCTAACAGGTAAAAGATTTTTAGATCAAAGAAATGAAATTTTAAAATATATCATTAATATTCATCATCCTTACCAGTTTTCACAGAAAAGGTGTTTTATGTTTTCCTTGTTTTATTGATTAGTGGGGTTTTTACTACTCCAACCTTGAAAACAGGCTGACCTGCTGGGGCACAGATAATGCTGAATGACAGCTGGCCTGTCACACAGATACCGACCTTGCAAAGCAGAACACAGAAGAACTTGGCTATGTATGTTCACTGAAGGCAGACTGATCCAGAGAAGAGAGAAAAGTTAGAAGAAGCTGTCCATTCTAATGCTAACCCTTTACTCCAGAATTGCCATACAGCCACTCGGATACTTTGTCCCCACATCCTCTGAAAGAATGCCCTGGAGAAGGAAATGGCAACCTACTCCAGTATTCTTGACTGGACAGTTCCATGGACAGAGGAGCCTGGCAAGCTACAGTTCATGGGGTCACAAAGAGTAGGACACGACTGAGTGACTAACATTCACCCACAAGGAACAAATGATGGGGTTGAGAGAGGCCAAAAGTATATTTTACAGGAAATTCCTCATTAAATCACAAGATCTGGTGAGATGCTTCCTGCTAGCTTTTTAGAATAATTATACTTTGATATTTATAATAATTTAAAGTTTGTAGAGTCACTTGTAATAGCTGTAGATTGTTCATAGTTCAGAGCAGCAGGTGGGGTAGCGGTAGTATTAGGAATATGAAAGCTAAAATCTAAAGGTCAAGGAAATAGTTGCCTTCTAATAGGTGTCTTTTTATCTTGAAACTGTCAGAAAACAGCCTTAGAACAGGGCATAAAAATTTTCTGCTTCTCTCCTTTGATATTTCCAGAAACTTAGTGGTAGTGTGACTAAAAGAAACAGAAAATAGTAGATGGAAAAAGTTACATGGAAGGAGTATTCAGTGTAATAGTCCTGTCTCAGCCTAGTTAATGTTCAAAGATCAAATATAAAATGTAAAGTCAAAACGAACAAAAATTACAGGGAAATTATACTTGATAAAGAGGGACTGCAATTGGTAGAAATTAAGAGAGTAATATTGGTCATCTCTAATTTCTAACAAGACTGCAGGTACTTAACAGCAAATTGTTTTTTTTGAAATGTCTAACAGGTAAAAGATTTTTAGATCAAAGAAATGAAATTTTAAAAATATATCATTAATATTCATCATCCTTACCAGTTTTCACAGAAAAGGTGTTTTATGTTTTCCTTGTTTTATTGATTAGTGACATCTTTTTTGTTTTTTTTTCCAAACCCACCTCCTAATGCAGGAGACATAGGAGATTTGGTTTCGTTTTTTGGGTTTTTTTAATTAATTAATTTATTTATTTATCTTTTCGGGGGTAGGGTGGGGAGGGAGGGGGATGGGCTGGCCACTTCCATTGGTCTTTCATTTATCTGTTTTCATCCGTCTTTGTTCTTTGACTCCTGTGGGCCTCCCATCATGGTGGCCTCTGTCGTCACAGAGCGCTGGCTCTGGGCACATGCGCTCCCAGAGCTCCGGCTCGGTAATTAGACACATCAGTCCAACCGCTCCATGGCACGTGGGATCTTCCCAGGCCAGGGATCGAACCGGCGCCCCCTGCACTGCAAGGCGGTGTCCTTACCCACTGGACCACCAGGGGAAGCCCAATGATTAGTGACATCTTGAAATCACAGTAAATAGTCAGTAACGCTAAGTAATTATGGATAAGATACAGGCTCTAAGAAGCATAGATTCATTTTTACGTTGATTTTAAATATTTAAAGCTATATTCAAATGTTTACTGTTATTTAAAAGCAGAAGGAAGAAGTGCCAGAAATGGTAAATATTTTTTGGAAAAGAATTTTGATCATTCATCTATATGTAAAATAACTTTTTGGCATAGATTTACTTTCCTAATTAAAAGTTGTCATAGGATAATAACAAAATAATTTTATATACATAGCCATACAGATAAATTGTAAACAAAGGATGAAGCCCAAAATTATAAGAGGCAATGGAGAGTGAAACTGGAATTAAATGTTTTTAACAGTGCATGTATAACATGGTATATATCCAAATGGCAGTCCCATTGGAACATGGCTCCAGTGTTCAATGAGTATGACTCACACTGCTGTGAATTATACAGTAGTTTAAATATCTTTTGCAAACTGTCACAAAAACAAATCTATAATAAATGGTGCAGACCTTTTAATTTTTACCATTTTATTTTTACATTTATACCTAGTTAGATTCTTAATCATAATAAAATTTCATAATAAATTCAAGGTAATATGTGTGTATATATGTATATATATACACACACATTACAGTAACAGCAAGTGGGGAAAATGTGAAAAGTATTTTTTTGCTGAATCTGCAATACGAATGTTTCAAATGATAGTATTATTTAAAAATGCATTTCTTTAATTAACTTTTTTTTTTACCTTAAACATATATTCCAGAAAAAAAAGCCCTGTCATTGATACACAGCAGTAAGTACTTAATGCTGAAGTATCCCAGGTAGTCATCTACAGTCATTCTCCTGTTTGTAGTTGGACTAGGATGGTGGTTCTTCTGGTGCTGACTGAACTCACTCAAGTGTGTGGGGGTCAACTGGCCCCGTATAAGGTGGCACAAGATGTCTTGGCTTTGTAGCATGTGTCTCTCGTGGTCTGTCAAGCTAGGAGAAGGTACATTCTTCTCATGGTGATGATACAGGCCAAAAGAGAGAGGAAGCCTAATCATGCAGATATTCTTCAAGATAAGTGTGCCACGGTTCCTGACCTCTCATTGGCTAGCAGAAATCACATGGTCAGGCCCACATACAGAGCTGCAGGAGATACTACAAGGTTACACTGCAAAAGAATTAGATACAGGAATGCATGGTAGAATATCAGTGTTCAGGCTGATATTTATCTATAGTATATAGAATTAAATAAATTTCAGAAGAAACCCAAGTGTAAAATTTGACTAAAATTATTACTGTTAAGTTGCAAGTTTATGAAAAGATTCAGTTTATTATTATAGATGTTTTTACTTTTTTCAGTGTTGCTAAACAAAAGTAAAACTAAAATAACTTTAATAATTGTTTCTAATTATATCGATTTCATGGAAAACATGTATTTTCATCATAGTAAGGCTAATTAAAGGTTGTTTGCTGTATTTGGCAAACCAGTCTGATGATTTAAACAAAGTTAATGCACGTGTCTTAATTACTTTTTACAAGTTAAACATATATTAAGAAGTATCATAGATGTAAAGACTGCTGTGACTGTATAAAGGTTAAAAGTTATTGTTTTAAAAATTAGTTTCGGTGGCTCCCTGGCAGGACAGACGGTACAGTCCCTCCCACGGACTGGGGATGCTGCTGACTGCGAATGTACAGTCACACAGCCCCTGCCACCTCCCTGAGACAGGGCCCATGCCTGCTGAAAAATGAAAAAAGAGTTAGTTTCACCTATTTTTTAGGCAAAGAGGACTTACAGTTGATGATCAGTAATTTTTCCAATAATCTAGTAAGACCAGCTGAAGGGTGTTTGGAAAGATTTGGGACATATAAATACATATATAAAATATTATGGTATTATATGAAAGTGTATATATTACATTACATATAAGGAATATATGTAAACATAACATATTATATGCATGCTTATGTGTGTATTCCCTACTGAGATCACCTGCCTAGTGCGCTAAACAAACCCCTCTTAGAACACAATTTACTTCAACATTTCATTGAGGAGAAAATTAAAGAAGCTTATTTTATATATGTTTCTTTGCCCACAGTTTCTCTGGTGGAATTACAAAGGTTCCTAAATTAAATAGTTTGATTTATGTTTTTTCAGCTTAATAGTGGTGCAAAAACAGTACATACATAAGCAGAAATGATGCTATACAGTTTGAATTTTGATCTTTTCCTGAACTAGCAATATGTAGTGTGATAGTCTTTGAAGTATATATAAATATATAGTATTGTTATGTAAGTTAAAAGTAGCTCAGGCCCACATACAGAGCTGCAGGAGATACTACAAGGTTACACTGCAAAAGAATTAGATACAGGAATGCATGGTAGAATATCAGTGTTCAGGCTGATATTTATCTATAGTATATAGAATTAAATAAATTTCAGAAGAAACCCAAGTGTAAAATTTGACTAAAATTATTACTGTTAAGTTGCAAGTTTATGAAAAGATTCAGTTTATTATTATAGATGTTTTTACTTTTTTCAGTGTTGCTAAACAAAAGTAAAACTAAAATAACTTTAATAATTGTTTCTAATTATATCGATTTCATGGAAAACATGTATTTTCATCATAGTAAGGCTAATTAAAGGTTGTTTGCTGTATTTGGCAAACCAGTCTGATGATTTAAACAAAGTTAATGCACGTGTCTTAATTACTTTTTACAAGTTAAACATATATTAAGAAGTATCATAGATGTAAAGACTGCTGTGACTGTATAAAGGTTAAAAGTTATTGTTTTAAAAATTAGTTTCGGTGGCTCCCTGGCAGGACAGACGGTACAGTCCCTCCCACGGACTGGGGATGCTGCTGACTGCGAATGTACAGTCACACAGCCCCTGCCACCTCCCTGAGACAGGGCCCATGCCTGCTGAAAAATGAAAAAAGAGTTAGTTTCACCTATTTTTTAGGCAAAGAGGACTTACAGTTGATGATCAGTAATTTTTCCAATAATCTAGTAAGACCAGCTGAAGGGTGTTTGGAAAGATTTGGGACATATAAATACATATATAAAATATTATGGTATTATATGAAAGTGTATATATTACATTACATATAAGGAATATATGTAAACATAACATATTATATGCATGCTTATGTGTGTATTCCCTACTGAGATCACCTGCCTAGTGCGCTAAACAAACCCCTCTTAGAACACAATTTACTTCAACATTTCATTGAGGAGAAAATTAAAGAAGCTTATTTTATATATGTTTCTTTGCCCACAGTTTCTCTGGTGGAATTACAAAGGTTCCTAAATTAAATAGTTTGATTTATGTTTTTTCAGCTTAATAGTGGTGCAAAAACAGTACATACATAAGCAGAAATGATGCTATACAGTTTGAATTTTGATCTTTTCCTGAACTAGCAATATGTAGTGTGATAGTCTTTGAAGTATATATAAATATATAGTATTATGTTTCAGGTGTACAGTATAGTGATTCAATATGTTTATAGCTTATATTGCACTTGAATTTATTATACAATATTGGCTATTTTCCCCTTTGCCTTATGCTATATCCTTGTAGCTTAGTAGTCTGTGCCTCTTAATCTCCTGCCTCTGTTTCTGCCTCTTCTCCCTCTCCCCACCAGTTTGTTCTTCATGTCTGTGAGTCTCTTTCTGTGTTATTATATTCACTAATCTATTTTAATTTTTTAGATTGCACATTTAAGTGATAATATACATTTGTCTTTCCCTGAGTAATGTCACTAAGCATAATACCCTATAGGTCTATACATATTGTTTCCAATGGCAGGGTTCAATGCTTTATTTAATGACTGAGGAATATACTTATGGTATTTAAAATAATGCTGTTATTATTTTAACACTGGGATGTATGTCTATTTTTGAATTAGTGTTTTTGTTATCTTTAGATATATACTAAGGAGTGGAATTTCTGGATCATATGGTAGTTTGGATTCTTTTGTTTCTTTTTCCCTTGAGGAAGTAGCATCTTTGTATGTGGCCAGTTATCAGGACTCACTTCTCCATAGTGACTGCACCAGTTTATATTTCCACCAACAGTTTACAAAACATAAAGAGGAAGAAGCACTCCCCAATTCATTATATAAGGCCACCAACAACCTGATACTAGGAAACTGAGGCTTAGTTATTTTTCCAAGTGTCAGGTCCAGGGTATACAGACCAGAGAACCTTTAAGGTAACAATTATATAGAACTCCACCGCCTATATTATTGTTATGGTTGTTCTTATGAAAAAGTAAAAATGGTTAATCATAACATCTGAAAAGCTGTGGGGGTGGGCTGGGAGAACAGCTCATCTGGTTCCTAAATTAAATAGTTTGATTTATGTTTTTCCCACAGTTTCTCTGGTGGAATTACAAAGGTTCCTAAATTAAATAGTTTGATTTATGTTTTTCAGCTTAATAGTGGTGCAAACAGTACATACATAAGCAGAAATGATGCTATACAGTTTGAATTTTGATCTTTTCCTGAACTAGCAATATGTAGTGTGATAGTCTTTGAAGTATATATAAATATATAGTATTATGTTTCAGGTGTACAGTATAGTGATTCAATATGTTTATAGCTTATATTGCACTTGAATTTATTATACAATATTGGCTATTTTCCCCTTTGCCTTATGCTATATCCTTGTAGCTTAGTAGTCTGTGCCTCTTAATCTCCTGCCTCTGTTTCTGCCTCTTCTCCCTCTCCCCACCAGTTTGTTCTTCATGTCTGTGAGTCTCTTTCTGTGTTATTATATTCACTAATCTATTTTAATTTTTTAGATTGCACATTTAAGTGATAATATACATTTGTCTTTCCCTGAGTAATGTCACTAAGCATAATACCCTATAGGTCTATACATATTGTTTCCAATGGCAGGGTTCAATGCTTTATTTAATGACTGAGGAATATACTTATGGTATTTAAAATAATGCTGTTATTATTTTAACACTGGGATGTATGTCTATTTTTGAATTAGTGTTTTTGTTATCTTTAGATATATACTAAGGAGTGGAATTTCTGGATCATATGGTAGTTTGGATTCTTTTGTTTCTTTTTCCCTTGAGGAAGTAGCATCTTTGTATGTGGCCAGTTATCAGGACTCACTTCTCCATAGTGACTGCACCAGTTTATATTTCCACCAACAGTTTACAAAACATAAAGAGGAAGAAGCACTCCCCAATTCATTATATAAGGCCACCAACAACCTGATACTAGGAAACTGAGGCTTAGTTATTTTTCCAAGTGTCAGGTCCAGGGTATACAGACCAGAGAACCTTTAAGGTAACAATTATATAGAACTCCACCGCCTATATTATTGTTATGGTTGTTCTTATGAAAAAGTAAAAATGGTTAATCATAACATCTGAAAAGCTGTGGGGGTGGGCTGGGAGAACAGCTCATCTGCAATATAAGAAGATGGAAAGATATCAAGTAGATTTAAAATGATATAAGTGAAGGTATTAAATCAGATGAAATTTTACAGGTCTCTGAAACCTTATATTGAGAAGAGATAAAGCAAAATGTGCATGCACACAGAACCATGCATTCCTACACCCGCCTACAAGTGTGGTGAAGAGAGGGCTTACAGGCATGGGAGTTTAAACATGCATAAGAGGTTGATTAACACAGCAGCACATTCTTAACCATCTCTCCTGATTGCCCTTGCAGTGATATTCCCTCTCCTCACTGAAGAAAACAAAATGTTAAAATATTAGCTTATATGCACACACACACACACACACACACACACACACAAATACACAGATACAAAAAATAACTGGAGGCAGATCTTTATGGTACAGGAGAAACACTGAGTACTTTGTAGAGAGGTCTGTGCTGCAGACGTTGAGTGCTGCAATAGGAAGACTGATTTGAGCTATTTATTAAAGGATGGTTGATTAAGCTGTGTGCTTGAAAAAATTGGGCATGATGCATACCTTTTATTTCTCCCACTGAATTTGGAAGAGCTCAGGGTAGATCATAAATCATTGAACTGATTATTGCTCCTGTCGTAATGGATTATAATATTGGTCTGGGCATAAATAGAAGAACCGGGGCTCACCTGAAATTGTAGAGGTTGCTGCTTAAATTGCTCTCTCTGTCCCCTTTTCTTACCCAGAGTGGGTAGCTGGAGAGAGCATAGGGAGTCAGTACACACCTCTGGACTGATGTCTCTTTCACATGGTGAATAACAGTGCAGTAGCATCTGCCCTGCAGAGGAAAACGCCATGAGGATAAAAGACAGATGAAGTGGCATCTTTGTACATGGCCCGCTAGCAGGACACATTTCATACCTTTTTTGTGCTCTTCTTCATCCCCCGTTGTTTGGATCCATTTCTGTCTACCTTGTTTCTCTAGGATTTATGTTCCACCATCTTGTGTTTTTTTTAGCAGATCTCATTCTGGCCTGATTGGCCATCTAATTCCATCCCTTAAACTTAAATTTTTCATTTTATTCAATTCTGGCTGTGTCTATCTGGCCACCAACCCTGAATTCAACTTGTTTGTGTTTTTTTAATTACTTTGGTGTTCCTATCATCTCATTTGTTACCACTGTCCTTTCCTCTGACTCTGTATCTTCTCCCCAATCCCCTGGAAACGGATCGTGGGCCTCACTCATTGGTGTGTTTGTCTTCCTCTGATATCACCAACTACACACTGTGAGGACCAGTTAGTCCCTTTTCTCAGCCCCATAAGTTCTGCCACGTGGCCTCTTGACACCCATGAAACCGTCAGTGACTTTTCTTGAAGGTCACATGAGGCATGATGATGTAAGTACTTTCAGTTTTAGCACATTTTACAGTGTAGAAATTGAGACTCATAAATGAGTTTTGTAACTTAGGATAATTTCAATATGTCTATGAAATTCTTAAATGTACTTTGTAGGGCTTCCCTGGTGGTCCAGTGGGTAAGGACACCGCCTTGCAGTGCAAGGGGCGCCGGTTCGATCCCTGGCCTGGGAAGATCCCATGTGCCGCGGAGCGGCTGGACCGATGTGTCCAATTACCGAGCCGGAGCTCTGGAGCGCATGTGCCCGGAGCTTGCGCTCTGCGACAACAGACGCCACCGCGATGGGAGGCCCACAGGAGCCAAAGAACAAAGACGGATGAAAATAGATAAATGAAAGACCAATAGAAGTGGCCCGCCCGCTTCCCTCCCTCCCCATACCGATCCCCGCCCAAAAATAAATAAATAAATAAATAAATAAATCTTTAAATCTGATTTACTGTTTAAAAAAAAAAAAAGTACTTTGTAAAAGAACGTTGAATTTTAGTCAGTACTCTTTAAAAACGAAACAACCATACATAGTTCATTTCTAATTTATTTATCAAATGAGTATGAAAAGAAATTGTCAATAATTAAATATCATCACAGTTATCAGATTGGCTCAGTGGTTTCTAATAAATTAGGCCAAATTCTTGAAAACAGAATTTTGTACTATATTTCAGTGTATAATGCACCTCAATTTCCTGTCTGAAGAGGGAATATAATTTTCAATTATTTCTAGATTATATGTAGGCTGTATTTCTAAATATTCTCTTTTAAAAGAGATTTTTATGATAGAGCTCTAGCCATGAAGGTGTTTGATCTCAGTTCAAAAAAGCACCTACTTTGTGTCATGAATATACTAAGGAAATGAGAAATGAAAAGATTTTAATATTCATACCTATACAGAATTCTTATAGATTGCTGAAACATGAAATCACCAAATAAACTTTATTACTAAAAAAAGGTTTCTTAAGAATATAAATGTGTAGTATAATTTTTCAAACTTGTAAAACTATAAAGAGCCACAGCAATTTCATGACATGAAACCCTGTGTGTGAAACTATGTAACATAAAATGTTTAGCTGCTCAGGTAGCAGGGAGGTTCCAGGAGCTATTTTCATAAATCTGAAAGTACTTAACCTGTGTCATTGATCCTCTTTATTCCATTTACCAAAATGGTCGGGCCTGCCTTCCCCTGTCTTTGGTTTTTATAAATTTCATTTAGTTAATGCTGTGTATTTTGAAGTGGTCTTTCTTTCACATATTAGAACAATTTCTGGAACTAGAACTGCTGGAGAAGATGGAAATTTTACATTGTTTACCTTAAGAATATCCTTTTTTTTTTTTAAGTTTTAAGAGATGAACTAAAGGAGACAGATAAATGACATCACTTTTTTAACATGAGAAAACAGAAGCATAATAAATTTATATGACTTTTCTTGAAGGTCACAGTCTGATCTTAAAAATTTAAGTGAGTTAACTTAAATTCTTAAGTGTGGTAACTGGGGAATAGCTTGGCTTTTACACTCTCCAAAGCAGGAGTGGCCATCATCCCATGGAACAAAGATACCCAGCTGTGTAGATGAGGTGAGGGTATAATTTGCAAGATTATGAAGTTGCATATTTGCTTATATGTTGGCTTTTCACAAATGATATTTGAATGTGTTTTAGAAAATCTTGAAAACAGAATTTTGTACTATATTTCAGTGTATAATGCACCTCAATTTCCTGTCTGAAGAGGGAATATAATTTTCAATTATTTCTAGATTATATGTAGGCTGTATTTCTAAATATTCTCTTTTAAAAGAGATTTTTATGATAGAGCTCTAGCCATGAAGGTGTTTGATCTCAGTTCAAAAAAGCACCTACTTTGTGTCATGAATATACTAAGGAAATGAGAAATGAAAAGATTTTAATATTCATACCTATACAGAATTCTTATAGATTGCTGAAACATGAAATCACCAAATAAACTTTATTACTAAAAAAAGGTTTCTTAAGAATATAAATGTGTAGTATAATTTTTCAAACTTGTAAAACTATAAAGAGCCACAGCAATTTCATGACATGAAACCCTGTGTGTGAAACTATGTAACATAAAATGTTTAGCTGCTCAGGTAGCAGGGAGGTTCCAGGAGCTATTTTCATAAATCTGAAAGTACTTAACCTGTGTCATTGATCCTCTTTATTCCATTTACCAAAATGGTCGGGCCTGCCTTCCCCTGTCTTTGGTTTTTATAAATTTCATTTAGTTAATGCTGTGTATTTTGAAGTGGTCTTTCTTTCACATATTAGAACAATTTCTGGAACTAGAACTGCTGGAGAAGATGGAAATTTTACATTGTTTACCTTAAGAATATCCTTTTTTTTTTTTAAGTTTTAAGAGATGAACTAAAGGAGACAGATAAATGACATCACTTTTTTAACATGAGAAAACAGAAGCATAATAAATTTATATGACTTTTCTTGAAGGTCACAGTCTGATCTTAAAAATTTAAGTGAGTTAACTTAAATTCTTAAGTGTGGTAACTGGGGAATAGCTTGGCTTTTACACTCTCCAAAGCAGGAGTGGCCATCATCCCATGGAACAAAGATACCCAGCTGTGTAGATGAGGTGAGGGTATAATTTGCAAGATTATGAAGTTGCATATTTGCTTATATGTTGGCTTTTCACAAATGATATTTGAATGTGTTTTAGAAAATCTTAACATTTGTGTATGTATTTGGGGACATTTTTCTTACAAAATTATAAATATGCATATTTCTGTGGAGCATTTATATTAATATATAGAAGGGTAACAAAGACAATATTAATCTAGAGATGAGCCAGGACATACATGCAGTCTTGCCTGCCTCTTGCCTTCCCCATGATCAGGATTAGAAACACCAGCCACATAGCAAGACAAGAAGAAGACTATTTGGTACCCACCTGGTTCCAAATTTACTGTGTGTATGTCTGGAAGAACATTGGCCAAGGAAAATTAAAAGGAAGTGTTAGCCTTTAATGACTACCTTCTGGAACATTTATTAATAATGCCAGGAACTGTGAAAATGTCTCACCTAGTAAAAATGAAAGGGATATACTACTTTTCAGATACTGACAATACAAATTCTACAAAGCTGTGAATGAACCTATAGTATGCCATTTTTAAAGTGCCAGAGAAGTATTAAGATTTCATATTTTCACATTTTCTTAGCTGACTTCTGAAAAAAAAATGAGACATAATATCTTATTTTGATAGATTTTTCTTTGTTTTGTGCACACATTTGTTTAATGGCTTTTAATGCATTTTACTTTGGCACTTTTTAAAGTACAGTTAATTGTTTAATTTTTTTTTTTTTGATGAAAAGAACTGAATTGACTGTACTTGAAGATAATGGTGAAAATGTTAGTGTGTTGAAGTGATGTCTGTCATAATAATGAGAAGCTGTCTGTTAAATGGATCTAAAGCCATTGATTGTTCTTTACATGTTCTACTGTACATTCTGAGCTAATGTCTTTTTTTTTATGCCCTCCCTTTCTCATTTTCCGCACAGATGGGAGAGATCTTTGAAATAACTATCGCTCATGTCAGTCTCCTACTTTAAAACTATTCAGTGAGATTTCAGTGATGTTAGGATAGATTCCAGTCTTCTTTTCTCAGCCTACGAGGCCCCATCTGATGTGGTCCATGCCCTCCACCTGCTCCTCATCCGTTCTCAACATAGCCCTTGTACTCTCTCTAATCACCTGGCTTTTCTTCTGTCCCTTGAGTCCACTTTCGCATGTGCTGTCACCGGGGTCTGAAAGCGTCTGCCCCTAAATTGTCCTAAAGGTGCTTCTTCCTTCTTGTCATTCTGATCTTGGCTAGAATGTCATGTCTACAGTGAGGGCTCCAGTATCTGCTCCATCAAAAATAACATTCTCTTACAAATCATTGTAGGATCACTTTTGGGGGGTGTTTCTTACAGCTCGGCTGTTCTGTTCCATCATGTGATTGTTGCTGTTTCTTTCCCCACCTTCATGTGTAGACTCCCTGAGAGTGATGCCCCTGTCTCTTGAATACTGCACTGTAGGCTCTTAATTCATGTTTGTTGCAATAAAGAGTAAAAGTTGCATGTTTGAATGCTCTGTAAATCCTGATGCAAATATCTGAACACAAGATACGAGCATTAGCTGAGCAACAGTCAGACAGATCTTTTGTGTTTGTTCTGGTAAGCTGGATAAAAGCGCAGCCATGTGTGAGGGTGTGCGTTCATTTAAGGACGTGTCTGTCAGTGAACACCCATGTTCCTGGGACACACATTTCGATATTCATTTTCAACCCCACTGTACATCTTCTGTGTTGGAAATGATTAGAGCCAGTGAATGGAAGTGAAGGAAACATTTATAATGCTGAATAACCTAAAGTGAAGACAGAGGTATCTAATTAGCTCTTGTGACAATCTTTTTTTGGATTAATATTCTTCTCTTTGAAGAATCTAACAGTGGCAATGCTTATGTCAGCGACTCTTCTGATAATTAATAGTGTTCGCCACACACCTACACACATTACCTCCAAAATATCCTTGTGTAATGCCACGACTGGAAAGAATGATTTCAATTACAGAGAAGAGGCTTTGAAGTGTATATCCTATGGTCTACTATAAAGGATGTGTCCTATTATAAAAGAGAGGAAATCTCTGAGGGAATGTAATATTTTATGTAACATGCCTGATATGTTGTTTAACAGAGCATTTTATGGATACTTCATCCAGACATGACTTAGGAAGCAGGACTAGCATTCAGCCACAGTTTTCTTTTTTTGAATCTGTGAGATGTTTTCCTGTACTATTTTCACCCCAATCTCAAGCTTATTAACTTGGGAATACAGTGACAGGGCCTTTGTCTTCAAATCTTGCAATTATAATTAATAGTAAGTTAAAGGAAAGCAGAAAGGTTATATTCAAAGTTTAAAATGATTTTGTGGCATGTAGGGCATATGCCAGAAAGATATTAAGTGGGAACTCATTATTCTTCTTAATTAGAACTTTGGGAAAACATCTTGAGAAGGAAAGCCATCTTATGGTTCATTACAAGAGAGGTACCTGTTTGTGGACATAACCGGAGAGCAGGGACTGTGCCATCTTCATCTTGGCATGACCAGAGCCTTGCAGAGGCCATCCCCAGTGGCCAGCAACTACTGGATGTCAGTTGTATATATGAAGGCAGAGAAAAGGGGTCAGTGTATACATATTCTCCACTGTCCCCCTCAGTGCATTCCTAAAATATGTATTATGAAAGAAACCGCTGCAAATTTCCTTATGTTTGTGTGTCTTAAGTATTATATATGGGGTCTGCACTTTTGGCAGAAGATTGAGCATCAGATAAAATCCAGTAATGTCTGTAGTCTGTCAAAACCACATGGAAACAGAATTTTCTCTAAATTAGGGGCTTCATTTATAATGCTGAATAACCTAAAGTGAAGACAGAGGTATCTAATTAGCTCTTGTGACAATCTTTTTTTGGATTAATATTCTTCTCTTTGAAGAATCTAACAGTGGCAATGCTTATGTCAGCGACTCTTCTGATAATTAATAGTGTTCGCCACACACCTACACACATTACCTCCAAAATATCCTTGTGTAATGCCACGACTGGAAAGAATGATTTCAATTACAGAGAAGAGGCTTTGAAGTGTATATCCTATGGTCTACTATAAAGGATGTGTCCTATTATAAAAGAGAGGAAATCTCTGAGGGAATGTAATATTTTATGTAACATGCCTGATATGTTGTTTAACAGAGCATTTTATGGATACTTCATCCAGACATGACTTAGGAAGCAGGACTAGCATTCAGCCACAGTTTTCTTTTTTTGAATCTGTGAGATGTTTTCCTGTACTATTTTCACCCCAATCTCAAGCTTATTAACTTGGGAATACAGTGACAGGGCCTTTGTCTTCAAATCTTGCAATTATAATTAATAGTAAGTTAAAGGAAAGCAGAAAGGTTATATTCAAAGTTTAAAATGATTTTGTGGCATGTAGGGCATATGCCAGAAAGATATTAAGTGGGAACTCATTATTCTTCTTAATTAGAACTTTGGGAAAACATCTTGAGAAGGAAAGCCATCTTATGGTTCATTACAAGAGAGGTACCTGTTTGTGGACATAACCGGAGAGCAGGGACTGTGCCATCTTCATCTTGGCATGACCAGAGCCTTGCAGAGGCCATCCCCAGTGGCCAGCAACTACTGGATGTCAGTTGTATATATGAAGGCAGAGAAAAGGGGTCAGTGTATACATATTCTCCACTGTCCCCCTCAGTGCATTCCTAAAATATGTATTATGAAAGAAACCGCTGCAAATTTCCTTATGTTTGTGTGTCTTAAGTATTATATATGGGGTCTGCACTTTTGGCAGAAGATTGAGCATCAGATAAAATCCAGTAATGTCTGTAGTCTGTCAAAACCACATGGAAACAGAATTTTTCTCTAAATAGTTACAACTTTAAGGACTAAATGTACTACATATCATCTTTTTAAATGCAATTTGTTTATTTTTGTTTATTTATTTATTGGCTGTTCTGAGTTTTCATTGCTGCTGCAGGCTCCTCTCTAGTTGCAGGGAGTGAGGGCTGCTCTGTAGTTGAGGTGAGCAGGCGTCTTCTTGCATTGACTTCTCTTGTTGTGGAACTCAGGTTCTAGGGCACATGGGCTTCAGTAGTTGTGGCACATGGGCTCAATAGTTGTGGCTCTGAGGCTCCAGAGCACAAGCCTAATAGTTGTGGCTCATGGACTTAGTTGCTCCACAGCACGTGGGATCCTCCAGAATCAGAGGTTGAATCTGCATCTCCTGCATTGGCAGGCAAACTCTTCACCATTGAGCTACCAGGGAAGCCCTACATTTGATCTTTATAAGAGACATGTATGGATTATGGAAGTTAACGATGTGAGGGCCAGGTTATACTGACTTGCAATAATGTCCAGTAGTAATAGTTGAGTAGTTCAGTTGTGTCCGATTCTTTGTAACCCCATGGACTGTGGCACACCAGGTCTCCCTGTCCTTCACCATCTCCCAGAGCCTGCACAAAGTCATATCCATTGACTCAGTGATGCCATCCGACCATCTCATCCTCTATTGCCCCCTTCTCCATTTACCTTCTGTTTTTCCCACCATCAGGTTCATTTATCAGTGAGTCTTCTGTTTGCATCAGGTGGCCAAATATTGAAGCTTCAACTTCAGTCCTCCCAATGAATTTTCAGAGTGGCTTTCCTTTAGGGTTGACAGATTTGTTCTCCTTGCAGTCCAAGGGACTCTGAAGAGCCTTCTCTAATAGTTCAAAGGCATCAATTATTCAGTGCTCAGCCTTCTTTATGGTCCAAATCTCACATCCATACATGACTACTGGGAAAACTATAGCTTTGACTGTATGGACTTTTTTTTGGCAAAGTGATGTCTCTGCTTTTGAATATGCTGTCTAGGTTTGTCATACCTTTTCTTCCAAGGAGCAAGTGTCTCTTTTAATTTCATGGCTGAAGTCACCATCCACAGTGATTTGGGCGCCCAAGAAAATAAAGTCTGTTTCCATTGTTTGTCCATCTGTTTGCCATGAAGTGATGGGGTCAGATGCTATGATCTTCATTTTTGAATATTGAGTTTTAAGCCAGCTTTTTCACTCTCCTCTTTTATCTTCGTCAAGAGGCTCTTTAGTTCCTCTTCACTTTCTTCCATAATGTTGGTATCATCTGCATACATGAGGTTATTGATTTTTTTTCTCCTGGCAACCTTGATTCCAGCTTGTGCTTTATCCATACTGGCATTTTTCATGATGTACTCTATATAAATTAAATAATCAGGGTGATGGTATACAGTCTTGATGTTCTTTTTCTCCAATTTGGAACTTGACCATTGATTCACTGAGAATTAAGAAAGTGTATTTACCTCCTCAATTCTCAAGCCTATGAGGGCAATATTATATTCCCATTGATACATGCTGGTAATATTTCTTATCACATAAAGATCATCTCATGGACAAAGTACATTATACTTTTAAAGAATAGAATATTGATGTTTGACTGAAACTATTTCAGAATGATTAGGAAAAAAAGGCATATGTAGATAAGAGATATTTTAAAAAGAGACAGGGCTAGAAAAGTGATGTATACACAAAGAAGACAGTGAGTGTGGTTATTAGTATCAGTTCACATGACATTTATGTGGTGTGGAGGGAGCTTTAAAGCAGAAGGGTTCGATAGAACCTGGAAAAACACTTCAAAAACTTACTAACCACCAACAGGTTTGCATTTATATTGTTTACTTAATTTCTACAGATAGCTCCCCTCACAAAAGTCATTTTGGAAAGTTATCTTTCAGAGTTCATGAAGACATCAATGATTTTAGTTATCTTCACTTAAAGAGGGTGATTTATCATCTAGGCAAGTGTGCGTGTTTTTACTAGGAATGTGTGAGCCGACATACATCATACTCAGTAGCTTCTAGGATTTGATTTGCTTTCTTATGTGTGTTTGTAGGATTTATTTCAATCTGACATTTTTTTTTTACCTCTCATCACATTTTTCTTCTAATTAAGTTCTATAAATGTATCCTCTTCCCAATTTTAACTGTGATAAATACCTTCCTTGAAGTAGCCTTCTGAAAGTCACAAACCAACATTATGATGAATTACGAAATGAAGGATTTTCCTTCTGCTGTATTTGTTTTGAGGAGCATAGCTATGGAAAAAAAGTGGATTTTTTTTACTGGAGAGAAGGCTATGCTCATAGTGGTTACATGTCTGTGAGCTAAATTGGTAACTTGACTTATCCCAGCAGATTTCCACAACTGGAAACAGATGCTATGATCTTCATTTTTGAATATTGAGTTTTAAGCCAGCTTTTTCACTCTCCTCTTTTATCTTCGTCAAGAGGCTCTTTAGTTCCTCTTCACTTTCTTCCATAATGTTGGTATCATCTGCATACATGAGGTTATTGATTTTTTTTCTCCTGGCAACCTTGATTCCAGCTTGTGCTTTATCCATACTGGCATTTTTCATGATGTACTCTATATAAATTAAATAATCAGGGTGATGGTATACAGTCTTGATGTTCTTTTTCTCCAATTTGGAACTTGACCATTGATTCACTGAGAATTAAGAAAGTGTATTTACCTCCTCAATTCTCAAGCCTATGAGGGCAATATTATATTCCCATTGATACATGCTGGTAATATTTCTTATCACATAAAGATCATCTCATGGACAAAGTACATTATACTTTTAAAGAATAGAATATTGATGTTTGACTGAAACTATTTCAGAATGATTAGGAAAAAAAGGCATATGTAGATAAGAGATATTTTAAAAAGAGACAGGGCTAGAAAAGTGATGTATACACAAAGAAGACAGTGAGTGTGGTTATTAGTATCAGTTCACATGACATTTATGTGGTGTGGAGGGAGCTTTAAAGCAGAAGGGTTCGATAGAACCTGGAAAAACACTTCAAAAACTTACTAACCACCAACAGGTTTGCATTTATATTGTTTACTTAATTTCTACAGATAGCTCCCCTCACAAAAGTCATTTTGGAAAGTTATCTTTCAGAGTTCATGAAGACATCAATGATTTTAGTTATCTTCACTTAAAGAGGGTGATTTATCATCTAGGCAAGTGTGCGTGTTTTTACTAGGAATGTGTGAGCCGACATACATCATACTCAGTAGCTTCTAGGATTTGATTTGCTTTCTTATGTGTGTTTGTAGGATTTATTTCAATCTGACATTTTTTTTTTACCTCTCATCACATTTTTCTTCTAATTAAGTTCTATAAATGTATCCTCTTCCCAATTTTAACTGTGATAAATACCTTCCTTGAAGTAGCCTTCTGAAAGTCACAAACCAACATTATGATGAATTACGAAATGAAGGATTTTCCTTCTGCTGTATTTGTTTTGAGCAGCAAAGCTCTGGAAAAAAAGGGGAATTTTTTTACTGGAAAGAAGGCTCTGCTCATAGTGGTTACATGTCTGTGAGCTAAATTGGTAAATTGACTTATCCCAGCAGATTTCCACAACTGGAAAGGCGTAATGGTAGGACATGATTTTCAGCTCAGAATTAGGGGATTTAATGATATCATTGGAAGGAATTCATAAGGAGAAAAGTTTTGCTCTCATGTAAGCTCTGGAGTTACTTATCTATGTATGGACTTAGAATATATCTAGGTCTCAGGTATGGGAAACTGATTTCCTAATGTCTATGTTGCAGAAGAGAGGCTCAATGATGTTCATAGAGTGGACTATGGGAGGAATGAATATTTAATTTTTATTTTTTACATCACTATTTGTTTCACTTCATTATCCAGGCAAGTAAAAGCGTTATGTCTTTGACCTGAGATGGCTTTGTTGAAATTGATCAACATGTTGATGTCATTTAGGCTGTTATTTTAATAGGTGCTTAACATAGAGTACATTCATTTCCTTTACATTGTAAAGTATAGTTTAAACTATATAAATAAGATTAAAGTATTGCCACAGATAAAAATATCAGGCACTAACCTTTTAGTCTCTTGATTTCCAAACAGTTTAGCTTCAATATTTAAACAGCCGCAATGATCATAGTCTGGTTCAAATAATACTGCTTGATGTGTTAATCATTAATTTTACATACTTCTTTCTCAATTCCCTCTACGCCTTTTTTAGAGTGGGAATTGCCTTTTGCATCCTGAATTCATTGCTGTAATTTGTGTACTGTGCCTTGACTGAAGCCAATTTAAGTGGTATATCCATGCAGAATTTGAGTTCTTTTGCTTTTTTTGTAGATAGGGGGCCATGGAGTTAAGGTTTCATTTATGGAATTTATTCTAGAACTATGATAATGTGGATATGATGTATGATCTCTTCCTGGATAATGCCTCATTTAAGATATACAATAGTCTGAGAAGAAGTTTGAGTTTATATAGTATTATAAGCATGGCTTTCGGTCCAAATATCTGACCACCAAATTTTCACTGGCATAACTTTTCCCCCTTAAAGGGAAAACCAGAATTATTATTTCAAGCCAGAATTAGACGTGAGCATTCATCTGCATCGGCCAGCCCATTTTTCAGATGAGAACTCTAACGGATGCAGCGAAGTTAGTGAAATAGTTGGCATTCGGGAAGCCGTAAGTTATAGCTCTAGCTAGAACAGTGAACCTTGCTCTTCTGACTTCTGAGCCAGTGAGTGTTCTGTAACTGTTCTGACGGCCGAAATGGATAAAACTGCCATTTCCTTTCTTCCTGATATGAAGCCATTCTCCATTCTCTTCCCTTAACTGCCTTTTCTTGTCTTTGCCTGTGTAGCATCGTCATGCACCCCGTAAAAGACATCCTTGTCTCCTGTGGGGAGGACCGCGTCTGGAAGGTGGTGGGGCTCCCCAAAGGCAACGTGCTTCTCACAGGCTTGGGCCACACTGACTGGCTTTCAGACTGCTGCTTCCATCCCAGGTGAGTGCACACAGCTCTCAGAGCCAGTCTCGTCTCTCCAGGAATGCACTTGTTTACTCTTTGTTTTTCTCTCTGTGGGATTTTTTTTTTTTTAATTTCTTAAACCACTTTATTAAACTATGAATAATGATACATACTTAATGTATACAACTAATAAGTTTGAAGGTAAGTATATCTTGAAATCATCACTACAGTCTATAGCTTAAATATCTCTTCTCTTCAAAAGTTTCTTCCCATCCACTTTATTTTATCATCATCAAAAAACTTAACCTAAGATTTGAAAATGCCTGTGGCTCAGCAGTAAAGAATCTGCCTACAGTACAGGTGACTTTAGAGACCCAGATTTGATCCCTGGGTGGGAGAGATTCCCAGGAGGAGGAAATGGCAACCCGCTCCATTATTTTCACCTGGAAAATTTATGGTATTTTATCCATTGCAGAATTTGAGTTTCTTTTTCTTTTTTTGTAGATAGGGGGCCATGGAGTTAAGGTTTCATTTATGGAATTTATTCTAGAACTATGATAATGTGGATATGATGTATGATCTCTTCCTGGATAATGCCTCATTTAAGATATACAATAGTCTGAGAAGAAGTTTGAGTTTATATAGTATTATAAGCATGGCTTTCGGTCCAAATATCTGACCACCAAATTTTCACTGGCATAACTTTTCCCCCTTAAAGGGAAAACCAGAATTATTATTTCAAGCCAGAATTAGACGTGAGCATTCATCTGCATCGGCCAGCCCATTTTTCAGATGAGAACTCTAACGGATGCAGCGAAGTTAGTGAAATAGTTGGCATTCGGGAAGCCGTAAGTTATAGCTCTAGCTAGAACAGTGAACCTTGCTCTTCTGACTTCTGAGCCAGTGAGTGTTCTGTAACTGTTCTGACGGCCGAAATGGATAAAACTGCCATTTCCTTTCTTCCTGATATGAAGCCATTCTCCATTCTCTTCCCTTAACTGCCTTTTCTTGTCTTTGCCTGTGTAGCATCGTCATGCACCCCGTAAAAGACATCCTTGTCTCCTGTGGGGAGGACCGCGTCTGGAAGGTGGTGGGGCTCCCCAAAGGCAACGTGCTTCTCACAGGCTTGGGCCACACTGACTGGCTTTCAGACTGCTGCTTCCATCCCAGGTGAGTGCACACAGCTCTCAGAGCCAGTCTCGTCTCTCCAGGAATGCACTTGTTTACTCTTTGTTTTTCTCTCTGTGGGATTTTTTTTTTTTTAATTTCTTAAACCACTTTATTAAACTATGAATAATGATACATACTTAATGTATACAACTAATAAGTTTGAAGGTAAGTATATCTTGAAATCATCACTACAGTCTATAGCTTAAATATCTCTTCTCTTCAAAAGTTTCTTCCCATCCACTTTATTTTATCATCATCAAAAAACTTAACCTAAGATTTGAAAATGCCTGTGGCTCAGCAGTAAAGAATCTGCCTACAGTACAGGTGACTTTAGAGACCCAGATTTGATCCCTGGGTGGGAGAGATTCCCAGGAGGAGGAAATGGCAACCCGCTCCATTATTTTCACCTGGAAAATCCCATGGACAGAGGAGCCTGGCGGGCTACAGTCCATAGGGTTGCAAAGGACATGACTGAACTATTGAACACACACACAGAGCTTAAGACCTACCGTATTAGCAAAGTCTTAAGTATTCCTTAAGAGTTGTTACCTGTGCTCTCCGTGGTTTATGGTAAATCTCTGGGACTTAACTTGTCTTTGATAAACGAAACTTGGAAGTGTGCACTGCTGCTTTTCTATCCGCAACACTACCTCTCCTACTGAATTTTGAAACATGTAGATAAATGCACCTTTGGCTTTCATTATATTGACTTTAGATTGATTGCTTTTGATATTTAGTCCGTCTAAAACTTCGTCCACAGGCTGATGCATTTAAAAACGAGTAATAAGCTTCCCACGACATGCATCAGAAATGCTCTTTATCCTCATAAGCTCTGACAAGGCATATGAATTTCAATCATTTACTTTCCCTCTGTTAATCTTGCATGTTTTCCTTTTAGAATTAAGTTGTCTACCAAAAGGGACCAGGAGGAAGTTATCAACTCCTTTAAAAATTCAGTGATACTTAAGATATAAAAGGGAACAAAACAGAACTGAAGGCATTGAGCCCTGTGATTTTCAAGGTTCACTTAATTTTTGTACTAAAAGAACCGGGGCACAGAAGGAATAAAACACACACATATGTTATGCTGGTAGCAGGAAGCTCTGCCCACAGTTGCTTGTGGTCAGCTCCTACCCCTAATCCCAGTTGTCTTCTCTTGTCATTATTATGCTTAACATGTGTAAACATGCCTGCATCTGGCTCTTTCTAACAGTCTCTGGTCTAATTACTCTCAGAGACACACAGTTTTTAGAAGCACTCCTTAACCATTTTTGGCGGGAAATTTTGTCCTTAGGAGGACTTTGTTGATTTATTTAATTTTGTTTTCACAAGACCTTTATTGAAAACCATGTTTGTCTTAGTAGGAAAGTCAGTGAAATTAGATTGAAGTAAAAGTTAACTGAACTATTCAGAAATGTCTGTCTTAATGAGAAGAGTAATTGTTAAATTGTTGATAATGTTTTTAAAAATACAACTTTATCTTTAGTACTAGATGTTTTTTGAATGTGTAGTGAGTTTCATACCTGGTATGTGGATATAGGTATCGGCACCACCTCTCACCACTCAGGAACATAAAGTCCATCTTACAAGCAGAGGCAGCACAATTAGAAGTGTAGTCTATTGCTTCTGTAGCTTCTGGGCATACTAATCAGATTTCCATAATACACTATCACCATGACAACCTGTGACTCTGAAATTTTCTCATTAGTGTTTGACCAGCACATGGTCCTTTTAATAGATATTCCTATTTTTCCAATTACTGAATTTAAAATGAGATGGAATGTATCATTATTCACTCATAGTATAAATATACATTCAGTACTTTCTTTGGCAGAATTTTATTAAAAATGTAACCACACGGTTTTTTTTATAGTGCCTGTGGAATAAAAATGATGGGAGAAAATACATTTAGCTATATGTGTTTTAAATGAGAGATAATGGATAGCAAGTATTCTGTTTGTAGAATTGATGAAAATACTGAGTATTAGAAACCACAGAAAAGCTCTTTTTTTTATTTGGGGTAGACAGCATTTCTCAGGAAGTTTATATTTCAAGTCTCAGACATTTTATAATGCCTAATGTATGTAAGTCAACACTGAAGACCATCCATTATATGTAAATATATGTATACATATGTATATAATATTTATATTTTAGAAATTGTTGAAGTTCCTGCTGTCTGAAATTTAAATTTGTGACATAGGATTTTTTTTGTTTGCCTAGATGATTCAGTCAGTAAAAAAAGAATTTATTGTTAAAGATCATAGTTTTCCAGGCCTCCCTGGTGGTCCAGTGGGTAGAGAGTCCACCTTGCAGTGCAAGGGGCACCAGATTGATCCTTCACCTGGGACAATCCCACGTGCTGCAGAGCTGCTGGACCAGTGTGTCCAACTACTGAGCCATAGCTCTGGAGCGCATGCGTCCAGAGCCAGTGCTCTGCAATGAGAGAGGCCACTGCAGTGGAAGGCCCACACAGGCCAAAGAACAAAGATGGATGAAAATGAACAAATGAAAGACCAATAAAAGTGGCCAAAATTAAAAAAAAAAAAAAAGAATTAAAAGAACTTCTGGGAAACCGAATTTATTACTCAAAAGGTGGTTTCCAGTTGTGCATTTGAAATGTGTACAGTTTATTTTATGCCAGTTGTATCTCAATAAGTTTATTTTTAAAAACAAAAAAAAATGCTAGAAGATTTTGACAACACAGTAGTCATCAAAGACTTCAAAGCATATCCGTTTTTAATCTGTCAAATAAACAAAATTCAGTGGAATTAGAGAAATTAATAGCAAGTATATTTAGTAGTATATATTGAACTTCATACATGAACTTTATATATGAACAAGGATTACAGAGTCTTTGGAATTATTCATTGTTAAGTTTTTAAAAATAGATGTATAAATCTTAAACCACAGATTAAACATCAATGGAGTCTTCAGAATAACAAATATACAAACTAAAATTTCTGAGAAAGATTCAGTAGTAAAAGAAAATAGCAAATCTCTAACTAAAATCTGAATTGTTAAAAAGTAAATATATGAATATTGAGTCAATGAACTATAAACTGTTATTACCTAGTTGATAAATGGTCTCAAGCACAATACTTAGCAAACTTATGAGATGTAAACAGAACTGTATTTAGAGTAAAATTCATCCCTTTGAAAGCTTTATATTTAAATGAAAATCAAAGATAAAAAGTAAACTACTAGTTTAAATTCAAACAACAACTGGTTAACAAATACAAAGCAACAGAGAATGGATAAACGAAAAGAAGAAATAAATGTATTGGAATAAAAGTAATAAATTTACATTAATGCAAAAGCATTTGTCAAGAAAAAATAAGGAATTATAGTAAGTAGATGACTCAAGAATGCTGGAAAAAATATATGTAGGAAATATTAGTATAAACTTTAGCTGCTTGGAGAGAGTTAAAACCCCATATACAGAAACTAAAAAGTATGTATGCTTGGAATTTTTGATAAAATAACAGATTTCTATGAGAAACAACATCACCAGTACTGAATCATGAAGAAACAGAAACCCAGAATAGATTAATAACAGTGGAAAAAACTGAGTTCTAGAAGTTTTAGTTTTCCTTCCCATCTTCTGCAGTGTTATGACTGACGTTTAAAAACTATTTTTAAAAAGGAAATCAGTTAATTTTTAGATTCATTTAATTTTCTGAGGACAAAAAAATGAAGTTGTATTTCTAGTTTTACAAATATAGCATAAAGATAATTCCAAATTGAATATGTGTAGTATTCCCACTGTATTAAAGGGCCATTTCACAATTACAGATGCAAAACTTTTTTAAAGAGAATGAAGAAAATGAAACTGTATGTTAACAAAATGCCTTGTACAATGACCAAGTAAGATTTGCACTTGAAAATTAAGAGTATATAAGTGATTGAGCTACGGTTACATCATTTCATACTAATAGTTAGATGTTGAAAATTACAATTGTTGGATAAAAATCTAGCATCTTATGCTAAAGACACATATGTTTGCAAATACTGTTTATCGTCATGTGTTGGAATTGACAAGAAGAATGGATTTTGGAATAGCTGGGAACTAAGAAGACCTGGCAGGTAAGTGTAGTATCTGGAGGCCATGGCAGTACATGAGTCAAGTGAGGAATGGGTATTCACAAGTCTTCACACAAAGTGGCGAACACAGAACCCAACAGGCAAGATATTTAAGATATCCAAAATCTAAATAGGAGCAAGGCCTCTTTAGGGTTTGCATCTTCAATATCTATGCAAGTTTTGTTATTTGTCTGGTTGGTATGTATTCCCAATAATGATAGGGGCTTCCCTGGTGACTCAGATGGTAAAGAATCTGCCTGCAGTGGAGGAGATCCAGTCTAATCTCTGGGTCAGGAAGATCCCCTGGAGAAGGCAATGGCCACCCACTCCAGTATTCTTGCCTGGAAAATTTCATGCACCGAGGAGCCTGATGGGCTATAGTCCATGTGGTTACAAAGTTGGATACAACTGAGCAACTAACACTCATATTTATCACTTTAGTTAGCAATGGTTAGCCACGTTTTTCTTTTCTTTAATGATAGTGGTTATATTTAGAAAAAAAAAGGTAAGCATTAAAACAACATCACCAGTACTGAATCATGAAGAAACAGAAACCCAGAATAGATTAATAACAGTGGAAAAACTGAGTTCTAGAAGTTTTAGTTTTCCTTCCCATCTTCTGCAGTGTTATGACTGACGTTTAAAAACTATTTTTAAAAAGGAAATCAGTTAATTTTTAGATTCATTTAATTTTCTGAGGACAAAAAAATGAAGTTGTATTTCTAGTTTTACAAATATAGCATAAAGATAATTCCAAATTGAATATGTGTAGTATTCCCACTGTATTAAAGGGCCATTTCACAATTACAGATGCAAAACTTTTTTAAAGAGAATGAAGAAAATGAAACTGTATGTTAACAAAATGCCTTGTACAATGACCAAGTAAGATTTGCACTTGAAAATTAAGAGTATATAAGTGATTGAGCTACGGTTACATCATTTCATACTAATAGTTAGATGTTGAAAATTACAATTGTTGGATAAAAATCTAGCATCTTATGCTAAAGACACATATGTTTGCAAATACTGTTTATCGTCATGTGTTGGAATTGACAAGAAGAATGGATTTTGGAATAGCTGGGAACTAAGAAGACCTGGCAGGTAAGTGTAGTATCTGGAGGCCATGGCAGTACATGAGTCAAGTGAGGAATGGGTATTCACAAGTCTTCACACAAAGTGGCGAACACAGAACCCAACAGGCAAGATATTTAAGATATCCAAAATCTAAATAGGAGCAAGGCCTCTTTAGGGTTTGCATCTTCAATATCTATGCAAGTTTTGTTATTTGTCTGGTTGGTATGTATTCCCAATAATGATAGGGGCTTCCCTGGTGACTCAGATGGTAAAGAATCTGCCTGCAGTGGAGGAGATCCAGTCTAATCTCTGGGTCAGGAAGATCCCCTGGAGAAGGCAATGGCCACCCACTCCAGTATTCTTGCCTGGAAAATTTCATGCACCGAGGAGCCTGATGGGCTATAGTCCATGTGGTTACAAAGTTGGATACAACTGAGCAACTAACACTCATATTTATCACTTTAGTTAGCAATGGTTAGCCACGTTTTTCTTTTCTTTAATGATAGTGGTTATATTTAAAAATATATATCTGTGTTGATATTTTATACCATATTTATAACTCAAGAAATAATTCCATATGTAAAAGTTTTAACTGTAAGTACTATAAAAGTATTATACAGACTATACAACAAACTGTGGAAAATTCTGAAAGAGACAGGAATACTAGACTACCTCACCTGCCTCCTGCGAAACCTGTATGCAGGACAGGAAGGAACAGTTAGAACTAGACATGGAACAACGGACTGGTTGCAAATTGGGAAAGGAATATGTCAAGACTGTATGTTTTCACCCTACTTATTTAACTTCTATGTAGAGTACATCTTGTGAAATGCCAGGCTGATTGAAGCACTAGCTGGAATCAAGATTGCGGAGAGAAATATCAATAACCTCAGTTATGCAGATGACACCACCCTTACGGCAGAAAATGAAGAGGAACTAAAGATCCTCTTGATGAAGGTGAAAAAGGAGAGTGAAAAACCTGGCCTAAAACTCCACATTCAAAAAACAAAGATCGTGGCATCCGGTCCCATCACTTCATGGTAAATAGTTGAGCAAACATTGGAAACAGTGACAGACTTTATTTTCTTGGGCTCCAAAAATCACTGTGTATGGTGACTACAGCTGTGAATTGAAAAGTCCGTTGCTCCTTGAAAGAAAAGTTATGACAAACCTTTCTCAAAAGCAGAGACGTCACTTTGCAGACAAAAATTCGTCTAGTCAAAGCTATGGTTTTCCCAGTAGCCATGTATAGATGTGAGAGTTGGACCATAGAGAAGACTGAGCACTGAAGAACTGATGCCTTTGAACTGTGGTGTTGAAAGCCTTTCCGTGGACTGCAAGGAGATCCAGTCTAATCTCTGGGTCAGGAAGATCCCTGGAGAAGGCAATGGCAACCCACTCCAGTATTCTTGCCTGGAAAATTTCATGCACCGAGGAGCCTGATGGGCTATAGTCCATGTGGTTACAAAGTTGGATACAACTGAGCAACTAACACTCATATTTATCACTTTAGTTAGCAATGGTTAGCCACGTTTTTCTTTTCTTTAATGATAGTGGTTATATTTAAAAATATATATCTGTGTTGATATTTTATACCATATTTATAACTCAAGAAATAATTCCATATGTAAAAGTTTTAACTGTAAGTACTATAAAAGTATTATACAGACTATACAACAAACTGTGGAAAATTCTGAAAGAGACAGGAATACTAGACTACCTCACCTGCCTCCTGCGAAACCTGTATGCAGGACAGGAAGGAACAGTTAGAACTAGACATGGAACAACGGACTGGTTGCAAATTGGGAAAGGAATATGTCAAGACTGTATGTTTTCACCCTACTTATTTAACTTCTATGTAGAGTACATCTTGTGAAATGCCAGGCTGATTGAAGCACTAGCTGGAATCAAGATTGCGGAGAGAAATATCAATAACCTCAGTTATGCAGATGACACCACCCTTACGGCAGAAAATGAAGAGGAACTAAAGATCCTCTTGATGAAGGTGAAAAAGGAGAGTGAAAAACCTGGCCTAAAACTCCACATTCAAAAAACAAAGATCGTGGCATCCGGTCCCATCACTTCATGGTAAATAGTTGAGCAAACATTGGAAACAGTGACAGACTTTATTTTCTTGGGCTCCAAAAATCACTGTGTATGGTGACTACAGCTGTGAATTGAAAAGTCCGTTGCTCCTTGAAAGAAAAGTTATGACAAACCTTTCTCAAAAGCAGAGACGTCACTTTGCAGACAAAAATTCGTCTAGTCAAAGCTATGGTTTTCCCAGTAGCCATGTATAGATGTGAGAGTTGGACCATAGAGAAGACTGAGCACTGAAGAACTGATGCCTTTGAACTGTGGTGTTGGAAAAGCTCTTGAGAGTACCGTGGACTGCAAGGAGATCAAACCAGTCAATCCTAAAGGAAATCAACCCTTCATGTTCATTGGAAGGACTGATGCTGAAGTTGAAGCTCCAATACTTTGGCTACCTGTTGCAAAGGGACAACTCATTGGAAAAGACCCTGATGTTGGAAAAAAAAATAGAAGGCAGAAGGAAAAGGGGACAACAGAGGACGAGAAGATTGGATGGCTTTGCTAAGTCAGTGGACATGAGTTTGCACAAGCTCCAGGAAATGGTGAACGACAGGGAAGCCTAGAGTGCTGCAGTCCATGGGATTGCAGAGTCAGACCGGAGTGAGCGACTGAACTGAACACAAAATGAAGGCAATTTGAAACTTACTGCAAAGGCCATATTATTTCAGAATAAAGCTATGTACACAACTAAACGATTACCATCTGTTGTTTACAGTAGAATTGGTTTTGTTTGTATCTAAGATTTTAATTTCCTTAGTTGAATTTGTGTCTCAAGACATCTTGCAGGAATGGTATGGGTAACTTAGCATTCTTAAATATGTGCCACTAGATGGCAGTCACAAATTGGAGAGGTAAAGCAGTCTGTGCATTTACTGGGTCGACTGATGAACTGGTGTTGAAAGTGACTCATCAGTTGCTAAAAATGATGGAGTGGGGCAATGTAGAGGATGTGCATGGGCACTTCCTTTGCACTGTTGAAAGAATGAGATGTACAATGCCCAAAAGCATGAACCTTAAGCACAGTCCTATACAAGGTAGACTTCATGTTCTAAACTGCTAAAGCATAGAATCCTAGCTTTGCCTTTGCTATCTTGTCAGTTTTCTCTTCTGCAAAATGGGTATAATAATGATACTTACTTTGTAAGTTAATTATGAAGGCTAAATTTGATCATATATGAAAAACACCAGTTCTGTTGCCTGAGACATATATGCTCAAGAAATTTTACCTATCATTATTTTTTATTCATTGATAGATGTGTTAGGGGAAAGTTCTAAAAATTTGTAAAACTGGTAGTCTGAAACACAGTTGGTTAGGAAGATGAGACTGTATTCTGACGTCTGGATTATATCAAGCTAGAATTAGAATGCTTTCATGCCATGAAACATCAGAAGATCTTGTCTGAACTTCTTACCAAGTTAAACATAACAACATTTATAAACCTAAAAACATAACACAAAAAATGTATGTTATACATCTGTTCTTACTCCTTAAAAATGTGTCTCTAAAAATTTACTGAGAGTACATCATATTTTGTACATCAGAAGTGAGAAAAAATTCTAATATTTCCTAAATTTATTTTTAGATTTTAGAAGAGAAGAATTGGTTAGAAACAACCAAAAATTACTTTTTAAGCTTAAGAAACATATTTGAATTAAAAGTATTTAAAAATAAAGTCTTTTTGTTGTTTTTCAAGAATCTAGAGTCTGCAGTGCTTGACCCGCTGCATTCACAGGCACGTATTACCATTGTTGGTCCATTTAGAATAACTAGCGTTGGGTGACTGAAACAGTTGTACATCAGCTTCCAGGTTAATATTAACAGATTGATAAAGCATACACTACACAGCCTCAATAATACATTGTTTTGTCTTAACCTATACCAGGGAACTGCTCAGGAGAGTAACATGGTTTTGAATGTAAGTATAAGGTCCGGTTCTCTGATGCTTGAGGTTACAGTTTCTTTTCTCTGATCACAGCTTATGATGTGATTCAGCAGCATGTGTCTCTCCAGATAGCTGTATAAAATGACAATGATTGGCATTCGTGATTTAGACAGTTTCATAGTGATGTACAATGCCCAAAAGCATGAACCTTAAGCACAGTCCTATACAAGGTAGACTTCATGTTCTAAACTGCTAAAGCATAGAATCCTAGCTTTGCCTTTGCTATCTTGTCAGTTTTCTCTTCTGCAAAATGGGTATAATAATGATACTTACTTTGTAAGTTAATTATGAAGGCTAAATTTGATCATATATGAAAAACACCAGTTCTGTTGCCTGAGACATATATGCTCAAGAAATTTTACCTATCATTATTTTTTATTCATTGATAGATGTGTTAGGGGAAAGTTCTAAAAATTTGTAAAACTGGTAGTCTGAAACACAGTTGGTTAGGAAGATGAGACTGTATTCTGACGTCTGGATTATATCAAGCTAGAATTAGAATGCTTTCATGCCATGAAACATCAGAAGATCTTGTCTGAACTTCTTACCAAGTTAAACATAACAACATTTATAAACCTAAAAACATAACACAAAAAATGTATGTTATACATCTGTTCTTACTCCTTAAAAATGTGTCTCTAAAAATTTACTGAGAGTACATCATATTTTGTACATCAGAAGTGAGAAAAAATTCTAATATTTCCTAAATTTATTTTTAGATTTTAGAAGAGAAGAATTGGTTAGAAACAACCAAAAATTACTTTTTAAGCTTAAGAAACATATTTGAATTAAAAGTATTTAAAAATAAAGTCTTTTTGTTGTTTTTCAAGAATCTAGAGTCTGCAGTGCTTGACCCGCTGCATTCACAGGCACGTATTACCATTGTTGGTCCATTTAGAATAACTAGCGTTGGGTGACTGAAACAGTTGTACATCAGCTTCCAGGTTAATATTAACAGATTGATAAAGCATACACTACACAGCCTCAATAATACATTGTTTTGTCTTAACCTATACCAGGGAACTGCTCAGGAGAGTAACATGGTTTTGAATGTAAGTATAAGGTCCGGTTCTCTGATGCTTGAGGTTACAGTTTCTTTTCTCTGATCACAGCTTATGATGTGATTCAGCAGCATGTGTCTCTCCAGATAGCTGTATAAAATGACAATGATTGGCATTCGTGATTTAGACAGTTTCATAGTGATGCCTTTTTTTTTTTCCTGATTTTACTGCCTGAAGAAAACTGACAGCATCCTGTTAAACATAACTTCTGCCCCCATAAGCTGATTTATGAATTGTGAATAAGTGGATCTCAGCAAAATCCCTGATATCCTCTTTGTGGTTCAAGCTACCTGAAAGCTCTTTAACAAGCATATCGTTTAGTTATTAAAAATAAAAGCATGGTTAACCATTTTATTTTCTATAAACATGAACCAAGAGTTCACATTTCAAAAGATAGTAAAGGGATTCATGTACCAGTTCCCTAAGATTGGAATGTTCTCAGTTCCAGATGCATTCATTATCTGGAAACCTCAGTAAATTTCTACCAAGATAATTTTGAGATATAAAAGCTAAATAATAATATCCTTCTTTGTATCCTTTGAAGAGGTGTATGTTATGCTTCTTAACATGGTTCTCAGTATGGTTTGTCACCTTTATATGAAGAGGCTAAACATAACAGAGTGCTTCTTTAAATGTTGTTTTCTAATTCTAAAAATAAAACAGGATCACTACAGAGAAAAGCGGTAAGAATACAAAAATTTCCCACAGTCTTACACCTCGGTGCAAACTTGGAGAGACTGCCTGAGGGCTTTTCTCAGGGAAGTGGCAGGATCTCCGTCTACATAAGAAGCACCTTCCAAAGTCAGACTTGTTATCATGGGTCATTGTGACAAATAACCAGCTATTTCATGTTATGTCACCTCTGAGAGCCTTGGTCGCTCATTTGAAAATGAAGTTTGCCTACTTCATAAGGTTTTTGTGAAAGATGCATAAGAAAATCTGTACAAAACATTTAGCAACCCTGTGCTCAGAGTAAGCATTTGATAAAATTAGCATTGTGGGTGGTGTTTAGCAGATGCTAATCAAGATCTGATTACTTCTGAAACCAATATTGTCTCTTGGTTTAGTGCCCTGTCTCATTCCTTGTATCAAGAAAAAAAAATCTGAGAAATATTATAAGCTTATTTAGGGAAGAGTCTGTATCTTATTCATCTCTGTATCCTTGGAATAGAGCTTATCGGTTGAAACATTGGGAATCAGTTAACCTTTTTTTTTTTCTTTTCCCCATCATGCCTCTTTTTTATTTATATTTTCACCAATCTTTTTTATTCATTGGCACGTGTGAGCCTCCCATTGCAGTGCCTCTCTCACTGCAGAGCACTGGCTCTGGGCGCATGCGCTCCAAAGCGCTGGCTCCTAACTGGACACACTGGTCCAGCCACGCCATGGCACATGGGATCTTCCTGGCCAGGAATCAAACCAGTGCCCCTTGCACAGCAAGGTGGACTCTTTACCCACTGGACCCCAAGGGCAACCCATTTTTTTTGGTTAAAATTTAAAGATTTGAAGCTAATAGGGTAGGAATATGTCTACTTTCTCTTATATACTTGGAAGTATCATGTGATTATAGGGGTACTCTCACACTAACATACACAAGCGTATGCACTCACTCATCCCACTTGTTAGTACTGAGATCGCTTAATTAAAGGACTTTAAAACCTGATACTAGTTCTTCATTTGACATAAAGTACTACATTTTTGTCAAAAGTCCAATCATTAGAAGTTTCAGAATGTCAGAATAAGGACCTTCAAAAATCTTTCCTTCATAAAGCTGAAAGAATGCTGCCAAAAACTGTCACAATCAATTTTATATAAGCTTCATGTGTACAAATTGTATTTTGACTTCTGTACACTCTGCAGTGTGCTCACCACCAAAAGTTGTTCTCTGTCAACACACAGTTGACCCCTTTACCTGTCTCACCCTTCCTTCAGATCTCTTCCCTCTTGTAACACTATTCTGTTCTCTGTTATCTATATGTTTGTATTTGGTTTGTTTGTTTATGTATTTAATATGCCACATAAAAGTAAAATGACATGATTTTTCTGTTTGACTTATTTTACTTAGCATAATACCCTCCAGGTCCATTTATATTTTCTCAAATGGCAGTATTTCACATTTCCGTGATTATTGGTTGCCTTTTGTGGAAACCCTATTAAATGTTGCTGGCTTCAGTTTGCTAGGTTTTTTTTTCACATATATTCATAAGAGACACAGGTGATAGTTTCACTGTGATGTCTGTCTTTATTTTGGACACACCAATACTGTTTACTGATTAAATTTCACTCGGTTGAAACATTGGGAATCAGTTAACCTTTTTTTTTTTCTTTTCCCCATCATGCCTCTTTTTTATTTATATTTTCACCAATCTTTTTTATTCATTGGCACGTGTGAGCCTCCCATTGCAGTGCCTCTCTCACTGCAGAGCACTGGCTCTGGGCGCATGCGCTCCAAAGCGCTGGCTCCTAACTGGACACACTGGTCCAGCCACGCCATGGCACATGGGATCTTCCTGGCCAGGAATCAAACCAGTGCCCCTTGCACAGCAAGGTGGACTCTTTACCCACTGGACCCCAAGGGCAACCCATTTTTTTTGGTTAAAATTTAAAGATTTGAAGCTAATAGGGTAGGAATATGTCTACTTTCTCTTATATACTTGGAAGTATCATGTGATTATAGGGGTACTCTCACACTAACATACACAAGCGTATGCACTCACTCATCCCACTTGTTAGTACTGAGATCGCTTAATTAAAGGACTTTAAAACCTGATACTAGTTCTTCATTTGACATAAAGTACTACATTTTTGTCAAAAGTCCAATCATTAGAAGTTTCCAGAATGTCAGAATAAGGACCTTCAAAAATCTTTCCTTCATAAAGCTGAAAGAATGCTGCCAAAAACTGTCACAATCAATTTTATATAAGCTTCATGTGTACAAATTGTATTTTGACTTCTGTACACTCTGCAGTGTGCTCACCACCAAAAGTTGTTCTCTGTCAACACACAGTTGACCCCTTTACCTGTCTCACCCTTCCTTCAGATCTCTTCCCTCTTGTAACACTATTCTGTTCTCTGTTATCTATATGTTTGTATTTGGTTTGTTTGTTTATGTATTTAATATGCCACATAAAAGTAAAATGACATGATTTTTCTGTTTGACTTATTTTACTTAGCATAATACCCTCCAGGTCCATTTATATTTTCTCAAATGGCAGTATTTCACATTTCCGTGATTATTGGTTGCCTTTTGTGGAAACCCTATTAAATGTTGCTGGCTTCAGTTTGCTAGGTTTTTTTTTCACATATATTCATAAGAGACACAGGTGATAGTTTCACTGTGATGTCTGTCTTTATTTTGGGACACACCAATACTGACTTTACTGAATGGGTTGGAAAGTTTCACTCCTCTTGTAGTTTATGGAAGAATTTGTGAAAAATTGGTATTCATTTTTGAAATACTTGGTAATTCATTTGTGAAGCCATCTGATTCTGGCCTTTTCTTTGTGGAATGATTTTGATTACTAATTAAGTTAGATACATGTTTATATTTCACCAGATTACCTAAACTGTTGCCATATTGTTACCGTGTTCATTACAGTGTTGTTCATAGTTTCCCATATTGTATTTAATTCTGTAAATTTGCTAATGCTGTCCCTTTCTTCATTTTTAAAATTGGAGTATAGTTAATTTATAATGCATTAGTTTCTGGTATACAACAAAATGATTCTTGGAGAAACAGCTATTTAGGTCTTCTGACCGTTTTCTGTTGTATTATTCTTTTTTGTTATTGAGTTGTTTGAGCAGTTCATGTATTTTGAAATTAAGGCCTTGTTGGTTGCGTTTTTTATGAGAATTTCCTCCCATTCCATAGGTGTCCTTTCATTTTATTTATAGTTTCCCTTGCTGTGCAAAAGCTTGTAAGGTTGACTATGTTCTGTTTGTATATTTTTGCTTTTATATCTATAGCATTGGGACAGTGATCTAAGAAAACATACGTATGATTTATGCCACTGAATGTTTTGCTAGTATTCTCTTCTGGAAGTTTTATGGTGTCGTATCTTATATTTTGGCTTACCTAATGGCTCTAGGTAAGAATTTCCCTGCTGACACAGGAGACATGGGTTCAGTCCTTGGGTTGGGAATATCCTCTGGAAAAGGCAATTAGAGCCTACTCTAGTATTCTTGCCTCGGAAATCCCATGGACAGAGGAGCCTGATGGAATCCATTGGGTTGCATTCCATGGGGGTTGCAAAAGAGTCAGACACAACTTAGCAATGAAATAACAGTAAACATTTTATATTTAAGTTTAAGCCATTTTGAGTTTATTTTTGTGTATAATGTGAGATGTAATTATTGGTTGCCTTTTGTGGACCCTATTAAATGTTGCTGGCTTCAGTTTGCTAGGTTTTTTTTTCACATATATTCATAAGAGACACAGGTGATAGTTTCACTGTGATGTCTGTCTTTATTTTGGGACACACCAATACTGACTTTACTGAATGGGTTGGAAAGTTTCACTCCTCTTGTAGTTTATGGAAGAATTTGTGAAAAATTGGTATTCATTTTTGAAATACTTGGTAATTCATTTGTGAAGCCATCTGATTCTGGCCTTTTCTTTGTGGAATGATTTTGATTACTAATTAAGTTAGATACATGTTTATATTTCACCAGATTACCTAAACTGTTGCCATATTGTTACCGTGTTCATTACAGTGTTGTTCATAGTTTCCCATATTGTATTTAATTCTGTAAATTTGCTAATGCTGTCCCTTTCTTCATTTTTAAAATTGGAGTATAGTTAATTTATAATGCATTAGTTTCTGGTATACAACAAAATGATTCTTGGAGAAACAGCTATTTAGGTCTTCTGACCGTTTTCTGTTGTATTATTCTTTTTTGTTATTGAGTTGTTTGAGCAGTTCATGTATTTTGAAATTAAGGCCTTGTTGGTTGCGTTTTTTATGAGAATTTCCTCCCATTCCATAGGTGTCCTTTCATTTTATTTATAGTTTCCCTTGCTGTGCAAAAGCTTGTAAGGTTGACTATGTTCTGTTTGTATATTTTTGCTTTTATATCTATAGCATTGGGACAGTGATCTAAGAAAACATACGTATGATTTATGCCACTGAATGTTTTGCTAGTATTCTCTTCTGGAAGTTTTATGGTGTCGTATCTTATATTTTGGCTTACCTAATGGCTCTAGGTAAGAATTTCCCTGCTGACACAGGAGACATGGGTTCAGTCCTTGGGTTGGGAATATCCTCTGGAAAAGGCAATTAGAGCCTACTCTAGTATTCTTGCCTCGGAAATCCCATGGACAGAGGAGCCTGATGGAATCCATTGGGTTGCATTCCATGGGGGTTGCAAAAGAGTCAGACACAACTTAGCAATGAAATAACAGTAAACATTTTATATTTAAGTTTAAGCCATTTTGAGTTTATTTTTGTGTATAATGTGAGAGAGTGCTCTAACTTGATTTACATACAGTGGTCCAACTTTCTCAACAACAGCTAGTGAAGAAACTAGCTTTTCTGCATTGTGTATTCTGTCCTTCTTTATCAAGGATTAGTTGACCATAAGTGTATGGATTTTTCTGAATTCTCTTTTGTTCCATTGAATGTTACAACTATTTTGATTACTATAGCTTTGGAGTATTGTCAGAAGTCTATATAGGTTATGCCTCCAGCTTTGTACTTTGTTTTAAGGATTTTGATGGCAATTATGGATGTTTTGTGGTTTCATATACGTTTTAGGATTATTTGTTCTAGTTCTGTGAAAAATGTCATAGGTAATTTGGTAGCAATTGCATTAAATATTTAGATTACTTTGCTTATTATGGTCATTTTAACAATATTACTTCTTCTAATCCAAAAATATGGGGTATCTTTCCGTTCATTAGAATCATCTTTAATTTTTTTTTTCAGTGTTTTGTAGTTCTCAGCATATAAGTCTTTAACCTCCTTGTTTAGTTTTATTCCTAAATATTGTATTTTTGATGCAGTTTTAAGAGGGATGTTTTTTATTTTACCTTTCTGATTAGTTGTTTGTTTAAAGAAATTCAACAAATTTGTTTATGTTAATCTTGTATCCACCCACTTTGCTTGATTCATTTATCAGTTCTAGTTGTTTTCATGTGGAGTCTTTAGGGCTTTATATAATATCAGGCCATCTAATGATATACATCAGGTATACAGTGACAATTTTACCTCCTATCTTCCCATTTGAATAGCTTTTTTTCTCACCTGATTGTTATGGCTAGGATTTCTAAAACTATGTTGAATAGAAACAGTAAGAGTGAGGATCCTTGTCTTGTTCCACATTTTAGTGAGAAGATCTTGGGCATTCTACCATTGAATATTATGTTAACTGTGTGCTTCTCACTTATAGCTTTTATTTTGTTGAGATGAGTTTCCTTTATAACAGCGCTTTTCATGGGGTTGCAAAAGAGTCAGACACAACTTAGCAATGAAATAACAGTAAACATTTTATATTTAAGTTTAAGCCATTTTGAGTTTATTTTTGTGTATAATGTGAGAGAGTGCTCTAACTTGATTTACATACAGTGGTCCAACTTTCTCAACAACAGCTAGTGAAGAAACTAGCTTTTCTGCATTGTGTATTCTGTCCTTCTTTATCAAGGATTAGTTGACCATAAGTGTATGGATTTTTCTGAATTCTCTTTTGTTCCATTGAATGTTACAACTATTTTGATTACTATAGCTTTGGAGTATTGTCAGAAGTCTATATAGGTTATGCCTCCAGCTTTGTACTTTGTTTTAAGGATTTTGATGGCAATTATGGATGTTTTGTGGTTTCATATACGTTTTAGGATTATTTGTTCTAGTTCTGTGAAAAATGTCATAGGTAATTTGGTAGCAATTGCATTAAATATTTAGATTACTTTGCTTATTATGGTCATTTTAACAATATTACTTCTTCTAATCCAAAAATATGGGGTATCTTTCCGTTCATTAGAATCATCTTAAATTTTTTTTTTCAGTGTTTTGTAGTTCTCAGCATATAAGTCTTTAACCTCCTTGTTTAGTTTTATTCCTAAATATTGTATTTTTGATGCAGTTTTAAGAGGGATGTTTTTTATTTTACCTTTCTGATTAGTTGTTTGTTTAAAGAAATTCAACAAATTTGTTTATGTTAATCTTGTATCCACCCACTTTGCTTGATTCATTTATCAGTTCTAGTTGTTTTCATGTGGAGTCTTTAGGGCTTTATATAATATCAGGCCATCTAATGATATACATCAGGTATACAGTGACAATTTTACCTCCTATCTTCCCATTTGAATAGCTTTTTTTTTCTCACCTGATTGTTATGGCTAGGATTTCTAAAACTATGTTGAATAGAAACAGTAAGAGTGAGGATCCTTGTCTTGTTCCACATTTTAGTGAGAAGATCTTGGGCATTCTACCATTGAATATTATGTTAACTGTGTGCTTCTCACTTATAGCTTTTATTTTGTTGAGATGAGTTTCCTTTATACCCACTTGGCAAGAGCTTCTATCATCAGTGGATAGTGAAATTTATCAAATTCCTTTTATGCATCTATTAAGATCATCTTGGGTTTTTGTCTTTTCTTTCGTTGCTGTGGTATAGCACATTAATTGATTTGTGTATTTTGAAACATCCTGGCAACCTTAGAATGAATCCAGCTTGATAGCAGTATATGATACTTTTTTATGTATTGTCAGGTTCAGTTGACTGTAATTTTTTCACCTATATTCATCAAATATATTGGCTTTTAATTTTCTTTTCTCGTGATGGTTTTGTCTGGTTTTGATCTCAGGATGATTATAGCTTCATTTTCAGGGAGAATTCCCTCCTCTTCAAACTTTTGGAAGAGTTTGAGAAAAATTAGTGTAAGTTATTTGTGTGTTTGGTAGAATTTTCCTGTTTGGTCTTGAACTTTCATTTGCAGACATTTTTGTTTGTTGTTTTTACTTACAGACTGTTTCACTTCTTGTGATCAGTCATTCAGATTATGTCTTCTTGATTTAGTTTCATTTGGCTGTATGTTTCTGAAACTTGTCCATTTGTTCTAGTTTATCTAATTTGTTGGCATATAATGGTTCATAATATTCTATGTTTTTAAATTTCTTCAGTATCTGTTGTTTTTTCTCCTCCTTCATTTCTTATATTGTTTGTTTGCGTCCTCTTTCTCTCTGCTCCTCTTGGTGAGATTGGCCAGAAGTTTGTCGATTTTGTTTGCCTTTTCAGAGAACCAGCACTTGGGTTTATTGATTGTTCTACTCTTTCTTTACTTTCTACTTGATATATGTCCTCACTGATCATTATTATTTCATTAAGACTTTTTGTTTGTTTTGTTCTTTCTGGTTCTTTGAGGTGGTAGGTTAGATTAAATTTTGGTTGTTGTTGTTAAAGAAGATCTGGATCTCTATGAATTTTCCTGTAAGAACTGTTGCTACATGCTCAGGTTCTGGTTCCTTGCTAGACACAATTCTATCCAACTTTTGGAAAAATGATTCAGTGATTCCTGGATAGCAGCTCTTTGCTATTTTTTTTTTTTCCCCTTCATCACAGATGACACAGTAGAACTAGATTGCATTCAGAATAGCTGCTGCAACTTTTGTGTACTATTTTCCATTCAGGTCCTGTGCCACAAAAACTGATCAGTTCACTCGTTCAGCTGTGTCCAACTCTTTGCAGCCCCATGAATGGCAATGTGCCAGGCTTCTCTGTCCTTCCCCATCTCCTGGAGCTTGCTCAAACTCATGTCCATTGATTCAGTGATGCCATCCCACTATCTCATCCTCTGTTGTGCCCCTCTCCTTCTGCTTTCTATTTTTCCCAAAAAAACTATTAGTGCCAACTCATCTAAAGAATTCTTATTGCCATTTCCTGTCTTGAAATTGTTTCTCTTCTTCAGTTACTTCTGTCTCTTGTCTGTCTTAATCCTTTCTCTGGGCCTCCGATTCCATCAAATTCCCATATTTGCATCTTTGAAAGTTCACAGCTTGAAGGTTTATGTGGAGGGGACTTGCTGTAGTATTTTAGTTTCAGGTATACAATATAGTAATTCAGCATTTGCATATATTATGAATTGATGATTGCATTCTGTCACCATACAAAATTATTTCAATGTTATTACCAAGTCTATCATTTGTTTTTATCATCTCCACCTATATCATCAGTTTACCCTTGTTTTAGTTAGATGCAGAGTTAAAATTTTTTATTTTTTATTTTACTAACTAAAATGTTTATAAAATAACTTATTTTATGTTTGTAGCCCCCTTGCAGGTTTTAATTAGTTAATCATGTTTTCCAATAATGATGTTTTCCCTTCCTCCATGGAAAAGACATGTATTAATAGTTCTTTTAATGTGTGTAAACAATTAAGCACTATGCAAGTATCCCCATTTAGGGTTGCTGCATATCCCCCGAGAAGCTCGGAAGCAGCCTCCACTCTGTTGCTCCAGGTCTCTGATTCACCTCCACATCTGCCATCTGCCACATCCCGTGTCAGGGTCCACCTTCAAAGACCTTTATTTGGACTCATACTAAAATAACTTTCTCCCCTTCCATGTATCTATCATTGTATGAAGTCTTGTTGTTTTTACTAGACACCAAGATTTGATTTGGATTGGACTTGTTGCATGGTGGGAAAATACTCTGTTTTCATATAAATAATATATTTAGGTCATGGATTCATCTATGACAGTCTCAACAGAATACAGTAATTCATATCTACATTTTTTTTCCATCTTGGGGTATAAGACTGAGATAGCTTGGAAAGGACATTCTTGTTACAGCCGCCCTGATCTCCCCGGGGCCTTCAGCTGACTGCTGATGCAGTTCAGGAAACTGTGACACTCGTCATACCTGACCCACCTAAGAAGTTGTCAGTGACCTGACTCTCCTAAAACACTTCTGGATGAATGGAGCTGTAAGTGGTACTTAATCAGTTAAAAGAAAACATTTGACCACACGGGACCAAAACATTAAATCTACACAGTCAGCATATATAATACAATGCTTTATAGTTTGGAATTCCTTCCCTGAGTTGAGTTTATCATCCTGTAACCCATGTTTACGAATACCCCTATGCCTGGATGTGAAACTTATTTCAGACTTTTCCTACCGCACCACTACTTTCTTTAACTGCATAAATACTAGGTTGTTTGATGCTAAGTTGTCTTGAACATTTTGGAAATACAATACAACAGCTCTATAGTTGCTTCTCTTTTCTTTGTTAGTGAGTGGATTTCGGAAAGTTATTTTCTCTGATTCTTTCAAATCTTCCCCTTCTTCTGACTTTTAGCATCATTTCAAAGATCTTCTGGTTAAAGGGGAAGAAAAAGATGAAATAGCTCAATAGAAAACTAGTCTAAATTTGCTGACTTTCCAATTATTTTACATGCTTCCTTTGGAAATAGACCTTAACACTTTGTCAGCTTTCTCCTTCTCTTGATCTTTTTCCCAAAAAGGAGGCCAACTTCTGAGGTTTAGTGACCCATTCAAATCTAGAGGGAACTTCCCCTGGGTGTTCTGCCTATACTTTAGGCACTTGTTCCGGAAAATACCCCTTGCTGGATTGACTTCTGCATGTTATGAAATCTAGTTCCACAAATTCCCCTCTGCTCCCTAAGCAGGCTTTCGTGGGGTTTTCCCAGCTTGTGTGTGTGTGTGTGTGTGTGTGTGTGTGTGTGTGTGTGTGTGTGTGTACTTGCTGCTGCTGTTTTTTAAAACTGCAAACCAGATCTTTATGCATTCTTCTAGCCAATTTGAAAGGTAACATACTTAGCAGACATTCCTTGATCTCTTTGACATCTGAAGACAAGTTTCTTAGTTTCAGGCTTTGAACATTTGCTCCTTGTTTTCATTTTGTTCTTGGTCATTCTTGCAAACTCTAGAAGGTGGTAGTTAGAAGCCTGGATCTATATCATCATCTTATTCAGAAGTCTGTATTTATTTTTAATAGATGATTAAAATTGACCTTTAAGGTCATTTTTCATTCCTGAGTTTTTTTATAAGCAAATTTTGCCTTAAGACTTTCCGTAGACAAGTTTCTCAGGTCAAATAGATGCTGTCAAAATAATGACTCCAGGAACTGTTAAATGTCAGGAGGAACTTACATTGTGCCTTTAGTCAAACCAAAAATCATTCAACTGTATCTAAGCGGTAAAGAAATATTAGCTTGTATGACCTAACCTTGCTGCTTGATGGTCTGATTAAATTACAGAGGAAAGCTTGGCAAGTTACTGCAGATTTTAGAAAATTTTGTTGCTTTATGAATATCAGTAAAGCTCCCAGTTCTCATCTGGGAAATGCATTATAATATGTATGAAAGCATCCTAACTGAGATGATTCAACGCCTCAGAAGACATGTTCAGCCCTCAGGTTGAGAGTTGTCGCTCTGGATCAACAGAGTGCTTTGATGTAAATGTGCACGAGGGCCACCTCCATATGGGGAAACTGGCTCACGGCATGTCTATTCCATTAATTTTCAACTCTCTTTAAAACTGTATCAAATACTCAGCACCATCATAGAGTGATGATAGCTATCATAAAGACAGCATTATGACAGCAGCAGTCTTTTGTGCATAAATGTTGTTACTGGCAAATAGCAAAGGAAGCAATATAAAAGTGTTACGAGTATGCTAAATATACTATTGTTTAAATTTTTCTAACATCCTTATCAGAGAGAATCAAAGTATTTTTCTTAAATAGAGTTCACTCACAGATGAAAAATGGCAGGGGCTGGATCAAATAATAACTTAAGTGGGACCAATTAGAGGAAGGTGAGGCTAAAGGTAGAATAACCAGATAGACTACTGACATGATCCAGGTGAAAACTGAGCACAGCTTCCAGCCTTTTTCAGTCTGGTTTCTTCACAGGAATTGAACACTAGAGAAAACTGAGTGCTGTTTTTTCATTCTCTATTTTTTGATGTCTGGGTGTATAGGAGATAAATAAGTGTAATATATTCAATGAGTATATTAGGGCTAATATCTCTTGCTAGACCTGTGATTGAGAGGAGTCAAAGGATTAAGGCCCAGTGAGTAGTAATAGAGTTACGATTTATAAATGTATATCAAATGAACACAATATCAATAACTTATCAGAATTAGGGAAAAATTGAACATTTAATATGGTCCCAGATTTTTTTAACTTGAAAAACTGGGCTTCTGAGATAAAGAGTATAGGTAAGGGAATACACTTGTAGAAAAGCGTTATAATTTTGTTTTTGCGTTTATTTAGTTTGAAATGTCTTTAGCATTTAGGTGAAGACATTTAGTGTGTGAGCCTGAATCTCAGGAGAGAGATTTGAGCTACTGTGTGAGCTGTGTACCGACACGATAATGTGGCAGAATAGAACACTCCACCTGTCTCATCCTCTCCATGTTTCTCACATTCCTCCACAGGGCAGGCCTTGGACATTCTCATGAAGAGGCTCAGGTACAAAGACATGCAAGCTCAGCCATTCAAGAGAATCTACATACTTGTGCATATTATACTGGGGGCTAGGCTTGAATGGGCATGTATCCAAATTTGATGTAAATGTGCGAGGGCCACCTCCATATGGGGAAACTGGCTCACGGCATGTCTATTCCATTAATTTTCAACTCTCTTTAAAACTGTATCAAATACTCAGCACCATCATAGAGTGATGATAGCTATCATAAAGACAGCATTATGACAGCAGCAGTCTTTTGTGCATAAATGTTGTTACTGGCAAATAGCAAAGGAAGCAATATAAAAGTGTTACGAGTATGCTAAATATACTATTGTTTAAATTTTTCTAACATCCTTATCAGAGAGAATCAAAGTATTTTTCTTAAATAGAGTTCACTCACAGATGAAAAATGGCAGGGGCTGGATCAAATAATAACTTAAGTGGGACCAATTAGAGGAAGGTGAGGCTAAAGGTAGAATAACCAGATAGACTACTGACATGATCCAGGTGAAAACTGAGCACAGCTTCCAGCCTTTTTCAGTCTGGTTTCTTCACAGGAATTGAACACTAGAGAAAACTGAGTGCTGTTTTTTCATTCTCTATTTTTTGATGTCTGGGTGTATAGGAGATAAATAAGTGTAATATATTCAATGAGTATATTAGGGCTAATATCTCTTGCTAGACCTGTGATTGAGAGGAGTCAAAGGATTAAGGCCCAGTGAGTAGTAATAGAGTTACGATTTATAAATGTATATCAAATGAACACAATATCAATAACTTATCAGAATTAGGGAAAAATTGAACATTTAATATGGTCCCAGATTTTTTTAACTTGAAAAACTGGGCTTCTGAGATAAAGAGTATAGGTAAGGGAATACACTTGTAGAAAACGTTATAATTTTGTTTTGCGTTTATTTAGTTTGAAATGTCTTTAGCATTTAGGTGAAGACATTTAGTGTGTGAGCCTGAATCTCAGGAGAGAGATTTGAGCTACTGTGTGAGCTGTGTACCGACACGATAATGTGGCAGAATAGAACACTCCACCTGTCTCATCCTCTCCATGTTTCTCACATTCCTCCACAGGGCAGGCCTTGGACATTCTCATGAAGAGGCTCAGGTACAAAGACATGCAAGCTCAGCCATTCAAGAGAATCTACATACTTGTGCATATTATACTGGGGGCTAGGCTTGAATGGGCATAACATAATCTCTTGCTCATTCTACTCACCAAAGGCCAGCATGAGAGAGGGTGGGGACTACTAAGTAACAAGGTCAACGACTTGGATACAGGAAAGGTTAGAGTATTAAATACGTTTTTGCATTTTGTCATCTTATACAGATGGAGTGACCATGAACCCATATTTGCCCAGAAAGGTCCCAGTTTATTCCTGTAATCTTTATAGAACTATTGATAGCACCCCCTTACTCTAAAAAGTTGCTTCAGTTTGAGTGGTAAAGTATATGGAAGCCCTTCATTGTGGCAGTTAATGAGGAATAGATGAATTAGTTGGAACAGAATGTGCAATAGGAGGAGAAAAGATGATTTATGATAAGAGTCCATGAACGAGGTACCAGGAAGCAGGAAATGAGACAAGACAGAATGGATCTGAGGAAGCCAGGAGAAACATGAAACAGGGTAAATGACAAACGCAACACCGTTAAACTGAGAACTATGATATGGAGTGAATACATCCATTGCATTTATAAACCGGGAGCCTTTGGAGAGCACAGCAAAGAGGGTTCAGAAGAGAAATTGCAGTGGATAAAGAGTGGACCCTAGTTCTTGCTCTCATGTTAACATAGAAACTTTTCATTTGTCTGTCTGGATCTTAGATTTTAAGACAAGAGACACTGGGCTCTGAGGAATGATTTGTCCATAGAGTGCTATTCACAGTCTGAAAGCTAAATATCAACTCCAAATAAAAGCTAAATGTGTAAGAACTAAGCCCTATGGGTTTTATTTCTTCCCAGTCTGTCACTCTGGCACTAAATAAAGTGGACCTGATATGTATATACACATATGTGTGTATATATATACATATATATACATATGCATATATTCACTGGGAATTGTTCTTATTTTATTATGACTGAAAATTCATTTTTTCTCTGTATTTGATGTTCTTGATTAGCATAAAACTCAACACAACCAACTGTAGTTATATAAAATGGCAGCCAAGGCCTTATTTTAAAACATTGGGGAAACTGTGATAGCTCAGCCTGATGTGGAATCCTTACTGAGACTATTAAAATAAGGTACCTTTATATCTTGTCATGATGTTTTGGACAATTGTCCTAACTTTGATGGAGCATAAAGAATAATACAAAAAACCCCAGCAGAGAGTTTACTTTAAAAACTTTTGCAGATTTAATATTGTGTGAGATTTTCCAATTATAAGCAGGTGCAGTCTCAGTGGCAGTAAATGGCACAAAATTTTAATAACAAAACCCAGCCAGAAGCTCAGTTTAACTTTAAATTTGCAGTATTGAGTAGTAAGTATATGGAAGCACCCCTTACTCTAAAAAGTTGCTTCAGTTTGAGTGGTAAAGTATATGGAAGCCCTTCATTGTGGCAGTTAATGAGGAATAGATGAATTAGTTGGAACAGAATGTGCAATAGGAGGAGAAAAGATGATTTATGATAAGAGTCCATGAACGAGGTACCAGGAAGCAGGAAATGAGACAAGACAGAATGGATCTGAGGAAGCCAGGAGAAACATGAAACAGGGTAAATGACAAACGCAACACCGTTAAACTGAGAACTATGATATGGAGTGAATACATCCATTGCATTTATAAACCGGGAGCCTTTGGAGAGCACAGCAAAGAGGGTTCAGAAGAGAAATTGCAGTGGATAAAGAGTGGACCCTAGTTCTTGCTCTCATGTTAACATAGAAACTTTTCATTTGTCTGTCTGGATCTTAGATTTTAAGACAAGAGACACTGGGCTCTGAGGAATGATTTGTCCATAGAGTGCTATTCACAGTCTGAAAGCTAAATATCAACTCCAAATAAAAGCTAAATGTGTAAGAACTAAGCCCTATGGGTTTTATTTCTTCCCAGTCTGTCACTCTGGCACTAAATAAAGTGGACCTGATATGTATATACACATATGTGTGTATATATATACATATATATACATATGCATATATTCACTGGGAATTGTTCTTATTTTATTATGACTGAAAATTCATTTTTTCTCTGTATTTGATGTTCTTGATTAGCATAAAACTCAACACAACCAACTGTAGTTATATAAAATGGCAGCCAAGGCCTTATTTTAAAACATTGGGGAAACTGTGATAGCTCAGCCTGATGTGGAATCCTTACTGAGACTATTAAAATAAGGTACCTTTATATCTTGTCATGATGTTTTGGACAATTGTCCTAACTTTGATGGAGCATAAAGAATAATACAAAAAACCCCAGCAGAGAGTTTACTTTAAAAACTTTTGCAGATTTAATATTGTGTGAGATTTTCCAATTATAAGCAGGTGCAGTCTCAGTGGCAGTAAATGGCACAAAATTTTTTTAATAACAAAACCCAGCTTTTCAAACATAGGAACATTGCTTTCAGTAATTTGAAAGTTCGAGGATAAGTAATTGACTAACACATAAAAGGACAGAAAATCTGGGTAGTACTGACTTGGCAATAGAAAAGAAAAAATTAAAAAGCAAACAAAAGGAAGAGAAGAAACAGTCTTCATGTAGTTGGTTCTTTTTCTTGTCTGCTACTTACACTTTGCAAGCCTATTTTGTGAGAGTGGACATCAAATTCCCTTTGGGATTCTCAATTTCATTTATTTTTATCAATAAAAATAGCCTTATTATGGAGAAAGGTATAAATCAAATATATATGAAATACAAGAGATTACACCACCAGGAACAGAGCTTTTACCTTGACTAATCCAACAGCTTTGGCCGAATATCTCAATGTCAAAAGCATTATAAGTATTCTACAAGGTATGTCTGTCAAAGAGAAATCAATAACAAAGTATTGGATTGGATTAAAATGTTTACTTTTCCTCTCCACCTTTCTCCTTCCAAAGCTAAACAGCCCTTTCCCATACTAATATGATCTCTGTTGTAGTTATTGGCTGGCTTTATTTCTTGTCATAGTGTCACAGGCCTTAAAACTCATTTCTAAATCAGGTATTTTCTGCCTCTCTATAATTTCAGTTTTGGAGTTTGTGTTCTGATGTCATGTCATATGTCACTGAGCTTATTAACTGACTTTAAAGAGATTTTAAAAACTTCATTTATATAAATTATTTATTTTGATTCTGACAACCTTTTAATACATTTTCTCTTTTTCATAGAAGAGGCAACATGCTTAACAAGATAATTCAGATCTTTTTCTCAGCTTAACTGTAGCTAAATCTCCTCAGTCATTTTGTTCTTCAGAAGTTTTCATAGAAAATTCCAGAAAACTGATCATGATACTTATCTAGCACCTTTACATAGTCTGTATTCTCTGTTTGCAGTGTACGCTGGACTCTCTCCCCTCTGCTCCCCCAATCTGCTATCTGTTATTGTTGTTCAGTTGCTAAGTCATATCTGACTCTTTGCGACCCCGTGAACTGCAGCACACCATGCTTCCCTGTCCTTCACTATCTCCCAGAGTTTGCTCAAACCCATTGAGTAAGTGATGCTATCCAACCATCTCATCCTCTTTCACCTCTTCTGCTGCCCTCAGTCTTTCCCAGCATCAGGATCTTTTCCAGTGAGTTGACTTTTCCCATCAGGTAGCCAAAGTACTGGAGCTTCAGCTTCAGCAAGAATTCTTCCAGTGACCATTCAGGGTTGATTTTCTTTAGGATTCATTGGTTTAATCATGCAGTCCAAAGGGCATTCAGGAGTCTTCTGTAACACCACAATTCAAAGGCATCAATTCTTTGGCACTCAGCCTTCTTTATGTTCCAGCTCTCCCATTTGTTCATGACTACTAGAGAAACCATAACTTTGACTATATGGAACTTTGTTGGCAAAGTGTATGCTTTTTAATATACAGTCTAGGTTTATCGTAGGTATTCCAAGGAGCAAGTGTCTTTTAATTTTGTGGCTGCAGCCATTGTCTACATTGATTTTGGAACCCAATTCAATAAAATCCAACATTGTTTCTTCTTTTCTTGCGTATATTTGCCATGAAGTGATGGGACCAGATGCCGTGGTCTTTGTTTTTTGAGTGTTGAGTGTTAAGCCAGCTTCTTCACCCTCTTCTTTCAACTTCATTAAGAGGCTTTTTAGTTCCTCTTCACTTTCTGCCATTAGAGTGGTTTTATCTGCATTTTTGACATGGTTGATATTTCTCCTGACTATCTTGAATCCAGCCTGAACTTCATCCAGCCCAGCATTTTGCATGAGGTACTCTGCATATAAGTTAAATGAGCAGAGTGACAATATAATGCCTTGGCATATTCCTTTAGCAATTTGGAACCACTCCAGTGTTCCATGTCTGGTTCTGTTGCTTCTTGTCCTGCATATGGCTTTCTCAGGAAGCAGGTAAGATTAATGGTAATCCAGTTTCATTAAGAATATTCCACAGTTTGTTGTAATTCACACAGTCAGAGGCCTTAGCATAGTCTATGAAGCAGAAGTAGATTTTTTTTTTTGAATCCCCTTGCCTTTTTTACAATCCAGTGTATATTGGCAATTTGATCTCTGGTTCTCCTGCCTTTTCTAAATCCAGCTTGTACATCTAGAAGTTCTTGCTTCACTTACTGCTGAAATCTTACTTGAAGGCTTTTGAGCATAATCTTACTAGCATGTGGAATGGTTGCAATTGTCCAGTAATTTGAACATTATTTGTCATTGCTTTTCTTTGGGATTAGAATGAAAACTGACCTTTTCTAGTCCTGTGTCCACTGCTGAGTTTTCCAAATTTGCTGACATATTGAGTACAACACTTTAACAGCATCATCCTTTATGATCTGTAATAGCTCAGTTGGAATTTCTTCACCTCTAATACCTTTGTTCATAGTAATGTTTCCTAGTGCCCACTTAACTTCACACTCCAGGATGTCTGGCTTTAAGTGAGTGATCACATCACCATGGTTAACTGGGTCATTAAGAATTTTTTGTATGTTTCTTGTGTGTATTCTTGTTACCTATTCTTAATATCTTCTGCTTCTGTTAGGTCCTTGCCGTTTTTGCCCTTTATTATACCTATTTTTGCATGAAATATTCCCTTGGTATCTCCAATTTTCTTGTAGAGATCTCAAGTCTTCCCCATTCTATTGTTTTCCTCTATTTCCTTGCATTGTTCACTTAAGACTTTCTTATCTCTCCTTGCTATTCTCTGGAACTCTGTATTCAGTTGGGTATATCCTTCCCATTTTCCTTTGCCTTTTGCATCTTTTCTTTTCTCAGCTATTTGTAAGGCCACCTCAGACTACTGCTTTGCCTTCTTGTATTTCTTTTTCTTGGGTATGGTTTTGGTCACCACCACCTGTACAGTGTTAGATAGCTAAGTCTTAATCTGTTTTCGGGGCTAAGTATATTAGTTCAATTCTTCTATAACAAATTACCATGGACTGAATAGCTTAAACAGCAAACATTTATTACTCAGTCTGGAGGCTAGGAAGCCTAAGATCAGGGGACTTGTAGATAAGATGTCTGGTGAGAGTCAGCTTCCTAATTTTCAGATGTCTGTCTTCTCATTGTATGTCCATGTGGTGGAGAGAAGGAAAAAGCAGACTCTCCTGCATCTCTTCTTAAAGTGCACCATTTCCTTTTGTGAGGACTGCAACCTTATGGCCTAGTTACTACTCAGAAACTCCATCACCAAATACAGTCACATCAGGTTTCAGTATACAAACATTCAGTCTGTAGCTCCAAATTTCAAAGTCACTGTTAAGGGCATCCTTCCCAGATTAGTATAACTTCTTAGACATAGTTTTTCACTCAGCATCTTCTTATCAGCATTCATCACACAAGAGGTCTTTTTTTTAAAAGGAAATACCTGTGTTCTCTTCTGGATTGTGAATACTGGGATAGTAGAGTTGGCAATTATACTGTTTACTTCTATATTCCCAACATCTTGTGGCGCTGAAAATACTTACTGTCATACTAATATTCTAGTTGCCTTTAAAAATATTATGATCTAATTTATGGATCACAACAAAAAACTGCCTTTTATTTATGCCTCCCTTAAGTCCATATTGTCCCACCCATACTGATTTGTTACCTAAAACTGTTATCTATTGCGTGATATTCCAGTTCAGCTACTCTATGATTATCTGATATTTCTGGCAATAAAGGGAGAGGGGAAAAAATAATTCTTTTAAAACTAATAGTAAAGGACCTCCATAATTTGACCTAGATGAATCTTCTGATCTTGGCACACTCCTTTTCTCTGATACAGTGCTTAGTCCTAGCCAAAGTACTCAAGAAGCTGGATACAAAGCAGTTATTCTTGCTCTTGGACTTTATTTTGACTTTCTACCCTGTTTCCTTATTTGTCTATCCAGAGCTTTCTCTGGTTTGAAGTTCCGGCCATATTTCATGCATTCTTCAAAGCAGAGGGTTCAGTTTGCTTTGTTAATGTCAGTTAATGTCTGTGTGAATATTTTTCCTCGTAAGAAATTGCATGCTAAGTCTGACTCTTGTGACTATATGGACTATATCCCATGAGGCAATTCTGTCCATGGGATTCTCCAGGCCTGCATACTGAAGTGGGTTGCCATTTATTACTCAGTGGGTGGAGAGAAGGAAATAAGCAGACCTTCCTAATTTTCAGATGTCTGTCTTCTCATTGTATGTCCATGTGGTGAGAGAAGGAAAAAGCAGACTCTCCTGCATCTCTTCTTAAAGTGCACCATTTCCTTTTGTGAGGACTGCAACCTTATGGCCTAGTTACTACTCAGAAACTCCATCACCAAATACAGTCACATCAGGTTTCAGTATACAAACATTCAGTCTGTAGCTCCAAATTTCAAAGTCACTGTTAAGGGCATCCTTCCCAGATTAGTATAACTTCTTAGACATAGTTTTTCACTCAGCATCTTCTTATCAGCATTCATCACACAAGAGGTCTTTTTTTTAAAAGGAAATACCTGTGTTCTCTTCTGGATTGTGAATACTGGGATAGTAGAGTTGGCAATTATACTGTTTACTTCTATATTCCCAACATCTTGTGGCGCTGAAAATACTTACTGTCATACTAATATTCTAGTTGCCTTTAAAAATATTATGATCTAATTTATGGATCACAACAAAAAACTGCCTTTTATTTATGCCTCCCTTAAGTCCATATTGTCCCACCCATACTGATTTGTTACCTAAAACTGTTATCTATTGCGTGATATTCCAGTTCAGCTACTCTATGATTATCTGATATTTCTGGCAATAAAGGGAGAGGGGAAAAAATAATTCTTTTAAAACTAATAGTAAAGGACCTCCATAATTTGACCTAGATGAATCTTCTGATCTTGGCACACTCCTTTTCTCTGATACAGTGCTTAGTCCTAGCCAAAGTACTCAAGAAGCTGGATACAAAGCAGTTATTCTTGCTCTTGGACTTTATTTTGACTTTCTACCCTGTTTCCTTATTTGTCTATCCAGAGCTTTCTCTGGTTTGAAGTTCCGGCCATATTTCATGCATTCTTCAAAGCAGAGGGTTCAGTTTGCTTTGTTAATGTCAGTTAATGTCTGTGTGAATATTTTTCCTCGTAAGAAATTGCATGCTAAGTCTGACTCTTGTGACTATATGGACTATATCCCATGAGGCAATTCTGTCCATGGGATTCTCCAGGCCTGCATACTGAAGTGGGTTGCCATTTTCCTACTCCAGGAGTTCTTCCCAATCAGGGACCAGACCCATGTTTCTTATGTCTCCTGCATTGGAACGTAGGCTGTTTATACCACCTGAACCACCGGGGAAGCCCTGTAAGAAATTAATTGGCAAGTTATGACAGTGAATATATGCACTTGAAAAATCATATTAAAATGGTATTGATGTATCGTAACAGTTAATTGGTTTGATTTAGGAAGAAGACAACATTGGAGAAACCGATACTTTAGATTAGGGATGAATCAAACAATATTTCTCCACTATACTGATTAAAAATAAATACGTAGAATCAGTAATGCATGGCAAAACAGTTCCTTAGCTGCCATTGAAAAATGCTAGTAACTTCTCAACAATAACCCTCAATTTGGAGATATGTAAATGAGAGGATCTAGTCAGCTAGAGGAAAATAATAGTAAAGCTGTAAGTGCAGAAGTAGCTTTCTACCACCAGAAATAGCTTTCTAGTTGGAAGAGACAACTAGAAACATCTCGTCTTCCAGAATCCCATATAAATTAGTCCCTTAAGGAAAACAAAATTCTAGATTAAGGAGAATAAATGCCTATAAGAAACATGTTTTTAAATTGGAAACAAAAGAACAGTTCCCAAACTACTCCTCAGACAAAAACACATAAGCCAGTTAAGTTGTCCACCTTCACGCATAAGCATGCAGACACAAACACTCACAGAAATTTTAGTGGTAGACGAGTGAAAAATATAAAATCCTTAGCTCTTAAACTCTTGATCGGAGGAGAAGACAAACATACCTCAAACAAGGAGGCAAGGAAGTTAAGGGGAATTCACTCTCATCATATCAAAGCAAAAATAATTTATAAGAAAACATACACAGCTAAAAATAATTTAATCCTTCAAGAGAATGTGATAACATAAAAATGAATTACATTTCAAGAAAGCTTACAATCCCTAACTGGGGAGAAAATAGGAAAATAATTTTGAAAATTAAGACAAAGATAACAGATGTGGAGGACATAAATAAATGTCACAAAGTAAGTGTAATTGATGCCACTGATACAAAAGAGAAAACATATTCATAGATTTTTTTTGGGGGGGCCACTTCTATTGATCTTTCATTTATTCATCTTTCTTCTTTGGCCTGTGGGGGTCTCCGATCGCAGTGGCCTCTCTCGCTGCAGAGTACCGGCTTCGGGTGCATGCGCTCCAGAGCTCAGGCTCCGTAGTTGGACACATCGGTCCAGCGGCTCCGTGGCATGTGGGATCTTCCCAGGCCAGAGATCGAACCGGCGCCCCTTGTACTGCAAGGCGGTGTCCTTACCCACTGGACCACCAGGGAAGCCCCCATAGATATTAATATATTTTTCCAAAATAAAGAGCTAAATCTGTAGCACAACCAGGTAAATTATTCCAGAATTTACCAAGATATATTGTTGTTAATTATTGAGATTCAAGTACAATAAAGTAATTCTCAAACAAGCAAGTGGAAAAAGGATTTCCTACAAAGGAATAAAAAATCAGGCTGGCTTCACACTTTTCCAGAATAGCATTCAATGCCATAAAATAATAGAGAGTATCTGCAAAGTGTATCATTCCCTAGTAATAAAGAACTCAGAAAATACAGAACTCTTGAGCCTTGCCTGTGTTGAATTAAACAATTAACCACCACAGCAGCAACAGCAAAAACATGGGAATAATGCCTATCCAACAAATGATGAATAAAGATGCAATGACAAAGGACTAGCATAATCCTTAGTGCCAGAAAAATACTTGAGAAGTGCCAACAAATTTCTGAAGGAAAACAAGCAAGACTACTACAGTAGTGAATAGATCTTAAACACAGAAGAACCTGAGGGCATAAGGCTTATGAATCCTTCTTAGAAAACTATAAATAAAAGACTTGTCAGTGAAATTTATCTAGCTTAAAATGAACGGAGTAACAACATAAGAGGAAAACTGTGAATAAAAACCTGGTGAAGATCATTGGATTCATTTAGAAATTAGAACTTGGGATAGTATGCTGATATATATTATAAAACTTGGAAAGAAATATTATAAATAAAAATCTGTTGAGTTGAAATTTAACAAGTCTAATTTCTGTGTGTTTCAGAGCTGGAGATTGGCAGAAATGGTTGACAAGTGAAACAATATTTTTTTCTATTTTTAAAAAGTTGAGGTTTTGGTATAATTTTAGACCGACAGAAGAATTACGAATAGCGTACAGGGCGTTTCCTTAAAGTCTTCATCTAACTTACCCTAATCTTCGCATCTTCTATACTGGGTTTCCCTGATAGCTCAGAGAGTAAAGAATCTAACTACAATGCAGGTAAATGTGGGTTCAGTCCCTAGATCAGGAAGATCCCCTGGAGAAGAAAATAGCTACCCGCTCTAATATTCTTGTCTGGGGCATCTTACGGACAGGGGAACCTGGCAGGCTATAGTCCCATGTGGTCTCAAAGAGTAAGACATTAATGAGCAAGACTTAGCATGTGTATGGTGATACAATGAACAGAATTTTAAAAACTAACATTGACGAATACCCTTAACTAAAATATAGATTTTAATCAGATTTCTCCAGTTTTTCTATTGATATTGTTTTTCTGTTTTAGGATCCAACCCAGGATCCAGGGTTGCATTTAGTTGTCTTTTATCTTATTTCTAGTATGTGTCAGTTCCTCAAAATTTAATTATCTTCCTTGATATTTTTGTAGAGTCTTGGTTCTGTTTTTTTTTTTTTTTTTTTTTTTTTAAGAATAACCCTTAAATTGTGTTTGTCCAGTGTTTTCTGGGAAGATAGATGATTTCTGTGAAGAATAGTATAGAAATTATGTATCCTCAACATATCATATCAGGCAGTGAAATGTGCTATTAAAATTTTTTTTTAAAAAAATTTTAAAAACTCAATTTCCAATTATTGTTTATGAGCTGGAAGGGGGAAAAAATGTACTTAAGGTCAAAAATTCTCAGATCTTTTTTTGAAAGGGATGTGAAGTCAGGTAGTAGTAGTTTTTAGCAACATGTTAATCAGTATGATTATACTGTTAATACAATTGTATTTTCATTTTCTCTCAACAACTCTGCCTCCATCTTTACCTGCGTCTAACTGTGAATATGTAAAGTCAAAATGAATTTTGGGAAATGCTTGCTATATATATTCCTGGGTGGTGAAATTTATATTAAATTATACTTTCTCTTGTAAAACTTTTTCCATGTAATTATCTTTTTTTTTAAAAAGTTGAGGTTTTGGTATAATTTTAGACCGACAGAAGAATTACGAATAGCGTACAGGGCGTTTCCTTAAAGTCTTCATCTAACTTACCCTAATCTTCGCATCTTCTATACTGGGTTTCCCTGATAGCTCAGAGAGTAAAGAATCTAACTACAATGCAGGTAAATGTGGGTTCAGTCCCTAGATCAGGAAGATCCCCTGGAGAAGAAAATAGCTACCCGCTCTAATATTCTTGTCTGGGGCATCTTACGGACAGGGGAACCTGGCAGGCTATAGTCCCATGTGGTCTCAAAGAGTAAGACATTAATGAGCAAGACTTAGCATGTGTATGGTGATACAATGAACAGAATTTTAAAAACCAACATTGACGCAATACCCTTAACTAAAATATAGATTTTAATCAGATTTCTCCAGTTTTTCTATTGATATTGTTTTTCTGTTTTAGGATCCAACCCAGGATCCAGGGTTGCATTTAGTTGTCTTTTATCTTATTTCTAGTATGTGTCAGTTCCTCAAAATTTAATTATCTTCCTTGATATTTTTGTAGAGTCTTGGTTCTGTTTTTTTTTTTTTTTTTTTTTTTTTTTAAGAATAACCCTTAAATTGTGTTTGTCCAGTGTTTTCTGGGAAGATAGATGATTTCTGTGAAGAATAGTATAGAAATTATGTATCCTCAACATATCATATCAGGCAGTGAAATGTGCTATTAAAATTTTTTTTTAAAAAAATTTAACAACTCAATTTCCAATTATTGTTTATGAGCTGGAAGGGGGAAAAAATGTACTTAAGGTCAAAAATTCTCAGATCTTTTTTTGAAAGGGATGTGAAGTCAGGTAGTAGTAGTTTTTAGCAACATGTTAATCAGTATGATTATACTGTTAATACAATTGTATTTTCATTTTCTCTCAACAACTCTGCCTCCATCTTTACCTGCGTCTAACTGTGAATATGTAAAGTCAAAATGAATTTTGGGAAATGCTTGCTATATATATTCCTGGGTGGTGAAATTTATATTAAATTATACTTTCTCTTGTAAAACTTTTTCCATGTAATTATCTGTTTTGTTTAATTTTTAAATTCCCCTTTACAAAGAGATAATATATTTTTAAATTAAAGAATAAGGTCAATGTGTTTGAGCATATGCTTTTTAGTTTTATATTTTCTAATGTTCTTCCTATCAGAAAAATAATTCTGGAAAAATACAACTAAAAATAGTGTTTAGCTGAGGATACAAAGGTTGTGGATGTTTTGCCTATACTTTTCTTATCTGTTCTAAATTTTCTATAAGGCACTTGTGTTACTTTGGAAATAAACTACCTATGTTACTTCTTTCATACACTAAGAACCTGAAAATCCTGCAATGGACCAGTATTACTGATAGGTTTCATTTACTTAGTACGTTATTAGTTTTTTCTCTATACTGTGATATTCTTAAGAGAAAGGTTGCAATCTTGTTTATATTGAATCATACTGGCAAGCTACTGTAAAAGTATTCTTTACTAATTTATGGAATTAATACCCTCTGAGAAACCTTGCACTTTGAAGAACCTACTGTGAAAAGCCACTCTAAATTTAAAGGCACATGCCAACAATTTCCTTTTTGTTGGGGAAATGTTAATACACAGAGGTATATTATTTATTTAATTCTTTAACAACTTTTACTACAACTAATCCCATATTTGAAGAATTTTGGGGACATCTCCTGCTATGTGAATAGGATTATCCTATTGAACAAAAATAACCACCAATTGTTCTCTGTGTCATTTTGGATCAAAACTTTGGTCTTTTAACTTACAGAAATCAGTTAGTTTTGTTATCTCCCATTATACAGCTGATTGAGATTTGGGAATGGTTTACCTGGAAAGTGACTAATGTAAGAATGTAAATATAACTACAAATTATTATAACTTATTGGGAGAAACTATACGTTAGCAGAAGTGTTTCTCCTGGAAACAGTGCAGCCAAAAGTAAGAATCTGTCAGAATATCACACTTTAGAGGAGATGACATGTAACAAAATCTTGTACAGGGATGATGATTGTGTCTACACAGCTTAGGTATGAAAACAACCTGCCTTCTCATTTGGTAAATGCTTGCTATATATATTCCTGGGTGGTGAAATTTATATTAAATTATACTTTCTCTTGTAAAACTTTTTCCATGTAATTATCTGTTTTGTTTAATTTTTAAATTCCCCTTTACAAAGAGATAATATATTTTTAAATTAAAGAATAAGGTCAATGTGTTTGAGCATATGCTTTTTAGTTTTATATTTTCTAATGTTCTTCCTATCAGAAAAATAATTCTGGAAAAATACAACTAAAAATAGTGTTTAGCTGAGGATACAAAGGTTGTGGATGTTTTGCCTATACTTTTCTTATCTGTTCTAAATTTTCTATAAGGCACTTGTGTTACTTTGGAAATAAACTACCTATGTTACTTCTTTCATACACTAAGAACCTGAAAATCCTGCAATGGACCAGTATTACTGATAGGTTTCATTTACTTAGTACGTTATTAGTTTTTTCTCTATACTGTGATATTCTTAAGAGAAAGGTTGCAATCTTGTTTATATTGAATCATACTGGCAAGCTACTGTAAAAGTATTCTTTACTAATTTATGGAATTAATACCCTCTGAGAAACCTTGCACTTTGAAGAACCTACTGTGAAAAGCCACTCTAAATTTAAAGGCACATGCCAACAATTTCCTTTTTGTTGGGGAAATGTTAATACACAGAGGTATATTATTTATTTAATTCTTTAACAACTTTTACTACAACTAATCCCATATTTGAAGAATTTTGGGGACATCTCCTGCTATGTGAATAGGATTATCCTATTGAACAAAAATAACCACCAATTGTTCTCTGTGTCATTTTGGATCAAAACTTTGGTCTTTTAACTTACAGAAATCAGTTAGTTTTGTTATCTCCCATTATACAGCTGATTGAGATTTGGGAATGGTTTACCTGGAAAGTGACTAATGTAAGAATGTAAATATAACTACAAATTATTATAACTTATTGGGAGAAACTATACGTTAGCAGAAGTGTTTCTCCTGGAAACAGTGCAGCCAAAAGTAAGAATCTGTCAGAATATCACACTTTAGAGGAGATGACATGTAACAAAATCTTGTACAGGGATGATGATTGTGTCTACACAGCTTAGGTATGAAAACAACCTGACCCTTCTCATCTAATTTCATGGTCACCAAACAGTATTCTAGCCACAAATTAACTTCTGTTTCAGACTCGTTGAGGTTGGAAGAGAATGTGAAACTTTAGTACTCTGACTTGCTAGGAAACTGTGTTTTGTAGGAAAAAATGTCCTTAACATTAACTTAAAAAAAATATTTTTTGGTCATGCCACATGGCATGTGAGATTTTAGTTGCCAGCCAGGGTTGGAACCAGCAGCCTCTGCATTGGAAGCACAGAGTCAACCACTGGACTACCAGCGAAGTCCCAGATTTTTCTTTCATCCAGATCTTGTGAGTTATTTAAATGAATGAGTCTTTTCTGGCTGAACTACCTTTATCTACCATAGTGTCTCCCTGTCCAAACCCTGAGCGCGAGGGACATGGCATGAGAGGCTCTTGAGTAGCCTGTCAGGCTCTTCCTTTGACTTATTTTCCTGTTCAGTAGACACCAGAAAAGCTGTACCTGTCAGAGTTAGCATGGGTTTAAGCTTGAAAGCTTTAACCTTTCAGTCAACAATTACCATTTATTTTTTAACCTTTCAAGCAGCTGCTTTTTTCAGTGTTATACAAAATTTTATAGTTAACTTGATAAAAGCCAAGATGAAATCAAGGTTCTCTTACGCAGGAAAGAGAGTTGTTGAGGGTAGGGCCAATTCATTGCTAATGACTGTAGTAAAGTAGCTCACTGAAAAGTTTATAAATGCAGATTTGGAGAAAAATGTCTTCCGTACATTCCTGCAAGCAAGAAAGTTTAATGTCTTCTAGTCTGAATTCACTTCATAGTATCGAAATACTGCATATATGGATGACGTCTAATGATATACTTTATTTTTGCTTTAACATTTGCTGTTTTTATTCTTAACTAATTTTAAAGTACCACTAAAATATTTTAGTGGTTTTAAACTGTAAGGGGTTTTAAAAAGGCCACACCTTAATTGTCTTGGCATTATAGATTTGCAGTATTTCCAAGCAGAAGTGTTTCTCCTGGAAACAGTGCAGCCAAAAGTAAGAATCTGTCAGAATATCACACTTTAGAGGAGATGACATGTAACAAAATCTTGTACAGGGATGATGATTGTGTCTACACAGCTTAGGTATGAAAACAACCTGACCCTTCTCATCTAATTTCATGGTCACCAAACAGTATTCTAGCCACAAATTAACTTCTGTTTCAGACTCGTTGAGGTTGGAAGAGAATGTGAAACTTTAGTACTCTGACTTGCTAGGAAACTGTGTTTTGTAGGAAAAAATGTCCTTAACATTAACTTAAAAAAAATATTTTTTGGTCATGCCACATGGCATGTGAGATTTTAGTTGCCAGCCAGGGTTGGAACCAGCAGCCTCTGCATTGGAAGCACAGAGTCAACCACTGGACTACCAGCGAAGTCCCAGATTTTTCTTTCATCCAGATCTTGTGAGTTATTTAAATGAATGAGTCTTTTCTGGCTGAACTACCTTTATCTACCATAGTGTCTCCCTGTCCAAACCCTGAGCGCGAGGGACATGGCATGAGAGGCTCTTGAGTAGCCTGTCAGGCTCTTCCTTTGACTTATTTTCCTGTTCAGTAGACACCAGAAAAGCTGTACCTGTCAGAGTTAGCATGGGTTTAAGCTTGAAAGCTTTAACCTTTCAGTCAACAATTACCATTTATTTTTTAACCTTTCAAGCAGCTGCTTTTTTCAGTGTTATACAAAATTTTATAGTTAACTTGATAAAAGCCAAGATGAAATCAAGGTTCTCTTACGCAGGAAAGAGAGTTGTTGAGGGTAGGGCCAATTCATTGCTAATGACTGTAGTAAAGTAGCTCACTGAAAAAGTTTATAAATGCAGATTTGGAGAAAAATGTCTTCCGTACATTCCTGCAAGCAAGAAAGTTTAATGTCTTCTAGTCTGAATTCACTTCATAGTATCGAAATACTGCATATATGGATGACGTCTAATGATATACTTTATTTTTGCTTTAACATTTGCTGTTTTTATTCTTAACTAATTTTAAAGTACCACTAAAATATTTTAGTGGTTTTAAACTGTAAGGGGTTTTAAAAAGGCCACACCTTAATTGTCTTGGCATTATAGATTTCACAAGCAGTATTTCCAATTCTTGAGTAACTTTTCGGTTTGATTGCATTATCAGTAGTTGCACTATGCAAATTTAAAAAAACATTTACATCCAAAATATGAAGTAAAATTACATTCTAAAATTAATAAAATGTTTTGCCTTTATGTGTAAAACAATAATATAGATCATCTTCGCAGTATAGGACATACCATTTGAAAGCTACCTAGCTTTCCATTTAAAGCTGTTTACTCTGTGTATTTTTATTCTGAGAAAACCTCAGAATTATTATTCAAGCATGGGGTTATTAAACTGCAAAGAAAAACTCGGGCTATGTTTATCATATTTCCTTGATTAGCAATTTTGATATTTTTCCCTAAATATCTTTCAAGAGGAGTAAATAATAGCACTGAGAACAAAATGTTGCCTAATGAACTAACTCTTTTTTTTCAAGCATTTAATGTCTATTTATATGAATTAACAAATCTAATAACTAGAATAAAATTATGACATAGAAACCTTTCCATTGTAAATTTCTAATCTATGAAATATTTATACTTTATACACAAACATAATACTATATGGTTGTAAAGTATTTCATAGTATCTGAATATACTAAAAAACCTGTGCATTATTGTTTGCAAAAAGAAATTGTCCAGGAATAGTTTTTATAGTGTGATAGGTAGATATAGGTATACTATGGAGTTACAGTATATAGTGGTAAAGAATCTGCCTGCCAGTGCAAGAAGCACGGGTTTGATTCTTGGGTTGGGAAATTCCCCTGGAGATGGAAATGGCAACTCACCCACTCCAGTATTCTTGCCTGAGAAACCCCATAGGCAGAGAAGCCTGACAGGTTCCAGTTCATGGGGTTGCAAAAGAGTCAGACATGACTTAGTAACTAAACAGTAGCAACAACAAGGCAGTATATGCAGATGGAAAAATTTTAATAGTAGTATACTGAGATCATTAAGTAATTTATGTTTTTGATAAAAGTTATGAAATTTGAATTCAATTTCAACAAATCAATTCAGCCACAAATTGGCATCCTTTAAGCCACTGAAACAATTTCAAGACTTAATTATAAACATTGGCAGCCTTAGTAAAAGAGACACTTCAGAAATTTTCTGAGATAGACTTCAGTAGCATTGTTCAATACCTACAGGTTGTGACAAAAAAATTCTGAATATAAAACTACAAAATTTGAACAAAAATCTTAAAGCTGAAACGTCATATTAGTGGGTGATTATTTCTTTTCTTTTTTAAAAAATTTTTTATTTATTTATCTTTTGGTGGGTGGGGTGGGGAGGGAGGGGGATGGGCGGGCCGTTTCTATTGGTCTTTCATTTCTCAGTCTTCATCTGTCTTTGTTCTTTGGCTCCTGTGGGCCTCCCATCATGGTGGCGTCTGTTGTCGCAGAGTGCTGGCTCTGGGTGCACACGCGCCAGAGCTCCGGCTCGGTAATTGGACACATCAGTCTAGCTGCTCCGCGGCACGTGGGATCTTCCCAGGCCAGGGATCGAACCAGCGCCCCTTGCACTGCAAGGCAGTGTCCTTACCCACTGGGCCACCAGGGGAAGCCTGTATTTCTTGTCAGTAATCTTACTATACTTCTCATTATCTTCCAACTTATTTGTAACCAGAAAGTATTATTCAGGATTTGAAAAGTAAGTAAATGTGTATAAGCTACAGAATCACCATTACTAGTAAACGGTCTCTTAGTAGAATCAAGACTATTGCCATTGTTGTCTTTCCAACTTCAGTGAAAATATAGCAAATATAGAATTTATCATGAATAACAATACTTTTAAGTGACTTTCTTTTGTTACTTTTGTAGGCAAAATTATGATTTTTATATTTCTTCAATTATTTTCTTGACCATTTTTCTTTATAGATGTTGTATTTTCTTTTTAATAACCTGTTACTAATTTTTCCTGTGGAAATATTGAATGGAATCATCTTCAATTTCAGTGAGCCATTTATGTTTCAAATATGTGCCTCTTTTTTTGTGAAATGCTAGTAACATTTTGTTTTACTTGTCTGTTTTTTTCTTTTTTAGTTAAGTTTTTGTATATTGAACTTTGGAGCTTGTAGTTATTATCAGCATTTTGAGGGAGGATGGAAGTTTTGTTTTTTTTTTTCATGAATGTAGAGATTAGAAAGTCATCCCTTATATCTATAGTTTTATTTATATTCAACTGCATTTCTTCTAGTTTTCCAGTGTATTTAAGACCTTTCTTTGATAACAGTTTTAAATTTACAACAAAGTTGAGAGATACAGAGATTTTCCATATACGTCCCTACTCTGCCTCAGAAATATTTTTCCTAAACATCACTCAACAACAGTGTTCATTTATTTATTTTACCCAAGGTGAACCTACACTGACACATCTTTATCACCCAAAGTCCAACGTGTGCCTTTCTTAGAGTTCACTCTTGTATTGTATACTCTATGAACTTTGATAAAAGTTGAATGATACATATCCACCACTATAACTATCATTCAGAGTGCTTTCATGGCCCTAAGCATCCTCTGTGCTCTATCTGTTCATCTATCCCAACCCCACCTCCTAGCAACCACTGATTTTTTGCTGTCTCCATAGTTTAGCCTTTTCCAGAATGTCATTTAATTGGAGTTGTACAGTGTCTATCCATTTCAGACTGCTTTTTTTTCACTTTGAAATATGCATTTTAAAGTCCTTTATGTCTCTTTATCATAGGTTGATAGGTTTTTTTTTTTTTTTTTCACAGCTGATAATACTGCGTTGTCTGGTTGTACCAAAGTGTCCTTGTCTTGCATTCATTAATGCAGGACATCCTTTTTGCTTACACATTTTGGTAGTAATGAGTAATTTCCATTGCTCTGAGAACAAAGTTTTATGGTCCAGAATGTGTTCTGTCTTGGTGTATGTTCCATGTGAAGCTGAGAAAAAAAAAAAAATGTATGTTCTGCTGTTGTTGAAGTAGTCAATTGATGTCAGTTATATCTGGTTGATTGATGACATTTTTCGGTTCAACCCTGGTCTTACTAATTTTGTGATTGCTGGATATGTCCATGAGAGAGGGATGTTGAAATCTCCAACCATGGTAGTAAATTAGTCTGTTTCTCCTTGAAGTTCTATAAATTTTTACTTACAAGTTTGATGCTCTATTACTAGGCACATACACATTAGCATAGAACTGACATCTTGAAAATATTGAGTCATTCTTTCTCTAAACTGGGTATATTTCTCCATTAGTTTTTTCATTCATCAGAATTTTGTAGTTTTCCTCATATAGATTTTATATACATTTTGTTCATTCATGTGCAAGTTTTTGTATGGAAATAAATTTTCAATTCCTTCAGATAAAATACCAAGGAATATTTACTGAATTCTATGGTAAGGGTATAGTTAGTTTTGTAAGAAACCACTGTGGCTGTCCCACTATGTATAAGAATTCCTGTTGCTGCACATCCTTGTCAGGATTTGTTGTTGTCAGTGTTCTAGATTTTGATAATTCTAATTAGGTATTCACTAGTATGTCACGTTTGTTTAATTTGCATTTTCCTTATGGTATATGATGGTGAAACATTTTTTCACATGCTTATTTGACACCTGTATATATTCTTTGGTAAAATGTCGACTAAGGTTTCTGACCCGTTTTTTTAAATTAAATTATTTTCTTACAATTGAGCGTGAAGGTTTATTTGTATATTTTCAATAATTATCCTTTAACAAATGTGCCTCCTGCAAATATTTTTCCTAGTCTTTGGATTCTTTTGACATTATCTTACAAGGCAGAAATTTTTTTATTTTAATGAAATATAGTTTATTATTTATCTCATGGATCATTTCTTTGGTGTTATAATTTAAAATATATCACTATTACCAATGTCATCCAAATTTCCTTCTATATTATCTTATAGGATTTTTATAGTTTTGTATTTTACATTTGCATCTATGGTCCGTTTTGAGTTAGTTTTGTGAAGGGTGTAAGCTCTATGTCCAGATTCATTTTTTAGTGTGTAGATGTTCAGCTGTTCAAACACTATTTGTTGAAGAGACTTGCTTTGTACCCTTATATTGTCCCTGCTCATTTGTTAAAGAGAAGTTGACTCTCTTTATGGGGGTCTATTTCTGGCCTTTCTTCTCTCTGTTTATTCTTTCACCGATATTACACTGCCTTACTTACTGTAGTTTTAGTGTTAGTCTAGTGTCAGTTCTTCAACTGTATTTTCTTTCAGTATTGTGATGGCTTTTCTGGGACACTTGCCCCTCCATATGCTTTAAAAGCAGCCTGTCAGAATCCACAAAATAATTTGCTGGGATATTGATTGTGACTGCATTGAATCTATGGATAAATTGGGAAGAACTGACATCTTGAAAATATTGAGTCATTCTGTCTCTAAATATGGTATATTTCTCCACTGGTTCTTTCATTCATCAGAATTTTGTAGTTTTTCTCATATAGATCTCATATACATTTTGTTAGATTTATACCTTAGTATTTACTTTATGGGTATGCCCAGTATATTTTTAAATCATGTTTTATTAAGGATATTTCTGAATTATGATATACTATCATAATTTTTAAACTGTTGATATTTTCTTCTAGTTAAAATTTGATTTTTGAAAATATAATTTTATATAGACAAAATATAAATTAGAAAATGAAACATAGTATTTCCTTGCCTCTTTACGATATTAATGGGCTATCAATAAGAGTTTCAAAGAGTTTCCAAATAGTGCCACTGTAAATAGAAATTTTAAATCTATGGAACTGAAATAAAGAACCTTGTCATTTCATGCATGCCACATGTCTCCAGATGTGTCAGTCCTCTTAAGCACCAGAGATTAATATAATATTTCAGTCATTTACAGTATTCCACATACTTTTGTCATTGTGTTATTTGGGGACACCAATCATCCAGCTGTACAGATCTGTAGGTAGAGTTATTCTGGGATTTCTGACATTAATTGACAGAAGTCCAGTGTGCAGTTGCTCAGTAAGGGCAGTAACAAAAATTCATATTCTTCTACTTTAATTTTTTTATTTATCTTATTCTAGTATAAAATACAAGTACAGTAAAGTAATTTATATATGTGTGTGTGTGTATATAAAACACAGACACATGTATACAATGCTTTTTTGTAATCTTTCCATTATGACCTATTACAAGAATATTGAATATGGTTTCCTATATCATATTGCTGTATGATAGGACTTTGTTGGTTATTCATTCTGTGGTTTCTGTCTTCCAATGCAAAATCCCAATCCATTTGTCACTACCCCATCCAAGATCCAAGAGGGCTTTTGGGGTGTTCCCATTCTTTCACCGATATTACACTGCCTTACTTACTGTAGTTTTAGTGTTAGTCTAGTGTCAGTTCTTCAACTGTATTTTCTTTCAGTATTGTGATGGCTTTTCTGGGACACTTGCCCCTCCATATGCTTTAAAAGCAGCCTGTCAGAATCCACAAAATAATTTGCTGGGATATTGATTGTGACTGCATTGAATCTATGGATAAATTGGGAAGAACTGACATCTTGAAAATATTGAGTCATTCTGTCTCTAAATATGGTATATTTCTCCACTGGTTCTTTCATTCATCAGAATTTTGTAGTTTTTCTCATATAGATCTCATATACATTTTGTTAGATTTATACCTTAGTATTTACTTTGCGGGGTATGCCCAGTATATTTTTAAATCATGTTTTATTAAGGATATTTCTGAATTATGATATACTATCATAATTTTTAAACTGTTGATATTTTCTTCTAGTTAAAATTTGATTTTTGAAAATATAATTTTATATAGACAAAATATAAATTAGAAAATGAAACATAGTATTTCCTTGCCTCTTTACGATATTAATGGGCTATCAATAAGAGTTTCAAAGAGTTTCCAAATAGTGCCACTGTAAATAGAAATTTTAAATCTATGGAACTGAAATAAAGAACCTTGTCATTTCATGCATGCCACATGTCTCCAGATGTGTCAGTCCTCTTAAGCACCAGAGATTAATATAATATTTCAGTCATTTACAGTATTCCACATACTTTTGTCATTGTGTTATTTGGGGACACCAATCATCCAGCTGTACAGATCTGTAGGTAGAGTTATTCTGGGATTTCTGACATTAATTGACAGAAGTCCAGTGTGCAGTTGCTCAGTAAGGGCAGTAACAAAAATTCATATTCTTCTACTTTAATTTTTTTATTTATCTTATTCTAGTATAAAATACAAGTACAGTAAAGTAATTTATATATGTGTGTGTGTGTATATAAAACACAGACACATGTATACAATGCTTTTTTGTAATCTTTCCATTATGACCTATTACAAGAATATTGAATATGGTTTCCTATATCATATTGCTGTATGATAGGACTTTGTTGGTTATTCATTCTGTGGTTTCTGTCTTCCAATGCAAAATCCCAATCCATTTGTCACCTACCCCATCCAAGATCCAAGAGGGATCTTGGCAACCACAAGCCTGTTCTCTATGTTTGTGAGTCTGTACCATAGTTAGATTCATTTGTGTCATATTTTAGACTCCATATGTAAGTGATATCATAGGACATTTGTCTTATTCTGACTTACTTCACTTAGTCTGAAGATCTCTAGGTCCGTCCATGTTGCTTGCTACAGATGGCATTATTTCATTACGTTTTATGACTGAGTAGTATTCTGTTGTATATATGTACCACGTCTTCCTAATCTGTTTATATGTTGATGGATATCTAGGTTGTTTCCATATCTTGGCTATTGTGAACAGTGCTGCTGTGAACATAGACATGCATGTATCTTCCCCCCCACACCATCATGCCTCTTTTATTTATATTTATTCATTGATTTTTTCATTCTTAGCATGTGTGGGCCTCCTATTGCAATGGCCTCTCGTGTTGCAGAGCACTGGCTCTGGGCGCATGCACTCCAGAGCACTGACTCCTAATTGGACACACTGGTTCAGCCACTCCGTGGCACCTGGGATCTTCCCGGGTCAGGGATCAAACTGGTGCCCCTTGCACTGCAAGGCAGACTCTTTACCCACTGGACCACGAGGGAAATACTATCTCTTTGAATTATAGTTTTGTCTGAATATGTGCTCAGGAGTGGGATTGCTGAATCATATGGCAACTCTAGCTTTGGTTTCTTGAGGAACCTTTATGCTCTTTTTTCTTAGTAGCTGCACATTTCTTCTACTTGAGAGACAACATGTTTAGAAGTTCTTAGTTATTATTTAAAGAAAAAAGAAATTAAAAATAATATACTTTAAAAATAATACACTTCTGTATACTTTGATCTAATGAAAGTTATGTTAACATTGACACATGTTTGGCTATGCTTATACAACCAGATTTGAACACCATTGTTGCCTCAGTAGATACACAATCATGATAATAATCATGTAACTCTAGAGCTGCTTCTTTTGCCTGCTGTGTTTCCAGTCTTTACTTTGAGTCTTGCAGTAGTTTGCCAAACTTCCTAATCACTTTCCCAATACTCAGTTATTTTGTATCTGACTTTGTTGTTTTTTAAATATCCCCTTTTTTTAAAAAGATTTATTTATTTATTTATTTTGGTCGGGGTGGGGGTGGGGAGGGAGGGGAGCAGGCGGGCCACTTCTATTGGTCTTTCATTTGTCCATTTTCATCAGTCTTTGTTCTTTGGCTCGTGTGGGCCTCCCATTGCGGTGGCCTCTGTTGTCGCAGAGCACCAGCTCTGGGTGCATGCGCTGCAGAGCTCCAGCTCGGTAGTTTGGACACATCAGTCCAGCTGCTCCGCGGCACGTGGGATCTTCCCAGGCCAGGGCTTGAACTGACGCCCCTTACACTGCAAGGCGGTGTCCTTACCCACTGGGCCACCAGGGAAGCCCCTGTTTTTTTAAATATCTTTAAAATATGGTTTCCCTTTCTGTTTCTACCATCTGCCTGTATTTCCTTAAGCTTTTAGCATTATACTATTTTATTTTCTAGAGATTCTGCCCTCCTGGAGTTATACTGTCTATTGTGAGTCTCAGGCTAAAGCTTGTGCTTAGCTCTATTGGGTCATTCCCAGTCACTGAGCTCACTGCACTCTGCTTATCCATATATTCAAATGATGAACATCTAATATCAAATTTTAGCTTCTGCTCTAGCAAACTGTTCCTTAGCCAGTGATTTAGTCCTTACATGGAGAGATCGCACAGTGGGGGTTTGCATTTATCCTGTGCATAAAACCTCATCTTTTCTGCAAGAAAAAGACTGCCTTCCTGGAAGATAGCAAGAAGAGCAGTCATCCTTCTAAAAACACTGTTATTTCCTGCCCCTGAGTTACTTTTTTTTAGTATTATTCTTTCTTTAGAGCAGTAGGCTCCATGTAGTGACAGCTCCTTTAAGACTTTTATAGAGAGAACCACAGATTTTACTTCTTAGCATTCACAGCTGCTTTATGGGTTATATATTGACAAACATCCTTGGTTTAATCTATTCTAGGGAGTCAAAAAAGCTAGCTTATATGTCCCAGTATACAATCATGATAATAATCATGTAACTCTAGAGCTGCTTCTTTTGCCTGCTGTGTTTCCAGTCTTTACTTTGAGTCTTGCAGTAGTTTGCCAAACTTCCTAATCACTTTCCCAATACTCAGTTATTTTGTATCTGACTTTGTTGTTTTTTAAATATCCCCTTTTTTTAAAAAGATTTATTTATTTATTTATTTTGGTCGGGGTGGGGGTGGGGAGGGAGGGGAGCAGGCGGGCCACTTCTATTGGTCTTTCATTTGTCCATTTTCATCAGTCTTTGTTCTTTGGCTCGTGTGGGCCTCCCATTGCGGTGGCCTCTGTTGTCGCAGAGCACCAGCTCTGGGTGCATGCGCTGCAGAGCTCCAGCTCGGTAGTTTGGACACATCAGTCCAGCTGCTCCGCGGCACGTGGGATCTTCCCAGGCCAGGGCTTGAACTGACGCCCCTTACACTGCAAGGCGGTGTCCTTACCCACTGGGCCACCAGGGAAGCCCCTGTTTTTTTAAATATCTTTAAAATATGGTTTCCCTTTCTGTTTCTACCATCTGCCTGTATTTCCTTAAGCTTTTAGCATTATACTATTTTATTTTCTAGAGATTCTGCCCTCCTGGAGTTATACTGTCTATTGTGAGTCTCAGGCTAAAGCTTGTGCTTAGCTCTATTGGGTCATTCCCAGTCACTGAGCTCACTGCACTCTGCTTATCCATATATTCAAATGATGAACATCTAATATCAAATTTTAGCTTCTGCTCTAGCAAACTGTTCCTTAGCCAGTGATTTAGTCCTTACATGGAGAGATCGCACAGTGGGGGTTTGCATTTATCCTGTGCATAAAACCTCATCTTTTCTGCAAGAAAAAGACTGCCTTCCTGGAAGATAGCAAGAAGAGCAGTCATCCTTCTAAAAACACTGTTATTTCCTGCCCCTGAGTTACTTTTTTTTAGTATTATTCTTTCTTTAGAGCAGTAGGCTCCATGTAGTGACAGCTCCTTTAAGACTTTTATAGAGAGAACCACAGATTTTACTTCTTAGCATTCACAGCTGCTTTATGGGTTATATATTGACAAACATCCTTGGTTTAATCTATTCTAGGGAGTCACAGTAGAAAGGTTATCATTTCTTCCTGTTACAGATGAGAATAGTAGTCTCTTGAATGACTGTTTTATAAGCAACCAGACTTTTAAATGGCAAAGATGTGATTAGAAACTGAGTCTAACTTTTGCTAATACTCAATTTATTTCCAGGACAACTGAGAGCTATTGAGTATGAAATTTAGTACATCAAAAGGATCTTATTTACTTATAAAATTTGAGATACAGAATTAACACAGAAAATGAACAAATAATATCTATCCTGCTGGTTGTTAAAATTCAGGTGTAATCTGTGCTGTTTTTCCAGAGTTTATGAGAATTGTGATGGAGAATTTGTAGAGATCATGTCTGTGTTCCCATATCCACACCACTGTTGTTATGGTGGGATGAATGACATTCCTGGAAAGATCAGCAAGACATTTTAGGGATTATGAAATCTTTGACAGGAGACTAGAGAGCTCTGGATAGATGTGTTGTTGCCATTACTTCTTCCTCTTATCACGCTTGGAGGGAGGCAGGGACAAGACTGGCTGAATTTATACCTGAGTTAAGTTAATGGAGTTTGGATTTTATAAACTGAAATGCTCCACTGGCTTCCCAGGGAGAAATACACTGTAGCCTGGAATATTAGAGACAGCTTTGTTTATCCTGAAACAGACTGATATTATCAAGAGAACTTCAGCCCAAATGTGAACCTAGTCATTAAAAATGAAACAAGTCTGTCATGGAAAGGGAAAACAACTGTGTGCCCATGAAACATGAGAAGCAATTAGTGAAAGACTAAGAAAGAGAATCTGATGCTTCAGGGAATAGAAAATAAGCAAAGTGAAGCACATATTTTAATAATGTGGAAATGCACATGCATTTAAATTTATTACCAGGATTTGGAGTGATAGGATATAAGATTGAAATAGAATAATGGAAATATAGGCCCTATTCAACAGAAGTAGACCAGTTATGAGGCAACATAGAGTCAATGTACAACTTCTTGGATCCCCATGTATCTCTAAAGTGGAGGAGGCATGGAGAATATTTGAGAGATGAAGAAGGTGAATGGAGTGTCCTAGGGCATGAGAGCTTTTCTCCTCTACTCTGAAGGTGATTGACTGAAGGCAGGATTATTTGGATTCTGAATGATGGCAAGGACTATTCTGACTTGAATGAGGGTGGAAGAAGATTTTCTAACAAAGCTGCTCAAAACCACATAACTGGTTGTCTTGTGTTCAGAAATTTTGAATAGAGGCTGGACAATAAAATAATATAAAATTAGTAGAAATTAAAATGAAGGGTGTGTGACTATTACATTAGATGGATTTAAGGACACTTCCATAGGCTTCCCTGGTGGCTCAGACAATGAAGAATCCATCTGTGATCGCTGGGTTGGGAATCCCTCGGAGAAGGGAATGGCTACACAGTCTGGTATTCTTGCCTCAGGAATTCCATGGCTCGTCCATCAGGTTCCAAAAAGTCAGATGTGAGACTGAGCAACTTTCACTTTCAAGGACACTTCTGGCATTGAGATTCTAGAATTCCATGATACATGAATTCACTTTCACCAAGGTAGTTTTGAAGACATCCTAATTGTCCTTATAACAATGTCATTTATGGAAAGCATCTTATTTTGTACAAAGGCCTTGCATCTTCTGGAACCATAGAAATGTCCTTCTCATTTGTATTCACTGTAAGGATTTCAACCAATGTGGCTTTGGCACTTGTGGATCATGAGAAAGCCTTATTCCATAGTTGAGTGTATCTTGCCAGTTATGCAAGGAAAATCATTTTCTAATTGTACTTTCCAAACTGAACATTTAGAATAATTACTTGGAAAATATTATCCCAGTTTCACTGTGATAAAATATGCACCCTCTCTGTTGACCTTGAATATTTTTGCCAAATTAATTCTCGTAAAGCTTGAACTCAGCATCATATTGCATGCTTTGGTTACCATGCACTCCTGACAGCCACAAAAAAGTACAATGAAAAATTCTGCAATTCAGGATTTTTACTGACTCAGATCAGAGGTCGGAAGAAAGTGAGGTAGGAAATAGCATCATCATAGAGGGATTTTCCACTGGAAAAATGGCATATCCTTATTATTGCAATTTAGGCTTGGAACAGTCCTTTGCCTACGTGGACAATACAAGTGTTAGACTGAGACTTTATCTTAAGAATCATTTTCCAGAATCTAGGAATGGTATAATTATACAAAGCATAGATCTCAAAATAATTAAGTTCAATAATAAAGTGCCAGACTTTATTAGAAGTCACTGTCTGTTAATGTAACTGATACCTACTCACTTCTTAAACTTGTTTTTGTGTCGACCACTTGAAAGCCACTGATTTTTTTTTAATGTCTACTGATGACTCAGACGGAAAATTGAATGACTCATTTGTAACCACCCAGTTCTTCAAAATCTTTCGTCTCATGAGATACAGTTTCATATACCGCTCATTTCTGATTCACATCTTCCTTCACAAACTGCACTCTTAGAGCATTTAATTAATGAAAACATAAACAGTGTTGACATCTGGATAGGGTTTTGGTATTCTTGCCTCAGGAATTCCATGGCTCGTCCATCAGGTTCCAAAAAGTCAGATGTGAGACTGAGCAACTTTCACTTTCAAGGACACTTCTGGCATTGAGATTCTAGAATTCCATGATACATGAATTCACTTTCACCAAGGTAGTTTTGAAGACATCCTAATTGTCCTTATAACAATGTCATTTATGGAAAGCATCTTATTTTGTACAAAGGCCTTGCATCTTCTGGAACCATAGAAATGTCCTTCTCATTTGTATTCACTGTAAGGATTTCAACCAATGTGGCTTTGGCACTTGTGGATCATGAGAAAGCCTTATTCCATAGTTGAGTGTATCTTGCCAGTTATGCAAGGAAAATCATTTTCTAATTGTACTTTCCAAACTGAACATTTAGAATAATTACTTGGAAAATATTATCCCAGTTTCACTGTGATAAAATATGCACCCTCTCTGTTGACCTTGAATATTTTTGCCAAATTAATTCTCGTAAAGCTTGAACTCAGCATCATATTGCATGCTTTGGTTACCATGCACTCCTGACAGCCACAAAAAAGTACAATGAAAAATTCTGCAATTCAGGATTTTTACTGACTCAGATCAGAGGTCGGAAGAAAGTGAGGTAGGAAATAGCATCATCATAGAGGGATTTTCCACTGGAAAAATGGCATATCCTTATTATTGCAATTTAGGCTTGGAACAGTCCTTTGCCTACGTGGACAATACAAGTGTTAGACTGAGACTTTATCTTAAGAATCATTTTCCAGAATCTAGGAATGGTATAATTATACAAAGCATAGATCTCAAAATAATTAAGTTCAATAATAAAGTGCCAGACTTTATTAGAAGTCACTGTCTGTTAATGTAACTGATACCTACTCACTTCTTAAACTTGTTTTTGTGTCGACCACTTGAAAGCCACTGATTTTTTTTTAATGTCTACTGATGACTCAGATGGAAAATTGAATGACTCATTTGTAACCACCCAGTTCTTCAAAATCTTTCGTCTCATGAGATACAGTTTCATATACCGCTCATTTCTGATTCACATCTTCCTTCACAAACTGCACTCTTAGAGCATTTAATTAATGAAAACATAAACAGTGTTGACCTACTGTTTTATATTGTATTACATTTTTGCACTTGTCTTAACCATGTCTAAAGTTTGATCATTCTGAGGCTGTCATCTGCAGAGACTAACATAGTCCTTGAAACCAGCATATACTTAAAAAAAAGTACCAATTTAATAAATTAATCTGACAGTCTATAGACGAATTAATCTTGAGGGTGTGTAAAGCAGTTTTATCAAGTTGAATTACTAAATAATATAGGAAAGTATCACATTGTGTAGGTTCAAATAAGATAATAATATCAGGCATAAAAATGTGCCATTAAAGTAAAAATAACTCAATCACACCCAAGTTATTCACAGAATGGAACCACCATTTATAAAAATAAATGAACTGTAAGTTGATTTTTTAATAAAGTGCCTTTTTATGTTCTTTCAAATAGTGGCAACAAGTTGGTGACCTCAAGTGGTGATACTACAGTTAAACTATGGGACATGTGTAAGGGCACTTGCATTTTGAACTTCAAAGGACACACCCATGCTGTATGGTCCTGCACATGGCACTCCTGTGGTGATTTTGTGGCTTCTTCCTCACTGGATACAACTAGCAAAATCTGGGATGTTAAAAGGTAGGAAGCGCTTTTAATGCTCTGTGTTGAAATACATGGTTAATTGTTGCTCTCAGTGGGAAATTTTTTAAAAAGCTGTTAATTCATAAAATTACAGAATTACTTAAACTCTGTGAAATCCGTTTGTAACTCTATTTATCTCTGTTGATATAATGAGTTCTTTCTAAATGTAGGTTCAACAGTCTGTGTAATCAGATTAGAATTATTTCATTGCAGAGCTATTTGTTTTAGGCAAGATAGAAACAAATTTTTTTAGAGAGTTCTGTCTGTTAATGTAACTGATCTCTACTTCTTAAACTTGTTTTTGTGTCGACCACTTGAAAGCCACTGATTTTTAATGTCTACTGATGACTCAGATGGAAAATTGAATGACTCATTTGTAACCACCCAGTTCTTCAAAATCTTTCGTCTCATGAGATACAGTTTCATATACCGCTCATTTCTGATTCACATCTTCCTTCACAAACTGCACTCTTAGAGCATTTAATTAATGAAAACATAAACAGTGTTGACCTACTGTTTTATATTGTATTACATTTTTGCACTTGTCTTAACCATGTCTAAAGTTTGATCATTCTGAGGCTGTCATCTGCAGAGACTAACATAGTCCTTGAAACCAGCATATACTTAAAAAAAAGTACCAATTTAATAAATTAATCTGACAGTCTATAGACGAATTAATCTTGAGGGTGTGTAAAGCAGTTTTATCAAGTTGAATTACTAAATAATATAGGAAAGTATCACATTGTGTAGGTTCAAATAAGATAATAATATCAGGCATAAAAATGTGCCATTAAAGTAAAAATAACTCAATCACACCCAAGTTATTCACAGAATGGAACCACCATTTATAAAAATAAATGAACTGTAAGTTGATTTTTTAATAAAGTGCCTTTTTATGTTCTTTCAAATAGTGGCAACAAGTTGGTGACCTCAAGTGGTGATACTACAGTTAAACTATGGGACATGTGTAAGGGCACTTGCATTTTGAACTTCAAAGGACACACCCATGCTGTATGGTCCTGCACATGGCACTCCTGTGGTGATTTTGTGGCTTCTTCCTCACTGGATACAACTAGCAAAATCTGGGATGTTAAAAGGTAGGAAGCGCTTTTAATGCTCTGTGTTGAAATACATGGTTAATTGTTGCTCTCAGTGGGAAATTTTTTAAAAAGCTGTTAATTCATAAAATTACAGAATTACTTAAACTCTGTGAAATCCGTTTGTAACTCTATTTATCTCTGTTGATATAATGAGTTCTTTCTAAATGTAGGTTCAACAGTCTGTGTAATCAGATTAGAATTATTTCATTGCAGAGCTATTTGTTTTAGGCAAGATAGAAACAAATATTTATTTTAGAGAGTTGGATTTTTAGTTCTCCTTTCCTCAGTCTGCTGCCTGTCTGAGTTATCAAACCAACAATGTAATGGACATAAAATTGACAGAAATAACTATTTGCTTTTCACTTAATTTTGATTTAACATTTCCTAATTTAAGTGCTTGTTGGCAATTCATAAATTGAGGGTAGTAATACAATTTATTGTATGTGAAATCCTATACAGTACCATATGCTTTGACCTTAATTCAAGACAAACAAATCTATTTTTTGCTATCAAAATACCTGTCATCAATATATTTTTAAATAATTATTCCATCCTATTAGATATACAAATAAGATAAAAAGAGCTGATATCAAATACTTCAGTTAGTTGCTTCAGCTAACTAAGGAACTATAAATTATCAGTCATATTTCTGATCACTTTAACATTTTGATCAATGCCCAGATTACCAATATAGGTGATAGTAACTTGTCAAAATTTATGTGAGCAGTTATCACTGAGCCATTGTAATTTTTTGTGAGAGAAAGATAAACTGACGTTGAAAGTCAGCATTATTGTTTTGGGGATCATGGGTAAAACAATTACTTTGAACAATCTTACTTCATTCTTCTCTGCATCATGCGTAACATATTTAGAAGAGAGAACTAGAAAGGTGTTCACCAAACACACAGTAGGACTTCTTGAAAGAATCTGTTCTGTTCTGCTTGTAGTTTGATTATCTCTGAAAGCCACATGCCAGTTTTTTATGCAATTTTTTTCTCAGTACCAGACCCACCCTCTCTATCTTTTTTTGTGATGCTGTGTTGGACTTTTTTTTTTTTTTTTTTTTGAGCTGGACTTTTGCAAACTATACTTTTGCTTTGGCAACTGAGTCTCCATTGGGATATGGTAATAGTGGATGCTTGTAGGTGACCATGAGGCTAGAGCAGGTGGAGAGAGCCTGCTTCTTCCTGTCTCCTTCCTGTGGGCTTCCTTTGGATTTACAGTTTCAATGAGCATGATCCTGTCAGCGCCTCCCCACAGCAACATCACAGCAGCTGAATCCAGTTGACAGTTTTTCCAGTGTTTGCAGAAACAACTGTATCATGCCATCCATGAAAGACACTAACTCCAGCAAATAGGCACTCCCTTCTCAGAGGTCTGCATTCCCAGCTCTGCCTGGCCTCCTTCCAAGATGAGACATGTCATTACCAGCAGTCTTGTGCCCCCTCCTCAAATGACTGAGTTTTAGCTCCACAGTGGCCCCGTCCAAAGTTGTAAATTATAATAGTTCCACTTCAGTCCCTTTACACATTCAGTCCTAAAGGCATTGCTTTTTTGTACAGTAGTTTTCTCTATGGTAGCATCATGTTCTTGTTTCCCCTTTATAGTTATCTAGTTAACAACTTTATGAATAGTTAGTGATCCAGTTAAATTCTTTTTTTGGGGGGAGGGTGGGATCAGAAGCTATTTTATTTAGACTGTGGGGCTTGGTGGTATTAAAGGTCTAATTTTTTTTCCTTTAAAGATTTTACAGAGTTTTGTTGTTCACAGACATGTATGTTCCCAGATCATTCATATGCATATCCCTGGACCCCCCATCCATCCAGATCCCCCCCTCCCACTCCTCCAGACCATCACCCCAAGTGATTGTAGGCACTCCTATTCCCTTAGCACAATGACAATAGCTTTTCCACATGTGCCAGTATAGGTTTCCATGTTACTTCCTCTATGCCTCCCTCTCACTGTTCGTTCTCCACAATGTCCTTATATCTATTCCTTATCTGTTTTTCCATGAGTTCACTGCGTGTGTTATCATGACCATCTTACTAGATTCCATATATATGAGTTAGTATACTGTACTTGTCTTTCTCTTTTTGACTTATTTCACTTTTTATGATAGGTTCTAAAGCAAGCCACCTCATTAGGACTGAGTCTTCTGCATTGCTTTTAACAGCTGAGTAGTATTCCATTGTATATATGTACCAGGGCTTCTGGATCCATGTATTCGTTGATGGACATCTAGGTTGCTTCCACGTTCTGGCTATTGTATAGAGAGCTACAATGAACATTGGGGTACAGGTGCCTCTTTCATTTTTGATTTCATCAGGATATAATCCTAATAGTGGGATTGCTGAGTCATAGGGTGCTTCTATTTTTAGTTTTTTAAGAAATCTCCATACTGTCTTCCATAGAGGCTGTATCAGTTTACATTCCCACCAGCAATGCAAGAGGGTTCCTTTTTCTCTGCACCCTCTCCAGCATTTATTGTCTGTCGATTTATTGATGATGGCCATTCTGACGGGTGTGAGGTGGTATCTCATTGTGGTTTTAATTTGCATTTCTCTAATAATAAGCGAGGTTGAGCATCGTTTCATGTGCTTTTGGGCCATCTGTATGCCCTCTTTGGAGAGGCATCTCTTTAGATCTTTTTCCCATTTTTTGATTGGGTTGTTCGTTTTTCCTGTGCTGAGTTGTCTGAGTTGCTTGTAGATTTTGGAGATTAATTCTTTGCCTGTTGTTTCATTTGCTATGATTTTCTCCCACTCTGTGGGGTGTCTGTTCAGCTTGTTTGTAATTTCTTTTGCTGTACAAAATCTTTTAAGTTTCATGAGGTCCCACGTGTTCATTTTTCTTTTCAGTTCCACTATTTTAGTAGGTGGGTCAGAGAAGATCTTGCTTTGATTGATGTCCTTGAGGGTTTTGCCTATATTCTCCTCTAAGTGTTTGATGGTTTCTGGTCTTACAGTTAGGTCTTTAATCCATTTGGGGTGGATCTTTGTGTATGGTGTCAGGGAATGTTCCAACTTCATTTTTTTGCAGGTAGCTGTCCAATTTTCCCAGCACCACTTGTTGAAGAGGCTGTTTTTGTCCCATTTTATAGTTTCTCCTCCTTTGTCAAAAATAAGGTACCCATAGGTGCGTGGGTTTATCTCTGGGTTCTCGATCTTCTTCCATTGGTCTATAGTTCTGTTTTTGTGCCAGTACCATACTGTTTTGATGACTGTTGCTTTGTAGTAGAATCTGAAGTTAGGGAGGCTGATCCCTCCAACTCCGTTTTTCTTCCTCAAGATTGCTTTGGTTATTCGAGGTCTTTTGTGTTTCCATATGAACTGTGTTATTATTTGGTCTAGTTCTGTGAAAAATGTCAATGGACGTTTTATAGGGGTCACATTGAATCTGTAGATGATATTTGGTAGTATGGTCATTTTCATGATATTGATTCTTCTGATCCAGGAACATGGAATATTTCTCCATCTGTTTAATTCTTCTTTAATGTCTCTCATAAGTGTCTTGTAATTTTCTGTGTACAGTTCTTTTGTTTCTTTGGGTAGGTTTATTCCTAGATGATGGCCATTCTGACGGGTGTGAGGTGGTATCTCATTGTGGTTTTAATTTGCATTTCTCTAATAATAAGCGAGGTTGAGCATCGTTTCATGTGCTTTTGGGCCATCTGTATGCCCTCTTTGGAGAGGCATCTCTTTAGATCTTTTTCCCATTTTTTGATTGGGTTGTTCGTTTTTCCTGTGCTGAGTTGTCTGAGTTGCTTGTAGATTTTGGAGATTAATTCTTTGCCTGTTGTTTCATTTGCTATGATTTTCTCCCACTCTGTGGGGTGTCTGTTCAGCTTGTTTGTAATTTCTTTTGCTGTACAAAATCTTTTAAGTTTCATGAGGTCCCACGTGTTCATTTTTCTTTTCAGTTCCACTATTTTAGTAGGTGGGTCAGAGAAGATCTTGCTTTGATTGATGTCCTTGAGGGTTTTGCCTATATTCTCCTCTAAGTGTTTGATGGTTTCTGGTCTTACAGTTAGGTCTTTAATCCATTTGGGGTGGATCTTTGTGTATGGTGTCAGGGAATGTTCCAACTTCATTTTTTTGCAGGTAGCTGTCCAATTTTCCCAGCACCACTTGTTGAAGAGGCTGTTTTTGTCCCATTTTATAGTTTCTCCTCCTTTGTCAAAAATAAGGTACCCATAGGTGCGTGGGTTTATCTCTGGGTTCTCGATCTTCTTCCATTGGTCTATAGTTCTGTTTTTGTGCCAGTACCATACTGTTTTGATGACTGTTGCTTTGTAGTAGAATCTGAAGTTAGGGAGGCTGATCCCTCCAACTCCGTTTTTCTTCCTCAAGATTGCTTTGGTTATTCGAGGTCTTTTGTGTTTCCATATGAACTGTGTTATTATTTGGTCTAGTTCTGTGAAAAATGTCAATGGACGTTTTATAGGGGTCACATTGAATCTGTAGATGATATTTGGTAGTATGGTCATTTTCATGATATTGATTCTTCTGATCCAGGAACATGGAATATTTCTCCATCTGTTTAATTCTTCTTTAATGTCTCTCATAAGTGTCTTGTAATTTTCTGTGTACAGTTCTTTTGTTTCTTTGGGTAGGTTTATTCCTAGGTATTTGATTTCTTTTGGTTGCAGTGGTGAAGGGGATTGCCTCTTTGATTTCGTTTTCTGATTTTTCATTGTTTGTGTATAGGAATGCCAGTGATTTCTGTGTGTGGACTTTGTATCCTGCAACTTTGCTGAATTCATTGATTAGCTCCAGTAGCTTTGTAACCGTGTCTTTGGGATTTTCTACGTATAATATCATGTCGTCTACAAAAAAAGAGAGCTTGACTTCTTCCTTTCCAATCTGGATTCCCTTTATTTCTTTCTCTTCTCTTATTGCTGTTGCTAGGACTTCCAGGACTATGTTGATTAGTAGTGGTAAAAGTGGGCACCTCTGTCTGTTCCTGATCTTAGAGGGAATGCTTTCAGTTTTTCACTGTTAAGGATAATGTTCGCTGTAGGCTTCTCATATATGGTTTTTATTGTGTTGAGATAGGTTCCTTCTATGCCCATTTTCTGAAGAGTTTTGATCATAAATGGATGTTGTACTTTGTCGAAGGCTTTTTCTGCATCTATTGAGATGATCATGTGATTTTTGTCTCTCAGTTTGTTGATATGGTGTATCACATGGATTGATTCATGGATGTTGAAAAATCCTTGCATGCCTGGGATGAACCTGACTTGATCATGATGTATGAGTTTTTTGACGTGTCGTTGAATTCTGTTTGCTAGGATTTTGTTGAGGATCTTGGCATCTAAGTTCATCAGAGAAATTGGTCTGTAAGTTTCCTTTTTTGTGTTATCTTTGCCTGGTTTGGGTATCAGGGTGATGGTGGCCTCATAGAATGTGTTTGGAAGTTTTCCTTCCTGTGCAATTGTTTGGAAGAGTTTTAGAAGGACAGGCATTAGCTCTTCTTTAAATGTTTGGTAAAAATCACCTGTGAAGCCATCTGGCCCTGGGCTTTTATTTTCAGTAGATTTTTAATCACAAAGTCGATTTCTGAGCTTGTGATTGGGTTGTTCAAAGTTTCTGTTTCTTCCTGGCTCAGTCTTGGGAGATTAATCTTCCCCAAGAAATTATCCATTTCTTCCAAGTTGTCCAGTTTGTTGCCACAGAGTTGTTCATAATAGTCTCTTAGAATCCTTTGGATTTCTGCAGTATCTCTTGTAATCTCTCCTTTTTCGTTTTTGATTTTGTTGATCTGGTTCTTCTCTCTCTTTTTCTTGATGAGTCTGGCCAATGGCTTGTCAATTTTGTTTACCTTTTCGAAAAACCAACTTTTTGTTTTATTTAACTTTACTATTGTTTCTTTTGTATCTTTCTCATTTATTTCTGCTCTGATCCTTATGATTTCTCTTCTGCTGGCTTTGGGGTGTTTTTGTTCTTCTTTCTCCAATTGTTTTTAGCAGAGGGTTAGGTCATCTGCTTCATAGTTTCCTAGTTTCTTGAGGTGGGATTGTATTGCTATAAATTTCCCTCTTAGAAATGCTTTTGCAGTATCCCATAAGTTTTGCACTGTTGTGTGTTCATTGTCATTTTCTTCTAGGAATTGTTTAATTTCTCCTTTGATTTCCTCAATGATCAGTTGGTTTTTTAGGTATGTATTGTTTAATCTCCATGTGTTTGTGTTTTTAGGGGTTTTTTTCTGGTAGTTGATCTCTAGTCTCATTGCATTGTGGTCCGAGAAGATGGTTGATACAATTTCGGTTTTCTTGAACTGACTGAGTTTAGATTTGTGGCCCAAGGTGTGATCTATCCTGGAGAATGTTCCGTGAGCCCTTGAGAAGAAAGTGTATTCTTCTGCTTTTGGATGGAACGTCCTAAAGATATCGATGAGGTCCATCTTTTCTCGTGTGGCATTTAAGGCTTGTGTTTCTTTATTAATTTTCTGTTTGGATGATCTGTCCATTGGTGTGAGAGGAGTGTTAAAGTCTCCTACTATTACTGTGTTATTGTTGATTTCTTCTTTTATGTCTGAAAGTACCTGTCTTATGTATTGAGGTTCCCCTGTGTTGGGTGCATAGATATTCATGACTGTTATGTCTTGCTCTTGGATAGATCCCTTTATCATGATGTAGTGACCTGCCTTGCCTCTTAGAATCTTCTTTACTTTAAAGTCTATTTTGTCTGATATGAGGATTGCTACTCCAGCTTTCTTTTGATTTCCATTTGTATGGAATATCTTGTTCCAGCCTCTCACTTTCAGTCTATGAGTGACTCTAGGTCTGAAATGGGTCTCTTGTAAACAGCATATATATGGGTCATGCTTCTGGATCCATTCAGCCAGCCTGTGTCGTTTGGTTCGAGCATTTAGTCCATTTACGTTCAAAGAAATTATTGATACGAATGTTCCTATTGTCATCTTCTTAGAAGTTTGGGGTTTAATTTGTAAGGCTTCTCCTACTCTTGTATTTATTGGCTATAGCAGGCCCTTTAGCACTTGTTGTAGGGCTGGTTTTGTGGTACAGAATTCTTTTAGTTTTTGTCTGTCTGGGAAGCTTTTGACTTCTCCATCGATTCTGAATGAAATTCTTGCTGGGTAGAGAATTCTTGGTTAGAGGTTATTCTCTTTTAGCTGTTTAAATGTCTCCTGCCATTCTCTTCTGGCCTGCAGGGTTTCTGTTGAGAGATCCGCAGTTAGACGTATGGGGTTTCCTTTATATGTTATTTGTTGTTTTCTCCTAGCTGCTTTTAGTAATCTGTCTTTATATTTAGTCTGTGTTAGTTTGATTAGAATGTGCCTTGGTGTGTTTCTTCTGGAGTTTCTCCTGTATGGAGCGCTTTCTGCTTCTTAGACTTGGTTGACTATTTCCTTCCCCATGCTGTGGAAGTTTTCAACTGTAACCTCTTCCAGAATTTTTTCATAGCCTTTCTTTCCCTCTTCTTCATCTGGAACTCCTATAATTCTAATTTTGGTGCGTTTGATATTGTCCCATAGGTCTCTGAGGCTCTCCTCAGTTCTTTTAATTCTTTCAGTTTTGTTGTGTTCTTCAGCACTTATTTCCACCATTCTGTCTTCCAGCTTACTTATCCATTCTTCAGCCTCTGATACTCTACTGCTGAGACCTTTTATAGTATTTTTGAGTTCAGCATTTGAGTTGGTGGTCTCCATTTGCTTATTTTTCATTTCTTGCATGTCTCTTCTCAATGCACTAATTTCCTCTAATATTCTGTTTTTGGTGTTTTGCATCCTCATTAGTATAGCTTTTCTGAATTCTCTTTCAGATAATTTGTCTATCTCTGCCTCTGTCATTTGAAGCGGTGCTTCTCTAGCTTGGTCGTTCATTTGTGCAGCGTTTCTCTGTCGTTTCATTATTAGGTTAATTTTTTGTTTCTTTGTGTGTGTCTGTGTGTGTGGAGTTCTTTTTCCCCTACCAGGCTTCTTGGTTGACTTCTCCCTTCCTTTGGGTTTCTGTCCTTGTAGAAGGGTTCAGTGGTTTGTGACTTGGATGGTGTTAGGTCTTGTTTACAGATGAATAATCTCTAGTGTTGTATGTTCTTTCATAGTGTGGGGTCTTGGAATCAGGGCTTCCGCTCCGAGGATCCTTGGTTTGATGATTGGTCAGGGGGTGTAGGCTCTATGTCTGGTTTGCTATGGTGTTCTGTGATACTAGTTCAAATACTAGCGTCTGAGGAACAAGAGGTGCATTCCTGATGCGTGACAGTCATAAAAGCGTGCAGATGTTTTCTAACATATTTGTAAGGTATACATACGTACACAGCAATCCCCACAACTGACCAGTTTTACAGAGATAAGGCACAGGAAATCTTTCTGGCAAATCATACAATCAAAGATGATACTTGCCCGTTAAGCTTTGAATTAATTAAAATAGTTCCTGAATAAATAAATCCAGTGCAAGGTCCTGACTTGGATAATTACAATGAGAGCAATTATTAATTAAGACATGTGTTGGGGGTGACAAGGAGGAGAGTGTATGGGTAGTGGGAAGGAATAGATTCGTCGTGGAAGGATTTTATAGGGTTAGGTAGCAAAGATTACTGTGTTGTATTGTTTACTGCAGTTGGAAGAGAATAGTGGAGACAGGAAGATAGGAAATAATTTATCTAGAGGATATTGGTAGATAGGAAAATGTTTTCCATTTAGAACATAGAGGGAGAAAGCAGTGGCAAAGAGGAAAGAGAATTAGAGGTTTCCAAGAACTAAAATTAAAATTTAAAAAAAAAAAACAATAAAATAAAAGTCAAAAAGAAATTAAAAAATTAAAAAGGGCAGAAAAAAATAATAAGAGACCAAAAAACAAACAACTATAAAAGCACAAAAAACAAAATAAACAAACAAAAAAGAAAAAACAAACAAAAACCCCAAACGAACAAAAACAAACGAAAAAATCCCAAACAGAATAAACAAACAAGCAAAAAAACCCAAACCAGACCAGTCAATTGAATAAACAAAATAGTCCACAACAAATAAACAAGCAAAAAAAAAAAAAAGAAAAAAAAAAAAAAAGCTAAATACTGTCCCTGGTTTTTATCTTCTCATCTGTCTGTTGGAAACCAATCTGCTCTTGATGGTGGTGTCTTGATGGCATAGTCTTTCCCTCATAGCTCCGGTTGCTATGGTTTCTGTTTTTGTGTTCAGCAAAACGAGGGCTTTGCTGCCAGCTTGGGTGGTGGCCAGGGCGGTGGGCTGATCCCAGTCCATCGGGTGGAGCCCGCGGCGCTCGCAGTCCCGTGTTGGAGGGGGCCGCCCAATCTCTACAGCGCACCTGCCTGTAGTCTCCAATCTCTGCTCTTTCCCCGAGTTCCGCCGCTGCTACTACAGCTCTAGGGGTGCGCGGGCTCCTCCGCCACTGGCACACGTGCACTGTCGGTTACGCGTCTAAGTCCCAAAGGCGGGCACGAGCTTTCCCGTCCAGCTCGTGCCTGGTCCCTGGTCATCAACCCGTGGACGACTTCCCCTCTCCGTTCAGCAAGCCCTCCAGTTGGAGTGGCTGAACTTACCCGCGGCGGGCGGTGTGGCACGGCGGACCCGCGCGACTTCTGGGTCCAGAGGGTCCGTGCGTGCAGCTTCTCGGTCCAGCTGGTCCGCGCGGCTTCTCCCAGTTAAGTTCTTACTGTTAAAATGTTCAGTGGAAGTTCTGTATTCTGTCCAACCTTGACAGTTACTGGGCATTGATGGGTAAATAGCAAAATCCACTTGAGTTTAAGAAGATAAAGCTAAATAATGTTTGACATATTCTGAATGAGAAAACATAGCTCTAAATAATATGTGTGAAATTTATTTCTGGATAATTCCATGAACAGAGGAGCTTGGTAGACTATAGTCCATGAGGTCAGAAAGAATCAGACATGACTCAGTGACTAACATTTCCACTTAATTTTTATGTAAAATAGTGATAATTTAAGATGTGTCTTAATACTTTTATGCATACCATTTGGTTAACGGGAATAATCAGCTATATAATTCTTAATTTTATTGTGTTTCTATATTATATAGCCATATTTCATAAATATTTATTATAACAGATTACTGGAATTTTTGAAACCTATTTATTTGAAAGTATGACATACAGGAAACTGTGCATATTTAGTATAAACAACCTGATGAATTTCAAAATATATATGCATTACAATCAATTCATATATGTATCTATCACCTCTAGATATTTCCCTCTGCCCTCTTCATTATCATTATTATTATTATTTTTATAAAAGCACTTAATAGAAGATCTATCCTATTAGCAAAATTTTAGCTACCCTAACAGTGCTTTTATCTACAGCTACTGTATTGTACATTAGATCTCTAGGACTTATTCATCTTAATTCAGTTCAGTTCAGTCGCTCAGTTATATCTGACTCTTTGCGGCCCCATGGGCTGAAACACACCAGGCTTCCCTGTCCTTCACCATCTTTGGGAGCTTGCTCAAACTCATGTCCATTGAGTCAGTGATGTCATTCAACCATCTCATCCTCAGTCCCATTGTCCTTCCGCCTTCTGTTTTTCCCAGCATCAGGGAAACTTTTCCAGCAAGTCGTGTCTTAGCATCAGGTAGCCAGCATATTGGAGGACACACTCTTGCAAAACTTTTAATGATATTATCTAATTTTAATTTATATTATTTCTGGCTTAGATGAGGATTTTAATAGAAGACTGCACTCTATTCTAAAATATATCTTCAAGTATCTTAATTAATCAGTGTTTAAATCAAGCTGTGTTAAGACAACAATAGCAACAACAACAAAATTATTTCCAGTAGACTCGGTGCTACTGAAAACAATATCAAACACTTTGACTTGATAGCTTTTCTCCATGAGCCTGGTATCCAAATACTTTCTTCTGGTTGAGACCCAGTAGGTATTGATATAACAGATAAAAGTTACTTCTGATTGATGCCAAAAACTCTGCATGTCAGATTTCCCATCAATGTCAAGACCTTACCTTCATCATCAAAGACAAAGAAGTTATACCAGTTTTGAATCTGAGATACTGGATGAATATTGACAAGTAAGGGAGAGATCGATTATGTCTTTGGTGGCTGTTGATAAACTTTCAGAGATGTAGTCAAAGCACTGAGCTGCAATTTTCAACTGCTGTGTAAATATGTCTGAAACTGGTAGCTTACTTAAAATTTTGTAAATCATTGTTACTGCCTTAGTGACTTTAAGGGAAGAGGTTATTTGCCATGTTAGGATGATGGTAGATAGCTGTGCTGTCCTGGCTTGTATACTCTTATATTGATGCCACATAGGTTTTAATTAAAAAAAAACCATAGATCAATTCTGCTGTTCACTAGAAAAGAATTCAGAATACATCCTTATAGTCACAGTCTGCCCTCCCCTTTGAGCCCCTGGCCCAGTCTTGAATATCCATTAGTTGGTGTGTCATTGCTATTCCTGCATCTCTTCCTGAATTGGGTGTTGTTATCTGATAAGACCATCTAATTAGCTCATCACTAGAAAATTGAATCCCTGGAAATCATAGTTACAGTGAAAAATCCAGACCTAGATATCTGTTGACTAAATACTAATAAGAATCTCTGAACAATAATACTTCTGGCATTCTTAATCAGGATACATTGACACTCTACAAGGTTTCTATGGATAATTAAAAGTAACACTTAAACGGTCTTTTGAATGATCATTTATAAAAAGTAGAAATTTACATGTGTTTTAATTTGTAGTCATTTGTTACTACTTTAATTCAAATATATGCTTTCAGAATCAGTCTTAAAGCACACATGTAGATTTGAACACACACACACACACACACACACTATTGTATCCTAAACGGAGAATGCTTGACACATGGCAGTTTGATTGCATAAATGATAAAGGGAAAATCAACATATACACATGAAAAAGTGCTTTCTCTGCTTCTATCCACATTGAAATTATAATTTTGATTGTCTTATTCTACATAAATCTATAATGGGATAAAACTTAGAAAATCAGAATATGTCTCTCATCTATAAAAAAAAAGTGTTTCTTTAAAGCATAAGATTATCAGTAAATATTCATGAAAGGAATTGCTAGTGTTGGACTGTGTTTTAAGACATTAGACGATTCTAAGACTCTATTACTGCCCTCAGTGAGATTACAAGTATTTTAAAAGGCAGCGATTATGTCTTTGGTGGCTGTTGATAAACTTTCAGAGATGTAGTCAAAGCACTGAGCTGCAATTTTCAACTGCTGTGTAAATATGTCTGAAACTGGTAGCTTACTTAAAATTTTGTAAATCATTGTTACTGCCTTAGTGACTTTAAGGGAAGAGGTTATTTGCCATGTTAGGATGATGGTAGATAGCTGTGCTGTCCTGGCTTGTATACTCTTATATTGATGCCACATAGGTTTTAATTAAAAAAAAACCATAGATCAATTCTGCTGTTCACTAGAAAAGAATTCAGAATACATCCTTATAGTCACAGTCTGCCCTCCCCTTTGAGCCCCTGGCCCAGTCTTGAATATCCATTAGTTGGTGTGTCATTGCTATTCCTGCATCTCTTCCTGAATTGGGTGTTGTTATCTGATAAGACCATCTAATTAGCTCATCACTAGAAAATTGAATCCCTGGAAATCATAGTTACAGTGAAAAATCCAGACCTAGATATCTGTTGACTAAATACTAATAAGAATCTCTGAACAATAATACTTCTGGCATTCTTAATCAGGATACATTGACACTCTACAAGGTTTCTATGGATAATTAAAAGTAACACTTAAACGGTCTTTTGAATGATCATTTATAAAAAGTAGAAATTTACATGTGTTTTAATTTGTAGTCATTTGTTACTACTTTAATTCAAATATATGCTTTCAGAATCAGTCTTAAAGCACACATGTAGATTTGAACACACACACACACACACACACACTATTGTATCCTAAACGGAGAATGCTTGACACATGGCAGTTTGATTGCATAAATGATAAAGGGAAAATCAACATATACACATGAAAAAGTGCTTTCTCTGCTTCTATCCACATTGAAATTATAATTTTGATTGTCTTATTCTACATAAATCTATAATGGGATAAAACTTAGAAAATCAGAATATGTCTCTCATCTATAAAAAAAAAGTGTTTCTTTAAAGCATAAGATTATCAGTAAATATTCATGAAAGGAATTGCTAGTGTTGGACTGTGTTTTAAGACATTAGACGATTCTAAGACTCTATTACTGCCCTCAGTGAGATTACAAGTATTTTAAAAGGCAGCGATTTTGAACCAGGGTGTGCAATGCATTTGCAATTTATAATATCCGATAAGGGATTCTGGTTGGCTCCGGGTTGCTTTTCTTCCAAAGACAGTTGGTTATTTGGATGAGTGTATCACACTGTATCGCTGATGTTTGCAACTCAGGCCACATGCTTGTACTTACCTTGTCTTGAGGGAAAAGGAAGTGAAACAAGCAAAATGTTACTGGGTTTAGCTGCCCCACTGCTTTTAAAACAATATTGCACAGGTGAATATTGAGTGATTTGTTACAGGGATGGAAAGAAACCAATTGCTTTGTAGAATTCAATTTCTGAACCCCAAACAGTCAGAAATAAATCATCTTCCCTTATCCAATCCAACTGACTTGTTTCAGATGACATTAAGATCTTGTTTTAAAGAGAAAATAAAACATGTTTAAGAACTATGTTTAGTAAGTAATTTGTGATTTTTGCTGCATTGCATTGACTGGAAGGAAATTTATTAAAGAACCTACCTAATGTTTTCTTTTTTTCTTTTAATTTTGGCCTCTTTTACTGTTTTTTTTTTAAATTTTATTTGTCTTTATCTATCTTTATTCTTTGGACTCTGTGGGGCTCCCATTGCAGTGGCCTCTCTCGTTGCAGAGCACCAGCTCTGGAAACATGCACTCCAGAATACTGGCTCATAATTGGAGACATTGGTCCAGCTGCTTTGCAGCATGTGGGATCTTCCTGGCCCAGGTATCAAACTAGTGCCCCTTGAAGTGCAAGGCAGAACTCCCTACCCACTGGACCACCAGGTAAGCCCCCCTAGTTTTTTTTTTTTTTTTTTTTTTGAGAGAGAGAGAACTGTTTGATAAGGAAACCGTGCACATATCCTTAATAGCCCTCTGACTTTTCAAACTGTAAAATAGTCCTCATGACCTTGAATTTGCATACAAAGAAAGTGGACCGCTAGTGCTGTACAGCTTGGAGTAAAGACACAGACAACAATGCCCAGCTCTGATGTGGTCATAGAAAAAAATGGGTAAGGAATAATCCTGGCCATAGACCAAACCCAGAGGCTTCAAACAATATAAGCAGAGGTCCTCCTCTTATTGTAAGGAATATGATTCACTCAAAAAATTTCATTTCAATGGCAAAATTTCTCATGATGCCTGCCCTGGAGCCTATCATTCTTTGGACTAGTGACTTGTGTATTTCCTACTTTTTTTTTTTCTACTTTCTATACTGGAGTTTGTATTGCATTCATTCTGCCCTGTTTCATCCATTTACATTGTACCTGTGATGTTGAGGGAGGCAGAAAGCATGTCTTTTATTTGGTCAGTCACTAGAATGCAAGAGACACCTCTGAATCTAGTGGACCAAAATGTACATCAAGCAGAGATCATGAACTCCGAGATGCGTGAGTGAGACTACGTTTTTCCTTGGAGAGGGAGGGTTCATTGAATATAGCACATGTGAAAAGAAGGATGTCACAGATATTTGGTGGGCAAAGGCCAAACTGTGACAGAGACGGCTTAAGCTGTGCACTGGCACTCACTTTCTTATTCCATATGAATGGGACTCTTGGCTCTCTATCTCATGGCTATTTCTCGGCCTCACTTTAAGTGTGGTTACTTCACTAAGTTCTCTACGGTACAATATCACTTGAAATGATACATACCATTTCTGTATTCTTTCTTCCTTGTGGTGGGATGGGGTATTAATAACAGTGAGCACAGTGACTTTAGAAACCAGTCATTGAAAATGACAGTGTAATCATCAGCCTGCTCGATGTAAAGCCAACCTCATTCCCTGTCTCCAGTTTACCCGAACCTTCTCTGGACTAGTCATAAATGGGAAAATAAACTTCTATTTAATTTGAAAAATGATCTTCCCAGGCTGTTTGTTGCAGCCCTTGGATCTGCTCAGTGCAGTATATAGGGACCCTGTAAATATTTTTCAGGTAATGTTTTTACCCTCATGACATTAATAAGGCAACTATTACAAGCCCTGTAATGTTATCAAAATTATTTGGCTGGGGTAGCAATAGAAATTCTGTGCTGACATTAGATGGGTATTCAAGTGCCTTTTTCCCCCTTTGCCCTATCTCACTTCTCATCATTAATGTATATCACAATACTGTTGGAGACTATGAAGTCCTGTTTGCTATTAGCAATATATGCAAGTCAAAAAATTGGTTTCTGGGAAGTTAATGCCCGTAAAAGTAGCTGTTCAAATGCAAGTACAATGTATTAGTGTTTCTGTTAATGGAAAGCTGATTCAATAATAATGATTTCATGTAAACAATAGGAAAAAAAGAAAACACCGAGAACTTCAGTTTCATAGTACATTGCTATTGAAAATTTTCTGTATACCTACTGGAGTTTGTATTGCATTCATTCTGCCCTGTTTCATCCATTTACATTGTACCTGTGATGTTGAGGGAGGCAGAAAGCATGTCTTTTATTTGGTCAGTCACTAGAATGCAAGAGACACCTCTGAATCTAGTGGACCAAAATGTACATCAAGCAGAGATCATGAACTCCGAGATGCGTGAGTGAGACTACGTTTTTCCTTGGAGAGGGAGGGTTCATTGAATATAGCACATGTGAAACGAAGGATGTCACAGATATTTGGTGGGCAAAGGCCAAACTGTGACAGAGACGGCTTAAGCTGTGCACTGGCACTCACTTTCTTATTCCATATGAATGGGACTCTTGGCTCTCTATCTCATGGCTATTTCTCGGCCTCACTTTAAGTGTGGTTACTTCACTAAGTTCTCTACGGTACAATATCACTTGAAATGATACATACCATTTCTGTATTCTTTCTTCCTTGTGGTGGGATGGGGTATTAATAACAGTGAGCACAGTGACTTTAGAAACCAGTCATTGAAAATGACAGTGTAATCATCAGCCTGCTCGATGTAAAGCCAACCTCATTCCCTGTCTCCAGTTTACCCGAACCTTCTCTGGACTAGTCATAAATGGGAAAATAAACTTCTATTTAATTTGAAAAATGATCTTCCCAGGCTGTTTGTTGCAGCCCTTGGATCTGCTCAGTGCAGTATATAGGGACCCTGTAAATATTTTTCAGGTAATGTTTTTACCCTCATGACATTAATAAGGCAACTATTACAAGCCCTGTAATGTTATCAAAATTATTTGGCTGGGGTAGCAATAGAAATTCTGTGCTGACATTAGATGGGTATTCAAGTGCCTTTTTCCCCCTTTGCCCTATCTCACTTCTCATCATTAATGTATATCACAATACTGTTGGAGACTATGAAGTCCTGTTTGCTATTAGCAATATATGCAAGTCAAAAAATTGGTTTCTGGGGAAGTTAATGCCCGTAAAAGTAGCTGTTCAAATGCAAGTACAATGTATTAGTGTTTCTGTTAATGGAAAGCTGATTCAATAATAATGATTTCATGTAAACAATAGGAAAAAAAGAAAACACCGAGAACTTCAGTTTCATAGTAGCATTGATTATACCTACTGCTGAAAATCAGTTTTGCTGACTGCAGTCAAGCTTTTAGTATACAAAATAGTACCCTCCTTTTGTCTGACCTTATATATTTTTTTCAAAAATTATTTATAGATCCAACATATACGCATTGGATACTTTGTTATGTGCATTGTTCTAATCACTAAACTCTTATCAGTGAACAAAAGAGACAAAAGTTTCTGTGCTTATGTAGATGGCATTCTATTGAGAGGCAGAAAATAAACCAATTAATTGCATATAGTATTTAAGGGTGTTAAGTTTGGTAGAGAAAAAAAACATGAAAAGTAGAAAGGAATGGTTGGCATTGAAAAGAATGGCAATTTTAAAATGGTGATCAAGGAAATGTACACTGTAAAGTTGACATTGGGGTAACCTGAAGTGGGTGGGGGAATAAGCCAAGGAAATATCTAGGAGGAGAACATTCCGAACTAGAGTAGTAGTGAGCTCCACTGTGGTGTTAGCAGGACTTACGACTAAGAAACAGCAGGAAAGCCCATGTGACTGAAGAGCAGGAGCACCTGAATGAAGAGTAGAGATAAGATAGTGACCGGTGTATGCAGCACATAACATCAAACTCTGGGTTTAATGTGATGGGAAACCACTGGAAGGTTTTGAGCAAAAGAGTCACATAATCTGTTTTATGCTCTTAAGGAGATGACTCTGGTTACTGTATTTAGATTAGACTGTGTCAGAAGAGGGTTAGGGAGACGAGAGTAAAATTAGGAAGAACATCTGGGAGACAACTGGAAGCATCCAGACCAAAAATAAAAAGAAAAAGAAAGTGAAGCTTTGGGCCATGATTGGACAGTGACAGTAATGAGACTAGATTTAGAAGATAAAGTCACTAGGAATTGCTGAGGCATTGTGAGTTACAAGAGAAAAAGAAAGCTAGTCACCTGTTACATTTTGAGAGATCTGGAATATGTAGAGCTCATTCTCTTTATATCAAAACACGAATGTGAACTTTATAAAACACTTTTCCAACCAGATTCATCACCTGGCATTCCAGAAAATGCTTTAGAATGAGGGAGGCCTTCTCCTGTTCATCTCCTTGTTCATCCTTGTTCTCTTCAGTGTCTATTGAGGAGAATTGAATGTTCCTGCCCAACAGCATTGCTTCCTTCTTAATTGAAAAATTCATTGAGCGATATAACCCACAGTCTGGATGAGAGAGACAGAATGATTTATATAAAGGGAAAAGTTAAATTTAAGAAAAAGGAAATGTGAAATATTAGTATTCTCTAATAATACATTATATTCTTTTAATAATATGTACTATTAATTTTTTTGGTCAAATAATGCACCAATGTGAATTCTAAATTGGGAAACATTTATTTTTTAGTACAAACTTACTAATGATGAAGTAGCACCAAATTAAGTTACATAGCACAGTTTAGTGTTTACATTTTATTAAATATATATATCATGTTCTTTATGATATATATGCTAAATTGAATATATTAGAGATAAAGGACATAGTTACAATATTAATTGTTTTGAAGCATAATAAACTAAGAAGGATATTAAGATTCAAGGTCATAGATTATTGGTACATTAATACTTGGATTGTAAAACCTCCCAGCTTGCCTTCTTATACTTGAAAAGGCACCCAAGGTATATATTAATAGACTGCTAAAGCAATGCTTGAAACATAATTAGGTTACATTAAAGGAAATGGTAACACTCTAAAATTGACCTCTTATGATCAATTTACACAGTTCCATAGATAATAAATCAGTCATTACATCTTCTTGGATTTTCATTTATATTCAAATGAGTATGTTCCCTCTTGAAATGCATGCTTTCAGGGATAGCTAAGTACTATTGAATATAAGTATATGAATAAGCACATAAATGAGAAAAAAGTAAATAGGATATTATTGTCACTGTCATGTTCCCTCTAGAACAGTTCATAATTAATAAGTACTATCAAAGAAATATCTACTTATGAAGAACAGCATGTTATACGTAAAGCTCAAGTTTCATTTAGTAAACCATACACTGATTGAAATATTAAGAAGCTCTCTCATAACCAGTATTGGCTTTTGTGTATGTATGAATAATGCTCCAAACAAACACTGTCATCCCCGAATGTGAATTTATAAAACACTTTTCCAACCAGATTCATCACCTGGCATTCCAGAAAATGCTTTAGAATGAGGGAGGCCTTCTCCTGTTCATCTCCTTGTTCATCCTTGTTCTCTTCAGTGTCTATTGAGGAGAATTGAATGTTCCTGCCCAACAGCATTGCTTCCTTCTTAATTGAAAAATTCATTGAGCGATATAACCCACAGTCTGGATGAGAGAGACAGAATGATTTATATAAAGGGAAAAGTTAAATTTAAGAAAAAGGAAATGTGAAATATTAGTATTCTCTAATAATACATTATATTCTTTTAATAATATGTACTATTAATTTTTTTGGTCAAATAATGCACCAATGTGAATTCTAAATTGGGAAACATTTATTTTTTAGTACAAACTTACTAATGATGAAGTAGCACCAAATTAAGTTACATAGCACAGTTTAGTGTTTACATTTTATTAAATATATATATCATGTTCTTTATGATATATATGCTAAATTGAATATATTAGAGATAAAGGACATAGTTACAATATTAATTGTTTTGAAGCATAATAAACTAAGAAGGATATTAAGATTCAAGGTCATAGATTATTGGTACATTAATACTTGGATTGTAAAACCTCCCAGCTTGCCTTCTTATACTTGAAAAGGCACCCAAGGTATATATTAATAGACTGCTAAAGCAATGCTTGAAACATAATTAGGTTACATTAAAGGAAATGGTAACACTCTAAAATTGACCTCTTATGATCAATTTACACAGTTCCATAGATAATAAATCAGTCATTACATCTTCTTGGATTTTCATTTATATTCAAATGAGTATGTTCCCTCTTGAAATGCATGCTTTCAGGGATAGCTAAGTACTATTGAATATAAGTATATGAATAAGCACATAAATGAGAAAAAAGTAAATAGGATATTATTGTCACTGTCATGTTCCCTCTAGAACAGTTCATAATTAATAAGTACTATCAAAGAAATATCTACTTATGAAGAACAGCATGTTATACGTAAAGCTCAAGTTTCATTTAGTAAACCATACACTGATTGAAATATTAAGAAGCTCTCTCATAACCAGTATTGGCTTTTTGTGTATGTATGAATAATGCTCCAAACAAACAGCACTGTCTACTGCAATAAACTTGATGTTCCTTTACATCAATATATACAGAAACTGGCCAGTAGAAGGGATATCATTGAGAAGTTAACATTTAGCTCTTTGCATTTATAAAACAAACACTATTTCCTATAAATGAGTTATATAATCTGTATCTAACTTTTACTAAGTAAGGTATACTTTCTCTGTTATTTCACAAACTAACTGAATCATATATTAGAAATACTTTGGATAGGTATAGATAAAACTAAAGGTGTTCTACTAAGAGTGCATATACGTTTTCTACAACATGATGCATTATTACTCTGTTAGCACCAATCACAGAAACACTTTGACATATCAGAGACACACCACACCTTCTCCATCTCCTCCCAAAAGGATCTTGTCAGTAGAGGAATCTTCATCTTCCTTAGTGACAGCTAAAACAGTTTGATGTGTTTCTTCATCCATACATGTTAAGAAGATACACATGCATAGTACACATGAGTTAAACTGTAATTACATATAGTTTTATATTTAAGGTTTGATCATATCATATGTATAGTGTGCTTATGTGCATGTGTGTATAACCAAATGGTAATATTTGTGCATATACAACTATTAAATCAGTGCATTTAAATGTTCAATTCTAAATTAATTAGGTTACATTAAAGGAAATGGTAACACTCTAAAATTGACCTCTTATGATCAATTTACACAGTTCCATAGATAATAAATCAGTCATTACATCTTCTTGGATTTTCATTTATATTCAAATGAGTATGTTCCCTCTTGAAATGCATGCTTTCAGGGATAGCTAAGTACTATTGAATATAAGTATATGAATAAGCACATAAATGAGAAAAAGTAAATAGGATATTATTGTCACTGTCATGTTCCCTCTAGAACAGTTCATAATTAATAAGTACTATCAAAGAAATATCTACTTATGAAGAACAGCATGTTATACGTAAAGCTCAAGTTTCATTTAGTAAACCATACACTGATTGAAATATTAAGAAGCTCTCTCATAACCAGTATTGGCTTTTTGTGTATGTATGAATAATGCTCCAAACAAACAGCACTGTCTACTGCAATAAACTTGATGTTCCTTTACATCAATATATACAGAAACTGGCCAGTAGAAGGGATATCATTGAGAAGTTAACATTTAGCTCTTTGCATTTATAAAACAAACACTATTTCCTATAAATGAGTTATATAATCTGTATCTAACTTTTACTAAGTAAGGTATACTTTCTCTGTTATTTCACAAACTAACTGAATCATATATTAGAAATACTTTGGATAGGTATAGATAAAACTAAAGGTGTTCTACTAAGAGTGCATATACGTTTTCTACAACATGATGCATTATTACTCTGTTAGCACCAATCACAGAAACACTTTGACATATCAGAGACACACCACACCTTCTCCATCTCCTCCCAAAAGGATCTTGTCAGTAGAGGAATCTTCATCTTCCTTAGTGACAGCTAAAACAGTTTGATGTGTTTCTTCATCCATACATGTTAAGAAGATACACATGCATAGTACACATGAGTTAAACTGTAATTACATATAGTTTTATATTTAAGGTTTGATCATATCATATGTATAGTGTGCTTATGTGCATGTGTGTATATCCAAATGTTAATATTTGTGCATATACAACTATTAAATCAGTGCATTTAAATGTTCAATTCTAAATTAATTTTAGTCTACCACAAATATTAGACTATCTCAAATATTTTAAAAATCATCTAATCAAAGTTATTGATTTACTGACTGATTTATGTATGCTTTCTGTATAATTCTAGAACCTAATTTGTTTCAAAACCATTTATTTGAGGCAGCAAAACCTATTGCCATGTCCCTGAAACATTGTTTTGGAATTTACTGAAATGGTTTTTGTTTAAAGAAAACTCTTAGGATTCAATTTGGTTATTATTTAGATAAATTGAATGTCCAAGGACATCAAATCAAAAATGTAAACTGATATAAAAATAGCAAGCAATAAAATTTAGGTAGAATTACACTACTTTCTTATACAAGACAGTGCTGCTAGATGGAAACTTCCTATTTAGATAATAAAGTTGAGTTTGTTTGCTTAAAATACTGCAGAAAAATTTCACAGAAATTTTAAACATTGTTTCCTCATAGTATCTAGCATGAGATTGTGCAAAATTCTACCATGTACCAGTAAGAGTAGAACTTGTAGCCTGTGTGTGTCCTGTGTAGGAAACGAACCAGATCTTCATCAGTCAGAGAACATGGAATGATAATTCCTTGCTTGGTCTGACTTTCCCTCACTTCCTTCTTCAACTAGAATGGATCCTGCAGGATCATCTGCTAGAGGAGTCCTCCCTTCCTAGTTGGTCCATAATTTCTTGAATCATTTGCTAGATTTGCCTACGGGATTATTACAAATTGCTTTCTAACTTAAAATTGATTATCCATTTATTCAATTTTTACCAGTTATTCAGCAACAGTCATCCCTGGAGCTGGGGATACAGCATTGAAATGATCAAAGCCTGGCCCTAGTGGAGCTTACAATATAAAAGACGATGCTGGTTTTTTACAATTTATAAACTATTAGACCAGCTTCTGATCTGGCCATTGATCCTAAGACTGAACCATATCTGTTTCTTCATCCATACATGTTAAGAAGATACACATGCATAGTACACATGAGTTAAACTGTAATTACATATAGTTTTATATTTAAGGTTTGATCATATCATATGTATAGTGTGCTTATGTGCATGTGTGTATATCCAAATGTTAATATTTGTGCATATACAACTATTAAATCAGTGCATTTAAATGTTCAATTCTAAATTAATTTTAGTCTACCACAAATATTAGACTATCTCAAATATTTTAAAAATCATCTAATCAAAGTTATTGATTTACTGACTGATTTATGTATGCTTTCTGTATAATTCTAGAACCTAATTTGTTTCAAAACCATTTATTTGAGGCAGCAAAACCTATTGCCATGTCCCTGAAACATTGTTTTGGAATTTACTGAAATGGTTTTTGTTTAAAGAAAACTCTTAGGATTCAATTTGGTTATTATTTAGATAAATTGAATGTCCAAGGACATCAAATCAAAAATGTAAACTGATATAAAAATAGCAAGCAATAAAATTTAGGTAGAATTACACTACTTTCTTATACAAGACAGTGCTGCTAGATGGAAACTTCCTATTTAGATAATAAAGTTGAGTTTGTTTGCTTAAAATACTGCAGAAAAATTTCACAGAAATTTTAAACATTGTTTCCTCATAGTATCTAGCATGAGATTGTGCAAAATTCTACCATGTACCAGTAAGAGTAGAACTTGTAGCCTGTGTGTGTCCTGTGTAGGAAACGAACCAGATCTTCATCAGTCAGAGAACATGGAATGATAATTCCTTGCTTGGTCTGACTTTCCCTCACTTCCTTCTTCAACTAGAATGGATCCTGCAGGATCATCTGCTAGAGGAGTCCTCCCTTCCTAGTTGGTCCATAATTTCTTGAATCATTTGCTAGATTTGCCTACGGGATTATTACAAATTGCTTTCTAACTTAAAATTGATTATCCATTTATTCAATTTTTACCAGTTATTCAGCAACAGTCATCCCTGGAGCTGGGGATACAGCATTGAAATGATCAAAGCCTGGCCCTAGTGGAGCTTACAATATAAAAGACGATGCTGGTTTTTTACAATTTATAAACTATTAGACCAGCTTCTGATCTGGCCATTGATCCTAAGACTGAACCATATCTGTTGAGAGTAAAAGCAGCTATCACTTAGGGTAGCTAATTTTCTGAGATGCTGTAAGTACATGCTAGTTCTCTGTTATTAGAATTAGTAGAGCCTTCAGGGTAAATAAGCCACTGCTGGCGTGAACATTAAAAATGATGTTCAATCTGATAGACGATGGTAAAGAGGTTACTGTGAACAGTGTTGGATTCTTGATCTCCAAAGGAAAAGGATTCATATTGGTATCAAAAAGACTTTGGTCATTCAGAGTTTCATGCAATAGAAAGTTTGTTAAAGAAAAAAGGAATAATGCTTCCAACATAGGCACTGGAAGAGGGATAGAAGAGTCCCCCTAGAAGCTAGTTTAGACAAGACATTTTGTACTTTGCAGTTGTTTATTAACAATAGCTTCCCTGGTAGCTCAGTGGTAAAAAGTCTGCCAGCCAATGAAGAGGACATGGGTTCGATCTGTGATCTGAGAAGATCCCACATGCTGCGGAGCAACTAAGCCTGTGAGCCATAACTATTAAACCTGTGCTCTAGAGCCTCGGAGCCACAACTATTGAGCCCTTGTGCACAACTACTGAAGCCCTTGTGCCCTAGAACCCGAGCTCCACAAGAGAAGTCACTACAAAAGGAAGCCTGCTCACCTCAACTAGAGAGTAGCCCCTACTTCCTGCAACTAGAGAAGAGCCAGTGGCAAAGTGAAAACCCAGAATAGCCAGAAATAAATAAATAACATTTTTAAAGAAACGATTTGCTTAAAAAAAATAGATCAAAAGAATATTTTAAGGTTGTAAAGGGCTCACTAGGCCAACACACACAACATTAAGGGCTTCATGGCTAGATGAGACATTCCATTGCAAAATAGTTTGCCTCCATAAGACAATAATGTTAGTTTCAGAGTAGATCTTTATCAGGGCAAACATCTTTGGCTAGAAAATGTTTATTTCTCCTCTTCCTCCTCCTCCTCTTTGGAAACCACTCAGCATTGAAATGATCAAAGCCTGGCCCTAGTGGAGCTTACAATATAAAAGACGATGCTGGTTTTTTACAATTTATAAACTATTAGACCAGCTTCTGATCTGGCCATTGATCCTAAGACTGAACCATATCTGTTGAGAGTAAAAGCAGCTATCACTTAGGGTAGCTAATTTTCTGAGATGCTGTAAGTACATGCTAGTTCTCTGTTATTAGAATTAGTAGAGCCTTCAGGGTAAATAAGCCACTGCTGGCGTGAACATTAAAAATGATGTTCAATCTGATAGACGATGGTAAAGAGGTTACTGTGAACAGTGTTGGATTCTTGATCTCCAAAGGAAAAGGATTCATATTGGTATCAAAAAGACTTTGGTCATTCAGAGTTTCATGCAATAGAAAGTTTGTTAAAGAAAAAAGGAATAATGCTTCCAACATAGGCACTGGAAGAGGGATAGAAGAGTCCCCCTAGAAGCTAGTTTAGACAAGACATTTTGTACTTTGCAGTTGTTTATTAACAATAGCTTCCCTGGTAGCTCAGTGGTAAAAAGTCTGCCAGCCAATGAAGAGGACATGGGTTCGATCTGTGATCTGAGAAGATCCCACATGCTGCGGAGCAACTAAGCCTGTGAGCCATAACTATTAAACCTGTGCTCTAGAGCCTCGGAGCCACAACTATTGAGCCCTTGTGCACAACTACTGAAGCCCTTGTGCCCTAGAACCCGAGCTCCACAAGAGAAGTCACTACAAAAGGAAGCCTGCTCACCTCAACTAGAGAGTAGCCCCTACTTCCTGCAACTAGAGAAGAGCCAGTGGCAAAGTGAAAACCCAGAATAGCCAGAAATAAATAAATAACATTTTTAAAGAAACGATTTGCTTAAAAAAAAATAGATCAAAAGAATATTTTAAGGTTGTAAAGGGCTCACTAGGCCAACACACACAACATTAAGGGCTTCATGGCTAGATGAGACATTCCATTGCAAAATAGTTTGCCTCCATAAGACAATAATGTTAGTTTCAGAGTAGATCTTTATCAGGGCAAACATCTTTGGCTAGAAAATGTTTATTTCTCCTCTTCCTCCTCCTCCTCTTTGGAAACCACTGGCCTTCTTATTCACCTCTTTCAAGTCTGTTCATCTTTCCACTGGTATTTTCACTGGTATTTGATTTTTATTAGTAGCTTATAGGTCTCTGTCACACATAAACTAGACAATTAGAATAGTTTAGAGTAGTTTTCACATGAAGACTGAGATTTCCTGTGATGGTTCCATTTCAGTTTGGTTTGGGGTTATGGTGTTAGTTGGGTTTTTTTTGCTTGTGCTTCCCTGTTGGCTCAGGGAAAGAATCTGCCTACACTGTGAGAGACCCTGGTTCAATCCCAGCATCAGGAAGATCCTCTGAAGAAGGTAATGACCACCTGCTCCAGTATTCTTGTCTGGAGAAATCTATTGATAGAGGAGCCTGGCAGGCTAAAATCCATAGAATTACAAAGAGTTGGACACTTTGCATAGGGAAGAATGTGATGAATTTTATGATAATACGCATTAGCAAGAAATAATCTAAAATGCTATTCAGTAATAGCATAGAAATAATTTTACTGAGATGTACTCTTCCTCACTTATGTCTAAATATTTTAGTTCTGGATAGGAAGATGCATACCTGTATTATGGATTTTCCTAAGTAAACAGATTCAAGAGATCCAAAACTTGCTTTTTCTTATACTAAATAATTCAGACATTTAAAAATAAATGATATTGAATGAGTCAATTATATACAACATATATTGTATATGTTGTCTGAATATGTCCTATTAAAATTTTTTTACTCATAAAGTTAAGATGATCCTTATTACTCTTCTATACATTTTCATAGTTTTTTAATAGTTTTCATAGTTTTTGAATAGTTTAATGACCCAAGATAAGTGAAAAATGAAGCAATTTTCATGTACTCTTCACCCAGATTTTCCCAGTGGTGATATCTGATTATTTCATATTATTAAAACTAGGGCTTTCCTGGTGGACCAGTGGGTAGAGTGTCTGTTTTGCAGTGCAAGGGGCACTGGTTTGATCCCTGGCCCAGGAAGATCCCACATGCCAAGGAATGGCTGAGCTGGTATGTACAATTACGAGCCAGCGATCTGGAGCACATGTGCACATGGAACGAAAGAGGCCACTGCGATGCGAAGTCCACACGTGCCAAAGAATAAAAATGGATGAAAAATAAATGATGACTTAGAGGCAAAAAAATAAAAAACCAAACTAGGTAACTGACATTGCATGCTAGGTCGCTTCAATAGTGTCCAACTCTTTGTGAACCTATGGACTATAACCCTCTGTCCATGGAATTCTCCAGAATTCTCGAGAATACTGGAGTGGGTTTCCATGTCCTTCTCCAGAGGATCTTCCCAACTTGGGGACTGAACCTGTATCTCTTACTTTTCTCCTGCATTGCCAGGTGGATTCTTTACCACCAGCGCCATCTGGGAAGCTCAACAGTATTATCAACAGATAAACAGACTTAGTCAAATTTTACCAGTTTCTTCATACATTTGTGATGTGTGTGTATGAAATTTTATCACATGTAACTTAGAGTAGCCAGTGCATCCCTGTATAATCAGGATGTGTACCATTCCAACACTATAATAAAGCTCCCCGCTATTCAGTAATAGCATAGAAATAATTTTACTGAGATGTACTCGTCCTCACTTATGTCTAAATATTTTAGTTCTGGATAGGAAGATGCATACCTGTATTATGGATTTTCCTAAGTAAACAGATTCAAGAGATCCAAAACTTGCTTTTTCTTATACTAAATAATTCAGACATTTAAAAATAAATGATATTGAATGAGTCAATTATATACAACATATATTGTATATGTTGTCTGAATATGTCCTATTAAAATTTTTTTACTCATAAAGTTAAGATGATCCTTATTACTCTTCTATACATTTTCATAGTTTTTTAATAGTTTTCATAGTTTTTGAATAGTTTAATGACCCAAGATAAGTGAAAAATGAAGCAATTTTCATGTACTCTTCACCCAGATTTTCCCAGTGGTGATATCTGATTATTTCATATTATTAAAACTAGGGCTTTCCTGGTGGACCAGTGGGTAGAGTGTCTGTTTTGCAGTGCAAGGGGCACTGGTTTGATCCCTGGCCCAGGAAGATCCCACATGCCAAGGAATGGCTGAGCTGGTATGTACAATTACGAGCCAGCGATCTGGAGCACATGTGCACATGGAACGAAAGAGGCCACTGCGATGCGAAGTCCACACGTGCCAAAGAATAAAAATGGATGAAAAATAAATGATGACTTAGAGGCAAAGAAATAAAAAACCAAACTAGGTAACTGACATTGCATGCTAGGTCGCTTCAATAGTGTCCAACTCTTTGTGAACCTATGGACTATAACCCTCTGTCCATGGAATTCTCCAGAATTCTCGAGAATACTGGAGTGGGTTTCCATGTCCTTCTCCAGAGGATCTTCCCAACTTGGGGACTGAACCTGTATCTCTTACTTTTCTCCTGCATTGCCAGGTGGATTCTTTACCACCAGCGCCATCTGGGAAGCTCAACAGTATTATCAACAGATAAACAGACTTAGTCAAATTTTACCAGTTTCTTCATACATTTGTGATGTGTGTGTATGAAATTTTATCACATGTAACTTAGAGTAGCCAGTGCATCCCTGTATAATCAGGATGTGTACCATTCCAACACTATAATAAAGCTCCCCCATGTTACCCCCTTATCACATTCTTTCTTCAACTCTAACTCTTGGTCACCACTGTTCTGGCTTCCGTTATGGTAAATGTCAATTCAAAATTGTTGTATAAATTGAGCCATACAGTGTGGGACCATCTGAACTTGGCTGCTTTTAGTGAAATTTCATTTCAGTGAAATGCCCTTGAGATTCAAACTGTTTTGTTTATCAGTTTCAATCCCTTTTTTTTTTTTTTTTTGCTAAATAATAATAAATGATATAGATATACTGGTTGGCTTCTATATTTGCTCCTTGAAAGTCATTTCATTTGTTTCCATTTGGGGTATCATACAAATAAAGCTGCAGTATATGTTAGGTTTTTGTGTAGGGCTTCTGAAGTGGTGCTAGTGGTTAAGAACCTACCTGACGATGCAGGAAATGTAAGAGACTTAGGTTTGATCCCTGCGTTGGGAAGATCCGCTAGAGGAAGACATGGCAACTGACTCTAGTATTATTGCCTAGAGAATCTCATGGGCAGAAGAGCCTGGGGAGCAACTGTCTTTTGAGTTGGTAAGAGTCAGTCATGACTGAAATGATGGAGCACACGTGCACAAGTTTTCATTTCTTTATACTGTATGCCCAAGAGTCTAATTGCTGGGTTATGTGGTAAGTATAAATTTATCTTTATTAAAAACTGCCAAACTATTTTCCAATGAAAGTATACTATTTTATATTACTGTCATAATACATGAGAAATCGAATTTTTCCCCATACTCATCAGAATTTGGTGCTATTAGTACTTTTTATTATCCTACCTGTACTAATTGGTGTATAGCAGTATCTCATCATGGTCTTAATGTACATTTCTCTCAATGGCTAATGATGTTGAACATATTTCCATGTTCATTTGGCCCTTGAGCTACTTAGGGTTAGGGGCACCAACCCGTGGTCATCGTAAAAATCCATGTATAATTTTAGAGTCAACCCTCCAAATCTACAGATTAAACCAGCTGTGAATTAGATATTGATTAAACAAAATCCATGTGTAAGTAGACCTGAATAGTTCAAAGCTATGTTTTTAAAGGATCAACTGTAGTTTTCTGCCACCCATATATTTTCTTTGCTGAAGTATCTGTTCATGCTCTGACCCAGTTTCTAATTGGATTGTCTTCTTACTGTTTATGTTCTGTTGAAAGTTTTTTTAATGTATTTTGGATGCACGTCATTTGTCAGAGATTTTTGTGTAAGGTGTGGCATTACTCTTTGATGAAAATTTATAAATAAAAACAAACAAAATATATGATTTTTTTGAAAAAAACACAGATGTAATTTAATGGAGGAAAGAAAGATGTCAGTTGACTGTATTTACATGTGTCTGTTTCTGGGTTCTCTATTTGACTGACTTGTGCATCTAGTATTTTGTTAATACCACATAGTCTTCATTAGTGTAGTAATAGTAAGTCTTACACTTAGGTAGTGTGACTCCTTTAGGTTTTTTTCTTCCTCTTTCAGATTTTGAGACAGTTTCCATGTGGGGTCTCATACAAATAAAGCTGCAGTATATGTTAGGTTTTTGTGTAGGGCTTCTGAAGTGGTGCTAGTGGTTAAGAACCTACCTGACGATGCAGGAAATGTAAGAGACTTAGGTTTGATCCCTGCGTTGGGAAGATCCGCTAGAGGAAGACATGGCAACTGACTCTAGTATTATTGCCTAGAGAATCTCATGGGCAGAAGAGCCTGGGGAGCAACTGTCTTTTGAGTTGGTAAGAGTCAGTCATGACTGAAATGATGGAGCACACGTGCACAAGTTTTCATTTCTTTATACTGTATGCCCAAGAGTCTAATTGCTGGGTTATGTGGTAAGTATAAATTTATCTTTATTAAAACTGCCAAACTATTTTCCAATGAAAGTATACTATTTTATATTACTGTCATAATACATGAGAAATCGAATTTTTCCCCATACTCATCAGAATTTGGTGCTATTAGTACTTTTTATTATCCTACCTGTACTAATTGGTGTATAGCAGTATCTCATCATGGTCTTAATGTACATTTCTCTCAATGGCTAATGATGTTGAACATATTTCCATGTTCATTTGGCCCTTGAGCTACTTAGGGGTTAGGGGCACCAACCCGTGGTCATCGTAAAAATCCATGTATAATTTTAGAGTCAACCCTCCAAATCTACAGATTAAACCAGCTGTGAATTAGATATTGATTAAACAAAATCCATGTGTAAGTAGACCTGAATAGTTCAAAGCTATGTTTTTAAAGGATCAACTGTAGTTTTCTGCCACCCATATATTTTCTTTGCTGAAGTATCTGTTCATGCTCTGACCCAGTTTCTAATTGGATTGTCTTCTTACTGTTTATGTTCTGTTGAAAGTTTTTTTAATGTATTTTGGATGCACGTCATTTGTCAGAGATTTTTGTGTAAGGTGTGGCATTACTCTTTGATGAAAATTTATAAATAAAAACAAACAAAATATATGATTTTTTTGAAAAAAGCACAGATGTAATTTAATGGAGGAAAGAAAGATGTCAGTTGACTGTATTTACATGTGTCTGTTTCTGGGTTCTCTATTTGACTGACTTGTGCATCTAGTATTTTGTTAATACCACATAGTCTTCATTAGTGTAGTAATAGTAAGTCTTACACTTAGGTAGTGTGACTCCTTTAGGTTTTTTTTTTTTCTTCCTCTTTCAGATTTTGAGACACTTTAGTTTCTTTGTCTTCTCAAACCTGTTTTTCTCACTATCTAAAATCCATTCAGCCTAATGTCCCTGGCCAGTAAGTTTCTTTTTTTTCCAGTTACAATATCTATATTTTTTTCTTTCCAACCTTCACTAGTGTCTCATTTACTGCTGTTTTTTCCATGCTCCCCCTCAGAATCAAATTCTCACTAGATTCTCCTTCATTTATGTACCTTTTATTTTTTTTCTTTCTAAATTTGGGTGGGAGGCTATGCCCTTCTAAAAAGCCTCTGTGCCTCACCGTCAGTCTCTGATGGATACGCTTTTCTTTCCTATGTTTTTCTTTTCTTGTTAGAGTCAGAGCCTGACTTTTAAGGCCTTAATCACACACACACACACACACACACACACACACACACAAACTCCTCCTACATATAATTTAAAAATTAAAAACAATGAACAATATGTATAAGAGAACCCTCAAGATTCAGTTTTTGTCTATGAAAATCTCTTTGATACTTTTTACTTATACTTTAGAATATAAAATTTATTTAAAATTTCTGCCTTTCTCTATGTCTCCCTTTTCTCTTTGCTCTTTATTCCCCTTTTTGGTGTAATGCCGAAGGCACATACTGCTTCTTTCTGTTAGGTAATCCAACACTGCCTTTTCTCAATCATTTGTTCTATGTCATAAAGCATGCATGGTTCTGCTCTAATTCTCTTTAACTTTGTTGTCATTCTGCCACATCACAATCTCCTATTTTCTCTATGTAGCCCTTAATGGTTAACTAATGGCATGCTATCCCACATTCTACCTCATATTTTTCCTTAGAATCCATTCTTAAATCTTCAGTTCATTCAAAGTAAGCTTTACTTCCTACACTTTTCCATGTATGCAAATCATAGTTGCCCCATAGATTGCAAACAGTAAAATGGCCCCTCCACTTCCATCTCCTTAACAGGTGTATATCCTTCCAGGAAATAAATGGTTCCATACAATTTGTTTTCATCCACTGTCTTCTGCCATATGGTCTCTTTGGCCTTGTTTTAAGATAGTTGTACTGAATGAGAACTAAGGAAATCTGAGTGCCTCTTGATACTTTCTCCCTTCAGAGAGTAAGCATCTGTAGGATAGAATGATGAAAGAGTCAAACTGTGTGAAAACAGTGGTTATAGGAGGCAGGGGTACCACTAAACTATAAAACCCCTTTTTAATGTACATTTTTTTTAATCCAATGCTGCAAATCTTTGTGTGTGTGTGTGAATCAGTCAGTCATGTCTGGATATTTGCGACCCTATGGACTGTAGCCCATCAGATTCCTCTGTCCATGGGATTCTCCAGGCAACAATACTGGAGTGGGTTGTCATTTTCTTCTCCAGGGAATCTTCCTGACCCAGGGATTGAACTCTGGTGTCCTGCATTGCAGGCAGTTTCTTTACCGTCCCAGTCCCCAGGGAAGCAGAAATCTTTTTGACAAAATGATCGCCACTCTTTACTTTCAATATATATTTATTGGCACTATGAAATCTTTGTTATTCAGTCTTTTTGATCAAAGCAAAAAAGTATCAAATGTAGGACTGAATGAATATCGTCACTGAATATTTAACTCCAAATATTATTTACCATACTTAACATGTGCCCTTTATTTAGACTGCATGATAAGGTGTATGAAAGCAGGGTTGAATCTGACAAAATTAAAAACACACAAATCTATGTACAGAGGTGCTTGTGCTCCTATATTCAGGTGAAACACCATGTGGCAGATTCAGGTTATTTTCTAAAACTAACATTAATTAAGATGATTTTCTTCTATTCTTTTTGCAGATCTTTGCTATATAACACTCCTTCACTGGGTACACACCTTACTTGTGTGAACAAAGTGTAACCTTTATTCAGATGACACGAAAACACTTAATGTTAGGTCAGAAGTAACAAATATGTTTCACTGTTATGAATTGGCACATATTTCTTATTCACGAGTTCTACTGCATGAGTAGAGCTCAACGAATCTTAACTTGTCATGAACTTGCCCCCCCACTTCCATCTCCTTAACAGGTGTATATCCTTCCAGGAAATAAATGGTTCCATACAATTTGTTTTCATCCACTGTCTTCTGCCATATGGTCTCTTTGGCCTTGTTTTAAGATAGTTGTACTGAATGAGAACTAAGGAAATCTGAGTGCCTCTTGATACTTTCTCCCTTCAGAGAGTAAGCATCTGTAGGATAGAATGATGAAAGAGTCAAACTGTGTGAAAACAGTGGTTATAGGAGGCAGGGGTACCACTAAACTATAAAACCCCTTTTTAATGTACATTTTTTTTAATCCAATGCTGCAAATCTTTGTGTGTGTGTGTGAATCAGTCAGTCATGTCTGGATATTTGCGACCCTATGGACTGTAGCCCATCAGATTCCTCTGTCCATGGGATTCTCCAGGCAACAATACTGGAGTGGGTTGTCATTTTCTTCTCCAGGGAATCTTCCTGACCCAGGGATTGAACTCTGGTGTCCTGCATTGCAGGCAGTTTCTTTACCGTCCCAGTCCCCAGGGAAGCAGAAATCTTTTTGACAAAATGATCGCCACTCTTTACTTTCAATATATATTTATTGGCACTATGAAATCTTTGTTATTCAGTCTTTTTGATCAAAGCAAAAAAGTATCAAATGTAGGACTGAATGAATATCGTCACTGAATATTTAACTCCAAATATTATTTACCATACTTAACATGTGCCCTTTATTTAGACTGCATGATAAGGTGTATGAAAGCAGGGTTGAATCTGACAAAATTAAAAACACACAAATCTATGTACAGAGGTGCTTGTGCTCCTATATTCAGGTGAAACACCATGTGGCAGATTCAGGTTATTTTCTAAAACTAACATTAATTAAGATGATTTTCTTCTATTCTTTTTGCAGATCTTTGCTATATAACACTCCTTCACTGGGTACACACCTTACTTGTGTGAACAAAGTGTAACCTTTATTCAGATGACACGAAAACACTTAATGTTAGGTCAGAAGTAACAAATATGTTTCACTGTTATGAATTGGCACATATTTCTTATTCACGAGTTCTACTGCATGAGTAGAGCTCAACCGAATCTTAACTTGTCATGAACCATTAGTGTAGTTTGAAATTAGATAGTTGATCATATTAAATCAAAGAAAAGGTTCATGCAATGGCTGCTTCCCACATGTCAGTGCTTCTCACTTGATTTCCAGCATCTGTGGCCAGCAGCAGTCTTTGCAAATGATCCTTATTTCCCTTTATTCTTCTAAGAATTATGAAAACTGAGATTGAAAAAAAAAAAAGAGATACATTGTCAAGTGATGGTTTCTTACCTAGTGATAGATTTAAAACAAAAAAAAATAATCCTAACATGTATGTGTGTTGGGAGGGCTGTGCATGCACCAATAGTGTCATCTCATGCTGAAGCCCTCCCCCTTCATCTCTGGCATTCAGGTCAAGTAGGGCCACAGGCCACATGGCCCTTTCCAAGTAACTTCTTCAGTTGAGGAGGTCTCCAAAGCATTGCACAAAAGTCAGCAACTTCTAAGTTGCCTTTCTACATTCTCAAGGTATATTAAAAAATATTATTTGGGATAGCATCCCTTTTGTTTTAGGAATAAGTTGCTTCTTATTTCCCATTTGAAATAATTGTCTGTTTAATACATTTGGCATAAGTTATACTTATCCTTGTAAACACTACTAGTTTGATAGCCAAAATTTTTAAATTGCAGTCTCTCTATTCAAACACAAAAGATAACAGGGCTCAAATTCTTCTCTTGAAAGTCAATAATTTGAAAATTACATAAAAACTCTGAATAAGCAAAAAAATTAAGGGACACTTTGGAAAACATAAAATTTACTTTCTTCATAATTAACAAAAACCTGAAGTACTTATAATTTGCCTGTTATGATGACACACAATAAATATTCAGGTAGATATGCCAATTAAAATACACTGAATTTTAAGCTTATTTTAGGAATAGAAGAAATAGAGTATCTATGAATTCAGGGTTACAATAGTAGCTAATGTGTTTCGTTAAAGTAGAGAACCGTTAAAAATTAAAATGGCAAGCCTGCCATGATTTCTTGAGTTCTTATTTCAAATAGTGAGGCAGACACAAAAGGCTAAAGTACATAAAATGCAGAAAATAAGGTAAGAGGCAAAAGCATGCCTGAGCCAGATTTAATTTCCACTCTAAATCTGATTGAATTCTCTTTTTTCCTAGAAAAATATTAAGGCAGCTTACAAGAATAAACAAAATTTAGCAAAAGGATCTAAATTAAACTTGAAATACATAAGAAAAGATAAACATTGAGGAGAGAAAATGGAACCAGAATATACCTAATGCATGTTATACTAATTCACTCATTGATGCTGAGTCACATTTTTTTTTTTGGTTTAAGCTTTCAAACAGCCAAGCAAAGGACATTTTTATTTTCATTTATATAACTGAGAATGTTTGAGATGCACTCATACCAAGTGATTAAGGATTATAATATTAGTACTAAAGGAAGATTTTTAACTGAGAATCAGAGAATGTAGGCAGGTCCATTAAATGAAGCTGTCAGCAATATTTTTCTGATGGATGCAATGATAACTTTGACAGAATAGCTCCTCATGTATAAATATATTCTAAGAACATCATCTGTAGCCCATCATTCAAGGATGATTTAGAGGATTTCCTATCAAAAGTACCGAATTCTCAGAAAATTGTTTTCATTCCGTTTTAGAGTATAGAGGAATTCAGGTAAACCCAAATATGACAGTAGAGTAGAAAAGCACATATGAAGACAAATTAAGAACATAACTGATACTGAAAAAAATCAAAATAGTATTATGGAGAATGCATATTAAAAGGCATGATAGGATGTAGAGAAAAAGGAAAAACAAAATGCTTCAGGGGATATAATGAATAAGGAAAATAAAGGATAAAGGATATGGAACTCTAAACTCCAGAGATCAGATAATTTCAAGAAGGTAAGAAACAGAGTACATTTAACAAATTATAGAGATTTCTGATAACAGAAAATAATGTGTAAACCAAACATGAAACTCTGAGCTTTCTAAAACTTTTACAAAAATAAAAGCATATACGGATAAAATTAGATCAGCACTGGAAAATGCCAGGTACATATTCTTCTATGTGGATATATCACATTTCTTATTCATCAGCTGAATATTTGAGATGTTTCCACTCTTGGCTATTATGAATTATGCTGCTATGGAATATTTGTCTGCAACACATATCTACAATATTTCTGTGAATATAGTTGCTTTCATTTCTTTTGGGTATAATCGTAGAAGTGGAATTGTTGGCTCACATGGGCAAACTATGCTTAGCATTTGGAAGAACCCCCAAATTGTTTTTCAAAGCAACTATACCGTTAACATTTTTATTGGAAAGGTATATTGAATTACCGTTTTAGCCTCCAGGGGATCTTCCCAACCCAGTGAATCAACACTTAGTCTCCCACTTACAGCCAGATTCTTTACCAGATGAACCACTAGGGAAGCCCCTCTTTTCTCAGTACATGTCTATTTGGATTTTATACTTCTTGAGCCAATTTCAGTAGTTTTCATCTTTCTGGAAATTTGTCCATTTAAGTTGTATTAGTATGTTGGTATATAGTTTTTATAGGTTTTCCTTGTAACCCTTTTTTATTACTTTAAGTTGAGTGTGATATCATCCCTTTTATTTCTGAGTTTAATAATTTGAGTCTGTTTTATTTTTTCTTTGGTCAATCTGACTAAAGATTTGTCAGTTTTATTGATCTTTTCAGATAAAATACTTTTGGCTTGATTAATTTTCTTTTCTGTTATTTTTCTATTTTCTATTTCATTAATTTACACTCTGATCTTTATTATTCCCTTCTACTTAAGGTTTAGTTTGATCTTCTGTTTTAAGTGTCTTAAGATTGAAACTAAGATTTCCAGTTTGAGGTATTCTTCCATACTGAAAAATCAAAATAGTATTATGGAGAATGCATATTAAAAGGCATGATAGGATGTAGAGAAAAAGGAAAAACAAAATGCTTCAGGGGATATAATGAATAAGGAAAATAAAGGATAAAGGATATGGAACTCTAAACTCCAGAGATCAGATAATTTCAAGAAGGTAAGAAACAGAGTACATTTAACAAATTATAGAGATTTCTGATAACAGAAAATAATGTGTAAACCAAACATGAAACTCTGAGCTTTCTAAAACTTTTACAAAAATAAAAGCATATACGGATAAAATTAGATCAGCACTGGAAAATGCCAGGTACATATTCTTCTATGTGGATATATCACATTTCTTATTCATCAGCTGAATATTTGAGATGTTTCCACTCTTGGCTATTATGAATTATGCTGCTATGGAATATTTGTCTGCAACACATATCTACAATATTTCTGTGAATATAGTTGCTTTCATTTCTTTTGGGTATAATCGTAGAAGTGGAATTGTTGGCTCACATGGGCAAACTATGCTTAGCATTTGGAAGAACCCCCAAATTGTTTTTCAAAGCAACTATACCGTTAACATTTTTATTGGAAAGGTATATTGAATTACCGTTTTAGCCTCCAGGGGATCTTCCCAACCCAGTGAATCAACACTTAGTCTCCCACTTACAGCCAGATTCTTTACCAGATGAACCACTAGGGAAGCCCCTCTTTTCTCAGTACATGTCTATTTGGATTTTATACTTCTTGAGCCAATTTCAGTAGTTTTCATCTTTCTGGAAATTTGTCCATTTAAGTTGTATTAGTATGTTGGTATATAGTTTTTATAGGTTTTCCTTGTAACCCTTTTTTATTACTTTAAGTTGAGTGTGATATCATCCCTTTTATTTCTGAGTTTAATAATTTGAGTCTGTTTTATTTTTTCTTTGGTCAATCTGACTAAAGATTTGTCAGTTTTATTGATCTTTTCAGATAAAATACTTTTGGCTTGATTAATTTTCTTTTCTGTTATTTTTCTATTTTCTATTTCATTAATTTACACTCTGATCTTTATTATTCCCTTCTACTTAAGGTTTAGTTTGATCTTCTGTTTTAAGTGTCTTAAGATTGAAACTAAGATTTCCAGTTTGAGGTATTCTTCCTAAATATAAACACCAAAAATTATAAACTTCTTGCTCAGTACTGCTTTAGCTATATATGATAAAGGTACAGCTATGTGTATATATTTTTTTAATTTTGGTCTCTTTTATCGATTTACTTATTTATTTATTTTCATCCTCATTCCTTGACCTGTGTGGACCTCCCACTACAGCAGCCTCTCTTGCTATAGGGCGCCGGCTCACAACTGGACACGCCAGTCCAGCCACTCCGTAGCTCGTGGGATCTTCCCGGGCCAGGGATCGAACCTGTGTCCCTTGCACTGCAAGGCGGACACTTTACCCACTGGATCACCAAGAAAGCCCCAGTTATGTTTTTATTTGCATTAATCTCAAAAGTATTTTCTAATATCCCTTGTGATTTTTTATTCAACCCATTAAATATTTAGGACTATGTCTCTCAACTTTCACAGATTTTTAATTCCTCCAGTTTAATTTTGTCACTGATTACTCATTTAATCCACTGTGGTTGAAGAACCTCACAGTTATCTCTCTCAGTTGTGATCGACTCTTTGCCACCTCTTGGGCTGTAACTCACCAGGCACCTCTCTCCATGGGATTTCCTAGGCTAGAATACTGGGAGTGGGTTACCATTTCCTTCTCGAGGGGATCTTACCCCACCAGGGATTTACCTACTCATGTAAATATTTTATATTCATTAAATTCTTATAAGAACTACATGAAGTAGTATCTTTCATATTCATATTTTACTCATAAAAAAACTGAGATGCAAAATAGAAAGGCATTTGTCTGAGGCCTACGTCTTGGCACCATGTATTGGAAGTGTGTTAAATTCTAGGGAACCTCCTTCAGAACCTGCTCTCAATCATCCTTTATTTAGTCATTTGGTCATTTGTTTATTGAGGGATAATTGACTTAATTCCAATTTTTCTATTTTCTATTTCATTAATTTACACTCTGATCTTTATTATTCCCTTCTACTTAAGGTTTAGTTTGATCTTCTGTTTTAAGTGTCTTAAGATTGAAACTAAGATTTCCAGTTTGAGGTATTCTTCCTAAATATAAACACCAAAAATTATAAACTTCTTGCTCAGTACTGCTTTAGCTATATATGATAAAGGTACAGCTATGTGTATATATTTTTTTAATTTTGGTCTCTTTTATCGATTTACTTATTTATTTATTTTCATCCTCATTCCTTGACCTGTGTGGACCTCCCACTACAGCAGCCTCTCTTGCTATAGGGCGCCGGCTCACAACTGGACACGCCAGTCCAGCCACTCCGTAGCTCGTGGGATCTTCCCGGGCCAGGGATCGAACCTGTGTCCCTTGCACTGCAAGGCGGACACTTTACCCACTGGATCACCAAGAAAGCCCCAGTTATGTTTTTATTTGCATTAATCTCAAAAGTATTTTCTAATATCCCTTGTGATTTTTTATTCAACCCATTAAATATTTAGGACTATGTCTCTCAACTTTCACAGATTTTTAATTCCTCCAGTTTAATTTTGTCACTGATTACTCATTTAATCCACTGTGGTTGAAGAACCTCACAGTTATCTCTCTCAGTTGTGATCGACTCTTTGCCACCTCTTGGGCTGTAACTCACCAGGCACCTCTCTCCATGGGATTTCCTAGGCTAGAATACTGGGAGTGGGTTACCATTTCCTTCTCGAGGGGATCTTACCCCACCAGGGATTTACCTACTCATGTAAATATTTTATATTCATTAAATTCTTATAAGAACTACATGAAGTAGTATCTTTCATATTCATATTTTACTCATAAAAAAACTGAGATGCAAAATAGAAAGGCATTTGTCTGAGGCCTACGTCTTGGCACCATGTATTGGAAGTGTGTTAAATTCTAGGGAACCTCCTTCAGAACCTGCTCTCAATCATCCTTTATTTAGTCATTTGGTCATTTGTTTATTGAGGGATAATTGACTTAATTCCAATTTTTTTTTCACTACTTGATCAAAATTTCATTGACAAGAATTGTTTCACAATTACATTCATAATGTAAATGGTTAGGAATAAAAACTTTCACTGGAAATAAAAAGTATTTCCTGATGTTGTTAACTTGTCTATAGTAAAAGAAAACAAAGCATAGCTCACAGTTTTTTTTTTTTTTTCCCTAGAAGTATCTCTCTCTCTCTTTTTTTTTTTTTTTTTTTTTTTGCCACTTCTATTGTTTTTTCATTTATATCCATCTTTTTTGTTCTTTGACCTGTGTGGACCTCACATTGCAGTGGCCTCTCTCGTTGCAGAGCACCGGCTCTGGACACATGCGCTCCAGAGATCCGGCTCGGTAGTTAGACACATCGGTCTAGCCGCTTTGTGGAACATGGGATCTTCCCAGGCCCAGGATCGAACTGGTACCCCTTGCACTGCAAGACGGTGTCCTTACCCACTGGATCACCAGGGAAGCCCTAGCTCACAGTTTATCAAGAGCAAAATTGCATGTTGCTTATAAAATTTCATTCAAAGTGCCTGAAAACATTCAAGAAAATATTATAAAGTATGTATTCATTTGCACCAACATATATACATATTTATTTATGAATATAGGCAACAAAATTATGAATACAATTTTAGTGACTTCAGTCTTGAAATGTTACAGTAATGAAATATGATTAAATAATATTTATCTTAAAAATGAAAGATTGTTTTGAGAAATATTCATCATATTAAAATAGTAAATGTCCTTATTATGACGATAGGGTAATTCAAATACTTCCTACCTGACATAAGGAGAAACGTATAGGCCAGTAGAATAGCATAGTGAAAGTATTAGTCGCTCAATTGTGAGCGACTCTTTGTGACTCCTTTGATCCTCCAGGCTCCTCTGTCCATGGAATTCTCAAGGTAAGAATACTGGAGTGGGAATAGCCTGGAGAGACCACAGATAAATTCTCAAATATTTACATATTTTTCCAAGGATGTGAAGACCATTCAGAGCATAATCTTTTCAGCAAATGTTGAGGAGATAAGATATCTGCATGCAAAAGAATGAAACTGAACCCTTAGCTTTCAGCATATGTAAATATTAATACAAAATGTATACAAGACCTAAACAAAGCTAAAACTATAAAAATCTTTGGCAAAAATCCTTGGGTAAAACTTCATGACATTGGATTTGACAGTGATTTCTTGTGTATGACACTAAGAGTATAGCAAAAGTAAAATTAGATAAATTTGATCTCATTAAAATGAAAAACTTTGGTATATCAAAGGATATAATCAGTAGAATGAAAAGGCAGGCTTTGGAGTGGAAGAAAATATTTGGAAATCATATGTCTGACAAGGGGTTTTATCCAGATTTATATTTTGCAAAGTCAAGTCAAATTATACTTCTCAAATTCAATACTAAGTAAACCCAAATTACTTGATTCCAAAAAAAATTTAAGAATGTACAGAAGACTTGTATAGTCATTTTTCCAAAGAAGATGCACAAATTGTGATAAAAAAGAAAATATGCTTACATTTCTAAAAATTAGAGAAATAAAAATCAAAACCACAATGAGATACTACCTCCTTCACATTAGAACGACTACAGTTAAAAAAAAAAAAGTTGGAAAGGATATGGATAAATTTGGAACCTTTGTACATTGTTAATGGAAATAGAAAATGGTGCAGCAGCTGTGGGAAGCAGTAAGTAAGTTCCTGTAGGAATTAAAAATAGAGCTACCATATGATTCAGCAGTTCCACTCCTGAGTATGTACTTAGAAGTAGAAAGCAGGATTCAAAGAGAGATTTATATATGCATATTCATAATAGGACTTCCCAGGTGGTGCTAATGTTGAAGAACCAATACAAAAGACTCAAGAGACACAGGCTTGATCCCTGGGTCAAGAAGATCCCCTGGAGGAGGGGATGGCATCCCACTCCAGTATTCTTGCCTGGAGAGGAGCCTGGTAGGCGCCAGAGGAGCCTGTTAGGCTACAATCCACGGGGTCACAGGACATGACTGAAGCGACTGAGAACACATGCACATTCATAGTAGAATTACTCATAATGTTATTAAAAAAAGTACACAGGCAAAAGTAAACAGTGGAGGCATTTATTACACCAGTGGGTCCAAGGCCTCACTTTAGCCAAGGACCGAGCAGAAATTGTGGCTAACGTTTAACCCTATTCAGCAAATGTTGAGGAGATAAGATATCTGCATGCAAAAGAATGAAACTGAACCCTTAGCTTTCAGCATATGTAAATATTAATACAAAATGTATACAAGACCTAAACAAAGCTAAAACTATAAAAATCTTTGGCAAAAATCCTTGGGTAAAACTTCATGACATTGGATTTGACAGTGATTTCTTGTGTATGACACTAAGAGTATAGCAAAAGTAAAATTAGATAAATTTGATCTCATTAAAATGAAAAACTTTGGTATATCAAAGGATATAATCAGTAGAATGAAAAGGCAGGCTTTGGAGTGGAAGAAAATATTTGGAAATCATATGTCTGACAAGGGGTTTTATCCAGATTTATATTTTGCAAAGTCAAGTCAAATTATACTTCTCAAATTCAATACTAAGTAAACCCAAATTACTTGATTCCAAAAAAAATTTAAGAATGTACAGAAGACTTGTATAGTCATTTTTCCAAAGAAGATGCACAAATTGTGATAAAAAAGAAAATATGCTTACATTTCTAAAAATTAGAGAAATAAAAATCAAAACCACAATGAGATACTACCTCCTTCACATTAGAACGACTACAGTTAAAAAAAAAAAAGTTGGAAAGGATATGGATAAATTTGGAACCTTTGTACATTGTTAATGGAAATAGAAAATGGTGCAGCAGCTGTGGGAAGCAGTAAGTAAGTTCCTGTAGGAATTAAAAATAGAGCTACCATATGATTCAGCAGTTCCACTCCTGAGTATGTACTTAGAAGTAGAAAGCAGGATTCAAAGAGAGATTTATATATGCATATTCATAATAGGACTTCCCAGGTGGTGCTAATGTTGAAGAACCAATACAAAAGACTCAAGAGACACAGGCTTGATCCCTGGGTCAAGAAGATCCCCTGGAGGAGGGGATGGCATCCCACTCCAGTATTCTTGCCTGGAGAGGAGCCTGGTAGGCGCCAGAGGAGCCTGTTAGGCTACAATCCACGGGGTCACAGGACATGACTGAAGCGACTGAGAACACATGCACATTCATAGTAGAATTACTCATAATGTTATAACCAGGCTTCAGGAAACAGCTCACACAGAGCGACAAAAGTAAACAGTGGAGGGCATTTATTACACCAGTGGGTCCAAGGCCTCACTTTAGCCAAGGACCCCGAGCAGAAATTGTGGCTAACGTTTATACCTAAAGCCTACGTGCACAAACCCACATCCCAAACACCTGAGATTGCCTAGGAAACGTTAAAGGAAAAAATATGATTTGCTTGCCATCACAAAGGTATAACTGAAAATCACTCAAGCATATTGCCTAGCTTGTCTACAACAAGGATTAATTCACTAAGATCACAAATGGTAATTTATCTTATGACGGACATTTCATTTTCATGGCCGAAGGGAGGCTTGGTTACGAGGTTTCCTTGGTCAGGTTCTCATCAGCCCGGGAGGCCTAGTCAACAGTTTATTTTTCATCTCCATGGCTACACAGTCTAAACACAGTTCCGAGTACACTGGAAGTGCAAGATGGAGTCCTCTTGCTCAATATGGAGTCAGTGCAGTCAGAGTAGCCTGCTCCTTTCTTCCTTCAATAATGCCCAAAAGGTGGAAGAAACCAAAGTATTCATTGATGGATCAGTTTTCAAGTGTGTTGCATACATAAACTAGAACAGTTTTTTAAAAAAGAAAATTCTGACATACTTTATAATGTGACTGAAACTTGAGAACATTATGCTGGGTGAAATAAGTCTGTTACAAAAAGATAAATGTTATATGATTCTGCTTATATGAGGTACCTAGTATAGTCAGCTTCTTAAAAGGTAGAAAGTAGAAGGGTTCTTGCCAAAGAGCTGAGGGGAGAGAAAAATGAAGAATTGTTGAATGTCTTGTCCACTAAAAACGATGAGAGTTGTGGGTTAAGTTTTATTAGGGCCATAATTAGGACTGCAGCAGTGAAGGCAGTACCCCAGATAGCTCTGAGAGACTGCTCCCTAGAGGCAGGGGAGGAAAGTCAATATAAGGATTTGGGTGTGGGGAGAAGTTCAAAGGGAGGAAAGTCATGAGGTATTTAAAAGGATCTTGCTTTTCTAGGTTGGGGGGGGAGAAAAGTTTTTTTAAATGCCCCATTAAACAAAGAGATTCAACCATATGTTATAACCAGGCTTCAGGAAACAGCTCACACAGAGCGACAAAAGTAAACAGTGGAGGCATTTATTACACCAGTGGGTCCAAGGCCTCACTTTAGCCAAGGACCCGAGCAGAAATTGTGGCTAACGTTTATACCTAAAGCCTACGTGCACAAACCCACATCCCAAACACCTGAGATTGCCTAGGAAACGTTAAAGGAAAAAATATGATTTGCTTGCCATCACAAAGGTATAACTGAAAATCACTCAAGCATATTGCCTAGCTTGTCTACAACAAGGATTAATTCACTAAGATCACAAATGGTAATTTATCTTATGACGGACATTTCATTTTCATGGCCTAAGGGAGGCTTGTTACGAGGTTTCCTTGGTCAGGTTCTCATCAGCCCGGGAGGCCTAGTCAACAGTTTATTTTTCATCTCCATGGCTACACAGTCTAAACACAGTTCCGAGTACACTGGAAGTGCAAGATGGAGTCCTCTTGCTCAATATGGAGTCAGTGCAGTCAGAGTAGCCTGCTCCTTTCTTCCTTCAATAATGCCCAAAAGGTGGAAGAAACCAAAGTATTCATTGATGGATCAGTTTTCAAGTGTGTTGCATACATAAACTAGAACAGTTTTTTAAAAAAGAAAATTCTGACATACTTTATAATGTGACTGAAACTTGAGAACATTATGCTGGGTGAAATAAGTCTGTTACAAAAAGATAAATGTTATATGATTCTGCTTATATGAGGTACCTAGTATAGTCAGCTTCTTAAAAGGTAGAAAGTAGAAGGGTTCTTGCCAAAGAGCTGAGGGGAGAGAAAAATGAAGAATTGTTGAATGTCTTGTCCACTAAAAACGATGAGAGTTGTGGGTTAAGTTTTATTAGGGCCATAATTAGGACTGCAGCAGTGAAGGCAGTACCCCAGATAGCTCTGAGAGACTGCTCCCTAGAGGCAGGGGAGGAAAGTCAATATAAGGATTTGGGTGTGGGGAGAGTTCAAATGCCATTAAACAAAGAGATTCCAAAGGATTTTGTTTTATAGATAGTTTGGGTCAGTCATGAGGTTGCCATGTCTCTAAGAAGGAATCTAGTGCTTTTCTAGGTTTGAGGAGATGCAAGGATTGAGATAATAAAATCTGTTCCTAAAACTCCTTTATCTATCTAAAGACCTGCTCCACCAGATTCCCTGGAGCACAGTAGGGTGCCTTGGCACCATGATTTCCTTCAGGAGGTATTGAAAGTCAGCAGCTCCTGACACTGTGTTCAATCTCTGCAGAGGCAGATGGCAAATGCCCTTGTTGTCCATTCACTGGCAGTCAAATTGGTAAGAGCCAATTTGTAATTGACAGTCTGTAGAGTTTCAGTTTGGGGAGATGGAAAGAATTCTAGAGATATGATTGTGTGACAATATAAATGTATTTGAAATGTACACTGAAAAAATGGATAGTAAACCGTTACCACCATTAAACACATGTGTCATTTTTATGTGTAGTGTGAGCAATTTTTGGTAGGCAAGGCTAAAATTAGATTAATTCAATAAAGAATTTGTGGGGTTTTTTGGTAGGAAAAATTGCAAATGAAAGAATCGATATATTCATTTTAACATTTGCCAGAAAGTATGGATAAAATTTAACATATTTTTCTGATCTTAAAAATGTTTACTAAAAAGCAATAGAGAAGGTGTTGCTTAATTTAAAAAATTGTCTTTTTGGCAATATCTTCCTTAATGCTGAAACTTTAATTGTGTATCCCATAAAATCAAATATAATCTAATCTAACATCATCCATTGCTAGAGTTTTAACCCCATGAACTCTTTCCTTGTAATTTGACATAGAAAAATGGATTTTAAAAATCTGTAGGCAATATAAGACACAGGAAAAATGACAAAAATGATTTCATAATGGAAAGCAATAGAGAAGAAATTATCTTGTTATATATCAAATGTATGATGTGCTATCCATATAAAAATGTATCCAAAACTTTTCTGTTTTTTTTCTTTTTGCCACTTCTATTGATCTTTCATTCATTTATCTTTGTTCTTTGACCTTTGTGGGCCTCCCATCACAGTGGCCTCTCTCTTCACAGAGCACTGGCTGTGGGCGCATGCAGCCACTCCGTGGCACATGGGATCTTCCCAGGTCAGGGATTGAACTGGTGCCCCTTGCACTTCAAGGCAGTGTCCTTACCCAATGGACCACCAGGGAAGCCCATCCAAAACTTTTTAAATTAAAGTAGGAGTTTAGACAATCAGTAAATGGGAAGGAAAAGATTTAATTTCTCATTTTACTGTGTAAACAAAAATGTTAATGAATTAAAGAATTAAAAGTATAAAAATATTATTTTAAAACAAGAAAAATGTTCCTAATATTATTTTAGATATGTAAGTGAAACTTTATATAATGTACAATATAATTCTTTTGAAAAAATACTAATATAAACATAGTTAGTATATTAAGATATAAATAATTTTCTTAAATATAGCTAAGTGTTAGAAATATGTTTTCTGAGGTATATAATTAAGAATGACTTATTTTCTTTGATACATCTTTACATATTTTCTAAAACGTATTAAATATATATTTATTTTCTAATAATAGCTAATTAGAAATAAGAAATAGCTGTTATTAAAAATAAGAATAAAACTCTGATAATGTTGGAATGAATTTCACTAACAGCCTTCTTGGCTGTTTGCTTCATTTTCCCTGGTCTTTTGCCTACTCTATCCTGGTATTTTATCTTCATCGATATATACGTGACCTCCTATGGCCACCTCTGTCCCTCTATTCCCTAAGGGCAGCATGAGGGGCACCTAAATTCACACCTGATAAGTTATTTCCTTCAGCCACCTCTGGCTTCAAGCAACCTCCACAGATCACAGGAAGCTCACCTTTTAAGCAGCAAAGGCTTCCCAGGTGGCTCAGTGATTCAAAAGTTGGCCTGCCAGTGCTGGAGAAAGATCATGCAGGTTTGATTCCCATATCTTAAGGATCCGTTGGACATGAACAGAGGAGCCTGGTGGACTATGGTCCATGGGATGGACGGGCACACACACACACACACACCTGTTTAATGCCACATTTTCTGCCTGTAAATTTAAGTAGTCTTCCTTGTTCTTCTGATTTTATTTATCAGAACCTGTTATATCATTCAGCAGGCCTAATATAGCTTTTCTCTTAGACTTTAGTGTAAGAACTTCCAACTGCTTCACCTTCGCCTATATTTTGTCTGACAGAGTCTCCCATCAGCACCTTCTGTAAATTGAATTCATAAAATATGGCCATCAACAAATCTGTTTATCTCTCCTTAGGTATCCATTAGAGAATTGGTTTTCTGTCACTTTGAATTTTACCCAATAAAGTCTCTCAAATTCAACACATCAGAGCTCAAAAGCAAGTGAAAAGATCACAATAGGAACCCCAAAGAGACATTTTAAACACACGGATGAAATAATTTGCAAAATGTATTAAATTTAAATACTAGTTTATCTATTTGGAGAAAAATATACATTTTATTTGTAATTCTAAGGTCAATTTTAAATAATTTGCTTATTACAGAAAATATCTATGCATTAAAATACTTAGATATAGGTTTTTGTGAAAAGAACATAGATATAAATACTATGATTGCTAAAAGTAAGGTAATTATGAATTAAAGGGTCATAATTTCTTATATTTCTTAGAGTTAGCATCTTAATTGTAGGTTAAATATTGTAGGAGTATATTGTTTTATGAACCTGGTGCACATTTTATTTGATCTTGAGGCTGTTTGATAATCACTGTGTGTACTACACTTAGGCCAGTTTATGGGACTTGAAGGACAATAGCATTACTTTAAATGATAATGGGGGTTTATAGTGGTTATGCTTCCTTTTATGACAGATCAATGATTGATTTATTTAATGAACCATCAGTAATGTATTTCAGGATTTAAAGTAGTTTACTTCTATAATATTTAGCATATATATATATGAAGATGCCCACATACCTGTCTAAATCCACTGATTTACAATTTCAAAATATCAACTACCTTCTTTTAGATCAGGTTTTTGCTGACAGTATAGACAGTATTTAGGGCTTAAATTCTGATGAACTGAATTCAGATCCTGAATCCTTGGGCAATGATTTAACCTTTTAACTTCATTTTTCTTCTCTGGCCAAGTTATATAAAGTGGTGAATTTGAATTAAAAGTCTTTGATTTAAATCATTGCTCCATCTAGTGTTACTGGGTCTTTGACATTGAATGTATTTCTTGATTTCTGTGAATACCAGCTCTGCTTTGTGAAATGCAAGTAGTCTTCCTTGTTCTTCTGATTTTATTTATCAGAACCTGTTATATCATTCAGCAGGCCTAATATAGCTTTTCTCTTAGACTTTAGTGTAAGAACTTCCAACTGCTTCACCTTCGCCTATATTTTGTCTGACAGAGTCTCCCATCAGCACCTTCTGTAAATTGAATTCATAAAATATGGCCATCAACAAATCTGTTTATCTCTCCTTAGGTATCCATTAGAGAATTGGTTTTCTGTCACTTTGAATTTTACCCAATAAAGTCTCTCAAATTCAACACATCAGAGCTCAAAAGCAAGTGAAAAGATCACAATAGGAACCCCAAAGAGACATTTTAAACACACGGATGAAATAATTTGCAAAATGTATTAAATTTAAATACTAGTTTATCTATTTGGAGAAAAATATACATTTTATTTGTAATTCTAAGGTCAATTTTAAATAATTTGCTTATTACAGAAAATATCTATGCATTAAAATACTTAGATATAGGTTTTTGTGAAAAGAACATAGATATAAATACTATGATTGCTAAAAGTAAGGTAATTATGAATTAAAGGGTCATAATTTCTTATATTTCTTAGAGTTAGCATCTTAATTGTAGGTTAAATATTGTAGGAGTATATTGTTTTATGAACCTGGTGCACATTTTATTTGATCTTGAGGCTGTTTGATAATCACTGTGTGTACTACACTTAGGCCAGTTTATGGGACTTGAAGGACAATAGCATTACTTTAAATGATAATGGGGGTTTATAGTGGTTATGCTTCCTTTTATGACAGATCAATGATTGATTTATTTAATGAACCATCAGTAATGTATTTCAGGATTTAAAGTAGTTTACTTCTATAATATTTAGCATATATATATATGAAGATGCCCACATACCTGTCTAAATCCACTGATTTACAATTTCAAAATATCAACTACCTTCTTTTAGATCAGGTTTTTGCTGACAGTATAGACAGTATTTAGGGCTTAAATTCTGATGAACTGAATTCAGATCCTGAATCCTTGGGCAATGATTTAACCTTTTAACTTCATTTTTCTTCTCTGGCCAAGTTATATAAAGTGGTGAATTTGAATTAAAAGTCTTTGATTTAAATCATTGCTCCATCTAGTGTTACTGGGTCTTTGACATTGAATGTATTTCTTGATTTCTGTGAATACCAGCTCTGCTTTGTGAAATGCAAGTTACAGTATTACCTCAAGAAAAACAAATGACATAATGAATATTAAAGTAATTTGCAAATCACAGGGCTTTATTCCAAATTTTATACATAGTACATATGTGTTTAGTGCCTATTTCTTTTCTGAGTTCCCTCTCTCTTGAAAGTGCTCAAGTCTTAATTGAGACAAATACAAATAATATACAGTCAAAGAACCAGATGTTATACATGGTTGCAAAGTGTTGTCAGTATAAGAAACTTGCAAAAGAAGAACTCTAAATAAATGTGGAAGACCAAAGCCATGCCATGTCCATCCCAGACTCTCTATCTGTTTCCCCCACCCTTACCCTCGGTGATCATGAGTTCATTCTCTTAAGTTTGTGAGTCTCTTTCGATTTGGTAAGTATGCTCATTCATATCATTTTTTTCAAATTCCACATACAAGAGTTGTCATATGATATTGCTCCTTCTCTGTCTGACTGACTTTATTCAGCATGACAGTATGGGACTGTTTTGTTCTTTTTAATGGGTGAGTAATATTGTAATATTCCACTGCAGGGCTTCCTTGCTCAATGGAAAAGAATCTGTCTGCCAATACGGGAGAGGTGAGTTCAATCTCTAGATCAGGGAGATTTGCTGGAGAAGGAGATTGTATTCCGCTGCAGTATTCTTTCCTTGAAAATCCCATGGATAGAGGAACCTGGTTGCAAAAAAGAGCTGGACACAACTTAGCAACTAAACGACAACAAATATCCCATTGAGTAGTCTGCTTCATTTAAGATGGACAACCAACAAGGACCTACTGTACAGCACATGGAACTCTGCACAATGTTATGTGGCAGCTTGGATGGGAAGAGACTTTGGAGGAGAATGGTTATATGTACATGTATGGCTGAATCCCTTCACCATTGACCAGAAACTGTCACACTTTAGTTAACTGGCTGTGTGTGTGTGTCAGTTGTGTCCAGCTCTTTGTGACTCTATGGACGCTAGCCCTCCAGGCTCCTAAGTCCCTGGGGTTCTTTAAGGTTATTTATATTTTTGAGGTTGAGTTGTAGGAGTTTTTATCTATTCTGGATATTAATCCCTGTGTCTGTCCTTCAGTTATCCTGAAGGGAGATGAGAACAGGCAAGCACAATGAAGTATTTGTAAGGTCTGAGGCTGGAAAAGATTGAGGGCAGTAGGAGAAGAGGACCGAGGATGGGATGGTTGGATGGCATCACTGAGCAAATGAACATAAGTTTGAACAAACTCCAGGAGATAGTAAAGGACAAGGAAACCTGGCTCACTGCAGTCTGTGGGCTTTCAGAGAGTTGAGCGTGACTTACTGGCTAAATAGCTGCTTCCTCTGCAATGAGGGACATTTAGCTTCCGTCTTCACTGCAGCTGAGCTGGGGAGTGGGTTGGAAAATGGTAAATAAGAATGCTGCAACTTTTTCCTAGGGTTTGTAGGTTGCCTTTCTCTGAATGGAGCATTTTCTTGGTTACTATGTATCTTTGCCTTTGTTACTATGTACCTGTGTTTATTCTAGAGTACAGTCAACGAAGTTGATTGTAACCATTTCTGCCTGTTTTTCAGTGTTTTTGTGAAGAGATGGATATGTGGAACTGCCTACCCTGTCATTTTGCTTAAGTCGCACCCCTTTACTAGAGTTTTATATTCTAATTGGAGTGAATGGAATTCATAAGTAACCTGCTAACTCTGAGACAAGCATTGTCTTAAGTACCGTAGGAGGTCTATGGGTAGAAGACTAGACTCTCAAGGAATTTAGAGATTGATAATGACATGCATATAAATTTCCGTTATATAAGGTAGCTTATGACCTGCATTGAACCAAAGGAATTGGGAAAAAATTAATGATAACTTTTAAGGTAGACTTCGAACTTTAAGTAGGATTTTTATAGTTGGTGATAATGAGAAGAAAACGTTCAGCTAGAAGTGACAGCGTACGCATAATGCAAAGAATGAGAACTAGAACAGAGGAGAGTCCGTTTGATGAGTATGTCAGCTATTTGTGGAGTTTTGGTAGAAAATAAAGCCAGATGATAATAATTCTATATTTTATTCAGAAGGCAGTGAAAATAAATCTTTTAAGCTATGAAATGGCTGTGGTTAAATGTGTTGCTTTAGAAGTTTAGTTTGGCAAGGATGTGTAAAGAAGTATTGAGAACACAAAAGTTGAATTGAGATTGGTGTGCTTTGCTTTGCAGCTGAATTCTTGTATTTTATGTGTGAGTACTTAAAAATTACTTCTTCTTTGGAAATTTCAACTAAATTAATAGTTTAAAAATAGAGGATAATTTAAAAGTATGAAACCAGTAAAAAGCATCCTCTGCTGTTAAATTATCAATTTATGGCAAACTTTATGACATATAACATGATACAATATATAGCAATTTAATTTTGCACTAAAATTAAAATAATGAATACTAATACATATAGATTCTATTATTAATGAAGAGAAATTGTTTATAACAAAGCAGGCATATTTCCCCTATTTTTTTTATCTAAAAATTCTCTGTTATACTCTCTTTAAAGGCCAACACTGAAGTGTGTAGAAAATTTTCAGTACCTTTTACATTATTTTGGCTCCCTACTTGGAAATAGCTACTGTTTAAAAATATTCCGAAGTATTTTTAGACTGTTGTGTTTAAATAAATTGAATTAAAATTAAAATAAACTTTGATCAGGTAAAAGTAATAAATGAATGAATGAATGTATGTACATTCACATTCAGACATAGCTATTTTTTGTCTAACCCAGTGGAATTTCAGTTTCACTTGTTTTTCTCTCTTTATTCACAATGTCTAGGTAAGTACTCTCATCATATAGTTTCTTGATGAACATTTTTGGAAGTATAATTTAAAGAATACCTTTGGGCTTCCCCTGGTGGTCCAGTGGGTAAGGACACCGCCTTGCAGTGCAAGGGATGCTGGTTCGATCCCTGGCCTGGGAAGATCCCACTTGCCGCGGAGCGGCTGGACTGATGTGTCCAATTACTGAGCCGGAGCTCTGGGGTGCATGCACCCAGAGCCGGTGCTCTGCGACGACAGAGGCCACCGCGATGGGAGGCCCACAGGAGCCAAAGAACAAAGACGGATGAAAATAGAGAAATGAAAGACCAACAGAAGTGGCCCGCCCGTCCCCCTCCCTCCCCACCTCACCCCCCAAAAGATAAATAAACAAAATAATTTAAAAAAAATAAAATAAAGAATACTTTAATTCAGTATGATGGTTGAAGAAGGAAATGACAACTCAACAATTTTCTCGTGTGTCCCTAAGATTTATAAAATAAAAGCTTGGTATTATAACAGTAATTAAAATGTAACCTAGTGGTGAAAAAAAGGTAAAGGAAAGACAGAGAACGTAGGCATATGGATCAATGGATTGATGGGAATAGGTGGGGAAAAATTTTGTTCTGCATATCTCAGCTAACGGTCTTTTATCCCAACTCCTGGCATGTTCCCCAATTGCCATTTCCCACTCAAAACCACATTCTCAATTGATCCTTTTTCTGAAGAGTGCCTCAGAGGTCAGTGTTCCCTGCTGCCATCTTGCTATAATGGATCTCCTCACTGAAATTGTTAATTAAAATACCTAATTTTTACCTTGAGAAAAATTGAATGAGCAAATCCATATAACTTGCTAATAAGAGTTGCTTGAGGCAAAACAGCTTTTTCCAGGGTTCTTCCACTGAGGTTTACATTTTAAAAAGTGATATTCAGCAGCTTGTTTACTGCTTTGCCTTATGGATGAATGTATCTATTGGTGGGAATAGAAACACAGCTTGGAGGAAGAAATGTTTGTTCTTTTATTCTTGTGGGACTGGTAAATTAGTGTACGCATAAATGACATATAGGTGGTTCATTTTACTCGAATGAATGAATGTATGTACATTCACATTCAGACATAGCTATTTTTTGTCTAACCCAGTGGAATTTCAGTTTCACTTGTTTTTCTCTCTTTATTCACAATGTCTAGGTAAGTACTCTCATCATATAGTTTCTTGATGAACATTTTTGGAAGTATAATTTAAAGAATACCTTTGGGCTTCCCCTGGTGGTCCAGTGGGTAAGGACACCGCCTTGCAGTGCAAGGGATGCCGGTTCGAGCCCTGGCCTGGGAAGATCCCACTTGCCGCGGAGCGGCTGGACTGATGTGTCCAATTACTGAGCCGGAGCTCTGGGGTGCATGCACCCAGAGCCGGTGCTCTGCGACGACAGAGGCCACCGCGATGGGAGGCCCACAGGAGCCAAAGAACAAAGACGGATGAAAATAGAGAAATGAAAGACCAACAGAAGTGGCCCGCCCGTCCCCCTCCCTCCCCACCTCACCCCCCAAAAGATAAATAAACAAAATAATTTAAAAAAAATAAAATAAAGAATACTTTAATTCAGTATGATGGTTGAAGAAGGAAATGACAACTCAACAATTTTCTCGTGTGTCCCTAAGATTTATAAAATAAAAGCTTGGTATTATAACAGTAATTAAAATGTAACCTAGTGGTGAAAAAAAGGTAAAGGAAAGACAGAGAACGTAGGCATATGGATCAATGGATTGATGGGAATAGGTGGGGAAAAATTTTGTTCTGCATATCTCAGCTAACGGTCTTTTATCCCAACTCCTGGCATGTTCCCCAATTGCCATTTCCCACTCAAAACCACATTCTCAATTGATCCTTTTTCTGAAGAGTGCCTCAGAGGTCAGTGTTCCCTGCTGCCATCTTGCTATAATGGATCTCCTCACTGAAATTGTTAATTAAAATACCTAATTTTTACCTTGAGAAAAATTGAATGAGCAAATCCATATAACTTGCTAATAAGAGTTGCTTGAGGCAAAACAGCTTTTTCCAGGGTTCTTCCACTGAGGTTTACATTTTAAAAAGTGATATTCAGCAGCTTGTTTACTGCTTTGCCTTATGGATGAATGTATCTATTGGTGGGAATAGAAACACAGCTTGGAGGAAGAAATGTTTGTTCTTTTATTCTTGTGGGACTGGTAAATTAGTGTACGCATAAATGACATATAGGTGGTTCATTTTACTCGTTATTCTAACAATTTAGAATCTCTAGTATCCTAGTCTTTCAATCTGCTGCATAAGAGAAAAATAAAGTCACTAAACCTGGGAAGGATCACTCTTTATAGACAAACCTATAATATATAAACCCATTATTTTTCTTCCCTCTATTCTCATTTGCATTTGGCTTTACAGTAATCACTGTGTTACCGACTGACTGTCTCAAATTTCTGTTACATACTTTCAGATGGGTGAATCTAGGTGGGTAATATTAGTTCAGTTGCCTATGACTTCAGTAAGGGTATCAAGTTCTTACAAGTTCTCAAAGAATGTTGACTATAAGCTAAGTGTCTGAACAGATCAATATCTTTAGCATAATCTGATATCTTGAAATTACCAATATGCACAGGGACTCTTGATTATATTAGATACCACATTGTTTTAGTAATATGACACTAATGGAAAAAAATTCAAAGTACTAATTAATCCTATGACATAAAGCTATGTCAATTCACCGTATTCTTTCATTATTCCATGGTTTGCAATTTCTTTTGAACACCTTATTATGTTTTACATACATTTGATATGTAATAAAGGCTATTTTCTCAGAAAGGAACATTAAGAAATTTTGTTCCTAAAAGTTCCCATAGTTGAAGTAAAAATAAGTTTCTGTAATTTGATTCTTCAATCAATATTAATCAGTCCATGCTACCTCCAAATTCGCCCTGTCCCAAACCTTCATGATACTAAGCAATAGAGTACAACAACATGACAGAAATTCTAAATATCTCTTTACTGGCCAGAAAATTTTTCCCATGTTCTCTGGCTGCCTCCCATCTCCAGCAGTTTGTTGCAATACCTAATTAGGACTAAAATAGATTAATCTTTCCCTCAACAGATTTAACAAAAAAATAATTTCAAGTAATACATAGTTAGAAGGACTTTACATCCTGGGCAGCCATTCAAAACTGGCAGAATGTATTCCACAGAAATGCACTTTACAGAATGACACTTAGAGTTGACCAGAGATAACATGTATGCGTAAAAACAATATATCAAGACTTTATTTAGTGGAACCTCAGAAATCAGAGGTGAGTTACTTCCAGTCCAAGATACTGATCAGAACTGTGGATTTTACTCTCAGCTTAAAATTTATCATCATCATGACAGAGGAAAGGAAAAGAGAAAACATGTATCTTCACCAAAACCTATAATATATAAACCCATTATTTTTCTTCCCTCTATTCTCATTTGCATTTGGCTTTACAGTAATCACTGTGTTACCGACTGACTGTCTCAAATTTCTGTTACATACTTTCAGATGGGTGAATCTAGGTGGGTAATATTAGTTCAGTTGCCTATGACTTCAGTAAGGGTATCAAGTTCTTACAAGTTCTCAAAGAATGTTGACTATAAGCTAAGTGTCTGAACAGATCAATATCTTTAGCATAATCTGATATCTTGAAATTACCAATATGCACAGGGACTCTTGATTATATTAGATACCACATTGTTTTAGTAATATGACACTAATGGAAAAAAATTCAAAGTACTAATTAATCCTATGACATAAAGCTATGTCAATTCACCGTATTCTTTCATTATTCCATGGTTTGCAATTTCTTTTGAACACCTTATTATGTTTTACATACATTTGATATGTAATAAAGGCTATTTTCTCAGAAAGGAACATTAAGAAATTTTGTTCCTAAAAGTTCCCATAGTTGAAGTAAAAATAAGTTTCTGTAATTTGATTCTTCAATCAATATTAATCAGTCCATGCTACCTCCAAATTCGCCCTGTCCCAAACCTTCATGATACTAAGCAATAGAGTACAACAACATGACAGAAATTCTAAATATCTCTTTACTGGCCAGAAAATTTTTCCCATGTTCTCTGGCTGCCTCCCATCTCCAGCAGTTTGTTGCAATACCTAATTAGGACTAAAATAGATTAATCTGTCCCTGAACAGATTTAACAAAAATATAATTTCCAAGTAATACATAGTTAGCAGGACTTTCCATCCTGGGCAGCCATTCAAAACTGGCAGAATGTATTCCACAGAAATGCACTTTACAGAATGACACTTAGAGTTGACCAGAGATAACATGTATGCGTAAAAACAATATATCAAGACTTTATTTAGTGGAACCTCAGAAATCAGAGGTGAGTTACTTCCAGTCCAAGATACTGATCAGAACTGTGGATTTTACTCTCAGCTTAAAATTTATCATCATCATGACAGAGGAAAGGAAAAGAGAAAACATGTATCTTCACCAAAAACTAGGAAAATAGATCATCTAAATGCTAGAAATGTTGAGAGGTTTGGGAAAGTCAGAGTGGAAGAGGAATACCTAAGTATGCTTATACCACATTAAATACATGCATACATATGTACTTACAGACATGCATGCATATAAAGAAGAAAAGAGTTTAGGATGCAGAATTTCCATATTTAGTCTGTTGCTGGCTGAAAGTTATCTTTCTTTCTTCATACTAATATTTCTAAAAATGTTTCCGCCAACTTAATAATTAATTTAAATTAAGAAGTTAAGAAACATATGAAACAGTGGTAGAAACAAGATAACATTGCTCTAAATTCTCATGTATTATGAATATGGGTATAATTTTTTGAGAAAATATTAAGTACTCTGCAAGAAAATGCAAAGAGATTCAAATCATATTGTGGATCAAATCTCCAAGTTTATCTCTGTAAAAACCTGGAGAAGTTTGAGAGGTTTGGATAAGAAGATATGAAACAATAAACTTATCATATTCCATAAAGAGAAATCAATAGACACTGTTTTATTCTTGACCACTATTTAAAGAGAACTGTAACTTATTTATTACAGAATAAAGAAACAAAACCAGAATTGGTATAGTAAAACAAAGGTTTTTAAGAAGATAAGAAATTATAAGAAAAGTAATAACATGAAATATGGCAAATAATATTAGCTATTAAATCTGATTATATCAGTCCTTTTTAAAAATAAATGATTTCAGTTTATGTCAAGAAAAAAATAAATTTGCTTATTTAAAACCCACTGAAACATCATGATATCTATAATTTATAAGTACTAGGCAAATGCAATATGAAAAACAACTTATGTTAAAACATCAATATTAAATCAAAGTCCCATTCAAGAAAATATAATAAATAGTACAATAGATTTGTTTATATAAATACCATTTAAAATTCACAATATGGATGATAACAGTTGTGATCCCATGCTTACTGAGTGCTCTGGTGTGACAGTCATGGTCAAGTTGACTCTCACAGCAGCCTTGCATTTGGAAACCATTATCTTCACACCCATTTTATGAATGAGGAACCTGAGACAAATAAACTAAGAAACTTGCCTTTCCATGTAACCAGCAATTAGTAGATCTGGGATTTGAATCCATTTACTTACAGTCTGGAGACCTTGATTGTTACATAGTCTTGTTTCCTTTTATGGCAGCCATGAAGTATCAGATACCAGAGTAAGATATTATTAAAACAAAACAAGCAACATCTGTGCAAAGAGGTGCTGAGAAAACTACCATCATAACAATAATGATGTTCAAATAATAATACTTCATTTTTTAAGTCCTCCACAGATCAAAAATAAATAAATTCATAGATTTTAAATGTGATACATAATGACAAGGTAGACAGATAAAGATGTATATACATATAAGGCTTTCTGCCCTAAAAACAAATTTGTTGTTTAGTTGCTAAGTCATGTCTGTCCCTTTGCAACCCATGGACTGCAGCACACCAGGCTTTCCTGTCCTTCGCTATCTCCTGGAGTTTGCTCAAACTCATATCCATTGAGTCAGTGATGCCATCCAGTCATCTCATCCTCTAAAATCCCCTTCTCCTCCTGTCCTCAATCTTTCCCAGCATCAGGGTCTTTACCAGTGAGACAGCTCTTCACATCAGGCGGCCAAAATAGGACTTCAGCACCTGTTCTTTCAATGAATATTCAGGGTTGATTTCCTTTAAGATTGATAGTTTGATCTCCCTTCTATCTAAGGGACTCTCAAATGTCTTCTCCAGCACCACAGTTTGAAAGCATCAGTTCTTCAGTGTTCAGTCTTTTTTATGGTCCAGCTCTCACGTCCATACGTGACTACTGGAAAAACTTGGATTATATGGACCTGAGTCTGCAACATGGTATCTCTACTTTTTAATATACTGTCTGTGCTTGTCATAGCTTTCCTTCCAATGAGCAAGCATCTTTTAATTTCATGGCTGTAGTCAGTCACAGTCTGCAGTGATTTTGCAGCCCAAGAAAATAAAATCTGTCACTTTTTCCGCCTTTGCCCATCTGTTTACCATGAAATGATACGAGCAGATAGCATGATCTTAGTTTTCAGAATGGTGTCCTCTTTCACCTTCATCAAGAGGCTCTTAGTTTTCAGCTTTCATCTGCATATCTGAGGTTGTTGATATTTCTCCTGGCAATCTTGATTCCAGCTTTTAATTAAGTCTCACAGCAGCCTTGCATTTGGAAACCATTATCTTCACACCCATTTTATGAATGAGGAACCTGAGACAAATAAACTAAGAAACTTGCCTTTCCATGTAACCAGCAATTAGTAGATCTGGGATTTGAATCCATTTACTTACAGTCTGGAGACCTTGATTGTTACATAGTCTTGTTTCCTTTTATGGCAGCCATGAAGTATCAGATACCAGAGTAAGATATTATTAAAACAAAACAAGCAACATCTGTGCAAAGAGGTGCTGAGAAAACTACCATCATAACAATAATGATGTTCAAATAATAATACTTCATTTTTTAAGTCCTCCACAGATCAAAAATAAATAAATTCATAGATTTTAAATGTGATACATAATGACAAGGTAGACAGATAAAGATGTATATACATATAAGGCTTTCTGCCCTAAAAACAAATTTGTTGTTTAGTTGCTAAGTCATGTCTGTCCCTTTGCAACCCATGGACTGCAGCACACCAGGCTTTCCTGTCCTTCGCTATCTCCTGGAGTTTGCTCAAACTCATATCCATTGAGTCAGTGATGCCATCCAGTCATCTCATCCTCTAAAATCCCTTCTCCTCCTGTCCTCAATCTTTCCCAGCATCAGGGTCTTTACCAGTGAGACAGCTCTTCACATCAGGCGGCCAAAATAGGACTTCAGCACCTGTTCTTTCAATGAATATTCAGGGTTGATTTCCTTTAAGATTGATAGTTTGATCTCCCTTCTATCTAAGGGACTCTCAAATGTCTTCTCCAGCACCACAGTTTGAAAGCATCAGTTCTTCAGTGTTCAGTCTTTTTTATGGTCCAGCTCTCACGTCCATACGTGACTACTGGAAAAACTTGGATTATATGGACCTGAGTCTGCAACATGGTATCTCTACTTTTTAATATACTGTCTGTGCTTGTCATAGCTTTCCTTCCAATGAGCAAGCATCTTTTAATTTCATGGCTGTAGTCAGTCACAGTCTGCAGTGATTTTGCAGCCCAAGAAAATAAAATCTGTCACTTTTTCCGCCTTTGCCCATCTGTTTACCATGAAATGATACGAGCAGATAGCATGATCTTAGTTTTCAGAATGGTGTCCTCTTTCACCTTCATCAAGAGGCTCTTAGTTCCTCTTCACTTTCTGCCATTAAGATGGTGTCATCTGCATATCTGAGGTTGTTGATATTTCTCCTGGCAATCTTGATTCCAGCTTTTAATTAATCCAGTCCAACATTTGTGTCATACTCAATAGAAATGAACACAATAAAATTGACCTGTTAATACATTAGGAAAGAAAAAATTGATACATTCCAGAGTGTATCTTTGGTGTATTTTGGTATAGGAAAAATTCTACCATAATAGGCTAAAAAAAAAATTGAAATTTCTGTAAAAGGGGGAGAAAGAGAAACTGAAGATGGCAACTTCAGTATCTTTTATAAATTAATCTCAGAATTAATGTACCTCTGCTTTTCACATGTTTTGTTGGTCACACACACACCTCTGGTACAGTGTTCCATGGGAATACCAGGAGATCATTGGGGACCTCTTAGAAATTGTCTGCCACAGTACACATTCTAGTACTCAAATAAGTTGTGTCTGTCTTTCTGATATTTTTTGGTAAGAGATTTGTATTTTATAATGTAGGAACACTTGTCTCAGGGAAGCTCAAAATCTTATTCAAGATACTCCTGTTAAGACAAGAGAAAGTTAACCCAGACTTCTGATCTGGAGCCTCATAGCTTTACTCCTGCACTAAAGTAGATTGCCACGTAGGTCTGTTACTGTGTGTAGCACTGTTTTCCACCAGTCCTAATGCTTCTGTACTACTGAACTTTTGAAATTGCCATAATTATTTGTTTTTCCGGTCTTGTTTTATCCTCTCACCTTCAGTTTACTCTCAGCAGTATTCCACTGGTATAAATGTTTCAGATTGTTGATTTCTGTTTCTGTTTTTCCAGGTTACTGGTTTTCTTTTTTCAAAAGACATGTATACTGTTGAACCAGACTTACTAGAATCATATGAGTTATAGGAGCAAATAGACTTGGAGTGAAAATATATGGGTCTTCGTATATTAGTCTGCTCAGGCTACTGTGGCCAAATACCATGGACTAAATTGCTTAAGTAACCTAAATTGATTTCTTATTGTTCTGGAGGTAGAAAGTTCAAGATACAGATTTTAGATGATTTGATTGCTTAGTGATGGGTCTCTTCTTGGCTTGCAGATGACTGCCTTCTCTGTGTATTCTCATATGGTAGAGAGGGTGCACAAGTTCTTTGATGTCTCTCAAAAGGAAACTTATCATAGTAATCATAGATTTACCTTTATGACTTCATTTATTCTTTGTCACTTTCATACTTCAAAGAGTAATGTTGGAAGTTATGACTTCAGCACGTGAATTTTGTGGGAATGAAATTTATCAAGTCCTTAGGACTCACCCTATGAGGGAAAAAAATGTGCTTGGACTTTAAGATATTATAGGTTTGAAGGGATTTTTTTTTTTTTTAAAGGCATTTTTGTTTTTAACTTTTTTTTTAATATTGGTACAGATAATGAAGTTTTAATATATCTGCATTTCCAATAAGTAGGTTGCTTATCATATATGAAGATATATTATTAATATTATTTCAGAAAGATTTATTTCCTTAATTTCTAGTTTTAAAACATTCCTTGTTTAAGGTTAATATTATACTTTGCAGTTTAACACACTTTTCTTTAAAATGGGAAGTGGACAAAATTTGCCTACAAAAGAGACTGGTAATAATGAAGAAATTTATGAAAATAGTATTATCTTAAAGTAGAGTTGAACTTGTTTTATTCACTTCAGTAACTTCTTATTGTTGTTTAGTAATTAAGTCTTGTCTCTTTTGAGAATCCATGGACTGTAGATTGCCAGGCTCCTCTGTCCATGGCATTTCCCAGGCAGGAATACTGGAGTGGCTTGCCATTTCTTTCTTCAAAGGATCTTCCTGACTCAGGTATCAGAAGCCTGTCTCCTGCATTAGCAGGTAGATCCTTTATCACTGAGCCATCAGGGAAAGCCCAGCTTCTTATTAGAAGTTCAGATTATTTTATATTAATATTCAGAATAAAACAAATCCATTATGTTAGCAGTCCAGTAATATATTAGGCAAATATATTTTAATAGTATTATTATTTTAACAATTTTTGTTATTAATATACTTTTAATAGTTATTTGAAACTTTTATATTCTGAAATATGACTCCTAACAAATTTGCCTTATTGAATATGTAATTAACATTGTCTTCTATAAAGTCTAAGCTCTAATGAAAATTTTAGTCATAAGCTAGTCATTTTTTTTTAAGCTAGTCATTTTTTAATGAAGGCTTAAACTTATAACTTTTTTGTGTATGATATAAAATAAAGAACTCTGGTGCTTGGCTTTAAAGATTTAGGGTTGGTAAAATTATTTGGAAATGCTAAATATATCAATCATTGGAAGGTCACTTGAAAGTTTGGTATTTTGCCTCGAAAATCAAGTAACGAGTTTAAAATGAGCCAGTTCTGGCTTCATTAAGACAAAGTCTGGAGTTTTTCAATAACAATAATAGTAATAATAACACACAACAGTCTAAAGTAGTACTGAATGCCAAACTTCCCCAGTAAAATCAACAAAGGTTTATTATATCATTTATTTGGCTTATTTGTCATTAGTAAATAATATTTATTATGAGCCAACAATATGAGGAGCTGAATAAGCTCTTTTTTATGTTCCAGTGTTTAGGCCATAATGCAGAATAGAAAATGATAAAGACATTAACTTAGGTTCTTAAGCATAGGGCATCCCAGTAATACTATTGAAATGACCTTAAAACAAGCATAATTTGTAAACTCCCCCACCCATATAGAAAATAGTATTATCTTAAAGTAGAGTTGAACTTGTTTTATTCACTTCAGTAACTTCTTATTGTTGTTTAGTAATTAAGTCTTGTCTCTTTTGAGAATCCATGGACTGTAGATTGCCAGGCTCCTCTGTCCATGGCATTTCCCAGGCAGGAATACTGGAGTGGCTTGCCATTTCTTTCTTCAAAGGATCTTCCTGACTCAGGTATCAGAAGCCTGTCTCCTGCATTAGCAGGTAGATCCTTTATCACTGAGCCATCAGGGAAAGCCCAGCTTCTTATTAGAAGTTCAGATTATTTTATATTAATATTCAGAATAAAACAAATCCATTATGTTAGCAGTCCAGTAATATATTAGGCAAATATATTTTAATAGTATTATTATTTTAACAATTTTTGTTATTAATATACTTTTAATAGTTATTTGAAACTTTTATATTCTGAAATATGACTCCTAACAAATTTGCCTTATTGAATATGTAATTAACATTGTCTTCTATAAAGTCTAAGCTCTAATGAAAATTTTAGTCATAAGCTAGTCATTTTTTTTAAGCTAGTCATTTTTTAATGAAGGATTAAACTTATAACTTTTTTGTGTATGATATAAAATAAAGAACTCTGGTGCTTGGCTTTAAAGATTTAGGGTTGGTAAAATTATTTGGAAATGCTAAATATATCAATCATTGGAAGGTCACTTGAAAGTTTGGTATTTTGCCTCGAAAATCAAGTAACGAGTTTAAAATGAGCCAGTTCTGGCTTCATTAAGACAAAGTCTGGAGTTTTTCAATAACAATAATAGTAATAATAACACACAACAGTCTAAAGTAGTACTGAATGCCAAACTTCCCCAGTAAAATCAACAAAGGTTTATTATATCATTTATTTGGCTTATTTGTCATTAGTAAATAATATTTATTATGAGCCAACAATATGAGGAGCTGAATAAGCTCTTTTTTATGTTCCAGTGTTTAGGCCATAATGCAGAATAGAAAATGATAAAGACATTAACTTAGGTTCTTAAGCATAGGGCATCCCAGTAATACTATTGAAATGACCTTAAAACAAGCATAATTTGTAAACTCTCACCCATAACCCATTTATCAGAAACAGAAGATCTGATGAAGTAAAAAGATTATGTGGAATTGAGAAAGATTCAGTCTCAGGACTGGGAGATTTTGTGACTAGTATAGCACTCTCCCCACGTTTCAGCTTATATCCCAATAGAGAAATAAATGCTACTTATATCATTTCATGTATGAATGAATGTGATTGAAATAATTGATTTATTATTCTAGCAAATCCAATTACATGAATATTATCAACTGACTGAAAAATCCAGTTACTGAGGTTCTTCTTAATATGTTTCAAATTGACATTGAATACAGGATTAAACTTCATTTATGATTTATGACAACAGACTGCTTGGCAGTGTATATGTATATTTACATGCATGTGTACGTATACATACGCGTGAGTACGTATAAAATATATCTACATGTATACAGCATATAGAAAGCACATAACATTTCAGAGCCTTCTTTGCGTCCTTTAAACTTGGATGGCAAGACAACAATGTGTGTGTGAAAGTTGCTCAGTTGTGTTTGAATCTTTGCAGCCCTTGGACGAGCCGTGGAGTTCGCCAGGCGAGAATACTGGAGTGAGTAGCCATTTCGTTCTCAGGAAAGTCTTCCCAACCCAGGCATCAAGGCCAGGCCTCCCACTTTGCCGGCGGATTCTTTACCATCTGAGCCACCAGGGCAGAGCCTGCTTTGTGTCCTTTACACTTGGATGACAGGACAGCAGAGCTCCCTGAAACTCTCTAGCACCACCAGTTTTGTACTTCCTCCAGTCTAGTCAGCTAGCTCCACAGTGGTCTTTGTCTCTCCTGTAAAATGCTGTCTCCAAGACCCACCACACTTCTTGGTACATGAGAAGTTAGTGAGTTATCCTCATTGGATGTTTACTGTGGGCCATTTTAAACTGCATTCCATGGAACCAGTGGTGTTTAGAGAAGGTGCTTTTAGTAGAGCTTTGGTGAAAAAATTCTGGGGAGAAGGAAACTCATATCCTAAGGCCGTACACAAGGTGGCCTTTGGCTCAACTTGTGCCATATGTACCACTCTCCCTGTCTCACACATCAGCCCGAAAGCCACTGGCCTCTCTGCTGCTAGGCCTCAGTACCCTACTCCACGTGGACTTCACTGCCTCGGATATCCACGTGGCTTATTCCCTCACTTCATTCAACTCTCTCCTCATGATTCATCTTATCAGAGAAACTTTCCCTAACACCCTCTTAAATAATACTTTCAAGTATTATTTTTCTTTATAGTGTTTACCTATATTTTAAGATATAGGATATCTTAAATGTTTGTTTACTGTCTCTCACACACAAATGCCAGAATGGAAGCTTTATGAGTGTTTATCCGAATTATACTGATATGTCCCCACTGCTTATAATAGAGAAAAACAGAAGTGCTGAAAAAGTACATCATAAATGAATAAAGGAAAAAGCAAATCCCTCATATCCACATTAGTCAGATTTGGGATTTGGGTTTTATGTGTAGCACAATGGGCTTTTAAGACCACTTTTCTTCTGTAACAGAATGTCTGTGTCTAAAAAAAGTTTGAAAAAAAGGTTAGATTTATTAAAACCTGTAATACTAGGTAGTTGAAGTTCTAAGTATGTTTTTGATTTTATTGAAAATAATTCTATAAATTACTAAACCATCTTACAGAATATTAGTTTATAAAACTTGCACCCAATAGTTGCCACCTATTAAGTCATGACATGCTCAAATTTTCATATTCCTTTAGCAAATATAACAGATTTTAAGCTGTGACTTTCAATGACTTGTGAAATTGAAAGAAAAGAAACTATGTATATAACTACAGCAGTTTAATAAAACATTAGCAATAATAGTGGTTAAAGGAAGCCAGTTTCTAGTCAAGTTTTCTGCCCCCAACAAAAAAATATAAGAAAGTATCCAAAACTTTTTTGAAGCTTATTTTAAGATAAAAGAGGAACAAAGCAAAATGTTACAAATCATGATTTTCATTGATCCTGAAATCTGATCCTGCTTTTCCTCTATGGGAAGCCCAGTGGGAGGAAATAGAAGAATATCTGAAGTTCATTTGTTCAAGGTCATGATAGTCTTATTAATTGCTCATGGATTATATTCATCCATCCATCCATCATCCATTCATTCAATTCATTGTAATCTGAAATCCTGCAATATGCTAGAGATTACACTTCGCTATTTAAACTCCCTTTTGCCTGATCCTCAGCCCTGGACTCTTGTCCTTTCTCTACCTTTTGTGCTTGTCTGACTCTTTGTGACTCTTTGTGAGTCCATGGACTATAACCTTCCAGGCTCCTCTGTCCATGAATTCTCTAGGCAAGAGTACTGGAGTGGGTTGCCATTTCCTTCTTCAGGGTATCTTCCTGACCTGAGGATCAAACCCCCTCTCCTGCTTTGACAGGAGGATTCTGTACCCACTGAGCCATTAGGGAAGCCGTTTTTTCTACAAAGGTACTGATTATTCAGAACTTCTCTGCTGCCATACCCATTGCCTGCCACCCTCAGTTTTTGACTGAATTGGATCTATATTTGCACCTCAGAGCCCTGACAACCTGCAGAAGAGCAGGTTGAATTTTGAATCGAGTACATTGCTTTTAGTGGTCCATGTTACCTATACTTTCAATGCTGAATTAGTTTTCTAATAAGTTAAATTTAAATATGCTTCACAAGTCAAGCTGTACCTTTTGTTTTTTGATTGAATTCTCTAAATAGTTTTTCATAAACTATTACGCCATTTTTCATGTTTCCATCTTAACTCTCTGGCTTCAGCCTGAGGTAAGAATTGCAATCCTAGGGCTTCCCTGGTGGTCCAGTGGGTGTAGAGTCTGCCTTGCAATGCAGGGGACACCAGTTCTATTCCCATTCTGGGAAGATCCCATGTGCTGCGGAGCAGCTGGACACAGTGTTTCCAATTACGAGCCAGTGCTCTGGAGTGCATGTACCCAGCACTGGTGCTCTGCAATGAGAGAGGCCACCAAAATGAGAGGCCTACACAGGGGGAATAAAGAATAAAGATGGATGAAAATAAATAAATAAAATACCAATGAAAGAGGCCAAAATTATATATAGAGAGAAAAAAAGAATCACAATCCCAGACAATGCTAGCTCTTCTTACTTGGCGGATATTTAATTTCTCATTTAAATATATATTTGACCGGATGAGAAAGGACAATATTGAGCTCTGTACAAATTTTAAAAGATATGCAATTCTTTAACCATAAAATCCTTAAATTTGAATAAATGACATGAACAACAGCACATAAGCCAAGAAATACTATGCTAAGTATTATAAGAGAGGAACTATATCTATTTTAAGCAAAACGTAAAAAATAGTCCTAGGATAAGAGGAAACACTATTTTACATACATACATTTTACACTGTCAAGAAGTAGCCAACTGAAAAGGGAAAAGGAATGAATTATAACCATAAAGAGTGGAGACAGTTGTATTAAGGTACAAATAGGTAGCTCGTGGAATGAATGTCTAACCTGTTCTGAGGAGGGGAGTGGTTCCTAACCCATTTATATTTATAACCCAGAATCATTCATATCATATGTGTGGTCAGTCTGTGACAGAACAAACAGAATATCAGTGAAGATATAGAGAATTTGAACACTACAAAGCAAATTTACTTAATGGAGGTTTTTTTTTTTTTTTTGCCTTAGAGTCATCATTTATTTTTCATCCATCTTTATTCTTTGGACTGTGAGGGCCTCCCATCACAGTGGCCTCTCTCGCTACAGAGCACTGGCTCTGGGCGCAGGCACTCCAGAGCACCAGCTAGTAATTGAAAACACTGGCTCAGATGCTCCTGGGCATGTGGGATCTTCCCTGGCCAGGAATCAAACCAGTGCCCCTCGCTACTGGACCACCAGGAAAACAATCCTAGGGCTTCCCTGGTGGTCCAGTGGGTGTAGAGTCTGCCTTGCAATGCAGGGGACACCAGTTCTATTCCCATTCTGGGAAGATCCCATGTGCTGCGGAGCAGCTGGACACAGTGTTTCCAATTACGAGCCAGTGCTCTGGAGTGCATGTACCCAGCACTGGTGCTCTGCAATGAGAGAGGCCACCAAAATGAGAGGCCTACACAGGGGGAATAAAGAATAAAGATGGATGAAAATAAATAAATAAAATACCAATGAAAGAGGCCAAAATTATATATAGAGAGAAAAAAAGAATCACAATCCCAGACAATGCTAGCTCTTCTTACTTGGCGGATATTTAATTTCTCATTTAAATATATATTTGACCGGATGAGAAAGGACAATATTGAGCTCTGTACAAATTTTAAAAGATATGCAATTCTTTAACCATAAAATCCTTAAATTTGAATAAATGACATGAACAACAGCACATAAGCCAAGAAATACTATGCTAAGTATTATAAGAGAGGAACTATATCTATTTTAAGCAAAACGTAAAAAATAGTCCTAGGATAAGAGGAAACACTATTTTACATACATACATTTTACACTGTCAAGAAGTAGCCAACTGAAAAGGGAAAAGGAATGAATTATAACCATAAAGAGTGGAGACAGTTGTATTAAGGTACAAATAGGTAGCTCGTGGAATGAATGTCTAACCTGTTCTGAGGAGGGGAGTGGTTCCTAACCCATTTATATTTATAACCCAGAATCATTCATATCATATGTGTGGTCAGTCTGTGACAGAACAAACAGAATATCAGTGAAGATATAGAGAATTTGAACACTACAAAGCAAATTTACTTAATGGAGGTTTTTTTTTTTTTTTTGCCTTAGAGTCATCATTTATTTTTCATCCATCTTTATTCTTTGGACTGTGAGGGCCTCCCATCACAGTGGCCTCTCTCGCTACAGAGCACTGGCTCTGGGCGCAGGCACTCCAGAGCACCAGCTAGTAATTGAAAACACTGGCTCAGATGCTCCTGGGCATGTGGGATCTTCCCTGGCCAGGAATCAAACCAGTGCCCCTCGCTACTGGACCACCAGGAAAGCCCGCTAATGAAGATTTATAGAGCACTCCATGCAACAACAACAGAATACCTATTGTTTTTAACTATACATGGATCGCCACCAAGAGAGAATGTATGTTGGGCCATAACACAACATCAATACATTTTTTTAATGATTAAATCATTCAGGTACAAAACTGAATTAAATTAGAGACAGTAACAGAAAGATACTTGGAGTATATCCACCTATTTTGATATTCAAAAACACAGTCTAAACGCTTCAAGGATCAAAGAAGAATAAATCACAGGGGACTCAGTTTAAAGCATAATATATTAAAATTGTGAGATAAAAGTTCAAAGTTGCAGAGTATAAGGTTTAAAAACAAAAGCACCCTTATATCTGTAGAACAGTTTATGATTGTACCAATAATTTTTTTAAAAAAAATTTATTCACTATAGCTCCAAGCATAGCAATGCATAGTTAATGAATTTTAAAACATACAAAATCCAAATACTTAAATTGCAAGATACTAAAGAAGTAAATTCAAGAAGACCTCAACAAACCAGAAACAGATTATGTTCATAGTTTTAAAAACTCTGTGTAATAAAGATGCCACTTTTCCCCAAATTTATATGTAAGTTTAATGCAATTGCTAGCAAAATCTCAGGAATACTTTTTACAAATGTGGATAAATAATTCATTTGTATAGTACAGCCGATCCTATTATTGGTGTATTGAAATAGCCAAGGCTAGACTGTGCAGCCAGCAATTATAGGAAGTTGAATGCTGCATCCAGATTTATGCTGGGTACGAGGATGATGCTGGATTGTGTAATGGGCAGGAACAACCAGGACAGTGAGCATGAATCCCTAGTTAGTAATTAGGGTGAGGACCCAATCTCTAGACTTGGCCTAAGGAACCTGAGGGCATGGTATGCCTCTTTGCCTCCTCATTTCCTGAAAGAGTTCCCTAATGTTGCCTGGCTATCCTCATCCTTTTCTCTGTATCCCTTCCAAGTTACCGTATAGAAGATAGGGCCTTTATCGTATAGAAGAACCTCCCATCACAGTGGCCTCTCTCGCTACAGAGCACTGGCTCTGGGCGCAGGCACTCCAGAGCACCAGCTAGTAATTGAAAACACTGGCTCAGATGCTCCTGGGCATGTGGGATCTTCCCTGGCCAGGAATCAAACCAGTGCCCCTCGCTACTGGACCACCAGGAAAGCCCGCTAATGAAGATTTATAGAGCACTCCATGCAACAACAACAGAATACCTATTGTTTTTAACTATACATGGATCGCCACCAAGAGAGAATGTATGTTGGGCCATAACACAACATCAATACATTTTTTTAATGATTAAATCATTCAGGTACAAAACTGAATTAAATTAGAGACAGTAACAGAAAGATACTTGGAGTATATCCACCTATTTTGATATTCAAAAACACAGTCTAAACGCTTCAAGGATCAAAGAAGAATAAATCACAGGGGACTCAGTTTAAAGCATAATATATTAAAATTGTGAGATAAAAGTTCAAAGTTGCAGAGTATAAGGTTTAAAAACAAAAGCACCCTTATATCTGTAGAACAGTTTATGATTGTACCAATAATTTTAAAAAAAATTTATTCACTATAGCTCCAAGCATAGCAATGCATAGTTAATGAATTTTAAAACATACAAAATCCAAATACTTAAATTGCAAGATACTAAAGAAGTAAATTCAAGAAGACCTCAACAAACCAGAAACAGATTATGTTCATAGTTTTAAAAACTCTGTGTAATAAAGATGCCACTTTTCCCCAAATTTATATGTAAGTTTAATGCAATTGCTAGCAAAATCTCAGGAATACTTTTTACAAATGTGGATAAATAATTCATTTGTATAGTACAGCCGATCCTATTATTGGTGTATTGAAATAGCCAAGGCTAGACTGTGCAGCCAGCAATTATAGGAAGTTGAATGCTGCATCCAGATTTATGCTGGGTACGAGGATGATGCTGGATTGTGTAATGGGCAGGAACAACCAGGACAGTGAGCATGAATCCCTAGTTAGTAATTAGGGTGAGGACCCAATCTCTAGACTTGGCCTAAGGAACCTGAGGGCATGGTATGCCTCTTTGCCTCCTCATTTCCTGAAAGAGTTCCCTAATGTTGCCTGGCTATCCTCATCCTTTTCTCTGTATCCCTTCCAAGTTACCGTATAGAAGATAGGGCCTTTATCTAGCCTAACTGAGAGGAAGAAAGAGCAAATGTCTATTGAATTGTATCCACATTTGCATTATCATGTGGTGTGTTATCATGGGACTTTCTATTTAGGAAAAAAAAAAAACCCATTCACATGTCATTGGGCCAATTGATGAAACCCCCTGGTTTTAGAAAGAACCTTCCCACAGGATAGTGAAAGAATTGTGACCATAAGTGGGTCTTTCTCTTTGTGCCTGGATTCCTCAAAGCCTGTCTCCTGAGAAAGATGAGAGTGGCCCAAGAATCCATTAACTTCCTTAACAAGTACTGTTGTTTGTCCCCAGGCATTATGAATAGAAACACGATGCTGGATTGTCCTTGGGGAATGGTTAAATTGGATATCTGGTGTACTTCATTCCTGAAAGTCCGCTTTTGCGTCAAACTCACTGTTTTAGGAGAGTGCAGCATTTAATGGAACCCTGTCGAGAATCCTTTTACAAAGTGAATAATCATCTCCTGTCTGTGTTTTTCTATAACCTGGATTTTAAAAGCATATTAAAATTACAAGTGTTGCAATATTTTTCTTGTTTCTAAAGCCCTGATTTAATAAATTCACTTGAGCATGCTCTTAGGTAGAAATGCCTCCTCCATGTGACCCAGCTAATTCTCATGTCTTCATAGTTGACTTTAACCAAGAAGAGTTGTATCTGAATTCTTATTTTTCAAAGAAATCATTCTTGATGAGAATAATCAAATTTTTATCACCTTTATTGATAAGGGATATATCAAGTAATATTTAGCCAGCCTTTCACAATTATCAGATAACTTTCAGACAGTTTACACTTCAGTCTGATTATACATAAACGTAGAGTACATGTGATCGCCTAGAGTTATGTCAATGATGGAGTTGGTTCGTAACCCGAAACCCTTGTCTGGTACTCTTCCTACAAAACCTTTAGAAAGTATGTGATGTTAAATGGTCCTATAAGCAATGTGAAATATCAGAAAATTTAAATATTACATTGAGTTTTAGAAGAACTGTTTATAGTGGTCATTAAGTTACTTTTTGTCTTAGTTCAAAAAAGATGTGTGATATAGTGTGATCTTTATGTTTACTGGAAAAATATCAGATATAAACTGAGTACCTTCTCCCTTTATATTTCTCTCTTCATCTTTTACTTTGACATAAGGATAATCAGAAATATATGTAGCCTGCAATAACATATACATATGTATATATATAAAACAATATGCCTGGAAATGTGGTTTATATTTACATTTGAATATTATTACATTTGAATATAATGATAAGTATCTTGTAGCCAAAATATGAGAGTTACAATGTAAGGAAAGATCATATTAGAAGCTGAGAGGTGAATTACTTCTTTGCAATCCATCCACCCATAATTTCTCTGAGAAGTCACTCTAGAAGATGCTCTACATGAACTTTTTGAAACTGTGGAATTTTGTTACATCGCCCATTTTCTCCATGATGAGCTTGAATGATGAAAACAAAAGTCATATCTGATAGGAATAGCAGTAACAGAGGGTTTGCACAGCTTCCTCCTCTTCTATATCCCACCTGGTTAGCATCCTCACATTCCATTCCTTCATCCTACTCCACATTTTTCCCACAGCCTGGTCCTCCTGACCTTTCTTGCTTGTTTCCTGCTGCTTTGTCAACTTCTGGTACTTCAGCTACTGAGCTGAAGACAAAAAATCATAAGAAAGCCACCTGCGAGCTATTCTCATGTCTTCATAGTTGACTTTAACCAAGAAGAGTTGTATCTGAATTCTTATTTTCAAAGAAATCATTCTTGATGAGAATAATCAAATTTTTATCACCTTTATTGATAAGGGATATATCAAGTAATATTTAGCCAGCCTTTCACAATTATCAGATAACTTTCAGACAGTTTACACTTCAGTCTGATTATACATAAACGTAGAGTACATGTGATCGCCTAGAGTTATGTCAATGATGGAGTTGGTTCGTAACCCGAAACCCTTGTCTGGTACTCTTCCTACAAAACCTTTAGAAAGTATGTGATGTTAAATGGTCCTATAAGCAATGTGAAATATCAGAAAATTTAAATATTACATTGAGTTTTAGAAGAACTGTTTATAGTGGTCATTAAGTTACTTTTTGTCTTAGTTCAAAAAAGATGTGTGATATAGTGTGATCTTTATGTTTACTGGAAAAATATCAGATATAAACTGAGTACCTTCTCCCTTTATATTTCTCTCTTCATCTTTTACTTTGACATAAGGATAATCAGAAATATATGTAGCCTGCAATAACATATACATATGTATATATATAAAACAATATGCCTGGAAATGTGGTTTATATTTACATTTGAATATTATTACATTTGAATATAATGATAAGTATCTTGTAGCCAAAATATGAGAGTTACAATGTAAGGAAAGATCATATTAGAAGCTGAGAGGTGAATTACTTCTTTGCAATCCATCCACCCATAATTTCTCTGAGAAGTCACTCTAGAAGATGCTCTACATGAACTTTTTGAAACTGTGGAATTTTGTTACATCGCCCATTTTCTCCATGATGAGCTTGAATGATGAAAACAAAAGTCATATCTGATAGGAATAGCAGTAACAGAGGGTTTGCACAGCTTCCTCCTCTTCTATATCCCACCTGGTTAGCATCCTCACATTCCATTCCTTCATCCTACTCCACATTTTTCCCACAGCCTGGTCCTCCTGACCTTTCTTGCTTGTTTCCTGCTGCTTTGTCAACTTCTGGTACTTCAGCTACTGAGCTGAGACAGTCATAAGTCAAGCACCCCACTGCCACCAGTTTATATATTAAATTGATGTAAAGAGAGCAATAAGAAATACAGCATTGACTTTCCTGAAACCTTTAAGGCATAGATTTCAGTCTTTTCTGGGCAATGCATTGAGCAGTAAGAATAAATGACAGCTTCAACCTAATCATTAAGTCCGTGGTTCACCAGGGTAGTGGGCTGGGCAACTTCCAAAGGGATGTTTTATTAATTCACAAAGTTTTTTTTTTTTTTTTTTTTTTTCTTATTTTGGTGATTCATGGGTACTGAAGTGGTTGGGGCCAAGCATGCCGTACATCTCGCTGAGTAGGCGAGTCATACATAATGAGCACACTTTTTGTGTACTTCATGACTTCCAAATGCCCTATGCATATTCATCAAGTTGAAAGAAAAAGCCTGTTAATAATCCTTGTAAATTTTTATTTTTAGCCAAGGACCAATTTCACATTGAAAATAAACCACAGCATTGTTTATAAAGTTTTACTAAGTGCTGTTTCTTAAGAATTGAGCTACTTTTAAGTCAATGGAATGTTTGACTAATTTTATATTGAAACATGACACGATTTGCTTACCAATGTATAAAACTGCCTCAGTGACAGTAAGGCCACTTGAATTTGAATTCTCCTAGATAGCATACGTTCACAGTTTGTATTTATGGGCAATCACATCATGACTGTTATATAGTTGTGAGCCTCTGGTTACATGACTTATGTGCTAATGTAGTTGAGCCTAAGCATTTATATTTTGAACCTCCTTTTTTTTTAACAGATTACTTGCTTTTCATTTTTTTGCACATGTTAGGCCAATATGGTGACTTTTTAAATTATTATCTGGTTTATTTTGATATACTAGATGGAGCCTTAAATATATTTTTTTTTTCCAGAAGGACCAATAGATGTCATAGAATTAAGAATTACTATATGAAATAATTTAATAAACTAGTACCAACTGTTGGGTGGCAAAAATTGCATAATTATTTAGCTGACATAAGAAGTGTTAATTATAGAAACATGGAATCTAGATTTGTTGGGAATAATTGACACATGTATAGGCATCGCTTGATATTTCTATCATGTATAAATGATGCTATATACAAACAACAAAACAAAGTCATATAAAAGTTGGCCTTACAATACAAATGTCTAATAGGAATATAAGTCAGCCTTATCAACTTTCAGCCTTGATGACCAGTCATGTAATGAAAATGGATGGCACCTGAAATGAGAAAATAATTACGTGGCGATCTGATGGAGGGTGGCCATACCCAAAGGATGAAGGAAATACTTCAGGCAAAACTAACAGTAGCATAATGAGCTAAGGAATGACAAGCACGAGTTCAGGCAGATCGTGTTTGCTTGAAGCAGACAGAGTCTGAGCTGCTTCACTGCCTCATTGAAACAGAAGAACATGCTTAGCATGAAGCTAAAAGATAGCTGACAGAGAATGACATCCTGCAGGTAACAGTTGCTGCTGACACCCAAAGCATAGAATCACATGGAAGACATATTTATTTAATTTTGCAATTTGTGAGAAAATATTTTTAGATCCCATTCTTATGTGCAGAAAGCATCAAAGTCAGTGGACCAATCACACAGTGCAGAAGGTATAGCTATGTTTGTATGATTCAGTGGAATGGATGGAATCATTTCAACAGGACTATTATATTTGCATAAATGTAGTCATGGATTATGATTGTTCTAAAGGAAAACACACATTTAAAACAAAATAGTCTAAAGCATAATTTTTATGGCACTGCCTTTCAGTCATATAGAGTATCCAGTTCCAACTTCTTTTCTGGAAATTGAACCCATACTGAGTCTAGTTCAATGTCCAGGCCAAGAAAAGCAAGGGGAAATCCTACTTGAAGTGAAAGAAATACTGATTCCACATGTATCTCTGTCACTTTTTAAGAAAGATATGCTTCATGAATGTTTTCTCATGTCAAACTCAGAAAGATCCTGAATTCAAAGATAAAATACAGCAAAATAAATAAATAAATAAATAAAATACTATGTGTTCCTTTATTGAAATGCTGGTAGTTTTAAATTTTTGACATGAGTGATTGGATACGTCATATATGAATTTGCCAAGGAATAAAATAGAGATCAAAAAATATTAGAATATGATAGGACATATTTATAACCTCATGAAACAAAATGGCATTCTAATACCTTAAGCTGTCCACTTCACTGTGTTTTATATGTGAGTCCTCACTACAGAGTTCTATCCCTGGTTTGAACATTTCACACATGAGAGACGAAGAACACATGGTAGAGGAGGGGTACAAATGGCATTCTCTTTATGATCCTCATCTTCCAGTCAGTAACATTCCACCACACAAACAAGGCAGTGATTATTGTGATGATCCTCTTTATAATAATTTGTAGTATCCTGCAGAACTTTTCCAACATCATATTCAGATCCTAAAAAATCCATTTGTGGTAGAAAAAAAGCAGATGGAAGTTTAAAAAGTACTAGCTCAATATGGTGTTATAAAGAAAAGCATGTGTGCCTTTTCTCAAATTTGGTTAATATATATTTTACAGATGGTAGTTTTAAAAAATAATAAAGTGCTGACACCCAAAGCATAGAATCACATGGAAGACATATTTATTTAATTTTGCAATTTGTGAGAAAATATTTTTAGATCCCATTCTTATGTGCAGAAAGCATCAAAGTCAGTGGACCAATCACACAGTGCAGAAGGTATAGCTATGTTTGTATGATTCAGTGGAATGGATGGAATCATTTCAACAGGACTATTATATTTGCATAAATGTAGTCATGGATTATGATTGTTCTAAAGGAAAACACACATTTAAAACAAAATAGTCTAAAGCATAATTTTTATGGCACTGCCTTTCAGTCATATAGAGTATCCAGTTCCAACTTCTTTTCTGGAAATTGAACCCATACTGAGTCTAGTTCAATGTCCAGGCCAAGAAAAGCAAGGGGAAATCCTACTTGAAGTGAAAGAAATACTGATTCCACATGTATCTCTGTCACTTTTTAAGAAAGATATGCTTCATGAATGTTTTCTCATGTCAAACTCAGAAAGATCCTGAATTCAAAGATAAAATACAGCAAAATAAATAAATAAATAAATAAAATACTATGTGTTCCTTTATTGAAATGCTGGTAGTTTTAAATTTTTGACATGAGTGATTGGATACGTCATATATGAATTTGCCAAGGAATAAAATAGAGATCAAAAAATATTAGAATATGATAGGACATATTTATAACCTCATGAAACAAAATGGCATTCTAATACCTTAAGCTGTCCACTTCACTGTGTTTTATATGTGAGTCCTCACTACAGAGTTCTATCCCTGGTTTGAACATTTCACACATGAGAGACGAAGAACACATGGTAGAGGAGGGGTACAAATGGCATTCTCTTTATGATCCTCATCTTCCAGTCAGTAACATTCCACCACACAAACAAGGCAGTGATTATTGTGATGATCCTCTTTATAATAATTTGTAGTATCCTGCAGAACTTTTCCAACATCATATTCAGATCCTAAAAAATCCATTTGTGGTAGAAAAAAAGCAGATGGAAGTTTAAAAAGTACTAGCTCAATATGGTGTTATAAAGAAAAGCATGTGTGCCTTTTCTCAAATTTGGTTTAATATATATTTTTTACAGATGGTAGTTTTCTTTAAAAGCATTAATTTGTTCAGTGTTTGTGTGATTTTATGAGGAGGAGGTGTGAGTAGCCATCATTATGGCAGTAAAATGCAGTGAGCTCTGACATATAATTCATTTAATAAAGAGGGGGAACATACCCAGGTGGCATATTTTAATGAACTAGTCAATGAGTGACCAAGAAGAGAGAATTTCAGTTTCAATATGAAATGTGGAAGCCATTAAATAAATGAAATTACAGCAAGAAAGCATATTATTTAACTATTTTTTTTAAATCCACCACATCAAATCATTCCTATGATATTTAATTCTTTCTGATCAACATGATGATCAAAGTTTCATTAGTTTGTTACAGAAAAAAAAATCCTTTTTAAAGTCATGTCTCTTATAATCCAGTTATTATTTAGATAGGTATTTCAGAGAGAGAAAATAATTTTCAAACTGTTTAGAAGACTAAGGTACAAGTAGAAAATAATGGCTATTATTAATATTATTGTTCAATTATTTCTGTTCCCTGAATCTGAGACCAATATGTCTGGGTGTGATTACATACTCATGGCTGCTTGTTAGTGTTCTTTATTGGAAATTTGGTTCTCCATATTACAGTTGTACTATATAGGAAATAAAGTGGATATACCTTATTTAAAGATATAAACAGAACAAAATTATTTCTGTAATCAAGAACAGATACAAATAGAGACAAATGACTTAATCATATATTTTAAAGGTTATTGCAAGATCTTTCAAGACCCTGAATATTTATTTTCCCACCAGCTTACTATCTTATTACTTTCTTTTCTTATGTAGACTAATATTCCTGCAAGTAGAGTTGCTTATTTTGTAAGAAGAATAAAAGGCTTTATTATGATTTTATATAGTATATATCATAATATTTAGCAGATAGCTATTAAAAAATACCCTCTGGTGAAACAGGCCAAAGAGAAATGGAAGGGAGGATACTGATTTAAAGGAGGCCTGCTCATGCATCCTTCTCATTTCATTATCACAAATTAATTTGTTAATTTAGCTAGTTGCTCACCAAAGCCTACCTGACCCAAGAATTATGGAGTGGAAAGGCCCCGGAAGCATAAATATGCTTTAGAAACAAATAAAAAAGGAATCTAAGGGATTTCATGGGCAGCAATGGATTATTTTCAGGTGGATTTTCATTGAAGAGGAGTCCAGAAAAGCCACAAGGAAGCATAAGGGCATGAGGGAAAACATATTCAGTGTGTGAGAGGGTCATAGAGGTACTCATACTCCACAGCCTAGGGAAGACTCATTTCACAAATCATAAGTTCTCTCTCTCTGCCATGAATAACTTATATGCCACAACTGAAGTTTCCCTGAAAGGCTTAAAGTATTTTCTTATATTTTCTTTACCAGTGGTTCTATCCTGATACAAATATCTAAAAATATTCTCATCCTCATTTTTACATACATTTTAAAGTAATAGTGGAAAAATGGGACCCTTAGATTGATACCAGCCAGGATGGTATCATAGGATTTTTCATCTTAATACTTTTAAGAAGCTACCGTTCCTAAGAGTAAGCTTATGAATTAAGATCAGAAGCTTAAGCTAACTGAATTCTGCTTTTTTATGTGAAAATGAAAAGCTCCTTCAGGGGGATTTTATGTGAAAATCTAAAGCTCCTTCAGGGAGATTCATTCTTGGATCATTTAGTTGATCATACAGTCCTTTGCTCTTTGGCTAATTGAAATTAACAGAAAGATCACTAAATTTATTTTTGAACAGTATATTCAATATTTAAAAATTGAGTCTAAAGAAAAAGTTACTGGATTGAGGGTTAAGTACTGAGAAGTAATGGTGTCTCTTCACAGAAAATGAAAATCTGTGGTTTCACTAATAATAATAAATTACTGAGTAGCCCCTGGACCCACTGTGCACAACACTTGACAGATAAGGCCAGACTCCACGTGGAGTCCACAGCACTAGACAGGACTGATGGGTGGAAGAGGGTACAGTGATGTAAGTAATCAAGTTCGTTCCACCTAGTGATTGGCTTTGAAGGGAGTAAACAGGATGATGGGACAGATTCAGGTTTATACCTCCTTCTGATCAGAAGACACTGAGTTTTGAATGGAAGCTCCAAGTGAGAGCAGACCACTGTCTCTTTTCTCAAACAACCCAGTTCCTGGATATTCTAAGGATTGCCCCCCAGCTCATTCCAGCCCTTTCTCTCCTTTCTGCTGTGCTTGCTGGCACCCTTCCTCTCTGCAGCCATGCTTCTGAGGTTAAAGATCTTGTCTTTGTCGTTAACTTTTCTCATTCCTGATAATCTGGTTGCTAAATTCTTTTTTGGAGGATTGTCATGGAAAGAAAAAGAGATTGAAAGATTGAAAGTTTCAGTGTGGCTCCTTGAAAGCATATTATATTTACATATTTTGGAGAGAGAAGTTTAAATAGATGATTTCAGAAGTAGATTTTGGGTTTAAATTATTTGATTTATTGATCAACATAGTTGATAAGGAAGTTCCTAAAAATCATCATTGAAGCTAATTTATGTCCTTTTTTAAAGAGAAGAAGTCTCTTTTTAAGGAAAGATTTGTTTCAAAACACTTTTAACATTTTTTTTTTAAATTTCTGGCCACTTCTATTGGTCTTTCATTTATTTATTTTCATCCATCTTTGTTCTTTGGCCCGTGTGGGCCTCCCATCACAGTGGCCTCTCTCGCTGCAGAGCACCGGCTCTGGGAGCATGCGCTCCAGAGCTCTGGCTCGATAGTTGGACCCATCCCTCCAGGCGCTCCGCGGCACGTGGGATCTTACCAGGCCAGGGATCGAACGGACACCCCTTGTACTGCAAGGCGGTGTCCTTACCCACTGAACCACCAGGGAAGCCCGCCATTTTTGTTTTACATAAAAATATAAGACATTTGATGGTTTTAATTACATTATTTAGAAGCCAGAGTTCTTCTAAAAGAGGATCTAACTGCAGGATGACTGCACTCAGGGGTGGAAGTAATGGTGTCAAAACTTCACAGAAAATGAAAATCTGTGGTTTCACTAATAATAATAAATTACTGAGTAGCCCCTGGACCCACTGTGCACAACACTTGACAGATAAGGCCAGACTCCACGTGGAGTCCACAGCACTAGACAGGACTGATGGGTGGAAGAGGGTACAGTGATGTAAGTAATCAAGTTCGTTCCACCTAGTGATTGGCTTTGAAGGGAGTAAACAGGATGATGGGACAGATTCAGGTTTATACCTCCTTCTGATCAGAAGACACTGAGTTTTGAATGGAAGCTCCAAGTGAGAGCAGACCACTGTCTCTTTTCTCAAACAACCCAGTTCCTGGATATTCTAAGGATTGCCCCCCAGCTCATTCCAGCCCTTTCTCTCCTTTCTGCTGTGCTTGCTGGCACCCTTCCTCTCTGCAGCCATGCTTCTGAGGTTAAAGATCTTGTCTTTGTCGTTAACTTTTCTCATTCCTGATAATCTGGTTGCTAAATTCTTTTTTGGAGGATTGTCATGGAAAGAAAAAGAGATTGAAAGATTGAAAGTTTCAGTGTGGCTCCTTGAAAGCATATTATATTTACATATTTTGGAGAGAGAAGTTTAAATAGATGATTTCAGAAGTAGATTTTGGGTTTAAATTATTTGATTTATTGATCAACATAGTTGATAAGGAAGTTCCTAAAAATCATCATTGAAGCTAATTTATGTCCTTTTTTAAAGAGAAGAAGTCTCTTTTTAAGGAAAGATTTGTTTCAAAACACTTTTAACATTTTTTTTTTAAATTTCTGGCCACTTCTATTGGTCTTTCATTTATTTATTTTCATCCATCTTTGTTCTTTGGCCCGTGTGGGCCTCCCATCACAGTGGCCTCTCTCGCTGCAGAGCACCGGCTCTGGGAGCATGCGCTCCAGAGCTCTGGCTCGATAGTTGGACCCATCCCTCCAGGCGCTCCGCGGCACGTGGGATCTTACCAGGCCAGGGATCGAACGGACACCCCTTGTACTGCAAGGCGGTGTCCTTACCCACTGAACCACCAGGGAAGCCCGCCATTTTTGTTTTACATAAAAATATAAGACATTTGATGGTTTTAATTACATTATTTAGAAGCCAGAGTTCTTCTAAAAGAGGATCTAACTGCAGGATGACTGCACTCAGGGGACATTTTAAAGAGCGGAATCACCAAAATTACCACAAATAACATACAAATGCAAAAAAGGTGACACAAAACAGACTGAGAAAAGAACACTGTATAAAGTATGAGAGCCAAAACAAGAAGGCAGAGTATGGCCTGTTTGGAATTCAGTTGGAAAGGTGCATCTCATGACTCAGTGTTTTGCTTCTCTGCAGTCTCATGTGTGCAGCTGCCTCAGAGCCTTGATTTGGGGATTGTAAACACAAGTTTGCAAGGAGGTAGTTTTCAGATAGGGAATCTTTTTTATATTTTCAAATACATCATTATTATTTTTTAATTTAATTTATTCTTAATTGCAGGATAATTGCTTTATAATGGTGTGCTGATTTCTACCATACAACAATGTGTATCAGTCATAAATATATCTATGTCCCCTCCTTCTTGAAACTCTCTCCCACCTCTCACCCCGTCCCACCCTGTGTTGTATAGCAACTTCCCACTAGCTAGCAGATTTTCATATGATAATGTGTATATTTCAGTGCCACTGGCTCACTTGGTCCCAACGTCTCCTTCTCCAACTGTGTCCATAAGTCTGTTCTTTAGCTATAAGTTTCTATTCCTCCCCTACAAATAGGTTCATAGGTACCATTTTTATAGAATCCATACTTATGCATGAATACATGATATTTGTTTTTTCTCTTTCTGACTTAACTTCACTCTGTATAGCAGGTTCTGGGTTCATTTAACTCATTGGAACTGACGGAAATTCGTTCCTTTTAATGGCTGAGTAATATTCCATTGCATGTATGGTACCACAATTGCTTTATGTATTCATCTGTCGATGGACATCTAGTTTGCTTCCATGTTAAGCTATTGTAAATAGTGCTGCAGTCAACGCTGGGGTGCATGTCTCTTTCAGTTATGATTTTCATGGGGTATATGCCTAGTTGTGGAAATACTGGGTCATATGGTAGTCTTATTCCTAGATTTTTAAGGAATCTCCATACTGTTTTCCGTAGTGACAGTAGCAATTTACATTCTCACCAACAGTGGAAAAGTGTTCCCTTTTCACCATGCCCTCTGCAGTATTTATTGCTTGTAGATTTTTTAATAATGGCCATTCTGACTGGTGGGCTTCCCATGTGTCACTGGTGGTAAAGAACCTGCCTGCCAGTGCACAACATATAAGAGACACAGCTCTGATCCCTGAGTCAGGAAAATCCCCTGGAGAAGGAAATGATAATCTACTCCAGTATTCGTACCTGGGAAATCCCATGGACAGAGGAGCCTGGAAGGTTACAGCTCTTGGGGACACAAAAAATCAGACACGACTGAGTGACCGAACAACAACCAGTAAGGACATAATTTATCTGTCCATCTGTTGCTGTTGTCTTTGATTTCTTTCATCAGTGTCATAAGAATTTTCTGTGTACATGTCTTTTGTCAGATTAAGTAGGTTTATTCCTAGGAATCCTATTCTTTTTTGTTGCATTGGTCAGTGGAATTTTTTGCTTAATTTTTCTTTCTGACTTTCTAAGTATGGAATCTTTGAATAATGAGGGTCAACTACAATGTGCATTGTTAAAGGATGCAAATTACTTAGAATAGTAAATGCTCAGTAGATGCCAGCATAGTCTACAGTGTTAAGTATAGAAACTATTGAAATACAGTTTATTTACTTTTGGCTTTATTCATTTGTCCTAGGTGCCATTTCAGTGTTAGGTCTTTTTATTTTTTTCTATTACTCAGTTTACTGCCCTTTATTGCAAACTGCCCATGTTTTCCTCACTTTTATCAGTGATCAAGTGCCTTAGCTTCTGAACCCCCTGCCTGCACTCATACCCTTTGCAAAAACAATTCAGTTGACTGTTTAACAAGTTTGAGTGAGGACATGAGTATACTCTAAGCAAGTCCTCAGATCTTTTATGGTTATTTATTCACCATTTGCTTTTATTTCCCAAATCCTGGTTGCATTCCTACTATTTGAGAGGTGCGGGAATCTGCCCTTTACATATGTAGAGTATAATTTTATTAACAGTTGGGGGTAATTCTCAGATTGTATATTCATTTTCATAAAGAATTACTATTTCATATAAGCCTCATGATGAATGTTATCATTGTAATGATAACAATTATATAAAAACTATATAAAATTATATAAAAATTATATATTGGTACAATTATAGAAACCCTAATAAAACCCAGGTCTTTTATTTACAAAACGGAAATAAAGTCACAGATAAGGAAAACAAACTTACGATTAGCAGGGAGGAGAGTGGAGAGGAGGGGTAGACTGGGAGACTGAAATTTGTACTCTGGAGAGGAAATGAAACCCACTCCAGTATTCTTGCCATGAGAACCCCATGAACTGTATGAACAGACATATACACACTACTATATATAAAAATAGATAACTAACAACCTGCTATATAGCAAAGGAAGCACTGGTCAATACTCTGTAATAACGTATATGGGAAAAGAACCCTAAAGGAGTGTGTGTCTGTATATGTAAAATTGGTTCACTTTGCTGTATACCAGAAACCAACACAACATTGTGAATCAACTATACTGTAATCTTCCCACAGTCCATGGTGTTGCAAAAGAGTTGGACATAACTTATCAACTAGATGACAATTAAAGCCTGGGCTTCCCAGGTGGCTCAGTGATAAAGAATCTGCCTGGGCATCTCTGCGTCTGGAAGATCCCCTAGAGAGGGAAATGGCAACCTCCTCCAGCATTCTTGCAGGTTTTAATGCATATCATAAAAAGGGTTAAGAAACTGAGAGAGACTTTATAATTTAAGTACAAAATGAAAAGAAAAAAATATTTAGGGACATGGGTTGCCCTTTCAGAGAATTAAAGACAAAAACAGAACAAATAAGATGGCCGGAAAGAGAAACATGAACAAAAAACCCCCTTTGCAAAACCCCCAATTTAAAAAAGTTGACTGTTTAACAAGTTTGAGTGAGGACATGAGTATACTCTAAGCAAGTCCTCAGATCTTTTATGGTTATTTATTCACCATTTGCTTTTATTTCCCAAATCCTGGTTGCATTCCTACTATTTGAGAGGTGCGGGAATCTGCCCTTTACATATGTAGAGTATAATTTTATTAACAGTTGGGGGTAATTCTCAGATTGTATATTCATTTTCATAAAGAATTACTATTTCATATAAGCCTCATGATGAATGTTATCATTGTAATGATAACAATTATATAAAAACTATATAAAATTATATAAAAATTATATATTGGTACAATTATAGAAACCCTAATAAAACCCAGGTCTTTTATTTACAAAACGGAAATAAAGTCACAGATAAGGAAAACAAACTTACGATTAGCAGGGAGGAGAGTGGAGAGGAGGGGTAGACTGGGAGACTGAAATTTGTACTCTGGAGAGGAAATGAAACCCACTCCAGTATTCTTGCCATGAGAACCCCATGAACTGTATGAACAGACATATACACACTACTATATATAAAAATAGATAACTAACAACCTGCTATATAGCAAAGGAAGCACTGGTCAATACTCTGTAATAACGTATATGGGAAAAGAACCCTAAAGGAGTGTGTGTCTGTATATGTAAAATTGGTTCACTTTGCTGTATACCAGAAACCAACACAACATTGTGAATCAACTATACTGTAATCTTCCCACAGTCCATGGTGTTGCAAAAGAGTTGGACATAACTTATCAACTAGATGACAATTAAAGCCTGGGCTTCCCAGGTGGCTCAGTGATAAAGAATCTGCCTGGGCATCTCTGCGTCTGGAAGATCCCCTAGAGAGGGAAATGGCAACCTCCTCCAGCATTCTTGCAGGTTTTAATGCATATCATAAAAAGGGTTAAGAAACTGAGAGAGACTTTATAATTTAAGTACAAAATGAAAAGAAAAAAATATTTAGGGACATGGGTTGCCCTTTCAGAGAATTAAAGACAAAAAAAACAGAACAAATAAGATGACGCCGGAGGGGAAATGATGAGACACAATGTAAAACAAAATGAGTATATAAATATTCTTGCTATTAATTTCAGTTTTCTCTGAAGCAAAAGAATTGCCAAAAAAAAAAAAAGAATTGCCAGAATTACTAAATTTTTAAAATATGTCTGTAACATAAAGTACATATCCAGGTCTTACTATATATCCATATCTAGGGTTAATCAGATGATGAATTCCAGTATTTTTTTCTCAACAGGATAGATATTTCTTAACCTTTTTCTTCACATTCACTGAAGCCCATATTGCTGATGTCTTTTGTAAATGTTCTATAATTTCTTTAAGTGCATTTTGTTGCTCTGAAAGTTCAAAAAGCTTGATGTTTCAAAAGTGCTGTTTCATATCCAATATTAGTAGTGTTACAACAAACACCCCAAAGAAAATAAAATCTTTCAAATTTAATACCTCACAAAGAAGTACTATGTGTGTACTCTATGTTAAAACAGTGTGCTCTTACAAGTAACAAATGGGAAATACATTTTCAATGAAAATGCCTCTGCCCTAGAAGAGTAGGTAACTTTGTTTTATAGTGAGTTCGTAGTTGAGAAAAATAGTCAGCTTTTGGTTCCCAGAATAATACATTAAACCAAGGAGAGAGCAAGGGGTGAGAATAGAAGATAAAAGGAGAAATAAAGTAAAAGCAAGAGGTGAGTTAACAAGACGCTTTTTCTTCTCAACTAACTTCCCTCTACAAAAAATGTTAGGAAAGCAGCAGACAGAGCAACAGAGAGAAAATCACATCAGGCATCAGTGTTTATTTTTTGATGGAAATGTGAAATCATTTCCATCCCTTGTGGAGCTGTCATGCTCCATCACTTGAGTCCATTTTCACCTTGCAGAGAATTCTGAAAGGAACTTCCTTCTCTGGCAGCTAATTAATCTCTCACAAGCCTGCTCTTGCAGGCTTTCTGCCTCGAATGTCCCCCACCTTAACCGAATGACTTGTAAGCAGATTTCTTTCCTCCTTGAGCAGTACTTTCTTCCTTTACTCTACATGAAAAAATAAAAGGGTTAAGAAACTGAGAGAGACTTTTTTGGGTTGCCCTTTCAGAGAATTAAAGACAAAAAAAACAGAACAAATAAGATGACGCCGGAGGGGAAATGATGAGACACAATGTAAAACAAAATGAGTATATAAATATTCTTGCTATTAATTTCAGTTTTCTCTGAAGCAAAAGAATTGCCAAAAAAAAAAAAGAATTGCCAGAATTACTAAATTTTTAAAATATGTCTGTAACATAAAGTACATATCCAGGTCTTACTATATATCCATATCTAGGGTTAATCAGATGATGAATTCCAGTATTTTTTTCTCAACAGGATAGATATTTCTTAACCTTTTTCTTCACATTCACTGAAGCCCATATTGCTGATGTCTTTTGTAAATGTTCTATAATTTCTTTAAGTGCATTTTGTTGCTCTGAAAGTTCAAAAAGCTTGATGTTTCAAAAGTGCTGTTTCATATCCAATATTAGTAGTGTTACAACAAACACCCCAAAGAAAATAAAATCTTTCAAATTTAATACCTCACAAAGAAGTACTATGTGTGTACTCTATGTTAAAACAGTGTGCTCTTACAAGTAACAAATGGGAAATACATTTTCAATGAAAATGCCTCTGCCCTAGAAGAGTAGGTAACTTTGTTTTATAGTGAGTTCGTAGTTGAGAAAAATAGTCAGCTTTTGGTTCCCAGAATAATACATTAAACCAAGGAGAGAGCAAGGGGTGAGAATAGAAGATAAAAGGAGAAATAAAGTAAAAGCAAGAGGTGAGTTAACAAGACGCTTTTTCTTCTCAACTAACTTCCCTCTACAAAAAATGTTAGGAAAGCAGCAGACAGAGCAACAGAGAGAAAATCACATCAGGCATCAGTGTTTATTTTTTGATGGAAATGTGAAATCATTTCCATCCCTTGTGGAGCTGTCATGCTCCATCACTTGAGTCCATTTTCACCTTGCAGAGAATTCTGAAAGGAACTTCCTTCTCTGGCAGCTAATTAATCTCTCACAAGCCTGCTCTTGCAGGCTTTCTGCCTCGAATGTCCCCCACCTTAACCGAATGACTTGTAAGCAGATTTCTTTCCTCCTTGAGCAGTACTTTCTTCCTTTACTCTACATGAAGATCCAGCTTTCTTTTTTTTCTTTTCATTTGGGAAACTGTGCACTAGAATATATCATTGAGGAATCTTTCCCTTTATCCCACCACCATAACTGAATACACTCCTAAACAATTAAATTGGGTTTTAATGACAACAGACAAAGCCTGAATATTAATTGTGAATGTGCACAGTATTTTATCAGTAGCACACATAATATGGAAGGACGCACATTACTGAATTGTACATTTTCTGTGTGTGTGTGTTTGTTAGGCCTTCATTATGATGAAACAAGTATAGTCATTTACGATACTGTTGCATTTGCCTTAAAAATACTACCAAATTGTGCAAATAGGAGGCTCTTTAGAGTTTTGGCAGATTTTGTATGTACAAAAAGTTAAATGTAAGAACGTAATCGTTTATAGGTTGGACTGCTTCAGTAATCCGTGCTTTTAATATGGAATATTTAAATGGTTTAAGTATTTTAAAATATTTAAAGCATTTTAATATTTTTATTAAAAATAATAAAATTTTTATTCAGGTTTATCCTATTTAACAAATGCGGACTTTTATAAAATTACCACTAATGAACTACTTGCAAATAGCAATGCTTAATTTTGTCTCATGTGGGACTGTCTTTCTGTAATAGCTCATAGGAGATTAGAAATGTAATCATTTTACTGATGCTGTTCGCAGATCATCTTCGTAAGGTAATTATCTGTATTGCTTTATTTTCTCTCCCATGTTTTCCTATAAATCTTTTGTGATTTGTGTCTATTTCTTTATAGTTACTTTCCCTTTTATTTCCTTTTGAATAAAACATAAAGCACTGTCTAGTAGCTATGTAATGCTTACCTTTAGAATGGTATACTAACCCAAATATTAAAAATTCTTTGTCCAACTTTGAGATGTATGTACTTGACATGTGCATGTATGGAGCCTTGATAAGAGGATAGAATGACTATAAATATTCAACTATTCACAGAAATGTATATTAAGTATTTATTGTACCACATATCAAGAGAGCAAAGTCAGAAGGAAAAAAATATTCTGACAAGTGATATTCATTTTTAATTATTTGGTAGAGGTAATATATACAGTGGAATGGGCAACTTAAAGCTGAAGTGTTCAATTATTAATAGATGAATTTTGATAAATTTATACACCTTTAAAACTACTGAAACTATAGGCCTTTTCCATAGCCACAGAAAATTTCCCAGATCATGTAATGAAAGCTCACCCCCCACAGCAAACACTACCTGATTTCTATAACGGTAGTGTCTGTTCTTGAACTTCATGTGAATTTAATTCTATAATGCATAGGCAGATTTATCTGAATTCTTTCATTCAGCATTATTTATACTAAATATATAGTTTCAGTAGTCAACAGTTCATTATTTTTTAAACACAATCTAATGAGCTACTATGGTATCACTTCATCAAACATGTAAGGACCTTAAAACAATGTAATTCTATGCTTACCTTTATCCTTGTGCTTTTGCTAGCATGTAGTTTACTTCCACATACTTAAAACACTATCCAGTACAATTATGGTATCTTCATTCAGTTTTCTTTTAAAAATTAGAAAAAAGATCATTTTACCCTGATCCAAATATTTTATCATTTTAGATGGTGTCAAATGCGGACTTTTATAAAATTACCACTAATGAACTACTTGCAAATAGCAATGCTTAATTTTGTCTCATGTGGGACTGTCTTTCTGTAATAGCTCATAGGAGATTAGAAATGTAATCATTTTACTGATGCTGTTCGCAGATCATCTTCGTAAGGTAATTATCTGTATTGCTTTATTTTCTCTCCCATGTTTTCCTATAAATCTTTTGTGATTTGTGTCTATTTCTTTATAGTTACTTTCCCTTTTATTTCCTTTTGAATAAAACATAAAGCACTGTCTAGTAGCTATGTAATGCTTACCTTTAGAATGGTATACTAACCCAAATATTAAAAATTCTTTGTCCAACTTTGAGATGTATGTACTTGACATGTGCATGTATGGAGCCTTGATAAGAGGATAGAATGACTATAAATATTCAACTATTCACAGAAATGTATATTAAGTATTTATTGTACCACATATCAAGAGAGCAAAGTCAGAAGGAAAAAAATATTCTGACAAGTGATATTCATTTTTAATTATTTGGTAGAGGTAATATATACAGTGGAATGGGCAACTTAAAGCTGAAGTGTTCAATTATTAATAGATGAATTTTGATAAATTTATACACCTTTAAAACTACTGAAACTATAGGCCTTTTCCATAGCCACAGAAAATTTCCCAGATCATGTAATGAAAGCTCACCCCCCACAGCAAACACTACCTGATTTCTATAACGGTAGTGTCTGTTCTTGAACTTCATGTGAATTTAATTCTATAATGCATAGGCAGATTTATCTGAATTCTTTCATTCAGCATTATTTATACTAAATATATAGTTTCAGTAGTCAACAGTTCATTATTTTTAATCACAATCTAATGAGCTACTATGGTATCACTTCATCAAACATGTAAGGACCTTAAAACAATGTAATTCTATGCTTACCTTTATCCTTGTGCTTTTGCTAGCATGTAGTTTACTTCCACATACTTAAAACACTATCCAGTACAATTATGGTATCTTCATTCAGTTTTCTTTTAAAAATTAGAAAAAAGATCATTTTACCCTGATCCAAATATTTTATCATTTTAGATGGTGTCATTCTTTTCTGTGTATGGATGTTTCCATCTGTTGTCTTTTCCATTTAGTCTGAATACCTTCTCCTCAACCTTTTTTTTTTTTTTTAATTTGGCATCTTTTATTGATTTTTTATTTATTTCTTTTCATCCATATTTATTCATCTGCCTACATGGGCCTGCTGTTGCAGCGGCCTGTCTCTTTGCAGAGCACTTGCTCTGGGTGCATGCACTCCAGAGTGCTGTCTCTTAATTGGACACACCAGTCCAGCCACTTTGCACGTGTGGGATCTCAGAGGTCAAATTGGTGCCCCTTGCACTGCAAGGTGGACTCTTTACCCACTGGACCACCAGAGAAGCCCATATTCAGCATTTCTTATAGGAAAGATCTGCTGGTGAAGAATTTTATCAGCTTTCATTTATCTGAAAAGGTATTTCATCTTCATTATTGAAGGTATTTTAACTGATTATTGAATTTTCAGCCCTTAAGAATGTTGTTTTGTTATATCCTGTCTGTTGTTTCTATTGAGAAGTCAGTTGCCATTTGCATCATTGTTTGCTACATGTTGTTTCTTTGATCAATGGTGACTTTCAGATTTTTGCTTCATATTTTGTTTTTAACAATTTTACTATGATATGCTTAGGTGTGTTCTGTTATTAATTATGGTTGTATTCTTCTGAGCTTTTTGCATCTGTATGTGTGTCTTTCTCATCAAATTGGGGAACACTTAAGCCATTGTTCTTTCATAATTATTCTAACACTTTGCTCTTTGCCTCCTTTTCTACCCTTATCCCCCACTTTTGGAAATTCAGTTATTCCTCTATTAGGGGAATTCCCTCACAGCTCAGTTGGTGAAGAATTTGCCTGCTTTCCAGGACATCCAAGTTCAATTTCTGGATTGGGAAGATTCCCCGGAGAAAAAAATTGCAACCTACACTAGTATTCTGGAGAATACCATAGACTGATGAACTTGTCAGGCTACTGTCCGTGGGGTCATAAGAGTCGGACACAACTTAGCTTCACCACCACTGCCACCTCTGTTAGATTTGATTATCCCCATTGATGACCGAGATTCTGTCTATGGTTTTTCAGTATGTTTTCTCTTTCTTTGAATTTAGATAAGCTCTATTGATCTTGTCGAGTCCAATAAATTTTTTCTACTATATTAAATGTTCTGCTTTGCTCATGCAGTAAGCTTTATTTCACATTATCAATTCTTTTCGTATAATTTCTATTTATTGTCTGAGATTCTGTCTTTGTAGACTCATTATAACGGTTTCTTTAAATCCTTAAACGTACTTAGGATATATGGTTGAAGTCTTTGTCTTTGATTACCAACAATTGATGCAACTTAAAGGCTATTTCTACTTCTGAAGTTTTTTCTTGATTAGGGGTCAACTTTTCCACCTCTTCACATTGTGCTAATTTGGTTTTTTAGATTATATATTGGACACTGTTAATTAGAAAATTGTAGGGAGTCTGTGTTAAGTGGTCTTTCTATGAAAGTTAATAAGTTCTGTCCCAGCAATCTGTTTAATTATAGGCATACCATATTTGCCCTTGCAGTCTTAGTTTTATTCTTCATCAAGACAAGTCTATTTTGGTTTTTAACTTAATTAGTAAAACCTGACCCTTGCTCCACTGGTGGGTTCTTTTCTGTGGTCCCAACTGACAGTGTGAGGTACCCATTGAGTTCCCTCCACTCTAGTTAGGATTAAATCCCAAAGTCTTCCGGTAGTATCTGGTCTCTGGTATCATTGTGCAGCATTCAGCTATACAATATGTAATGTCTGCCAGGGCTTGTAGAGTCTTATGCTGTAGAAATGCCATCTAGACCTTAGCTGAGAGTTCATGGCAAATTCTCAAATAAGCGGCTGCCATTTCCCATGCAGCTCCCTTTTCTCATGTGCCCACAAGCACCTGGCAGAACTGCAGCCCAGATTACTCTCGTTTCCTCTTGGTTCAGTGAGACTTCACATCCAACCCCTGGTGACTCAGTCACTAAAGAGTCTGCCTGCAATGCAGGAGATCCATGTTAGATCCCTGAATCGGGAAAATCCCCTGGAGAAGGGAATGACCACACACTCCAGTATTCTTGTCTGGAGAATTCCATGGATAGAGGAGCCTGGCGGGCTACAGTCCATTGGTTCAGTAAGACTTCACATCTACCAGGGTTCTACTATTTTGATAACAGGGAAGTTCTTCCAAGAAGAAAGTCAGAGAGGTCATGGTGCACTCTGAATTTTACCCTTTGCTCAGAGATTCCCATCTTGTGCTGTGTCTATTTCAGTGCCAGATAATAGTTGCCTCATATAATGTGTGTCATTTTATAGTTGTTTATTACTGAGAGAAGAGTACAGTGCTAGTTACTTTTATCATGGTAACAAAAATACAAGTGAGACATTTTTACTGTTAGATAAAGGAGATAAAGGAAATGGCCAGAGGTGAGGCAGGTTGAGGGTGGTGAAGGAGGCAAGAGCCTTTAGAGCTGACATACAGCTTGCGACTTGAGGGGCTTGGCAACAAGCAACATCTGTACTTGTACAGTGCATAAGTGGAGTAAGATGAGCTACAGGGATCAACTCAGTAACACGTTCAGTGAGAAGTCTTTTTGGAAGACAGATTTCTAAATCTGATTATAAATTGAAGAGAACCTAAATCTAATTTTCCTCTTTCTGCTGTTAAACTTTAGGAAGTAGCTGTTCCTTGCAATGTTAAGTCATATTGAAGGAAAAAAAAGGGGGGGCCAATAACTGATGATGAATTGACAAAACTGAAGAATAAGTGAATATTAACTGAATTGCACTGAAGAACAGTGAAATAGGAATTATCTAACTAAAGTTACAATAATTCAGACAAAAAGCCCTCTGTATTTTCAGTGAATTAGGAATGCTATATGTCAAGTTTATTTTATATAATAAAAGAGAATATCAAAAGAGCTAAAACATTCTATTATGGTTTAATAAGACTACAGATACAGATGAAAAGCAGACTGAAAAATATAGAGGGAAAAGTGAAAGAAAAAATACAAAGGTTTTGGATTGTTCTTCACATTCCCAGAGATAGCCATAATTAAGAATTACAAAGAATTGGTGTAAAGAAGAAATTATATATATACTTACAAGTGTATATAAGAAATATATACTTACATGGATACAAAGAATACAGAGAAATGCTAAATGTAGGAGGAAATGAGACAAAACGTACCTGGTGCTTCTAAAGGAAAAAAAGAGAAAGAATTAATGGAAAAGAAAAATATGAGTATATAGTAAAGGAATAACTGTTTACTAGAAGAACAAAAGTCTAAGGTGGAAATTGGTGTCAAGTCATGCCATGCCCAAAGTTATGGATTTCAGTGCTTACGAAAGAACTATTAGGGCTGTGGGCATAAAAAACAGATCATCCACAAGGGAAGCTAAGTATGAAAACGAAGAGAGACTACGCTGACCTCAGATTTTCCCCCTGATATGAAACAATGAAACATTTCTCCAAAGACATTTGAGGAGGGGAGTTGATGACCCAGGATATTATAACCATTCAAAATTGCTCTTGAAGTCCTGAATAATCAAGAAACTTTTTTTTAAAAATTAATAGCTGACATACAGCTTGCGACTTGAGGGGCTTGGCACAGGGAGTGCATAAGTGGAGTAAGATGAGCTACAGGGATCAACTCAGTAACACGTTCAGTGAGAAGTCTTTTTGGAAGACAGATTTCTAAATCTGATTATAAATTGAAGAGAACCTAAATCTAATTTTCCTCTTTCTGCTGTTAAACTTTAGGAAGTAGCTGTTCCTTGCAATGTTAAGTCATATTGAAGGAAAAAAAAGGGGGGGCCAATAACTGATGATGAATTGACAAAACTGAAGAATAAGTGAATATTAACTGAATTGCACTGAAGAACAGTGAAATAGGAATTATCTAACTAAAGTTACAATAATTCAGACAAAAAGCCCTCTGTATTTTCAGTGAATTAGGAATGCTATATGTCAAGTTTATTTTATATAATAAAAGAGAATATCAAAAGAGCTAAAACATTCTATTATGGTTTAATAAGACTACAGATACAGATGAAAAGCAGACTGAAAAATATAGAGGGAAAAGTGAAAGAAAAAATACAAAGGTTTTGGATTGTTCTTCACATTCCCAGAGATAGCCATAATTAAGAATTACAAAGAATTGGTGTAAAGAAGAAATTATATATATACTTACAAGTGTATATAAGAAATATATACTTACATGGATACAAAGAATACAGAGAAATGCTAAATGTAGGAGGAAATGAGACAAAACGTACCTGGTGCTTCTAAAGGAAAAAGAGAAAGAATTAATGGAAAAGAAAAATATGAGTATATAGTAAAGGAATAACTGTTTACTAGAAGAACAAAAGTCTAAGGTGGAAATTGGTGTCAAGTCATGCCATGCCCAAAGTTATGGATTTCAGTGCTTACGAAAGAACTATTAGGGCTGTGGGCATAAAAAACAGATCATCCACAAGGGAAGCTAAGTATGAAAACGAAGAGAGACTACGCTGACCTCAGATTTTCCCCCTGATATGAAACAATGAAACATTTCTCCAAAGACATTTGAGGAGGGGAGTTGATGACCCAGGATATTATAACCATTCAAAATTGCTCTTGAAGTCCTGAATAATCAAGAAACTATTTAAAAGTATGGGTTCAGAGGATTAATTTAAATAGCTATTAATTGAACACTGAGAGGATGGTGGGCTTTAAGCAACACTGGGACTTGTGGTTGCTCATAATGTCTTAAGATTTTTGACATTGTAGGATTGATAATATTATTTCTAAAAATCAGTAGGTGAGTAAAAGTGAGAGGAATTATAAACATGTCATAACTATAAACATTTTGTTTTCAAATTATACTTTCTATAAACTAGATATGACTAAAAATAACAATTTTAATGTTTACTTAATATGGAGGTATCGGGCTTCCCTGGTGGTCCAGTGGGTAAAGACACCGCCTTGCAGTGCAAGGGACGCTGGTTCGATCCCTGGACTGGGAAGATCCCACGTGCTGCGGAGCAGCTGGACCAATGTGTCCAATTACTGAGCCGGAGCTCTGGAGCGCATGCGCCCAAAGCCAGTGCTCTATGACAACAGAGGTCACCGCAATGGGAGGCCCACACGGGCCAAAGAACAAAGATGGATGAAACTGTATAAATGAAAGACCAATGAAAGTGCCCCGCCCGCCCTCCTCCCTCCCCAACCCCCACCCCCAAATAAGTAAATACATTTTTTAAAAAAAGAACAAAACACATTAATAAAAAAATGGAGGTATCTTTTAGAGAATGATATTTCATAATAAAAATACGGACAATTTTCATCTATTCCATTTATTCTACTTCTTTTGATTCATGGTTATGTTGAATAATCATTTACTACATTGTATCATATACATATAATTTTCATTTTGCTGTAAAATCAGTTAATCTCTATCGTAATTATTCACAGAACATTTAATAGCTAAAGATTATTGTTTTCGTTAATTTATTTATTTAATTGAAAGAATTTTCAGAGCTTTGTTGTTTTCTGCCAAACATCAACATGAATCAGCCATAGGTATACATATGTTCTCCCTCTGGAACTTCCTTCCACGAAAGAACTATTAGGGCTGTGGTCATAAAAAACAGATCATCCACAAGGGAAGCTAAGTATGAAAACGAAGAGAGACTACGCTGACCTCAGATTTTCCCCCTGATATGAAACAATGAAACATTTCTCCAAAGACATTTGAGGAGGGGAGTTGATGACCCAGGATATTATAACCATTCAAAATTGCTCTTGAAGTCCTGAATAATCAAGAAACTATTTAAAAGTATGGGTTCAGAGGATTAATTTAAATAGCTATTAATTGAACACTGAGAGGATGGTGGGCTTTAAGCAACACTGGGACTTGTGGTTGCTCATAATGTCTTAAGATTTTTGACATTGTAGGATTGATAATATTATTTCTAAAAATCAGTAGGTGAGTAAAAGTGAGAGGAATTATAAACATGTCATAACTATAAACATTTTGTTTTCAAATTATACTTTCTATAAACTAGATATGACTAAAAATAACAATTTTAATGTTTACTTAATATGGAGGTATCGGGCTTCCCTGGTGGTCCAGTGGGTAAAGACACCGCCTTGCAGTGCAAGGGACGCTGGTTCGATCCCTGGACTGGGAAGATCCCACGTGCTGCGGAGCAGCTGGACCAATGTGTCCAATTACTGAGCCGGAGCTCTGGAGCGCATGCGCCCAAAGCCAGTGCTCTATGACAACAGAGGTCACCGCAATGGGAGGCCCACACGGGCCAAAGAACAAAGATGGATGAAACTGTATAAATGAAAGACCAATGAAAGTGCCCGCCGCCTCCTCCCTCCCCAACCCCCACCCCCAAATAAGTAAATACATTTTTTAAAAAAAGAACAAAACACATTAATAAAAAAATGGAGGTATCTTTTAGAGAATGATATTTCATAATAAAAATACGGACAATTTTCATCTATTCCATTTATTCTACTTCTTTTGATTCATGGTTATGTTGAATAATCATTTACTACATTGTATCATATACATATAATTTTCATTTTGCTGTAAAATCAGTTAATCTCTATCGTAATTATTCACAGAACATTTAATAGCTAAAGATTATTGTTTTTCGTTAATTTATTTATTTAATTGAAAGATAGTTGCCTTACAGAGCTTTGTTGTTTTCTGCCAAACATCAACATGAATCAGCCATAGGTATACATATGTTCTCTCCCTCTGGAACTTCCCTTCCATCTCCCTCCCCATCCCACCTTTTCAGGTTGCTACTGAGCACCTGTTTGAGTTGTTTCAATAGAGCAATATAAGTATTTGGAATATAAACCTTTACAGAAACATTTTATATTTATATTTTTAGAATTATTATAAAACAGCAGGTCAAATTTCTACACAAAACATTAATTCTATAAAAATAAAAGAAAGTAATTTATCCTGTAAGTTTTAGCACCCAACTCCAAAAAAAAAAAAATGTAAAATCTGAGCAGACTTATAAATATCCAAATATATGTTTGAGGGGTCACATATTAAATATTTTAGGTTTATGAATCATATGGTCTTTCATAACTGTTCAACTCTCCTATTGTCATGGGAGGGCAGTAACAGACATGTATAAACAAATTGACACGTTCCAATAAATCATTCTTTATGAAAATAAGCAACTAGCCATTCGGCCACAGTTTGTTAACCCCTGATAAAGATGAACATTTCATCAGCTTTAGTGATCAAATTATTATCAGCCTCTCTCAGAAATACTGAGATAAAGAAACTGATACAGCATGTCCCTGATTAATGAATTTATTGATTTTATTTCTTTATTGCTGATATTAATTACTATAGTACTTCACTTTGATATGGAAAGTCTCAATCAAGGGAATTGCCATTTGAATAACTTACATACTGTATCCTCATAAATCTTAAAATTTTGTAACTTCTAAAAAATGCCAAAGTGTAAGATGGAACTCACTTCATTCCAAACAGTTATTAGATGCCATGCCCAGGAACTTCAATTTCATAATAAAAATACGGACAATTTTCATCTATTCCATTTATTCTACTTCTTTTGATTCATGGTTATGTTGAATAATCATTTACTACATTGTATCATATACATATAATTTTCATTTTGCTGTAAAATCAGTTAATCTCTATCGTAATTATTCACAGAACATTTAATAGCTAAAGATTATTGTTTTTCGTTAATTTATTTATTTAATTGAAAGATAGTTGCCTTACAGAGCTTTGTTGTTTTCTGCCAAACATCAACATGAATCAGCCATAGGTATACATATGTTCTCTCCCTCTGGAACTTCCCTTCCATCTCCCTCCCCATCCCACCTTTTCAGGTTGCTACTGAGCACCTGTTTGAGTTGTTTCAATAGAGCAATATAAGTATTTGGAATATAAACCTTTACAGAAACATTTTATATTTATATTTTTAGAATTATTATAAAACAGCAGGTCAAATTTCTACACAAAACATTAATTCTATAAAAATAAAAGAAAGTAATTTATCCTGTAAGTTTTAGCACCCAACTCCAAAAAAAAAAAAATGTAAAATCTGAGCAGACTTATAAATATCCAAATATATGTTTGAGGGGTCACATATTAAATATTTTAGGTTTATGAATCATATGGTCTTTCATAACTGTTCAACTCTCCTATTGTCATGGGAGGGCAGTAACAGACATGTATAAACAAATTGACACGTTCCAATAAATCATTCTTTATGAAAATAAGCAACTAGCCATTCGGCCACAGTTTGTTAACCCCTGATAAAGATGAACATTTCATCAGCTTTAGTGATCAAATTATTATCAGCCTCTCTCAGAAATACTGAGATAAAGAAACTGATACAGCATGTCCCTGATTAATGAATTTATTGATTTTATTTCTTTATTGCTGATATTAATTACTATAGTACTTCACTTTGATATGGAAAGTCTCAATCAAGGGAATTGCCATTTGAATAACTTACATACTGTATCCTCATAAATCTTAAAATTTTGTAACTTCTAAAAAATGCCAAAGTGTAAGATGGAACTCACTTCATTCCAAACAGTTATTAGATGCCATGCCCAGTTGACTTCTTTCCTTCCCTTTCACATTCACTGCCTTGGTCACCGATCTCAGATTGTTGGAGCTACCTTGGACTTCTCAGTTCAGGCAGTCTCATGCTCACAAGAAGGAGCCCTCCTGTTACTGAGATAAATAGCTTCTCTGTGGTAACCCTACTGATTCTTGTCATAGTTGGGACTGGAATCCCGTCTCCTAGCTCCCATTGTATAATTTTTCCCACTCGACTATACTGTCATGTGTGGAATGGCTCAAGCCAGACGGCAGTCATTTGATCAGAGCTTAACCAGCTGGTTATTATATTAGAAATTTACCTATATTGACGCCTCTGTTATCAGCATTATTAGTATTTTCCTGCTTCTCTTTCTCTGTTTATGGTAGTTTGGGTTTCACTGGTGGTTCAATGGTTAAAAAAAAAAAAATCCACCTGCCAATGAGAAAGATGCAAATTTGATCCCTGGGTCAAGGGTATCCCCTGGAGGAGAAAATGGCAAGCCACTCCAGTATTCTTATCTGGGAAATCCCATGAACAGAGGAGCCTGGCAGGCTGCAGTCCATAGGGTTGCAAAAGAGTCTGACACAACTTAGAGACTGAACAGCAAGAATAAATAATTAAAATACAATTAAATTTTGCAAATGAGAAGTTATCCTCCTCTAAAAATGTATGCTGCTTCATTAAGAAAGTCTTTTCATAAAATAGCAAAAGGCAAAACAGCAGTTGTCTTTCCTTCTGAGTTATTTCTAATAATTTAGATAAATGATTCTCGGACTTTCGTGATCCCGGAATCAACTAAGCACCTTATAAAAAACAGAGGCTCTATAACCCCAGCCCCAGAGCTTCTGATTCACTGGGGTTAAGACGAGGCTTAGTTTCCATTTCTGACATGTCCTCAGGCATGCTGATGCTGCTGGTCTGGGTAAAATACTTCGATAACCACTGGTTAATATTCTCTTCCCTAAAGACAAATTATAACCACCAGAGAAGATGTTAATTCACATTACTGCTCTGGCTCCATCTCAGGCCAAATGAAACAGAATTTCTGTTGGGGGCTTGAGGTACAGTATGTTCTAAAAGCAACCTTAAAAAGCGTGTGTGCTCAGTCATGTCTGCCTCAGGAGTGGGGTGCCATTTCCTACTCGTAGGGATCTTCCCAAACCAGAGATCAAACCATCGTGCCTTAACATCTTCTGCATCGACAGGCAGATTCTCTACCACTGCATCATAGGTAGTTCTAATATAGAGCCCAAGCTGAGAAAAAAAGTACAATAAAAAGAAGCTGAGAAACTTCTTTAAGTTTCTCTGTTCTTCACATATTGTAGCATGCATGCACTTCTTTTCTCAGAATAGTCCTTTATGAGACGGGAATGGTTTTTTGAGTAGTCATTTCATGAAAAGGAATAAATGAGATAGTATAAAGACAGTTTTCCCAAGTGATTTTATAAATTGAATGCAATTAAGTCCATTTTAAGCTACTAATTCTATAAAGTGCTTGGAATATAAGGTGGTTGTAGAATGCTCCTTTTAAAATGTTGTTGTTGTACATTGTTGCCATTTATAAAACTACTTTATGCCCTAGAAATTTAAAGTATCTTTGTTAGCATTGTATAGGAAAAATAAGGACCATTTAGGTGCTCACTCTGAAAACTTTAACTCTTAATTTTTCTCTGTGCAGTGAAAGATGCCAATGCACTCTCTATGGACACACAGATTCTGTGAACAGCATCAAGTTTTTTCCTTACTCCAGTATTCTTCTCACAGGCTCTGCAGATAAGACCTTGTCCATCTGGGATGCAAGAACAGTAAGCAAATCATCAACCGTTTTTTTTTTTTTCCAAATTTTTATAGGTAAATGATTCTCGGACTTCGTGATCCCGGAATCAACTAAGCACCTTATAAAAAACAGAGGCTCTATAACCCCAGCCCCAGAGCTTCTGATTCACTGGGGTTAAGACGAGGCTTAGTTTCCATTTCTGACATGTCCTCAGGCATGCTGATGCTGCTGGTCTGGGTAAAATACTTCGATAACCACTGGTTAATATTCTCTTCCCTAAAGACAAATTATAACCACCAGAGAAGATGTTAATTCACATTACTGCTCTGGCTCCATCTCAGGCCAAATGAAACAGAATTTCTGTTGGGGGCTTGAGGTACAGTATGTTCTAAAAGCAACCTTAAAAAGCGTGTGTGCTCAGTCATGTCTGCCTCAGGAGTGGGGTGCCATTTCCTACTCGTAGGGATCTTCCCAAACCAGAGATCAAACCATCGTGCCTTAACATCTTCTGCATCGACAGGCAGATTCTCTACCACTGCATCATAGGTAGTTCTAATATAGAGCCCAAGCTGAGAAAAAAAGTACAATAAAAAGAAGCTGAGAAACTTCTTTAAGTTTCTCTGTTCTTCACATATTGTAGCATGCATGCACTTCTTTTCTCAGAATAGTCCTTTATGAGACGGGAATGGTTTTTTGAGTAGTCATTTCATGAAAAGGAATAAATGAGATAGTATAAAGACAGTTTTCCCAAGTGATTTTATAAATTGAATGCAATTAAGTCCATTTTAAGCTACTAATTCTATAAAGTGCTTGGAATATAAGGTGGTTGTAGAATGCTCCTTTTAAAATGTTGTTGTTGTACATTGTTGCCATTTATAAAACTACTTTATGCCCTAGAAATTTAAAGTATCTTTGTTAGCATTGTATAGGAAAAATAAGGACCATTTAGGTGCTCACTCTGAAAACTTTAACTCTTAATTTTTCTCTGTGCAGTGAAAGATGCCAATGCACTCTCTATGGACACACAGATTCTGTGAACAGCATCAAGTTTTTTCCTTACTCCAGTATTCTTCTCACAGGCTCTGCAGATAAGACCTTGTCCATCTGGGATGCAAGAACAGTAAGCAAATCATCAACCGTTTTTTTTTTTTCCAATTTTGATAGGTCTAGTCACTCTTAGGCACGTTTCAGGTACAAGGTACAACTTGTGAAGAAATTGTACAGGGACATATAGGATAAAAGAAAGATCATAATTTCCTATTTACAGGATATTATCTATCTGTTTTCTCTACCCTGACTCCTAAAAATAGGACTATAAAATAATGCAGTTACTTCATTAAATATTAATGCAATGATTATTTATTGAGATAGAAACTCTTCTGGTGTAATACACATGTTAGGGAAACACAGCACGTCTCCTTAAGGATCTGGTAACTTGGAAAGGAAAGAGAAACGAGAATATTTTAATGAAGTCAGTATATGTTAAAATGGAAGAAGATGCAAGATATAGGGGAAATGCAAGAAGAGCTCATATCTGCCTAGAAGGATGTGGATGGCTCCCAAAAGGGCGCTATGCTTGAGCTGAGAGTTGGAGGGTAAATAAGATATACCAGGTAATCTCACGAAAGTGGATTCCAGGAAAGAATAGTGCATATACAAACTCTAGAGGTATGAGGCTACAAAAGCCTATTTGGAAAGTAATAATACATATGAATAGAGCTTATGAAAGAAGGAAGAAGAGACAAGCAAGTGCATGCAAATATACAAACTGAAGATCATGAAGTATTTGGAGTTTTATCACTTTCAGAGGGGATCTATTTAAAGCATGTTAAGCAAACTGGATAATCGAGTTAAGGGAGCCATTCTCATTGAGAAGACTTGTTCAGTAGGCAGTGAGCAGGTGAGAATTTGAACTAGGAGATTGTGAGAATAAAGAGGAAAGAATGAATTCAAGATAAAGGGTTTAACTCTTACAATTTGAAGAGTGATGAAGGTGGAGAAAATGGAAGGAAAGAAAAACAGTGTAAAGGTGACCAGCTGTCCCATTTTATCTAGGCTTGCAAATTTTCCTGGGTTATAGGATTTTTTTTCAGTGTTAAAACTAGGTAATCCTGGATTGCTGTGGATTCAGAAATGAATTAGATGTGAAGAAACAAAGGTGGAATCTGGGGACTACATTTTCACAGAATTTGGCTGTGAAGATGAAGAAGAGCAAAGACTGTACTTCCAGGATCTAAGAGAGGCCTCGTTCAGATGGGAGACAGCTTGCAGAAAGGATAAGATTTGGGAAAGAGAAAGCAGAACTAATTGAGCACACACTTTAGAAATTTGGAGAACACCAAGATATGCAAAACATAGTCTCCATTTTGTTCTTAACAACATTTGATAAGTATAATGGAGGAAACTAGGACTCCAGTATATGGTACCAAAAAGAAAAAAAAAATCTGTATTTTCTGACTTATGAGTCAGGAAAGAGAGGCAACTTGTGTTTCCCTTTTATCTTCTTGTATACAATTCATGATGGACATCAGTGAATGAATATGATGATCAACATACAGATGGTATGAACAGGGACCTGAGTTCATTATGAGAGGCCCTATTTAGTTCTCTGAGGCAAATTGACATAGGAAGAGAATATGGCATAGTCCTTAGGCTCACATATTATAGAAAACAGCTAACGGTAGGATGGCAAATACCTTAGATTCAACTTCACATGTTGCAGCATAAAGGGCACTGTGGGAAAAGTGTGTCAGCCATGAATTAAGAATAAAGTCAGAATGACTTGTTCTTAGGTAAAAACCTTCCTCCTTGTTTGAAAATAGCTTAGACCTTGTGCAAGACAGTTCACTCCTCCTAACGGTGCATCAATGAAAAAGCAAGAGTTTCAACTCATTTCGTCTAAATACTTAGATATGAGGTGTGTGTAAAGGCAATTGGTAAAGGAAAATCCATAGAGAAAATACTAATTTAGCAGTGAACTAAATTTTATGCTCTTTTTCTTCTGGTATCAGATTTTTTTTTTTTTTTCATCTTTCAGAGTGCTATTAGCTGAATGTTCTCAGAAAGCACATCTCTTATTTATTCGTTTCCCTGTGAAAAAACAGGAGCAATAACACTTGGAAGTAAAACTGCTCTTATTAACAGAAATTGCCTCCCTGTATCTGACTTAAATGCATAGAGTTGTTTATGATGGTAGCTTTCCTACCTGTTGTAGGGAGCTCTTTGTGTACTGATCTTATCTCCTACAGTATATCTGAGAGCAGGAGGGAATAGAAATTCAGCACAACACAGGGCTATTAGCATACAGCAAGATAACATTTGAATTCAATGTATGTCCATAGAAAGGTTGTATTTATTTAAATAGTATTAATATATGTTTTTCAAATTGGTTTTAATAGCAAATTAAAATTTTTATTAATACTATGGCAATTTTATTATTACTATGCATGGTAGCTTTATATTCTTTAATACTAGGGAAATGACTCTGAAATGCTTTGTTATGAAGAAAATTCTGCTCAGTAATTATGCTAAATGCATCAGTGATTAGAAGTAAAGGTCACTTAATTAATTTTTTGGAAATATTTCAAACTAAATGTATATATTTAAATTGGTATATAGAATAGAATTAAGCCTGTAAAACAATTTGTTAATAATTAGACAGTACAAGTTGTTAACTAAGTATTATTATAAAAGTCTACAAATAGCATATGATAGCAAATCAAGAACTAAACTGAAGCATTTCTCTTAAACGGCATTAGCAATTCTTTTGAGTTTGTTTCTGATCTACCTCATTTTTCTTAAAGCTGAAAACTTGAAACACCGAGTTTTTTAAAAATTCATTATTTTATATATAGTTTTTAAAGGGTACATGATACAAACACTGTTTATATAGTATGAAATTATTACTTTTTATATCACAGTGATTTGTAAAGAAGTTAAAAATAAATTTTCATAGTTAAATATTATGAGATATTGAAAAAGTAAACAGGATAGACCTTGTGCAAGACAGTTCACTCCTCCTAACGGTGCATCAATGAAAAGCAAGAGTTTCAACTCATTTCGTCTAAATACTTAGATATGAGGTGTGTGTAAAGGCAATTGGTAAAGGAAAATCCATAGAGAAAATACTAATTTAGCAGTGAACTAAATTTTATGCTCTTTTTCTTCTGGTATCAGATTTTTTTTTTTTTTTCATCTTTCAGAGTGCTATTAGCTGAATGTTCTCAGAAAGCACATCTCTTATTTATTCGTTTCCCTGTGAAAAAACAGGAGCAATAACACTTGGAAGTAAAACTGCTCTTATTAACAGAAATTGCCTCCCTGTATCTGACTTAAATGCATAGAGTTGTTTATGATGGTAGCTTTCCTACCTGTTGTAGGGAGCTCTTTGTGTACTGATCTTATCTCCTACAGTATATCTGAGAGCAGGAGGGAATAGAAATTCAGCACAACACAGGGCTATTAGCATACAGCAAGATAACATTTGAATTCAATGTATGTCCATAGAAAGGTTGTATTTATTTAAATAGTATTAATATATGTTTTTCAAATTGGTTTTAATAGAAAATTTAAAAATTTTTTATTAATACTATGGCAATTTTATTATTACTATGCATGGTAGCTTTATATTCTTTAATACTAGGGAAATGACTCTGAAATGCTTTGTTATGAAGAAAATTCTGCTCAGTAATTATGCTAAATGCATCAGTGATTAGAAGTAAAGGTCACTTAATTAATTTTTTGGAAATATTTCAAACTAAATGTATATATTTAAATTGGTATATAGAATAGAATTAAGCCTGTAAAACAATTTGTTAATAATTAGACAGTACAAGTTGTTAACTAAGTATTATTATAAAAGTCTACAAATAGCATATGATAGCAAATCAAGAACTAAACTGAAGCATTTCTCTTAAACGGCATTAGCAATTCTTTTGAGTTTGTTTCTGATCTACCTCATTTTTCTTAAAGCTGAAAACTTGAAACACCGAGTTTTTTAAAAATTCATTATTTTATATATAGTTTTTAAAGGGTACATGATACAAACACTGTTTATATAGTATGAAATTATTACTTTTTTATATCACAGTGATTTGTAAAGAAGTTAAAAATAAATTTTCATAGTTAAATATTATGAGATATTGAAAAAGTAAACAGGATACCTGTCTTTTTCTTTCTGTGTAATAGTAGAAACAGTACAACATACTGGTATGGATTCTGTTAGGCTTGTAACATCAAGTGCATCTGTAGTATCTTGGTACTCTTCTTTTTTTATAACTTTTGTTTGATGTCAATTCCTTGATAAATGATAAACTGTCAGCTGATGCTGAGAATATGAACCTGAAATGAGATGAATGACTCCCTTCTCTTAGTGAAGCAAAAGCAGACCATTTTGTCACCTCAGTTTGATCAGCTAGTATTGTGACATTCTCTAAAATGTTTTTTGATGAAATATGAAAATAACCAGTGGATTATACTCCAATAAATTAGTTTTTTTTCAATAAATTAGTTTTAAACCTCTTTCTTCCGTTCCCAAACATATACTAGTCTTAAATCATTAACCTAATCTAACAGCTTACTGTCAAAGATAATGAATGTGGAGACCTCTAAGTCAGTCTGTAAGTCAACTGGACAGATTGGCTCTGAATTTTGTGGGAGACGAGGAGAGGACATAAATCTTTGTAATTACCAAATGGAGGCTGTTAAATAGCTTGCAGTTGGGAAATTCATAAAATTGCTCTGTTTTATAGGACTACATGCAGAGTATTTTCCCTCAAAGTTATGAAATAGTAAAATTATTTTATTAAAATTGAAAAAAAAGATTGTACTATTGCCAGAACATGATATACAATGTGGTACATTTAATGGAAACTTATAATGCCCTCTCAGAAAACGACATGAGAAATTCAAATATACATCCGTAATTTGGAAGCCAAGATTATTAGTCATTCACTAATGACTAATGCTTTTAGCTAAGTCCAATTAAAAGTACTAAGGCTTTGGAAATTTTTTTGGAAAACAAAAAGAAGGTGCTCTCTGTATAGTAAAATATAGAATAGAATGAGAAATATACCTGTGAGTTGTTCAGAACTAGGCAACTCAAAAGTTAGAGTTGCTGACATTTCATCTCTTATATGAGGATGAATCAGACACACAGAGTTCATGTCCTGGACTGCCTTTGGTGGCCATGCCTTGCTCCTAGACATGATACAAACACTTTTTTTTTAAAACTTTATCACAGTGTTTGTAAAATTAAAAAATTTAAAAATTTGAGATATTGAAAAGTAAACAGGATACCTGTCTTTTTCTTTCTGTGTAATAGTAGAAACAGTACAACATACTGGTATGGATTCTGTTAGGCTTGTAACATCAAGTGCATCTGTAGTATCTTGGTACTCTTCTTTTTTTATAACTTTTGTTTGATGTCAATTCCTTGATAAATGATAAACTGTCAGCTGATGCTGAGAATATGAACCTGAAATGAGATGAATGACTCCCTTCTCTTAGTGAAGCAAAAGCAGACCATTTTGTCACCTCAGTTTGATCAGCTAGTATTGTGACATTCTCTAAAATGTTTTTTGATGAAATATGAAAATAACCAGTGGATTATACTCCAATAAATTAGTTTTTTTTCAATAAATTAGTTTTAAACCTCTTTCTTCCGTTCCCAAACATATACTAGTCTTAAATCATTAACCTAATCTAACAGCTTACTGTCAAAGATAATGAATGTGGAGACCTCTAAGTCAGTCTGTAAGTCAACTGGACAGATTGGCTCTGAATTTTGTGGGAGACGAGGAGAGGACATAAATCTTTGTAATTACCAAATGGAGGCTGTTAAATAGCTTGCAGTTGGGAAATTCATAAAATTGCTCTGTTTTATAGGACTACATGCAGAGTATTTTCCCTCAAAGTTATGAAATAGTAAAATTATTTTATTAAAATTGAAAAAAAAGATTGTACTATTGCCAGAACATGATATACAATGTGGTACATTTAATGGAAACTTATAATGCCCTCTCAGAAAACGACATGAGAAATTCAAATATACATCCGTAATTTGGAAGCCAAGATTATTAGTCATTCACTAATGACTAATGCTTTTAGCTAAGTCCAATTAAAAGTACTAAGGCTTTGGAAATTTTTTTGGAAAACAAAAAGAAGGTGCTCTCTGTATAGTAAAATATAGAATAGAATGAGAAATATACCTGTGAGTTGTTCAGAACTAGGCAACTCAAAAGTTAGAGTTGCTGACATTTCATCTCTTATATGAGGATGAATCAGACACACAGAGTTCATGTCCTGGACTGCCTTTGGTGGCCATGCCTTGCTCCCTAGACTAACTCCAGGCTCTCATCTAATCTACTACATTGTCCTGACTTAGATGTGGCTACAGCATCCAGTAATTGATCCCTCTCAGTTCCTGTGAAGTGAAAAAATTGAAAACTCACCAGAAAACTGGCTCTCGGATCTTGTGTGGCACCTAAGCCATTGTGGACTCCACAGTTTGACCTGCACCCTGCCTAGGCCTGTTGTTCTCCTCAGATACAGTCTGGTGAACTTTTAAAGGAGCTTGACATTGTTCAGCAACCAGGATGTGGACACAAAGGCAGAGGGTGTACCATCTCTCTCTAGGTTTTATTCCTCAGCCACATTGAGTTTAGTAACATTCATTGAAGATCTTTGTATCAGGCAGTGTCATGAGTTCTAGATTGTTCTGTTACAGAGCCTTCCCTCAATGAACAGCCTACTAGGGAGCAGATATAAAGAGATATTACATTAAAATAAGGTAGTGATTGGTTCATACTTGATATAAACTCGATATAGCTATAGCTTTGGCTTTTTGTGCCAAAGCTCACTATTCCAAGAGGTTATTTCATGCATGGCATTGAATGCCTACCTTGTACCATCATTTTATCTATAATAGCTCTTTGTATTTGTGTGTGTATGTGTCTGTGTGTGTGAGACTGTGAAAGTACTAAGTCACTTCACTCATGTCCAACTCCTACCCTATGGATTGTAACCTGCCAGGCTCCTCTGTCCAAGGGATTCTTCAGGCAAGAATGCTAGAGTGGGTTGCCATGCCCTTCTCCAGGGGATCTTCCTAACCCAGGGATCAAACCTAATTCTCTTATGTTTCCTAGATTGGCAGGAGGGTTCTTTATCACTGTACCACCTGGGAAACTCACCTATAGCACCTATGCAATGCTAAATGGAATCACCATCATTATCTATATTAGGAATTGAGGGGAAAAAAAACCAAAGGCTAAGAAGAGTAAAATATGTGGCCCTAGATCATCAGGAAGCAGGCAGACTTTCCAATCTCAATTCTGTATTTTTATTTTACAGCCTCTAGTTTGGTTGGTTCTCAGAATAGTGTTAAAATGACATTTCATTGAGAAAAAGTGATTCAGTATGCTTACATTTTCCAAAACATTAACACTACAATTCAGTGATTCACAAGTCAGACCTACGCTTGATTTTAGCAGCCATCAGATATACAAATGATCCCTCACAAAGACATAATAACTCTGGAGTGAAAAAGTGAATCGTGGCCTGTAGCTATCAGTGTGGATACTGGCTTTTCTAATTCATCCAGTTACACAAAGGTGTTTTTGTTAAAATCTTGCTTGGCATTTCTCTCCTCCTGAGGTTGATCATTTGGTTTTATAAAGTAACTAGAAATTTTCAAATATTTTAAAACAAAGCATAACATTCTGTTTTTATGTCTTTAAAAGAGTTTGACTCAAAAGCTTTGAAACGTGGTTGTCCTAACCTACGTGCCAGGGAAGCCACTTGCAAAAAAAATTACCTTCAGATGTTCCATAGAGCAAATTTCTTTTGGAAATGATTCCTTTTGTTTCTGTTAAAAAATGTCATATTTGCTTTGTTGGGGTGTTTATATTATTATTTTCTAAAATATCTGCTTTGCAGTACATGATTGTTTTGCTTGTCTTTTACTCACTAAGTTGTGTCTGACATTTTTGTGACCTCATGGCTACAGCCTACCAGGCTCCTCTGTCCATAAGATTTTCCAGGCAAGAATATAGGAATGGATTTCTATTTCTTTCTCCCTGAACCAGAGATTGAACCCAGGTCTCCTGGATCGTAGGCAAATTCCTTACCACAGAGCCACCAGGGAAGCCCACATGTTCAACAAATGCTTATCAAAACATAAAAGGTCAAGAAATTAGGAATATTTGTGTTCTGGGGAAAAATACGTAACTCACTTAAGGTCAACTTTAAAATACATATTTTGCTACAATAGAACTGAAGTTTTGTGGGAGTGGGAAGTATTTTCTTGATCACTCTCTTATTTATTACAAAAAGATTACAAAGATTCTAATTGTCAGAGGACCCATTTGAATAAAATTAACCAATTTAAAAATACTCAGAGTATTCCAAACTGCAGTAATCTATTGCAATACACACAGACAGATTCACTGCATTGTTTTCTGTGTATTGGGATGTGCCTTGCCTTGTAGACCTCAAGTCAAAGACCTTTACATATGTTACACAAATCCTATGCAAAACTTACTGCTCCCTCACTAAATAAATCTCAGCTACCATCAGTTATTAAACTCAGTTTTCTAACCATGTGAAATTGTCCAGTATATGCAATAATCTTTCTTTTGAAAAAGCTTTCCCTTTGCTCTTATTTTGAGCTAAAATACCTTTCTCCCTTCAAATGAAGAGTTTATTCTTTTCATTAAGACTCACTTACCTTCCCTGAAAAAGATCTGCTTGTTTGTCCCTTTGGATTAGGTGTCTCAGGAGGCAACAAAGAAAATTTTATACCACATAGAATTTTGTCATTTGGGGGCCATGAAGTTATAAAATACTGAACTTGGCCAATGAGGCATTTTTTTTTTCCCATGAAGATAAACCTTACCAATTTGCTGCCTTTGTGGATAATAACTAATAGCTTCAATATGTTTGAAAAATGAATGTGCTTAATTGTGCTTCCATAGAATACTTGGCTTAAATCCATTATCTTGTATGTATATCAGATAGAACAGCACAGTAATAGCATACAGCCATTCTGCCCAGATTCAAACCCAAGTTCTCCTGCTTAGTAGCAGTTGGCCTTGGCCATAATTTCCTAAAATATGTGGATCTTATTTGCCTTATTTGTAGAATACAGATAGTTGTACTCCCTATCACATAAGGATATAATGGGAATTAAGTCTAATCATAAGAAGTGCTCAGAAATTTGACCAATATATGTAAGAACTTAATGTATCTTACATATGCTTATAGAATAACTATCATACATCATTGCTGTTTGCCAACTAATATTTCTCTGTCATGAAATTTTGATCTTTCTTCTCTACCTTCACAACATTTACCATAGTAGATTTTGAAGGAAAGAAGGGAGGGGAAGATTAGCAATTATGTATTTTTTATTAATATGTAGAGAAACATTTTATTTGAAAAGAATCCAGTTTTCTAAAATTTAAGAACAATTTTTGAAAAACTGATAAAATAATCAAATAGCAAAAAATTCAATTAAGTATATTATAAGGTTTCATAAGATCATTTGCTTCATAAAAAACCCTATTTCTTTTTATGTCTTTTAAAGAGAAAATATAGATTTTGAAATCAGATAGAATGGAGTCTCAATCTTCTTTATATCACTTCCTGGTTATAAAGTAGACATGAAATTTAATATCTATAAAGTTCAACATCCTCTGTTTTAATATAGAAATAATCCTTAAATTACAACATTAACATTGGGAATATACTTATAAAAGTCAAAAATGAACATTTGTTTTTTTCTGTATTGGTAGCTAGTAGTAAATTTTCTCATGATTTGTACTTCTGTCTCTTTGGTTGATGAGTTAAATGAAGCTTAATGAAATTGAACAATTCCACTGCAGATTTCTTCACCCAGTGTTTTGTCTGTTACTGTCACTTTCAACAATTCAGTGACTATAATTTTGTCAGGGCCATGAAGTTATAAAATACTGAACTTGCCCAAAGATTTTTCCCATGAAGATAAACCTTACCAATTTGCTGCCTTTGTGGATAATAACTAATAGCTTCAATATGTTTGAAAATGAATGTGCTTAATTGTGCTTCCATAGAATACTTGGCTTAAATCCATTATCTTGTATGTATATCAGATAGAACAGCACAGTAATAGCATACAGCCATTCTGCCCAGATTCAAACCCAAGTTCTCCTGCTTAGTAGCAGTTGGCCTTGGCCATAATTTCCTAAAATATGTGGATCTTATTTGCCTTATTTGTAGAATACAGATAGTTGTACTCCCTATCACATAAGGATATAATGGGAATTAAGTCTAATCATAAGAAGTGCTCAGAAATTTGACCAATATATGTAAGAACTTAATGTATCTTACATATGCTTATAGAATAACTATCATACATCATTGCTGTTTGCCAACTAATATTTCTCTGTCATGAAATTTTGATCTTTCTTCTCTACCTTCACAACATTTACCATAGTAGATTTTGAAGGAAAGAAGGGAGGGGAAGATTAGCAATTATGTATTTTTTATTAATATGTAGAGAAACATTTTATTTGAAAAGAATCCAGTTTTCTAAAATTTAAGAACAATTTTTGAAAAACTGATAAAATAATCAAATAGCAAAAAATTCAATTAAGTATATTATAAGGTTTCATAAGATCATTTGCTTCATAAAAAACCCTATTTCTTTTTATGTCTTTTAAAGAGAAAATATAGATTTTGAAATCAGATAGAATGGAGTCTCAATCTTCTTTATATCACTTCCTGGTTATAAAGTAGACATGAAATTTAATATCTATAAAGTTCAACATCCTCTGTTTTAATATAGAAATAATCCTTAAATTACAACATTAACATTGGGAATATACTTATAAAAGTCAAAAATGAACATTTGTTTTTTTCTGTATTGGTAGCTAGTAGTAAATTTTCTCATGATTTGTACTTCTGTCTCTTTGGTTGATGAGTTAAATGAAGCTTAATGAAATTGAACAATTCCACTGCAGATTTCTTCACCCAGTGTTTTGTCTGTTACTGTCACTTTCAACAATTCAGTGACTATAATTCATTGCATCAATTTGTAACTCCATTGTCTAGAAAGAGTTTATTTGACCTATCTTGTACATAGTCCCTTAATTTTAGTTCAACATACAGAAATTACTTAAGAATAATTTTGCCACTTGGTATTTATTCTTTTATACATTCAGCCAATTAAGCCTTCAGTAGTGATGACTTAGCTGTACTTAAAGATCATCTTAACTTTGAATTCACTGTAGCACTACATGTTAATAATACTTTTAAGGTACCATTGATGAAACTAGAAACTAAACACAGTATTTTTGGCAAATGTTTCTGGCATCCTACAGTGGCTGTGATCAGTGTAAAACTACATCTCTTGCTGTGTAGATATACAATACCAGAAAACTATTAACAATTAATTAAAAGCACCTTTCTAATGAATAATCATGAACACTCCATATAAGCAATTTTATCATTAATTATACCCAAGCCTTTCATTCAAGAAAGAAAATACTGGAAAAAAAAGAAAAGACAAACTGCCTTGTATATCCCTCTTTACTCATCACATACACAGATTATCTGAGTTCTAACTAAACTGAAGCAAATCCAGACACATCAGTTTGTAGCAGTTATGTGTTGTATATTTAAAGGAAGAAAGTGTCAAATATAGCCATAAAACAAAATGAAATTATGGAATCTTCTATAAATATTGAGATGTCTGGCTGTTTATTTGACTATTTGGCATCCAAGAAATACTCTCTTTTGAGGGGAAACTGATAATGTATGACACTTGGTAGGAAGCAGGGCTAACAAAGGTCTGAGGCTTTCTTAGTTTTGTTTATTCTGTGGTTTCTAGGAAGCTAACAAATGGATATGGCCATTAGAGCTTTCAATTTGAAGGGACTAATGCAAAGATAGAGGATCAGGTAGGAAATTTAATATCTATAAAGTACAACATCCTCTGTTTTAATATAGAAATAATCCTTAAATTACAACATTAACATTGGGAATATACTTATAAAAGTCAAAATGAACATTTGTTTTTCTGTATTGGTAGCTAGTAGTAAATTTTCTCATGATTTGTACTTCTGTCTCTTTGGTTGATGAGTTAAATGAAGCTTAATGAAATTGAACAATTCCACTGCAGATTTCTTCACCCAGTGTTTTGTCTGTTACTGTCACTTTCAACAATTCAGTGACTATAATTCATTGCATCAATTTGTAACTCCATTGTCTAGAAAGAGTTTATTTGACCTATCTTGTACATAGTCCCTTAATTTTAGTTCAACATACAGAAATTACTTAAGAATAATTTTGCCACTTGGTATTTATTCTTTTATACATTCAGCCAATTAAGCCTTCAGTAGTGATGACTTAGCTGTACTTAAAGATCATCTTAACTTTGAATTCACTGTAGCACTACATGTTAATAATACTTTTAAGGTACCATTGATGAAACTAGAAACTAAACACAGTATTTTTGGCAAATGTTTCTGGCATCCTACAGTGGCTGTGATCAGTGTAAAACTACATCTCTTGCTGTGTAGATATACAATACCAGAAAACTATTAACAATTAATTAAAAGCACCTTTCTAATGAATAATCATGAACACTCCATATAAGCAATTTTATCATTAATTATACCCAAGCCTTTCATTCAAGAAAGAAAATACTGGAAAAAAAAGAAAAGACAAACTGCCTTGTATATCCCTCTTTACTCATCACATACACAGATTATCTGAGTTCTAACTAAACTGAAGCAAATCCAGACACATCAGTTTGTAGCAGTTATGTGTTGTATATTTAAAGGAAGAAAGTGTCAAATATAGCCATAAAACAAAATGAAATTATGGAATCTTCTATAAATATTGAGATGTCTGGCTGTTTATTTGACTATTTGGCATCCAAGAAATACTCTCTTTTGAGGGGAAACTGATAATGTATGACACTTGGTAGGAAGCAGGGCTAACAAAGGTCTGAGGCTTTCTTAGTTTTTGTTTATTCTGTGGTTTCTAGGAAGCTAACAAATGGATATGGCCATTAGAGCTTTCAATTTGAAGGGACTAATGCAAAGATAGAGGATCAGGTAGGAAATTATGGTTGCAATATTGTTGAGAACCCGCATTTACCAATGACAATGTCCTAACTTTTCTTATCAAGTGTTTGACAAGATTATCATTACTTAGTTTTCTTAGGTTCTTAGGTCTTTTTCCAAATCTTATAAAGTTTTCTCTATTTTTTTGCATATATGGGTATAGTTAGCAAAGTAAATTTCTGTTGCTTATATTCAAAGCCCAAATGATACAAAATTATTAAAGATGGTCTGTTAGATACTGAGTGAATGCAAAAAGAAAGCAACTATGATCACAAATAAAATGGAACCTATGTGCAACAGTATTATAAAGACCTGTAAGCCAAAGAAAAATCCTCAGTACTTAAATATGTATGTGCATGTATTTTCATCCCAAGTTACTCATGAGTTAAAGAGTAACAGATTATTAACATAACAATAAGGTACTTACCTCATAATAGAAGTCATGTGCAACATCAAAAATATACATAGAAGAAGTCATAGTCTTAAATGCTTTCATTACTGCTCAAGAAAGTCTAAGTGTTAAAAGGTTATTCCATAATATTGGAGATAGTACAATAAATTTAATGAAAATTAGAAAATAACATTAAAGCCCAATTTAATGGGGAGGAGAAAGTAAAATTTGTTGGTACGGAAAATTAGACCAAAGCGTCAAACAAGCACTCACATAGGAATCATACACTTTGCCTTTAAAAAAAAATAAAAAAAAATTTATATCCTCTTTACTCATCACATACACAGATTATCTGAGTTCTAACTAAACTGAAGCAAATCCAGACACATCAGTTTGTAGCAGTTATGTGTTGTATATTTAAAGGAAGAAAGTGTCAAATATAGCCATAAAACAAAATGAAATTATGGAATCTTCTATAAATATTGAGATGTCTGGCTGTTTATTTGACTATTTGGCATCCAAGAAATACTCTCTTTTGAGGGGAAACTGATAATGTATGACACTTGGTAGGAAGCAGGGCTAACAAAGGTCTGAGGCTTTCTTAGTTTTTGTTTATTCTGTGGTTTCTAGGAAGCTAACAAATGGATATGGCCATTAGAGCTTTCAATTTGAAGGGACTAATGCAAAGATAGAGGATCAGGTAGGAAATTATGGTTGCAATATTGTTGAGAACCCGCATTTACCAATGACAATGTCCTAACTTTTCTTATCAAGTGTTTGACAAGATTATCATTACTTAGTTTTCTTAGGTTCTTAGGTCTTTTTCCAAATCTTATAAAGTTTTCTCTATTTTTTTGCCTATATGGGTATAGTTAGCAAAGTAAATTTCTGTTGCTTATATTCAAAGCCCAAATGATACAAAATTATTAAAGATGGTCTGTTAGATACTGAGTGAATGCAAAAAGAAAGCAACTATGATCACAAATAAAATGGAACCTATGTGCAACAGTATTATAAAGACCTGTAAGCCAAAGAAAAATCCTCAGTACTTAAATATGTATGTGCATGTATTTTCATCCCAAGTTACTCATGAGTTAAAGAGTAACAGATTATTAACATAACAATAAGGTACTTACCTCATAATAGAAGTCATGTGCAACATCAAAAATATACATAGAAGAAGTCATAGTCTTAAATGCTTTCATTACTGCTCAAGAAAGTCTAAGTGTTAAAAGGTTATTCCATAATATTGGAGATAGTACAATAAATTTAATGAAAATTAGAAAATAACATTAAAGCCCAATTTAATGGGGGGGAGGGAGAAAGTAAAATTTGTTGGTACGGAAAATTAGACCAAAGCGTCAAACAAGCACTCACATATGGAGCAAGGCCTTAAGCAGAAAGCACAAAACCTTAAAATAGATACTAAGTAAGGCCTGCTTCTGCTCCTGTTTAGTCGGTAAGTTGTGTTGACTCTTTGTAAACCCCTGGACTGTAGCCCTCCAGGCTCTTCTTTTCATGGGGTTTCCCAGGAAAGAATATTGGAGTGCGTTCCCATTTCCTTCTCCAGATGACCTTTCTTACCCAGGGATTGAACCCATCCCCTGCTTAACAGATGGATTCTTTACCTACTGAGCCACCTGGGAAGCCTAGAGAGCTTCATATGCAAAGCCGGTGAAAGTTTGGATCCAGGAGAAAAATGCTATCTTCGAATTCTACATTCTGCTAGAAAAGTAGTGAGCAGCAGAGCACTCGACTCTAGGCACTGCATCTGTTTTGCTCACCAGACTTGGAGCCATGAGGATTTTCTGTGGTCTCCATAGAAGTCACCAGGGTCCTGACTTAAAACAAAGACTGCGAGTTATTTCTCCAGCAAAGTGAGTTTTGGGGGATCAGTAGAGAATTTCAGTTTCAGATCTATAACCATGGCAAGTCATGTCTAAGTTTCTGCAGAGCAAGAGAACCATTTTATAGAGAGGGGGAAAAGAAAGGTGGGAGGACTACAGCAAACAGATAGTAAATGGCCTTTCACTGGCTAAGTTCTTGCCAGGGAAGAAGTCTTTCTTCTTGGTGGGCTTTACTGGTGCTGCAGGGAGTAAGATCTTCCATTTCTGGTTTCCCAATTCTATTTAATTGAGGTCTCTGTCTATTTATACTTTATAACTGAGATAGGAAAATTTTATTTATAATTATTTAAGAAATCTTGGAAAAGTACCAAGTCAGAGTTTTAGAACTAATTAAAATGTCATGCAGTCACCCCAATAAAATTAAATGAAAAAAATGAGTAATTTCCTCTCTACTGGCAAAAGTGAAAAAGCAAAGAAACATCAACAAAAAAATGTACAGTGTAAACAACATTGTATATAATATGAGAATAAATCTTCATAATAATGGAATAGGTAAATATGTAAAGAAATATTGGCATACGTTTAAGGATATACCAAGTGATTTAGTTAACAGACACACATACCACACACCTTGTTTATAGAAAAATATTACATATGCATTTAATGAAATTCTGAGATTGTTTTTGCTTTGAATATTTTTGAAAATTGAGAAAGTCATTTATATCTAGAAGAACAATTAACAGAAGTGGAAAAAAAAAAAACAAGTTGACAAGGAAGACTAGCTTACTAGTATTAAACTATGAAATTACTATAAAATAAAACATGTAAAGTCATGATACAGATCCTAACTAATAGTCTGCAATCTAAACTCTCAATTTCAGAAGGGAGTCTCCTTGAGTTTTCTTAAAGGAATTAGCCACATTCTCACTTTTTTCCTTAGCCATTCTATTTTTATCCATTGTTGTCGATTCCTAAATCTCTCTCCACCTAAATGTTGTATATCTTTGGACTGTGCACATTTGATTAAAGTTTCATCATCTTCAAAGAATCTTTATGTCACTGTTCAATCAGTTTATGCTTCTTAATCATATTTTCTTTGTCACAGGTATAAAATATTCTTCAAGGTGAAAAAAAGTTGTGTTCTCAAAAAATGCTAAAAAAATCTACTGTAAAGATAGCTAATAACAAAATTTTGTATTAATATTGTTCATATTTTTATGTTCTACATTGTCGGTATTAAAGTTGCTATTTTCATAACGGTAACTGTGCTATACCTAGAATTGCGTAAAATAGTTTTCTTTACTCCAAATATGTTCCTTGAATATTTTCTTTACTCAGAATATATACCTCAAATATTTTTCAAGTTCATTATCAGCATTGTGGATACATTTTAATTAATCATATAAATGTATCACTTTATAACTGAGATAGGAAAATTTTATTTATAATTATTTAAGAAATCTTGGAAAAGTACCAAGTCAGAGTTTTAGAACTAATTAAAATGTCATGCAGTCACCCCAATAAAATTAAATGAAAAAAATGAGTAATTTCCTCTCTACTGGCAAAAGTGAAAAAGCAAAGAAACATCAACAAAAAAATGTACAGTGTAAACAACATTGTATATAATATGAGAATAAATCTTCATAATAATGGAATAGGTAAATATGTAAAGAAATATTGGCATACGTTTAAGGATATACCAAGTGATTTAGTTAACAGACACACATACCACACACCTTGTTTATAGAAAAATATTACATATGCATTTAATGAAATTCTGAGATTGTTTTTGCTTTGAATATTTTTGAAAATTGAGAAAGTCATTTATATCTAGAAGAACAATTAACAGAAGTGGAAAAAAAAAAAACAAGTTGACAAGGAAGACTAGCTTACTAGTATTAAACTATGAAATTACTATAAAATAAAACATGTAAAGTCATGATACAGATCCTAACTAATAGTCTGCAATCTAAACTCTCAATTTCAGAAGGGAGTCTCCTTGAGTTTTCTTAAAGGAATTAGCCACATTCTCACTTTTTTCCTTAGCCATTCTATTTTTATCCATTGTTGTCGATTCCTAAATCTCTCTCCACCTAAATGTTGTATATCTTTGGACTGTGCACATTTGATTAAAGTTTCATCATCTTCAAAGAATCTTTATGTCACTGTTCAATCAGTTTATGCTTCTTAATCATATTTTCTTTGTCACAGGTATAAAATATTCTTCAAGGTGAAAAAAAGTTGTGTTCTCAAAAAATGCTAAAAAAATCTACTGTAAAGATAGCTAATAACAAAATTTTGTATTAATATTGTTCATATTTTTATGTTCTACATTGTCGGTATTAAAGTTGCTATTTTCATAACGGTAACTGTGCTATACCTAGAATTGCGTAAAATAGTTTTTCTTTACTCCAAATATGTTCCTTGAATATTTTTCTTTACTCAGAATATATACCTCAAATATTTTTCAAGTTCATTATCAGCATTGTGGATACATTTTAATTAATCATATAAATGTATCACTGTTTGCTTAGACAGTCTCTTACTAATGAATGTTTGGATTTTTTCTTAAGTATTTGATACCCTAAACCAGAAGAATAACTAGTATGTTAGATGATGGTGCGTGTTACAGAGAAACAAAATCAATTAGGGAAATGGTCTTTGACAGGTGGATTTTGTGGAAATAATATATGTTTTTATGGAAAACATATTTTAGGAATTTCCTTGGAAATGTGAAAGGACCCAGCAGTAAAATTGAGGAATTTTAGAAATACATGAAGGGGCTTCCCCCGTGTCTCAGCAGTAGGAATCTGCCTGCAATGTGGAAGTCACAGGAGATGAAGGTTCAATCCCTGGGTTGGGAAGATCCCCTGGAGAAAGAAGTGAAAACACATTTCAGTGTTCTTGCCTGGAAAAATCCCATGGACAGAGGAGCTTGGTGGGCTGCAGTCCATAGTGTCACGAAGATTCAGATATGACTGAGCATGCTTGTGATTTTAACACAGAAATAAAATGTTAATTTATTTTGGCATATATGCCATGCAAACAACCATTCTCAATTTGTGTTTTATTTTACATGTACTATACAAAGAAGTACTTTTTGATTCAGTTCCATATTTATAAATTTGAGCTCCATCTGAAGCCAATACTAAAAATGAGAAGATTTCTATCCATGATATAACTTTCAAGTGAATTTGATCCTGAACATATCTATGACTACGTCTGTGTTCAGAGGTGATCTACTACACTGAGTCAGGCTCCAAAATAAAGTTAGGATGCAGTGTCACTGTTCAATCAGTTTATGCTTCTTAATCATATTTTCTTTGTCAAGAAAAAGTTGTGTTCTCAAAAAATGCTAAAAAAATCTACTGTAAAGATAGCTAATAACAAAATTTTGTATTAATATTGTTCATATTTTTATGTTCTACATTGTCGGTATTAAAGTTGCTATTTTCATAACGGTAACTGTGCTATACCTAGAATTGCGTAAAATAGTTTTTCTTTACTCCAAATATGTTCCTTGAATATTTTTCTTTACTCAGAATATATACCTCAAATATTTTTCAAGTTCATTATCAGCATTGTGGATACATTTTAATTAATCATATAAATGTATCACTGTTTGCTTAGACAGTCTCTTACTAATGAATGTTTGGATTTTTTCTTAAGTATTTGATACCCTAAACCAGAAGAATAACTAGTATGTTAGATGATGGTGCGTGTTACAGAGAAACAAAATCAATTAGGGAAATGGTCTTTGACAGGTGGATTTTGTGGAAATAATATATGTTTTTATGGAAAACATATTTTAGGAATTTCCTTGGAAATGTGAAAGGACCCAGCAGTAAAATTGAGGAATTTTAGAAATACATGAAGGGGCTTCCCCCGTGTCTCAGCAGTAGGAATCTGCCTGCAATGTGGAAGTCACAGGAGATGAAGGTTCAATCCCTGGGTTGGGAAGATCCCCTGGAGAAAGAAGTGAAAACACATTTCAGTGTTCTTGCCTGGAAAAATCCCATGGACAGAGGAGCTTGGTGGGCTGCAGTCCATAGTGTCACGAAGATTCAGATATGACTGAGCATGCTTGTGATTTTAACACAGAAATAAAATGTTAATTTATTTTGGCATATATGCCATGCAAACAACCATTCTCAATTTGTGTTTTATTTTACATGTACTATACAAAGAAGTACTTTTTGATTCAGTTCCATATTTATAAATTTGAGCTCCATCTGAAGCCAATACTAAAAATGAGAAGATTTCTATCCATGATATAACTTTCAAGTGAATTTGATCCTGAACATATCTATGACTACGTCTGTGTTCAGAGGTGATCTACTACACTGAGTCAGGCTCCAAAATAAAGTTAGGAGACTGCAGTGCATGCTGTTGGTGCCTTGCCCCGTAACCTCGCTTTCATCTGTATCTCTGCTGTACAAGTCCCAGAGCCGTTATCAGCTTCCCACCTCAAGGGCTCACAGCTACCTCTGTCTGAAGTCTCCTTCCCTGAGGGCTTGTCTTTGATGCCACCGCTTACTAGGTTCAGGGGTTTCCAGGCAGCACTAGTGGTGAAGAACTGCCTGCCAGTGCAGGAGACATGAGAGACATGGGTTCAATCCCTCCAGTACTCTTGCCTGGAGAATCCCATGGACAGAAGAGCCTGGTGGGCTACAGTCCACAGGGTCGCAAAGAGTAGGATGTGACTGAAGTGACTTAACAGGCACCAGGCTCAAGCGTATGGAAATTAGTGCCGTTTGTTTCACTTTTCCCTCTCCCTTGCATGTGGTTTCTACATTCACCTCCCAAATAAATAAACTTCAAAGTTTTTATCTCAGTGTGTGCTTAGGAGAACCCACATCAAGTCAGGTGCAGCCACTTGAACCAAGTTGTTCATGTCTGGTAAACAAAGCAAAAGACCCAAGAACATTTCCCAGGAATTAGGCAAAGGTGAGCACTGGATCTTTTGGCTTTACTTGACCCCTGACTGTCTTTGTGGATGTCATTTTGTCCAGCATGACAGAAACAAAGGATCTTAAAACACTAGGGAGTTCTGTAAGTCCGCCTGCCATCTGCTAGTGTTAACATATTTATTTTACAAATGGTGAATCTGCTGCTACTCCTATAATGAATCATTTTTTTTGTCAATGGTTACAAGTGAATAGAGTCATGAAATACAGAATGAGACAGAGCTGTAAATTTATGAGTGTACTGAGGAGATATAATAATCATTTTATCAGTAGCAGTGAAGAAAGAATATTGCTGCTTGGAGCTTGGGCCAGATTAGAGAAAAAGGGAGATTTTTACCAGAGGACTATGTGTTTTAGAATAAAGCTAGGGAGAATTTAAAGTGCCATGGTCATTTGGAATCCATGACTGGATTCACAGTTTGACAGAAATCTGGGGAAATTAAACTTTGTAAGCCATTGGTAAAGATCAGGTCCTGAGGCTACAAGAAAATGAAGAATTTAGGAAAGACAAATATGAAACCCCTACTTCTATATTTTCTTTGGATGTCAGATACTTTAGAGGTGCAGTGGAGGTTTCTGGTTTGGGAATGTTGAGATGTAAAGACTGTAGATGATAAAAATATTCAGTGGCCCTTTCCTTCCCTTGTCTGGCACACTCTAAGCCTTAGGAACAGAAATATCCGTGATGCAGGTCATCCTCTTTTCTGTTAATGATGCATCAGAGAGATGCTACTTGTTTAGAGATCTGAGGAACTGTTAACAGGGAGCGCGTTCCTGTGCTGTGAAAAGAATTTCAGATAAATCCTGCAGCAGAGAAAGACATGAAGAAGAACTGTCAAATCAGATGCCCTATACCACTTTCCTGCAATGATAGAAAAAGTGAAATGTCGCTGCTCAAAGTAGCATGAGCCAGATTAAGATAATAAGATGTAACAACTAATAAACTTGTAAAAGAAAAGACTACAGAAAATACATGATCACGTATCTTCCCCATGATTGATGCTGAGTAGATTAATTTCACAAAATAAACACTTACAGTGTCAGTACTTTGATGGGTGTGTAGGTGTGAATGAGAGGAAATGAGGCAAGCATAAATAAAACTCAGCCTCTTCCTTGAGGAATTTACTGTTTAGTGTTTGAAAATGGTATGTCTAGGGAGTTCTGTAAGTCCGCCTGCCATCTGCTAGTGTTAACATATTTATTTTACAAATGGTGAATCTGCTGCTACTCCTATAATGAATCATTTTTTTTGTCAATGGTTACAAGTGAATAGAGTCATGAAATACAGAATGAGACAGAGCTGTAAATTTATGAGTGTACTGAGGAGATATAATAATCATTTTATCAGTAGCAGTGAAGAAAGAATATTGCTGCTTGGAGCTTGGGCCAGATTAGAGAAAAAGGGAGATTTTTACCAGAGGACTATGTGTTTTAGAATAAAGCTAGGGAGAATTTAAAGTGCCATGGTCATTTGGAATCCATGACTGGATTCACAGTTTGACAGAAATCTGGGGAAATTAAACTTTGTAAGCCATTGGTAAAGATCAGGTCCTGAGGCTACAAGAAAATGAAGAATTTAGGAAAGACAAATATGAAACCCCTACTTCTATATTTTCTTTGGATGTCAGATACTTTAGAGGTGCAGTGGAGGTTTCTGGTTTGGGAATGTTGAGATGTAAAGACTGTAGATGATAAAAATATTCAGTGGCCCTTTCCTTCCCTTGTCTGGCACACTCTAAGCCTTAGGAACAGAAATATCCGTGATGCAGGTCATCCTCTTTTCTGTTAATGATGCATCAGAGAGATGCTACTTGTTTAGAGATCTGAGGAACTGTTAACAGGGACGCGTTCCTGTGCTGTGAAAAGAATTTCAGATAAATCCTGCAGCAGAGAAAGACATGAAGAAGAACTGTCAAATCAGATGCCCTATACCACTTTCCTGCAATGATAGAAAAAGTGAAATGTCGCTGCTCAAAGTAGCATGAGCCAGATTAAGATAATAAGATGTAACAACTAATAAACTTGTAAAAGAAAAGACTACAGAAAATACATGATCACGTATCTTCCCCATGATTGATGCTGAGTAGATTAATTTCACAAAATAAACACTTACAGTGTCAGTACTTTGATGGGTGTGTAGGTGTGAATGAGAGGAAATGAGGCAAGCATAAATAAAACTCAGCCTCTTCCTTGAGGAATTTACTGTTTAGTGTTTGAAAATGGTATGTAAGCAAATGATTTCAGTACAGTGTGAAAAGGGCACTGTGTCCTCTATAGTTACTATAGATGTAGAGGAGTGATGAGATCTGATTTAAATTTTTGAAGAATTGCTCTGGCTCTCCTGTTGAGAACACCCTGAAAGGGGGGCATAGAGACAACTATCCAGCCAGAAGATTTCTGTGGGCTTGTAAGAAAATGATGGCTGTGGAGGTGAGGGAAAAAGGTTTTATGTATTTATTGATTCCTCATGCATGTATGTATTCATTCATTCATTTAGACCTAGGTGCAGCTTACTGAAAAGTAATCCATTTCATTCATCCAAGGTTGATTTGCCCCAGGACTTCTCACCCCCAGGATACCAACGTCTTGAGATGCTCAAGTCAGTTATATGAAAATGGCAGAGTGTCTTAGGTTAATATGCATATTCTCCTGTATACTTTAAATCATCTGTAGATTACTTATATACCTAATGCAATGTAAATGCTATGTGTGCTTACTCACTCAGTTAGGTCCAACTCCTCGTGACCCCATGGACTATAGCCCACCAGGCTCCTCTGTCCATGGGATTCTCCAGGCAAGAATACTGGATTGAGTTGTCATTGTCTTTTCCAGGGGAGCCTCCTGACCCAGAGATCGAACCTGGGTGTCCTGCATTGCAGGCAGATTCTTTACCATCTGAGCCACCTGGGAAACCCAAAGGGTGGTTTTGTGCTCAACCCCATGGATGTAGCCTACCAGTCACTTCTGTCAACGTGATTATTCAGGCAAGAATGCTGGAGTAGACTGCCATTCCCTTCTCCAAAATGCTTATGTAAGCATGGCCAATTTGTGGCAAATTCAAGTTTTGCTTTAGGGAACACTGGAATTATTTTTTTCTGAATGCTTTTGATGTGCAGTTGGTTGAATCTGTGGATACGGGACCCACAGATATGGACGACTGTACCCACTTCACCCAGGTTGCCCAAGGGTTAAGGTATTTGCATTATCCTTTTCTGCCTTTCTGAAGATATACATGCATATGTTTTTCCAAAACATTTCAGAATGAATTATAGGCATGCTATCCCATCACCCATAAATAGCTCATTAGTTATTATTTAAAAACAAGGACATGCTCTTTAACAACTACAGGAAAATTATAGCAGTACAATTGCTTTGATACAATTATCTAATCTCTAGACCTTGTTCAGATTTGTCCAAATGCCCCAGTAGGACCTTTGTAGCAAAATAAAATTCAGGATCATGTGTGGCATTCTACCATCTCTGTAGTTCCCTTTAATTTTAAATAGCTCTTCAATCTTTTTTGCTTTTCATGGTATTGACATTTTGTAAGAGTGCAGGACACTTATTTATAGAATGTCCCTCAATTTGTGTTTGTCAGAAATTTTCTCTGGTGTGGTTCCACTTATGAAACTAAAAGGATACTTCAGAAGTGATGATCTTTTCAGGGCATTGTATGAGGAAGCATACACTGTTTATTACCAGTGATGTAACTTTGATCATTGGGTCATGGTACTCTGCTAAGTGTTTGCACTATAGAGCTAATATTTCTCTCCATAATGAATAGGTACTTTGCTGTTCTTTGCGATGATGTAGATATCCTGTGTCTGCTTCAGTTTTCAGCTCTGCATTTCAGCATTCATTGATAGTTCTCATCTTCATCTATTATTATTACAATGATTGTCAGTGGTGATTTTCTAATTCCATCATTTCTTCTTCATTTGTTAGTTGATTTTCTGCTGAAAGGAATAACTTTCCTATCTCTCTCATTTTAAATTTATATCAAAGTAGGTGAATGTTTTTCTACTTATTCATTAAGTTATGACCCTTTATGTGACTACTTCAATACTCAAATTTTTCCCTTCTTGGTTAATGAAAGCTCCTTCAGGATGGCCACTGTGTCATTTTGACATGTCCTCATAATGCTTTGAATGCTTCTCTCACTTTTAGCTCAAGCTGTTTCCAGAAAATTTTGTACTTTCCTTGCCCTAGCAATGAAATCAGCCGTTCCTCTGAGAAGCTCTGGTTTATTCTAGTGACGGATGTTATTAGAGATCAAGATCAAGGTTTTGGTTGAATCTGTGGATACGGGACCCACAGATATGGACGACTGTACCCACTTCACCCAGGTTGCCCAAGGGTTAAGGTTTTACCTTTTCTGCCTTTCTGAAGATATACATGCATATGTTTTTCCAAAACATTTCAGAATGAATTATAGGCATGCTATCCCATCACCCATAAATAGCTCATTAGTTATTATTTAAAAACAAGGACATGCTCTTTAACAACTACAGGAAAATTATAGCAGTACAATTGCTTTGATACAATTATCTAATCTCTAGACCTTGTTCAGATTTGTCCAAATGCCCCAGTAGGACCTTTGTAGCAAAATAAAATTCAGGATCATGTGTGGCATTCTACCATCTCTGTAGTTCCCTTTAATTTTAAATAGCTCTTCAATCTTTTTTGCTTTTCATGGTATTGACATTTTGTAAGAGTGCAGGACACTTATTTATAGAATGTCCCTCAATTTGTGTTTGTCAGAAATTTTCTCTGGTGTGGTTCCACTTATGAAACTAAAAGGATACTTCAGAAGTGATGATCTTTTCAGGGCATTGTATGAGGAAGCATACACTGTTTATTACCAGTGATGTAACTTTGATCATTGGGTCATGGTACTCTGCTAAGTGTTTGCACTATAGAGCTAATATTTCTCTCCATAATGAATAGGTACTTTGCTGTTCTTTGCGATGATGTAGATATCCTGTGTCTGCTTCAGTTTTCAGCTCTGCATTTCAGCATTCATTGATAGTTCTCATCTTCATCTATTATTATTACAATGATTGTCAGTGGTGATTTTCTAATTCCATCATTTCTTCTTCATTTGTTAGTTGATTTTCTGCTGAAAGGAATAACTTTCCTATCTCTCTCATTTTAAATTTATATCAAAGTAGGTGAATGTTTTTCTACTTATTCATTAAGTTATGACCCTTTATGTGACTACTTCAATACTCAAATTTTTCCCTTCTTGGTTAATGAAAGCTCCTTCAGGATGGCCACTGTGTCATTTTGACATGTCCTCATAATGCTTTGAATGCTTCTCTCACTTTTAGCTCAAGCTGTTTCCAGAAAATTTTGTACTTTCCTTGCCCTAGCAATGAAATCAGCCGTTCCTCTGAGAAGCTCTGGTTTATTCTAGTGACGGATGTTATTAGAGATCAAGATCAAGGTTTTACCTGTTCTCATCACTGCAGGGGAGTTATTGCTTCTAGTCCTGCTCAGTAAACAGAACTATAAATAGACATAAGGATGACTGCACAGACACACACACACCCTGCTACAATGAACTATATCTGTCTATACAGCTAGCTAGCTGTATTAAAATCTCTATAGTGACACTGATATCTCTCATTCCAATCCAGTAACAGAATTCGTTCCATTTTCTCTTTTTCCATATTTAAAAATCATCTCCCTACCAACAACAAGCATGGCTCCCATTATCTGTAATATATTTACTTGTATGGTCAGTCTTACAATGTACAGAAAGTAGTTTCAGTATTGCTGAAATATAAGTCTGTAAAAAGGGAAGCCTTTTGATTAGTTTTGAGTATTTGTTTAGAGTTCTTTTTGCTTTAGCTTGAATAGTCCAGCTATTAATGTGTTCAACAGTTATTTGGGTTAGATCTCCCCATTAGTTAGTGGTATTTCATCAAATGTTATTTATTGAAATATGTTGAGTCATCTATTTCTGTCTTTTTTTGTTTAATTTTAGGATTTTGCACCTTTCCTTTTTTATTTATTTTCTTTTTCTTTGAATTTGTGTAACATTAACATTCTAAATGTTGATATGCATTAACTTCTACTTTTGTTGCAATTAGTCACTAAGTCATGTCGGACTCTTTTATGATTCAATGGATTGTAGTTCACCAGGCTCCTCTGTCCATGGGATTCTCTAGGCAAGAATATTGGAGTGGGTAGCCATTTCCTGCTCCAGAGGATGTTCCTAACCCAGGGATCAAACTCGTATTTCCTGCAGTGGTAAGCACACTTTTTACCACTGAACCACCAGGAAACCTCTAACTTCTACTGATGCCTATGCTATTTCTTCCCCGTGTTTCCTTTTGATTTAGTTTCTGTTTCTTTCTTTTTTTTTTTTTTTAATAAGGTTTTTTGGCCACTTCTATTGGTCTTTCATTTATTTATTTTTGTCCATCTTTGTTCTTTTGACCTTTGTGGACCTCCCATCACAGTGGCCTCTCTCGTCACAGAGCACCGGCTCTGGGCGCATGCGCTCCAGAGCTCCGACTCTCTAGTTGGACACATCGAACCAGCTGCTCCATGGCACAGGGGATCTGCCCAGTCCAGGGGCTGAACCGGTGCCCCTTTCACTGCAAGGTGGTATCCTTATGCACTGGACCACCAGGGAAGCCCTAGTTTCTTTTTTATATTTCTAGATTTTTAAACAAAAATTTTGGTTGATTCATATAGTCATATTCTTTTATTTTTATTGAAAAAGTGTTTAAGTGTATATAATTTGATCACTGCTTTGTGTGATCTGATTCTGATATATATACACACACCACATATATGGGGCTTCCCAGTGGCTCAGCGGTAAAGAATCTGCCTGCAAGGCAGAATGCCCAGGAGATGCAGGTTCAATCCTTATATGGGGGAAAATCCCTGTAGGAGAGCTTGGCAACCCATTCCAGTATTTTTGCCAGGAAAATCTCATGGGCAGAGAAACCTGGCAGACTAGGTTGGACTGACGGCGTTATTGGTTAGATCTCCCCATTAGTTAACATAATGTTATTTATTGAAATATGTTGAGTCATCTATTTCTGTCTTTTTTTGTTTAATTTTAGGATTTTGCACCTTTCCTTTTTTATTTATTTTCTTTTTCTTTGAATTTGTGTAACATTAACATTCTAAATGTTGATATGCATTAACTTCTACTTTTGTTGCAATTAGTCACTAAGTCATGTCGGACTCTTTTATGATTCAATGGATTGTAGTTCACCAGGCTCCTCTGTCCATGGGATTCTCTAGGCAAGAATATTGGAGTGGGTAGCCATTTCCTGCTCCAGAGGATGTTCCTAACCCAGGGATCAAACTCGTATTTCCTGCAGTGGTAAGCACACTTTTTACCACTGAACCACCAGGAAACCTCTAACTTCTACTGATGCCTATGCTATTTCTTCCCCGTGTTTCCTTTTGATTTAGTTTCTGTTTCTTTCTTTTTTTTTTTTTTTAATAAGGTTTTTTGGCCACTTCTATTGGTCTTTCATTTATTTATTTTTGTCCATCTTTGTTCTTTTGACCTTTGTGGACCTCCCATCACAGTGGCCTCTCTCGTCACAGAGCACCGGCTCTGGGCGCATGCGCTCCAGAGCTCCGACTCTCTAGTTGGACACATCGAACCAGCTGCTCCATGGCACAGGGGATCTGCCCAGTCCAGGGGCTGAACCGGTGCCCCTTTCACTGCAAGGTGGTATCCTTATGCACTGGACCACCAGGGAAGCCCTAGTTTCTTTTTTATATTTCTAGATTTTTAAACAAAAATTTTGGTTGATTCATATAGTCATATTCTTTTATTTTTATTGAAAAAGTGTTTAAGTGTATATAATTTGATCACTGCTTTGTGTGATCTGATTCTGATATATATACACACACCACATATATGGGGCTTCCCAGTGGCTCAGCGGTAAAGAATCTGCCTGCAAGGCAGAATGCCCAGGAGATGCAGGTTCAATCCTTATATGGGGAAGATCCCCTGTAGGAGAGCTTGGCAACCCATTCCAGTATTTTTGCCAGGAAAATCTCATGGGCAGAGAAACCTGGCAGACTAGTTGGACATGACTGAAGCAACTGAGCGTGCATGTATACACACAAACATATATATAAATATATATATATATGTGCATACAAATATGTCTGTATATAACCTAATAGATACATATTTATGTGTGTGTTCATTATTTTAATATTTTTATATTAAAATTCACTCAGGGATTATTTAATAAAAATTTTTTTTGCTATATCCAGTCAAAATTACCTTTTAATTTTTTTACTTTTCATAGTTTCTAGTTTTACATGTTATTGGATTTTAAATGTAATATTTATAATTATAAAATATTTTTGTGGCATAAGGCAAATTTTATCATTGCTCCATGAGTGCTTGAGAGAAGGCATTCATTACTATCAGAATTTAAGTTTCTATATATGCATAACATCTACATAATTGATTACATTCTGTAGGATCTTTATATTTTGTACTCGTGTCCACTTTGTCTCATAATAATTGACATATTAACGCTTCCTATAATGTGTCTGTCTTTATGTCTCTTTGTATGTGCTGTACTTTTTGCTTACAGAGATGTTTGCTATGTTATTTTAGTATAAGGATATTTACAGTTGTAACATCTTTACTGTGAATTTAGCTTTTTAGCATTAAAAAACAGTATTTTGGCCACATCTGGTGCATCTTAGTTTGAAGTTTATTTTGTTTGATATCAGTGGTACCTTTGCCTTTGCCCATCTCTTTATATAATATTTAACTTTTCTGAATTGTGCATCTTTGAATGTGTTTGAATTTTGCCTTCCTAATCAAATTGAAAATAATTTTCTTTGAACAGAAGTTATCTATTCATTTATATTCAGTAAATGTGAAATGTTTGACTATGACTCATTTTTTAAAAAATTCTTTGCAGTTTTATTGAGAAATAATTGATATATATTGCTGTATAAGCTTAAGGTGCACACTGTTATGGTTTGATTTACATATGTTGTGAAATGGTTACCACAATTGGTTCAACTAACATCCATCTTTATATATAGATGCCATAAAATGGAAAGAAGAAAAGAAAAAGTGTTCTCCTTGTAAATAAGAACTCTTGAGATTTACATTCTTAAAAACGTTCCTGTATATAGCATAGCAGTGTTAGCTCTTCTAACCATGATGTTGTACATTACATCCCTAGTACTTTTATCTTTTAGCTACCTTTTGACTCCTTGCCTCTAATTTTCTTTCTTCTGATTCAGTCTTCTGCCCCTGGTAGCCACAAACCACATCTCTTTTTCCTGTGATATTTTTGGCTTTTTTTTTTCAATTTTTAGAATCCACACCTAAGTGAGATCATGCAATATTTGTCTTTCTTTGTCTGAGAATTAATTTAACATAATGCCCTGAAGTTTAATCAACATAGTCACAAAGTAGGATTTCCTTGGTTTTTAATGGCCAAATAATATTCGAATTTATTTCTGTGTTAGCCACAACTTCTTTATCTGTTCGTCCATTGATGGACATTTAGGTTGCTTCCATGTCTTTGTTATTGTACAAAATACTGTTGTGAACATGGGGATGTATATATCTTTTCTAGTTAGTGTTTTGATTTGTTGAATATATTCCCAGAAGTGAAACTGCTGAATTTTATAGTACTTCAATTTTTAATTTCCTGAGGAGCCTTCATACTCTTTTCTGTTGTGGCTGCACCAGTTTACAATTTCATCAAACAGTTCACCAGGGTTCCCTTTTCTTCAAATTGACATCAGCGTTTGTTAGCTCTTACCATTTTGATTAGGGTCATTCTAACAGGTAATATATGATTGTAGTTTTAATTTGCATTTCCCTAATGACTAATGATGTTGAACATCTTTCATATACCTGTTGGCCTGTTGAATGTTTTCTTTGGAGAAATGTCTAGAAGGGCCATCGTCTTTTCATTTGTTTTGTTGATTAGGAAATTCTATGATTGTTCTCCGGGTTTTAATTTGCTGATTTTTCTGCTTTCTCTTTTAACACATTACTATGTTGTTTGCAATTCTCAATGACATAATTTTAATTCCAGCCTATTGCCTATGTAACAGTAACTTCTTTCTTTTCTCCCCATTCTTTCATGTTTAGTTATATTTTGTCTTTTTCAGAACATACAACACACTCTGTGTAATATACTGTACTATGTAGCATGTGCCATAAAACATCATTAGTCCACCCTTAATGTCATCATTGTTTTCATCTTACATCTACTATTAAATGTAGTAAAAGTCCATCATCAGTTCTGTTGCTGAAATTTCCCTCATTATCACTTGGATGGATTCTGTGCATGTGTAAAACTTTTAAAGTAGCATTGATGCTTGAAAATCAACTTAACTGACTATAAAATCCCCAGTTCATATTTTCTTTTTTTGAATTATGTCAAAATACTGTTTATCTCTACATTATTTTGTATATCATTTTTTTAGAAGTCTGATTCCAAGTAATTGTCTTAACCTTGTTATGTATCTTATCTACTTATCATTGTTTCTATTGACTAGAACCTAGAGAGTCTTCTTTATTTATAAAATTTAGTGCTTTTGTCATATCACTTGAACTGATTACTGCTGATTTGTTTTTTCTGTTATTCAGGGAGGTCTTTTGGTATATACATTCAGGACTTCTTTTATTTCTGAAAAGTTATTTTTAATACTTTAAAAACAGTGTTTTGTTTTTCCTGTTTTAATTATCTTTTAGAGACTCTAGGTTGCTTCCATGCTTGATAAAAAAATTTTTTTTACCCAGAAGTGAAACTGCTGAATTTTATAGTACTTCAATTTTTAATTTCCTGAGGAGCCTTCATACTCTTTTCTGTTGTGGCTGCACCAGTTTACAATTTCATCAAACAGTTCACCAGGGTTCCCTTTTCTTCAAATTGACATCAGCGTTTGTTAGCTCTTACCATTTTGATTAGGGTCATTCTAACAGGTAATATATGATTGTAGTTTTAATTTGCATTTCCCTAATGACTAATGATGTTGAACATCTTTCATATACCTGTTGGCCTGTTGAATGTTTTCTTTGGAGAAATGTCTAGAAGGGCCATCGTCTTTTCATTTGTTTTGTTGATTAGGAAATTCTATGATTGTTCTCCGGGTTTTAATTTGCTGATTTTTCTGCTTTCTCTTTTAACACATTACTATGTTGTTTGCAATTCTCAATGACATAATTTTAATTCCAGCCTATTGCCTATGTAACAGTAACTTCTTTCTTTTCTCCCCATTCTTTCATGTTTAGTTATATTTTGTCTTTTTCAGAACATACAACACACTCTGTGTAATATACTGTACTATGTAGCATGTGCCATAAAACATCATTAGTCCACCCTTAATGTCATCATTGTTTTCATCTTACATCTACTATTAAATGTAGTAAAAGTCCATCATCAGTTCTGTTGCTGAAATTTCCCTCATTATCACTTGGATGGATTCTGTGCATGTGTAAAACTTTTAAAGTAGCATTGATGCTTGAAAATCAACAACTGACTATAAAATCCCCAGTTCATATTTTCTTTTTTTGAATTATGTCAAAATACTGTTTATCTCTACATTATTTTGTATATCATTTTTTTAGAAGTCTGATTCCAAGTAATTGTCTTAACCTTGTTATGTATCTTATCTACTTATCATTGTTTCTATTGACTAGAACCTAGAGAGTCTTCTTTATTTATAAAATTTAGTGCTTTTGTCATATCACTTGAACTGATTACTGCTGATTTGTTTTTTCTGTTATTCAGGGAGGTCTTTTGGTATATACATTCAGGACTTCTTTTATTTCTGAAAAGTTATTTTTAAACTACTTTAAAAAACAGTGTTTTGTTTTTCCTGTTTTAATTATCTTTTTTAGAGACTCTAAATTGAGTCAATTTGATCCCCTTTACCTGTCTTCCATTGTAGTCATTTAGTTTCTAACACTTTTTCTTTCTTGCCTAATCTCATTTTCACTTTATTATTTTCTTACCAATTTTTTTCCGTTGTTTTTTTCTTACTATTTTTAATGAAACTGATATCTTCATTTGAATCAGTTCTTCTCTGAGTACTTTATAATTCAGTTTTTTTTAAATGTGTTTTTGTCTTTTAAAAATCTTATGGAATTCCCTGATAATCCAGTGGTTAAGACTCTGCTTTCCCACTGCAGAGGACATGGGTTCAATCCCTGGTCAAGGAGCTAAGATCCTGTAAGCAGTGCAGTGTGGCTTTAATAAGCAACAAGACAAAAACCCTCAAAAAACAACTAAAACTTTCCTTAGTTTTTGAATTTCTGGTTCAGATTGTTTGCTTTCCACACATCTCAAAATGCTTGTTGGAGAATAGGTAATTTTGTTTGTCATGTTGTGTTACAGTTTTTATTTTCTTCACTGTTTGTTTTGGTAGATTGTAGAACAGGGATTATCAGGTGACTTATTGGTATTATTTTGATAGCACCTATATGTAAAGATGGATGTTAGCTTAACCCATTGTGGTAACCATTTCATAGCATATGTTAATTAAGCCATAATGGTGTGCACCTTAAGCTTATAGAGTGATATATATCAGTTATTTCTCAATAAATCTGTAAAGAAATTTTATAAAATGAGAATTGTAATCAGAAATTTCACATTTACTGAATATAAATAAATGGATAACTCATCCATTAAAAGGAAATGATTTTCAATTTGACTAGGAAGGCAAAATTCAAATACATTCAAATGTGTCCACTTAAAAATTATCTGTAATAATTGGAGACTACTTATGGTTTTGCATTTTTGTTTGCCTGAACTGATGATGTTTGTTGTTTCTGAGATTCATGGTTCAAAAATGTCCTCTGTTGTCATTGTAAAAGGTATAGTTTTTTCATCGCATGGATATTTTTGTGGGCAGGAGGAGGACATTGTAAGGGGATGAGTTATCCATTCCTCAGTTGTGCTTTATTTCCTTTTATCTCACTGAGTTCTAGGGAAATCAGTGTTTTGTTTTTCCTGTTTTAATTATCTTTTTTAGAGACTCTAAATTGAGTCAATTTGATCCCCTTTACCTGTCTTCCATTGTAGTCATTTAGTTTCTAACACTTTTTCTTTCTTGCCTAATCTCATTTTCACTTTATTATTTTCTTACCAATTTTTTTCCGTTGTTTTTTTCTTACTATTTTTAATGAAACTGATATCTTCATTTGAATCAGTTCTTCTCTGAGTACTTTATAATTCAGTTTTTTTTAAATGTGTTTTTGTCTTTTAAAAATCTTATGGAATTCCCTGATAATCCAGTGGTTAAGACTCTGCTTTCCCACTGCAGAGGACATGGGTTCAATCCCTGGTCAAGGAGCTAAGATCCTGTAAGCAGTGCAGTGTGGCTTTAATAAGCAACAAGACAAAAACCCTCAAAAAACAACTAAAAACTTTCCTTAGTTTTTGAATTTCTGGTTCAGATTGTTTGCTTTCCACACATCTCAAAATGCTTGTTGGAGAATAGGTAATTTTGTTTGTCATGTTGTGTTACAGTTTTTATTTTCTTCACTGTTTGTTTTGGTAGATTGTAGAACAGGGATTATCAGGTGACTTATTGGTATTATTTTGATAGCACCTATATGTAAAGATGGATGTTAGCTTAACCCATTGTGGTAACCATTTCATAGCATATGTTAATTAAGCCATAATGGTGTGCACCTTAAGCTTATAGAGTGATATATATCAGTTATTTCTCAATAAATCTGTAAAGAAATTTTATAAAATGAGAATTGTAATCAGAAATTTCACATTTACTGAATATAAATAAATGGATAACTCATCCATTAAAAGGAAATGATTTTCAATTTGACTAGGAAGGCAAAATTCAAATACATTCAAATGTGTCCACTTAAAAATTATCTGTAATAATTGGAGACTACTTATGGTTTTGCATTTTTGTTTGCCTGAACTGATGATGTTTGTTGTTTCTGAGATTCATGGTTCAAAAATGTCCTCTGTTGTCATTGTAAAAGGTATAGTTTTTTCATCGCATGGATATTTTTGTGGGCAGGAGGAGGACATTGTAAGGGGATGAGTTATCCATTCCTCAGTTGTGCTTTATTTCCTTTTATCTCACTGAGTTCTGAAGTTCTGCCTCTGGCTTTTCCCCATCACCAGGACAGTATCCAAATAGCACTTTTTTCTTCCTTTTGATTCTCGTCTTGAAGTCTGACTCCTTGTATCCTGTATGAAATCTCTTCTCTATAGCCACTCCTCTGACCTACACTTCTTCAGAATTTTCACACATAGGTGGTCTTTTTATGAAGTATTTTTAGATGAAAAAAGCAGGCTCAATTATAGAACATATTATTTAATCCTGTTTTTTCCAAATAACATATACACACTTAAATAAGTATATCAGAACCTATCATCTAGAAGTTCTCCAAATATTGGAGACCTAATTAAATGTTCCTCAAATATTGGTACATAGTTTGAAACAGGTTAAAAAAAAAAAAAAACCTTATCTCCATAATTTATATATATATATATTTTGTTTTATATTACTTTCTGCTCCCAATCATGATTTTTTAAAATTTTTTCCCATCTCAGCTTAGGAACAGATATTATCTCTTAGATGAGTTCCTATAAGAAATACACATAGTCCAATAATTTCCTGAGGTTTAGTAGTCTGTGTTAAGATTTTGACAAGTCAAAGAATATAGCACTTTTTTAGTCTCTTTCCCTTGTTTCTGTGTCTGTTGATACATGTAGCGATTTCCCCCAATCTCCTCATTCTAGAATGAATAACAGTACAATTATCCTGTGTTTATTCTTCAACTTTATCTACCCACGTTCATCAAACTGCTCAGCAGTCAAAGGAAGTTTCCATATTCATCTTTTCAGAAAGCAGTTATGTTTAAGTGTAGCCCAAATATAGTGTGTGGAAAAAGTCTTAAAATCTATGCTTGTTAACAGGAAATCTCTTCAGGGTAGTAGGCTAAGATAAAAGAATGAATTTTAAAATCAGACTTATAGGGCTTTGAGATTTTACCTAGTATGATGTTTTAGTAAATAACTTCAAAGCACCTCAAAGTATAGAGAAGGTTCTGGTACAAAAAAAGGGAGTTCCCACGATCCTGTCTTTCCACACTAGACACCCACCTGTGGCCACAAATTATAAATGAGGTCTCCATTTGAGGCTGTTAGAATTACTTCTTAAACTGGGTGTATTTAAATTAGAAAACACCTCCACTTAATAGCTCCAACATTTGTATATCTGACAACATACTTTCCGGGGACTGAGCCTCACAGATCCTGGATTCATTCACCTTTAGCTGGAGAGTCATGTGACTTGAATTACAGAGGTAAATTATCTTCTTCCTAGAAAATATTAGTAGTTTATAAATGCAAATGTCCAGTTAACAAGGAGATTCAACTGAGTTCTCCCAATGTTGCTGTCTTTAGAGATTCTCACTGCCTAAAGGAAGTGCTATGGGCTGAATGTGTCCTCCCAGAAGTCATATGTTCGAATCCTTATCCCTAAAAGTGACAGTCCAATTAAATGGAATATTTGAGAGAGAAATAATGAAAGTGGAGCCCTCATGCATGGGATAGTGTTCTTACAAGAGATTCCCCAGAGTTCTCTAGCCCCTTACAGCATGTGAGGGTTCAAAACTTGATAAGCCAGAAGACCACCCTCATGCAACCATGCTGGCATCCTGATCACAGATTCCTGCCCCAGAAGTGTGAGGCACATCGCTCTTGTTTATAAGCTACACAGTCTGTGATATATTGTTATAACATCCCAAACAAATGAAGATAGGAAGTTAGTGGCTTATGGGACTGATGTTTTAATTCCTTCCCTCCTTCTAGCAATTTGATGTATTTTTCTTTTTTTTTCATTTTTTGCATTTTTCATACTTTTTTTCCCCCTAAAATATTAGGTATCGGACTGGATAACTGAAAGAAAAAAATCACGTGATGAAAGTTGAAAAAATCTAATAATTTAGACCGTGAAGTTATTAGAATCATTCATTTAACAGGCTGTAGCAATGGTCTGTATTCATATAAATAGTAGATTTTATACATGAAGATTCATTCATCAGAAGGAATAAGGTGATGGCCTAATTCCTTAGGGTACTGATTGTTATCCATAGTATCAGAGGAAAAACTGAGATTTTTTTTTTAGTCTCTTTACAAATTATGGAGCAATGTAGGCAGTTTATAAATGTATAATACTAAATGTTGCACATATATGCACATATCCTTTATTCTGATTACAGGAAATCAGAGTTCAAGGCATACTAAGTTGGCCAAAACATCCCTTGCTTTTTAGTAAAAAATAAAACATAGACGTTTTATTTTCACGAGAAACTTCATTGAGCCACGTATTCACTTAATAGAGATTCAACGATTTTCATTCACCTTTAGCTGGAGAGTCATGTGACTTGAATTACAGAGGTAAATTATCTTCTTCCTAGAAAATATTAGTAGTTTATAAATGCAAATGTCCAGTTAACAAGGAGATTCAACTGAGTTCTCCCAATGTTGCTGTCTTTAGAGATTCTCACTGCCTAAAGGAAGTGCTATGGGCTGAATGTGTCCTCCCAGAAGTCATATGTTCGAATCCTTATCCCTAAAAGTGACAGTCCAATTAAATGGAATATTTGAGAGAGAAATAATGAAAGTGGAGCCCTCATGCATGGGATAGTGTTCTTACAAGAGATTCCCCAGAGTTCTCTAGCCCCTTACAGCATGTGAGGGTTCAAAACTTGATAAGCCAGAAGACCACCCTCATGCAACCATGCTGGCATCCTGATCACAGATTCCTGCCCCAGAAGTGTGAGGCACATCGCTCTTGTTTATAAGCTACACAGTCTGTGATATATTGTTATAACATCCCAAACAAATGAAGATAGGAAGTTAGTGGCTTATGGGACTGATGTTTTAATTCCTTCCCTCCTTCTAGCAATTTGATGTATTTTTCTTTTTTTTTTTTTTTTTTTTTGCATTTTTCATACTTTTTTTCCCCCTAAAATATTAGGTATCGGACTGGATAACTGAAAGAAAAAAATCACGTGATGAAAGTTGAAAAAATCTAATAATTTAGACCGTGAAGTTATTAGAATCATTCATTTAACAGGCTGTAGCAATGGTCTGTATTCATATAAATAGTAGATTTTATACATGAAGATTCATTCATCAGAAGGAATAAGGTGATGGCCTAATTCCTTAGGGTACTGATTGTTATCCATAGTATCAGAGGAAAAACTGAGATTTTTTTTTTAGTCTCTTTACAAATTATGGAGCAATGTAGGCAGTTTATAAATGTATAATACTAAATGTTGCACATATATGCACATATCCTTTATTCTGATTACAGGAAATCAGAGTTCAAGGCATACTAAGTTGGCCAAAACATCCCTTGCTTTTTAGTAAAAAATAAAACATAGACGTTTTATTTTCACGAGAAACTTCATTGAGCCACGTATTCACTATTTTGTTCTACCTCCTTATGCCATTTTTCAGGCAACTTCGTAATTCCACCGTCCCAAAACTTCTTTTTTTTTTTTTTTTTTTGAGCAAAGAACTGTTTCAGGTACCTTTTACAGTCTTCCAGGGAACTGAATTTTTTTCTAATAAGACAATTTTATAATGACCGAAATAAATGGAAATCCAAGGGCACAGTATCTAGTGAATATGATAGATGACTCAAAAACCAGCCAAACTGTAACAGTTTCTTCCTGTCATCAAAAAAGCACCTGGTCTTGCATTATTGTGGTAGAATGGTATGTGTTTTCTGTTCACTGATTACAGACACTTTTCAGTTGGTCTAGTTAGAAGCAGTACTTGTTGGAATTAATTGTTGTTTTGTTGTTGTTGTTGTTGTTGTTTTTCTGGAAGGAGCTCATAATAGAGGACTGCATTCCATTCCCACAAAATACACAGCATCACCTTTCTTAGATGAAGACTAGCCTTTAAAATGGTTGGTTGTGATTCATTTCACTTGCCCCATGATCTCTTCCATTCCACATTATTGTCCAATGTCCACTTTCCTGCCCATAACAATTAGTTTTTAAAACAGAATGATTTATTTTTACATTTCAGTAGAAAATCACATGTGGAAATACAAGGTATTCTTTTTCTTTTTAAATAAGGTTTTTTTTTTTTTTTTTTCACTTAAGTTGTGTGTAACTCAAGCATCAAAGCTGTTAATATAACAAAGCTGGCATAAATAATTTTCATTGCTTGATTTGGATATTTTGAGTGTATTAGCTATCTCTCATCTCAGTTAATATCTCAGTTTGACTGCTATCAATTTCAACTGGTTTACCTGACCATGGAGCATCACCTAGTGAGAAATCTCCAGCATGAAACTTTGCAAACCATTTTTGACACATTTCATCACTACCTTTTCCATACATTTCAAAATTCTTACTTTTATATTTCATATTTCAGTTGTGTTTTTAATTTTCTTGAAATAATAAGGCATAATATGACCAAAATGTTTTCTCTTCCACCTTCAGTATTAAAATGGCTACACAAAAATTCACCATTTTTATATACTTTTTAAAAGCACATATACGTGACAGCTGTCACAGTATAATCTAGCAAAATTGTCTCAAAGGAAGTTAAAGATAACAAAGCACTACTAGAGCCATCTTATGAAAAAAGAAAGAAAGAAAGAGTGAACTTTTCAGCCAAGCCAGTAATTCATAGAAGCATCATTTGAAACATATACAAAAGAAACACAAGATGTTCTATATTAAGAATCAGGGATGGAGAAAAAAATGACAACCCACTCCAGTATTGTTGCCTGGAAAATCCCATGGAGAGAGGAGCCTGGCAGGTTGCAGGGCATGGGGTCACAAAGAGTCAGACACAATTGAGTGTCTGAACAGGTTCCTTCATGGTTTTTCATGGTTTCTTAGCTCATTTCTTGTTAGCATTGAATATATATCCCATGGTCTGGATGTTCCACAGTTTAGACATTCACCTATTTAAGTATATTTTGGTTTCCTCCAAACTTTGACAATTATGAATAAAGCTTCTATAAACAAACAAATAAAAAAAGAATCAGGTTTCTTGGAAGGAAGAACATATAAAAGCTTGTTTTTATTTGTATATGTAGTTGACCCTTGGAAAAATGGGTTTGAACTGCATGGGCCCATTTATTCATAGAATATATTTAAGAAATACATTAGAAACATTTTTAAAGATTTGTAGCTATTTGAAAAATATATTCACAGATGAACCACATAGTCTAGAAATATCAAAAACATAAGGAGAATTTTTGTGTGTCATGTATAAAATACATGTAGATACACTAATAAGATATATGTATTAATTAAGACTTCAGGTCAACAGGCTCTAAGTGCTAAGTTTTGAGTGTATTAGCTATCTCTCATCTCAGTTAATATCTCAGTTTGCGAAACTGGTTTACCTGACCATGGAGCATCACCTAGTGAGAAATCTCCAGCATGAAACTTTGCAAACCATTTTTGACACATTTCATCACTACCTTTTCCATACATTTCAAAATTCTTACTTTTATATTTCATATTTCAGTTGTGTTTTTAATTTTCTTGAAATAATAAGGCATAATATGACCAAAATGTTTTCTCTTCCACCTTCAGTATTAAAATGGCTACACAAAATTCACCATTTTTATATACTTTTTAAAAGCACATATACGTGACAGCTGTCACAGTATAATCTAGCAAAATTGTCTCAAAGGAAGTTAAAGATAACAAAGCACTACTAGAGCCATCTTATGAAAAAAGAAAGAAAGAAAGAGTGAACTTTTCAGCCAAGCCAGTAATTCATAGAAGCATCATTTGAAACATATACAAAAGAAACACAAGATGTTCTATATTAAGAATCAGGGATGGAGAAAAAAATGACAACCCACTCCAGTATTGTTGCCTGGAAAATCCCATGGAGAGAGGAGCCTGGCAGGTTGCAGGGCATGGGGTCACAAAGAGTCAGACACAATTGAGTGTCTGAACAGGTTCCTTCATGGTTTTTCATGGTTTCTTAGCTCATTTCTTGTTAGCATTGAATATATATCCCATGGTCTGGATGTTCCACAGTTTAGACATTCACCTATTTAAGTATATTTTGGTTTCCTCCAAACTTTGACAATTATGAATAAAGCTTCTATAAACAAACAAATAAAAAAAGAATCAGGTTTCTTGGAAGGAAGAACATATAAAAGCTTGTTTTTATTTGTATATGTAGTTGACCCTTGGAAAAAATGGGTTTGAACTGCATGGGCCCATTTATTCATAGAATATATTTAAGAAATACATTAGAAACATTTTTAAAGATTTGTAGCTATTTGAAAAATATATTCACAGATGAACCACATAGTCTAGAAATATCAAAAACATAAGGAGAATTTTTGTGTGTCATGTATAAAATACATGTAGATACACTAATAAGATATATGTATTAATTAAGACTTCAGGTCAACAGGCTCTAAGTGCTAAGTTTTGGATGAAGCAAAAGTTATACCTACATTTGTGAATTTGTGGGGTCGCAGTTGGGGAAGTCAACTGTGTTTCAGATGGAATTTGTATTTTAGAAAGACATCAGCAAAGTGAAAACACTTATTTCTCACAGTTTATCTTTCTTGTCAAAGCTTGACTAGTTAAGTTATAGTGTTTTGTTTCTTTAAGTAAGACTTTTCTTTTAAAGACAGTTTTATTTCTATACCTTTGGAGACAATTGATGTGATAGGCACGGCCCTATTTAAAGAGCCTGTTGGAAACATCCAGCAGTGAGCTCCAAATGGTGGGAAGAGGAGAGAACTGAAACCAGAAAAAATTGTCTTTCATAATCCATAGGGACAAGATGGCAGTCTCAAAGACCGAGACCAACAGGCAAAGAAAATCCTCGTGCTTGTTCTCTAGCTTCGCTCTGCTTAGGAATCATCTGATGAGGTTTTATTTAAACCTAGAGTCTTTGACTTAGCTCAAAAAATTCTAATTAAGTTTTAGTTAAAAATCCCAGGTAGGTGTATTATATCAGATATCCCAAGTTGTTTTGATTAAGATTATTTTCTGAGCACACTTTGAGAAACCAGTCTTGGTGCTTTCTCTGTTAGATTCAGTATCAAAGTGGTCTGATCTGAGAAACTTGAGGAGAACACAGTGGAAAAACTTCCATTCATGACATTCTTGCCCACGCACTTGGTATAATTTATATCCCTTAAGTAATATTATGAAATCCATGAAATCAGAAAAGAATTTGGATGCTTATTAAGTTCCATAGCTTCTATAAACAAACAAATAAAAAGAATCAGGTTTCTTGGAAGGAAGAACATATAAAAGCTTGTTTTTATTTGTATATGTAGTTGACCCTTGGAAAAATGGGTTTGAACTGCATGGGCCCATTTATTCATAGAATATATTTAAGAAATACATTAGAAACTTTTTTAAAGATTTGTAGCTATTTGAAAAATATATTCACAGATGAACCACATAGTCTAGAAATATCAAAAACATAAGGAGAATTTTTGTGTGTCATGTATAAAATACATGTAGATACACTAATAAGATATATGTATTAATTAAGACTTCAGGTCAACAGGCTCTAAGTGCTAAGTTTTGGATGAAGCAAAAGTTATACCTACATTTGTGAATTTGTGGGGTCGCAGTTGGGGAAGTCAACTGTGTTTCAGATGGAATTTGTATTTTAGAAAGACATCAGCAAAGTGAAAACACTTATTTCTCACAGTTTATCTTTCTTGTCAAAGCTTGACTAGTTAAGTTATAGTGTTTTGTTTCTTTAAGTAAGACTTTTCTTTTAAAGACAGTTTTATTTCTATACCTTTGGAGACAATTGATGTGATAGGCACGGCCCTATTTAAAGAGCCTGTTGGAAACATCCAGCAGTGAGCTCCAAATGGTGGGAAGAGGAGAGAACTGAAACCAGAAAAAATTGTCTTTCATAATCCATAGGGACAAGATGGCAGTCTCAAAGACCGAGACCAACAGGCAAAGAAAATCCTCGTGCTTGTTCTCTAGCTTCGCTCTGCTTAGGAATCATCTGATGAGGTTTTATTTAAACCTAGAGTCTTTGACTTAGCTCAAAAAATTCTAATTAAGTTTTAGTTAAAAATCCCAGGTAGGTGTATTATATCAGATATCCCAAGTTGTTTTGATTAAGATTATTTTCTGAGCACACTTTGAGAAACCAGTCTTGGTGCTTTCTCTGTTAGATTCAGTATCAAAGTGGTCTGATCTGAGAAACTTGAGGAGAACACAGTGGAAAAACTTCCATTCATGACATTCTTGCCCACGCACTTGGTATAATTTATATCCCTTAAGTAATATTATGAAATCCATGAAATCAGAAAAGAATTTGGATGCTTATTAAGTTCCATAGAAAATTAGGAAACAATGTACATACTCTGTATGTTCATATGTAAAAGTCTTATGTATCTGTGGTAGTAAAGAATCCACTTTCCAATCAGCAGACTTAGGAGACATGAGTTTAATCCCTGGATCAGGGAGATCCCTTGGAGGAGGAAATGGCAACCCACTCCAGTATTCTTGACTGGGAAATTCTAGGGACAGAGGAGCCTTACGGGCTACAGTCTGTGAGGTCACAAATAGTCAGACATGACTGAGAGACTGAGCAAGAACACACAAATACACATATATATATATATATATTCCATATTTATATACGTGTATATATACATATAGTATTTATACATGATATATATAATGTCTACCCCAAAAGTAAAATAACCAGTTACTTTATCAGAAAAATAGGTTTTCTGGGTAATAGCACAGAGTTACAATTTGGGAATGCAGGATATGGTGAATCATAGGCAATTCTGAAGAGACAAAGGAAAGGTCAAGTTTCAGGAGAAAAAAAATTGGGGAAAGGGGTTTTTTTGAATAAAATTTCAGGGAAAAGAACAAAAATTCATGGTTGTGCCTATTATTGGCTGCAAGTGATGGTTCGTGCTCTCTTGCTGGGGCACGGAGGGATAATTCTTCCTTTTCTTAAAAGCAGGAGATGGAATTTGCATGTGAAAAAATCCTCCCTCGTACCAGAGGAAAAGTAACATTCATATCATCATGGATGAGAAATTGAGACCGAGATAATTTGTACAAAGAATTCTGTAAAAGTGAATCTGGTTAAAGTAATCATTACCTTCCTTTTTCCTGCTGATTATGCAGGTTTCAAAGAGTGGTATCCTATGTAAGATGAAAGTCCTCCTTTCAGATCATCCTGACCTCATTTTAAATGAGGTTTTCCTTTATTGTTTTATAATTAAACGGTAGGTGTATTATATCAGATATCCCAAGTTGGAAAGAACTAATTGCCAGTCTTGGTGCTTTCTCTGTTAGATTCAGTATCAAAGTGGTCTGATCTGAGAAACTTGAGGAGAACACAGTGGAAAAACTTCCATTCATGACATTCTTGCCCACGCACTTGGTATAATTTATATCCCTTAAGTAATATTATGAAATCCATGAAATCAGAAAAGAATTTGGATGCTTATTAAGTTCCATAGAAAATTAGGAAACAATGTACATACTCTGTATGTTCATATGTAAAAGTCTTATGTATCTGTGGTAGTAAAGAATCCACTTTCCAATCAGCAGACTTAGGAGACATGAGTTTAATCCCTGGATCAGGGAGATCCCTTGGAGGAGGAAATGGCAACCCACTCCAGTATTCTTGACTGGGAAATTCTAGGGACAGAGGAGCCTTACGGGCTACAGTCTGTGAGGTCACAAATAGTCAGACATGACTGAGAGACTGAGCAAGAACACACAAATACACATATATATATATATATATTCCATATTTATATACGTGTATATATACATATAGTATTTATACATGATATATATAATGTCTACCCCAAAAGTAAAATAACCAGTTACTTTATCAGAAAAATAGGTTTTCTGGGTAATAGCACAGAGTTACAATTTGGGAATGCAGGATATGGTGAATCATAGGCAATTCTGAAGAGACAAAGGAAAGGTCAAGTTTCAGGAGAAAAAAAATTGGGAAGGGTTGTTTTGAATAAAATTTCAGGGAAAAGAACAAAAATTCATGGTTGTGCCTATTATTGGCTGCAAGTGATGGTTCGTGCTCTCTTGCTGGGGCACGGAGGGATAATTCTTCCTTTTCTTAAAAGCAGGAGATGGAATTTGCATGTGAAAAAATCCTCCCTCGTACCAGAGGAAAAGTAACATTCATATCATCATGGATGAGAAATTGAGACCGAGATAATTTGTACAAAGAATTCTGTACAAGTGAATCTGGTTAAAGTAATCATTACCTTCCTTTTTCCTGCTGATTATGCAGGTTTCAAAGAGTGGTATCCTATGTAAGATGAAAGTCCTCCTTTCAGATCATCCTGACCTCATTTTAAATGAGGTTTTCCTTTATTTGTTTTTATAATTAACACATACAACTTCCTTCCTTCGCATTACAACAAATCAGAATTCTAGACTTGTGTGCTGAATGTCTGAATGTTAAACCCAGTAGCAATCGATACGAGAATACCAAAGGTAGGGTTCATCCATGAGATAATCCAGGTGAGATGATCGAGGTACAGCTTCACAGGTGATTTAGTAATAAGGAACTAGAATTAATCAGGTGCATAGGAAAGGGGCTATTTTGTTTTCTTTTTCTTCATTTATTTAAGCATATTTAAAATTTTTTTATACTATTGAATTAGTTTCTGCCATGTAACAGCACAAATCAGCCATGATTATTCATACATCCCCTCCCAAGCTTCCCTCTCCTCATTACATCCCCTCCCTCCATTCATCACAAGGTGCCAGACTGAGCTCCCTGTGTTACACAGCAACTTCTCACCAGTGATCCATCTTACAGCTGACAGGGAATATATACTGATTTTACTTTCTCCATTTGTCCTGCTCTCTCCTTCCCCAGTGTGTCCACAAGGCCATTCTCTATATCTGCATCTCCATTCCTTCAGAAAGAGGATGATTTTGGACTGAATTGTGTCTCTCATAAATTTGTATGGTGAAGTTCTAGCCCCCTCGTTCCTCGAAGGGTGACTGTATTTGGAGATAAGGCCTTTAAAAAGGTTAGTTAAGACCCTGGAAGGTCTTATGGGTTTGTCCAATCCAGTATAACTGGTGTTTTTGTAAGAAGAGGAAATTTGGACCGAGAGACATCAGGGATATGAACCTACAGAGGGAAGACCATGTGAGGACATAGTCAGAAGGCAGCCACCCGCAAGCCAAGGAGATTAGCCACAGAACAGATCAGTCCTGATGGTACTTTAATCTTGAACTTAAAGCCTCTAGAACTGTGATATAGCTTTAAATGTGGCTTATATTGTTTAAACCAGCTTATAAGTGTTATTTTGCTATGACGGCCCTAGAAAACTAGTTGCTGGCGAATAATTTTGCTACTAAGCGGGGCTTCTATAACAAGTACCTGTGGGATTAGCTTTGGAACCTGTTGGGTAGAGACAGGAGGAATTTTGAGAGGCAGGTTATGAAAAAGCCTCAATTGCCTTGAAGTGACTCTTGGCAGTAATAGGGATGTGAAACGTGCTTGTGATGAGGCCTCAGATAAAAATGAACAAAACATGATTTGGGAAAATGGAGGAAAGACTATCTTCATTATAAAGTAGCAGAGAACCTGGCTAAATTATTTTCTACTGTTTCATGAAAAGTAGTAAGTGACAAACGTGGATCTTTAGCTGAGGAGATTTCTAAATCTAAGTATTGAAGGTACACTTGTTTCTCCTTGTTGCTTATAGTAAATGTGGGAGAAGAGATGGATTGAAGGGAGAACTATTATGCAGAAAGAAATCAGAACATGATGATTTAGCAAACTCAACCTATCCATATTGAAAAAAAAAAAAAAAAAAAACCTGTGTTCTAGAGAGAAAGCCAAGGGTGGGGCTGAACAGTAACTCCATGAGGAGATGACTAGTGTGACTTAGGGATCTAAGCAGCCATCTCAGCAGAATCCAGGGACAAAGATGGCTTTATACCAGCAGAGACGCTGCCAGCTTAGACCAGAGAGGGACAGAAATGGGACAAAGATGAGGAAAGGCCTCAGACTTCTGGGATTCTAAAGGATACGATAGTAGAGCTGCCTTTTCTTCCCAGGAAAGGGGAATAACGATGGCAGGGCTATCTCCTCCTCAGTTCCAGAGGGCAGAACAGCCTTCTTTAGTTATTTCTGTAATGTCTTAATTTATTCATATACAGTCTGCCTGATACTTGTCTTTTTTTTATATGAGAGCCATAGTGATTTTCCTAAGTGCATTCTGAGTCTGTGTATTCATACTTCCTTCCACTCTACTCCCACCTCCCTCTGGTTTAAGAACCATAAGCGACTTTGCCATATTCTTTGGAAGAATCAGAATCTCTTAATATGACCTATGAGATCTCGATTGACTTGGCCTCTGCCCAGCTCTCTAACCTCATCTATTATGATTCTCTTTCTTGGTCTCTCTGCCCCAATCCAACTTTTTCCATAACCCCCATACTCACCAGGTACCTCCTTGCAGGGCTTTTGCGTATTATTTTGTCTTTATACTTATAAACATCTTTTACCTTTCTTTGTCGAGTTAGCGTCTACCTATTCTTAAGATCTCAGGGCTGACTCGAACCAGAGTTTAAAACTGAATTTCGTGCTTGTGATGAGGCCTCAGATAAAATGAACAAAACATGATTTGGGAAAATGGAGGAAAGACTATCTTCATTATAAAGTAGCAGAGAACCTGGCTAAATTATTTTCTACTGTTTCATGAAAAGTAGTAAGTGACAAACGTGGATCTTTAGCTGAGGAGATTTCTAAATCTAAGTATTGAAGGTACACTTGTTTCTCCTTGTTGCTTATAGTAAATGTGGGAGAAGAGATGGATTGAAGGGAGAACTATTATGCAGAAAGAAATCAGAACATGATGATTTAGCAAACTCAACCTATCCATATTGAAAAAAAAAAAAAAAAAAAACCTGTGTTCTAGAGAGAAAGCCAAGGGTGGGGCTGAACAGTAACTCCATGAGGAGATGACTAGTGTGACTTAGGGATCTAAGCAGCCATCTCAGCAGAATCCAGGGACAAAGATGGCTTTATACCAGCAGAGACGCTGCCAGCTTAGACCAGAGAGGGACAGAAATGGGACAAAGATGAGGAAAGGCCTCAGACTTCTGGGATTCTAAAGGATACGATAGTAGAGCTGCCTTTTCTTCCCAGGAAAGGGGAATAACGATGGCAGGGCTATCTCCTCCTCAGTTCCAGAGGGCAGAACAGCCTTCTTTAGTTATTTCTGTAATGTCTTAATTTATTCATATACAGTCTGCCTGATACTTGTCTTTTTTTTATATGAGAGCCATAGTGATTTTCCTAAGTGCATTCTGAGTCTGTGTATTCATACTTCCTTCCACTCTACTCCCACCTCCCTCTGGTTTAAGAACCATAAGCGACTTTGCCATATTCTTTGGAAGAATCAGAATCTCTTAATATGACCTATGAGATCTCGATTGACTTGGCCTCTGCCCAGCTCTCTAACCTCATCTATTATGATTCTCTTTCTTGGTCTCTCTGCCCCAATCCAACTTTTTCCATAACCCCCATACTCACCAGGTACCTCCTTGCAGGGCTTTTGCGTATTATTTTGTCTTTATACTTATAAACATCTTTTTACCTTTCTTTGTCGAGTTAGCGTCTACCTATTCTTAAGATCTCAGGGCTGAAAGCAATTCCTCAGGAAAGCCAGAGTCATTCACAGAGCTGTATGTTCTTATTCGCACAACACTGTCAGCTCCATAAAGGCATAGAATGTGTCAGTACTCACATCTGTATCTTTATAGATGTGTAGTTAAATCTAGGTAGGAACCTAATGAATATTTTTGAATAAATACATGCATGAGTGAATGACTTTAAAATCACAAAGAGAATATGGTTTCCTATTGCTATTGCTGTCTATTGTAATTCTATCTAGTTTTGTTTAATAATACATTTCTTATTTTAAAAACCCAGATAAGCATTGAAAGAGTGAATTGGATAATGTTTAAACCTGTCTCATTCTCACATCAAAATCTGTAAAGAAACAAACCTATTTACACAGAATGAAGCCATTAATATAAAAATTATTTCCTGAAAATGGTACAAGGCAACAGCCATTCCTGATACACACTTGAAGTCTGATACACACTGCTAAACATTCTAACCCTCTTCTCCCTTCTTTTATTTTCTCTTTCTCTGTCACCAGACCATGTCATCCCCCAAGTTATTAAACTAAATTCCTTCCCCACAAAAGTCATTATGAGCTTTGGGGGGAAAAAAAAGTTCACCTACAGAAAGATTATAAGGTATGAGCCAAACTGTGACATTTACTTCCAGAACATTATTACTCATTTTACTTTAAAACATCTTTGTTGAGTACTCAGAATGCAGAAGGGTAAGCCAAGCCAGAAAATTGGGGTGGCTTGCTTCCCTGAGGAATAGTTATGACTGCACTTTTTGAAACATGCAATAACAGGCAGTGTCTCACCTTTTAATACTGATGACACCATGTTTAGTTATGTTTTAATTTAGCTCTAAGAATATCTGTGCACTTTAGCATTATCTCTGCTGTGGCCTCCACCCACAAGCTACCCTTTCAAGGACTATATGCAGTACTATTTTGCTAATGCTAGTGTTTTACATGCCAGTCTCTTACTCAGCTCATTGTGGGTTTTTCCTCTCTCTGAAAATATCGTATGGCAAAGGGATATCTCAAAAAGAAAAGACATTTATCAAAACAGAAGGATAGAAAAAGGAAGGCCAGGAAGATTCGCCAAGAAAAGCTTTTCTTAATGTTCTATATAAGGAATAGTTGCAGAAGCACTTCAGTGAGGGATGAAATGGCCAGCTTTAGAGAGTTGTAGTAGCTTTTAGAGAGGCAAGTTCTATCAAGCTTATTTGCCCTTTTATTTGCTATTTTCTTGCCCATTTCATTCACTTTGGAGTTTATATTTTCTCTTGCTTTGTGGGTGCTGTTATTTTGCTTTTCTGAATGATGTACTATATGTGCTGTAACATTCTAATTAGGCCTTTTCCCTTTGGACTTAGAATAGTATAAAATTTCGTGGTAATCTTGCACCTAGGGAGTAGATGACCCACAATGAGGAAGTTCAGATAGATGAATAGAGTCAGCAAGAATGCTGACATACCCATGGGAGATTTGCCTTCCAGAGCCTGACAGATGACGTCTCTGTGGAAGATGATACACATTGTCATCACTGTCCTCAAAATCTCTTGTCAGATTCCAAGCAGCTGCATATGACATAGTTTTCATCCTGTGTCATCAGATATACTTGATAACTTAAGCCTGCCAAGCAGTAGATGTAATTTTTAACATATTTCTGTTTATGCAATGAGAAATATATTTCATTTTTGTTAGATTCGTAATATGGCATGTTGATACTGAATGGAACATAACCTGTATATTGTTTTCAAACTCATGAATAAGCTGTATTCATGTCAATTAAAACAATTTTTTTTTTAATTATCATGGACTTATTTTTATTGTTGGGACTTATTTTTGCATGGAGCAGAGAAGGGTAGCCCATTTAAAAACTTCTTAAAATCTAAACATGAGCATCATTCTTCACCTGGTACCTCCTGCATAAGTGCTTGATAAAGTAAAATAAATTAACTGGTCCAAATGTGCTGAATTGGACCAAGTCCAAGCTTTGAAGCAGAAGACTCTCTAGAAGCTTTATGGCCTTTGTTATACTCATACTGCTTTTGAAATTTCCTGGTTTAAGTCAGGGGACTTTTCAGGTGGTACTAGTGGTTAAGAATTGGCGTAAAATGCAAGAATTGCAGGAAATGCATGAGAGCCATTTCAATCCCTGGGTCAGGAAGATCCCCAGAAGCAGGAGATGGTGACCCACTCCAGTATTCTTCCTTGGAGAATCCCATGGACAGAGGAGCCTGATGGGCTATAGTCTATGAGATTCCAAATGTCGAATGTAATTCAGAGACTAGCGTTGTGTATGCCTGTGTGTCTGTATAAAGAAGGAAAGGAGACACCTTGTCCCTGGGGCGCAACTAATTCATTTGCAGATACATCCTATCTGATAAACTCCAACTTGACAGCATCAGCCACAGATAACCCCTGCTGACTGCAGTATTGGTCACAAAGAAACTGGAATCGAGGTCTCATTCATTTCTTCCATGCTTAAATTTAGGGAATCATTTTTCCTTTTCATACCATAAATTATAATAACAACAGTATGAATTCCATACAGAGAAATGGGAGATTTGCCTTCCAGAGCCTGACAGATGACGTCTCTGTGGAAGATGATACACATTGTCATCACTGTCCTCAAAATCTCTTGTCAGATTCCAAGCAGCTGCATATGACATAGTTTTCATCCTGTGTCATCAGATATACTTGATAACTTAAGCCTGCCAAGCAGTAGATGTAATTTTTAACATATTTCTGTTTATGCAATGAGAAATATATTTCATTTTTGTTAGATTCGTAATATGGCATGTTGATACTGAATGGAACATAACCTGTATATTGTTTTCAAACTCATGAATAAGCTGTATTCATGTCAATTAAAACAATTTTTTTTTTAATTATCATGGACTTATTTTTATTGTTGGGACTTATTTTTGCATGGAGCAGAGAAGGGTAGCCCATTTAAAAACTTCTTAAAATCTAAACATGAGCATCATTCTTCACCTGGTACCTCCTGCATAAGTGCTTGATAAAGTAAAATAAATTAACTGGTCCAAATGTGCTGAATTGGACCAAGTCCAAGCTTTGAAGCAGAAGACTCTCTAGAAGCTTTATGGCCTTTGTTATACTCATACTGCTTTTGAAATTTCCTGGTTTAAGTCAGGGGACTTTTCAGGTGGTACTAGTGGTTAAGAATTGGCGTAAAATGCAAGAATTGCAGGAAATGCATGAGAGCCATTTCAATCCCTGGGTCAGGAAGATCCCCAGAAGCAGGAGATGGTGACCCACTCCAGTATTCTTCCTTGGAGAATCCCATGGACAGAGGAGCCTGATGGGCTATAGTCTATGAGATTCCAAATGTCGAATGTAATTCAGAGACTAGCGTTGTGTATGCCTGTGTGTCTGTATAAAGAAGGAAAGGAGACACCTTGTCCCTGGGGCGCAACTAATTCATTTGCAGATACATCCTATCTGATAAACTCCAACTTGACAGCATCAGCCACAGATAACCCCTGCTGACTGCAGTATTGGTCACAAAGAAACTGGAATCGAGGTCTCATTCATTTCTTCCATGCTTAAATTTAGGGAATCATTTTTCCCTTTTCATACCATAAATTATAATAACAACAGTATGAATTCCATACAGAGAAAGTGCTTTTTTTCTAACACTTAACTAAAAAAATTTCCCTTGCCTATTTTAATTGAACTTTGGCTGCATGTATGTATGTTGATACCCTATTTCTAAGCAAGGCTGAATCTTTTTCTTGTAGTTTCTCTTTGTCTTCTTTTTATAGTAAAGCCTCATTTAAAAAATGAATACAAGATAAACATAAAAAGGGAATAAAAAAGGAAAATTTTGTAGCTTAGGTAATTTTCTATAAAATTTCCTTCTCTGCTTAGCAAAGTGACTGAGGTTTGTTGCAGTAAGAGGCAGCAACTGGAAGCCTCTTATATGAAAATGATAAGATCTTCTGCTTACATTCAATATTATGTGGACCTTCAGATCTTCCTGTTTGGAACTCAGATCTTCCTGTTTGGAACTCCGAGGTTTCAGAGTTCAGAGGGAACCAGACAAGAGTGACTTAACATGTGAAACCAGAGCTCATGCAGAAAGTTACAGAAAATGAGATTATTTTACCTGGAGGAAAATGACAAAGGAGGGATACAATTCCAGCACGGTTTGAGATCGTACATAAAATATGGAAGACAAGTATTCTAATTTGAACCAAAGATTTAAGTGTAGTTCCAACAGAGCTAAGATTAAGCTTAGTTTTAGTTTAGAAAAAGAGGAATGTATAATTCCTATGACATCTTCTTAATTAGACCAAAACAAAGGAAGATGAAAACTAGATATGCTTTAGTTATAATTACAGATTGACCAAAAGTTGTCTTTTTTTCTGCTTGCAAGTAAAGATGTCTTCCTTGGAGAATCCCATGGACAGAGGAGCCTGATGGGCTATAGTCTATGAGATTCCAAATGTCGAATGTAATTCAGAGACTAGCGTTGTGTATGCCTGTGTGTCTGTATAAAGAAGGAAAGGAGACACCTTGTCCCTGGGGCGCAACTAATTCATTTGCAGATACATCCTATCTGATAAACTCCAACTTGACAGCATCAGCCACAGATAACCCCTGCTGACTGCAGTATTGGTCACAAAGAAACTGGAATCGAGGTCTCATTCATTTCTTCCATGCTTAAATTTAGGGAATCATTTTTCCCTTTTCATACCATAAATTATAATAACAACAGTATGAATTCCATACAGAGAAAGTGCTTTTTTTCTAACACTTAACTAAAAAAATTTCCCTTGCCTATTTTAATTGAACTTTGGCTGCATGTATGTATGTTGATACCCTATTTCTAAGCAAGGCTGAATCTTTTTCTTGTAGTTTCTCTTTGTCTTCTTTTTATAGTAAAGCCTCATTTAAAAAATGAATACAAGATAAACATAAAAAGGGAATAAAAAAGGAAAATTTTGTAGCTTAGGTAATTTTCTATAAAATTTCCTTCTCTGCTTAGCAAAGTGACTGAGGTTTGTTGCAGTAAGAGGCAGCAACTGGAAGCCTCTTATATGAAAATGATAAGATCTTCTGCTTACATTCAATATTATGTGGACCTTCAGATCTTCCTGTTTGGAACTCAGATCTTCCTGTTTGGAACTCCGAGGTTTCAGAGTTCAGAGGGAACCAGACAAGAGTGACTTAACATGTGAAACCAGAGCTCATGCAGAAAGTTACAGAAAATGAGATTATTTTACCTGGAGGAAAATGACAAAGGAGGGATACAATTCCAGCACGGTTTGAGATCGTACATAAAATATGGAAGACAAGTATTCTAATTTGAACCAAAGATTTAAGTGTAGTTCCAACAGAGCTAAGATTAAGCTTAGTTTTAGTTTAGAAAAAGAGGAATGTATAATTCCTATGACATCTTCTTAATTAGACCAAAACAAAGGAAGATGAAAACTAGATATGCTTTAGTTATAATTACAGATTGACCAAAAGTTGTCTTTTTTTCTGCTTGCAAGTAAAGATGTGCTTTAGGTGAGAATGGTTATGACTGTGTATTCCGTCCTATTACATGTCATACCAATTAAGGCAGAAGTGGGCCATCTAGAACTCAGATGACCTCTTTGTAATCTTAATGCTTTTAACTTCCCCTTAGTATAATCCAGAGCTTGGTAGGGAAGTACAGGCAAGAGAGAAATTTTTTCCTCAGACACAGCCAGATCACTTCTATTAGTCTTTACATATTACTCTTTATATATTACTCTTTATCTCTGTACTGCTAAATACAAAACTAATAATTATGAGTTCCATAGGTAATTTCTAGTTCAAGGATTTATTTATACAATTGTTTATAGTAGAAGCTTTTAAAGCTTTTGACAGAGCATTAAAGAATATAAAAGGCAAAATATGAGAATTATATATTTCCTTTGCAAAACTTGATGTATTTTTGAGATCTTATGGACCCTATTATCAATTAACTAAATCCATGGTAAAGAGAAGATCTAGATTACTGTTGCTATAATATTTTGTTGAACATCACCTGCTTTGATGAACAGTAGTCTTGGACTCTACATAAGAATCTATCTCTAAATCAGGATGTGTTTGTTTTCCTCCATTTATGTAGATATGTATCTCATTTCATTCCAGAGATTCTTTTTGTTATTGCAAATTTAAGGTTCTTAAAATGACTTTTAATGGCAATAAACTTACATTTCTAATTACAGTGTTTATTATCACTGTGAAGATTTAATATATTACAATTAGCAATATTTTCTTGGAGAAGGCTGAAAATAATGTGTCTTAATCTGGAGATTTTCTAAGATCCTTGATATGGGTACACTAATTCCTTTCCCCCAACAATACCACTGTATGAAATAACTCTAGGGATTTATAAGGGTTAAAGAGATATTCACAGCAGGAGAGTGACAGAGCATGCACAAGAAATGTAAATTCTGCAGCCATTTAACAAGATTCTCTCCCATTAAATCACAGTAGCATAAAATTAGGTATGTAAAATCACTTCATTACACTTATTTTTCAACTAGAGTTTATATATTTTAGAAGTGTGGGAAAAACTCTTCAAATTTCTTTTCTTATACCCTACTATATTTGAAATCCTATGAGAATTTCTAATTATATACTGATATTTCCATTTTTGATGGATAATTTGCAAATAGAGCTTTTAAAAACATCAGTCGTATAAAATAATTTACTGAATGAGCAAAGTTACTTATCCATTAGGCATCCTGCATTACAAAATGGATTACTTTTCTTAATTAACTTGGCACTTTTCAGTGTATAAAGAGGCAAACAATAATGATTTTTTTTTAAAAAAATTTAAATTTTTAAGACTTTCTCAGTTTTAACCTGCCTAAAATGAAACAAATGCCTATGTAAAAAGTAATTACTTTTTTCCTTCTTTTACGTCTTCTTAATTAACTTTTAATCTATGTTATTATACATCTCTTAATACTAAATGTGTCTAAAATGTAGGAGACAGATATAAATAATTTAGATAAACATCTGCCTAGCACAGAGGCATAAAAATGACAAAATTAGGATATGGGTGACTCAGTGCCAGTAGAAATGGTTAGCAAAAGAAAGATACAGCCTTCATTTTTTAAAAAATATTTTGCTTGCCAACAAAGTAACTTAATAAATACTTTCTAACCACACATTTTCATTTTGGAGCACATTTCTTGGTATGTCCTAGGTAAAATTAAAGAAAAAAAAAAAAAACCTATGAATTAGAATAGTTGTAGAAAAATTAGCCATTATGAGATTTCTATTTTGAGTTTTTTATTGCAAATTTAAGGTTCTTAAAATGACTTTTAATGGCAATAAACTTACATTTCTAATTACAGTGTTTATTATCACTGTGAAGATTTAATATATTACAATTAGCAATATTTTCTTGGAGAAGGCTGAAAATAATGTGTCTTAATCTGGAGATTTTCTAAGATCCTTGATATGGGTACACTAATTCCTTTCCCCCAACAATACCACTGTATGAAATAACTCTAGGGATTTATAAGGGTTAAAGAGATATTCACAGCAGGAGAGTGACAGAGCATGCACAAGAAATGTAAATTCTGCAGCCATTTAACAAGATTCTCTCCCATTAAATCACAGTAGCATAAAATTAGGTATGTAAAATCACTTCATTACACTTATTTTTCAACTAGAGTTTATATATTTTAGAAGTGTGGGAAAAACTCTTCAAATTTCTTTTCTTATACCCTACTATATTTGAAATCCTATGAGAATTTCTAATTATATACTGATATTTCCATTTTTGATGGATAATTTGCAAATAGAGCTTTTAAAAACATCAGTCGTATAAAATAATTTACTGAATGAGCAAAGTTACTTATCCATTAGGCATCCTGCATTACAAAATGGATTACTTTTCTTAATTAACTTGGCACTTTTCAGTGTATAAAGAGGCAAACAATAATGATTTTTTTTTAAAAAAATTAATTTTCAAGACTTTCTCAGTTTTAACCTGCCTAAAATGAAACAAATGCCTATGTAAAAAGTAATTACTTTTTTCCTTCTTTTACGTCTTCTTAATTAACTTTTAATCTATGTTATTATACATCTCTTAATACTAAATGTGTCTAAAATGTAGGAGACAGATATAAATAATTTAGATAAACATCTGCCTAGCACAGAGGCATAAAAATGACAAAATTAGGATATGGGTGACTCAGTGCCAGTAGAAATGGTTAGCAAAAGAAAGATACAGCCTTCATTTTTTAAAAAATATTTTGCTTGCCAACAAAGTAACTTAATAAATACTTTCTAACCACACATTTTCATTTTGGAGCACATTTCTTGGTATGTCCTAGGTAAAATTAAAGAAAAAAAAAAAAAACCTATGAATTAGAAGTTGTAGAAAAGCCATTATGCAATCATGTATGAAAGACATGTATTAACAGAAAAAAATCAATAAGTAGAGAATTCAGCATGATGTGAAGCACTATTATTTAGTCAGAGTGAGTTCTATCAACAGCAATTTGAAATGATCAGTTCAGTGCGATGATTCCTCATAGTATTCAGATAATTACTATACTTATATACTTATATCTACTAATTTTCATCTATTAAATCTAGTACAGAGTGGCAGGTAAAGACAGGAATCTTTGACTCCTAACACCTCTTCTAATCACTGAAAGAACATGACAAAAATTCTTATATACAAAATAGAAGCATTTGTACATTCTTTATGCATATCCAGTTAACCAAAATATCTTTAAGATTTTTGTACATGTTGTGCATGCATGCTTAGTTGTGTCCAACTCTTTGCAATCCCATGGACTGCAGCCCCTCAGGCTCCTCTGTTCATGCAAGATTTTCCATGCAAAACACTGGAGTAGGTTGCCATTTCCTCCACCAGAGGATCTCCTCGATCCAGGAATCTAACCTGCATCTCCACTGGCAGAGGGATTCTTTTCCAGTGAACCACCTGGGAAGCCCATTTTTGTACAAGGTACAATGAAAGTCTGCATATGTGTGCATGCACACACATACACAAGGCAAGCATTTATCTCCCATTTGTTTCCAAATCCCATTGAGGTAAAGAAAGAAAAATAACCAAACATCATGACTTCATTCATGGAAATACTAAGAAGAGTAGATGGGGAACATCACAGAACAGATTTCTATGAACTTCTGAAGGCAAAAGGTCAATAGGTTGTATTAAGTGGACAATTCAAATTAAGGAACCCCCCAGGAGACTGCTGCAGTGTATTGAGGGATTAATGGATTTTGCTGCTGGTTATAGGATTTGAGGATTGTAGTCTTTTTCTCTAGTCTCTATGTGTTTTTCTACCATCCTCTCACTTTGGTAGCATATATAAAATCTGCCAGTAAAATTTTCAGATTTTTAAAAATATTTTGTTCTTTATGTGGATTTGTCTTTGGTGTGTCAGCCCCCAAAATTTTGTGTATGTACCTCTGATCTGAAGGGTCAAGGTTTTGGTTTAGTTTATGGATTAGTCTATTATTTGTTTTTTTCTTTTGCTTCTGTGTCTTCTTCACTTTCTGAAATACTTACTGTTGGTGTGTTGTATCTCTAGGATCTGCCCTCCAATCCTTTTATCTTTCTCTCACATTCCTTTTATTCTTGCCTGTCTTCTTTCTGTTCTAAGTTATTTCTTCCAGTTAATCTTATAATTGCAAATAGAATTTTGAGCTCTAGCTGGTCTTTTATCTAAGTTCCACTATTATGTGTCTTATGTTATGAATCAGAATTTAGTTATAGGATAATTTCTAACTATATCCCTTTGATGTCCCTTAATTCATTTTATGTCAATGTTTTCTTTTGACTCATCAGTTTTATTTTATTGGGAAATATTACTTATGCTGTTTTGCCTCACCATTTTGAAGGTTATGAATACCCTTTATGTATTTTGTTCTTTGTCTAGCTTCTATTGTACGTATCCTCAGCCTTCATACATATAGGGATATGATGGATTTTGAGTCATGGCAAATTTTCAGAGAGAAATGGTGCAATAAAGTGAAAGGCAGAATCATTTTTGCTGTTGTATTCAGGTTGCATTATCTGTCAGAAGGGTTGTTATTCCTTAAAGCACAGGAGTGCTGCTTCCTTCATTCTTACTTTACCTGGCCATAAGTGAAACCTGTCAGTCATAGGAACTTGGGGCTATATGGCGCCCAATGCAAGTGTGTATAAGGTGACTGGGTTTCCTCCAAGTCTAAGAGAGCAACTAGGATAAGGCAAACATTCCAAAGAACACAAAGCTACTGTATCCCCCCATCAAGGTAATTTTCAGTCTTCTTCTAATTGATTCTCTTAAAGGAGAAATTTTCTCACTGCATCCTCAGAATATGAGATGCATCCTCCTGGATCCATAGCTTAAGTAGCCTCGGTTCTCAGCTATTCCAGAGAGAAAGAAGAAATGAGGGTCAGGGATGAGAGGTTAAGTTAATGCTCTTTCTTTTGAAAAGAAACAGTCAAAAATATCATGAATTTTGGAAAATATTGTTTACTTCTAAAAACCAAAAGGGTAAACTGGAATGCCTTTTGAAAATGAGAGAATCCACTAAGAGAGTGATTTGCTAAATGTCCACAAACCAAACATAAAAAATAATGAAAGAGAACTATTTATAATAGCACCAAACCATAAAACTTTTAAAATGCAATTAGTATATAATAAGTAATACTTATAATACATTTATGACATTTTCCTTGGGAACAGAAAATACTTGTATAAATGTGAAGTTTTCTTTTTCCATTTCAGTGGAATATTTAACCTTGTAAGGAGGTCAGATCTCTCAAAAGATCTGTATAAAATAAGAAAAACTGTCCAAAATTCTATTAGGGGTCCTTTTTGAAGTGGCAAGAGTAAGGTAGAGATTTAGAAAGATAAAATACAAAATGAATCTCTAGTACATGATGTACTGCATATGACAACAGTCAGAAAATTCTTTCCAGATATAAAATATGCTATAAAACTCTGACAGTTAAAATGTAATGTTGGTGAAGAAATACATGATGGAAGGAATGATTTTCAAGACACTGGACAGCATGAACTGAGGAACTGTGATACCTGAGTGATGGGAAACAAATGACCAGATTGAAAGGAATGCTTTGGCTGACTTCCTGGAGAGAGGGTTCAGGTAGTGGCACAGGTAGAGGAGTTGAAAGTGCATGGAAACCAAGATGAGTAGAGTTTTAGGGGCAGAGCTCTGGAGACATGAGTACTTCACAGAGAACTTTGAAGATCTTAAAAGACCCCTGGAGCATTTATCAGAGTACTGAACATCGTGTGTGAGGAAGACACTTGAGTCTTGAAAGGAATCATGAAAAAAAGTGAGATGAAACAGTGTTTAAGGCTCACGTGGTACTGAGAATTTGTGCCTGTTCCAACCAGACACATTGAAGAAAACCTGTAACTCATAGGGCATTGGCTTGAGTGCTCAGAAAAGGCTTAGTATTTGCTCAGGTATTAGTTAGGGTTCTTTACTTAAGCTGTCAAATTTGACAACTATTTTGGAAAAAAAAATGAGGGTCAGGGATGAGAGGTTAAGTTAATGCTCTTTCTTTTGAAAAGAAACAGTCAAAAATATCATGAATTTTGGAAAATATTGTTTACTTCTAAAAACCAAAAGGGTAAACTGGAATGCCTTTTGAAAATGAGAGAATCCACTAAGAGAGTGATTTGCTAAATGTCCACAACCCAATCAAAAAAAATAATGAAAGAGAACTATTTATAATAGCACCAAACCATAAAACTTTTAAAATGCAATTAGTATATAATAAGTAATACTTATAATACATTTATGACATTTTCCTTGGGAACAGAAAATACTTGTATAAATGTGAAGTTTTCTTTTTCCATTTCAGTGGAATATTTAACCTTGTAAGGAGGTCAGATCTCTCAAAAGATCTGTATAAAATAAGAAAAACTGTCCAAAATTCTATTAGGGGTCCTTTTTGAAGTGGCAAGAGTAAGGTAGAGATTTAGAAAGATAAAATACAAAATGAATCTCTAGTACATGATGTACTGCATATGACAACAGTCAGAAAATTCTTTCCAGATATAAAATATGCTATAAAACTCTGACAGTTAAAATGTAATGTTGGTGAAGAAATACATGATGGAAGGAATGATTTTCAAGACACTGGACAGCATGAACTGAGGAACTGTGATACCTGAGTGATGGGAAACAAATGACCAGATTGAAAGGAATGCTTTGGCTGACTTCCTGGAGAGAGGGTTCAGGTAGTGGCACAGGTAGAGGAGTTGAAAGTGCATGGAAACCAAGATGAGTAGAGTTTTAGGGGCAGAGCTCTGGAGACATGAGTACTTCACAGAGAACTTTGAAGATCTTAAAAGACCCCTGGAGCATTTATCAGAGTACTGAACATCGTGTGTGAGGAAGACACTTGAGTCTTGAAAGGAATCATGAAAAAAAGTGAGATGAAACAGTGTTTAAGGCTCACGTGGTACTGAGAATTTGTGCCTGTTCCAACCAGACACATTGAAGAAAACCTGTAACTCATAGGGCATTGGCTTGAGTGCTCAGAAAAGGCTTAGTATTTGCTCAGGTATTAGTTAGGGTTCTTTTTACTTAAGCTGCATCCAAATTTCTGACAACTATGCCTCCTCCTGTGCAGCCAAATATGGTTGGGGAAAAAAACCAAACAACAGAATTGTGCTGAATGGTGTTAATTCATAATACAAGTGTGTACTTAATGAAGTTCAGCAATCATTCACTCTCACAACTCTCCTGAAAGAATCTCCAACATTCCTGTCCTTTACCTCACTTTCATCTGATGTCTCTAATTTTTATGTCTACACTTTTCAACTCCTTTTCTTAAAGATGGAGTCCCCCCAAGCTTCTGAGGCTCTTCTTTCCCACATTTACTTTTTTTAGTCATTTCATTGTTTCATAGCTTTCCACGCATATTCAGAGTTCTGGCTCATTCCTCACTAGCCATGCTGCTTTCCCTGATATTCCTGGAACATGTCGCTGTACTTCTGCCTCCTGGCCTTTCTATCAGTATTTTCCTTTTTCTGGAACCTCTGCCCATAAATAGGTACCTGGCCTATTCTCTCACCTCCTTCTAGTCTTACTTCAAATGTCATCACCTTGGCAAGGTCATGCCAGACCCCTCTACTTAAGACACTTCCTGCCTCATGCCATGCATGCATTCCCTATTCCTCTCACCTGCTGTAGCTTTGTAATATTCTTTGTCACCTTTTTATAATACATAAATTATTTATTATTATCTGTCACTTCCCTGACTTCAGTCTCTCTCGTGAGGGGAGGAATGTTAGTTTACTTTTCTGATTTGTCAATCCCTAACTTCCTAAATAAATGTCCAATGTACAGTGTTTGCTCAATAGGTACTTTGTTGAATGAATGAAAAGTAAATACAGCATATTACTATGGAGTCATTTAACAATGTAGCATCACAGGAATTGACACTGAGATACAGTCAAGATATTCTGGTGACACGAGAAAACATGTTAAAGAACTGTATAAATGTGTATCTTTTTATTTCTAAATATGTATCTGTAGATGTAAGTATAGGTGTGTTTAAGATAGGATATCATGTAACATATAAGTTTAAAGACTGGTAATAGCTGCAAAATATTATAAGCACATATTGTCTTGCACTGAAAATTAATTCATTTAGGGTGCTAAACTCCATTTCTTACAGATCATCGTTGAGTAACACTGTAGGTATTTCTCCAGAAATATTCTGAGACCTCTTCTTTATATATATAATATTATGTCATCTTTTTGATTGTATGTATAAGGCCATTTGGATTTTAATTCCTAAAAGTTATTTGATGAACTGTTCCTCAGCTCACAGTCTTTGCAATTAATTGTAAGTTGACGTATTAACTGAATCACAGAAATCAAATGTAAACAAATGAACAGATTTCTGCTGTCCACTTGATATAGTGATTTAAATTAGCTTTAATAGGCCCCACAGCAATTTTCTAGCCTGTAGCTGCTATTAAACAGGATTTTGTAAATTGACTAAAGGTGTTTAAATGCTCTGTGCAGTAATACAGCTGATTTGTGTTTTATAAAAGTAATAACAACAGCTTGAGTTAAAAAGAAAATATACCCAACGAAAAAAGAGACTGGTTAAAAGGTTTTATTTAATTACTTTAGAAAGCACACATTTTTAAGTCAATTTTTCTTTTGAAAAATGGAAATTTAGTAGTATTCTAGCAATACCTATAATTGCCACTGTGCTAAAAATTTTAAATATTTAATCCCATGTGATTCTTGCATAAGCCTATCCATTGGTGGTACCAATATTATTCCTATTCCTGTTTTTACACATAAGAAAATTAAGGTTTTAAGAGCTAGGTAACATACCCTTGTCTACTCAGTCAAGGAAATTAGAATCAGCACTTAAATTTCATGTTTGGCTTTATTCTAAAATTATATTCTCAAGTCTTTTGCAAATGATAGGTGAAACTAGTGACTTTGAACTATCTTCAAAAAGTTGTCATAAAGTTACAAAAGGATTTTGACCTAAGATGTCTTTCAAGTAAGTTAAATGAAACTGATGTGAAACTTTATATCATAAGACTTAGAACAACAGTGGAACAGAGAAGGCATACAACTAAATAATTTTGAATTAATGAAATGAGGAAATTTATGTCTATTGTAACAATCTACATCTTTATAAAGAAAAAATTACAGAGAGGAAAAAACAGAAGCAAATGATATGGAGAATTTCAAATGTTAGAACTTGACTGTGGAATAGACAAGCAGAGAGAATTAAAATTAATTTGACTAGAATCCAGTCTAAACAATAGGTAAACCTGGAATGTGCCAAGATATTCCATTAAATGTCTATCAGAGGTGTTACTGGACAGAGATATACTTTTGAATACTTTAAGTAGATAATAATACACATCTGTCTTAAAAAAGAAAGAAGCAGGAACCCACCTGAGTTTGTATAACCGATAGAAAAATATTTCTCTGCTAATTTTAGCATTTTGAAATATTTGAGGGCCAGTTAAAATATGAAACAGATAATGAGTTGTTCTTTCTTCTTTAAAATGGGAGACTTTGTCTTAGCCTTTGAAATGTCACTTGGGCCTGGTCAAACTGATATTACTTTACATTTTCTTTGATGACCCATTCCTCTCTAAACCTTGCCAATCACTTTCAAGCTAGCATCTCGTGTTGGATTCCATGTATGTAGCTGTCCTCAAGCTTACCCCATCTTTTCATTCTTTCTGTCACCCCACCAGTGCAGATCAGCACCTGTTGCTAGAACTAATGAACTCACCTTGAAAGGTTCTCCTTGTGTTCCAAGTCTACCTGACTTACCCTCCCTCCATATCATCACCAAATTTATCTTGTTAATTTTGCATCACTTACAAAACTAAAGTCTAAAACTTCCCCATGAAATTAAAGGGTCCCAGAATCTTTCCCCAGCCACATTTCCTGTCTCACTTTCCCACAGCCCCATGATACACTTGACTTAGAACCATAAAGATCTCTTTATGACTGCCCCAAGTGGCCAAGCACCATCTCAGACTACATGTTGTCTTTAAAATGTTGTGGTTTCTTGTTTAATCCCCCCTTAACAATCTACAATCTTAAAAGTTGTCATAAAGTTACAAAAGGATTTTGACCTAAGATGTCTTTCAAGTAAGTTAAATGAAACTGATGTGAAACTTTATATCATAAGACTTAGAACAACAGTGGAACAGAGAAGGCATACAACTAAATAATTTTGAATTAATGAAATGAGGAAATTTATGTCTATTGTAACAATCTACATCTTTATAAAGAAAAAATTACAGAGAGGAAAAAACAGAAGCAAATGATATGGAGAATTTCAAATGTTAGAACTTGACTGTGGAATAGACAAGCAGAGAGAATTAAAATTAATTTGACTAGAATCCAGTCTAAACAATAGGTAAACCTGGAATGTGCCAAGATATTCCATTAAATGTCTATCAGAGGTGTTACTGGACAGAGATATACTTTTGAATACTTTAAGTAGATAATAATACACATCTGTCTTAAAAAAGAAAGAAGCAGGAACCCACCTGAGTTTGTATAACCGATAGAAAAATATTTCTCTGCTAATTTTAGCATTTTGAAATATTTGAGGGCCAGTTAAAATATGAAACAGATAATGAGTTGTTCTTTCTTCTTTAAAATGGGAGACTTTGTCTTAGCCTTTGAAATGTCACTTGGGCCTGGTCAAACTGATATTACTTTACATTTTCTTTGATGACCCATTCCTCTCTCTAAACCTTGCCAATCACTTTCAAGCTAGCATCTCGTGTTGGATTCCATGTATGTAGCTGTCCTCAAGCTTACCCCATCTTTTCATTCTTTCTGTCACCCCACCAGTGCAGATCAGCACCTGTTGCTAGAACTAATGAACTCACCTTGAAAGGTTCTCCTTGTGTTCCAAGTCTACCTGACTTACCCTCCCTCCATATCATCACCAAATTTATCTTGTTAATTTTGCATCACTTACAAAACTAAAGTCTAAAACTTCCCCATGAAATTAAAGGGTCCCAGAATCTTTCCCCAGCCACATTTCCTGTCTCACTTTCCCACAGCCCCATGATACACTTGACTTAGAACCATAAAGATCTCTTTATGACTGCCCCAAGTGGCCAAGCACCATCTCAGACTACATGTTGTCTTTAAAATGTTGTGGTCCTTCCTTGGTCATCAGAATCCTCTCTAAGAATCAAGGCTCAGAGAAAAAAATAAAAAATGACATCTCTCTCATGAGGCTTATCCTTCTCTCCTCTATTTCAGTCCTAACATAAGTATTTCTATCAAACTGCATTCATGCCTATACTCACTGTGTCTCCATTTCCCATCTTTATTACAATTATTATCATGTATTTTCTTTGTGAACAATACAATAGATAAAGTTTTTCTCATTCAAGTGTCTAGGACCAAGTCATATTTGCAGAAAAACTCCAATAAAATAAATTCATATTGTCTACTGAAATAGCAAAAATTTCCAAAAAGCTGCAATAAACTATTTTTTAAATACACAAAATAAGGATGGCATACAGAAGAGAATATAACCTATTTTAGAAAAAGAGTGTGTTAAAAACATATTGACCACTGAGTGAATTTAGATGGATGTCTTATTGGGAATGAGAATAGAAAAGAGGAAAGGAAAATAAATCAAAATGATTCTTTGATTTCAAGTTCAAGGAAATGTTATTTTCAGGTCCTCAGTTTACCTGCTTTGGAAAGGAGTGATTTTGTCATTTCCAGAACTGTCATCCTTTGTTATACTATTGTTCTTCACCCCCACACTCCTGGGGTGTTTTGGTATTTTCAGCAGATTGCTCACCAGGAGCTTTGGGCACAATGGCACTAGAGTTTTCCCAGCACAGGAAGGCTCTGTAATCAGTTCCTCATTTTCCAGGTGGTGCTGTTTGGCTCCATTCACATTAACTTTTCGATGTGAAGAGTGCCTCCAGATAGTGCAAGGGCTCTGATTATGAATCAGTCACTTCTACCTTGAAATGTTCTCCTTGTGTTCCAAGTCTACCTGACTTACCCTCCCTCCATATCATCACCAAATTTATCTTGTTAATTTTGCATCACTTACAAAACTAAAGTCTAAAACTTCCCCATGAAATTAAAGGGTCCCAGAATCTTTCCCCAGCCACATTTCCTGTCTCACTTTCCCACAGCCCCATGATACACTTGACTTAGAACCATAAAGATCTCTTTATGACTGCCCCAAGTGGCCAAGCACCATCTCAGACTACATGTTGTCTTTAAAATGTTGTGGTCCTTCCTTGGTCATCAGAATCCTCTCTAAGAATCAAGGCTCAGAGAAAAAAATAAAAAATGACATCTCTCTCATGAGGCTTATCCTTCTCTCCTCTATTTCAGTCCTAACATAAGTATTTCTATCAAACTGCATTCATGCCTATACTCACTGTGTCTCCATTTCCCATCTTTATTACAATTATTATCATGTATTTTCTTTGTGAACAATACAATAGATAAAGTTTTTCTCATTCAAGTGTCTAGGACCAAGTCATATTTGCAGAAAAACTCCAATAAAATAAATTCATATTGTCTACTGAAATAGCAAAAATTTCCAAAAAGCTGCAATAAACTATTTTTTAAATACACAAAATAAGGATGGCATACAGAAGAGAATATAACCTATTTTAGAAAAAGAGTGTGTTAAAAACATATTGACCACTGAGTGAATTTAGATGGATGTCTTATTGGGAATGAGAATAGAAAAGAGGAAAGGAAAATAAATCAAAATGATTCTTTGATTTCAAGTTCAAGGAAATGTTATTTTCAGGTCCTCAGTTTACCTGCTTTGGAAAGGAGTGATTTTGTCATTTCCAGAACTGTCATCCTTTGTTATACTATTGTTCTTCACCCCCACACTCCTGGGGTGTTTTTGGTATTTTCAGCAGATTGCTCACCAGGAGCTTTGGGCACAATGGCACTAGAGTTTTCCCAGCACAGGAAGGCTCTGTAATCAGTTCCTCATTTTCCAGGTGGTGCTGTTTGGCTCCATTCACATTAACTTTTCGATGTGAAGAGTGCCTCCAGATAGTGCAGGGGGAGGGAGAACAATAAGACCAGTGATTATGAATCAGTCACTTCTATTTCTGCTGGAGCCTGTAACAGAACACAGATGATAGACAAAGCAATGGTCTTGTTCAATAATTGAGTTGTTTCTTAGCTAGGAAAAGAAAATATGTATATTGTTTAAAACATCAAGTGGCACACAATGGGCATGCAAGTTTTAATGGTGGATCTTACCATGAAGGTTTGATTAGATTTAGGAGAGGGTAGCCTCTACCAAAGAATATAGACGGAATGTCTGTGACACCTGTCCCCTTGAAAAATGGAAGGTACATATCCCCTAACTTAGGGAGAATTCAGGTGAGCTACTGCTGTGGAATAAATTGAGAAAATGCACTCAAATCTTAGGCAAAAAGAAGGAAAAAGAGTTTTTTGCACTTAGGTATATATGTGTGGTTCTCTCTGGAAAAAAAGACAAAACTAAAGTTATGGCCATACTAGTCATAAATACAGTATCATATTGATTAAAATATAAATAAAGTCTGGATTTATATTTAATATCTGTTTGGATTTCAGTACAGCAGACTCTCTTCAATATGGACCTTGTCAGGACTTTATTGAAACAACATTTATGCTATCAAATATTCTAAATATGTGATATTAAATGTGCCTTCTTGGCGGTTTTGTTTGGTTTTGCCCCCACTTTCTTCCTCATTCTTTCATGTCATTATCACCACGTGTACCCACCCCATTAGCTCTAAGTGGGAAAAAGACATCATTGGAAACATTCTTCAGTCATTAGAAAGGAAGTCATTATTTGGAGAAGATACAAAACTATAAAAATAATGTGTGCTTTAGAAAACAGAATTCAAATTAGAGCTTACCTCTCTCTTTTTTTAGGATAGTTATGGGAGAGCATTCAGTCTGTATAGAAGCTGTGCAGTATAACCAACAATATCCTGTAGTATTGGATGGTACACAGCTTATTCCGTGACAGTCACTGGCTTTTATGACATTAGAGCCTGTCCCTTAATTTCTGGTGTCTTCCATTTATATTATTTAAAATGGAAACAGGGACACAGATTCCTAACAAGAGAGCATGAAAATATTGGGATGACAAATAGCATGGGGCCATATTTTAGTTGCTCCATTCACATTAACTTTTCGATGTGAAGAGTGCCTCCAGATAGTGCAGGGGGAGGGAGAACAATAAGACCAGTGATTATGAATCAGTCACTTCTATTTCTGCTGGAGCCTGTAACAGAACACAGATGATAGACAAAGCAATGGTCTTGTTCAATAATTGAGTTGTTTCTTAGCTAGGAAAAGAAAATATGTATATTGTTTAAAACATCAAGTGGCACACAATGGGCATGCAAGTTTTAATGGTGGATCTTACCATGAAGGTTTGATTAGATTTAGGAGAGGGTAGCCTCTACCAAAGAATATAGACGGAATGTCTGTGACACCTGTCCCCTTGAAAAATGGAAGGTACATATCCCCTAACTTAGGGAGAATTCAGGTGAGCTACTGCTGTGGAATAAATTGAGAAAATGCACTCAAATCTTAGGCAAAAAGAAGGAAAAAGAGTTTTTGCACTTAGGTATATATGTGGTTCTCTCTGGAAAAAAAGACAAAACTAAAGTTATGGCCATACTAGTCATAAATACAGTATCATATTGATTAAAATATAAATAAAGTCTGGATTTATATTTAATATCTGTTTGGATTTCAGTACAGCAGACTCTCTTCAATATGGACCTTGTCAGGACTTTATTGAAACAACATTTATGCTATCAAATATTCTAAATATGTGATATTAAATGTGCCTTCTTGGCGGTTTTGTTTGGTTTTGCCCCCACTTTCTTCCTCATTCTTTCATGTCATTATCACCACGTGTACCCACCCCATTAGCTCTAAGTGGGAAAAAGACATCATTGGAAACATTCTTCAGTCATTAGAAAGGAAGTCATTATTTGGAGAAGATACAAAACTATAAAAATAATGTGTGCTTTAGAAAACAGAATTCAAATTAGAGCTTACCTCTCTCTTTTTTTAGGATAGTTATGGGAGAGCATTCAGTCTGTATAGAAGCTGTGCAGTATAACCAACAATATCCTGTAGTATTGGATGGTACACAGCTTATTCCCGTGACAGTCACTGGCTTTTATGACATTAGAGCCTGTCCCTTAATTTCTGGTGTCTTCCATTTATATTATTTAAAATGGAAACAGGGACACAGATTCCTAACAAGAGAGCATGAAAATATTGGGATGACAAATAGCATGGGGCCATATTTTAGTTGCTCAATATGCCATTTTTTGTTGTTATTTTCCTGAAAAGATCCACTCCCAAAAGGAAATTACAGAAAATAAGCACTGTTGGTGAGCACTGTGCTATTAGATATTTTCACACAAACCATTATGCTGAACTCAGAAAAGCATATTTTAAACGGATGTAGAGCCTTTATTTGTTCTAATAAAGCCCTAATTTGCCCAAGTTCTCTCAGTAACCATGGTTTCCACCTAGTACTCATGGAGGTGGCCACAGTTTTTATTTCCTAATAAGACTCACTGCAGTACAAGGTCTGACTCAGAGCTTTTCCTAGGAATACAAAAGGGATAAATAAAAATGTAAAAGAAAAATTACTAAACTGTCCCTTGATAACTAAATGGTTGATCATAAATTGGAGTGTCTATGCAAATGAAGTAAATAATTAAAAACTCCAAGAACAACATCGACTAGGTGGTTGATGACTAGCAATTATAAAAGCTGAATTTTTAATATGCATACATCTAAGGAGCAAGTAAAAATTAGCTCCCAGACTAATGGACTTGCCTTTCTTCTGAGGCAGAATTTTAATGAGAGCATTATTTATAACAGAGAGCCCAAGAACCAGGGTATTCTTGCTTAGTCTCATTTTTTTTATTCCCTGACACCTTATCCATTAAACTATGAACTTCTTTATAGAAGAATAATACTTTGTGCACTAGCAAGTAAAGGTCAAAATAACCTCAGAAATGAGTCCCACAATATAGACTCTAAAGATGGGGTGCATAGCCTGCATTTCTAAATGCCCGAGTAATATAAAAGTCTTGTATGTAAGTTCCACATGGTTAAACTGCATTCCATGGAGTTCTTCTCCTAATATTACATGCATTGTTATTTTTCCACAAACCTTCCATGTGATGCAATTGTTTTTTTACTTTAAGTTTAAAATCCTTGAGGATATTTAAATCACTTTGTATATACTTTGAGAATGCTTCAGTATGGTTTGAATCAGTCTGATACCTGCATTTTGTTTAGCTGTTTATTTTTTAAGACCGTTGAAAGACTTGCATTCTTCCTTTAGCACACCATTTTGTTAAAGACAGTCTCTATTACGAGCATCCCAGGGTCTTGTGGTACGTTTTTTGTTGTTAGGATGTCAATGGATTCTCACTTTATTATGACTTTTGTGTAAGAAATGTACTAGTTATTTTGGATACTGTTTATAATAGTACAGACATTATATGCACTCTAGTCAGTGATCTTGATTAGCTTTACATTTTATGGTAAGCTTTTTAAAATTTATGTAGTTTTATTTGGAGGATAATGGCTTTACAAAGTTGAGTTGGTTTCTGCTATACAGCAATGTAGATCAGCCATTAGGGTAAATTTAGATGACTACTTTCTAGTGCTGAGATTTCAACCCAAACCAGCTTTGGTGTTTCTTCCTTGATTTCCTCTGTCATAGCTGTGACTAAGCAAGGAATATTTGGCAAGTTGGCATCTCAGGAGATTTTATTGACTGTGTGACAGCTCCCATAAACTATGAGTCAGTCAAAGCCTGGTCTAAAGGATGAGTCAGAAGAATGGTTTACTCAGAGCTGTTTTGAACAGAAATTCCCCAGTCTCCTTCCCGTCCATCCCTTCACCCTCACCCCAGAGCTGGCCTGAAGTCAGAAGACTAAGCCGAGTGCAGAAGAAGCACTATTAGAGAGGCCTGATCGATGGGCTCTCATTTGGCATGGCCCCTACTGTCTTCATTTCTTAGGCCCTAAGCACTTTATAAACTTCTGTATCCTCTCAGAAATACTGACAGATTTAGACTTTTTAAGAAATCTCAGCTTTTATGAAAATTCTCAGGCTGTAATAGGTCCCTCCCCTACATTCAACATCAGACAGACAACAGGCAAATACCCAGGGTAATCTAGATCTTTTAGATTAACTAGAGCAAAGCAGAGGTGTGTTCTCACTGGGAACCTATGTTTAATAATTTGGATTGGTACCACAGCTTAATAAAAAAAAAAAACAAACTATGAATGCAGTTAAATTCTTTTTGTATATGTTTTGGCAGTTTTTCTTTTTTTAAATTGCTTTTGTGTCCTATATTTTCTTTGAAATTTCTTTTTCTGATTGATTTGAAAGAATTCTTCAAAAATGAGACTGTTACTTCTTTATTTGCTATAATATTTTTCTATCTTATCATTTGCTATTTCATTTTTATATTCTTAATGCATAGTTATGTTTGTTCTGCTATATGATCAAATATATCAATGTTTCCTTTAATGTTTTCTTCCATAGTTGTAGGTTTAGAAAGCTATCCCTACTGTGACATCAGATAAATGTTGACTTACATTTTTTCTATAATTCTTTTTATTTATTTATTTTGACCACAAATGCAATTCATTCAGTATGCATTGTTGGGTAGATCTTTATTTATTATTTTCCAAATGCTTAACTGATTGCCCAACAGACATTTATCAAATGAAACTCGTTCTCTGCTGCTTGGAAGTGGCTTGTTTATAACCTAATAAATAGCTAAAGCACTGTATATGAGGCTATTACCAGGCTTCTTGGTCTGTATCATTTATTTATTTTTGCTCCAATATCAGGAAAAAAAAGTCTACTAATATAGGAAAGTATAGCATGTGTTAGATAATAAGTATTCAGTTTCTTCAAATATCTTTTTGGCATCGATTGATGATAATATAGTTTCTCTCTTTTGACATGACAATAGAGGACTCAATTATATTAAAAAGGGTTTCTAACATTTGATCATACTTACTTTTCTAGAATAAATCCTACTTGATTATGGCTTTACTATACTAACACATTACTAATATCCTTTGGATTTTTTCATATGTAGTATAACTAAGAATATTCTGCGCTTTTTTTTTTTTTGATCTGCTATTCCCCAGTATTTAATACATTTTTTCTTCTTGATTCACAAAATGAATTGGAAAATACAGCATAAAAAGTTCTAAGAATATGGCTGAGTCAGCCAAGACATTCAGTGCTTCTTTTTCACCTACCATTCCCAGAAACTACAGAAATTAAAGAACAAAGATAGAAAAAAACTTAAGAAAGGAATATACCACACTGCAGACGATTTGAGTAATCTTTGCCTCATATGGTGCATGTGGGAACAAATGAAGGAATTTCACAATAGGTGACTCCCGAGTTCATATCCTGAAGGAACAGTGAAGTCTCTGAGGAATAAAGCAAGTATCTAGGCCGATCTCTAATAAAACCTTTCAGTTTGAATGGTTGAGCCCTTAAGGGCAAAGCTGTAGAAAAATGACATTTGAAATTTCTACCACTGCTGCAATAGTGTGGCTATGCCTCGCACATTAAATAGGAATGTAGCTATGTTAGACCAAAACCCTTCAGACAACTGAATTTGTCCCAAGTGTGACTTAAAATCTTAAACATAATAAAATAATACAATAAATCATATAAGGGATATGGAGGACAAACTTGAGAGTATCCTCCAAAATGCAGGAGGAAAAGGAAATATGCTGAAAATAACTAGAGGAAAACCATTTACATAGATAACTCATGGTTAACTAAGCCACTGACCCAATGTGAACTCCAACAGGAAGTTACGAGTTGTTACTGAGTGCCTCTACGCTTAGTGAACTACCTAGATGGTAAATTCAAATGCCAGTCAGCTGTTATCTGCAGTAATAGATTGCTTAAAACTCCCTAATATTTTTTGCTAAGTGAATAGTTCCTTGCAATCCTTTTCAGCTCCTGTATTTTATATGTATGCCTTTGGTCATTGCAATTAGGATCTAGGATGAACAACCCAATTATTGACTTTTGGTCATCAAATATGTTTATTTCTGCCATATTTCTGCCATTTTTCAGGCTAAAAAATATCCTGTCATTTATTTACAAATTAATCTCATGAACTCAAAAGAGAAATTATTACTAATTTATATTAAAGTCTTTTAGGTTAGATATTAAAAGTTAGTGAAGTTTTTCCCCTTTGGGTTTAGAAGATAATTCATCCTAAATATGTGCATAATAAATATTATGCACATCCTACATATGTACATAATAAATATTTATTTATTTTTTTGAGAAACAACTCCTTGACCACTAAAGTCACAAATTGAGTTTTTGGAAAAGTATATAAGAAGCTATGTTTTATCTTTTCTGTACTTTTCTGAAGATCAATATATGACCCTTAATATTTCCAGTTGTCATATGGTGCATGTGGGAACAAATGAAGGAATTTCACAATAGGTGACTCCCGAGTTCATATCCTGAAGGAACAGTGAAGTCTCTGAGGAATAAAGCAAGTATCTAGGCCGATCTCTAATAAAACCTTTCAGTTTGAATGGTTGAGCCCTTAAGGGCAAAGCTGTAGAAAAATGACATTTGAAATTTCTACCACTGCTGCAATAGTGTGGCTATGCCTCGCACATTAAATAGGAATGTAGCTATGTTAGACCAAAACCCTTCAGACAACTGAATTTGTCCCAAGTGTGACTTAAAATCTTAAACATAATAAAATAATACAATAAATCATATAAGGGATATGGAGGACAAACTTGAGAGTATCCTCCAAAATGCAGGAGGAAAAGGAAATATGCTGAAAATAACTAGAGGAAAACCATTTACATAGATAACTCATGGTTAACTAAGCCACTGACCCAATGTGAACTCCAACAGGAAGTTACGAGTTGTTACTGAGTGCCTCTACGCTTAGTGAACTACCTAGATGGTAAATTCAAATGCCAGTCAGCTGTTATCTGCAGTAATAGATTGCTTAAAACTCCCTAATATTTTTTGCTAAGTGAATAGTTCCTTGCAATCCTTTTCAGCTCCTGTATTTTATATGTATGCCTTTGGTCATTGCAATTAGGATCTAGGATGAACAACCCAATTATTGACTTTTGGTCATCAAATATGTTTATTTCTGCCATATTTCTGCCATTTTTCAGGCTAAAAAATATCCTGTCATTTATTTACAAATTAATCTCATGAACTCAAAAGAGAAATTATTACTAATTTATATTAAAGTCTTTTAGGTTAGATATTAAAAGTTAGTGAAGTTTTTCCCCTTTGGTTCAGAAGATAATTCATCCTAAATATGTGCATAATAAATATTATGCACATCCTACATATGTACATAATAAATATTTATTTATTTTTTTGAGAAACAACTCCTTGACCACTAAAGTCACAAATTGAGTTTTTGGAAAAGTATATAAGAAGCTATGTTTTATCTTTTCTGTACTTTTCTGAAGATCAATATATGACCCTTAATATTTCCAGTTGTCACCCTTTGTTAAATTGGCAAGGACCAATTTTGTACCTTTTATATGAAGCAAGTAAATGTCCTTTGAAATATTTTGACTGACAGATAAATTATAACAAAGTGAAGATGAGAAGATATTTAAATCTTACATAAAAGTAAAATAGAAATATCTAATGAATAAGATAAAAGTTGTTTCTACTTCTGACCTGTCCTTCTAATGCCTAAAATAGTGTTTCATTGTCTCAAAGTCTCAAATTCTATTAAAACTGCTGGAAGACATGTTCTTGTTAAACACATCACACTGCATCTACATCCACAATAATCCCACTACCTTGCATACACATATGCTTCAAAATATTACGTGTCAGGATTTTTTCCTCAGTTACATATTACTTAAGTAAAGAGGGACATTGGACTAGGGAATCTGCTATTTAGTGAAATGTGCTATTGAAAAAAATTGCCATGCACTTGATAAAATAAAATAGGTAATTGATAAAAATAGATATTTCATAAAAATTTAGGTGGCCAAATGAAAGTATTTGAAGACAGACATAAAAGCTAAAGCTATTTTTAGTAATAAACCAATATGGATTTAGTATCTATAACATTTTAATATTTGTATTTCTAATGTAGTAATATACATACAACCATCAGTCAGGTGTGAATTTGAGCACACACAAATATATTGGGCCATTCTTCCTTTTTATCATAAAGTTAAAATTTAGGGGCTTCCGTGGTGGTCCAGTGGGTAAAGGCACTGCCTTGCAGTACAAGGGGCGCCAGTTCGATCCCTTGCCTGGGAAGATCCCACGTGCCATGGAGTGGCTGAACTGATGTGTCCAACTACCGAGCTGGAGCTCTGGAGTGCATGCACCCAGAGCTGCTGCTTTGCAGCAAGAGAGGCCACTGCAATGGGAGGACCACACAGGCCAAAGAACAAAGATGGATGAAAATAAATAAATGAAAAACCAACAGAAATGGCCAAAAAAAAAAATTTATCATGGTAATATTCACCCTTCATTCCTCTTAGAAAAGTTGCTGAATGTATGATCAGTGTGCAAAAATAAGCAGTAGTTCCATATAACAGTTGCAACAAATTATTAGAAAATCAAATATAAAGTAAGACATCACTTAAAGTAGCATTCATAACACCCAAGTACATAGATATTATTTTAATGAGTGATGTGGAAGTCCTCCACAATGTTAAGATGATTTTTAGAAGACCCTAATATATAAAGGAATATGCCATGTAGAAGCACTGGAAGAACTTGAGGTCATAAAAAGTCAGTTCTTCCAAAATTTATTTATAAACTCAATACAACAGCAATTTAAAAAATCAATTTCCTTCATGGAAAGAAAAGCTGTCATAAAAAATTTGCGAACTTTTTTAAAAGCATCTACATCCACAATAATCCCACTACCTTGCATACACATATGCTTCAAAATATTACGTGTCAGGATTTTTTCCTCAGTTACATATTACTTAAGTAAAGAGGGACATTGGACTAGGGAATCTGCTATTTAGTGAAATGTGCTATTGAAAAAAATTGCCATGCACTTGATAAAATAAAATAGGTAATTGATAAAAATAGATATTTCATAAAAATTTAGGTGGCCAAATGAAAGTATTTGAAGACAGACATAAAAGCTAAAGCTATTTTTAGTAATAAACCAATATGGATTTAGTATCTATAACATTTTAATATTTGTATTTCTAATGTAGTAATATACATACAACCATCAGTCAGGTGTGAATTTGAGCACACACAAATATATTGGGCCATTCTTCCTTTTTATCATAAAGTTAAAATTTAGGGGCTTCCGTGGTGGTCCAGTGGGTAAAGGCACTGCCTTGCAGTACAAGGGGCGCCAGTTCGATCCCTTGCCTGGGAAGATCCCACGTGCCATGGAGTGGCTGAACTGATGTGTCCAACTACCGAGCTGGAGCTCTGGAGTGCATGCACCCAGAGCTGCTGCTTTGCAGCAAGAGAGGCCACTGCAATGGGAGGACCACACAGGCCAAAGAACAAAGATGGATGAAAATAAATAAATGAAAAACCAACAGAAATGGCCAAAAAAAAAAATTTATCATGGTAATATTCACCCTTCATTCCTCTTAGAAAAGTTGCTGAATGTATGATCAGTGTGCAAAAATAAGCAGTAGTTCCATATAACAGTTGCAACAAATTATTAGAAAATCAAATATAAAGTAAGACATCACTTAAAGTAGCATTCATAACACCCAAGTACATAGATATTATTTTAATGAGTGATGTGGAAGTCCTCCACAATGTTAAGATGATTTTTAGAAGACCCTAATATATAAAGGAATATGCCATGTAGAAGCACTGGAAGAACTTGAGGTCATAAAAAGTCAGTTCTTCCAAAATTTATTTATAAACTCAATACAACAGCAATTTAAAAAATCAATTTCCTTCATGGAAAGAAAAGCTGATTCTAAAATTCATATGAAAATTTGGAGGGTTGTAGGGTATATACTTTTAGTTGTATGATAAACGTGTTTTGGGGAGCTAACATGCAGCATGATAGCTGTCGCACCCCCCCCGCCCCCCCCCATGAAAGGTAACTCTGAGCTGATGGATATGTTAATTAGCTTCACTGTGATAATCATTTCACAGCATATATGTATATCAACTCATCACATATTACACTTAAACATATGTAATTTTTGTTTGTAAATTATATGTCAGTAAAGCTGGATGAAAAAGTGACCAAAATACAATGAAAGGTTAGGGACTTCTCTGGTGGTCCAGTGGCTTAAGACTTCACACTCCCAAGACAGGGGTCTGGGTTTGATCCCTGGTCAAAGAACTAGATCCCACATTCAGCAACTAAGAGAAACTGCAGCCAAATAAATAAATAATAAACAAACATTTTAAAAAAGAGAGATAGGGAATTTGGCGTTGACATGTACACAGTGCTATACTCAAAATGGATAACCAACAAGGACCTATTGTATAGCACAGGTAAATCCGCTCGATATTATGTAATAGCCTAAAAGGGAAAATAATGTGAAAAGAATAGGTACATGTATATGTGTTAGTCACTTTACCACTTGAAACTAACACAGTATTGTTAATCACATATATGAATGATGCAGGATCAATTTTGTATCTATATAAAAATTAATAATTATCACACCAGACTTAATACACAGAAATTAACCAAGTAATTTATAAACCTAAAAATGGTATGTCAGTCAATAAATTTTCTAGAAGATGATAGAAAAGGATATTCTAATCATCATCTTTGACCTTTAGATAGGAAAGACTTTATTAAACAGATCTATTGCTATCAAAAGAGTGATAAATTCCTCATTATAAAAATAAAGAATTTTCTTCATTAAGAATACCATTACGAAGAAAAGAGAACCAGAGTGGGAGAAAATATCTAAAAAAACAAAACAAAACTTGAGACACAGAAAAATATTTCTGTAAACCATAAGAAAAAAATTCCATTTAAAAAAGACATTTCAACAGATCCTTAAAAATATTGACAGGTCTACTAAATATATGAAAAGTTACTCAACATCATTAGTCATTGACGAAATGCAAACTAAAAACACAGTGCGATACCTACAGCCACTACAATGGCTAAACCTAAAAGAAAAGGAAAAGTGCCAACTGTTGACCAGGATGCAGAGTGTAGGAAGGAAAACTCATACAGCATTATCTGTAAAAACCATTATCTTGCACAACTTTAAATGTCCAGCACCAGTAGAATTAGGATATCAACTCATCACATATTCCACTTAAACATATGTAATTTTTGTTTGTAAATTATATGTCAGTAAAGCTGGATGAAAAAGTGACCAAAATACAATGAAAGGTTAGGGACTTCTCTGGTGGTCCAGTGGCTTAAGACTTCACACTCCCAAGACAGGGGTCTGGGTTTGATCCCTGGTCAAAGAACTAGATCCCACATTCAGCAACTAAGAGAAACTGCAGCCAAATAAATAAATAATAAACAAACATTTTAAAAAAGAGAGATAGGGAATTTGGCGTTGACATGTACACAGTGCTATACTCAAAATGGATAACCAACAAGGACCTATTGTATAGCACAGGTAAATCCGCTCGATATTATGTAATAGCCTAAAAGGGAAAATAATGTGAAAAGAATAGGTACATGTATATGTGTTAGTCACTTTACCACTTGAAACTAACACAGTATTGTTAATCACATATATGAATGATGCAGGATCAATTTTGTATCTATATAAAAATTAATAATTATCACACCAGACTTAATACACAGAAATTAACCAAGTAATTTATAAACCTAAAAATGGTATGTCAGTCAATAAATTTTCTAGAAGATGATAGAAAAGGATATTCTAATCATCATCTTTGACCTTTAGATAGGAAAGACTTTATTAAACAGATCTATTGCTATCAAAAGAGTGATAAATTCCTCATTATAAAAATAAAGAATTTTCTTCATTAAGAATACCATTACGAAGAAAAGAGAACCAGAGTGGGAGAAAATATCTAAAAAAACAAAACAAAACTTGAGACACAGAAAAATATTTCTGTAAACCATAAGAAAAAAATTCCATTTAAAAAAGACATTTCAACAGATCCTTAAAAATATTGACAGGTCTACTAAATATATGAAAAGTTACTCAACATCATTAGTCATTGACGAAATGCAAACTAAAAACACAGTGCGATACCTACAGCCACTACAATGGCTAAACCTAAAAGAAAAGGAAAAGTGCCAACTGTTGACCAGGATGCAGAGTGTAGGAAGGAAAACTCATACAGCATTATCTGTAAAAACCATTATCTTGCACAACTTTAAATGTCCAGCACCAGTAGAATTAGGATAATAAAGTAGCTTCATTCATTGAAATACCATAAAACAATGAAAAATACTGAAATACTGCTATACACAGTATGAATGAACCTCATAAGCATAAAAAGAAACATTAAAGAGTACATAATTAGAAATCCCATTTATATAAAGTTAAAAACCATAAGAATGAATCTGTATTGATAAAAATCAAAATAGTGATTACAAGGAGGTAGTAATTGAGCAGGGCAAGAAGGTAGGCATCTGGGTTCTCCTAATGACCAGTGAATTCATCTAAGAGTTCTCATTTTATAAAGTGTTTATGGCCTAAACACTTTATTTTAAATGCTTAGGATTTCAGCACTTTTTTGTATGTAGGTTATATCCTTCAATAAAAATGTTTTCTTACAAAATAAAATAGAAACATGTAGAGAGAAACTGCACACTCTTGCAGTCCCACTCATTAAGTTTGAGACAAGAAAAACAAACAAAAATGATAGTTAAGTGAAATTGATTTGTTTTTATTTCAATATACATCATCATAGATCTTTATATCTTTATGTGTTATGCTTAAGAAAAAATAATTCTGATGAGAATAAACCAATTGTAAATTTAGGAACTATTCTTTAGTTTAGACTTTTTCAAAAGTAGTTGTTTATTAAGTAAAGATTTCAGTCTTGATTACAACTGATTAGCAAAAGAAAATTTCAATCATATTCACTTATATGGAATCAAAAACATTAAAATAAGTTAAATATATGTCTATATATGTTTCATATGTGAGTATATACTTTATATGGGAATATATATTTTATATTTGAAAATATATTTTATATGTTTAATATGTACTTTATATAGTAGAGTATATATTTAAATACAGAGTTACACAGAGACATAGGTATCCAATCTTAAATGAATACAGAAAAGAGGTATGGATAATCCAAGAATCATATTCATTTCTATTGAAACTTAGAATGCCTTGCATGATTATGAGGCGTATTTATCTTCTTGATTAGAGTTTGTTTTGCCCAATATTAAAATTAAACACATACTAGATCTTTAAAATTATATGTACAATATGTAAATAACAGAAACTATCTGGAGATTAAGTATTTTATACCAATATTCATCTGAAAAGATCAACAGCACACTGATGAGTGAAAATTAGCTGTAAATTAAAATCAATCACTAAAATAAGGACATAGCTGCAAGTTAAATAAAATTAAGAAATTATCCTAAAGTGAAAGTTAGAATATCTTAATGAATGTTAATCCTCCTTAGTTCTCTTCCTGTGTGTGTGTGTGTGTGTGTTTTGAGAAAGACCATGTGCTATAATGAAGAGACAACAGGCTTCAGATTCTTGCAAACAACTGTTCAAATACTGGCTCTGTTACTTTTAAGTTACATTAGCAAATTACTTGGCCTCTGTAGCTCTTGTATAGGATTCTTAGACTATGATTTTGGGAATTCAACCACAATAGCATGTCAGTTAATAGTTTCTTTTACTCAGACAAAGTCAATAAGTAGGTCAGTTCATGAGTTAGAGGTTCGTGTGCAAAAGAATTAATTCAGTTTCGGATACAGTCAGTGTAAGGGGACCATGCAATTGTATCATGACCAACCACAAGTTTAATTTAGAGAGATCTGGGATGGAGATGTAAATCACAGAGTCATCATACATTTTGACAAAGGGCTGTGAACCAAGGCCCCTGGGCTGAGGGTATAAGTACTACAAGGAAGAGAACCTAGACTCTAGAAACAAAGAATATTTAAGGGAAGCCAAGAAGATAGTGGGTTTCCCAGGTGGCACTAATGGTAAAGAACTCGTCTGCCATTACAGGAGACTCAAGAGATTAAGTTCAATCCCTGGGTCAGGAAGATCCCCTGCAGGAGGACATGGCAACCCACTCCGGTATTCTTACCTGGATAATCCCATGGACAAAGTAAGGTCCATAGGGTCATAAAGATTCAGACACAACTGAAGTGACCTAGCATGCATGCAAGAAGATATTTCCTTTGTGTCTTATGATCTGGTAATATGGACAGACCACCATCAGGTACAAATCCTGTGTACCTGACTACCCAGGACTGAACTAAAGCCATCAGAGCTATCTCCTCATGAAGCACTGAGCTCCCTCCCTTGCCTGTGTTAAACACATACTAGATCTTTAAAATTATATGTACAATATGTAAATAACAGAAACTATCTGGAGATTAAGTATTTTATACCAATATTCATCTGAAAAGATCAACAGCACACTGATGAGTGAAAATTAGCTGTAAATTAAAATCAATCACTAAAATAAGGACATAGCTGCAAGTTAAATAAAATTAAGAAATTATCCTAAAGTGAAAGTTAGAATATCTTAATGAATGTTAATCCTCCTTAGTTCTCTTCCTGTGTGTGTGTGTGTGTGTGTGTTTTGAGAAAGACCATGTGCTATAATGAAGAGACAACAGGCTTCAGATTCTTGCAAACAACTGTTCAAATACTGGCTCTGTTACTTTTAAGTTACATTAGCAAATTACTTGGCCTCTGTAGCTCTTGTATAGGATTCTTAGACTATGATTTTGGGAATTCAACCACAATAGCATGTCAGTTAATAGTTTCTTTTACTCAGACAAAGTCAATAAGTAGGTCAGTTCATGAGTTAGAGGTTCGTGTGCAAAAGAATTAATTCAGTTTCGGATACAGTCAGTGTAAGGGGACCATGCAATTGTATCATGACCAACCACAAGTTTAATTTAGAGAGATCTGGGATGGAGATGTAAATCACAGAGTCATCATACATTTTGACAAAGGGCTGTGAACCAAGGCCCCTGGGCTGAGGGTATAAGTACTACAAGGAAGAGAACCTAGACTCTAGAAACAAAGAATATTTAAGGGAAGCCAAGAAGATAGTGGGTTTCCCAGGTGGCACTAATGGTAAAGAACTCGTCTGCCATTACAGGAGACTCAAGAGATTAAGTTCAATCCCTGGGTCAGGAAGATCCCCTGCAGGAGGACATGGCAACCCACTCCGGTATTCTTACCTGGATAATCCCATGGACAAAGTAAGGTCCATAGGGTCATAAAGATTCAGACACAACTGAAGTGACCTAGCATGCATGCAAGAAGATATTTCCTTTGTGTCTTATGATCTGGTAATATGGACAGACCACCATCAGGTACAAATCCTGTGTACCTTCACTGACTACCCAGGACTGAACTAGTCAAACTGCCCACATGCCAGAGCTATCTCCTCATGAAGCACTGAGCTCTCCCCTTGCCTGGGCTGCTCCCTGTAGACAGGCAGACTGTTCACGTACCAGGAATCCTGACTCTGCTGATTACTTTCAGACTTAAACACAAGGAGGGTGTGGAACTAAGTATAACCATAGGGTTTCCTAGGTGGCACAGTGGTAAAGAAGACGCCTGACACAATACCATTTCCAAAACTCAGAATAAGGACAATTCCACTTTTATGTTGCTAGTTGGCTTCTTGGATGAATGACACATAAAACTCAGAATCTGGTGGAAACATTTTTTTTTTTTTTTATTTTTCTGTCATGCATTCAGAGGAGCACATAGTCTGTGCATAAAAAAATAAAATAAAAGGAAGACATGCTGGAGACACAGATACTCAGGTTCGATCCCTGGGTTAGGAACACCCATTGAAGTAGGAAACAGCAACTCACTCCAGTATTCTTGCCTGAAAATTACTGTGGACAGAGAAGCCTTGTAGGGTGCAAGTCCATGGGGTAGAATAGGGTCAGACATGACTGAACACAGCACACAGCAGCAGGGCTGCCAAAGTTCTTAGCTGATGCACCCCAGAAACATAAGGGGCTTTGATTTCCAAGAAGCAAAATTAAACAAAGTCTCAGTGCTTCTTCCCTCCTATGGATTAGTCATGGTTTTTCCTGCATCCTGTCTTCAGAATCCCCGTGTGCTGAGGCATGTGATTGCTGAACCACTCATGACTCTTCTTGGATTGGAGACAATGAGAGATGCCTCATTTCCCACTTGCCCTGCCTCATCTCTCTCTCCTCCACGTTAGTGGCCCTGGGTTTGCACCTCCCCAATAAAGCATAAGTACCTTGGTCCTTGTTTTTTTTTTAAAGATTTACTTATTTATTTATGTATTTTGGGTGGGGGTTGGGGAGGGAGGGGAGTGAGTGGGCCACTTCTCTTGGTCTTTCATTTCTCTGTTTTCATCCATCTTTGTTCTTTGGCTCCTGCGGGCCTCCCATCTTGGTGGCGTCTGTTGTCGCAGAGCGCTAGCTCTGGGCGCATGCACTCCAGAGCTCTGGCTCGGTGATTGGACACATCAGTCCAGCCGCTCCGCCGCTCCGTGGCACGTGGGATCTTCCCAGGCCAGGGATCGAACCGGCGCCCCTTGCACTGCAAGGCAGTGTCCTTATCCACTGGACCACCAGGGGAAGCCCCATTGGTCCTTGTTTAAGGCTCCATTTTCTAGGGAACTCAGACTAGGAGAGGCTGCTTAGACGGGTCTCCAGGACCCCCTGTGACTCCAGGGTCATGGGAAAGGAAGGCCGAGTACTCCCCATGTGTCTGCTAGAGACCCCGTCTGCTAGAGATCTGGCTTTGAATTCTGTAGCTCAGAGGGCACCGGAAGCTGGCTTCCCTAGGGGAAAGAAGCTCTGCCATCATGCCAGGCACCCCAAAAGAAATCTGAGAGGAATTGAAAGTGTGGTCAACAAAAGTTATCTGTGCCTCTGACAATTACAAATGCCTCCATTCTACATGTTTGTCTCTTTAAGCAGTTGAATGAATCTGATCAAATAAAGTACAATAAATATCATGTAATTCTATGATAAAATAATTTCATCAGAAAATTTATTATAACTCATATTTTTTGTAGCTTGAGGTAGACATGTATATATTTATTTATAGATTAAATTTATGATAGGATTATATATATAAATATACAATTAGGATATTTCTCTAGAAAATTTAAGAATGTAATTATTTTCAATGTATTTTTAATGTACATGTCGTAACTCTGAGATATAACTATATGCCCTTATCAAAATTATTTTCTTGCAAGGCATATCTTCTGAATTTCCGGGAACCATACAGTCACTGATTCATTCAGTTCTCTGAAGTAAGGAAGATACTGGCATAGTTTACTCTCTCTTCCACAGAGGAAGGCAGGAGCAACCAGTCAGAAGATGGGCTAGGGCTTCTCAATATTTGTGTTACCCGTGGGCTTGGTGTTTAGATCTTTCAGGGCACTTCAAATCTCTGCTTTCCCATTGCTCATAAACCTGTATAGTGTGTGTGAGTGTTTTGTGCAGGAGCTCAGCCATGTCCGAATCTTTGCGATCCCATGAACTGAGCCCGCCTGGCTCTTTTGTCCGTGGAGTTTTCCAGGCAAAAATACTGGAGTGGATTGCTATTATGCCCTTCAGGGGATCTTCCTGACCCAAGGATCTAAGCATAGTTGAGAGTGAAGATAGACACAACAATATAGGAAACAATATAGAAAAATATGAAGTATTCGCAGTTAGATCTTGAAACCACTGAGAAATGAAAAATCACTAAATTCTCTCCACATCCCACCTCACCATCAGAAGGTACTATTTATCTTTCTCCCTTTCCCTTTAATGCATTCAGCAAACAGTATGAAGCATATATTATGTAGCATATCATAGAAGGGCTGTAAATCCTAACCAAGTTATATGTCACTGCCCTTGGCAATAATTATTTCACAATCTGGTAGGGAAATGACTGTATTTAAGTAATTATGTTACGTCCTCAATCCATGGTGTTTAAAATGCTAGATTTTACTATAGTTTTAATATTCCCTTACTCATAGCAGTTCTTAAATGAAACACATTAGAAAATTAGAATTCCAGGGGATTAGTTAATGTAAAAGCTTAATCACTGTGTTTAAATATTCAGTAATATTCAAACAGTAGCTAGAATCTCACTATCCCTGTTGAAATGCCAATGCTTAAGGCAGATTGGATATCCAGATAAGTTTTACATTGACTAGAGGAAAGACAGGGTAGAATGTTAGGAAATTTATCAGATTGAGATTCAAATGCATCTAGAGTCTGGGAATCTAGGATTCAGAAGAGAATAATTCTTTCATTCCCAACCCCAGACCCAGATTTATTTTAGATGAGTAAAGAGAGTTTAGAAAAGAAAACTAATTCTGACTACTTCAAGCAGCTACTTTGGTCTCTAGATAGAAGCAAAGCAGTGTAGTTAAAGGAATACGGGCTTTGCAGTCAGTCAAATTGGATTTGAATTCTATTTTTTGTCACTCCTTGCTTTATAAATATAGTCAGTTTACCTAATCTCTTGGTATATTTTCTTTTCATTCTTAAAATATTATTTATGATAATACTTGTAAGAAATCAAATATATGACACATATATATTTGACATATGGGAAACAAAAGTGAGGCCAAGGACTTGTTGGCATTTGTGTGGGGTGGGAGATCTTTCAGGGCACTTCAAATCTCTGCTTTCCCATTGCTCATAAACCTGTATAGTGTGTGTGAGTGTTTGTGCAGGAGCTCAGCCATGTCCGAATCTTTGCGATCCCATGAACTGAGCCCGCCTGGCTCTTTTGTCCGTGGAGTTTTCCAGGCAAAAATACTGGAGTGGATTGCTATTATGCCCTTCAGGGGATCTTCCTGACCCAAGGATCTAAGCATAGTTGAGAGTGAAGATAGACACAACAATATAGGAAACAATATAGAAAAATATGAAGTATTCGTAGTTAGATCTTGAAACCACTGAGAAATGAAAAATCACTAAATTTTTCCACATCCCACCTCACCATCAGAAGGTACTATTTATCTTTCTCCCTTTCCCTTTAATGCATTCAGCAAACAGTATGAAGCATATATTATGTAGCATATCATAGAAGGGCTGTAAATCCTAACCAAGTTATATGTCACTGCCCTTGGCAATAATTATTTCACAATCTGGTAGGGAAATGACTGTATTTAAGTAATTATGTTACGTCCTCAATCCATGGTGTTTAAAATGCTAGATTTTACTATAGTTTTAATATTCCCTTACTCATAGCAGTTCTTAAATGAAACACATTAGAAAATTAGAATTCCAGGGGATTAGTTAATGTAAAAGCTTAATCACTGTGTTTAAATATTCAGTAATATTCAAACAGTAGCTAGAATCTCACTATCCCTGTTGAAATGCCAATGCTTAAGGCAGATTGGATATCCAGATAAGTTTTACATTGACTAGAGGAAAGACAGGGTAGAATGTTAGGAAATTTATCAGATTGAGATTCAAATGCATCTAGAGTCTGGGAATCTAGGATTCAGAAGAGAATAATTCTTTCATTCCCAACCCCAGACCCAGATTTATTTTAGATGAGTAAAGAGAGTTTAGAAAAGAAAACTAATTCTGACTACTTCAAGCAGCTACTTTGGTCTCTAGATAGAAGCAAAGCAGTGTAGTTAAAGGAATACGGGCTTTGCAGTCAGTCAAATTGGATTTGAATTCTATTTTTTGTCACTCCTTGCTTTATAAATATAGTCAGTTTACCTAATCTCTTGGTATATTTTCTTTTCATTCTTAAAATATTATTTATGATAATACTTGTAAGAAATCAAATATATGACACATATATATTTGACATATGGGAAACAAAAGTGAGGCCAAGGACTTGTTGGCAGCAGTATGATCTGAAGACTTGAAGCATTAAGCCACCAACAGGCATCCTAGTCCAAGAACTTTCTCAGATAAGTTTTAAAGAACTAACAAGACCTTTAAAACAATGCTAACCACACAAAAGATTTATAATTTTTATGAATAACCCAAGATAACACTGATCCTCTTTAATAATCAAACTTAGGATGCCAGCTTTTTAGTCAAAACAACTACACCCCTCGCCTAACAGCTACTTTCCCTAGTTTCAGGCAATGTTCTCTAAGTAGAATGATCTGAGTCTAAAACCAGATTGACCAGGAAGCCACATCCCCAGAATGCTGATTCAGCGAGTCTTGAATCCTTTCAAACAAGTTCCTAGATGATGTTGATGCACCTGGTCTGGGGACCACATTGTGAGAACTATTATGTAATGAAATTTTCTGTTAGGTGCTTTCATATTGAAGGCTATAAAGTAATATGAAATAAATGGGAACATATTTCTGTGCATAAACTGTAAAGCACGTAAGGAATATATGAATTACTTAGGGCAACCAGCTTTCTCCTCTCTCTCTCGCATCACTGAAAATCACCATTCACCTGAGACATTTTCAGTAGTGAGATCCTTCCAGATGTAGGCTCGTGTCAAGGCTCCAAGCTGCCTGCTCCTTTAAATCCTTCCATTAACTGAATCTTACTTTTAACATACCCGCTATTGTTGGTTAAAATATGTCTCCCATAAAAGATATGTTCAAGTTCTAACCCCCGTACTTGTGAATGGTACTGGGTTGTAAGTAGAATCTTTGCAGATGTTGTTAGTTAAGATGATATCTTACTGGAGTAGAGAGGATTCCAATTCAGTAAGACTGGTGTTCTTATAAGAGGAGGATCAGACAGACACAGAAGAATGTCATGTGAAAATGGAATCAGGGATTAAAATACTGTGAGTGAAGGATGCTAAGCCACCACCCTAAACTCAGAGAGAGAGGCAGAGAATAGAGCCTCTCAGAGCCCTCAAAATACGCCAACACTCTTGACACCTTGACCTCCTACTTGCAGCCTCTGTAAGAGTGAAAGAATACATTTCTGTTGTTTTAGCCCCCCCAGTTAGTGGTACTTTATCATGACAGATCTAAGAAGCCAGTATACCTTCTTGACCCCAGTGTCTGCAAAAGTCTCAGCCTATGTCCTAACTTTGCTTCAAATTGCAATGTTGTTAATGTCTTTTCCCCTCACTCATTGTATTTCCTCAGGCTTAGCAGGGCTGCATTAAAGAAAGGAAAAAGAGGGTGGTCCGGGTGAGACCATATCACTGCAATCACTGGAGCTCAAGAAAGCCGTATAGTCTGAAGACCATTTCCCTCTGGGCTCCACTTCAAGTTTCTTAAACTCTGAGCTCTGTTTTAATTGTCCTTCACCTTTAGCTTCAGCATCTTGGCTCCTTTCAAACAAGTTCCTAGATGATGTTGATGCACCTGGTCTGGGGACCACATTGTGAGAACTATTATGTAATGAAATTTTCTGTTAGGTGCTTTCATATTGAAGGCTATAAAGTAATATGAAATAAATGGGAACATATTTCTGTGCATAAACTGTAAAGCACGTAAGGAATATATGAATTACTTAGGGCAACCAGCTTTCTCCTCTCTCTCTCGCATCACTGAAAATCACCATTCACCTGAGACATTTTCAGTAGTGAGATCCTTCCAGATGTAGGCTCGTGTCAAGGCTCCAAGCTGCCTGCTCCTTTAAATCCTTCCATTAACTGAATCTTACTTTTAACATACCCGCTATTGTTGGTTAAAATATGTCTCCCATAAAAGATATGTTCAAGTTCTAACCCCCGTACTTGTGAATGGTACTGGGTTGTAAGTAGAATCTTTGCAGATGTTGTTAGTTAAGATGATATCTTACTGGAGTAGAGAGGATTCCAATTCAGTAAGACTGGTGTTCTTATAAGAGGAGGATCAGACAGACACAGAAGAATGTCATGTGAAAATGGAATCAGGGATTAAAATACTGTGAGTGAAGGATGCTAAGCCACCACCCTAAACTCAGAGAGAGAGGCAGAGAATAGAGCCTCTCAGAGCCCTCAAAATACGCCAACACTCTTGACACCTTGACCTCCTACTTGCAGCCTCTGTAAGAGTGAAAGAATACATTTCTGTTGTTTTAGCCCCCCCAGTTAGTGGTACTTTATCATGACAGATCTAAGAAGCCAGTATACCTTCTTGACCCCAGTGTCTGCAAAAGTCTCAGCCTATGTCCTAACTTTGCTTCAAATTGCAATGTTGTTAATGTCTTTTCCCCTCACTCATTGTATTTCCTCAGGCTTAGCAGGGCTGCATTAAAGAAAGGAAAAAGAGGGTGGTCCGGGTGAGACCATATCACTGCAATCACTGGAGCTCAAGAAAGCCGTATAGTCTGAAGACCATTTCCCTCTGGGCTCCACTTCAAGTTTCTTAAACTCTGAGCTCTGTTTTAATTGTCCTTCACCTTTAGCTTCAGCATCTTGGCTCCATTATTTATTTCTGGCTCTGATCCTTGGCTTTCCTCCTGGCTCATCTTGCCCCTTGCTCTAGGCTTTGATACCCCTCCGATATACTGCAGCTGGAACTGGTGAAACTTTCTACTTCTTGCCCTTCATTTTTGAGTTTATCACAGCAGTTTAAATCTTTGGTGAGGAGATTTGTTAAGTTGCTGCGAGTGGACTTGGGCATAGAGATTTACTTAGCTTTATTCTTCCATAAACAAATGATTCTTTTAACGATCTCCTTTCATTAAATAAACATATCTGCACCTTTAAGACAGATCCTTCTTAACTACTTTTTTACCTTCTCCAAGTCTGCTGCCTTTTGGGACCCTGATGGATTCCCCCTGCCATTTTCAGACTGATTTTCCACTGCCTCCACTCAGTAATCTCCTCTATTTTGTCTTTTTCTCATCGTGTCCTATCTGTCTTCAGGACTCCATTACACATTTATCACTTTCTTTAAATCTGTTTCACTCTCTTCTTCCTTTCATTCTTTCCTGACATAGTGATTCTCAATGCTAACCATACATTAGAATCACCTAAGGAGCTCTATAAAGCTGATTCTCTAGGAGCTGTACCCTCAGAGATTCTAGCTTAATTAGAGAGGACCCAAGCATTTATATTTCTTTTCTTTTTTTAATTATTATTTTATTTTACTTTTTGCTTTTACAGAGTTTTGTTGCTTTATTAGCATATGTATATCCCTAAAGAATACTTCGTTGTTTTAGCCCCCCCAGTTAGTGGTACTTTATCATGACAGATCTAAGAAGCCAGTATACCTTCTTGACCCCAGTGTCTGCAAAAGTCTCAGCCTATGTCCTAACTTTGCTTCAAATTGCAATGTTGTTAATGTCTTTTCCCCTCACTCATTGTATTTCCTCAGGCTTAGCAGGGCTGCATTAAAGAAAGGAAAAAGAGGGTGGTCCGGGTGAGACCATATCACTGCAATCACTGGAGCTCAAGAAAGCCGTATAGTCTGAAGACCATTTCCCTCTGGGCTCCACTTCAAGTTTCTTAAACTCTGAGCTCTGTTTTAATTGTCCTTCACCTTTAGCTTCAGCATCTTGGCTCCATTATTTATTTCTGGCTCTGATCCTTGGCTTTCCTCCTGGCTCATCTTGCCCCTTGCTCTAGGCTTTGATACCCCTCCGATATACTGCAGCTGGAACTGGTGAAACTTTCTACTTCTTGCCCTTCATTTTTGAGTTTATCACAGCAGTTTAAATCTTTGGTGAGGAGATTTGTTAAGTTGCTGCGAGTGGACTTGGGCATAGAGATTTACTTAGCTTTATTCTTCCATAAACAAATGATTCTTTTAACGATCTCCTTTCATTAAATAAACATATCTGCACCTTTAAGACAGATCCTTCTTAACTACTTTTTTACCTTCTCCAAGTCTGCTGCCTTTTGGGACCCTGATGGATTCCCCCTGCCATTTTCAGACTGATTTTCCACTGCCTCCACTCAGTAATCTCCTCTATTTTGTCTTTTTCTCATCGTGTCCTATCTGTCTTCAGGACTCCATTACACATTTATCACTTTCTTTAAATCTGTTTCACTCTCTTCTTCCTTTCATTCTTTCCTGACATAGTGATTCTCAATGCTAACCATACATTAGAATCACCTAAGGAGCTCTATAAAGCTGATTCTCTAGGAGCTGTACCCTCAGAGATTCTAGCTTAATTAGAGAGGACCCAAGCATTTATATTTCTTTTCTTTTTTTAATTATTATTTTATTTTACTTTTTGCTTTTACAGAGTTTTGTTGTTTACAGATATGTATAATCCCAGATTAAGCATATGTATATCCCTAGCCCCCTCCCTCTTCTACCCAATATTTCTTAAAATCGCTTCCCAAGTAATTCAACTCTTTGAATTGATAACCATTGGCTGAGCATTTTCATCATCTGTGATAAAGACCCTCCTCACTTCCTAGCCTCGCAGGTCCTCAGTTCCAATTCTTAGCATTGCCAGTTTTTTTTTTTTTTTCAGTGTCAGTCTTGCCTTACAACTCAGCATAACTTAAAATAACCCTCCCATCTAGCAGCATAATCTCAGACTCTGACGTTGAACTACTTGCAACCTTTTTCTCGTCTTCTCCACTTTCAATAAATAGGCTCTAAATTCTTATTATGACCTTTTATTGCTTCTTGGCTTTTTCCAATTCATCATACCTGATGACTTCATTTACAGGTCTACACAGCCAGAAATATGGTTGGTAATTTCAGGAATGGTACCATCTATTAGGAAGGAATGTTTTTTCTGTATTCATAACTTCTCTGTAGAGGGGAAGGAACTTCTGCTTCCTAGGAAAGAAGTGTTAGGACTTGAGGCCTCCTCTCCAGAGCCCTCATAGACACACACCCAACGGAAGATATGATTGATAAACATTTGACTAGTGAGCCTGGAGGAGGAATCTGTGCCTGTATGGCTCAGTCTCTTTATCACTCTATTGAGCTGAGGATGCACAAGTAGTTCTCCTCTACTAGCCAGGGAATAAGCACAGATTTTCTTAGCTCCATCAATAACTATGCAGATAAGTTTGAATTTAGTGGAGGGACTACTTAGGTATTGGTTTCCAATGTGCATTCTTTAATTCAGCTAGAGCAGTAACAGATAGGGATGCCCCCTTTTCCAAAACAATAATCCTTATTTTTCAAGGAAAAAAATTGCAATTGTGCCTTTTTTAGACATAGTGATTCTCAATGCTAACCATACATTAGAATCACCTAAGGACTCTATAAAGCTGATTCTCTAGGAGCTGTACCCTCAGAGATTCTAGCTTAATTAGAGAGGACCCAAGCATTTATATTTCTTTTCTTTTTTTAATTATTATTTTATTTTACTTTTTGCTTTTACAGAGTTTTGTTGTTTACAGATATGTATAATCCCAGATTAAGCATATGTATATCCCTAGCCCCCTCCCTCTTCTACCCAATATTTCTTAAAATCGCTTCCCAAGTAATTCAACTCTTTGAATTGATAACCATTGGCTGAGCATTTTCATCATCTGTGATAAAGACCCTCCTCACTTCCTAGCCTCGCAGGTCCTCAGTTCCAATTCTTAGCATTGCCAGTTTTTTTTTTTTTTTCAGTGTCAGTCTTGCCTTACAACTCAGCATAACTTAAAATAACCCTCCCATCTAGCAGCATAATCTCAGACTCTGACGTTGAACTACTTGCAACCTTTTTCTCGTCTTCTCCACTTTCAATAAATAGGCTCTAAATTCTTATTATGACCTTTTATTGCTTCTTGGCTTTTTCCAATTCATCATACCTGATGACTTCATTTACAGGTCTACACAGCCAGAAATATGGTTGGTAATTTCAGGAATGGTACCATCTATTAGGAAGGAATGTTTTTTCTGTATTCATAACTTCTCTGTAGAGGGGAAGGAACTTCTGCTTCCTAGGAAAGAAGTGTTAGGACTTGAGGCCTCCTCTCCAGAGCCCTCATAGACACACACCCAACGGAAGATATGATTGATAAACATTTGACTAGTGAGCCTGGAGGAGGAATCTGTGCCTGTATGGCTCAGTCTCTTTATCACTCTATTGAGCTGAGGATGCACAAGTAGTTCTCCTCTACTAGCCAGGGAATAAGCACAGATTTTCTTAGCTCCATCAATAACTATGCAGATAAGTTTGAATTTAGTGGAGGGACTACTTAGGTATTGGTTTCCAATGTGCATTCTTTAATTCAGCTAGAGCAGTAACAGATAGGGATGCTCCAATCCCTTTCTATCAATAAATTCAACTAATGTCCCTTTATTCCTTTTGTAGAACATCTGAATAGGGAACCATAAAATAGGATTTCTGTCCCCCAGCCGCTCATGTTGCACACATTGTGAGAGAAAAGGACGATGTCCTACTTACTACATCCACAGGAATTGCTTACTTCTAAACAGACCTGGACCCTCATATTTGCATGTTTGTCATTATTCCCCATCTATGCTTCCTTTTTTTTTTAATTTATTTATTTTTTTAAACTTTTACTTTTAACTTTTACAGAGTTTTGTTGTTTACAGATATGTATGTTCTCAGATTAGTCATATGTATATCCCCCACTTCCCACCTCTCCAGACTGTCACACAGCACCTCTGCAGGATCCCATTTTCTCACAGAGTAATGACTATATCTATTTTCTTCGCATATCCTTTTTAGCTCCTTTCTCATAGGAATTCCTGTCTTCCCTATTCTACTAAAATTTTAACAGTAAACCTACCCACTCCCAAATTTTCAATGGATGAATTCATCTCCTACAATTTTGAGGAGGCCATGCAAAATGGTCTTCACATTTCTCATCTGTATTATAAAATATATCTCCATCCATCCTTTCTTACTTTGCACTTTCTCTCTTAAGATAAACCATTCTTTTTTCCTTGGTAGTTCATCTTTACAACCTCAGTCTCTCCCATCTCTAAAACTTTGTTCCATGAAGTCCTTCCAGCTGTTTACATGTTTAACTTCTCTCTCTCTGCCTGCCAACATGGACACAACAAGCAAGGCCATAAATTGAAAATCAAATCTTCCATCCTATTAGACTTTGAAATGACTTTTCTCCCCTTATCTCCAGCGCATGATTCTTAAAGACTCACTTAGATTTCTTAACTTCACTTTTTTCTTTCTCATACCTTAACATTTTTACCTTTAAGAGCTGAGGATGCACAAGTAGTTCTCCTCTACTAGCCAGGGAATAAGCACAGATTTTCTTAGCTCCATCAATAACTATGCAGATAAGTTTGAATTTAGTGGAGGGACTACTTAGGTATTGGTTTCCAATGTGCATTCTTTAATTCAGCTAGAGCAGTAACAGATAGGGATGCTCCAATCCCTTTCTATCAATAAATTCAACTAATGTCCCTTTATTCCTTTTGTAGAACATCTGAATAGGGAACCATAAAATAGGATTTCTGTCCCCCAGCCGCTCATGTTGCACACATTGTGAGAGAAAAGGACGATGTCCTACTTACTACATCCACAGGAATTGCTTACTTCTAAACAGACCTGGACCCTCATATTTGCATGTTTGTCATTATTCCCCATCTATGCTTCCTTTTTTTTTTAATTTATTTATTTTTTTAAACTTTTAACTTTTACAGAGTTTTGTTGTTTACAGATATGTATGTTCTCAGATTAGTCATATGTATATCCCCCACTTCCCACCTCTCCAGACTGTCACACAGCACCTCTGCAGGATCCCATTTTCTCACAGAGTAATGACTATATCTATTTTCTTCGCATATCCTTTTTAGCTCCTTTCTCATAGGAATTCCTGTCTTCCCTATTCTACTAAAATTTTAACAGTAAACCTACCCACTCCCAAATTTTCAATGGATGAATTCATCTCCTACAATTTTGAGGAGGCCATGCAAAATGGTCTTCACATTTCTCATCTGTATTATAAAATATATCTCCATCCATCCTTTCTTACTTTGCACTTTCTCTCTTAAGATAAACCATTCTTTTTTCCTTGGTAGTTCATCTTTACAACCTCAGTCTCTCCCATCTCTAAAACTTTGTTCCATGAAGTCCTTCCAGCTGTTTACATGTTTAACTTCTCTCTCTCTGCCTGCCAACATGGACACAACAAGCAAGGCCATAAATTGAAAATCAAATCTTCCATCCTATTAGACTTTGAAATGACTTTTCTCCCCTTATCTCCAGCGCATGATTCTTAAAGACTCACTTAGATTTCTTAACTTCACTTTTTTCTTTCTCATACCTTAACATTTTTATACTCTCCTTCAGTCAATGGAAATGCCTCATTTATAATTTATCAAAAATTAAACACCAACAGCTTTTTACTTAGTTATCACATTGGTTCTCTCTTTTCATATCTTCCTGTCATTTGATACACAAGACTTAAGTCCTAATGGTAGGTAATAATATGAAGTTATGGTCACTCACTCAACTTCATATTCATAATTACTCACTTGGACCTAAACTCAACAGGTCTTTACCCCAGTTTCTCAGCTTATTCTTCATACTCTATTTCCATGAATTATAACTTTATTTCCTAATGACTCAGGTTCAAAGAGTCAATGTCACTTCATACATTCATGGATTAATTTTTCATTCATTGTGTAGCAGCTGTTTCCTAAGGGAATCATTTATGTCCTGGGTTTACAAAGGTGAATAAAACAATATTCTTCTTCTTATACTGTAATTAGAGAAGTAGACTGGCAAATAAAGTGTAGGATAAGTGCTATTCTAAAAGTTTAACTAAAAGCCATCGGGACACAGAGCAGAGAGTGATTCATGTAGCGTGAGGAATTGAAAAAATTGCTTCACATGGGGTAGGTATTTCAGTTGAGTCTTTAATGAGAATTAAGCATTTGAAAAGTAGAGAAGACACTTCAGAAGGTTACTGGGAGATCATTTATAACATTAGTGATGCAGTAAAGCAATACACAATCTGCTTTGACTGCAATAAAGAATTTAAAAAGAATAGGGTGAGGGGGAATAAGTCTAAAGAGTCACTGTGAAATTCTCCATATGTTGGTCTTCTGAATCTGGGATCATGTTTGTTTCTGGGGAAACTGGGTACTGGCAGCAACACTGAGCAAGAAAACAGTTAACTTTGATTCCATTTCACTTCTTCAGTTTCCCAAGCATTCAGTCATTTGTTAAATCCTGTAAATGTGCCCTTCGCATTGTCTTTTACATCTTTTCCTACCATCTATATCCCACTAATACCATTCAGGGATCTTCCAGATCCAGAAATTAAATGACTTTTCTCCCTTATCTCCAGCGCATGATTCTTAAAGACTCACTTAGATTTCTTAACTTCACTTTTTTCTTTCTCATACCTTAACATTTTTATACTCTCCTTCAGTCAATGGAAATGCCTCATTTATAATTTATCAAAAATTAAACACCAACAGCTTTTTACTTAGTTATCACATTGGTTCTCTCTTTTCATATCTTCCTGTCATTTGATACACAAGACTTAAGTCCTAATGGTAGGTAATAATATGAAGTTATGGTCACTCACTCAACTTCATATTCATAATTACTCACTTGGACCTAAACTCAACAGGTCTTTACCCCAGTTTCTCAGCTTATTCTTCATACTCTATTTCCATGAATTATAACTTTATTTCCTAATGACTCAGGTTCAAAGAGTCAATGTCACTTCATACATTCATGGATTAATTTTTCATTCATTGTGTAGCAGCTGTTTCCTAAGGGAATCATTTATGTCCTGGGTTTACAAAGGTGAATAAAACAATATTCTTCTTCTTATACTGTAATTAGAGAAGTAGACTGGCAAATAAAGTGTAGGATAAGTGCTATTCTAAAAGTTTAACTAAAAGCCATCGGGACACAGAGCAGAGAGTGATTCATGTAGCGTGAGGAATTGAAAAAATTGCTTCACATGGGGTAGGTATTTCAGTTGAGTCTTTAATGAGAATTAAGCATTTGAAAAGTAGAGAAGACACTTCAGAAGGTTACTGGGAGATCATTTATAACATTAGTGATGCAGTAAAGCAATACACAATCTGCTTTGACTGCAATAAAGAATTTAAAAAGAATAGGGTGAGGGGGAATAAGTCTAAAGAGTCACTGTGAAATTCTCCATATGTTGGTCTTCTGAATCTGGGATCATGTTTGTTTCTGGGGAAACTGGGTACTGGCAGCAACACTGAGCAAGAAAACAGTTAACTTTGATTCCATTTCACTTCTTCAGTTTCCCAAGCATTCAGTCATTTGTTAAATCCTGTAAATGTGCCCTTCGCATTGTCTTTTACATCTTTTCCTACCATCTATATCCCACTAATACCATTCAGGGATCTTCCAGATCCAGAAATTAAATTCGCATCTCTGTCTCCTGTGTTGGCAGGTGGACTCTTTACCACTGAGCCGGCTGGGAAGCCTGACTCTAGACTCTACTATAACACAGGACTTGATAGCACCTTCAAGAATAATTCTAATGATGGTATTCACATGATCATAGACTTATTAGGAAATTCCACTACCATATTGAATGTAAGTTCTTTATCAGTATGTAAAAATTTCCTCAAAGACCTATCCTGACCTACTTACATCAGTTAATATGAAGCATAGTCAGTATTACAGCCAAGCAGCACTTTGCCTGATCTTTATATAGTGATAGAAAATTTCTCTCCTCATGCCTTTGTTTTTGTGTTTCTTTTACCTTGAAAATTTGTCTTTCCTTCACTGCCTTTTGAAACACTGTTCATCTTTAAATTAAAATTTTAAAATATATCTTTTCCCAAGATTAATATTGAAATTATTGCAAACATGGGATATGATTGTCTCTCTTTACTTTCCTGATACATCCTGTTTTTTTTATTTTTATAATGTGACTCGAAAATGTATCTACTGAAGCCATGCCCTCACCAATTACCATAGAATGTAAACTTTTGAGAGTAACAATAAGTTAGTGGGCTGCATTTTCTTTCATTTCAACACAAAGCATTTGTTAATTGGGGTAGTTATTTCAACTTGATTTAAGAAGTCACTAAATGTTTTTTCTTTGATTATCCTTCATAGTTCAAGATAGCTATATGTTAAGTTATATGTTAAGTCACGATAATTTGTTGTGTGAGAAAGAATAAGTAAAGGCCTTAAAAACTATCCTCAGTTTTTGATGTCCTCCCCTACCCTACTGCTCCTTGAAGGTTAAAAACCAATCAAAAGACCTAAAACCAAGCAACTAAATCAATCATGTTTCAAATTCAATGCTTTGAAAGTGTCTTCTCGCATTATAGTTTGAGGAAATAAAAAGCCAATTTAAATATCATTCCAAATAAGCACTATGATTGTTTTTTTTCTTTACCATTCAACTCATTGATAACAAGAAGTTACTATAAGATATGCATTCCATCTTAATAACTGGGATCTTCCAGATCCAGAAATTAAATTCGCATCTCTGTCTCCTGTGTTGGCAGGTGGACTCTTTACCACTGAGCCGGCTGGGAAGCCTGACTCTAGACTCTACTATAACACAGGACTTGATAGCACCTTCAAGAATAATTCTAATGATGGTATTCACATGATCATAGACTTATTAGGAAATTCCACTACCATATTGAATGTAAGTTCTTTATCAGTATGTAAAAATTTCCTCAAAGACCTATCCTGACCTACTTACATCAGTTAATATGAAGCATAGTCAGTATTACAGCCAAGCAGCACTTTGCCTGATCTTTATATAGTGATAGAAAATTTCTCTCCTCATGCCTTTGTTTTTGTGTTTCTTTTACCTTGAAAATTTGTCTTTCCTTCACTGCCTTTTGAAACACTGTTCATCTTTAAATTAAAATTTTAAAATATATCTTTTCCCAAGATTAATATTGAAATTATTGCAAACATGGGATATGATTGTCTCTCTTTACTTTCCTGATACATCCTGTTTTTTTTATTTTTATAATGTGACTCGAAAATGTATCTACTGAAGCCATGCCCTCACCAATTACCATAGAATGTAAACTTTTGAGAGTAACAATAAGTTAGTGGGCTGCATTTTCTTTCATTTCAACACAAAGCATTTGTTAATTGGGGTAGTTATTTCAACTTGATTTAAGAAGTCACTAAATGTTTTTTCTTTGATTATCCTTCATAGTTCAAGATAGCTATATGTTAAGTTATATGTTAAGTCACGATAATTTGTTGTGTGAGAAAGAATAAGTAAAGGCCTTAAAAACTATCCTCAGTTTTTGATGTCCTCCCCTACCCTACTGCTCCTTGAAGGTTAAAAACCAATCAAAAGACCTAAAACCAAGCAACTAAATCAATCATGTTTCAAATTCAATGCTTTGAAAGTGTCTTCTCGCATTATAGTTTGAGGAAATAAAAAGCCAATTTAAATATCATTCCAAATAAGCACTATGATTGTTTTTTTTCTTTACCATTCAACTCATTGATAACAAGAAGTTACTATAAGATATTGAAAAAGAAACACTTCAGCTCAGACTGCAGTGTCTGGACACTCTTGTGGTTTTCCTTTTTGGCTAGATTAGGTGAAATCATAACACCTTTACTCATTTCTATCCTTAGATGACAGAGCCTTGAGTGCTTTTGTAATATACAATCTGAATTATATTCCTTGGGTTCCGCATGAAGGCTTTAAATCTTGTTCCAAAATAATACTGATGATAAATATTTAAATGTAGGGTTTTTTTTCCTAATTTTATTTGAAGAAGCAATAAAATAATTTAGGGAAAATGTACAGACATACCTATAGGCACTAAAGACAAATAAAACATGAAAAAGTGATGGATACTATTCCATTCTTCCTTTTTCCTTCCTAATCAACATGACAGTAAACTATTAGCAGTTATTGAAATGGATAATTCATCCATGTTAATTCAGTCTTTTAATAAATATTTAGAATGTACTAAAGCTTAAGCAACCAGTTTCTATGGACATACAAATAGAAACATAATGGGCACGTTCATGCAAGATATCACAATGACAATAGTGTAAATCAGCAAAAAGAAGAGTAAAATAGGAAGAAATTTGGGTGCAATGCATGATGGGAATTAAATGTGTGTGTTCCAGAATACAAGAGAGGGACAGAGAGAGAGCTAAAAGAGATGAGAACCTCATTTCTGTTCAAAGCAAGAATTCACCAGGGAATAAAAAGAAACTTCTAGTTACTAGTTTGAAAACAGAAGTTAGCCATTTCAGCACAAGTGAAATTTCATGTGCCACTCAGACACTGAGTACAGTAGGCAAAAACAATGTTGAGACAAAACAAGCCCTTTTTAGGGCTTCCCTTGTGGCTCAGTGGATAAGAACCCATCTGCCCATGCAGGAGACACGGGTTTGATCCCTGACCTGGGAAGATCCCACATACTGCAGAGCAGCTAAACCCACACATCAATGAAGACCAAGCAAAGCCAAAAATAAATAAAAGCTTAAACAAAAAAATCCTAGCCCTTTTTAGGCTGAATAAAAATAAAACACACATGGAGGCAATGAATGAGAATCACAGCTATAAGATCCAGAAGAAGAATATCCCTTGGAAAATGGTTTTCTGTACAAATTTTAAAAATATATATTAATACCTCCCCCCAAAAATCTATATATATGCATATATATTAAAAAATAAAATGATATCATTTATAAAATCCAAAAGAACATGGTATTTACTATGAAAGAGCTAAGACATAAGGGAAATGAATGGAAAGAAAATCACAATGTGAAAAGGAAAAGAAATTTTAAAATATATAAAAGGAAATTATGATGCAATAGCAGAATTGATACCACAGAAAAGTACATCAGTATGTGGAAGACAACTTTGAAAACCTTTCCAGGGAGTGACTAGAAAAATGACAAAGACGATAGATATAGACGTCTGAAAACAGAGTCATCATGTAGATACGTAACACTAGAGAAGAAAGTGCCAGCACACAGGTAATGGGACTTACTCACAGCCCTACTAAGCATCTGTATGTGCAGTTTGAAAGAGCTCTTCAGACTTCTGCAGATAAAGATGAAACACCATACCCACTTCTTTTTTTTAAAGATTTATTTATTTATTTACTATTTTGGGCGGGGGTTGGGTTGGGGAGGGAGGGGAGCAGGCAGGCCACTTCTATTGGTCTTTCATTTCTCCATTCTCATCTGTCTTTGTTCTTTGGCTCCTGTGGGCCTCCCATTGCGGTGGTGTCTGTTGCTGCAGAGCTCCGGCTCTGGGCGCATGCGCTCCAGAGCTCGGGCTCGGTGATTGGACACATTGGTCCAGCCGCTCCACGGCACGTGGGATCTTCCCAGGCCAGGGATCGAACCGGTGCCCCTTGCACTGCAAGGCAGTGTCCTTACCCACTGGACCACCAGGGGAAGCCCCATACCCACTTCTTTTTTATAGTTTTGAGGACCCCATCCCCAGCACTCACAGAACTATGTTCATTCTCACTAGTAATGTACATTCTAGAAAACTAGTTGAAAGAATAAAGAAAAATCTGCAAGTCTACAGGAATAAAGATGTGTTAGCCGTACAAAAAACAAATCATTCACGTCTGAATCATGAAAGGCCAGAGTCCAACAAGGACAGATTTGAAAGAAAAGATGTTACTGGTAATTTTATAACACATACGATTGTGCTTTCTGTGTACAAGCACAAATATACGGTTGTGTACCTCCAAGAGATGCCAGAAAACACAGATATAACTGATCTAAATATAAACTGATGGAAAGAAACTACCAATGTATGAGGAGCAGAGCTGTAAAATGTGTAATACTGATGATTTAGTGTTTCAGATGGAGATAAAATCAACAGTATAACCACAGAAACTATAGCAGTGCCTGGTGGAGTAGATTTTCACTTAGTATTTATTGAAAGGGTAAAAGTTCTAGTGAGTTACACAAGAACAACATTGAAACAAATGTCAAAAAATGCAACCACATCCTGAGAAGAGCTAGACACATCTGAAGAGATCTAACGTCTAAAACAGGTGCTGGGACCAGATGGTTTTACCAGAGTCCTCCTACCCTTGAAGGGACAGATAATGCCAATCATATCCAAACTATTCTAGGATATTATAAAATAGAAAAATACCCTTGTCATTTTACGCAACTTGGCATTAACAGTAATAATGGAATCTAAAACAGAAAGTGAAAGAAATAAAATGTCAAACCTATTTTGCTTTAGCATTCAGATGTAAAAAAAAGTAAAATATTTGTAAACTAAAATCCAGCACTATATTAAAATGTCAAAATTGAGCTCATTATAAAATAACAGTAATTGATAGTAAAATGTCAAAAGTGAATACCTTATAGAATAACAATAATTGCTTCCGTTTCCCCCTTCTCAAACACTTCAGCTGTAAATTCCTCTATGGCACAGAGGAACAGGGATCTGACTTGGCCACCTAGTATTTTGCCAGAGTGATCAAGAAGTCTCTCTTAGTATGTGGAAAACTGAATGATGAGGTTGCCAGAGAGTAACAGGAAGACATTAACAATGAGGACAAATAAAATATGGCAAGCAAAAAAACTTAGACAACTATTAGTTGAAAGGAGGAAAGTACAAGAAGATAAACTTAATCTTGATATATTACTTGATTCATCAGTGAAAAATATGAACATAAACCTATTAATATAAACACAGAATATTGACCTAGCTGTAAGTGTTATATTAGGAATATGAGGTGAGGAGAAATTAGATGCTAATAATTTGTAATAATAAACAGGAAATCAAAATATGTTGTATAGTATATGTGCATCAGTTGGTAGCAGTTTCAGATTTCATTTAGATACATGGAGCTTAGTGCTAACATTGTGTCAAACAGCTAGAGAAGCTTCCATTTGGTGGTCTCTAGCGAGTGGAATTGCTGTGGCCTGGGGCTACCCTAATGGCTCAGTGCTGGGGAATCTGCCTACAGTTCCAGGGATCCTGGTTCCATCCCTGAGTTGGGAAGGCTCCCCTGGAGGAGGGCACGGCAACCCACTCCAGTATTCTTCCCCGGAGAATTCCATGGATGGAGGAGCGTGTCGGGCTGCAGTCCATGGGGTCACACAGAGTCGGACGCAATTGAAGTCACTAAGCAGTGGCAGGGCACAGGATTGCTGCTTTTTAGTGCAATAATCATTCTTCAGTATTATAAGCAAGTTCCTATATGCTTACCTAATTATAAAAGTATTGTTTAGACATTTTAAACTCTGAGCATATGTTTGATAAGTGCATAAACAAGTCTACCTGTTACAGCATTCATTTTTAAATGATAATATCTATTTGGGCAAGGGTAGGAAACTGACCTTCATGTAAACAGATTGTATGAATAAGACTGATACATTTGATCAGTGGAGCATTTTTGCATTATGTGTTAAAAGCCTTAGGAATCCCTAAATTCTGATTATGGATTATATGAATATTAGTATCTCCATTCTTAGAATTTAATTCTCAAGAAATATTTAAGATCATATACAAACATTTTCATTTGCATTGGTTGTAATATCTTTTGCATTAAAAATATTTTGTCTGTGTTGTTAATTAGCCTTTTCACAGTTTCTGTTTCTGCTGGTTATTAACTTACTGCCTATCAGCTCCAAATCCACCTTTCTAAACTTGCTGGTTGGTCAGTCCTGGGGCTGAGACTCTGCACACCACTTTTCTGTTTGCCAGCTGTCTCCATGTGGAGCTCTGCCCAGAGGAGAAGCTAAGGAGAACATGGGAAATTGATTCTTCCTGTCTACCTCCTGTGGGCTCCCCATGGCTTGCTTCATCTCAGTCATAGCAGATCCTTCCTAGGGCAGCAGTGCAAATCAATTTTCAGTTTTTCCCAAAGGCTAGAACCAGCCATATTGCCCTCTATTCAGACACTAACCTCAGCCAAGCAGGCCCCTTCTCAGAGGTCTAAGGTTAGGCCTCTCTAGATTCTTAAGGTTTCATAACTCAAGCCTCTTCCCTTTTGGTCTTTCAACGCTAAAGATTATAGTGGCTTTCTACAGTTACTACCTCTAGGACACTTTAGGGTTCTCTTTGAACCCTTTCAGCTACCTGGTTAGCAATATTCTTACATTTTTCCTCTTAAATTCTCTTTCGAACTCTTGAGTCCAGCCTGCTATATTATGAGTCTCTCATTTTTTATGGTTTTTATAATCAAAATTAGGCAAAATAATCTTATAGAGAGAGAGATATGTGCGTGCGTGTGTTTGTATGTGTCTGTGTGTCTCTCCTCAGAAACCTTGAAGAAAGAACTTCTCCACTGGAAAAAATCTGTATTAAAAGTAACAGTACACTCTTAAGCAAGCAATAAAATAAACAGTAATGTGAAACAATATTCTGGATATTGGAACTTGAATTACAGGTACAATGATAAGAATTAAATAGATAGCAGAAAGAGAAGTGTGGACATTTAAAATCTATTTGCCCTGAGATTATTTTTTCTTCTATTTGCTTATCAGCAACCAGTGAGATTGACTGAACTTTAATAAGAGTTGCATTTCCCTCTGCCTTATTTCATATACCCTTTGCATAGTTTCTAGCCACTATGTTTCTGGTAAATGCCTGACAGTGTTTTCCACATGAATTACATGAGGCTGGTAGTTGTACACAGAGAGGTTGGTTTGGTTAAGGCAGAACTTAGATACCTTCTGAAGAGAAAGAGACTTCCATAGGCAGCTTTGGTTCAACTCATACCACCTGCTCTTCCCCGTCTCTGTGTTCTGCTTAATCACTGTGTTGAATACATTGTGACTAATAGCTAATTTGCATTAAAAGGAATTCCCAAAAGGTTTGCTATTTTGATGAAATGGAATTAATTAAAATAGTCTAAAGGAAGGTAGCCGGAAATACATAGAATAACAGCTTAGTTTACATGCTACTGGGGACATTTCTTTAAACCTTCCTTTCTAAATGGTACCTAGAACCCTTTTCAAAAGCTATTCCTCCTTCTGTTAAAAAAAAAAAAAAATAGCTTGTTCTTTAGCAGTTCAACCTAAAACCAAGAAATCAAAGAATACTATGCACTAAACAAATTCACAGCATAAATTTTGTAGAGGCAAGGCAAGCTAACATTAATAAATGAAGCTAATTAGGCTTGATTTGCGTATTTAACTCATCTTAATTACGCATGCATTCAGCAAACATTTTAAAAACTGCAATCAATCTTTCACAGACATGGTTAGTTATTTATATGGAATAACAAAAACTAGGAACCTTGTTAATGATTAGTCTGTCTCCAAGTTATACGCTAGTGGGATTATTCTGTAATAATAAATAGAGTATATTTTTCTTTGTGTGCATGCTCAGTTCTTTAGCCGTGTTCGACTCTTTGCGACTCTATGGACTGTAGCCCACCAGGCTCCTCTGTCCATGAAATTCTCCAGGAAAGAACACTGGAATGGATTGCCATTCCCTTTGGAAGCGAAACAGTGTCTCCTGCATTGCAGATTCTTTACTGCTGAGACACTTTAACAATTTGTAAATTTATAAAGTTAAAATGCTTTTATTTCACACTTATTTTTAAAAATATGTGCAGAGAATGTAGACCTTACACACATTTTTCTATTAAGTATCTGACTCTGTTCAATTAAAAAAAAAAAGATCTTTATTATTTGGCAATAAACAATGAAACTCTGTAAAGCTATTATCCTTCAATTTAAAAAAATAAAGAACAATTATAAAAAGAGAGCTGAGGAATATTCTAATAGCTGGGATATAAGGTGAACAAAGTTTTTTTCTTTTTGAAGAAGAAAAAGAAGGATCTTTATTAAATTCTTTGACATTAATTTTTTAACTTGATGACTAGATAGTAGATATAATAGAGACTGCTGTGTACATCTTGCCAGTAATGAGTAGAAGAATGTGTTTCTCAAACTGGTTTTAACTTTGATTCTGCTTACTCTCAGGCACAATTTGCTTTCTCTTCCTTCATAATACTTTTCATTGATCATATAATTTGAAAGTAAAAATACAAAGGACACAATTGTCCAATATTATCCTCTTTAATTTCATTGTTTTATTTAGAGAATTTTATTGTTAAAAATTAAAAACCTTTTCACTATAAGCATTTATTTTCTAGGAATATACCCAAAAATAACATAATGTTGTTATGAGGAGACAGTGCCTCTGTATTGCAATGTGAGGGGCTAGCAGGGCTGAAGGGTAGCTAGGTGCACAGATTGCTGTGGACAGGAAAAAAAATCAGTGCATAAAATTTTATTCTGTGCAACGGTCAAATGGCTGTGAAATTAAATTATTAGGGCTGCATTTCCTATAGTCCCTCTCCATGAGGATTGTTTTATAAAATAAAAAGTCCTGAGAGGTTGACCCTTCTGCCTGAATTGCCTTGAAAACACAGAGGTGGTGGGAAGAAAAGAAAGTTGAAAGGTAAATGCACTAAACTTAATAGCTTTTTTAGGAATGACCTTATTGTGTGTGTGTGTGTACTAACTGAAAAGATATTTATTAAATACCTCTCATGAACCCGTTCGTCTCTGCAGTTATGACTGTGAACTGATGAATATAATAGATGTCATCCTGTTATCACAAAATCTATAATCTGCATATGACTGCTGTGTAGTGATTAGCATTTATTGAACACTTGCTGTGTATCAGGCAGCAATCTAAGCTCTTCATATGAATTAGGTTAAACCTCATAATGACTCCATCGTGTAGATACTTTTATTATTCCTATGTCGCAAATGAGGAAACTGAAGCTCAGAGTGTTCCAAAGACAGAAAACAGCAAAGGCTCAGTTCAAATTCAAGCAGTGTAACTCCAGATCCTGTGCTGCATGCATGTATAATAATCATCTGTTTCAATATATGATATAAAAATATGGCTTTTCATTTTGAGATTGCATATTGACTCGAAGTTTTTCTTTGAATTGGGTTTGTTACAGAGGTAAATGTAGCTTAGGTCAATCTTAGAAGGGTGGTTGTGTTGGTTTTTGAGGCTCCTTTTTTGTCCATTGCACAGGAGGAAGAAGGTTAATATCAGCCCTAGGAAAGTGTTCACTGTAGTGAATCCAACCAACTGGCTGGCTTTCAAATCATGAGTCTGAAGCTGTTTGCCTTTTCGAGAACTGTTTACTGAAGTTAGTTGTCATTGATTAATTAGGTAGGTTTAAAATCTGTTCTGGTTATTCACTTGTAAGCGAGGTTATGGAACTGTTACTAATTGATTGGACAAATTTAAAACTAGTTCTGTTAAAGAGTGTTCTCACTTCAATTTCTCGCACATAAAATGCTGGGTTACTTTGTAAGAAAATGGCTACTGTCTTGGCTCTAGGATTCTTTTCTTCAGCCATTGTGGATCCCTGCTTCTGTTTTATCTTTTCCAAAAAGGAGATCATGATAGTTTCCATCTCATTGAGCTGCTCAGTGAATTAAATGTGTTAATGAAAGTAAACCACCTAGCACAATGCTTCGAGTACATAATAAGCACTCAATAAATGTAAAGCTGCGATTTTGACCTAGAGTCTTCAGTTGACTCCACATAGTTGTTTAAAACATTAAGAAAAAGTGGCATAATCAATGGCTAGATACACTACTGAGCTAGACCACATTATGGCACAGGAATTGAGGGATAAGACAGGGCATACTTCATGTCATGACTGATCAGATAAAAAAGTGAACATTGGAAAGAAGACTAAGCTAGTTATTCAAAAATAAGCATCTCTGATGAGTGTAGATTTTTTTCCCCCAGTTTTCAGTTGTGATATTCATGTTACTGGTTGTTTTTTCATGAAAAAATTTCGTGAAATCCTAGTAGTGCTGACTTGGGCCTTGAGGATGACAGAGTGGTAGACAAGACATTCTCCTATGGGGATTAATTCTAGTGGGCAGAAACTAAACAGGAAAGCAAACTCATTAACTAACTTTAGTTTATGATGAGTCGTACAAAAGAAATAAGGTGATCTATTTGTTGGGTACCCACATCTTCTGAATCAGTTAAACATTGGAGTCTCAGGAACTTAACAAACTAGCAGTTTTGCTCTCCTGCATAGAATGTCCAGTCAGGAGGTCCTAACCAGTGACTTTTCTCCTTGTGGTGATTCAGAAATCCAGACCCGTTCCATTCATGCTCTGACATCTTCCAGAATTCCTCTGTCTCTAGTGTGCAAACAAACAAAAACAAAGATCTTAGAGGACTGTGTGGGATATTTTATGGTCGAGGCCTATGTTGGACTTATTTCATGGTTGTCCATGTTTCACTGGACAGAGCTTGGTCACTGGGCCACACCTGATCTCAAGTCTTGACTGGGTGCCTGAAGGGAAAAGGAAAGTGGTTTCATAGAAGTTTCTGCTACTTGTAATGAGAGCATATTAGAAAAGCAGCAGGAATATCTGACATCAGACATAGCTGAAAAGATTATATTGGAGTTGAGAACAGAAGGGGGAAAAAAAGACAAGGGCAGGTATACAGCTGCCTGAAAACATCCAAGGTAGACAAAATAGGGTATATAAAGGCTGGAACATGATAGGTCTGTTAGAACAAAAAGGCCAGTGTGACAGGGTTATGCTTATGTGTCTATGTTTACATATTTATTTGTCCTGACAGGAAACAGGAGATTTCTGGATCAGAGATCACACAATTTATTTGCTCATCAAGCAGCTTATATTGATTTTCCATCCGCCAATTCCCCAGGGGGAGAGGCACTGAGAACCAGGTGTACCCTGTGGGTACAGTGGAGTTATGTAACGTGGCAAGGAACTCCACATTATGAAACTAAGTGCCCCTCACTGCTGTTGTTGTTGTTCAGTTGCTAAGCATATCCAACTTCATGACCCACAGACTATCATATCAGGCTCCCCTATCTTTCTCTATCTCCCAGAATTTACTCAGATTGATGTCTACTGAATCAGTGATGCTATATAAGCATCTCATCCTCCCTGTTCTTCTCCTCCTTCCTTTGATCTTTCCCAGCATCAGTGCCTTTTCCAGTGAGTCAGCTCTTCACATCAGGTGGCCAAAGTGTTGGAGCTTCAGCTTCAGCATCAGTCATTTCAGTGAATATTTAGGGTTGATTTCCTTTGAGATTGACTAGCTTGATCTTTTACATTCGAAGGGACTCGTTTCCAGTACCGCAACTTCAAAGCATCAGCTCTTCAGCACTCTGTAGTAGAAAAATAGAGAGTAAAACCTTTGTTCTGGAATGTAAGCAAATCCTCTGTAGGTGGAAGAGGGGAAGCCTATAATGCAAACAGATGTCTCATGGGGAGATGCTCCTCAGTGTCTCCAGAAGTCTCCATCTTCAGGGTTTCTATTCAGACATGTTTTGAATAGGTGAAGTATTCTGCTCAGAAATCCCCTGACAATATAAAAACACAGAAGGAACTACGGAGCACAGTGCATGAGAAGGGAGAATGGTGAAGAATGAGGTCAAAAAGGCAGACAGAATCCAAACAATACACAACCTTTGGACCCAAGTAAAGAGTTTAAAATTTATTCTGAGTGTGTTGGAAATTGTTTGGGTGGTTGTAAGCAGCAGCAGAGCACAATCTGACTCACTGACTCACAGACAAATGGATGAGGAGTCGGGTGAAGGTAGGAGCAAGGAGATGACTTAAGGATGCTCCTGTTGTCCTTATCATCATGGGACCATGTTCTATACCAGATTGTTAACAGTGGAGAAAGACAGAGGTGAGCAGAGTGAGGCTGTATGTTGAAGAAAGAACTGATATGCTGGATAAGGGGTAGAGTGGAGGTGAGAAAAGAAAGGAAGATCTTCTAATTCTTTTTCTTTTGAATTTTGTTTTGTATGGAAGCATAGTTGATTAACAATGTGTCAGTTTCAGGTGTCTAGTAAAGTGATTCAGCTATACATACACATAGCCCCCTTTGTTCGTATTAACAATTTTTGTCATTTTTAGGTGTCTATGCATTCTGCTGTTGTTGTTGTTCAGTTGCTAAGCATATCCAACTTCATGACCCACAGACTATCATATCAGGCTCCCTATCTTTCTCTATCTCCCAGAATTTACTCAGATTGATGTCTACTGAATCAGTGATGCTATATAAGCATCTCATCCTCCCTGTTCTTCTCCTCCTTCCTTTGATCTTTCCCAGCATCAGTGCCTTTTCCAGTGAGTCAGCTCTTCACATCAGGTGGCCAAAGTGTTGGAGCTTCAGCTTCAGCATCAGTCATTTCAGTGAATATTTAGGGTTGATTTCCTTTGAGATTGACTAGCTTGATCTTTTACATTCGAAGGGACTCGTTTCCAGTACCGCAACTTCAAAGCATCAGCTCTTCAGCACTCTGTAGTAGAAAAATAGAGAGTAAAACCTTTGTTCTGGAATGTAAGCAAATCCTCTGTAGGTGGAAGAGGGGAAGCCTATAATGCAAACAGATGTCTCATGGGGAGATGCTCCTCAGTGTCTCCAGAAGTCTCCATCTTCAGGGTTTCTATTCAGACATGTTTTGAATAGGTGAAGTATTCTGCTCAGAAATCCCCTGACAATATAAAAACACAGAAGGAACTACGGAGCACAGTGCATGAGAAGGGAGAATGGTGAAGAATGAGGTAAAAAAGGCAGACAGAATCCAAACAATACACAACCTTTGGACCCAAGTAAAGAGTTTAAAATTTATTCTGAGTGTGTTGGAAATTGTTTGGGTGGTTGTAAGCAGCAGCAGAGCACAATCTGACTCACTGACTCACAGACAAATGGATGAGGAGTCGGGTGAAGGTAGGAGCAAGGAGATGACTTAAGGATGCTCCTGTTGTCCTTATCATCATGGGACCATGTTCTATACCAGATTGTTAACAGTGGAGAAAGACAGAGGTGAGCAGAGTGAGGCTGTATGTTGAAGAAAGAACTGATATGCTGGATAAGGGGTAGAGTGGAGGTGAGAAAAGAAAGGAAGATCTTCTAATTCTTTTTCTTTTGAATTTTGTTTTGTATGGAAGCATAGTTGATTAACAATGTGTCAGTTTCAGGTGTCTAGTAAAGTGATTCAGCTATACATACACATAGATCTATTCTTTTTCAAATTCTTTTTCCATTTAGGTTATTACAGAGTATTGGGCAGTGTTCCCTCTGCTTTACAGTAGGTCCTTGTTGTTTATCAATTTCACAGACTTTTGATTGCTGAGGTGTTCTGTTTGAGAAATAATGATGCCATTTACATAAAGGGAAAGATTTGGCAAGAATCAAGAGAGGCCGTTGAGAAGTAAAAACCAAAAAATCTGCTTTTGCATATTATGTCTAACTTGCTGGATCAGACAGATCACCAGCAGAAAACAGATGTTACATGGAATGTATTCCTATTGAATGCTGACAGAAATAGGAACAGGGTAGATGAATCAAGCACAGCAGCCAAAGTCTAGCAACAATAGAAAGCCGTTACTACCCCTACATCTGAAAGAGCTGGGGAAGAAGAGCATTACTAGACACTGGAGCCATTGGAGACAATCAGCACAACACAAGCAGTGGAATTAGGCAGAGGACAGAGCCAATAAGAAAATCACAGCTGCACAAGAAGGGAGCTGAAGTGGTCATTTGCCTATTTTCCATGTTGTCCACTCTTCCATATCCTGCTGATGCTTTCCTCTGACTGAATCTCTGTCTCAGGACAGAGAACCTGAGAATCCATGATAATGTAGTTAGTAGAGATCAGGACATTGAGCAGGACAGTGCCACGTAGAGAATGAATCTGAGAAATAAACAGAAAATACAGCACCCATGCTGATAAGACTCCTTCCTGGGATCTTTAATGAGGTAGATAGATACCTAAGGGTAGAGGGGTTGAGTGGGGTGCGATTAGTATTTCAGTGGCCTATGTCGTAAGTACTAAGAGCTAATATCTATGCTTTTACTTTGTGCTAAGGCACTGTACCAACATTCTGCATACATCATCTCATTTAATTCTCAAAACAAATCCAAAGGTTGAATATCATTTCATTGTGCGTGTGTAATGGCATTTAATCTATAGATTTGTTTTGAGAATTACATGAAGCAACTGAAGCACAGTGAAGTGAAGCAACCTGTTTAACATTGGAGAACAGAGCCAGGAATTAAGTCAAAGTTGTTTCTATCCCCAGGGCAATTCAGAGAAATCAGTACTGCACACAACTTCTCTGAGAGAATCAAATACTGGAGCAATGACATGTTAGGTCACATGACGTTTTTCTTTTGGTAAGATACTTCCTTCTTTTTCATTTTGTTCCACTTCTTTGAAAAAAAATTCTGACAAGAATTCATTAAAGAATATATTCCAAATTTTCATGTCCTGGTTTGGGTATTGCTTTTGATTAAGACTGTTTGCAGACCAGAATATTAGTTACCCTCATATTCCCTATACCACAAAAAAGGAAGAGATTCACTTTTATCTTGGGAACAAAGCTGGATAGAAAAGCTTTTTTAACTTCTTAATTCATGAAACATTTATCTTCAAGTCAGGTTTTGTTATAGCAGCACAAATGTGGTCTGTCAGCATTTCCATTATAACCCCATATTTCCAGGGCTTTTCAAGAGTGCCTTAGAGATTCTACTTTGAATTAAAACTTGGCATCCAGGATTTGAATCAGAAAACTCCATTTTCCTAACTAATTAATCAAATAGTTTAGAAGTGCTCAATTTAGAAGAGGATCAAATGTCAGCCTTGTATTAATGCAGAAAGTAGTTTAAGACTGAATCAGCTGCAAGAAGGGAGCTGAAGTGGTCATTTGCCTATTTTCCATGTTGTCCACTCTTCCATATCCTGCTGATGCTTTCCTCTGACTGAATCTCTGTCTCAGGACAGAGAACCTGAGAATCCATGATAATGTAGTTAGTAGAGATCAGGACATTGAGCAGGACAGTGCCACGTAGAGAATGAATCTGAGAAATAAACAGAAAATACAGCACCCATGCTGATAAGACTCCTTCCTGGGATCTTTAATGAGGTAGATAGATACCTAAGGGTAGAGGGGTTGAGTGGGGTGCGATTAGTATTTCAGTGGCCTATGTCGTAAGTACTAAGAGCTAATATCTATGCTTTTACTTTGTGCTAAGGCACTGTACCAACATTCTGCATACATCATCTCATTTAATTCTCAAAACAAATCCAAAGGTTGAATATCATTTCATTGTGCGTGTGTAATGGCATTTAATCTATAGATTTGTTTTGAGAATTACATGAAGCAACTGAAGCACAGTGAAGTGAAGCAACCTGTTTAACATTGGAGAACAGAGCCAGGAATTAAGTCAAAGTTGTTTCTATCCCCAGGGCAATTCAGAGAAATCAGTACTGCACACAACTTCTCTGAGAGAATCAAATACTGGAGCAATGACATGTTAGGTCACATGACGTTTTTCTTTTGGTAAGATACTTCCTTCTTTTTCATTTTGTTCCACTTCTTTGAAAAAAAATTCTGACAAGAATTCATTAAAGAATATATTCCAAATTTTCATGTCCTGGTTTGGGTATTGCTTTTGATTAAGACTGTTTGCAGACCAGAATATTAGTTACCCTCATATTCCCTATACCACAAAAAAGGAAGAGATTCACTTTTATCTTGGGAACAAAGCTGGATAGAAAAGCTTTTTTAACTTCTTAATTCATGAAACATTTATCTTCAAGTCAGGTTTTGTTATAGCAGCACAAATGTGGTCTGTCAGCATTTCCATTATAACCCCATATTTCCAGGGCTTTTCAAGAGTGCCTTAGAGATTCTACTTTGAATTAAAACTTGGCATCCAGGATTTGAATCAGAAAACTCCATTTTCCTAACTAATTAATCAAATAGTTTAGAAGTGCTCAATTTAGAAGAGGATCAAATGTCAGCCTTGTATTAATGCAGAAAGTAGTTTAAGACAAATTTGCCTATAGATATTTAAACAATATTAACACTCATTATATAATTATAGTTTTATTTAACTATATATGATATTGTGTGCTCAGTTGTTCAGTCATGTCTGATTCTTTGCAACCCCACAGACTGTAGCCCACCAGGCTCCTCTGTTCATGGGATTTCCTCAGCGAGAATACTGGAGTGGGTTGCCATTTCCTACTCAATTCTCAAAAAAATTAACCATAAGCACTCCTAAGATAATATAGGATAGCTAACTATCACATCTTATACTTTGCCGTTTTGAAATTATAAGTAATTTATTTCTACTTTGGGAATTTAGGTGCTTTGAAGTTCCCAACATAAATTGGTTTAATGTTATTGACAGTATCAAGATACTAAACCAGAAGAGCCTCAGTAGGGGGAATCCTGAAAGGATGCCAAAGTGTTTCATCATATTTTTATGAGTTTTAAATTCATATGGGAAAAATTTACATTCTATAATTGGGGATTAATAGCATGCATTAATTCTATAAATAGATATTTGAAATTTAATGTGCTGAAAGCAGTGACAATAATGAGGATTAGATAAGTTTAATTACAAAGCCTCTGCTTTTAGTTGTAAACTATTGAGTGAACATTCTGCAACAGTGAGGGGGAATGCTGATGACCCAGTACCTTTGCGTAATCACATGCTGTAGTCTTTTCTGAAATCTCTCATCCAGTCTTCAATGGTTTGGGTATTGCTTTTGATTAAGATGTTTGATAAGACTGTTTGCAGACCAGAATATTAGTTACCCTCATATTCCCTATACCACAAAAAAGGAAGAGATTCACTTTTATCTTGGGAACAAAGCTGGATAGAAAAGCTTTTTTAACTTCTTAATTCATGAAACATTTATCTTCAAGTCAGGTTTTGTTATAGCAGCACAAATGTGGTCTGTCAGCATTTCCATTATAACCCCATATTTCCAGGGCTTTTCAAGAGTGCCTTAGAGATTCTACTTTGAATTAAAACTTGGCATCCAGGATTTGAATCAGAAAACTCCATTTTCCTAACTAATTAATCAAATAGTTTAGAAGTGCTCAATTTAGAAGAGGATCAAATGTCAGCCTTGTATTAATGCAGAAAGTAGTTTAAGACAAATTTGCCTATAGATATTTAAACAATATTAACACTCATTATATAATTATAGTTTTATTTAACTATATATGATATTGTGTGCTCAGTTGTTCAGTCATGTCTGATTCTTTGCAACCCCACAGACTGTAGCCCACCAGGCTCCTCTGTTCATGGGATTTCCTCAGCGAGAATACTGGAGTGGGTTGCCATTTCCTACTCAATTCTCAAAAAAATTAACCATAAGCACTCCTAAGATAATATAGGATAGCTAACTATCACATCTTATACTTTGCCGTTTTGAAATTATAAGTAATTTATTTCTACTTTGGGAATTTAGGTGCTTTGAAGTTCCCAACATAAATTGGTTTAATGTTATTGACAGTATCAAGATACTAAACCAGAAGAGCCTCAGTAGGGGGAATCCTGAAAGGGTGCCAAAGTGTTTCATCATATTTTTATGAGTTTTAAATTCATATGGGAAAAATTTACATTCTATAATTGGGGATTAATAGCATGCATTAATTCTATAAATAGATATTTGAAATTTAATGTGCTGAAAGCAGTGACAATAATGAGGATTAGATAAGTTTAATTACAAAGCCTCTGCTTTTAGTTGTAAACTATTGAGTGAACATTCTGCAACAGTGAGGGGGAATGCTGATGACCCAGTACCTTTGAGTAATCACATGCTGTAGTCTTTTCTGAAATCTCTCATCCAGTCTTCAATGGTTTGGGAATAAGTAAACACAAATCAGTGAATGAAAAATAGATGAAGCCTTTTAAGCACACCTATTCTCCTTCTGACTGACTTCTGTCCAGCCACAATGGCCTCCTTGCTTTCCAGAAGCTTACCAAGCAGACTGCCACACTGAGGCATTTTTCTAGCTTTTCCTTCTTCCTGGAATCCTCTTCCTCTGGATGTCCATTTGGCTAATTCCTTTACTGCTTCCATCTTTGGTCAAACTCTGCTTTTTGAGTGTGGTCAAGCTCCATCACTCGACTTGATAAGTGGATTTGCCCTTAGCTCTTCAATTGCAGAACTCATGACACCCATAACCCTACCCGATGTTTCTTCTTTCTACAGTATTTATTCTCTTCTAACACACTTATACCTTTTAAAAATGTCTTTTCCTTCACTCTATACCTGGAAGTTAAGGTCGATGAAGACAACTTTCTTTGTTTTATTCATTGAAAGATTCTAAGAATTGTGCTGAGTATATATTAATTGCTCAAAGATATTTGTTAAATGAATGATACACTACAGAATGAAATCTGAATTTCAGCCCATAATGAGAATCTACAGACATTCCAGATATAACTTTGCCCATTCTCTGATTCTTCTATAGAATTTGAGTTATTTTCCTAAGCTAGGTGAGAAAAGTATTTGAAAATTAATGTCACAGTGAAAGGTTTCACATTTAAATCCTTTTTGTAAGATGTCGTTCAGTTGCTCAGTCATGTCTGACTCCTTATGATCCCAAGGACTGCAGCACCCCAGGCTTCCCTGACCTGCACTGTCTCCCAGAGTTTGCTTAAGCTCATGTTCATTGAGCTGGTGATGCTCTCTAACCATCTCATCCTCTGCCACCCTCTTCTCCTTTTACCTTCAGTTTTTCCCATCATCTGGGTATTTTTCAATGAGTTGTCTTTTCACATCAGGTGGACAAAGTATTGGAGCTTCAGCATCTGTCCTTCCAATGAATATTCAGGGTTGATTTCCTTTGGAATTGACTGGTATGATCTCCTTGCAGTACAAAGGACTCTCAAGCGTCTTTTCCAGCACCACAATTAGAAAGCATCAATTCTTTGGCACTCAGCTTTCTTTATGGCCCAACTCACATCCATACGTGACTACTAGAAAAAACAATAGCTTTGATTATACAAACATTTGCCAGCAAAATGATGTCTCTGCTTTTGAACATGCTGTCTAGGTTTATCATAGCCTTTCTTCCAAGGAGCAAACGTCTTTTACTTTTGTGACTGCAGTCACCATCTGCAGAGGTTTTGGAGCCCAAGAAAATAAAGTCTGCCACTTTTTCCACGTTTTCCCCATCTATTTGCCATGAAGTGATGAGACCAGATGCCATAATCTTAGTTTTCTGAATGTTGAATTTTAAGCCAGCTCTTTCATGCTCCTCTTTCACCCTCATCAGAAGGCACTTTAGTTCTTCTTTACTTTCTGCCATTAGAAAGTAATGTTTTACAGGCTCATTTTTGAAATTTTGTGGTTAATTTCAGTTTAGTTTTAGCTATTGTTTGGAAAAGATAACTTCAATGGGTAGATGCTTATTTTGTGTTAAAATACTATTCGGGTATGTTTGTAACATTTTTTATACTTGTAATGATCTTAATACCAAACTCTGAAAACCTATGAATTAAAATGTAATACTGTGATTAAAAAAGGAAAGTGAACCCCACATCCTCCCTCAGCAGTGGTGAAAATGTACTGAAAATAAGAGCTTTCTATAAGACTTCACTACTTGGCACCATGGCCTGAAAGGTATGCTAGTTGCACTGAGTGAGGGTTTACCACCAGCTCAATGTATAAGCAAGAACACTGGGATTTCAGTGTAAGATACCAAATGCTGGTGACAGGCCCGCCAGCATAACCCTATCTTATTCTGAATGGTAGCTGATAGCAAAATCTAACATTTTCTATCATGAGTAGGTATTGATTTTCTTAAGCAACTTAAAATTACTTAAAAACATAAAGATCAGTTATCTTCCTGTTTATTTTCATATATATTGAGTAAAATTTATTTGGCTTATATTTCTCCTTTGTCTTCTTAGGGGAAATGTGAGCAGTCACTCTATGGTCACATGCATTCCATCAACGACGCCACCTTCAATCCAAGGGTGAGTTGAGTTCTCCCAGTAAGTTATTTTACTGCTTCATATATACAGACTCATTTTAATGAATAAAATAACTTGCCAGAGAAAAATGGTAAGCTAACACGGTGAGAGAACAAATCTGAAGATTAATTACATCAATGAAAGCACTGTAGAGACAGTATAGGAATAAAGAAGTTTAAAGCACACACACGATACAGTGATAAGTAGGGAGGATAAATCCTGTTGTACTTAACTCCTCCAAACCCATTTTTTAAAGCTTTTGTCTAGTGCAGACTCCAAGAAAGTAAGTGGGCTATAAACTTGGAAATTTATATACACATGTAAAATTGTAAAATAATGAAAATGATTGAAAGGAAAGCCAAGAATAGTAAATGTTAAAGAAATAAGGCCTTGGGGTTTCCCTGGTGGTCCAGTGGGTAAGGACACCGCCTTGCACTGCAAGGGGCGCCGGTTCAATCCCTGGCCTGGGAAGATCCCACGTGCCACGGAGCGGCTGAACTGATGTGTCCAATTACCGAGCCGGAGCTCTGGAGCGCATGCGCCTGGAGCCAGCCCTCTGCAGCGACAGACACCACCGCGATGGGAGGCGCACAGGAGCCAGAGAACAAAGACGGATGAAAAATGGAGAAATGAAAGACCAATAGAAGTGGCCCGCCCGCTCCCCTCCCTCCCCAAACCCACCCCGCCCAAAAATAAAAAAATAAATAAATCTTAAAAAAAAAAAAAAAAAAGGAAATAAGGCCTTTCCTCAGGGTCAGTTCAGTTCAGTCACTCAGTCATGTCCGACTCTTCTTCAGGGTAGAGTAGAGCAACTTTGGTCTGACAGTCTTTCAGTTTCTCATGGAAAGATTTCAAATATGCATTTCTTTACATAAACTGCGACATAGTAAAAATCTTTATCTGCAGGTTGAAGTATGTAGATATCCAGATGAAGATTGTTACATCTACTATCTTAAAGTGACTTCCTGTTTATTTTCATATATATTGAGTAAAATTTATTTGGCTTATATTTCTCCTTTGTCTTCTTAGGGGAAATGTGAGCAGTCACTCTATGGTCACATGCATTCCATCAACGACGCCACCTTCAATCCAAGGGTGAGTTGAGTTCTCCCAGTAAGTTATTTTACTGCTTCATATATACAGACTCATTTTAATGAATAAAATAACTTGCCAGAGAAAAATGGTAAGCTAACACGGTGAGAGAACAAATCTGAAGATTAATTACATCAATGAAAGCACTGTAGAGACAGTATAGGAATAAAGAAGTTTAAAGCACACACACGATACAGTGATAAGTAGGGAGGATAAATCCTGTTGTACTTAACTCCTCCAAACCCATTTTTTAAAGCTTTTTGTCTAGTGCAGACTCCAAGAAAGTAAGTGGGCTATAAACTTGGAAATTTATATACACATGTAAAATTGTAAAATAATGAAAATGATTGAAAGGAAAGCCAAGAATAGTAAATGTTAAAGAAATAAGGCCTTGGGGTTTCCCTGGTGGTCCAGTGGGTAAGGACACCGCCTTGCACTGCAAGGGGCGCCGGTTCAATCCCTGGCCTGGGAAGATCCCACGTGCCACGGAGCGGCTGAACTGATGTGTCCAATTACCGAGCCGGAGCTCTGGAGCGCATGCGCCTGGAGCCAGCCCTCTGCAGCGACAGACACCACCGCGATGGGAGGCGCACAGGAGCCAGAGAACAAAGACGGATGAAAAATGGAGAAATGAAAGACCAATAGAAGTGGCCCGCCCGCTCCCCTCCCTCCCCAACCCGACCCCCGCCCAAAATAAATAAATAAATAAATCTTAAAAAAAAAAAAAAAAAGGAAATAAGGCCTTTCCTCAGGGTCAGTTCAGTTCAGTCACTCAGTCATGTCCGACTCTTCTTCAGGGTAGAGTAGAGCAACTTTGGTCTGACAGTCTTTCAGTTTCTCATGGAAAGATTTCAAATATGCATTTCTTTACATAAACTGACGACATAGTAAAAATCTTTATCTGCAGGTTGAAGTATGTAGATATCCAGATGAAGATTGTTACATATGGCTTTGAATTTGGGGGAAAAATTGAGATCTCAATGTAAGAGTTCAGATAGTACTCCTGGAAGGACAACTTAAAATTTGTTCCTTCTCAGATGAAAGCCATTTGACTAGATGGATAACCTCTTAAGTCCCTTCAAACTATGATTTAATTATATTGAACATTTTAATCTCTGTCTAAGTTCCCAGTAGAGTGTAAATCTTAGTTCCATACTCCTCTTTCTTTTCTAATTAGATAAAAAAGAAATATAATAGATTACCTGCATCCAACCTCAACATGACAGAATAGTCAGAATTCCATGACTATCATGCTCTTTTCATTCTTTGAGAGAGAGGAAAAGTATTCACTAAAAATAATTCACTAGGAATGATTTCTACTAAAGGAATGTTGTTTACCCCAACTGAAATTGTGCTGGTGTTGCCAGCCCTGGAACTGGCTCATGATTGGCTCAACTAAAATGAAATGTGAACAGATTTGTCTTAGTAAGGAACTTCCATTTAATTGACTCTGTTGAACCAATATTTAATGAATTAGTTCTAAATACCAAGTAACATTTTATTTCTAGTGGAATATATAGCTATTTAAGAATTGTGGACCCACATGATAGGATATTTATGCTAAAATAAAGAATAGTAAGTGGCTTAGAGCTTCACATTCTTTGGGAAAACTAAATGGAAGCTAATATGCAGTAACCAATAGTTTGTAAGTCAGGCATTTGGTAAGCAGTCTCATAGCTGAAAAAGACATACCATTTAACATCCTAAATAGTACAATTAATAAATATGGCAATAGTCAGATTAGATTTATTCAGTCAGCAGTCAAGGGACACATACATTAATGATGTGTACTTCAAAAGCAGGATAATGAACCTGAGGTCCAGGTGTCCAATATCAAGTGACTGACCTGTTTTTATTTATGCACTTTGCTCATACCAAAGAGACTACTACAGCATTATTCCAGATCAACATTCCAAAGCCTCATTGAATTTTTCCATTAATTTATCTCTTCTTTGCTGTAAATATTTAATAACTAGTAAGGCAGTACTGTTTTATTGTGATGAATGAGACTCTTAAGTGAAATTTTCAGTCACTTTTGTCAGCTGTTTTGAAAACTGTCATCTTTCATGTATCTACTCAGGAATGTCAAGAGGGTGGAGGCAGCAGCAATTGCAGGAGCACAGACTTTCAAGATTTCTCAAGGACAAGGCATTATGACAGAGTTCACATTCAAACTTCAAAAGCTGTGGCCATAAATTCATTATATGGTACATACAGAGCAGGCAGGGAATTGAATTGTCAGTTCTGCTAATTGTTTGATGCCTTAGGGATATATGCTCGAGTTACATTACCAGTTAAAACACATATAACTGTTTATGTAGACACAATTTTTGGAAAATTCTATAATATTAGATATATAAAAAGAAATAAGAAATGTAAAACTCAGTGTTATCCAGCTAACAGCCACCGATCATAGAAACAAATATACAATATCACTGTAAGTGCATGGTTCTATGTAAAAGTTTATAAATTAAGTTTTACTTCTGTATTAACATATTAGAGCACTGATGTCTTCATCTCTGATTTTTCTTCTAGAGACAGATATTTATTTAAAACTTCTTTTAAAATAATCTGTTAATAAGGACCTGTGAAAGCTTTTTATTAAGTCCATTTGGTAGAGCAAAACCAAACTTTTTAAAAAAGTTGACAGTAATTACCAGAATAATAATAATAGACACAAACAGCTCAGTGTAAGTAAAAGATGTTTTAACTATAGAAATGTATAGCAAAAAAATGCATAAGGTTTCCCTATCAGAGTGTCCCCTGCCTTTAAATTTTCAGGAAGTTTACCTACAGTCTGGCTAGGATAGAAATTTCATCAGGTCAGGCCTCCCTGGTGGTCCAGTGGGTAAGCACACTGCCTTGCAGTGCAAGGGACACCAGTTCGATCCCTGGCCTGGGAAGATCCCATGTGCCGCTGAGTGGCTCAACAGATGTGTCCAACTACGGAGCCAGAGCTCTGGAGCACATGTGCTCAGGGCAGATGTTCTGCAGTGGAGAGGCCACTGTGATGGGAGGCCCACACGTGATCAATTTTAAGTGAAATTTTCAGTCATCCAAAGAGACTACTACAGCATTATTCCAGATCAACATTCCAAAGCCTCATTGAATTTTTCCATTAATTTATCTCTTCTTTGCTGTAAATATTTAATAACTAGTAAGGCAGTACTGTTTTATTGTGATGAATGAGACTCTTAAGTGAAATTTTCAGTCACTTTTGTCAGCTGTTTTGAAAACTGTCATCTTTCATGTATCTACTCAGGAATGTCAAGAGGGTGGAGGCAGCAGCAATTGCAGGAGCACAGACTTTCAAGATTTCTCAAGGACAAGGCATTATGACAGAGTTCACATTCAAACTTCAAAAGCTGTGGCCATAAATTCATTATATGGTACATACAGAGCAGGCAGGGAATTGAATTGTCAGTTCTGCTAATTGTTTGATGCCTTAGGGATATATGCTCGAGTTACATTACCAGTTAAAACACATATAACTGTTTATGTAGACACAATTTTTGGAAAATTCTATAATATTAGATATATAAAAAGAAATAAGAAATGTAAAACTCAGTGTTATCCAGCTAACAGCCACCGATCATAGAAACAAATATACAATATCACTGTAAGTGCATGGTTCTATGTAAAAGTTTATAAATTAAGTTTTACTTCTGTATTAACATATTAGAGCACTGATGTCTTCATCTCTGATTTTTCTTCTAGAGACAGATATTTATTTAAAACTTCTTTTTAAAATAATCTGTTAATAAGGACCTGTGAAAGCTTTTTATTAAGTCCATTTGGTAGAGCAAAACCAAACTTTTTAAAAAAGTTGACAGTAATTACCAGAATAATAATAATAGACACAAACAGCTCAGTGTAAGTAAAAGATGTTTTAACTATAGAAATGTATAGCAAAAAAATGCATAAGGTTTCCCTATCAGAGTGTCCCCTGCCTTTAAATTTTCAGGAAGTTTACCTACAGTCTGGCTAGGATAGAAATTTCATCAGGTCAGGCCTCCCTGGTGGTCCAGTGGGTAAGCACACTGCCTTGCAGTGCAAGGGACACCAGTTCGATCCCTGGCCTGGGAAGATCCCATGTGCCGCTGAGTGGCTCAACAGATGTGTCCAACTACGGAGCCAGAGCTCTGGAGCACATGTGCTCAGGGCAGATGTTCTGCAGTGGAGAGGCCACTGTGATGGGAGGCCCACACAGGCCAAAGACCAAAGATAAATAAATGAAAGACCAAGAGAAGTAACCCCCCCAACCCCCTCCACCAAAAAAAAAAATTCCATCAGGCCTTCTCCTAGAGTGATGTTCTGGTGGGGTGAGTATCTTTGTCTCCCTGTGGACATTCCCAGCTGTTCCAAGAGGTAGACAGCCAGGGAGGCTGTGCTGTGCCTGCCTGGAAAAGCCAAGTGAACACTTATCAATCAGCATTAGGATTAGGAATTCACCTTCAATTAGAATTCAGTCTCAAGGATTGGTTGTTGAATAAAATTGGAAGACTTTGTAGATTCAAAGATAATTCCAATAGTTGTAGAATTATTAACCAGCTCATGAAAGAAGAACCTTCACACCTACCTCAAATTCTATTCTCACTTATTTTAATTAGCCTATTGTTTTATTCAAATATTTTCATATTGATTATTTTAATATAGAGCATATATCTTTATTGCAACTAATTAGGTAAAAATAATTAGAAAAATAATTTGAAATGAATAACTTGTAGCCTTAATAGAAGCTTAGTCAAATTCTAAATTGTTTACCATTTGTATAATTCCATGGAAACTAGCTGCTGTTGATAAGGGTTGAAGGAAGGTGAGTTCTGTCACTGACTTTGCAGCAGTTGGGAATTTTAAATAAAGAAGAGGGAAAGGGGTTTAATAGGAATTTATATCAAGATATATTCCTACCCCATCTGTTGGCCTTGAGTCATGGAGAGGAGAAGAGAAATAATTTCCTGTTTTAGAGAACTTGAAGAAGAGTGGTAATTCTGAGTAATAATTTAGATAAAAATTTAAGCCAAGAAGGTGAAGAAAGTGTTCAGAATTGAGAATGGCATTAAAGGGGAACTGTTTGATAATGAATATGGATCATTAGAGGGTAGGGTAGAAGGGTATGTAAGAGCTAGGAGGGGCAATAGGATTAAATAAAGGGTTAAACACATCTTTGGAGATGAGTGTCTAAGTAATAAGAGAAAGCATGCTGATTTTGGCATCGACCAATAACAGTCACTTAGGGCTTCCCTGGTGGTCCAGTGGGTAAGGACACTGCCTTGTAGTGCCAGGGCGCGGTTCGATCCCTGGCCTGGGAAGATCCCACGTGCCACTGAGTGGCTGGACTGATGTGTCCAGCTACGGAGCCAGAGCTCTGGAACGCATGCGCCTGGAGACGGTGCTCTGCAGCGAGAGAGGCCACTGTGATGGGAGGTCCACACAGGCCAAAGAACAAAAATGGATGAATGAAAGATCAATAGAAGTGGTCAAAAAAAAAAAAAAAAAGGAAAGAAAAAATGACAGTCACTTCCATTTGGTATGTCAAAATGGACATAGAGTCAAAATGACTATATCAGAATGAAAACATCAAAAGCCAGTATTCATAAAATATGATAGAACTGAAAAAGATGAAGTCTACTCTGCGTTCCTGTGCCTAGTTGTTGTACCCTGCCTCCTAGCCTTAGGTGCTGGGGCAGTGGATTCAGACTAGATGATAAGGAGTTACTCCAGAAAATGTGAGCTGTCAGATTTAGTTCAAAGACTTTGTAGCCTTAATTTTAAAAGAAGAACTTTAAAAAAAGCCTATTGTTTTATTCAAATATTTTCATATTGATTATTTTAATATAGAGCATATATCTTTATTGCAACTAATTAGGTAAAAATAATTAGAAAAATAATTTGAAATGAATAACTTGTAGCCTTAATAGAAGCTTAGTCAAATTCTAAATTGTTTACCATTTGTATAATTCCATGGAAACTAGCTGCTGTTGATAAGGGTTGAAGGAAGGTGAGTTCTGTCACTGACTTTGCAGCAGTTGGGAATTTTAAATAAAGAAGAGGGAAAGGGGTTTAATAGGAATTTATATCAAGATATATTCCTACCCCATCTGTTGGCCTTGAGTCATGGAGAGGAGAAGAGAAATAATTTCCTGTTTTAGAGAACTTGAAGAAGAGTGGTAATTCTGAGTAATAATTTAGATAAAAATTTAAGCCAAGAAGGTGAAGAAAGTGTTCAGAATTGAGAATGGCATTAAAGGGGAACTGTTTGATAATGAATATGGATCATTAGAGGGTAGGGTAGAAGGGTATGTAAGAGCTAGGAGGGGCAATAGGATTAAATAAAGGGTTAAACACATCTTTGGAGATGAGTGTCTAAGTAATAAGAGAAAGCATGCTGATTTTGGCATCGACCAATAACAGTCACTTAGGGCTTCCCTGGTGGTCCAGTGGGTAAGGACACTGCCTTGTAGTGCCAGGGGCGCGGTTCGATCCCTGGCCTGGGAAGATCCCACGTGCCACTGAGTGGCTGGACTGATGTGTCCAGCTACGGAGCCAGAGCTCTGGAACGCATGCGCCTGGAGACGGTGCTCTGCAGCGAGAGAGGCCACTGTGATGGGAGGTCCACACAGGCCAAAGAACAAAAATGGATGAATGAAAGATCAATAGAAGTGGTCAAAAAAAAAAAAAAAAAGGAAAGAAAAAATGACAGTCACTTCCATTTGGTATGTCAAAATGGACATAGAGTCAAAATGACTATATCAGAATGAAAACATCAAAAAGCCAGTATTCATAAAATATGATAGAACTGAAAAAAGATGAAGTCTACTCTGCGTTCCCTGTGCCTAGTTGTTGTACCCTGCCTCTCCTAGCCTTAGGTGCTGGGGCAGTGGATTCAGACTAGATGATAAGGAGTTACTCCAGAAAATGTGAGCTGTCAGATTTAGTTCAAAGGTCACTGAGGAAAAAGTCGTGGATCAAAAAAAAATCAAAATATGCCATAATTCCACTGAAATCCTAAGGCAGATTCATTGCTCAAATTCACCACTGAGAACCTCCCAGTCATCTTCCTTCTTTGAAGACTAGAATTCCTGAGTCATTGTCTCTCCTTATATACATGACCTTTGCAACATTTGGACACTTACTTCTTTGACCAGATTTCCTGGGACACCTTTTTTTCTCCTGAGCCATATATTCCTGAAGTCAAACTCTGAACACTTTGTTATTAGCTGTAAATGTATCAGTTCCAAGCATTGCTTTTCTGAAGATACCTGTTTGTCTTCCAGCTCTGAAGTAAAGCCAGGATAGTATTCCCACTTCATTGTGAAATGATTAGCTAAAATCATGCTCGCCATCCTATCACCTTGCTGCCTTCACTTATTGTATCTCAGCTTGGATTCTTCTGTTGTTATTCTAGCAATTCCACTGCAAAGAAATTTAGGTCAGTCTGAGCTCCTTTTCAGTCATGGCTCTCAATTGTCTTGGGGCTTTTTGTCTCCTCACTTAAAAAAAAAAGTTCTGTCCACTGAAAAGCATTAAAAAGGAATGTGAAATAGGACATTTTAAATCTTTTTTCATTCAGTATCTCCAGCATCTAGTATCACTTATTTTCCATACATAATATTCAAAAAATGTGATGAATAAATGCAGAGTTTTAGTCAAATGAAAGCACAAGGATTTCATCACAGTTTGTATCACTGCATCTTATTTATTTCAACTTTATTGGCTTTCAAAGTTCTGTGAATATTGAACTGCAAGGCAAACTCATTTAATTCTCATAATAGATAAACTGTTCCTTAGAAAACTTCTAAGGATCATAGTGTTCCATAACTTTGGAACACTGGAAAATTACCCAATTTCAGTTATACTTGTCTCCTAGTACATTTTGGATCCTAGCGTTTCCACTCACAGACATATAATCTTGACAATGGATTCAGTTCATTGTAAAAACGAATGATAAAAAGAAGAGTAAGTATTACATACTAACATAGAATGTGCTTAACATAGTACTTGGAAAAAGAGAATACCATTACTGTCATGTTTGTTCTGAACACTCCTACTGTTACTCTTGTTGTTATTGTTATTACTTGTTGTTGCTCTCATTTAGTTGCTAAGTCATGTCTGACTCAGCGAGCCGATGGACTGCAGCACGGGATCATCCATCCGTGGACTGGATAGTCTATGATGCCATCCAGCCATCTCGTCCTCTGTCACCCCCTTCTCTTCGGGCCCTCATTCTTTCCTAGCATCGGTGTCTTTTCCCGTGAGTTTGCTCATTGCATCCAGTGGCCAAAGTATTGGAGCTTCCTCTTCAGCATTGGGTCTTCTAACAAATGCTCAGGGTTGATTTCATTTAAGATTGGTTGTTTTGATCTCCTTGCTGTCAAGCACCACATTTAGAAAGCATCAGTGCTTTGGCACTCAGCCTTCATTATAGTCCGACTCTTACATTTCTACACGACTATTGGAAAAACCATAGTTTTGATTATAGGGATCTTTGGTAGCAAGGTGATGTCTCTGCTTTTTAATATGCTCTATAGGCTTGTCATAGCTTTCCTTCCAAAGAGCGAGTAAGCATCTTTGAATTTTATGGCTGAAGTCACTGTCTGCAGTGATTTTGGAGTCAAAGAAGATAAAGTCTGTCATTTTTTTCCCACTTTTTCCCCTCTACCTGACATGAAGTGATGGGACCAGATGCCAATATCTTAATTTTTTGAATGTTGAGTTTTATTAATATTACTACTACTACTATGATTAGTGTAGCTAGTGTTTCTTTCTGGGCTTCCCAGTTGGCTCAGTGGTTAGGAATCTGCCTGCCAATGCAGGAGATGTGGGTTCGATCTCTGAGTTGAGAAGATCCCCTAGTGAAGGAAATGGCAACACCCTCCAGTATTCTTGTCTGGGAAGTCCCTTGGACAGACGATCCTGGCGGGCTACAATCCATGGGGTTGCAAGAGTCCCCATGGGCCTCCTAGGGGCTAAAGAACATGTTTCTTTCTAACCACTTGTGTTCAAATAAGTATATCTAAGTAAAAGAATGGACAGACAATCAATCACACATGCACACGCGCATGCACACACACACACAGATCTGACTTTCTTACATCCTATCACTTAATTTCCTTTAATATAAATGTTATAAACATAAAGCTGCAGTATACATTTCATTTAACAGAAATAAATTTCTAAAGCTATTCTAAATAAGAAATTATTGAATTGTATTAAACGTGAGCTAAATTTCATGAAAAAAAATGGATATATACATTCATAGGAATATATTTTTTTATTCTTTCTTTTAAAGGTTTTACAGAGTTTTGTTGTTCACAGACATGTATGTTCCCAGATCAGTCATATGCATATCCATGGTCCCCACGCCCCCAGTTTCCCCCATCCTACCCCTCCAGACTATCACCCCAAGTCATTGTAAGCACTCCTATTCCCTTAGCACAATGACAATAGCTATCTTTTCCACACATAACAGTATAGGTTTCCATGTTACTCCTTCCATGCTTCCCCTCCCATAGCTTTCGATTATAGCGGATCCTTTGGTAGCAAGGTCTTACATTTCTACGACTATTGGAAAACCATAGTTTTGATTATAGGGATCTTTGGTAGCAAGGTGATGTCTCTGCTTTTTAATATGCTCTATAGGCTTGTCATAGCTTTCCTTCCAAAGAGCGAGTAAGCATCTTTGAATTTTATGGCTGAAGTCACTGTCTGCAGTGATTTTGGAGTCAAAGAAGATAAAGTCTGTCATTTTTTTCCCACTTTTTCCCCTCTACCTGACATGAAGTGATGGGACCAGATGCCAATATCTTAATTTTTTGAATGTTGAGTTTTATTAATATTACTACTACTACTATGATTAGTGTAGCTAGTGTTTCTTTCTGGGCTTCCCAGTTGGCTCAGTGGTTAGGAATCTGCCTGCCAATGCAGGAGATGTGGGTTCGATCTCTGAGTTGAGAAGATCCCCTAGTGAAGGAAATGGCAACACCCTCCAGTATTCTTGTCTGGGAAGTCCCTTGGACAGACGATCCTGGCGGGCTACAATCCATGGGGTTGCAAGAGTCCCCATGGGCCTCCTAGGGGCTAAAGAACATGTTTCTTTCTAACCACTTGTGTTCAAATAAGTATATCTAAGTAAAAGAATGGACAGACAATCAATCACACATGCACACGCGCATGCACACACACACACAGATCTGACTTTCTTACATCCTATCACTTAATTTCCTTTAATATAAATGTTATAAACATAAAGCTGCAGTATACATTTCATTTAACAGAAATAAATTTCTAAAGCTATTCTAAATAAGAAATTATTGAATTGTATTAAACGTGAGCTAAATTTCATGAAAAAAAATGGATATATACATTCATAGGAATATATTTTTTTATTCTTTCTTTTAAAGGTTTTACAGAGTTTTGTTGTTCACAGACATGTATGTTCCCAGATCAGTCATATGCATATCCATGGTCCCCACGCCCCCAGTTTCCCCCATCCTACCCCTCCAGACTATCACCCCAAGTCATTGTAAGCACTCCTATTCCCTTAGCACAATGACAATAGCTATCTTTTCCACACATAACAGTATAGGTTTCCATGTTACTCCTTCCATGCTTCCCCCTCCCTATTTCTCCTCCACAATGTGCATATGTCTGTGCTCTGTCTGTTTTTCCATGAGTTCACTGCGTGTGTTATCAACACTATCCTACTAGATTCCATATATGTGTGTTAGTATACTGTATTTGTCTTTCTCTTTTTGACTTACTTCACTTTTGATGATAGGTTCTAGAGCCAGCCACTTCATTAGGACTGAGTCTCCTGCATTTCTTTTAACAGCTGAGTAGTATTCCATTGTATATATGTACCAGAGCTTCTGGATCCATTCGTTCATAGACGGGCATCTAGGTTGCTTCCAAGTTCTAGCTATTGTATAGAGAGCTGCAATGAACATTGGGGTACAGGTGTTTCTTTCAGTTTTGATTTCATCAGGATATAAGCCTAAGAGTGGGATTGCTGGGTCATAGGGTGCTTCTATTTTTAGTTTTTTAAGAAATCTCCATACTGTCTTCCATAGAGGCTGTATCAGTTTACATTCCCACCAGCAATGCAAGAGGGTTCCCTTTTCTCCGCACCCTCTCCAGCATTTATTGTCTGTCGATTTATTGATGATGGCCATTCTGACAGGTGTGAGATGGTATCTCATTGTAGTTTTAATTTGCATTTCTCTAATAATAAGCGAGGTTGAGCATCGTTTCATGTGCTTTTGGGCCATCTGTATGTCTTCTTTGGAGAGGCGTCTCTTTAGATCTTTTTCCCATTTTTTGATTGGGTTGTTCGTTTCTCCTGTGCTGAGTTGTCTGAGTTGCTTGTAGATTTTGGAGATTAATTCTTTGTCTGTTGTTTCATTTGCTATGATTTTCTCCCACTCTGTGGGGTGTCTGTTGAGCTTTTTTGTAATTTCTTTTGCTGTACAAAAGCTTTTAAGTTTCATGAGATCCCACATGTTCATTTTTCTTTTCAGTTCCACTATTCTAGTAGGTGGGTCAGAGAAGATCTTGCTTTGATTTATGTCCTTGAGGGTTTTGCCTATATTCTCCTCTAAGAGTCTGATAGTTTCTGGTCTTACATTTAGGTCTTTAATCCATTTTGAGTTGATCTTTTGCATGGGGTCAGGGAATGTTCCAACTTCATTTTTTTGTATGTAGCTGTCCAATTTTCCCAGCACCATTTGTTGAAGAGGCTGTTTTTGTCCCATTTTATAGTTTCTCCTCCTTTGTCAAAAATAAGGTGCCCATAGGTGCGTGGGTTTATCTCTGGGTTCTCGATCTTGTTCCATTGGTCTATAGTTCTGTTTTTGTGCCAGTACCATACTGTCTTGATGACTGTTGCTTTGTAGTAGAGTCTGAAGTTAGGGAGGCTGATCCCTCCAGTTCCGTTTTTCTTTCTCAGGATTGGTTTGGCTATTCGAGGTCTTTTGTGTTTCCATATGAACTGTGTTATTATTTGGTCTAGTTCTGTGAAAAATGTCAATGGTAGTTGAATAGGTATTGCATTGAATCTGTAGATGATATCTGGTAGTATGGTCATGTTCACAATATTGATTCTTCGGATCCAGGAACATGGAATATCTCTCCATCTGTTTAAGTCTTCTTTAATGTCTCTCATGAGTGTCTTGTAATTTTCTGTGTACAATTCTTTTGTTTCTTTGGGTAGGTTTATTCCTAGATATTTGATTCTTTTGGTTGCGATGGTGAAGGGGACTGCCTCTTTGATTTCGTTTTCTGATTTTTCATTGTTTGTGTATAGGAATACCAGTGATTTCTGTGTGTTGACTTTGTATCCTGCGACTTTGCTGAATTCACTGATTAGCTCCAGTAGCTTTGTAACCATGTCTTTGGGATTTTCCATGTATAATATCATGTCTCTTTAGATCTTTTTCCCATTTTTTGATTGGGTTGTTCGTTTCTCCTGTGCTGAGTTGTCTGAGTTGCTTGTAGATTTTGGAGATTAATTCTTTGTCTGTTGTTTCATTTGCTATGATTTTCTCCCACTCTGTGGGGTGTCTGTTGAGCTTTTTTGTAATTTCTTTTGCTGTACAAAAGCTTTTAAGTTTCATGAGATCCCACATGTTCATTTTTCTTTTCAGTTCCACTATTCTAGTAGGTGGGTCAGAGAAGATCTTGCTTTGATTTATGTCCTTGAGGGTTTTGCCTATATTCTCCTCTAAGAGTCTGATAGTTTCTGGTCTTACATTTAGGTCTTTAATCCATTTTGAGTTGATCTTTTGCATGGGGTCAGGGAATGTTCCAACTTCATTTTTTTGCATGTAGCTGTCCAATTTTCCCAGCACCATTTGTTGAAGAGGCTGTTTTTGTCCCATTTTATAGTTTCTCCTCCTTTGTCAAAAATAAGGTGCCCATAGGTGCGTGGGTTTATCTCTGGGTTCTCGATCTTGTTCCATTGGTCTATAGTTCTGTTTTTGTGCCAGTACCATACTGTCTTGATGACTGTTGCTTTGTAGTAGAGTCTGAAGTTAGGGAGGCTGATCCCTCCAGTTCCGTTTTTCTTTCTCAGGATTGGTTTGGCTATTCGAGGTCTTTTGTGTTTCCATATGAACTGTGTTATTATTTGGTCTAGTTCTGTGAAAAATGTCAATGGTAGTTGAATAGGTATTGCATTGAATCTGTAGATGATATCTGGTAGTATGGTCATGTTCACAATATTGATTCTTCGGATCCAGGAACATGGAATATCTCTCCATCTGTTTAAGTCTTCTTTAATGTCTCTCATGAGTGTCTTGTAATTTTCTGTGTACAATTCTTTTGTTTCTTTGGGTAGGTTTATTCCTAGATATTTGATTCTTTTGGTTGCGATGGTGAAGGGGACTGCCTCTTTGATTTCGTTTTCTGATTTTTCATTGTTTGTGTATAGGAATACCAGTGATTTCTGTGTGTTGACTTTGTATCCTGCGACTTTGCTGAATTCACTGATTAGCTCCAGTAGCTTTGTAACCATGTCTTTGGGATTTTCCATGTATAATATCATGTCGTCTGCAAAAAGAGAGAGCTTGACTTCTTCCTTTCCAATCTGGATTCCTTTGATTTCTTTCTCTTCTCTTATTGCTGTTGCTAGAACTTCCAGGACTGTGTTGAATAGTAGTGGTGAAAGTGGACACCCCTGTCTTGTTCCTGATCTTAGAGGGAATGCTTTCAGTTTTTCACCATTGAGGATAATGTTCGCTGTGGGCTTCTCTTATATGGCTTTCACTATGTTGAGATAGGATCCTTCTATGCCCATTTTCTGAAGAGTTTTGATCATAAATGGATGTTGTACTTTGTCGAAGGCTTTTTCTGCATCTATTGAGATGATCATGTGATTTTTGTCTCTCAGTTTGTTGATATGTTGTATCATATTGATTGATTTGCGGATGTTGAAGAATCCTTGCATGCCTGGGATGAACTCGACTTGATCATGATGTATGAGTTTTTTGATGTGTCATTGAATTCTGTTTGCTAGGATTTTGTTGAGGATCTTGGCATCTAAGTTCATCAGAGAAATTGGTCTGTAATTAACACATTCTACGAGGCCACCATTACCCTGATACCCAAACCTGGCATAGGAATATTTTGTTTGTTTCATATCACAGCATAAAATTTAATAATTGGAATGTTAAGTAAATGTCTGCAATTGGTTACCTATAAAGTAATCCTCATTTTGTTTTAGCAAAGGAAGCTTAATTTCTGATTTTATGAAATTTTTATATTTTTATTCAGTCTCAAACAGAAAATGCTTAGTGTTCACCTTTGACCATTTTATATAAAGGAGTACAAATAACATTTAGTCATGCAGTCATTGATCTTCTGAAGGAAAAATGATGCCAGGCAGTACTTATACAACCAAAATAATTTTAATTTTGTTTACTTCTTTAGCAATACAACTTGTTGTTGACTACTATTTAGGTGAGCCAATAATATTGATATTTGATGTCAGTTCTTATTCATTACTGAGCCTAGATGATTCATAAGCCAAAACTTTTAGATGTGTTATGAAAAACACTAAAGTAGGTTCTGTTTGTCTAAGGAAATTTGAGGCAACAGCAGAATAGAAAATTAAGGGACATGGAACTTGTTTTTTTCATTTTATGTAACATTGGAACTGTTTCAATAATTCCTACATATTAATAATTAATTTCAGATATTTTGAAATAATATATAGTATATCATATTCTTAAACTAAATCTTTTAGGAAATAACCTTGAAATTTTATCATTTTTGAGTAAAAATAAATTTCATAGGACTGTGTTGAATAATAGTGGTGAAAGTGGACACCCCTGTCTTGTTTGTGATCTTAGAGGGAATGCTTTTGGTTTTTCAACACTGAGGATAATGTTCGCTGTGGGCTTCTCATATATGGCTTTCACTATGTTGAGATAGGATCCTTCTATGCCCATTTTCTGAAGAGTTTTGATCATAAATGGATGTTGTACTTTGTCGAAGGCTTTTTCTGCATCTATTGAGATGATCATGTGATTTTTGTCTCTCAGTTTGTTGATATGTTGTATCATATTGATTGATTTGCGGATGTTGAAGAATCCTTGCATGCCTGGGATGAACTCGACTTGATCATGATGTATGAGTTTTTTGATGTGTCATTGAATTCTGTTTGCTAGGATTTTGTTGAGGATCTTGGCATCTAAGTTCATCAGAGAAATTGGTCTGTAATTAACACATTCTACGAGGCCACCATTACCCTGATACCCAAACCTGGCATAGGAATATTTTGTTTGTTTCATATCACAGCATAAAATTTAATAATTGGAATGTTAAGTAAATGTCTGCAATTGGTTACCTATAAAGTAATCCTCATTTTGTTTTAGCAAAGGAAGCTTAATTTCTGATTTTATGAAATTTTTATATTTTTATTCAGTCTCAAACAGAAAATGCTTAGTGTTCACCTTTGACCATTTTATATAAAGGAGTACAAATAACATTTAGTCATGCAGTCATTGATCTTCTGAAGGAAAAATGATGCCAGGCAGTACTTATACAACCAAAATAATTTTAATTTTGTTTACTTCTTTAGCAATACAACTTGTTGTTGACTACTATTTAGGTGAGCCAATAATATTGATATTTGATGTCAGTTCTTATTCATTACTGAGCCTAGATGATTCATAAGCCAAAACTTTTAGATGTGTTATGAAAAACACTAAAGTAGGTTCTGTTTGTCTAAGGAAATTTGAGGCAACAGCAGAATAGAAAATTAAGGGACATGGAACTTGTTTTTTTCATTTTATGTAACATTGGAACTGTTTCAATAATTCCTACATATTAATAATTAATTTCAGATATTTTGAAATAATATATAGTATATCATATTCTTAAACTAAATCTTTTAGGAAATAACCTTGTACTAATATTTTTTGAATTACATTTTTTGATGGAAAAATGTAACATAAACAAAAGTGTAGGAAAAAAGTTTGTGTAAGAAAACATTCAAAAATTACAGAATATGTTTAAATGTAACAAATTGATAGAGGTTCTTTGTTTCTACTTTGTTTTGTTCTCAGAAATTTAACACTACATGTGTCAGAGAACAAAATCTTATTTTACATTACCTTCAATATCTTCTCTGGTTGGAAAGAGGTGATTTTTGCATTTGTAATTTTCTTGCTGATTCCTTGAAAATAGAAATGATATGATTGTCCTATTTCTTGACACTCTTTGTGAAACTATTAATGTGTGCATATATATATGTGTATACATATGTGTGTGTGTGCTCAGTCATATCCAACTCTTTGTACAAAGAGTTTGACTTTAGCTAATCAACTTTAGCTAATCAATCTTTGTAATTCATAGACTGTAGTCTACCAGGTCACTCTGCCCATGGAATATTCCTTGCAAGAATCAATACTCGAGTGGGTTGCCATTTCCTACTCCAGGGAATCTTCCTGAATCAGAGATCAAATCCGTGTCTCCCATGTCTCCTGCATTAACAGGTAGACTATTTACTCCTGTACCAGCAGGGAAGCCAAATAAATCCATATATATACATATATATATATATATATATATATATCTGTGTGTGTATATGTATACATATATATATGGATTATATATATATATATTATATATATTATATATTATATTATATTATATTATATATATGGATTTTGTGTATATATATATATATATATATATCTGTGTATGTATATGTATACATCCTTTAGTTGACTTAAAATATTTTAGCATGTGGAAAAAGTTTAATAATGGAATTTCAACTTAGCAACTCTTTACTGAGAATTATATCCTGGACACCAAATATTAAGGGTTCAGCAATGAACAATACCAATTTCTGTCCTTAGGACTTTATATTCTGGTAATAACCAGAGATACTAAACTAGTAAACACATGAAAAGTCTCAAGAATATTAAGTGCTATTTATCCAAAATCAGTTAGAGTAGAAAAAGAGTAAGGAGGAAGGAGTTGGAGCTTACAATGAAATGATCAGGGAGGGACTCTCCTATTAAGAAAATCATGCAGTGATTTTAGGAAAGATAACTCTAACAGAGGCCACAGTTAAAGCCAAGTTCCTGAGGTAGTAGAAGTGAGACACATCAGAGAAACAGGGCACATGGAGTGGATAAGGATTAAATTAAGCAGGTGAAATATATTACCTCTGATAGGTAATGGTTAACTTAGGTTTCTCTTATTGGTTAAATGTGGAATAGTTGAGGCCATTTTAGGATAACTTCATAGGATTATCTATGACTTCCAAAATGCTTATTCATACAAAAATGCCCTGGCCGTGAGAAGTACAATAGAGTCTTTTGGCTGAATAACACCTTAGCATTTTTTACTCCATAGCTCTTGGCATAATTCTTGGTTCAGAAAATAATCAATAACTGTTCATTGATTAGGGAATATTAGAAAGCCAACATAGGTCAGAACTCAGGAGGTATTTTATAGGACATTCTTAGGACAATGTTAACTGTGATATGACTAAATTTATTTTATATTATTGATCTTAAAGTATCATTTTAAAATTTATTGCACTTTTCAGATTGTTTCTGTTTGTTTTAAACATACATCTGCCAAAAACTGTTCAAAATATATTTACGATTTCTATAAGAAATAGTGTCACTGTTCGGAGTATTTGGCCATTTAGACAACTAGTCTTTCCATACAATGAAGTCTTACTTAGGTGGTTTTCAGAGTACAAAAAGGTTTTAAATCAAAATATTGATATAAAATTATATGTTTTTCTATAGTCATAATTAATTCTAGTCAGTCTAAACTTACATGAAATTTTTAAAGTTTTTAAAACTACACAGTTGATAAATAGCATGATTTTTCAAGAGATTGTTTTATGTCTTTGGCAATATGTAGTGTATCATATATTTTCCCCAAATCACATAATTAGAGCACAATGAATTGCCACACAAATTTATTCATAAACATAATTACAAGAAAACTTAATTAACCCCTTTAATATAATTTTCTCCACTTAATTGCATGTTTGCCAGTGAACGTGACCCTGTGAATCCATACTTTAAGGACTGCTAGTTCACAGACAAAACTACAGGCAGAGCAGGAGAATCTGCCCTTGCTCTTCAGGAGATTTAACTTGTATATCCAGGGTGGCCTGGCAGGGAAAATGTTACATCTCTCAGCAGAGTGACTAGAATTTCCTGTGGCTAGTTTTACCTTGGGCTTGGGACCTAAAATGTCAGTCACCAGCATGTCATCTTTTACCTGACTCCATTTAAACAGTTATGCCAAAACCCTCAAGAGTATCCTAACTGAAGGAATTAAAGCTCCTGTATCTAGAGGGCATTCAGAAACCTAAATTAATTGTATTTTCCTAAAATATTCAAGCTTTCATATTCATTTTTATTAAGAATTTGAAAATATCCCTTGTTCCGATTCTTGGATGATAGTGAAGTCAAAAAATTGCTAAGTTAAATACTAGTTGCATCTAGATCTTTTATTCTACCTAGGCTGAAGAAAATTAAGAACACAATCTTAAATATAGTCAATCATTAAAAGAAAGCCAACACAGGTCAGAACTCAGGAGGTATTTTATAGGACATTCTTAGGACAATGTTAACTGTGATATGACTAAATTTATTTTATATTATTGATCTTAAAGTATCATTTTAAAATTTATTGCACTTTTCAGATTGTTTCTGTTTGTTTTAAACATACATCTGCCAAAAACTGTTCAAAATATATTTACGATTTCTATAAGAAATAGTGTCACTGTTCGGAGTATTTGGCCATTTAGACAACTAGTCTTTCCATACAATGAAGTCTTACTTAGGTGGTTTTCAGAGTACAAAAAGGTTTTAAATCAAAATATTGATATAAAATTATATGTTTTTCTATAGTCATAATTAATTCTAGTCAGTCTAAACTTACATGAAATTTTTAAAGTTTTTAAAACTACACAGTTGATAAATAGCATGATTTTTCAAGAGATTGTTTTATGTCTTTGGCAATATGTAGTGTATCATATATTTTCCCCAAATCACATAATTAGAGCACAATGAATTGCCACACAAATTTATTCATAAACATAATTACAAGAAAACTTAATTAACCCCTTTAATATAATTTTCTCCACTTAATTGCATGTTTGCCAGTGAACGTGACCCTGTGAATCCATACTTTAAGGACTGCTAGTTCACAGACAAAACTACAGGCAGAGCAGGAGAATCTGCCCTTGCTCTTCAGGAGATTTAACTTGTATATCCAGGGTGGCCTGGCAGGGAAAATGTTACATCTCTCAGCAGAGTGACTAGAATTTCCTGTGGCTAGTTTTACCTTGGGCTTGGGACCTAAAATGTCAGTCACCAGCAGGTCATCTTTTACCTGACTCCATTTAAACAGTTATGCCAAAACCCTCAAGAGTATCCTAACTGAAGGAATTAAAGCTCCTGTATCTAGAGGGCATTCAGAAACCTAAATTAATTGTATTTTCCTAAAATATTCAAGCTTTCATATTCATTTTTATTAAGAATTTGAAAATATCCCTTGTTCCGATTCTTGGATGATAGTGAAGTCAAAAAAAATTGCTAAGTTAAATACTAGTTGCATCTAGATCTTTTATTCTACCTAGGCTGAAGAAAATTAAGAACACAATCTTAAATATAGTCTCTTTCTTTTTGATGAATTTGATATTAGAATTAACGAGAAGGGTTCAAAATTTTTCTTAGGTTAAGGGGTAGAATTTTTTTTTTTTTTTTTTAGGAAGAGTTGGGTTTCAGTTTACATAGTCAAATATAAAATTGCAAATAAACTCAACCATTAATATATGGACTTATTCCCTATTATGTTGATTTGCATATTTAATAATAGTAAAAGTGTACTGTACCTTTTTGGGATTGTAACTTTTCTTTCTCCAAAAATTATTCTATGAATACAGATTCCTGTCTTCCAAGATATGTGATTTTTTTTTTACCCTGGTGAAAAAAGAAATCTATTATTTCTAAAACTTCTGAACAAACAGAAGCACAGCCTAATTAGGCTATGAGTTTTAGTTAAATATATATAGTTCTACCCTATAGTCTGTTTTTAAAATCAAACTGTATTTTAAAAAATATTTTATCCAATGGCTTCAGCTTGGCAAGAGTCAAATAAAGCCTATTGTCATAACCTTAGAAATGTAAATATAATGACACAGAACTGTTCATAAATTATTATTTTTAAGTATATAGTAGAACTGCCCTGAATTAATTGTAACTGTACTTTCGTACCTATTTAGAGAAAATAAATTGCAGGTTATCCCAGCAGTGGTATTGCAGCGAACACTATACTAATCAATAATATTGAGCCATTTTAAAAGAGACTTCTGCCAAATAGATTAACACTTTAGTATACTAACACAATAATTAAAACAGGTTTGGGCCTCCCTGGTGGTCCAGTGGGTAAGAACACTGCCTTGCAGTGCAGGGGGCGTCAGTTCAATGCCTGGCCTGGGAAGATCCCAAGTGCCACAGGGCGGATGGACCAATGTGTCCAACTACCGAGCCAGAGCTCTGGAGTACATGCCCGGAGCCGGTGCTCTGTGACAGAAGGGAACAGTTATGCCAAAACCCTCAAGAGTATCCTAACTGAAGGAATTAAAGCTCCTGTATCTAGAGGGCATTCAGAAACCTAAATTAATTGTATTTTCCTAAAATATTCAAGCTTTCATATTCATTTTTATTAAGAATTTGAAAATATCCCTTGTTCCGATTCTTGGATGATAGTGAAGTCAAAAAAAATTGCTAAGTTAAATACTAGTTGCATCTAGATCTTTTATTCTACCTAGGCTGAAGAAAATTAAGAACACAATCTTAAATATAGTCTCTTTCTTTTTGATGAATTTGATATTAGAATTAACGAGAAGGGTTCAAAATTTTCTTGGGTTTAAAGGGGGTAGAATTTTTTTTTTTTTTTTTAGGAAGAGTTGGGTTTCAGTTTACATAGTCAAATATAAAATTGCAAATAAACTCAACCATTAATATATGGACTTATTCCCTATTATGTTGATTTGCATATTTAATAATAGTAAAAGTGTACTGTACCTTTTTGGGATTGTAACTTTTCTTTCTCCAAAAATTATTCTATGAATACAGATTCCTGTCTTCCAAGATATGTGATTTTTTTTTTACCCTGGTGAAAAAAGAAATCTATTATTTCTAAAACTTCTGAACAAACAGAAGCACAGCCTAATTAGGCTATGAGTTTTAGTTAAATATATATAGTTCTACCCTATAGTCTGTTTTTAAAATCAAACTGTATTTTAAAAAATATTTTATCCAATGGCTTCAGCTTGGCAAGAGTCAAATAAAGCCTATTGTCATAACCTTAGAAATGTAAATATAATGACACAGAACTGTTCATAAATTATTATTTTTAAGTATATAGTAGAACTGCCCTGAATTAATTGTAACTGTACTTTCGTACCTATTTAGAGAAAATAAATTGCAGGTTATCCCAGCAGTGGTATTGCAGCGAACACTATACTAATCAATAATATTGAGCCATTTTAAAAGAGACTTCTGCCAAATAGATTAACACTTTAGTATACTAACACAATAATTAAAACAGGTTTGGGCCTCCCTGGTGGTCCAGTGGGTAAGAACACTGCCTTGCAGTGCAGGGGGCGTCAGTTCAATGCCTGGCCTGGGAAGATCCCAAGTGCCACAGGGCGGATGGACCAATGTGTCCAACTACCGAGCCAGAGCTCTGGAGTACATGCCCCGGGAGCCGGTGCTCTGTGACAAGAAGGGGCCACTGCAGTGGGAGGCCCACACAGGCCAAAGACCAAAGATAAATAAATGAAAGATCAATAGAAGTGGCCAAAAAAATTTTGAAAAAAAAAAAAAAAGAAAAAAACAGGCTTAACAGAATCGGTGTGAATCTGCATGTAACATCTTCTGCAATGACTAAAGAGCAAAAGGACAAAGCTAGAAAAGCCTGTTATTAAGAATAACATGTTGCTGCCATCTTTGCTCAATGATTACTTTTATTTCACTAAGAAGCATCAAAGATACATGTTTTTAAAAAGCTATAGCTAAGCACTTAAGAAATGATTGTCTTAAAATTACTAGCAACATGAAGTTGTACCTTGTTTTTTATAAATGTTCAGTAATATTTGTGAAAATCACTTTGAAAAAAATATCAAATCTTGTTGTAAGAAGGAAAAGACTGGTTTAACTGACTCTTTCACAGTCTGTATCTTAGTTATGTGTTGTTAGTGGACATCCAGGTTCCAAAGCCCTCTCTAATGTCTAGTCACTATAGCAGAAGACTCAGTTTCCCTGATTTTCATTTCCAGCCCTTCCCCCTTCGTTACTCTGAGAATGTAAAAGGGCTGATGTTTTCCCTTGATGAAGGACAACAAATTGATAAACTTCAGTGTCAGCATTATTAAAATGGCCATTCCTGGTGTATTTCAAGTGCCATTCCTGGTGTATTTCAAGTGCAGTGTCAATTGTGATAGCTTTTACTCTTCAGGGGGTCCTGTGATCTCCAGTTCCTTATGTAAATTATGCAAAACCTGCTCCAGAAGTATCACAGGCTATTCATTTCAAACTCTAAACTGAATGTTCTCTTTCTTGATTTGGCAAATGGAAAGAACAGAGTGGCAGTGTACTGAGTTAAAGATTAGCAAACAAAATATTCGTCCAACCAGATATGTGCAGAGCACTGGAAAAGAAAACGTGATGTTACTTTCAAATCTGTAGAATCAGAGATTCATTTGTATCTATTTTGTTCTCATGTATAATTATTTCTAAAATGAGAGTTACAGGAAGTTTTGTTTTATTCAGGATGTTTACAGATTAGTTTCAACAAGATGATTCCATACCTCATTAAGAGCTTAGGATCATGTCTTATCTATTTCTGTTTTGCACCTCACCTGTCCTCTTTCACCCACTGCACTCTGTCACCTGGAACTAGGTCATTCTTACAGGGAACATTTGCATGGTAAATATTTAATCAATGACTGAATTTTATCAGAGTCCTAAAAATATATATTTCATCATGTCTTACAACTATGTATAAATTTCTTTCTTTATAAGAAATGATAGTAGGTTAGTGAAGCGATAAAGATGTATATGAAGGATGGGCTAGAGTAGCTGAATTTAATGGATCAAAAAGTGGTAACTGTTTAGCAGTTGACAAATTGGTTTTTAAAAGCATTTGCATATCCCTTATTTTGAAATTTAGAAAAACCCTTAGTATGGGCTATTTTTTAGAAAGTAAAATCATTGCAGGCTTCATTCAGATGTTAGTAAATATGGCATATGTGCTTTACTTAAAATGGTTGTTTAAAGAAAATAAATTGCTGGGCAGAGGCAAAGGACTCTCATGCTGTAATCATTTCAGGAAAATATATGCTCTCTGTCTGTGTGTGTTTAGTATGTGTTTGAATTACTCAAGTCACCACATTACTATGTGTCATGCTGTAACTGCTTAAAAACTGAGTGAGAAGTTTATTGGCATATTTTAATTAAACCTTCAGTATTTCCCAGTTTAACAGGGAAGGTGACAAGAATAGTTGTAAAACTAAGCTCTCTTCAGGCTTTCATTGTCTGGCCACATTCACTAAAGAAACACATCCCCCTCCCTGCTTCCCTAGCATCACATGTTCATACCACAACTTCTGCTAGTTCTAACATCACTGTGCCAAAATCAATAAATAATGTGCACCGAAATTAAAATTTAAAAGCTTCAAATAAAGACCTTCCTTCTGATTTACATATGAGTTTATTCCTAACTTTCTTCTTACATATCTAATGGATTTGATATCAATCAGATTGAGTTTCCAGTCCGAACTACTGCTCAACAGGTATGTGAACTAGAAAAAGCCTTAGAGGATCAAGATGGCCATGGTGGAGAACATGGACCTCCGCTCCCTGCCAACAAACATCAAAACTATACCTAGACGTGGAACAGTTCTCACAGAAAACAAGCTAGACATTGGCAAAAAGCTGCCAGAAAAATTCCTATGTAACTGAGTAGAAAGGAAAAATAGGAGGCATCCAGAGACAGGAGAGATTGATAGGGCAGGCTCTCACCCTCAGAAGCCCCCTTGCCTGCTGGGAGGTCGGCAGCAACAGACAGAGCTGTTGGGGAGGAGCCTTGATTCTGCTCAAGAAGAGTGCCCAAGTGCTGGCTTGCCAGCAGTCAGGCAGAAGTCCGCCTGCGTGCACCTGCTCTCCCAGCCTGAGGTGTGTGGTAGGTGGGGTGGGAGGTGCACAGATTTTACTGTGACTACACGGGTCTCAGTGAAGCGATAAAGATGTATATGAAGGATGGGCTAGAGTAGCTGAATTTAATGGATCAAAAAGTGGTAACTGTTTAGCAGTTGACAAATTGGTTTTTAAAAGCATTTGCATATCCCTTATTTTGAAATTTAGAAAAACCCTTAGTATGGGCTATTTTTTAGAAAGTAAAATCATTGCAGGCTTCATTCAGATGTTAGTAAATATGGCATATGTGCTTTACTTAAAATGGTTGTTTAAAGAAAATAAATTGCTGGGCAGAGGCAAAGGACTCTCATGCTGTAATCATTTCAGGAAAATATATGCTCTCTGTCTGTGTGTGTTTAGTATGTGTTTGAATTACTCAAGTCACCACATTACTATGTGTCATGCTGTAACTGCTTAAAAACTGAGTGAGAAGTTTATTGGCATATTTTAATTAAACCTTCAGTATTTCCCAGTTTAACAGGGAAGGTGACAAGAATAGTTGTAAAACTAAGCTCTCTTCAGGCTTTCATTGTCTGGCCACATTCACTAAAGAAACACATCCCCCTCCCTGCTTCCCTAGCATCACATGTTCATACCACAACTTCTGCTAGTTCTAACATCACTGTGCCAAAATCAATAAATAATGTGCACCGAAATTAAAATTTAAAAGCTTCAAATAAAGACCTTCCTTCTGATTTACATATGAGTTTATTCCTAACTTTCTTCTTACATATCTAATGGATTTGATATCAATCAGATTGAGTTTCCAGTCCGAACTACTGCTCAACAGGTATGTGAACTAGAAAAAGCCTTAGAGGATCAAGATGGCCATGGTGGAGAACATGGACCTCCGCTCCCTGCCAACAAACATCAAAACTATACCTAGACGTGGAACAGTTCTCACAGAAAACAAGCTAGACATTGGCAAAAAGCTGCCAGAAAAATTCCTATGTAACTGAGTAGAAAGGAAAAATAGGAGGCATCCAGAGACAGGAGAGATTGATAGGGCAGGCTCTCACCCTCAGAAGCCCCCTTGCCTGCTGGGAGGTCGGCAGCAACAGACAGAGCTGTTGGGGAGGAGCCTTGATTCTGCTCAAGAAGAGTGCCCAAGTGCTGGCTTGCCAGCAGTCAGGGCAGAAGTCCGCCTGCGTGCACCTGCTCTCCCCAGCCTGAGGTGTGTGGTAGGTGGGGTGGGAGGTGCACAGATTTTACTGTGACTACACGGGTCTCACTCACTTCAGCACTCACCTCCTTTGGGACAGAGCATGCACTTAAGGGTTATAGAAACAGAAATTTAAGCAAGATGAAAAAAGCAGAGGAAATACTCCCAGTTAAAAGAACAAGGGACATCTACAGAAAGAACCAATAATGCAAGAGACCTCACCAGTATACTAGAAACTGAGTTCAAAAAGGAAGTGATAAAAATGCTAAGAGAATTAAGAAAAATTATTGGTAGAAATCTGGGTCACTGTAACAAGGAATTAGAAGCTATAAAGAACAATCAATCAAAACTGAACAATTTCATTGCCAAGATAAAAGCCAATCTAGAAGCAATGATTGAAGTGAAGTGAAAGTTTCTCAGTCACATCTAACTCTTTGCAACTCCAGGGACTATAGCCTGCCAGACTCCTCTGTCCTCGGAATTCTCCAGACAAGAATACTGGAGTGGGTAGCCATTCCCTTCTCGAGGGTATCTACCCAATCTAGGAACTGAACTCTGGTCTCCCGCATTGCAGGCAGATTCCTTACTGTCTGAGCTCCCAATGAGTAGCAGACCAAATAACACAGAAGAATGAGTAAGTGATCTGGAAGACAGAATAAAGGAAATCAATCACAACAGTAGACAAAAAGACAAAAAAAAAGCAATGAATGGGACAATATAAATATGCCAGCCCTATGTGGGTTAAAAAAAAAAAAGGGGCTTTTAAGAAGGAAACAGATATTCAGGTAAAAGATACACTGAGCAAAGCCTTAGAGGATCAAGATGGCCATGGTGGAGAACATGGACCTCCGCTCCTGCCAACAAACATCAAAACTATACCTAGACGTGGAACAGTTCTCACAGAAAACAAGCTAGACATTGGCAAAAAGCTGCCAGAAAAATTCCTATGTAACTGAGTAGAAAGGAAAAATAGGAGGCATCCAGAGACAGGAGAGATTGATAGGGCAGGCTCTCACCCTCAGAAGCCCCCTTGCCTGCTGGGAGGTCGGCAGCAACAGACAGAGCTGTTGGGGAGGAGCCTTGATTCTGCTCAAGAAGAGTGCCCAAGTGCTGGCTTGCCAGCAGTCAGGCAGAAGTCCGCCTGCGTGCACCTGCTCTCCCCAGCCTGAGGTGTGTGGTAGGTGGGGTGGGAGGTGCACAGATTTTACTGTGACTACACGGGTCTCACTCACTTCAGCACTCACCTCCTTTGGGACAGAGCATGCACTTAAGGGTTATAGAAACAGAAATTTAAGCAAGATGAAAAAAGCAGAGGAAATACTCCCAGTTAAAAGAACAAGGGACATCTACAGAAAGAACCAATAATGCAAGAGACCTCACCAGTATACTAGAAACTGAGTTCAAAAAGGAAGTGATAAAAATGCTAAGAGAATTAAGAAAAATTATTGGTAGAAATCTGGGTCACTGTAACAAGGAATTAGAAGCTATAAAGAACAATCAATCAAAACTGAACAATTTCATTGCCAAGATAAAAGCCAATCTAGAAGCAATGATTGAAGTGAAGTGAAAGTTTCTCAGTCACATCTAACTCTTTGCAACTCCAGGGACTATAGCCTGCCAGACTCCTCTGTCCTCGGAATTCTCCAGACAAGAATACTGGAGTGGGTAGCCATTCCCTTCTCGAGGGTATCTACCCAATCTAGGAACTGAACTCTGGTCTCCCGCATTGCAGGCAGATTCCTTACTGTCTGAGCTCCCAATGAGTAGCAGACCAAATAACACAGAAGAATGAGTAAGTGATCTGGAAGACAGAATAAAGGAAATCAATCACAACAGTAGACAAAAAGACAAAAAAAAAGCAATGAATGGGACAATATAAATATGCCAGCCCTATGTGTAATAGGGGCTTTAGAAGGAGAAGAGAGAAGGAAGGGAATCAAAATGGTATTTGAAGAAACTATGACTGAAAGGTTTCCAAACCTTAAGAAGGAAACAGATATTCAGGTAAAAGATACACTGAGCATCCAAAATAAGATGAACCCAAACTGAAGGGGATTTCTCAAGACTTCACTTTTCTAATCTGTGGGAGATTTTGATTTTGACAGCCTTTTTAAATTCTCTTTCAGAAATGTATCTATAATCACAAATGTTTTCTTTAGAAGTTGAGAAAAGCTATTGAATACGAATGTATCAGTTAAAAGGGTTTTAAGGGAAACAAGAATGTGTTTTCACCATTTGGTCTTTCTGAAATTTGAATGGTCCTTTGTGACTTACATTATTTTTAAAATTCACATTTCTCAGTGTGAGCCACAAAAGCTCTTGAAAATGTTTACAAACCAAATAGCAAAACTGAAGTCTTGCTAATGTACACAGTGATGCCAAACTGAAATAATTTAGCATTGTTCTCTCTTCAGATACTACATAGTAAGCTTTAGTTTTTACTTCATATCTCTGTGGTTTATTCCTTCATATTCCTAAAATTCTCTTGCCCTCTTCTGCCTTTACAGTCAGTATGGTACTGTATAAATACGTCAGGAAAGACAACTGCAATATGACAAGTCACATCAGAAGAAAGCACCAAGGGCCTACAAGATTAAAATCTCATACGTGAATATCCGAAATAAACCCAATAATGACACTGATGATGAAGTAAACTCACATGAGAGTCAGGAAATTTATCCCTTTAAATTTCGACAAAATTTTATGATGGAGTATAGCCTGCCAGACTCCTCTGTCCTCGGAATTCTCCAGACAAGAATACTGGAGTGGGTAGCCATTCCCTTCTCGAGGGTATCTACCCAATCTAGGAACTGAACTCTGGTCTCCCGCATTGCAGGCAGATTCCTTACTGTCTGAGCTCCCAATGAGTAGCAGACCAAATAACACAGAAGAATGAGTAAGTGATCTGGAAGACAGAATAAAGGAAATCAATCACAACAGTAGACAAAAAGACAAAAAAAAAGCAATGAATGGGACAATATAAATATGCCAGCCCTATGTGTAATAGGGGCTTTAGAAGGAGAAGAGAGAAGGAAGGGAATCAAAATGGTATTTGAAGAAACTATGACTGAAAGGTTTCCAAACCTTAAGAAGGAAACAGATATTCAGGTAAAAGATACACTGAGCATCCAAAATAAGATGAACCCAAACTGAAGGGGATTTCTCAAGACTTCACTTTTCTAATCTGTGGGAGATTTTGATTTTGACAGCCTTTTTAAATTCTCTTTCAGAAATGTATCTATAATCACAAATGTTTTCTTTAGAAGTTGAGAAAAGCTATTGAATACGAATGTATCAGTTAAAAGGGTTTTAAGGGAAACAAGAATGTGTTTTCACCATTTGGTCTTTCTGAAATTTGAATGGTCCTTTGTGACTTACATTATTTTTAAAATTCACATTTCTCAGTGTGAGCCACAAAAGCTCTTGAAAATGTTTACAAACCAAATAGCAAAACTGAAGTCTTGCTAATGTACACAGTGATGCCAAACTGAAATAATTTAGCATTGTTCTCTCTTCAGATACTACATAGTAAGCTTTAGTTTTTACTTCATATCTCTGTGGTTTATTCCTTCATATTCCTAAAATTCTCTTGCCCTCTTCTGCCTTTACAGTCAGTATGGTACTGTATAAATACGTCAGGAAAGACAACTGCAATATGACAAGTCACATCAGAAGAAAGCACCAAGGGCCTACAAGATTAAAATCTCATACGTGAATATCCGAAATAAACCCAATAATGACACTGATGATGAAGTAAACTCACATGAGAGTCAGGAAATTTATCCCTTGTGCTTTTCGAAGAGGCTCATTGCCAGAGGCAGAATACATTAATTTCGTATGTCACATTAGGAATTTCCATTTCTCCTTGAATAAAATGTTAGTTTCAAAAAGTGTCCTTAGAGTAGAAAGACTCTCAGTGATTTATGAAACCTTCTTCTCTCCTTTGCCTTCAGAAATCCACTAATTTTTCGTCTTATCTGTCAGACAGAAAGTTGAGTTAGTCTGTCCTCAATTCTACCAGAACTGAGGTCTCAATTTAATGAGCATTTGCAGAATGAAAAGCATTATGCTAAGTTTTATGGGAGATTCACCTAAGTAAAAGTATTTAGTCCTCCTTGTTGAACTAGACTATAATTAAAGAATCAGAATCTATATCTGAAGTAGATAGCTATCTATCAATGTAATGCAACAAATTATAAATGCCCAAAATGGCAAGTTAAAAATCAATAGGAGGGCTTCCCCTGGTGGTCCAGTGGGTACGGACATCGCCTTGCAGTGCAAGGGACACTAGTTCGATCCCTGGCCTGGGAAGATCTCACATGCCGCGGAGCAGCTGGACCGATGTGTCCAATTACCGAGCTGGAGCTCTGGCGTGCGTGCGCACAGAGCTGGCGCTCTGCGACGACAGAGGCCACCGCGATGGGAGGCCCACAGGAGCCAAAGAACAAAGACGGATGAAAATAGAGAAATGAAAGACCAGTAGAAGTGGCCCGCCCATCCCCCTCCCTCCTAACCCACCCCCCAAAAAGATAAATAAAAATTTTTTAAAAAATCAATAGGAGTATCAAACATAATTCTTGAGAGAAGTCAATCCTAACCATTAGGAGAAGTTTTGCTCTGATGATTCAGCTATGGAAAGAATGATTCATTAACTGATTTATTTAAATATTTACTAAATATATAATATAAGCCCCATACTGAGTATAGAAGATTTATAGCAGTACTATATAACTAAACTTTCTGTAGTACCCAAAGTGTCCAACAGTCAGTATGGTACTGTATAAATACGTCAGGAAAGACAACTGCAATATGACAAGTCACATCAGAAGAAAGCACCAAGGGCCTACAAGATTAAAATCTCATACGTGAATATCCGAAATAAACCCAATAATGACACTGATGATGAAGTAAACTCACATGAGAGTCAGGAAATTTATCCCTTGTGCTTTTCGAAGAGGCTCATTGCCAGAGGCAGAATACATTAATTTCGTATGTCACATTAGGAATTTCCATTTCTCCTTGAATAAAATGTTAGTTTCAAAAAGTGTCCTTAGAGTAGAAAGACTCTCAGTGATTTATGAAACCTTCTTCTCTCCTTTGCCTTCAGAAATCCACTAATTTTTCGTCTTATCTGTCAGACAGAAAGTTGAGTTAGTCTGTCCTCAATTCTACCAGAACTGAGGTCTCAATTTAATGAGCATTTGCAGAATGAAAAGCATTATGCTAAGTTTTATGGGAGATTCACCTAAGTAAAAGTATTTAGTCCTCCTTGTTGAACTAGACTATAATTAAAGAATCAGAATCTATATCTGAAGTAGATAGCTATCTATCAATGTAATGCAACAAATTATAAATGCCCAAAATGGCAAGTTAAAAATCAATAGGAGGGCTTCCCCTGGTGGTCCAGTGGGTACGGACATCGCCTTGCAGTGCAAGGGACACTAGTTCGATCCCTGGCCTGGGAAGATCTCACGTGCCGCGGAGCAGCTGGACCGATGTGTCCAATTACCGAGCTGGAGCTCTGGCGTGCGTGCGCACAGAGCTGGCGCCTCTGACGACAGACGCCACCGCGATGGGAGGCCCACAGGAGCCAAAGAACAAAGACGGATGAAAATAGAGAAATGAAAGACCAGTAGAAGTGGCCCGCCCATCCCCCTCCCTCCTAACCCACCCCCCAAAAAGATAAATAAAAATTTTTTAAAAAATCAATAGGAGTATCAAACATAATTCTTGAGAGAAGTCAATCCTAACCATTAGGAGAAGTTTTGCTCTGATGATTCAGCTATGGAAAGAATGATTCATTAACTGATTTATTTAAATATTTACTAAATATATAATATAAGCCCCATACTGAGTATAGAAGATTTATAGCAGTACTATATAACTAAACTTTCTGTAATGATGGGACTGTTCTTTGTCTAAAGTGTCCAATATTATTGTGACTAGCTAATGAGAATATTTCAGTTTTAAGTAAAATTAAATTTAATTACAAAATGTATTAGTTAATATTTCAAGTACTCAGTAGCCACACACATTGCACAATACAGGTCTACAAGGAAAAGACAGACATGCATACAAAAAATTGCTGTTGTGTAAGTTTTATGACATGGTTGTTCAGGTGCAAAATAAGGAATACCTTATGTTCCTTGGAATAATTTACAAGTTCTATTAGAGCCAAGTTTTAAATATATTTAATATTTGACAGAGAAATAAATAGCAACTAAGAATCCTAGTCAGTAGAAATGGCAAGAAGAGAATGAGGATGTTGTGTGAGACGTAGAAAGCAGAGTAATGTGTGGAGACATTGTGGGAAATGAGAGGCAGGAAGGAGGCATGTCAGAGAGGGGCTAATTTTTCAGCCATAGCTTTATTGATATTAGAGACCAAGTGATTTCATTTTCTTGGATCACTCTTAACTCAATGGTCATGATTCAAAGATCACATTCCTAGGGATACCCATCCTAACCAGGCTATTTGAATTTTAACACTTTCTGCCAAATATTCCTTGTCTACAATTTTAAATTTCTTTTCATAAATCCTATCAATGTTTACATTACAACTTATTTTACTGATTTATTTAATTTACTGTCTAGGACTTCTGTCTGTCTTGTTCAATCTGTTTATCACTTAAATCAGTGCCTAATACCTAGTAGACTCAGTCCATATTTCTTTGATGAATAAGAAAGTTTTCTACTGGCCCAGACAAGTTTTCCTGGGTTCAGACAAATTCTTGCTAAGGCTTATGGCACAAACTGGAAAACCACAGGAACAAGTAAGCCTCATGTTTACTTGTTTTTCAGGATCTCAGAAACTCAGAGTATTTGGCCTTTATTATTTTTAACATATCAATATTTATGTATAAAACACATAACAACTTTTTACATCATTTTAAAAATTCATATTTCTCAGTTTGAGTTCCAAAAACTTCAGAATTTTTACATATTATTAGCCTCATCATAAATTCATCATATTGCCCCTAGGGAAATATGATAATTTTTGCTTTGCATTCTAACATTGTAGCATTTTCAGTACTAATGATGCCCTCCTGCTTCCTCTCTACCAATATCTCTTTATAATCTTCACCTCTTTAAAATGTCACTGTTTCTAGAAAGCTACAGAAACCTCTGATCCCACAGTCTTGGATTAGGTGGTCATTTTGTACCATGCATGCTAAGTCGCTTAAGTCATGTCCAGCTTTTTGTGACGCTATGGATAGTAGCCCACCAGGTTCCTCTGTCCATGAGAATTCTCCAGGCAAGAATATTGGAGTGGGTTGCCATGCTCTCCTCCAGGGGATCTTCCCAACCCAGGGGTTGAACCAGTGTCTTGTATGTCTCCTGCATTAATTAATTAATTTTCATCCCAAAATGGAGTATATTTAATTTTTAGTATATTTTCTAAAATTTTAATATTCAATGGTGTAAGGCACATTTTATGATTGTCCTTGTGTCATACAATCTAGACAAGAAAAGGTCAAGAAGTCTATAACCTGACTTGAAGGAGAATTTCCCCCAAATTAAATTCTGATTAAAATTTATTCTTTACTCAATGTTGAAAAAAATTCCATTCTGTGACTTCCAGAAAGTGTTTGAAAGCCCCACTATCTGGAAAGAGTTCTTTATAATTTTTGACATTAATATCCTTATAATCCTGATAGCTATTTTCCAAAAATTAAATTCACAGATTCTTCACAATTCTTTCAATACATGTTTACATATTTGAAAACATTCCATGTTCCTCATGCTCTTTTTTGCAGGGCGGGAAGGGGAGGGTAGTGGGTTGGGGGAAGGGGAGTGTCTTTATTTTTCCTGGGTTCAGACAAATTCTTGCTAAGGCTTATGGCACAAACTGGAAAACCACAGGAACAAGTAAGCCTCATGTTTACTTGTTTTTCAGGATCTCAGAAACTCAGAGTATTTGGCCTTTATTATTTTTAACATATCAATATTTATGTATAAAACACATAACAACTTTTTACATCATTTTAAAAATTCATATTTCTCAGTTTGAGTTCCAAAAACTTCAGAATTTTTACATATTATTAGCCTCATCATAAATTCATCATACTGCCCTAGGAAATATGATAATTTTTGCTTGCATTCTAACATTGTAGCATTTTCAGTACTAATGATGCCCTCCTGCTTCCTCTCTACCAATATCTCTTTATAATCTTCACCTCTTTAAAATGTCACTGTTTCTAGAAAGCTACAGAAACCTCTGATCCCACAGTCTTGGATTAGGTGGTCATTTTGTACCATGCATGCTAAGTCGCTTAAGTCATGTCCAGCTTTTTGTGACGCTATGGATAGTAGCCCACCAGGTTCCTCTGTCCATGAGAATTCTCCAGGCAAGAATATTGGAGTGGGTTGCCATGCTCTCCTCCAGGGGATCTTCCCAACCCAGGGGTTGAACCAGTGTCTTGTATGTCTCCTGCATTAATTAATTAATTTTCATCCCAAAATGGAGTATATTTAATTTTTAGTATATTTTCTAAAATTTTAATATTCAATGGTGTAAGGCACATTTTATGATTGTCCTTGTGTCATACAATCTAGACAAGAAAAGGTCAAGAAGTCTATAACCTGACTTGAAGGAGAATTTCCCCCAAATTAAATTCTGATTAAAATTTATTCTTTACTCAATGTTGAAAAAAATTCCATTCTGTGACTTCCAGAAAGTGTTTGAAAGCCCCACTATCTGGAAAGAGTTCTTTATAATTTTTGACATTAATATCCTTATAATCCTGATAGCTATTTTCCAAAAATTAAATTCACAGATTCTTCACAATTCTTTCAATACATGTTTACATATTTGAAAACATTCCATGTTCCTCATGCTCTTTTTTTTGCAGGGCGGGAAGGGGGGGAGGGTAGTGGGTTGGGCAGGGAGAGGGATGGCCGGGCCACTTCTGTTGGTCTTTCATTTATTCAGTTTCATCCATCTTTTCGTTGTTTGGCCTGTGTGGGCCTCCCATCGCAGTGGCCTCTCTCATCGCTGAGCACCGGCTGTGGGCGCATGCGCTCCAGAGCTCCGGCTCGGTAATTGGACACATCGGTCCAGCTGTTCTGCGGCATGTGGGATCTTCCCAGGCCAGGGATCCAACTGGCGCCTCTTGCACTGCAAGGTGGTGGCCTTACCCACTGGACCACCAGGGAAGCCCCCTCATGCTCTTTTTAAATCACATAAAGAACCATCTATTAGATTAGAATTTTAAACCTATGAAATTTGTTACATTACTAGATTATTTAGAGATAAAAGCAAAAAAATCCACTTGGACTGTAATGTACATTTGTTTTTGTTTTTTTTTACAGAAAGGGTAGAAGTCAGAGATTAAATGAGAAAAAAGTATGTGACCCAGTTCAAAATAATGAGGGAATTTGTATAATGATCAAGTTATTTAACATTTTAGAATATCTAGGAAGAAAATGATGAGGGAATGATTTTTTGCTAAACATTAAAAAAATATTTCTAATAATTTTGTCTAACAGACCATAATAGACACAGCTTCCTTGCCATCAGTTTTACGCGGTCCCAGTGTTTCTACCCGCTATGATAAAAACTATTTTTCCCTATCCAGTTGTTTTCCTACCTCTGTTTTTATTTTGGCTCTGAGTTATAAATTATCAGTACTAACTAATTAAAAGCATATTAAAGAAAGTGTACCTTTATTGCAATTTTTTGCATGTGTAGATATTTTTATAATCCTGATAGCTATTTTCCAAAAATTAAATTCACAGATTCTTCACAATTCTTTCAATACATGTTTACATATTTGAAAACATTCCATGTTCCTCATGCTCTTTTTTTTGCAGGGCGGGAAGGGGGGGAGGGTAGTGGGTTGGGCAGGGAGAGGGATGGCCGGGCCACTTCTGTTGGTCTTTCATTTATTCAGTTTCATCCATCTTTTCGTTGTTTGGCCTGTGTGGGCCTCCCATCGCAGTGGCCTCTCTCATCGCTGAGCACCGGCTGTGGGCGCATGCGCTCCAGAGCTCCGGCTCGGTAATTGGACACATCGGTCCAGCTGTTCTGCGGCATGTGGGATCTTCCCAGGCCAGGGATCCAACTGGCGCCTCTTGCACTGCAAGGTGGTGGCCTTACCCACTGGACCACCAGGGAAGCCCCCTCATGCTCTTTTTAAATCACATAAAGAACCATCTATTAGATTAGAATTTTAAACCTATGAAATTTGTTACATTACTAGATTATTTAGAGATAAAAGCAAAAAAATCCACTTGGACTGTAATGTACATTTGTTTTTCTTTTTTACAGAAAGGGTAGAAGTCAGAGATTAAATGAGAAAAAAGTATGTGACCCAGTTCAAAATAATGAGGGAATTTGTATAATGATCAAGTTATTTAACATTTTAGAATATCTAGGAAGAAAATGATGAGGGAATGATTTTTTGCTAAACATTAAAAAAATATTTCTAATAATTTTGTCTAACAGACCATAATAGACACAGCTTCCTTGCCATCAGTTTTACGTGGTCCCAGTGTTTCTACCCGCTATGATAAAAACTATTTTTCCCTATCCAGTTGTTTTCCTACCTCTGTTTTTATTTTGGCTCTGAGTTATAAATTATCAGTACTAACTAATTAAAAGCATATTAAAGAAAGTGTACCTTTATTGCAATTTTTTGCATGTGTAGATATTTTTTATATGTAGATCAGATGTCATATATGCCTGTGTACAGTTCTGTTTTATTGCATCTTCTCATAAAATTAAAATCATCAAAATGATTTCCTGGAAATCATCTTCCAACATTTAATGTAGGATTTTATATAAATAAATTGTCATTTTATAATACTTGCTTGTGAAACACAAGGTATAATAAATGCTTTTTGGTTTAGAGGAATATAAAATTGTAATAGAAATCATTTTTGGGGGCTGATTTACTATATATACTTTTATACAATGTAATATGTGTGTGTGTTTATACAGCGTTTTTTTTAATTATTACTTTAAAGGGTCACATGATTGCATCCTGTGATGCCTGTGGAGTTATAAAGCTATGGGATTTTCAGAAGCTCTTACCAGTGGTATCTATTGATGTCGGTCCAAGTCCTGGCAATGAGGTGAACTTTGATTCGTCAGGTAGGATTTTTTTTGTTTGTTTAATATTTTGATCAAGCTAACAACTTTAGTATTTGTCCTGAAAGTATTTTCTGTTGCCATGTTAATTATTTTGTATTTCCCTCTCTGTAAATTTCTGTTCTTAATATTATACTAGAATATATTGCATTGTTATGATCATCATATATCATATCACATCATGCAATGAAAGAATTATATTAATCACATGTGTAAAGGAAGAGATAAGGTAAGTGTGTGTCGGTTTAGATTACTCAAGTTGCTAGCAGCATCATGCAAAATTTGGAGTCTGCATCTCTTGGAATCACCATCCAATGTAAGTAAATTGAATTCTTTGAAGGCAAAATGGCTAAACATAAGGAAGAACAAAAATTTGACAGAAATAAAATTAAAACATTTTATGGAATGTTTTAGTCTAATGTAATTTAGTAATATCCCATATTGTCTAGATTTTACAATAGATTTTAAGTATATATTTATTTTGCTGCAGTTGTGTCCAACAGTAATTATTTTAATTAGTAATAATTATAGTATTATCATCATGTTTAGCATTGTTCTGCAATAATATGAACATTATCAGTGAGATAAAATACTTTATCCTTACTGATGACAAATAGTGAAGCAACTGATGTTAACAATCACACAGTGATTCCACTTGCACACTTAAAAGGCTAAAATGGCAATTACTTCTCTGAATTTAATGATATCCTATTCTAAATAAGGTGTATCTGTTATTGATTGGTATAGCTTACCTTTGCAATTGTAATACATTTTAAACTTTTTTTAAAGAAAGTTTTGAGATATTTAAGAAATTTCATATTTATTTACAGTAAAGTAGTAGAAATGGTGATTTTAGATGAGGAAATAAACATAGAATATCTATATTTATACATAAGTATGTATAAAGGAAATAGTGTTCTATATAAAAGTAATCAAGAATGTATGAATATATTCAGAGCATTTCTAGAGTCATAAGATAATCGTGTGTTTCATGGAACTGGCTGGTTTCATGATATTGAAAATGTTCTACCTCAGGTTGGGACTTAAACCCAAAACCCACTGTGGAACTCGAACCCATGTGGCTGGGGCTTGAACCCAACCAAAACCCTGTTTGGGATTTGAACCCATGTGGTTCAGACTAAAGCCCAGCCAGAACCCACCATACCTGGTTTCAGGACCTAACGGAACTCAGGTTTTTCATGTCTCTTCACAGAAAAGAATTCAGTGAGACAAAAAGGTATAGGTAAGAGATGGATTTATTCAGATTCAGAGAAAAGCACACTCCACAGACAGAATGTGGGCCATTGCAGAACAAATCCAGCGGCCCCGAAATGTGGCTTTCTTAGCATTTATAGGCTGGGTAACTCTATATGCTAATGAGTGGGAGAATTATTCCAGCTCTTTTGGGGAAGGAGCAGAACTGTCATGGTGCCTCTGGGTGTGTCATTTAGCTTGCTGACAGGATCAAGGTCTAGTCTGCCATCTTGGACCTGTTTGATTCTAATGGGTTTATGCTGTGTCCTTGCACTACGCCATTCTTTCAAAAGTTGTGCCCTACCCCTTCCCCTAACCCTTACAATATTGTCATCACATATCTTAAATTCAGAATTCAGTAAGTTTGTCTTCTTAAGAAGTGTTAAGTTGTGTTGGTATTGCTATTATACAAACTATACTAATCATGTTTAGCATTGTTCTGCAATAATATGAACATTATCAGTGAGATAAAATACTTTATCCTTACTGATGACAAATAGTGAAGCAACTGATGTTAACAATCACACAGTGATTCCACTTGCACACTTAAAAGGCTAAAATGGCAATTACTTCTCTGAATTTAATGATATCCTATTCTAAATAAGGTGTATCTGTTATTGATTGGTATAGCTTACCTTTGCAATTGTAATACATTTTAAACTTTTTTTAAAGAAAGTTTTGAGATATTTAAGAAATTTCATATTTATTTACAGTAAAGTAGTAGAAATGGTGATTTTAGATGAGGAAATAAACATAGAATATCTATATTTATACATAAGTATGTATAAAGGAAATAGTGTTCTATATAAAAGTAATCAAGAATGTATGAATATATTCAGAGCATTTCTAGAGTCATAAGATAATCGTGTGTTTCATGGAACTGGCTGGTTTCATGATATTGAAAATGTTCTACCTCAGGTTGGGACTTAAACCCAAAACCCACTGTGGAACTCGAACCCATGTGGCTGGGGCTTGAACCCAACCAAAACCCTGTTTGGGATTTGAACCCATGTGGTTCAGACTAAAGCCCAGCCAGAACCCACCATACCTGGTTTCAGGACCTAACGGAACTCAGGTTTTTCATGTCTCTTCACAGAAAAGAATTCAGTGAGACAAAAAGGTATAGGTAAGAGATGGATTTATTCAGATTCAGAGAAAAGCACACTCCACAGACAGAATGTGGGCCATTGCAGAACAAATCCAGCGGCCCCGGAAATGTGGCTTTCTTAGCATTTATAGGCTGGGTAACTCTATATGCTAATGAGTGGGAGAATTATTCCAGCTCTTTTGGGGAAGGAGCAGAACTGTCATGGTGCCTCTGGGTGTGTCATTTAGCTTGCTGACAGGATCAAGGTCTAGTCTGCCATCTTGGACCTGTTTGATTCTAATGGGTTTATGCTGTGTCCTTGCACTACGCCATTCTTTCAAAAGTTGTGCCCTACCCCTTCCCCTAACCCTTACAATATTGTCATCACATATCTTAAATTCAGAATTCAGTAAGTTTGTCTTCTTAAGAAGTGTTAAGTTGTGTTGGTATTGCTATTATACAAACTATACTAATAACAACGACTTCCTTAAAAATGTTTTAGTAGTGTTCTTGTCATTAAAACTTTTATGCTCTGCTAGAATTGAAACAGAAAACACTATACAGAGTAAATGATCCCAACTATGAAAATTTAATTTTTTAATGTGAAGGCTTATTCATATTATAATTTATACTTTTTGATATATAGAATATGCCTTAGCTCTAGTAATTTTCTGATATTATCTTTAAGGTTTCCTATGTATAGTTCATGTCATCTGCAAACAGTGAGAGTTTTACTTCTTCCTTTCCAATCTGGATTCCTTTTATTTCTTTTTCTTCTCTAATTGCCATAGCTAGGATTTCCAAGACTATGTTGAAAAATAGTGGTGAGAGTAGACACCTCTGTCTTGTTCCTGATCTTAGAAGGGATGCTTTCAGTTTTTCATCATTGAGAATAATATTTGCTGTGGGCTTATCATACATGGCTCTCACTATGTTGAGGTAGGTTCCATCTGTGCCTGTTTTTTGGAGAGTTTTTACCATAAATGGATGATGGATTTTGTCAAAGGCTTCTTCTGCATCTATTGAGGCTATCGTATGCTTTTTATCTTTCCATTTGTTAATATGGTGTATCACATTGATTGATTTGCAGATACTGAAGAATCCTTGCATACCTGGAATAAACCCGATTTAATCATGGTGTATGGGTTTTTTAATGTGCGGTTGAATTCTGTTTGCTAAAATTTTGTTGAAGATTTTTTCCATCTATGTTCATCAGTGATATTTGCCTGTAATTTTCTTTTTTTGGTGTTGTCTTTGCCTGGTTTTGGTATCAGGGTGATAGTGGCCTCGTAGAAGGAGTTTGGAAGTGTTCATTCCTGTGCAATTTTTTGAAAGAGTTTTAGAAGGATAGGTATTAGCTCTTCTCTAAATGTATGATAGAATTCACCTGTGAAGCATTGACATCATAAATCTAAAGGACTTCTGACTTGCTTTTTACAAACATTTTCACATAGATAAATCCCTTCTTATTATCTTGAGGTAGCATACAATTATTCATGTCTTTGAGCCTTAAATTCTGAAATTTCAAAACTTTTGACTTTACTTTCTACTAATAGAAGATAAAAGATATTTTGAAATGCTGTACAGTTAATACTAGATATATATTCTACTGTCATAATTATTAAATATGTTGTCACTGCTTTTTGCTATCCTTGTCATCCATCCCTAAATTTCTTTTCTATGCATTATCAGACAAACCTTATTTTAAATAAATGTCAGTTACTACCTTAGTATCATGCAAGTCTTAAAGCCCCTGGTACAACAAATCTATTTTTTTGCTCTCCATAACTGCTGTATACTTGATAGTACACTAATATTAACAAAATTGTCAGAATCAAGGATGGAATAATGAAAAACATAATAGATAAAGAGCATAAACCATGGAACCTATTACTGAAAGCACTTCATCAGTTTAAAGGAGTATAATTTCAACCGGACCTTTCCATTCCTTTGACCATTTCTTCAAGGGACATGTTACAATTAATTTTGATTCTGTGTGTTTAAGAAATTACTGTGTTTTTCCATTGAATAATGAGACATTTCTGCTTCTGTGGAGAAGTCTTCAGTGAGTTGTCCTTTTTTTTTTTAATTTTCTTTTTTTGATTTTTCTGTTTTTTGCCTCTAAGTCATTGTTTATTTTTAATCCATCTTTATTCTTTGACCTGTGTGGGCTGCCCATCACAGTGGCCTCTCTCGTTGCAGAGCACTGGCTCTGGGCGAATGCATTCCAGAGCATTGGCTCATAATTGGACACACTGGCTGTTCCTTGGCGTGTGGGATCTTCCCAGGTCAGGGATTGAACAGGCACCCTTGCATAGCAAGGCAGACTCTTTACCTACTGGACCACAAGGGAAGCCCGTGAGTCATCATTTTAAAAGTCTGAAATATATCGAGAGTTGAAGGAACTCTGAAGAACAAAACACAAGGTCCAATAAGGGTCTGAACAGAGTAATGAAAATCATAAAGTTAAATACCAGAAATTATGTTCATCTCAAGAGAGTAAATAAAAGTGAAATCAAGAATGAAACAAAATCAAAATAAGGAAATGGGCACATGATTTAGCATTTATTCAAAAAAATAGAAGATGTTTCATGCTGTATTCCTTTTTTTGGTGCATACCTTTCTTGAGCCTTAAATTCTGAAATTTCAAAACTTTTGACTTTACTTTCTACTAATAGAAGATAAAAGATATTTTGAAATGCTGTACAGTTAATACTAGATATATATTCTACTGTCATAATTATTAAATATGTTGTCACTGCTTTTTGCTATCCTTGTCATCCATCCCTAAATTTCTTTTCTATGCATTATCAGACAAACCTTATTTTAAATAAATGTCAGTTACTACCTTAGTATCATGCAAGTCTTAAAGCCCCTGGTACAACAAATCTATTTTTTTGCTCTCCATAACTGCTGTATACTTGATAGTACACTAATATTAACAAAATTGTCAGAATCAAGGATGGAATAATGAAAAACATAATAGATAAAGAGCATAAACCATGGAACCTATTACTGAAAGCACTTCATCAGTTTAAAGGAGTATAATTTCAACCGGACCTTTCCATTCCTTTGACCATTTCTTCAAGGGACATGTTACAATTAATTTTGATTCTGTGTGTTTAAGAAATTACTGTGTTTTTCCATTGAATAATGAGACATTTCTGCTTCTGTGGAGAAGTCTTCAGTGAGTTGTCCTTTTTTTTTTTAATTTTCTTTTTTTGATTTTTCTGTTTTTTGCCTCTAAGTCATTGTTTATTTTTAATCCATCTTTATTCTTTGACCTGTGTGGGCTGCCCATCACAGTGGCCTCTCGTTGCAGAGCACTGGCTCTGGGCGAATGCATTCCAGAGCATTGGCTCATAATTGGACACACTGGCTGTTCCTTGGCGTGTGGGATCTTCCCAGGTCAGGGATTGAACAGGCACCCTTGCATAGCAAGGCAGACTCTTTACCTACTGGACCACAAGGGAAGCCCGTGAGTCATCATTTTAAAAGTCTGAAATATATCGAGAGTTGAAGGAACTCTGAAGAACAAAACACAAGGTCCAATAAGGGTCTGAACAGAGTAATGAAAATCATAAAGTTAAATACCAGAAATTATGTTCATCTCAAGAGAGTAAATAAAAGTGAAATCAAGAATGAAACAAAATCAAAATAAGGAAATGGGCACATAGATCTCTTCTCATCTGCATTTATTCAGGAAAAGATGATTTGAAAGAAAAGTAAAGATGTCATGAGGCTATTTGCACTATGAAGATAAGATAAAATATAACTTAATAATCTCAAAATACACATTGATTTGACATATTTTCATTTATTCCAAGTGGCAGCCCAATACAAACTTACCCCTTTGAACCTGGGGAAAAGCAATGAATAATACACATGCAATAGCATCATAATAGCATATGTAGAAATATTGATAGTATTCTGAGAAATTTAATATAAGGAATGTGTGAGTAGATTTTAGATATCCTAAATAATCAACACAGAAACAGAAATTTTTCTCATCCTATTTCATGTTTCTAGATCAGTTTAATAGAAGGGCATCTTGAAATTTTGAAATGTGCTACTTAAAAAGCGTTGTTTCCATTACAGTGGCTTATTTTAATAAATACGGCATTTCTTTGTTGCAGATCCAACAGAGTACACTAATACATTTGAGTCCAGATCATTAAAGACTGAAACTGTGGTTCATAACATTTGATTTCAAATATTTATGTTTATTAAAATAGCTTGTGGGGCTTTCCTGGTGGTCCAGTGGGCAAGGACATGGCCTTGCAGTACATGGGGTGCCGGTTTGATCCCTGGCCTGGGAGGATCCCACATGCCACAGAGCAGATGGACTGATGTGTCCAATTACAGAGCCAGAGCCCTGGAGCGCATGCGCTTAGAGCCAGTGCTCTGAGACAACAGAGGCCACTGCGATGGGAGGCCCACACGGGCCGGAGAACAAAGATGGATGAAAATGGGCTCATAATTGGACACACTGGCTGTTCCTTGGCGTGTGGGATCTTCCCAGGTCAGGGATTGAACAGGCACCCTTGCATAGCAAGGCAGACTCTTTACCTACTGGACCACAAGGGAAGCCCGTGAGTCATCATTTTAAAAGTCTGAAATATATCGAGAGTTGAAGGAACTCTGAAGAACAAAACACAAGGTCCAATAAGGGTCTGAACAGAGTAATGAAAATCATAAAGTTAAATACCAGAAATTATGTTCATCTCAAGAGAGTAAATAAAAGTGAAATCAAGAATGAAACAAAATCAAAATAAGGAAATGGGCACATAGATCTCTTCTCATCTGCATTTATTCAGGAAAAGATGATTTGAAAGAAAAGTAAAGATGTCATGAGGCTATTTGCACTATGAAGATAAGATAAAATATAACTTAATAATCTCAAAATACACATTGATTTGACATATTTTCATTTATTCCAAGTGGCAGCCCAATACAAACTTACCCCTTTGAACCTGGGGAAAAGCAATGAATAATACACATGCAATAGCATCATAATAGCATATGTAGAAATATTGATAGTATTCTGAGAAATTTAATATAAGGAATGTGTGAGTAGATTTTAGATATCCTAAATAATCAACACAGAAACAGAAATTTTTCTCATCCTATTTCATGTTTCTAGATCAGTTTAATAGAAGGGCATCTTGAAATTTTGAAATGTGCTACTTAAAAAGCGTTGTTTCCATTACAGTGGCTTATTTTAATAAATACGGCATTTCTTTGTTGCAGATCCAACAGAGTACACTAATACATTTGAGTCCAGATCATTAAAGACTGAAACTGTGGTTCATAACATTTGATTTCAAATATTTATGTTTATTAAAATAGCTTGTGGGGCTTTCCTGGTGGTCCAGTGGGCAAGGACATGGCCTTGCAGTGCAAGGGGCGCCGGTTTGATCCCTGGCCTGGGAGGATCCCACATGCCACAGAGCAGATGGACTGATGTGTCCAATTACAGAGCCAGAGCCCTGGAGCGCATGCGCTTAGAGCCAGTGCTCTGAGACAACAGAGGCCACTGCGATGGGAGGCCCACACGGGCCGGAGAACAAAGATGGATGAAAATGGGCAATGAAAGACCAATAGAAGTGGCCCGCTCACCCCCTTCCCTCCCCAACTCGCCCTCCTCCCCCCACCAAAAAAGCTAAAAAATAAAATAAAATAGCATGTTTATCTTAAAAATATTGTTTAATTCACACAAGTAAATTATATATTAATGAAATAGTACTTTATATATTTTAAAATTAAGATTTCATAATGTGTATCAGAGCTTCCTCCCCTTGAGAAGGAAATGGCAATGCACACCAATATTCTTGCCTGGAAAAACTCAGACAAAGGAGCCCAGTGGGCTATAGTCTGTGGGATTGCAGAGTCCGAGAGGACTTATCAACTGAACAATAGAATATGATGAATCAGTTTTGAAATGTTTCTTTGATAAAAATATTTGAAAACCAATGGTGTGGAAAAAGAATATAGACTAAAATTCAGACTCTTAGCTCTTCCTCACCTTTTAGACTTTAAGCAGATCATTTGATCTTCCTAAAATACGTTTCTTCATGGAAATAATAGGAGAGATTATTATCTTACTATATTCTATTTTTTTCAAAGGGTTAATTGCGTTCTGTAAAGAGGAAATCCTGATACAGTCTTGTTTTCCTATAATATTAAAAATAACTTAAATGGTTAACTAGCAAGTAAAACTACAACATCATATATTAAAATCAAACGATTTAAAGAAGTATGAATCATCCCCTAGGGCTCAGCTTTACTGTTGCTGCTCACACATTTAAAAGAGGAGTTGCATGTGGAAAAGTATTATTTACATAGTGTTTTATTTGCAAATACACTACTTGCAACAAATACAGATTACTGGTATTTATAGATATATAAGTATATCAGTATATGTTTGTCACTCATGTATTTGTAAAAGGGTAAGTGTTTTTTCTCATTAAATAGAGAACCTCCTGGCAATACAGTGCTACACATTGTTGCAAATACTCAGTATCTAAATGTCTCCCACTTGGCATACTCAAATGGTATATTAAAATATTCAAAAAATTATTACTATTTCAAAAAATGTTAAATGGAATTGTGTAGTGAAAGTAATAAAAGTGAACCGTGAGAATTTATACATACACTTTCCCACATCTCTCATATCGTCGTGTTTATGAAGTTTAGCAGTATTCTTTCATTCCTTTGTAAAAGATAATTCCACTATATTTGTAAAGAAGTCACATCCTTAGAAAATGCAGGAGCTGAAGTTGGAGCCATAAGAGAACTTTCTTTTTTTTTTTTTTTAAGATTTATTTATTTATCTTCTTTCTTTGGCTCCTGTGGGCCTCCCATCGTGGTGGCGGCTGTCGTTGCAGAGCACCAGCTCTGGGCACATGCGTTCCAGAGCTCCGGCTCGGTGATTGGACACATCAGTCCAGCCGCTCCGCGGCACGTGGGATCTTCCCAGGCCAGGGATCGAACCGGCGCCCCTTGCACTGCAAGGTGGTGTCCTTACCCACTGAACCACCAGGGGAGGCCCATAAGAGAGCTTTCTAATAGAAAGCTTATCAGTCTTACATCATCAAAATGGTCAAAGTTTCCTACCATTTGGAGATAGTCCTAGATATTTCCCACAAGTAGAATAGCAATAGAGATACTAAAGTAGAAGAAAAAATAATGACCCGATTATAAAATTTGAGAAGTATAAGACCCTTGTAAAATTGTTCAAGAATTAATAAGATAACCTTCAAATTTTGTCTATTAGTTTTTGTTAGTGAAGGCTGCAGTTCATTGTGTTGCATTGTATTTAAAAGACAGGCTTCCTGAGTGGCTCAGTGGTAAGGAATCTGCCTGCTCAGCAGGAGCCACAGCTTCAGTCCCTTAGTCAGGAAGATCCCCTAAAGGAGGAAATCACTACCCACTCCAGTATTATTGCCTGGAGAATTCCATGGATAGAGGAGCCTGGTGGACTAAGGTCCATAGGGTTGCAGAGTTGGACACAACTAAACCTTGCAGTTTAAAAGGACAGCAGATAGAAGGATTGGCAAATTACTGCCCAAGGGCCCACTTGACCTGTACTCAGATGTCAATTTCAATGGTACACAACCACACCCATTAATTCACATATTATCTAAGACTCCTTTTTTTTTTTCTTTTTTTTATGCTTTATTTTAAAGATTTTACAGAGTTTTGTTGTTCACCAACATGTATGTTCCCAAATCAGTAAGACTGCTTTTATACTACTACAGCAGAGTTGAGTATTCACAGTGGAAGCTTCATGACCTGTGAAGCCTAAAATATTTATTGTCTGACCCTTTGCAGAAAAATTGGCCCAGGGGAGGTGGGGCGGGGGTGAGGGGAAGGCTCAGAAGTTTATTACCTCGTTAGTGAGACTACATTAGTCTAATTAATGATCAGTTGGAATGTTTGACTCAAAACTGATTAAGGCATAAAATCCTGTTACTGTTTGTCAATTAGTTGTATCTGCAAAGGAAGATAAGATAAAGAAAACAAAGGAAGAGAAGATCTCCCTAGTATTATCTGCCAGGCTTTTGATGTGTCTCATAACAACTGAAAAAGTGAAGTTGAACCTGTTAGTTGCTCAGTCAGGTCCACCTCTTTGCAGCCCCATGGAATATATCCTGCCAGACTCCTCTGTCCATGGAATTCTCTAGGTAAGAATACTGGAGTGGATAGCCATTTTTTTTCTCTAGGGATCTTCCTGACCCAGAGATTGAACCCAGGTCTTCTACATTACAGGTGAATTATAACAATGAATAACTCCTAAATATGTTCCTAATGGGAGCTGGAACTCCAACTGCACACCTCAAGGTAAATTCTTATCAATCTGATCTGGTGGAATAGGTGAGTGCGTAAAGGCACTTTTTTGCTATTTATTTAAGTCCTGGCCTGATGACAAACTTAAATAAAAAGGAAGAAAAGTAAGCTAAGTTCTGTTATCTCTGAGGTATAAGACAGAGACACGCTAAATAGCTCCTCCATAGAGCAAGCCCAGTCTACTACATCAGTTTCCTAGGAAAGAGTCATGGGGAGAGAGGATAAAATAAGAGAGAGAAAAGGAGACCAGTTGAATCTGCTCAATTACTTATAACCCTGTTATTTCATCCCCTGTTTGTGTGCAAATCCATTTTGGTTTTGAGTAGAATATGAGCCTCTCTTCCACTGGAGAAAGGAATTGGAGGAATGAAGGAAATAAGATTATGTATCTCTCTTGGAGCACAAGTGTGTGATTAATACCTGAAATGAAATATACTATACTTTAGGAACTGGGCAAGGTGGTTGTACAAAATGTTATGACCATTGATCATAAACCTGTTCTGTTTGGTCTGTTGTCCATTCTGATTGATTTGGTGGAGATGCCATATTAATTTTTATGTCTTTAGACTATCAACCTAATAGAGCATTCATTCTGAAAGCTGAAGTACATTTGAATTACACCAGTTATGAAAGTTTAATATAAATGAAATTGCTGACTTTTTCAAAATACAGAATTTATATGTATAACTAAATCTTGTTCCTTTTAGATATTATGTTTGAAAGGGTGTGTGCTTAATCTAATGACAATATCACTGGATGAACTGTGAGGTTCCCCTTTTGCAATTGTCTTCATAGTTTTAGGAATAATGATTTCATATCTCCAGTACTTTCAAATGCCTGATCTGAGTCAAGACTGTTTATAGAAACATCTAGAAATAATTCACATCCCATACATCGGAAGTTAAGCACAAGGCCAGGCTCCAAAGAATAAAGATTGTTGTCCATTTGTGATTTATAACATGAAATTGCACAGGACACTTAATGTCTGTTGACCTCAATTTGATCTTCTCAAAAACAGAGATTTGGATTAAGTGACTTTATCAGTCATGTTTCCAACCTAAGTTTTGTACAGCTGAATACTGCATCTTCCCAGTCTTTGTTGGAGTATGGTATCCTGGAATAAAAATAATATTTTAAAGTAAAACTTAAATGCTCTTATATACTGTTTAACATTTAAAAATAAAATATGAAGTTGTAAGTAAAAATCCCACTTTTTCTGGATCCAAATGGCAATACAGTTTGACATAAAAATCAAGATTATTTAGAAATTGAGCATCAAATTGAAATGCAGTTATGTTGCTCAGCAGTATAAAACTTTTGTTCTAACAAGCCTAACACATTCATTCTCTGTAGGAACAGAAATTTTGGCCAAAAATAAAATATATTTCAAAATCTGAATTAATTAATGACTCAAACAAATTCTTCTTTTAGGACTTTATGAGACAGTAAAAATCTGACCCATTCTGTCTTAATCAGAGAAGAAAATAACCTATTAATCTTATAAAATAGAGCAGTATTCATATACACTTAGAGCTATGATTGCCTAGATGATACAAAAAAGTCACACTTATGTCGTTAAGTCCTCAGTTTTGTATAGTATTTTCAGAGCAAATATAATCCTAAATGTTGCTTAATCCTTGACTGTAGTTGTACTGCATAGAAATATTAGGCATAGATGATCTAAAGATACTTGAAAATGTTTTCCTGTGTATATAAACTATCTCCTTGAAAGTTCATTGTAAGGCTTATTTTCCTAATTATATACAAACAATTTAAATCCAGCTCACATCCAAAAAATGACACATTCTGAATTCTGATTACTTTGGTTATTCATGTTGAATGAAAAGATTAAGGTTCCCCTTTTGCAATTGTCTTCATAGTTTTAGGAATAATGATTTCATATCTCCAGTACTTTCAAATGCCTGATCTGAGTCAAGACTGTTTATAGAAACATCTAGAAATAATTCACATCCCATACATCGGAAGTTAAGCACAAGGCCAGGCTCCAAAGAATAAAGATTGTTGTCCATTTGTGATTTATAACATGAAATTGCACAGGACACTTAATGTCTGTTGACCTCAATTTGATCTTCTCAAAAACAGAGATTTGGATTAAGTGACTTTATCAGTCATGTTTCCAACCTAAGTTTTGTACAGCTGAATACTGCATCTTCCCAGTCTTTGTTGGAGTATGGTATCCTGGAATAAAAATAATATTTTAAAGTAAAACTTAAATGCTCTTATATACTGTTTAACATTTAAAAATAAAATATGAAGTTGTAAGTAAAAATCCCACTTTTTCTGGATCCAAATGGCAATACAGTTTGACATAAAAATCAAGATTATTTAGAAATTGAGCATCAAATTGAAATGCAGTTATGTTGCTCAGCAGTATAAAACTTTTGTTCTAACAAGCCTAACACATTCATTCTCTGTAGGAACAGAAATTTTGGCCAAAAATAAAATATATTTCAAAATCTGAATTAATTAATGACTCAAACAAATTCTTCTTTTAGGACTTTATGAGACAGTAAAAATCTGACCCATTCTGTCTTAATCAGAGAAGAAAATAACCTATTAATCTTATAAAATAGAGCAGTATTCATATACACTTAGAGCTATGATTGCCTAGATGATACAAAAAAGTCACACTTATGTCGTTAAGTCCTCAGTTTTGTATAGTATTTTCAGAGCAAATATAATCCTAAATGTTGCTTAATCCTTGACTGTAGTTGTACTGCATAGAAATATTAGGCATAGATGATCTAAAGATACTTGAAAATGTTTTCCTGTGTATATAAACTATCTCCTTGAAAGTTCATTGTAAGGCTTATTTTCCTAATTATATACAAACAATTTAAATCCAGCTCACATCCAAAAAATGACACATTCTGAATTCTGAATTACTGTTATCATGTTGAATGAGGATTAATTCTGCAATAGTCATATAAGAAATAGTTTTCAAATACATTCATAGTAGCTATATTACAATTAATGTTCTAATGGCTAATTTATTGTCAACACATTTAAGAAATACAAAAAGATTTGTATCAATGTAACAAGTATGAAGAATTAGTTTCATGACTAGTTGCTGTGTCTTAATATCATCTAGGAAATAAAACATTCCAATGCATATAATTAGCTATGACTGTATGTTTACAAATACAATAAAAATAACACATGCATGCTAGCATAGGTCATTATGAAATATGACCTATTTTTATGCATATATTAATCGAGAAAAATGCACTTTGTACAAAGACTTAAAGCACAGATCTTTGAATTTTTCTGAAAGGTACACAGTTATGGTATTGAAAAGAATGTACTATTTTAATCTAATAGTATATGACAGTTATTAAATTTAAAATAATACAGTTGAAATTTGTAGTCCACACACACTTCATAGCCCATGGTCAAATAGCCAAAGAATTTGTCTTCTTTTTAGTAGACTGTGTATACAAAATTGAATAGATAATTATCTTTAATCAGCTAAGCTGATACTTCTTAATAGGATAATCCTTTAAGAGAAGTTGCAGTTCAGCAGAAGTGCAGAGCAGCAGAGAGCAAATAGCATACTCTCCTGGAGGTGGAGCCTGCATATTTGGCACTTGTGATAACGCTCAGTTATATTTATCTAAAATTGAATTTCAGACAATATTCACACTTTATGTCCGGGTATTCATTTTGATTTGCCTAGATGATACAAAAAAGTCACACTTATGTCGTTAAGTCCTCAGTTTTGTATAGTATTTTCAGAGCAAATATAATCCTAAATGTTGCTTAATCCTTGACTGTAGTTGTACTGCATAGAAATATTAGGCATAGATGATCTAAAGATACTTGAAAATGTTTTCCTGTGTATATAAACTATCTCCTTGAAAGTTCATTGTAAGGCTTATTTTCCTAATTATATACAAACAATTTAAATCCAGCTCACATCCAAAAAATGACACATTCTGAATTCTGAATTACTGTTATCATGTTGAATGAGGATTAATTCTGCAATAGTCATATAAGAAATAGTTTTCAAATACATTCATAGTAGCTATATTACAATTAATGTTCTAATGGCTAATTTATTGTCAACACATTTAAGAAATACAAAAAGATTTGTATCAATGTAACAAGTATGAAGAATTAGTTTCATGACTAGTTGCTGTGTCTTAATATCATCTAGGAAATAAAACATTCCAATGCATATAATTAGCTATGACTGTATGTTTACAAATACAATAAAAATAACACATGCATGCTAGCATAGGTCATTATGAAATATGACCTATTTTTATGCATATATTAATCGAGAAAAATGCACTTTGTACAAAGACTTAAAGCACAGATCTTTGAATTTTTCTGAAAGGTACACAGTTATGGTATTGAAAAGAATGTACTATTTTAATCTAATAGTATATGACAGTTATTAAATTTAAAAATAATACAGTTGAAATTTGTAGTCCACACACACTTCATAGCCCATGGTCAAATAGCCAAAGAATTTGTCTTCTTTTTAGTAGACTGTGTATACAAAATTGAATAGATAATTATCTTTAATCAGCTAAGCTGATACTTCTTAATAGGATAATCCTTTAAGAGAAGTTGCAGTTCAGCAGAAGTGCAGAGCAGCAGAGAGCAAATAGCATACTCTCCTGGAGGTGGAGCCTGCATATTTGGCACTTGTGATAACGCTCAGTTATATTTATCTAAAATTGAATTTCAGACAATATTCACATATGATTTACTCAAATCTGGTTGATCTCAAAGTATCTTTTCTCTCTTGTAATATGAGTGAAAATAAAAAAATGGTTTTAAATCATCTTCATGCAATATCTACCACCAAAAAGAAAAAAGAAAAATTGAGAAGAAGGAATATAATAGTATATTACTGATATAATTAAAATCAATACCCCATAAATGTTTTGAAATAATGAGTTTAATAAGTACAGAATGGATATGCTTTTCAGGTCATGCCTTCTGGCCAAGAATTATATTATTCTGTCTCCTGTGTTTTTGTTTGTTTAAAATTAGAAATTACGTTCATTCTGTTGACAAACATTATCTAGAAAATCCTATTATCTGCCAGGTACTATTCTAAATTCAAGGATTAAGCTATGAAGAGACAGATAAGGTTCTATTTACAAAGTAAATTGAAGCAATAGTCATGTATGCAGAAGCCATAAACTGGAAGTGTTGAAACCTCCTAAGTTAAACTGTTCCACATATAATACGCTAGAAGTGCCATCAGAGTGTGATTTGTAAAGCGTATCCTGTAGCTGGATATGAAGCTGGAGAAAAAAAGATGGGCACTTCTATAATGTTAATGACAGCATTTTCCATTTCTCTTCTCATAGATTCAGTTTAATTTGAAGTTTTGCTCATCTGTTGTCCTTTCACTTTGCCTTTCATAGTGTTTGATTTGTTCCTTTGTTCATACAGCACTAGGAAACGTTTACTCTTATCAAAATTTAGCTGTAATAATGTTTCTGCTGATTCAGCTTCAGCCCCCCCCTTTCTTATGTCCCTTCTGTTTATACAGCCCCCTTTTTTTTTTTTATCTAGTTGAAGTGCTAGTAGCAGCAGAAGAGCAAATAGCCATAAACAAGAATTTGTCTTCTTTAGTAGACTGTGTATACAAAATTGAATAGATAATTATCTTTAATCAGCTAAGCTGATACTTCTTAATAGGATAATCCTTTAAGAGAAGTTGCAGTTCAGCAGAAGTGCAGAGCAGCAGAGAGCAAATAGCATACTCTCCTGGAGGTGGAGCCTGCATATTTGGCACTTGTGATAACGCTCAGTTATATTTATCTAAAATTGAATTTCAGACAATATTCACATATGATTTACTCAAATCTGGTTGATCTCAAAGTATCTTTTCTCTCTTGTAATATGAGTGAAAATAAAAAAATGGTTTTAAATCATCTTCATGCAATATCTACCACCAAAAAGAAAAAAGAAAAATTGAGAAGAAGGAATATAATAGTATATTACTGATATAATTAAAATCAATACCCCATAAATGTTTTGAAATAATGAGTTTAATAAGTACAGAATGGATATGCTTTTCAGGTCATGCCTTCTGGCCAAGAATTATATTATTCTGTCTCCTGTGTTTTTGTTTGTTTAAAATTAGAAATTACGTTCATTCTGTTGACAAACATTATCTAGAAAATCCTATTATCTGCCAGGTACTATTCTAAATTCAAGGATTAAGCTATGAAGAGACAGATAAGGTTCTATTTACAAAGTAAATTGAAGCAATAGTCATGTATGCAGAAGCCATAAACTGGAAGTGTTGAAACCTCCTAAGTTAAACTGTTCCACATATAATACGCTAGAAGTGCCATCAGAGTGTGATTTGTAAAGCGTATCCTGTAGCTGGATATGAAGCTGGAGAAAAAAAGATGGGCACTTCTATAATGTTAATGACAGCATTTTCCATTTCTCTTCTCATAGATTCAGTTTAATTTGAAGTTTTGCTCATCTGTTGTCCTTTCACTTTGCCTTTCATAGTGTTTGATTTGTTCCTTTGTTCATACAGCACTAGGAAACGTTTACTCTTATCAAAATTTAGCTGTAATAATGTTTCTGCTGATTCAGCTTCAGCTTGTCTTTTTCCTTCTACTTTTTTCATCCTACCCTCTTCCTCCTTATGTCCCTTCTGTTTATACAGCTTATATCTACCTTCTCTCTTCTTCTTTCTCAAATACTAATGACTGAGTTAACGATGTTTCAATACTTAATAGGCAATTGTCATTATCTTTTATTCTTTTTGCCTTTTATGTTCCATCCCTACTCTCATTCCTTCCCACCCTCTATGGAAGCTTTTTAAATATCTTTGATATGTACCCTTAGATTTATAAGTATCTTTGAAGAATAGAGTTGATTTATCTATAAATGTATCTAAAACTTTTTGAATTAAACTTTGTCATAGTTGTATTCAATTTCTTCCTTTTTAATTTTATTCTTAGGTTTTATCCATATAAATATATACCTATCAGGTTCATCGGTTCAGTCTACTGGATAGTATTCCATTTTTATTCATTTAATCATTTTATTTCTTTATAGCACTAGTGTAAAGCATCTAAAGCCGCTATGAGTCCCTGCTACTTTGAAGTATGTGTGCTCATTTGCTTCAGTTGTGTCCGATTTGTGGCTCCATGGACTGCAGCCCGCAAAGCTCCTCTGTCCGTGGATTTTTCTGGCAAGAATACTGGAATGGGTTGTTATCCTCTCCTCCAGGGAATCTTCCCAACCCAGGGATTGAACCTGTGTCTCCTGCATTGCAGGAGGATTCTTTACTGCTGAGCCAACTGGGGAAGCCCCAAACATCCTCATACATAACTCTCATAATGGGCGACTAGGAAAGCTTCTCTGTGGTATATACCACCTCCCCCTAGAGAGGGGAGGACTTGCCATGCCATAGTATTCAATTAAACATTGTCACATTGTTCTTCAGAATCAGTATTCCAATGTATGACCCTTCCAGGAATCTCATTTTCAACATTTGTTAGAATTATGGACTGAACTGTATCCCTCTCAAAGTCCATATGTTGAACCCTGGCTCCCAGTGTGACTGTATTTGGAGAAAGAGCTTTTAGAAAGTAGTTAAATTTAATTGAAATAGTAAGCATGGGGTCCAGATCCAGTTGGATTAGCAATTATTTAAGGAGAGTCATGTGTGAGAAGGTAAATTTCTGCTTTTGAAGGCACCCAGTCTATGGTATTAGGTTATGGCAGCCCAATTAGACTAAGGCAAGTAGTATTTGACTTTATAATTCTGCCATCAGAGTGGACACTACATACATTGTACTTTGCCTCATTACTAGTACTGTTGAGTATCTTTTCACTTTCTTGTCAGTCTTTCTGGCTTTCTCATCTGTGAACTAATTGCCTTTACCTATTTTTTCTATTGGATTTCCTTTCTCTTGAGACCTACAGATTTAATTATCTATATACATTCAGTCTTGAGGCTTCCCAGGTGGCACAGTGAATTCCCCTGCAGTAAAGGAGATGTGGGAGACGAAGCTTCAGTCCCTGGGTCAAGAAGATCCCTTGGAGTAGGAAAATAGCAATCCACTCTATTCTTGCATGGAAAATCCCATGGACAGAGGAGCCTGGTGGGCTACAATCTATGGGGTCACAAGGGGTCAGACATGACTGACTGAGCACACACATATAAATCAAACTTGAATCAATATTATTTCAAAGAGAAACATTTATTGACCTTATATATGGTATCTTTTATTAAATTGAAATCTTTAAATTTCATAGAATAAAAACTATTTCATTTTTATCTTAGTATTTTTTGTCTTTTGAACCATTGCTTGAGAATATTAGCCTTATTATTAGATCAAAAAATCATTTTTCTGAATACTCCATTTTTAGCTTTATATTGTTACCTTTTAAATTTTAGGACTTTGATTCAAGGTACAGGGGTCATTATCAGTCAGCATGTCCTCTAAAACCAGTCCAGAATATTCCTTATTTATTGGAGCATGTGTTCCTTGTTCTTGTATAAGAAAGCTTCCGGCTAGCTCAGCTGAACTTCATGTGTCCTCTCATTCTGGGCCCCAGGGCCTGTGTGAGACATGTTACCCTCCTACAATAAGCATAGCTGGAAAGAAAAAAACAAAACAAAACAATGCAATCATATTTATATCTTCTTTCCAATATGACAAATATTATCTGCTTAAAATTTGATTGTCCAAAGCATATTCATAGCAAATTATAAGCCAAGTCCAAAGCCACTTAAGGAGGCATATACTATTATTACAGATTATAAGAACACATCTTGGATTATGCCTAGGGATTTTTAACTTTGTTATAGGAAAGAAACAAAAAGTTGGGAACAGTAATTCAGTTACTGCTGTGGGAGGTCCAACCTTATTTTCCTATCTATTGGGGCATTTTCCTGACAATACTAACTATATAATTTAACCTTTCCTTACTGATCTGTGATGCCACATATATTAACCTCACATAGACAGAATTTTTCTGAATTCATTTTTCTAATCTTTTGGTAGCATTTTTTTCTGAGTTGACAATTCTGTTTTTATTATTGGATGTTCTATTATTACTTAATATATGAGTGTGCAGCTACTCTGTTTTGCTTTTCCGAAAATATCTATTGAATGTCTTATCTCCTGGGATCTTTAGAGTTGCTAAAGATCAGAGAACATGGACTGCATTAAGTTGATCTCCTGTGGCCTCTAATATAGACAGTTTGTTCAGTGTTCCTTATGCAATCAAAAAGAAGGAATATGCATGCACCCCCTATAAGTTCAAGCATTTTTTTCTAGGATTTTCCTTGAGCTTTACTAGATACTTAAATCATTTATAACACTCATTTTGACTCCTTACACTGTCCATTTCTGAGATGAACATAGTAAAAATTCTTAGTTACAAATGTTAACTTACTCTTATAATTCTTTCAGTTTTGTTGCATGTATCTTGAGGCTGTATTTTTAGATGCATATATTCACAATCATTATATCTTCTCCACATTTTCTCCCTTTTATCAATCTGTAATACCATCTTCATGATGATTTTGTCTAAGATCTATTTGGTCGTATACAACAAAACTGTAAAAATAAAAGCAAAAAAAAAAAAAAAAAAGAATTGGTACCATATTTTCTTTGAAGTCATATTTTTCTGGTAACCGTTCTTTCCACACCTTTAGTTTTAACACCTTTTTTGGCGGGAACTTTTAATTTGTTGTTTTGTTGTTGTTGTTCTTTAAATTTTTTGCTTCTTTCTTTAATTTGTTGGCAAATTCATGAATTTACTCTACTTAGTGATTTTTTTCTACATTAATATGCTTGCATAGAAAAATATTTTTGCTAGTCAGGATTCTTCTGGAAGACAAGACCAATAGGATGTGTGTGTGTGTGTGTGTATAAAACTGAGTCCTAAAACAGTACAAAGGCAAAAATGTTGTATTCTCAGGGACTTCAATCTATGATTTTTAGAACCTTCAACTAATTGGATGAGGCACGCTCACATTATTGAGGATAATTGGCTTTACTCAAAGTCTACTAACTTAAAATAATCATATAAAAATCAGAGCAACATATAAACAGGTCTTTGATCAAAACAGGGCACCATGGGTACCATGGCCTAGCCAAGCTGACACGTAAAATTAACTGCAGCAATACCTTTCTGATACCTTCCAGGCTCTTGTCTGCTCTTTGATATATTAATTCTTTCAGGAAATATTTATTTGCGTCTATCTAGATGTTAAAGATAGAGCAGAATATACATAATATATACTGCTATTCTCATGGAACCTACATTCTACTTAGGGAGAAGGCAAAAAAATCTACTTAGGGTGATAAAGATCAGAGAACATGGACTGCATTAAGTTGATCTCCTGTGGCCTCTAATATAGACAGTTTGTTCAGTGTTCCTTATGCAATCAAAAAGAAGGAATATGCATGCACCCCCTATAAGTTCAAGCATTTTTTTCTAGGATTTTCCTTGAGCTTTACTAGATACTTAAATCATTTATAACACTCATTTTGACTCCTTACACTGTCCATTTCTGAGATGAACATAGTAAAAATTCTTAGTTACAAATGTTAACTTACTCTTATAATTCTTTCAGTTTTGTTGCATGTATCTTGAGGCTGTATTTTTAGATGCATATATTCACAATCATTATATCTTCTCCACATTTTCTCCCTTTTATCAATCTGTAATACCATCTTCATGATGATTTTGTCTAAGATCTATTTGGTCGTATACAACAAAACTGTAAAAATAAAAGCAAAAAAAAAAAAAAAAAAGAATTGGTACCATATTTTCTTTGAAGTCATATTTTTCTGGTAACCGTTCTTTCCACACCTTTAGTTTTAACACCTTTTTGGCGGAACTTTTAATTTGTTGTTTTGTTGTTGTTGTTCTTTAAATTTTTTGCTTCTTTCTTTAATTTGTTGGCAAATTCATGAATTTACTCTACTTAGTGATTTTTTTCTACATTAATATGCTTGCATAGAAAAATATTTTTGCTAGTCAGGATTCTTCTGGAAGACAAGACCAATAGGATGTGTGTGTGTGTGTGTGTATAAAACTGAGTCCTAAAACAGTACAAAGGCAAAAATGTTGTATTCTCAGGGACTTCAATCTATGATTTTTAGAACCTTCAACTAATTGGATGAGGCACGCTCACATTATTGAGGATAATTGGCTTTACTCAAAGTCTACTAACTTAAAATAATCATATAAAAATCAGAGCAACATATAAACAGGTCTTTGATCAAAACAGGGCACCATGGGTACCATGGCCTAGCCAAGCTGACACGTAAAATTAACTGCAGCAATACCTTTCTGATACCTTCCAGGCTCTTGTCTGCTCTTTGATATATTAATTCTTTCAGGAAATATTTATTTGCGTCTATCTAGATGTTAAAGATAGAGCAGAATATACATAATATATACTGCTATTCTCATGGAACCTACATTCTACTTAGGGGAGAAGGATCAGAGGAAGGTAGGTGATAAATAACTAGTGGAATCAGTAGTAATAAATGGTGATAAGTGCTATGAAAAATAAGCCAGGAGAGTGGAGTGCAGTAGATGGACTATTACTTTATAGAGGATGTTCAGAGATAATGTCTCTGTAAAGTGACATATGTGAGCAGAGACTTGAAGAAAGTGAGGGACTAGATTGAGTGATTATCAGAGGAAAAATTATGGCAGCAAGAACAGCAGCACAGTCTCTTAAGATGAAACTGTATTTTTTGTGTGTTTAAGATTAGATGAGGAGAATTATGAAGATAGAGTCAAAATGTTATCCAGAGACCAGGTTGTAGATTGTCTTGGAGGCTTTGGTGCCAACTCTAGTCTTTATATTTAAGAGGATTATTATAATAAATTAGATTTCTTTTAAAAATGCATGTGCATTCATTAGGGTATAGGTAAACTAATTTTGCCAAAAGGGAATAACACATGAAACCTAAAAGAGAACAAGTATATTTGATGAAGTCAGAATAATCAGCAAACAGGTTTGCTATTGATTATGGATGATCAAATCACAGCAAACATTGTTATCTTTATTTACATTTAAAGGCGTGGTAGGACTCAAGTTACAGACTCAACCATATGAAATACAGAAATCTAAACACATGAGACATTAATAGACAGCAGTTGCTACCATAATAATGAGCAATGTCAGGAACTGTAGTTACCGTTGCAGCTGTTTCTTCTTTCTTTAATAAGCTGAGACGTTATTTATATATATGCATATTGCCGAATGCTCTGTTGAGGAGGTGAAAGTTCATGGATTTTCTACTTTCCACTCTCAAATTAGTAGATAATATACTGCTCACTATCATTATGGAAGCTTCTATAGAGAGTGCTAATATTGATAACACTTGGAGGTGCCTAACTTTTACTACTGTCAGCCTGACAACCATGATTTGTTGAAGAATCTCCTTGAAGATATTTGCTGTCTATGCATAAGTTTACGTGAAGAAAAAGTGCTTCCATTTAAAGAAAAAGTATAGCAATGAGGGGCTTCCCTGGTGGTCCAGTGGATAAAGAGTCCTCCTTTCAGTGCAAGAGGCACCAGTTGGATCCCTGGCATGGGAAGATCCCACATGCCTTGGAGCAGCTGGACCGGTATGTCCAATTACGAGCCAGCGCTCTGGAGCGCATGCGCCCAGAGCCGGTGCTCTGCACCCAGAGAGGCCGCTGAGATGGGAGGTCCACACAGGCCAAAGAATAAAGATGGATGAAAAATAAAAACCATGACTTAGAGGCCAAAAAAAAATTATAACAATGAGAATTTGGGAGTATTTTGCTATGCATTACATAATGGTGGAGCAATAGAAAATGAGTGCTTATAGACCTCATCTCAACATGGGGAGGCTGGAGTAATAATATCCTGTGTCTGTATAAAACATTATCGATTTTAATATCATTCATTTCACCAGTGTATTTCTACCACTTAGTCCTGTGGGTTTTCATTGTCAAAAAGTACTTCTCTTTAAACATGTTCTGTGCTGCTTTTTACTGTGTATTTGTTTGCCGTTGTTGACATTCAGTTTGTTTTGAGACAGTTGAATTAGGTTATATTTCCAGATTTGTTACCACCACTCTTCTGCCTAGATTCAAAGTACCCTGTAACTTTTTCTTCCATTTTCTTTTCCTCCTGAAGTTGTCATTCCAATTAAACATAACTACTTACAAGAAAGCCTTGGCCTAGCTTTGGAGTTTGGGACAATTGACTATAATCAATGGTGAATACTGTGTTGAGCATAGTACTCAATACCCCCATCATATTTCAACCAGATTAAAACATTGCCCTACTGCTTTCAATAATGAAGGTAAAATTTCTGTTAACAAATTTGTTGCCATAATTCAAAGTCAATTAGTGTTCTCATGTGATGAAATTACTAGAGACTCTCATTCTAATGGTTTAATAATAAAGAGAAAATTATTCATTCTAATTATAAATAATCCTCAAAAATAATTCAAAAGAACATCTGTGAATACCAGTCATGAAAGGATAATAACTGTGAAGACAATCTGAAATAAGAGTAGTACATAAGAATGCCATTTGCTGTCTATGCATAAGTTTACGTGAAGAAAAAGTGCTTCCATTTAAAGAAAAAGTATAGCAATGAGGGGCTTCCCTGGTGGTCCAGTGGATAAAGAGTCCTCCTTTCAGTGCAAGAGGCACCAGTTGGATCCCTGGCATGGGAAGATCCCACATGCCTTGGAGCAGCTGGACCGGTATGTCCAATTACGAGCCAGCGCTCTGGAGCGCATGCGCCCAGAGCCGGTGCTCTGCACCCAGAGAGGCCGCTGAGATGGGAGGTCCACACAGGCCAAAGAATAAAGATGGATGAAAAATAAAAACCATGACTTAGAGGCCAAAAAAAAATTATAACAATGAGAATTTGGGAGTATTTTGCTATGCATTACATAATGGTGGAGCAATAGAAAATGAGTGCTTATAGACCTCATCTCAACATGGGGAGGCTGGAGTAATAATATCCTGTGTCTGTATAAAACATTATCGATTTTAATATCATTCATTTCACCAGTGTATTTCTACCACTTAGTCCTGTGGGTTTTCATTGTCAAAAAGTACTTCTCTTTAAACATGTTCTGTGCTGCTTTTTACTGTGTATTTGTTTGCCGTTGTTGACATTCAGTTTGTTTTGAGACAGTTGAATTAGGTTATATTTCCAGATTTGTTACCACCACTCTTCTGCCTAGATTCAAAGTACCCTGTAACTTTTTCTTCCATTTTCTTTTCCTCCTGAAGTTGTCATTCCAATTAAACATAACTACTTACAAGAAAGCCTTGGCCTAGCTTTGGAGTTTGGGACAATTGACTATAATCAATGGTGAATACTGTGTTGAGCATAGTACTCAATACCCCCATCATATTTCAACCAGATTAAAACATTGCCCTACTGCTTTCAATAATGAAGGTAAAATTTCTGTTAACAAATTTGTTGCCATAATTCAAAGTCAATTAGTGTTCTCATGTGATGAAATTACTAGAGACTCTCATTCTAATGGTTTAATAATAAAGAGAAAATTATTCATTCTAATTATAAATAATCCTCAAAAATAATTCAAAAGAACATCTGTGAATACCAGTCATGAAAGGATAATAACTGTGAAGACAATCTGAAAATAAGAGTAGTACATAAGAATAAGACTTCTTCAAAAACTCGTGCAATGGAATACTGTGTAACCACTAAAGTGTCATCAAGTGTGGATATAAGGAAGTACAAAGATAGGTTTTCATATTACATGGTGAAAATAAAGGTAGTGACAAGATAGAATCTAGGACATAATTTCACAATGAGTGTCTAGTTAGAAACTTAGGTAGGAAAACAGAGAGATGGATGTTATACAGTTCACTCTCTACTGGCTCTGTCCATAGGCTTACTCCTCCATCCCATGCTCTTCTCTGCCCACTCCATTCCCTGAGGAAGACACTGGCCTGTTGACTTCCGTTTGGGATTAGCATGAGAGGTACTGACAAGAGAGGAGGGAGCAAGAGGAGAATTTGGAGCGTTTATTCTTTTCAATCCCACTTAAATGGATTTGTAGTGAAAGCTGCATGGCTTGACAGCTATAGTTCCTATCAGGCAGCTCACTTCTGAGGCTCCCATTCTTAGCCAGGTTCCATTTAAGCCATTTCCACTTCTGCACCTTCAGGCCTACGGTAGGTCACAACTTTCCATTGCTCCTGGATTATGTATTTATTTTCTTAGGTTTTCCTCTATTTGTTCTCCTCTGTAAATGGTCCCTTCATTAATGAGCCTCTTTAAAATCTGAGCATGCTCTTTGTTTCCTGCTGAAACATTAACTGATGCAGAAGCATCTAAAGAGCCTGGCAACATAGCTGCCAAAATGTTTGCAGGAATTCTATGTGAGGGATTTTCTCTGTGTTCTGTCTAAATTGCTTAAACTAAATATGTTAAAACTGTTTAATACTAGAAAGAAAAAAATTCTCACATGCACCTAGAAGAAATAAGCAATATGTAAATAAATAGTGTTGGTATGAAACTATGAGATATCTTTTTAGTTTCTTACTGAGGTTGGCCAGGTTAATCCAAATGATAAAATGCTACCCTTCTCCTCCCAACATGAATCAGAATGAAAGGGGGGTAAGGGCAAGTAAATATAATTCATTTGAAAAAGGTGACTCTCCTATCTATTAGAGGTTAACACTTAAATCTTTTAGTCTTCACTTTTTCATGGAGAGTCCTAGAATATTCCTAACCCTTCTCTACTTCATCTCTGTCCCTGCATCTGCTCTCCTGTGTAAGGGCTGTCTTGCTTAACTGAAATGCTTAGAAAGAACTGACCAAATCTCTGATTCCACAGGTTCTTTTCTCCATTGCTTCTATAGGAGGAACAGAAGTCAAGAGTTTTTGCAACTCTGCCAATAATTGACTGGACAGAGTTAACGGTGGAAACTGTTAGGACACTATGAGGTTACATATTCATTTCATACTTTAGAATTAGCCTTTAGCATGTTAAAGGTGATATTTTGACTTCTATAATTCCTGTGTCTATCCCTTAGAAAGTTCCACACTGAAGTATAAATGAAAAGGTATTTTACTGATGCTCTCAGACCCAAAATACCATTCATATTCCTTCTATATGCCCATAGGAAGTGTTATTTTTGTTGTTGTTGTTGTTGTTTTGTTTTGTTGTTGTTATTCTTATTTTTTTGCTGGAAGTGTTATTTTTTAAGATGTGTATTTTTTGTTATTTTAAATATTTTATGTGATTACTGCTGACATTTTCAAAAGAACAACATGAAACATATATAACAAAAAAGTAAATTGTGTGAAATCATATCAGAGTTTAAACATTTTCTATTTCTCATTAAACTTTCTGTAAAATTATAGTATATAATTATATAGATAATCATATGTATAATATATAATATATTCTATATGTGTGTGTGTGTATATATATATATATATACATATATAGTGTTTTACACTGTAATTCTTATTGATCTACCACATCAAGCCTACAGTATTCTAATAATAGAGTTATTTTGCAGTTTATATTGCACTTTTTTTCATTCTAATTGCATACAGAGGCAGTTGAGCAGTTACGAACCACAGCCTCCAGAGTGACAGTGATTGGCTGATTAATTTTAAATTCAGAGTCTATCACTTATTAGTTCTCTAACCTTGAGCATGTTCCTTAATCTTTCTATGCTTAAATTCCTCCTCTCTAAAATGAGGATAATAAAACACAGTACTTTTTGTGAGTGTTTATGAGATAATCCACATAAATGTGGTAAAAAGGCTTAGGTCTCTGCCCTCCCATGTTTACATTCCAGTGGGAGAAACAGAAGATTAATTCTTTGTTTTTCAATCTCTGTCTCTCTCTTTATGTTCTCTCTTTCTCTTCTTTACCCTCTCTTTCTCTCCCTTCCTTCTCCCACTCTCTCCCTCTCTCCCTCTCTCTCTCTCTCTGTCTCTCTCTCTCACACACACGTACACCCAGAGGCATGCATAAATGGTATAAGAAAAATAAAGCTATGGTAAGTGTACAGAGTGAAAGGGTAGAGACTTGATATTTCAGTTATGGTTTCCAGGGAAGATCTGTGAGAAAAGGCAGCCTGCGTAAGTGAGAATGTAAGTCACGCATGGGCCTTGGGAAAGAACATTTTGAGAAGAGGATTCTGAGTAGATAGACTCTGAGGTAGAATCAGGTTGAGAAGATCCACATTAACTGGAACAGAATGAATAAGATGTGACATGGCATGAGATGACTTTGGAGAGATAGGTAAGAGTTAGATCACAAAGGGGCTCATAGATCATGCTTTGAGTAAGAAGGAGAAAGCCAAGAATTAGAAGTTTTAGTAAAGCAGTGACTTGAGAACTTTATTACGAGAACAGACAACAGCAGGAAATTGATTTTACATAAGCCTAAATGAACATGATCTTTTTAAAAAAAAAACATTTTCTATTTCTCATTAAAATTTCTGTAAAATTATAGTATATAATTATATAGATAATCATATGTATAATATATAATATATTCTATATGTGTGTGTGTGTATATATATATATATATACATATATAGTGTTTTACACTGTAATTCTTATTGATCTACCACATCAAGCCTACAGTATTCTAATAATAGAGTTATTTTGCAGTTTATATTGCACTTTTTTTCATTCTAATTGCATACAGAGGCAGTTGAGCAGTTACGAACCACAGCCTCCAGAGTGACAGTGATTGGCTGATTAATTTTAAATTCAGAGTCTATCACTTATTAGTTCTCTAACCTTGAGCATGTTCCTTAATCTTTCTATGCTTAAATTCCCTCCTCTCTAAAATGAGGATAATAAAACACAGTACTTTTTGTGAGTGTTTATGAGATAATCCACATAAATGTGGTAAAAAGGCTTAGGTCTCTGCCCTCCCATGTTTACATTCCAGTGGGAGAAACAGAAGATTAATTCTTTGTTTTTCAATCTCTGTCTCTCTCTTTATGTTCTCTCTTTCTCTTCTTTACCCTCTCTTTCTCTCCCTTCCTTCTCCCACTCTCTCCCTCTCTCCCTCTCTCTCTCTCTCTGTCTCTCTCTCTCACACACACGTACACCCAGAGGCATGCATAAATGGTATAAGAAAAATAAAGCTATGGTAAGTGTACAGAGTGAAAGGGTAGAGACTTGATATTTCAGTTATGGTTTCCAGGGAAGATCTGTGAGAAAAGGCAGCCTGCGTAAGTGAGAATGTAAGTCACGCATGGGCCTTGGGAAAGAACATTTTGAGAAGAGGATTCTGAGTAGATAGACTCTGAGGTAGAATCAGGTTGAGAAGATCCACATTAACTGGAACAGAATGAATAAGATGTGACATGGCATGAGATGACTTTGGAGAGATAGGTAAGAGTTAGATCACAAAGGGGCTCATAGATCATGCTTTGAGTAAGAAGGAGAAAGCCAAGAATTAGAAGTTTTAGTAAAGCAGTGACTTGAGAACTTTATTACGAGAACAGACAACAGCAGGAAATTGATTTTACATAAGCCTAAAACATGATCTTAAGCATGTATCTAACATATATATTTATATATAAACATGTATAACAGATATAAATAGATATTTTCTGTTATATCATTTTTAATGCTGCACTACATTTTTTTCATGACCCACGTATTGATTTCAAGCTGCAATTTGAAAAATCCTGATCTCGTCAGTCTCTCAAGCCAGCATCTGAAACACCTCAGAATGCATAATAATCTTCCTTGTGGTCTTAATTCTTTGTATCAAGTTTATATAATGAGTGGAAACTTGATTTACCTGTTTATTATTCACTGTGTATGGTCCGTGCGGGAGTTGGTCTGAGCAAAGATACCCTGGACAGACCTGTCTGGGAGCAAGGGGAAGCTCTCCCCCAAACCCCTTTACCCCACCCACTAACCAGTCCCATTGAATTCTAAAGGATATGCTGCTGTTAGTGGGAAATTTTAGCAGTATGACTAGGCAGCCTGAGCAAGTGTAGTTACCCTAAGTGCAGCTAATTCATCAGAGCCATTTTGCCTTTGGGATACAAGAATTAAACCTTTCAGATCATTTTTAAAACTAAATAATCATGGTTTTGTACGATGTGTTTCCATTTCTCCTGTTGATAGTTTCTGGAAACACCTATCTTTTGTAGCTTAGGACAGTGAGTCAATTCTCATGTGAAATAAGATGCTTAGAAAAGAGTAAATTCTATCATGTAACTCATAGTTTGGTAATTCCTAGGCATTATAACTATATCATAGAAGTTATTATTTCTTAGACCATAGTATTATCTGAGATGCCAGTCATTGTATTTATTGTATGCTGACCAATATAGTTCAATTTTGTGTCTCTTTTACTCCTAATTTTGTATTAAGAAAGATTCTCTTTCATGATTTGACTCTCTTATTGTGGTTGGAGAAGATCCAACATTAACTAGGAGCAGAATGAATAAGATGTGACATGGCATGAGATGACTTTGGAGAGATAGGTAAGAGTTAGATCACAAAGGGGCTCATAGATCATGCTTTGAGTAAGAAGGAGAAAGCCAAGAATTAGAAGTTTTAGTAAAGCAGTGACTTGAGAACTTTATTACGAGAACAGACAACAGCAGGAAATTGATTTTACATAAGCCTAAAACATGATCTTAAGCATGTATCTAACATATATATTTATATATAAACATGTATAACAGATATAAATAGATATTTTCTGTTATATCATTTTTAATGCTGCACTACATTTTTTTCATGACCCACGTATTGATTTCAAGCTGCAATTTGAAAAATCCTGATCTCGTCAGTCTCTCAAGCCAGCATCTGAAACACCTCAGAATGCATAATAATCTTCCTTGTGGTCTTAATTCTTTGTATCAAGTTTATATAATGAGTGGAAACTTGATTTACCTGTTTATTATTCACTGTGTATGGTCCGTGCGGGAGTTGGTCTGAGCAAAGATACCCTGGACAGACCTGTCTGGGAGCAAGGGGAAGCTCTCCCCCAAACCCCTTTACCCCACCCACTAACCAGTCCCATTGAATTCTAAAGGATATGCTGCTGTTAGTGGGAAATTTTAGCAGTATGACTAGGCAGCCTGAGCAAGTGTAGTTACCCTAAGTGCAGCTAATTCATCAGAGCCATTTTGCCTTTGGGATACAAGAATTAAACCTTTCAGATCATTTTTAAAACTAAATAATCATGGTTTTGTACGATGTGTTTCCATTTCTCCTGTTGATAGTTTCTGGAAACACCTATCTTTTGTAGCTTAGGACAGTGAGTCAATTCTCATGTGAAATAAGATGCTTAGAAAAGAGTAAATTCTATCATGTAACTCATAGTTTGGTAATTCCTAGGCATTATAACTATATCATAGAAGTTATTATTTCTTAGACCATAGTATTATCTGAGATGCCAGTCATTGTATTTATTGTATGCTGACCAATATAGTTCAATTTTGTGTCTCTTTTACTCCTAATTTTGTATTAAGAAAGATTCTCGTTCATGATTTGACTCTCTTATTCTAGAGAAGTAAATTAGGCTTCAAAACACTGAGCTTAGAAGTGAGTTGATGAATGTTTATTGTAACTTTCTTTTGAGCATTTCTGTCCCAGAAGCCAGGCAGTATTTTGCATTTTGGTCAATTTTCTTTTGCTGAGATAATGAGGATGGGACACTTTACAATTGCAGGCAATTGCTTTGAGCTCCAAGCACTTTGAAGAGATTAGCCCCATTGATATTCTCTTCATTTTTCGGAGAGAAATGCTTCTTTCCCCTGAGTATAGGAAGATGGACAGGTACTGAACAGAAACTGCTTTTGTCTAGCAGATAGTATGGTATTAAATATTCTCTTCTCAAAGACATATGCAACGTTAGAAGGTTTTCTAAAACTATTGGGAACCTCATTACATGGACTTGCTAGTTTTGTCTGAATCTGCAAGGTTAAGTTTGGTATGATTTGCCTCGACAATATCCTTAAGGGGGTTAGAGCTTGGACGGTATTGTTATTAAGTCAGTCAACTTGGTAATGAACAAGTTAATTATCCTAGGGTTAAAAGGGGAAAGTGGCATGATGTCTGCCAGCAATACAATGAAAAAGATACAATTGAACTATTTAGAGATCTGGCTACCCAGTAGGATTTAGCTGGACAGTGCCTTCTCTCTCCTGTGGGAGTTCAATCAAAAATATCTCTTTTTGATTTAAAAATGTTAAACTTTTCTAGAATTCTGATGAAATCATGTACAAAATTTTTTTATGATGAATTAGATCATTTTAAAACTAAATAATCATGGTTTTGTACGATGTGTTTCCATTTCTCCTGTTGATAGTTTCTGGAAACACCTATCTTTTGTAGCTTAGGACAGTGAGTCAATTCTCATGTGAAATAAGATGCTTAGAAAAGAGTAAATTCTATCATGTAACTCATAGTTTGGTAATTCCTAGGCATTATAACTATATCATAGAAGTTATTATTTCTTAGACCATAGTATTATCTGAGATGCCAGTCATTGTATTTATTGTATGCTGACCAATATAGTTCAATTTTGTGTCTCTTTTACTCCTAATTTTGTATTAAGAAAGATTCTCGTTCATGATTTGACTCTCTTATTCTAGAGAAGTAAATTAGGCTTCAAAACACTGAGCTTAGAAGTGAGTTGATGAATGTTTATTGTAACTTTCTTTTGAGCATTTCTGTCCCAGAAGCCAGGCAGTATTTTGCATTTTGGTCAATTTTCTTTTGCTGAGATAATGAGGATGGGACACTTTACAATTGCAGGCAATTGCTTTGAGCTCCAAGCACTTTGAAGAGATTAGCCCCATTGATATTCTCTTCATTTTTCGGAGAGAAATGCTTCTTTCCCCTGAGTATAGGAAGATGGACAGGTACTGAACAGAAACTGCTTTTGTCTAGCAGATAGTATGGTATTAAATATTCTCTTCTCAAAGACATATGCAACGTTAGAAGGTTTTCTAAAACTATTGGGAACCTCATTACATGGACTTGCTAGTTTTGTCTGAATCTGCAAGGTTAAGTTTGGTATGATTTGCCTCGACAATATCCTTAAGGGGGTTAGAGCTTGGACGGTATTGTTATTAAGTCAGTCAACTTGGTAATGAACAAGTTAATTATCCTAGGGTTAAAAGGGGAAAGTGGCATGATGTCTGCCAGCAATACAATGAAAAAGATACAATTGAACTATTTAGAGATCTGGCTACCCAGTAGGATTTAGCTGGACAGTGCCTTCTCTCTCCTGTGGGAGTTCAATCAAAAATATCTCTTTTTGATTTAAAAATGTTAAACTTTTCTAGAATTCTGATGAAACCATGTACAATAATGGAAATTTTATGCCAGATAAGTCTATATGCATTATGTTATTGTTGTTTCAGAAAGGTTCAGTTAGCAAAAATCTCAATTTGAATGGCTGTTTCTGCTCATTAAAAAAATGTCTCCTATGGAAGACGGATATATGTGTGTGTGTGTGTGTATGTATATATTTATCTATATGTATGTATACGTATTTGCTTCTCAGGTAGCTCAGTAGTAAAGAATCTGCCTGCAGTGCAGGAGCCACAGGAGACCTGGGTTCAATCCTGGGGTCAAGCAGATCTCTGGGGGAGGGCATGACAACCCACTCTAGTATTCTTGCCAGGAAAGTCCCATGGATGGAGAAGCCTGGTGAAGAGTCAGGCACGACTGAACCGAGCAAGCATACCATGATTAATTTGTTCCTGCAAACAATCAGATACTGCAACCTTTTGAAAGTCATCACATCCTTCCCTTTCTGAATGTATCCTTGAAGTTTAGTAACTTAGCAAGTTTCTGTTGCCTTTGTGCTTCTAGTTCTACTATAGATACATAAAAGGGAATATTAGTTTCATTCAGAGAAGGTAATAAAAAAAACCTGTGGTTTAGGGAACAAGGTAATCATGAGAAAAGCCTTTTATTTATGCTATCCAGATCACCTGTCTTCAGGAAATCAAAAGTGCTGATTAATTTCAGGTCAGCTGAATGTGTGAAATAGAAGCAGCATGCTATAAGCTCATGATTATGTCCTCTGCATTGGGAATGTGGAGTCTTAACCACTGGGCCACCAGGGAAATCCCGATTATGTCCTCTGGTTTGTAAGAATAAATGTGATTACATGACATGTTGCTGTACCCTCTTTGGTCTTATTGCCTGTCCACTTGAGATAATCTACCTGTGCAAACTCTAAGAGCTAGTTTACTCGAAAAGGACCTGTGATATAATCCTATCCATTTCTTCAGAGTTTTAGAAATTAAAAGCTCCTACCATGCCTGTCCCTAGAACTCCATAATTACAGTTCCAGCATCATCATTAGAGATCCCGGGTGGGCTCACACATGGCACTGGGATGGAGAAATAGGGATGGATATAGGATTTGCTGAAATATATATAGAGTCAGAAAATTGCCATTTTACCTTTATCTCCAGGAAAATCTCACAGGATCCCAGTATTTTGTGAATCCTTAGCCCTTGACACTAGAGAAATGAGATTTTTTCCAGAGTAATACAGCTTTCAAAGTAATGAGATAGGATAAATACATTTCTAATTTGCAGGTTTGGTTACCTTTTTGGTAAAGAATTTGCCTGTAGTTCAGGAGACCTGGGTGCAATCCCTGGGTCAGGAAGACTCTCTGGAGTAGGAAATGGTGACCCACTCTAGTATTCTTGCCTGGCAAATCCCTTGGACAGAACCTGGCAGGCTACAGTCCTTGGGGTCAAAACGTGTAGGACACGACTGGGTGACCAGCACACACCATCATAGTTACATCGGATCTTAATTATAACAGTGAAAACTTGAGAGAGAAATCTTTGGTTCCTTTACCTTTCTTTACATTGAGATAGGTTATTTAGAATGCTTAGAATGTCAGATCAGCCCTCCTTTTACAGTATTCTTTTCTCTAATTTATAAAATGTGTTTTGTTCTTTTGATCCACTTTGCTGAGTTATTTGTATTCCCTTTATACAACTCCTGGCATTTCAATAAATATTTGTTGATTGATAACTACAGAGTAAGCATTTCTTGAGAGCCTTTGATGCTATTCATTACCAGTGCTTTTTTCATGCCCTTTTTCTTTGATTTTCAAAAAGCATCCACTAACTCTTCTAAAGTTTACACTTGAGCATAGTTTTTCAGCAACTTTACCTTATTTTTAAAGGAAAACTTTGGCTTCTTGCACTAACTAAATATACTGGCAAATTAGCTCTATTCCTGTGCTGTTTTTATCATGTTCTATAGAGTCAGAAGTTCCATAAATTGCTAGTTGAAGAATCAGGCTTCAAGATTGATTTACAACAGATACCATTGAATAATATGTTACTCAAATTCTTTAAGAACAGTAAATAACTATATTTAAGTGAAAAATTATTAATGTTGAAAGAAGTTTAGTTAACATTACCTGCAGGTATTAATTATCATAATGATAGGCTCTGAAAAATACAAATCCCAAAATCAATCAACCAGAAATGCTTACTTCTTGTTCACATCAATCCAGTGTTAGGGCGGTTCTGCTCTGTGCAGCCGTGGTGCAAACTGGCAAAGGCTTTTCCATTTTTACCCTGCAGTTTCAAAGGTCACACTGGGTATCAGCATTTAATGAGTGCACAGGAGGCAGGAGGGAAGAAAATAAAGCCTGCTCCTTCATTAACTTTGAATTGATTCAAAAGAAATCTTTTCTCAGAACTTCCCTGGTGCTCTAGTGGTTAAAACTTCGTGCTTCCAAAGTAGGGATTGCTGGTTTGATCCCTGACTGGGGAATTAAAATCTCACATGCTACACAACATGGCTGAAAACAAACAAACAAGCCGAAAGAAATACTTTCTACCACCAAGGGCAAAGGCCCTCAATCAATATCGATCCTTCATTCAGTTGGCAAGAACTAGTTTCATGGCCCTTCCTAGAAAATACCAGCACACACCATCATAGTTACATCGGATCTTAATTATAACAGTGAAAACTTGAGAGAGAAATCTTTGGTTCCTTTACCTTTCTTTACATTGAGATAGGTTATTTAGAATGCTTAGAATGTCAGATCAGCCCTCCTTTTACAGTATTCTTTTCTCTAATTTATAAAATGTGTTTTGTTCTTTTGATCCACTTTGCTGAGTTATTTGTATTCCCTTTATACAACTCCTGGCATTTCAATAAATATTTGTTGATTGATAACTACAGAGTAAGCATTTCTTGAGAGCCTTTGATGCTATTCATTACCAGTGCTTTTTTCATGCCCTTTTTCTTTGATTTTCAAAAAGCATCCACTAACTCTTCTAAAGTTTACACTTGAGCATAGTTTTTCAGCAACTTTACCTTATTTTTAAAGGAAAACTTTGGCTTCTTGCACTAACTAAATATACTGGCAAATTAGCTCTATTCCTGTGCTGTTTTTATCATGTTCTATAGAGTCAGAAGTTCCATAAATTGCTAGTTGAAGAATCAGGCTTCAAGATTGATTTACAACAGATACCATTGAATAATATGTTACTCAAATTCTTTAAGAACAGTAAATAACTATATTTAAGTGAAAAATTATTAATGTTGAAAGAAGTTTAGTTAACATTACCTGCAGGTATTAATTATCATAATGATAGGCTCTGAAAAATACAAATCCCAAAATCAATCAACCAGAAATGCTTACTTCTTGTTCACATCAATCCAGTGTTAGGGCGGTTCTGCTCTGTGCAGCCGTGGTGCAAACTGGCAAAGGCTTTTCCATTTTTACCCTGCAGTTTCAAAGGTCACACTGGGTATCAGCATTTAATGAGTGCACAGGAGGCAGGAGGGAAGAAAATAAAGCCTGCTCCTTCATTAACTTTGAATTGATTCAAAAGAAATCTTTTCTCAGAACTTCCCTGGTGCTCTAGTGGTTAAAACTTCGTGCTTCCAAAGTAGGGATTGCTGGTTTGATCCCTGACTGGGGAATTAAAATCTCACATGCTACACAACATGGCTGAAAACAAACAAACAAGCCGAAAGAAATACTTTCTACCACCAAGGGCAAAGGCCCTCAATCAATATCGATCCTTCATTCAGTTGGCAAGAACTAGTTTCATGGCCCTTCCTAGATACTAGGGGAACAAAACTGTATTCCCTGACATAGAATCCATTTTCTGGCAGCAACTCTACTATGTAGAAGGGGGTCTGAAGGAGCACTAACGCTGTGCTGTGCTGTGCTCAGTCACTTCAGTTGTCTCTGACTCTTTGAGACTCTCTGGATTGTAGACAGCCAGGCTGTTCTGTCCATGGGATGCTTCAGGCAAGAACACTGGAGTGGGTTGGCATGCCCTCCTCCAAGGGATCTTCCCCACCTAGAGATCAAACCCGGTTCTCTTATGTCTCCTGCCTTGGCAGACAAGAACCACCTGGGAAGTCCCTACCACACAGTATGAGTTACTATTCATGGGTTGCAATGAACAAAAACCAGTTCTGCTAATTTAGCTAAGAAAGGAGTAGATTATAGGAACATAATATAATCTGCAGAATCCAAAAGAAAGAAAGATTAAATTTAACAACCAGACTGCAGAAAACAGAAATTGGATTAATGAACATAGTCTTCAGAATACTATCAATGAGATAAGATGACTCCAGCCACTTTCATCCCAAGTGTTAATTTAGTCATGACTCAAAGGATCTTTGAGGGAAAGAATATCTGATTAACTGGTCACTTAGCCTCCTATTGGCTAGTGGAGATTGGGGTATCTAGATTAACAGTCCTCTAAGATTGTGTCCAGTGGGAAACAGGAAGACCTCCCCCCAAGCCAAGATAACAGGGAAGGGGTGATACAGGACAGACAGACAAAACAATATGTATGCTCTTTAAAACTCAGCAATTCCAGACTATGTTGTGTTAAATAAATTCAAAGGAAATAAATAGTTTCTGTTCCAAGGAGTTAAGAGAAATAATAATCAGTATCCCTGCATTGGAAGGATATCATTATATATTGGTTATGAAACCCTTCTCCCTTTTGTCATACTTTGATGATCTTAAATAAATTTCTGTATTTCTCCAAAACCGATTCACTTTTTCTAGAAAAGTGCAGGTGAGGACATTTTCTGTCATGTGAGGCAGTGGTGTTCAGGTTTGGAGTTTCTTGGGTTCCAGTCAGTGGAAATTGACTGAGAATTGGTGAGGAAATAGTAGTATTGATTTGTATTTATTATTTTATATGTTGTGATTTCTTAGATATTCTGTTATAACCAAGATGAATACTGTTTATAAATAAATTTATATTTTGCCAAGGAGATATTAGAATGTATTCATCTGTATTTCACCAGTAGATACAGTTTTTAACCTGTGATTCTAGCATGGCTCCAGGATACATATACATCTATTAAATATGTTTTTGGATAATAGTGTACGTAAATTCCCCAGCAAAGAACTGTGTGGTAAAATAGATCAAAATAAACAATACAATATCTAAGTGGGTAAACTATAAAATATTCTGGAGAATTATGAAGTTGTAAATAAAATAATAATACTAGAGTTAGGATTGTTATAAATAGTTGTCCCTAGAAACGAAGTTTTGAAAATTACAGAATAGACGTGTGGAAAATTATAAAACTTACAATGAAAAATACAGTCCTCCAAACAGAGCTGTGTTATGCCCTCTTATCATTTCACTCTACCCTGTAGTTGTAGTTTTTGAAGTAGGCTACTAAGTTGTCTTTCAGAGGTTTATTTTAGCAAATGGCTGCTCCATTTATGCATAAAGAAAGTGAAATAACCCTATAATTTTGTGGGCTTTTTAAAGGTAAGCTAACAAAAGATTTTTCTCCTTTTCCTTTGATTCCAAAAAATGTACAGTTGCCTTTGGGAGCTCAATGAGATGATCTTTCCCTGAATCTTTCTTCAAGTGTCTTACAATAGAAGTACAGTAATGGTCAATTTTTTTAAAGCTTCCTGGGCTTGCTTGCTCACCGATGAGACTCTAGTGGAATTTATTATATGTGTGTGTTTATATACATGTTTTTATAAAAAAAGAGTTTTTATAAAGTATTTTTCCTTGAAATTACAGTAATTTTTCTAGACATTATTGGCACGGAAGTAGAATTTTATGCTAGAATTTTTTTAAAATTTCTTTTGGAGAATGTATTACTTGTTTTTAATTAGGGCTGAGCCTAGCTCCAGGGATGCACATAAATATGGAACAATTATTAGAAAATTAGTGGTCTAAGTTTAAGGCTAATGTTTGGAATGACACCCTGTTAATGGAAGCTTCTAGTATGTGAGCTTATTATATTTACATAAGATCTAAAACCGTCTTTCTTACCAAAGGATACAAAGCCGTTGTCCTGCTAGATGTGTATGTCCTACTTCCGTTAAAAGGAGCATCATTCATGGCATTGGCTAAGCTCAAAACCCCTGAGTTTTCTTACTTTGTTTTCCTTAACATACTGACCATCACCAAGTGTTATTTTGACTGAGAAGTAGCTACAAACTTTTCCACCCAAGAATTATCTTTGAAAAGACCAACCTGATCATGGTGATTTCTTTCTTTTAAATCCTTGATGAACAGCCATTTCTGTACCCATCTTTGTGGGTTCCCATCTTCCTCTTTTCTGGCTAGAAAACCCTGATTCATTCTTTGCTGTTCTGTTCATATAGCACTTTTTCTAGTATCCCTCTCTCACTTCTACTTCTCAATTCCATCTCTTGGCAGAATAAGTTCCTTCTTCATCTCTCTTCTTATTCCACTTTGTACAGTCCTATTGCTCTTCAGATTGCTTTGGCATTAGTTTGTGTTTTCACATTTCATCTTCCTTGAAGAGTTGAACTCCCCGAGAAAGGGATACTTGTTCACCTTTGTGTTCCACATCTGATGTTGTGCCTGGCTTATTGTGGGTGCTCAATAAATGTTTATAAATTTACTCTGGGGCTGATTTTGTGTTGATACAGACAGTTAGAAGAGAAATAATTCTAGACCTATCAGTGGACTTAGACATCATTAAGTTTACATATAACTATTAAATTTTAAAGTTTGTAATCATGATTGCAAAATCTAAGACATGAAGACACTGAGGTTTCAACTTCTGAGCTCCTCACTCACTTTGCCCTCAAAAGAAAGTCAGATCACTGAAAACACAGTAAGAATTATGCCAAAAGAAGATCTTTTGTCCAAACAAAAAAGCTGTTTGTAGAGCTGTACTTTTTGCTTTTTTTGTCCAAAATTACAGTAATTTTTCTAGACATTATTGGCACGGAAGTAGTTTGCTAGAATTTTTTAAAATTTCTTTTGGAGAATGTATTACTTGTTTTTAATTAGGGCTGAGCCTAGCTCCAGGGATGCACATAAATATGGAACAATTATTAGAAAATTAGTGGTCTAAGTTTAAGGCTAATGTTTGGAATGACACCCTGTTAATGGAAGCTTCTAGTATGTGAGCTTATTATATTTACATAAGATCTAAAACCGTCTTTCTTACCAAAGGATACAAAGCCGTTGTCCTGCTAGATGTGTATGTCCTACTTCCGTTAAAAGGAGCATCATTCATGGCATTGGCTAAGCTCAAAACCCCTGAGTTTTCTTACTTTGTTTTCCTTAACATACTGACCATCACCAAGTGTTATTTTGACTGAGAAGTAGCTACAAACTTTTCCACCCAAGAATTATCTTTGAAAAGACCAACCTGATCATGGTGATTTCTTTCTTTTAAATCCTTGATGAACAGCCATTTCTGTACCCATCTTTGTGGGTTCCCATCTTCCTCTTTTCTGGCTAGAAAACCCTGATTCATTCTTTGCTGTTCTGTTCATATAGCACTTTTTCTAGTATCCCTCTCTCACTTCTACTTCTCAATTCCATCTCTTGGCAGAATAAGTTCCTTCTTCATCTCTCTTCTTATTCCACTTTGTACAGTCCTATTGCTCTTCAGATTGCTTTGGCATTAGTTTGTGTTTTCACATTTCATCTTCCTTGAAGAGTTGAACTCCCCGAGAAAGGGATACTTGTTCACCTTTGTGTTCCACATCTGATGTTGTGCCTGGCTTATTGTGGGTGCTCAATAAATGTTTATAAATTTACTCTGGGGCTGATTTTGTGTTGATACAGACAGTTAGAAGAGAAATAATTCTAGACCTATCAGTGGACTTAGACATCATTAAGTTTACATATAACTATTAAATTTTAAAGTTTGTAATCATGATTGCAAAATCTAAGACATGAAGACACTGAGGTTTCAACTTCTGAGCTCCTCACTCACTTTGCCCTCAAAAGAAAGTCAGATCACTGAAAACACAGTAAGAATTATGCCAAAAGAAGATCTTTTGTCCAAACAAAAAAGCTGTTTGTAGAGCTGTACTTGCTTTGTGTTGGTGCATTTATGTTGTTGTTTAGTCACTAAGGTGTGGCCAATTATTTTGCAGCCCCATAGACTGTAGCCTTCCTGGTTCCTCTGTCCATGGGATTTTTTAGGCAAGAATATTGGAGTGGGGTGGCATTTCCTCCTCCAAAGATCTTCCTGACCCAGACATTGAACCCACAGCTCCTGCACTGACTGGTAAATTCTTTACCACTGAGCCATCTGGGAAATTCATATGTATGTATGTATGTATGTGTGTGTGTTGCATACCCATATGTAGAAGAGGAAATTGAGGAAATGTAGGTAGTTGTCTCTTCTAAATATTCTATAAACTAATGTGTGTGTGTGGAAGTCACTCAGTCATGTCCCCCTGTTTGTGATCCCATGGACTCTAACCTGCCAGGGTGCTTTGTCCATGGAATTCTCCAGGCAGGAATACTGGAGTGGGTTGCTATTTCATTCTCCAGGGGATCTTCCCAGCCCAGAGGTCAAACCACAGTCTCCCACATTGCAGGCAGATTCTTTACCATCTGAGCCTCCAGGGGTTTTAAAAATTCTATAATTGTCATATTTAATTCTTATGAATCATAAAATAATATTATTTTGTAAGAAATGTCTTTTAGTCTAAAATAATTAGGGTATTTTTGGAATAAAGAATTCTTGTTTTTACTAAGTTACCTTTCTTTAGACAAGAGATGTTGGATTTCCACAAACACTGTAAACTCTTTTCTTAATAAAGTAATCTAGGAAATTGGAAATATAGTATCTTGCGGTTGCTGTAGTATGTAGCTTGTGAAAGAATGCAAGTGATGGCAATCTGTGTAGAAGACTGAGTATATACAATTGCAAACAGATGCTAATACACAGGTGGTTGGACAAAAAATAATATGGCTCTGGTTCAGCACTCTTGTGCTAAAGTAGCATTTCATTAAGTTAAACATATAACTATTAAATTTTAAAGTTTGTAATCATGATTGCAAAATCTAAGACATGAAGACACTGAGGTTTCAACTTGAGCTCCTCACTCACTTTGCCCTCAAAAGAAAGTCAGATCACTGAAAACACAGTAAGAATTATGCCAAAAGAAGATCTTTTGTCCAAACAAAAAAGCTGTTTGTAGAGCTGTACTTGCTTTGTGTTGGTGCATTTATGTTGTTGTTTAGTCACTAAGGTGTGGCCAATTATTTTGCAGCCCCATAGACTGTAGCCTTCCTGGTTCCTCTGTCCATGGGATTTTTTAGGCAAGAATATTGGAGTGGGGTGGCATTTCCTCCTCCAAAGATCTTCCTGACCCAGACATTGAACCCACAGCTCCTGCACTGACTGGTAAATTCTTTACCACTGAGCCATCTGGGAAATTCATATGTATGTATGTATGTATGTGTGTGTTGCATACCCATATGTAGAAGAGGAAATTGAGGAAATGTAGGTAGTTGTCTCTTCTAAATATTCTATAAACTAATGTGTGTGTGTGGAAGTCACTCAGTCATGTCCCCCTGTTTGTGATCCCATGGACTCTAACCTGCCAGGGTGCTTTGTCCATGGAATTCTCCAGGCAGGAATACTGGAGTGGGTTGCTATTTCATTCTCCAGGGGATCTTCCCAGCCCAGAGGTCAAACCACAGTCTCCCACATTGCAGGCAGATTCTTTACCATCTGAGCCTCCAGGGGTTTTAAAAATTCTATAATTGTCATATTTAATTCTTATGAATCATAAAATAATATTATTTTGTAAGAAATGTCTTTTAGTCTAAAATAATTAGGGTATTTTTGGAATAAAGAATTCTTGTTTTTACTAAGTTACCTTTCTTTAGACAAGAGATGTTGGATTTCCACAAACACTGTAAACTCTTTTCTTAATAAAGTAATCTAGGAAATTGGAAATATAGTATCTTGCGGTTGCTGTAGTATGTAGCTTGTGAAAGAATGCAAGTGATGGCAATCTGTGTAGAAGACTGAGTATATACAATTGCAAACAGATGCTAATACACAGGTGGTTGGACAAAAAATAATATGGCTCTGGTTCAGCACTCTTGTGCTAAAGTAGCACCTGGATGTGTACGTTTTATTCCAAAGCTGGAACTTGCTAACAAAGAGTAAAATCAAGGCATTTCTCCAGTGAATAGAGTTGAATAAAAACAGGTTTTCTAGGATATCTTTAAGTCCACATTGTTTTTGAATGTCTGTAAAGCAGTAAGTCATATGAGTCATGTATAAAAATATTTTATTTATAGATAGCTAAAAGACGTGTGTGCATATATAGTTGTTTTATGCATATTTAGATTTTTTAATATTAAATATTTCTAATTTCTAATAACCAGTATCTAAACTTAAGCATTATTATGTAAATACTCTTATGACTTCATTAAAAGGAAATATTTTCTGAAAATTTATTCTTCTTAAAGTCCTTCTAGAAGCACTACTTATTATATGTAAAATGTAGATAAAAGAAGAGCTGTATCTGTCATATAGCAAAATACTTATAAATTTTTCACTTAAGAACTTTTTTTTTTTACAAACTAAGACAACCTGCTAAGTTTTCCTTCTTTAGCTTCTACCAAAACAAACAAACAAAAAAACTGGAAACACAATATTATAGGTGTAGTATCTGAAAAATGAAAATATTTCTGAGCTCCAATTTTTTTCTCATTCTAGAAACTTTTACTAAAATAAAAGTTGAATATATAAGGCAAAAAAAAACAAAAAACAAAAAAAATGGTCTAGTCCCTAGGAATTTGTTGTAATAGCATTTGGCCTTCACCATTTGCAAAATCAAAAGGAACAGATGGACCTGCATCCTAAAAGAACCCATTCTCTGGTAATGTTTTTCTAGCCTGCATTGTTTCCTTTGAGTTTTGTGCTACCAGTTTGTATAATTATTTTTTCCTATTTGGCCATAATTTCATGAGCGTACAAAATGGGCAATATGTCAGGAATAATTAGGGCCTGTAGTGCTGAAACCTCACTGGATAAACTGCCTTTTTTATAGAAGCAACTCATTACCTGTAGACCTGTCAGTTTTACTTAGTAAAGACCATCTGTTTGTAGCTACCTCTTTTCTCAGGAGAACAATCCCTCTTCCATTAAGACTGCTCCATGATATCAAAACACCGTTCTCCATGAAATGGTCTCTTGTCTTCTCTTCACTTCTTTCTATTCCTTCTGAACTGGGTTATTTATTATAGAACTGCTTAACTTAAGAGGTAAAATAAAATGAATCTAATAGACAGTGTCCTCAACAGAATAGACAGGTTATGAATGTGCTTGGATGGATTTGTGGCTGTAGGAAACCTTTTCATGGACAGCCTCCCAACATATTACGTGTGTCCCTGACTCCTTGAGTTTATTAGCTGCACTAAGCAGACAGGTGTCTGTCCATCAGGTAAACCTGGTATATTCCAATTTCAACTTAATTTGAACTCATAAGTAACACTGACTGACAAAAAATGGTTTCATGTTAATCTAGAATTGAACAGTGTATTGTTATTTTTCAAAAATCATGTAATCGATGTTAGAATAATTCAGATATTACAAGGCCACTCTGGGTTAGCAATTATCTATAAAGAGATGATTAATTTTATATAAATCCCCCTAGATAAATAGCATCATCATGCTATGTAAAGTTATATAGATAAATAACATCCTACACTCTCCATTTGCCCATCTCGTGAAAAACAAATATCAGTTTTACCAGAAATGAAGATACATATAAAAGCATCAGAGACTACCATATCTAAATCACCTATAATTGGAAAGTAATTCCATGGAACATTAGGAATTTACCCAGCAGCTTATACTTGTATGTATATTTTATCCCCATATTGAAGGATGAATGAAGAAGGCCTGACACTTAACGTGTGTTTAATAGTATTTAGGGGATTTGTCCAGAGCAGGGTGGGAATTTTTTTGTTCTAATCCTCCTTTCTCAGTGGTCTGCAGTGAATTATTGAGTCATAGATACAATTATTTCATTTAAAAGAACAGTTAGTTGATCATAAGAAGCACTCAGAACTCAGAATTGCTATGTAGTCCCGTGATAATCCCTAGCATAGCATTCAGGATTCATGTATTCCCAAAATAAGTTTCAGTAAGCTATAAACAGATTATAATGTCTTTCCAATTTAATTACCAACAAACTGCTTCTGAGAAGTCAGCATTCATGCTCCCTCTAAATGACAAATTAATGCTGTAAGAACAAGGGAGCCTTCAGAAAACCGCATACGCTGTAGTGTACAAAGTAATTACAAAAGTATGGTGAAGAATGTCTGGATTCTCAGAGGTGGGCCAGCCACCCACGAATTACTGTAATAAGGTGTTTGACATAAAATGCAAATGGTGTCTTTGCAGTGTGGGCTCTGATGGTGGTTCCAGAACTAGATTTTTCGTATGCCTAGAGATCATTTCTAGAGTAACTAATATTTCAGGTTGAATGTGAAAGTTCTAATATTATGCCAGTGCAAAATGTATTTTGATTTTTGCCTAGTGTAAATTCAAACCAAAAATACCTGGGGCCTTGAATGGTTTTCATTTAAAAATCTGTGTTTTCTCTCAGTTGCAGTCATCCCTGATTGATTTAGTTAACAGTTGTACTAAGGCTACAAGTATTCTGTTTTATTCATAAGTAAAGATGACTTCTGGCTAATAGTTTTACTTACAGAGCTTTAGTTTATGTTTTCCAATTGAATTTAGAAATAGTTTCAGAAATAAAAAACGGACACAGTATTTGAAAGGGATTAAATTAGCAATAGTGAGAATATAGGTTCAAGGAGAGCATCTAGGAAGGAAGAAAAATAATGAATGTGAACAGATGTAGCAGAGGGGGATATCTAACATGATAAATGTGATTTTTAGATTTTAAATTTGTGTACTTAGAACATATCTCTGTCCTCAGTGCTAACCTGTCAGAGCATGTCACCTAAACATGATGGAATGAGCAGAAGGAAAGGAAGTCATACTTCTTGACTAAAGGAAATGGAACAAAATAGGGGCCTCTGATTTGACATGGCAGCAGATATAAAGTGCTTTTCTCTATTAAGGTGATCCCAAGGGAGGTTTTAACATAACTTCCTTTTTTATAAGCAATCTGTCTCTTTTTTTTTTTTTAATCACTCCCTGCTAAGTACTGCTGTATGGACACAGGAAAGAAACCTAATGGAGGGGTATGGGAAACTTTGCCACTCACAGACCTTCTCTATAAAGGATATGAAAATTATTAGAGCAGGATTTCAGCTCTGCATACTTTTCATCTTTCCTTCCACATTTAGTTCCTTCTGTACACATCTAGTTTGACTTTCATACGTCCAAAGGTCTGGTAATTCTCTGCCATTGTCACCTTCATGACATGTAAAATTCCATATTTTAGACCAGGCAAATACCTAGAAATCAAGAAGATGGGTTTAATTTTTGCATTAAAGTATTAAAAAGGGTATTATGTAAGATGACCTTGATATGCTAAAGGTTATGACTGATAGCTTCTTGCATCGTAGTGACTTGAAGTGAACTTTTAGATGACCTGTATAATCACAACTGGATGCTGCTAAATTCCACCCACCACCAATGCACCCATACTCCTGTATACACAGACTCATTGATAACGAGGATTTCAAGGATGATTTGAAATCCTATGTTATCAAAGAACTTTCATAGTCTTTAATCTGCTATATATTGCTCACTAGATTGATCACAGGTTAAAATGAACAGTTTATCCCTTTCTTTTTTTCTACCTTTTACTGGTGATAAAAAAAAAAAAAGCTGGAGATAATAAAATAATGGAAAAAATAAAAATGGAGAGCCTAGATATGTTTTACACTACATAGTAAACTTTGTAGTTTTCAGGAGTTTGCTCTTTTTATTATTCTTGTATTCTTGAGACTACAGATAATCTGTTTCCTCGTTTAAAATGTAAGTACTAATGGTATACTGAACATTCACAAGTATGCTATAAGTTTTTTGAGACAGTATGATCTAAAATAGATATGAATAATTAACAGACAGGCTATTTAATGAATATACTAGTATGTGCATTATAGAATAACCAAGATTAAAAGCCGTTTTGCTGTTCTTTCTTCTGCCTAATGTAAGTGCTACATGATGACAGACCTATGCATTATGTATAGGTATTTCATGACAGGAATGGAAAAATCCTGAGTCAAAAGGCTAGTTTGCTTTTTTCTTTGACTTTCAATCTTTTCACAGCTGCTGCCTGATTAAAAGCTGTAAGGATGCAGTTTTACAAGATGTATAAGCGTTATTGTGATATATTAGAACCAAGACTGAATCAAATATTCTCTTAATACCCAAAGAGTAGATACTATAGCACAGGTTTGCCAGCCATACATCGCATAAGATAAACATGCTAGTGTTCTGCTTAACTCTTCATGTCACTTTCACACGGGATAACCATCTACTCATGTACGTTTTATCTAGGTTATAAAGTGAAGGACTCTTGGTACACCGTTTAGATAAAATTTGAGCATAATTATCTGATAGTAAAAGCTACCAAGGCTAATTTGTGTCACAAACAAACAATGTAAAGTTAGTTGAAATCTTTTCAAGTCTTGCTGATAATGGTAGCCAATCATTTCAACATAGTCTTTCTCTAAGTGCTGATCTTCACTAATAGTTTCTTGTTAACATATTTGGAATAGCCAGGTCTTAGTTGAATATTGCTCATATATTTGTTGTTGTTTTTTTTAGGACTCTTCTTACCTGTACATTTCTTCAGGGTGAATTTGCAACCAGTTTCAAAGCCAAAAGCAAAAGGGCATAATTTGATTTAAAAAAATCTTATTGCCTGATAGTCGGCAGACATCTGTCAGCAGTTTTGGTTTCTTCTAAAGGGCAGCACATGGCTGAGCGATCTCATAGTAGGATTTATAAGTATAATTATCACCATATAATTCAACAAATCACTTTAATCACTGAAAACCTAAAGCTTTCAAATTTTTCTCTTTTTAGTTGTAGAGTTCCCAGGGAGATAGATCTCTGTAAAATGAATTTTAATTCCAGTCAAAAGCCTTCAGCAGAATTTAAGCAATTTCATGATGGAATGGCAGCACGGCAATGAGCACCACGGACATGTGTCTTTCTGGACCTTTCTGAGGATCTCTTAGTAATTAGCACCCAGAAACAGGATAGGTAGGCCGTAGAGGGGACTGTAGATGTCACTGATTTGACTAAATGCTGCAAGGTTAGTCTCCAGAGTATTTGCAACACTACCCATTGCATGAAATGTCCCATTTCCCCATATCCTCGCCAAAACCTGAGAGAATTCTGCTTTTTTCCCCCTTAATTGTTGTAATTCTAATAAGTATAAAGTAATATCTGATTCATTTCTCATATTACTGTAAGGATGCAGTTTTACAAGATGTATAAGCGTTATTGTGATATATTAGAACCAAGACTGAATCAAATATTCTCTTAATACCCAAAGAGTAGATACTATAGCACAGGTTTGCCAGCCATACATCGCATAAGATAAACATGCTAGTGTTCTGCTTAACTCTTCATGTCACTTTCACACGGGATAACCATCTACTCATGTACGTTTTATCTAGGTTATAAAGTGAAGGACTCTTGGTACACCGTTTAGATAAAATTTGAGCATAATTATCTGATAGTAAAAGCTACCAAGGCTAATTTGTGTCACAAACAAACAATGTAAAGTTAGTTGAAATCTTTTCAAGTCTTGCTGATAATGGTAGCCAATCATTTCAACATAGTCTTTCTCTAAGTGCTGATCTTCACTAATAGTTTCTTGTTAACATATTTGGAATAGCCAGGTCTTAGTTGAATATTGCTCATATATTTGTTGTTGTTTTTTTTAGGACTCTTCTTACCTGTACATTTCTTCAGGGTGAATTTGCAACCAGTTTCAAAGCCAAAAGCAAAAGGGCATAATTTGATTTAAAAAAATCTTATTGCCTGATAGTCGGCAGACATCTGTCAGCAGTTTTGGTTTCTTCTAAAGGGCAGCACATGGCTGAGCGATCTCATAGTAGGATTTATAAGTATAATTATCACCATATAATTCAACAAATCACTTTAATCACTGAAAACCTAAAGCTTTCAAATTTTTCTCTTTTTAGTTGTAGAGTTCCCAGGGAGATAGATCTCTGTAAAATGAATTTTAATTCCAGTCAAAAGCCTTCAGCAGAATTTAAGCAATTTCATGATGGAATGGCAGCACGGCAATGAGCACCACGGACATGTGTCTTTCTGGACCTTTCTGAGGATCTCTTAGTAATTAGCACCCAGAAACAGGATAGGTAGGCCGTAGAGGGGACTGTAGATGTCACTGATTTGACTAAATGCTGCAAGGTTAGTCTCCAGAGTATTTGCAACACTACCCATTGCATGAAATGTCCCATTTCCCCATATCCTCGCCAAAACCTGAGAGAATTCTGCTTTTTTCCCCCTTAATTGTTGTAATTCTAATAAGTATAAAGTAATATCGATATGGTTTTTATTTGCAATTTTCTCATTAAGAGATTATCTCTTCATGTACTTCATTATGCATTTGTGACAGCCCTTCTGAGAAATAGCTTCCCTGGTGTCTCAGACAATAAGAATCTGCCTGCAGTGCGAGAGACCTAGGTTCCTGGGTTCGGAAGGCCTCCTTGGAGAAGGGAATGGCAACCCATTCCAGTATTCCTACCTGGAGAATCCCGTGGACAGAGGAGCCTGGAGGGCTACAGTTCCATACAGTCACAGAGAGTCGTACATGACTGAGCAACAGACGCACTATGACAGAATAGAAATAATGATTTCAAGTCTTAAAAAAATTAGTTTTTGATTTTACAGTTAGAATATTGCTAGTGATATAAAAAAATGGCACCTGGGATCTTCTAGAATCACATTGTTTATTAACATCAGTATGAAATTATACTTAAAGATTAAGAAATCAGAGTGCATAAGCGGCTGAAGTTAAGGTAGATTTGCACAGACCTAAAGTTGGCGTATGTGAAATCTGAAAAACTTCAAAAAGTGCTCCTTGTGGAGGCATCCCTGCTTTCTAAGCACATTGCCCTGTAATCCAGCATGTGCAGACAATTCAAGAAGACAACTTTTTCGAGCTGGGGTCTACCTCATAAGATTCTTCTCTGCATAAAATGAGGCATTTTATGTAACTTAGTGAGCACAATTCCTGCTGTGTAATAGGTACCTGTTAACTTATGGTTATTGTGCAAAAGGTTATTTCTTAGAGTGGACGTTCTTTGCATTTGGAAAGGGTTGGCTGCAGTGTTCATTTGGGTTTTTCCATTGCATTTTATCAAAAAAAACCCCAAAGAACTTTTGTCCAACCCAGTGTTTTGCAGCAAAATAAGGAAAAGAACAAAATGTAATAGCACAAACAAATATAACTATATACCTAACTAAATTCCTTCCTGATAAAGAGCTCATAGAAAAGTTGATGAGTGAGGTGAAATAATAGAGGAGGGACCTTACAAGGAGGTTTTACCTTAACCATTATGCAAATGTATAAAAAACACAGATTCTATTTCCAAAAAATGGAGAACTCTGGCTGAATTGGAGAAATTAGAGAAGTTTTCACAGTGCAAGCAAAACTCATAGAAGAAAGGGAGAGCACATTAGTGGCGAACTGACCAAAAGTGCCTGTTGAATTCAGAACTAAGAGACAAAGGGCTATCTGAGATGAGCGTGGGGTTATATGTAAATCAGAGAGCAGCGGGACCTGACCATACTTTGTATTTAGAGTAACCCAACAGCCCATGAGCAAAATGACTGCCCTTCACAATAAGTTTTACTTTTCTTCTTTTTGAATTTATTCACTTTATTCTGTTTAGCATCCCTCACCCCAACTACACTGAAAGTCCTGTTAAGGCAGAGTCTTTGTCTTCTTCAGTACTCTATTCAGATATACTTAGCAGTATACTACTGGGCTTGGGCCTTTCCAGGAGGTGCTAGTGGTAGAGAACCCACCTGCCAATACAGAAGACATAACAGGTGCAGGTTCCATCCCTGGATTGGAAAGATGCCCTGGAGGAGGAAATGACAACTCATTCTAGTATTCTTGCCCTGGGAAATCCCACAGACAGAGGAGCCTGGTGGGCTACAGTCCATAGGGCCACACAGAGTCAGACATGATTCAAGTGACTTAGCATGCCTGCATGTATCCAGTGCTTAGTTGCTAAATTGTGTCCTCCTCTGTGTAATCCTATGCACTGTAGACTGTCCTCTGTCCAGGGATTGAACCTGCATTTCCTGCATTGATAGGTGGGTTCTTTACCACTGAGCCATAGATATAAAATTGTCAGTATTCAAAAAGAAAAAGAAAGAATAAATTAATGAATATGAGCTGAAAATGAAAGAATTCTTTTGAAAACCATTATTGGATAAATTGTGATATGACACTGTCAGGTGTTAATCAGAGAAGTTCATGCCACCTTCCCCCTGCCCTGCACAGTGTTTCCCCATACAGCTCTTCTTATTGAGCCTTCTAGTGCCACAGCAGTCGTATCTCATGCTGAAGCCAGAGCATAAAGAATCTTGCCTTTTACCTTGAAGTCCATTGGCCAAGTGTAAAACCTTTGAAAGATGTTTGGGAATCTAATAATTTGATGAGTGAGGTGAAATAATAGAGGAGGGACCTTACAAGGAGGTTTTACCTTAACCATTATGCAAATGTATAAAAAACACAGATTCTATTTCCAAAAAATGGAGAACTCTGGCTGAATTGGAGAAATTAGAGAAGTTTTCACAGTGCAAGCAAAACTCATAGAAGAAAGGGAGAGCACATTAGTGGCGAACTGACCAAAAGTGCCTGTTGAATTCAGAACTAAGAGACAAAGGGCTATCTGAGATGAGCGTGGGGTTATATGTAAATCAGAGAGCAGCGGGACCTGACCATACTTTGTATTTAGAGTAACCCAACAGCCCATGAGCAAAATGACTGCCCTTCACAATAAGTTTTACTTTTCTTCTTTTTGAATTTATTCACTTTATTCTGTTTAGCATCCCTCACCCCAACTACACTGAAAGTCCTGTTAAGGCAGAGTCTTTGTCTTCTTCAGTACTCTATTCAGATATACTTAGCAGTATACTACTGGGCTTGGGCCTTTCCAGGAGGTGCTAGTGGTAGAGAACCCACCTGCCAATACAGAAGACATAACAGGTGCAGGTTCCATCCCTGGATTGGAAAGATGCCCCTGGAGGAGGAAATGACAACTCATTCTAGTATTCTTGCCCTGGGAAATCCCACAGACAGAGGAGCCTGGTGGGCTACAGTCCATAGGGCCACACAGAGTCAGACATGATTCAAGTGACTTAGCATGCCTGCATGTATCCAGTGCTTAGTTGCTAAATTGTGTCCTCCTCTGTGTAATCCTATGCACTGTAGACTGTCCTCTGTCCAGGGATTGAACCTGCATTTCCTGCATTGATAGGTGGGTTCTTTACCACTGAGCCATAGATATAAAATTGTCAGTATTCAAAAAGAAAAAGAAAGAATAAATTAATGAATATGAGCTGAAAATGAAAGAATTCTTTTGAAAACCATTATTGGATAAATTGTGATATGACACTGTCAGGTGTTAATCAGAGAAGTTCATGCCACCTTCCCCCTGCCCTGCACAGTGTTTCCCCATACAGCTCTTCTTATTGAGCCTTCTAGTGCCACAGCAGTCGTATCTCATGCTGAAGCCAGAGCATAAAGAATCTTGCCTTTTACCTTGAAGTCCATTGGCCAAGTGTAAAACCTTTGAAAGATGTTTGGGAATCTAATAATTTGGGAATTTTCTTTAACTCTAAACTAAATAAAAACTCATGGGGCTTCCCTGGTGGTCCAGTGGGTAAAGAGTCCGCCTTGCAGTGCAAGGGGCACCGGTTAGATCCCTGGCACGGGAGGATCCCATATTCCGTGGAGTGGCTGGACCAGTGTGTCCAATTACAAGTCAACGCTTTGGAGCGCCTACGCCCAGAGCCGGTGCTCTGTAGCCAGAGGGGAAGCTGTGATGGGAGGCCCACACAGGTCGGTGAGTTAAGACGGATGAAAATAAATAAGTGAAGGACTGATAAAAGAGGCCAAAATTAAAAAAAAAAAAATCATGGACTAGGAAGAAAAGGAGAGTTTAAGAAAGGAAAGATAGTACAGGGGATTGAGAGCAGTACAGAGCAGTGATTATGAAATAATTTAGTAGCTAGTACAAATTATATGGACAGGGACTTAAACGACTCAGATGAATGAGTAGGTGGTACCATGGAGGAATAGCCATGGTCAGGAACCACACAGATTCCCTCTGATTGTGGTAACATTGTATCTCAAGTGACCTGTGGAAGAGAAGGGATGAATGAGAGAAAGAATGCTAGGTTGACTTAGTGTGTCAAGAGTTGACATGGGCTTCCCTGGTGGTCCAGTGGGTAAGGACACCACCTTGCAGTGCAAGGGGACTGGTTCGATCCATGGCCTGGGAAGATCCCACGTGCCATGGAGTGGCTGGACCGATGTGTCCAACTGCTGAGCTGGAGCTCTGGAGCGCGTGCGCCCAGAGCCAGTGCTCTGCAGCTAGAGAGGAAGCTGTGATGGGAGGCCCACACAGGTCGGTGAGTTAAGACGGATGAAAATAAATAAGTGAAGGACTGATAAAAGAGGCCAAAATTAAAAAAAAAAAAATCATGGACTAGGAAGAAAAGGAGAGTTTAAGAAAGGAAAGATAGTACAGGGGATTGAGAGCAGTACAGAGCAGTGATTATGAAATAATTTAGTAGCTAGTACAAATTATATGGACAGGGACTTAAACGACTCAGATGAATGAGTAGGTGGTACCATGGAGGAATAGCCATGGTCAGGAACCACACAGATTCCCTCTGATTGTGGTAACATTGTATCTCAAGTGACCTGTGGAAGAGAAGGGATGAATGAGAGAAAGAATGCTAGGTTGACTTAGTGTGTCAAGAGTTGACATGGGCTTCCCTGGTGGTCCAGTGGGTAAGGACACCACCTTGCAGTGCAAGGGGACTGGTTCGATCCATGGCCTGGGAAGATCCCACGTGCCATGGAGTGGCTGGACCGATGTGTCCAACTGCTGAGCTGGAGCTCTGGAGCGCGTGCGCCCAGAGCCAGTGCTCTGCAGCGAGAGAGGCCACTACGATGGGAGGCCCACACAGGTCAAAGAACAAAGATGGATGAAAATGAATAAATGAAAGACCAATAGAAATGGCCAAAAAAAAAGAATCGCCAAAACGACGAGAAGTCACCCAGGATTGCAAGATCCTGCATGCTGAAATGAAGATCTGACACAAAGATCTGGCACAGTCATGTAAATAAAGATTTAAAAAAAAACAAAAAGGGGCTTCCCTTGTGGTCCAGTGGGTAAGGACACTGCCTCGCAGTGCAAGGGGTGCCAATTCAATCCCTGACTTGGGAAGATCCCACGTGCCGTGGAGCAACTGGACGGATGTGTCCAACTACCAAGCCGGAGCTCTGGAGCGCAGGTGCCCAGATCCGGTGCTCTACTACGAGAGAGGCCACTGTGATGGGAGGCCCACACAGGCCAAAGAACAAAGATGGATGGAAGTGAATAAATGAAAGACTGATAGAAGTGCCTCCCCCACCAAAAAAAGAACAAGGACATCCTCCTATATAATCACAATGCTGCCACTGTAGCACCTAAGAGAAATAACTGAAAAAAATCCAGCTTCAGTGAAAAGCAAATATATTCAACCATAGCACATTTTTGATAGCTTCTTTAGCATATTGCCAAAAGAATACAAGGAGAAAGTTGATGTCTGCAGTAGTTGATGACTTTCTGTAGTTAGCACTCAAATAAAAACTTAGTACCAAAGCATTGGAACAAAATGTAAATAGAGTTCCCCCTGAGGAGACAGAAAGAGCTCAGTACAGGAATTTATTCAGTATGTGGATAGTTTAAATAGAAGGGACAGATAAAAGATTTTCAAAGTTTACTCTCCTAGGACACTATATGGGCATAAAGTAGTTATACCATAAGTGAATATATGTGTATCAGTATATATCCCCACAAACAGACACAAGGTTCCAGTGTATTTCTGTTTCAATCCCTAAGGCTTGTCTTATTTTAAATATATTAACTCTCAATTATTCCTTGACCTTGACTAAGCAGCTTAGAAGGTGAAACATAGGTATTATGTTTTAAGTTGTGTTTTATATTGGCATGTTGGTATTGTAAGTCATTTCAAAATGGGGGAAAAAATCTTGGCAAGCCAGTCATATCATTTGTTCTGCTTATGAAAGCCAAGCATGTATCTACCCACCCATCATTAATTCAACAAATATTTGTCTATTTTTATCATAGAGCAAGAACTTTTCCAGAATTTACCAGCAATTTAAACTATATAAACAGCATGCCTCCCCCACTTAGAAAAGAAACCGGGGATGAGTCTCTTCTTGTTGTCTGTAGCAGGAAACAGCAAGGAAAAAGAGGACAGTCAGTTGTGCTGTGAACAATAATGTCTGACACAATAAATAACAGAAAGAACTTCAGGTTATATAGATTGTATTTGTTGTTATTCAGTTGCTCAGTGGTGTCCAACTCTTCCAGACTCCGTGGACTGCAGGGACACCAGGCTTCTCTGTTCTTTACTTTCTCCCAGAGTTTGCTCAAACTCATGTCCACTGAGTTGGTGATACTATCCAACCATCTCATCCTCTGTTGTCCCCTTCTACTCCTATCCTCAATCTTTCCCAAGATCAGGATCTTTTCCAAGGAGCTGGCTCTTCACATGGGGTGACCAAAGCATTGGAGCTTCAGTTTTATCATCAGTCCTTCCAGTGAATAGTCAGGGTTAATTTCCTATCAGATTGACTGGTTTGATCTCCCTGCTGTCCAAGCAACTCTCAAGAATCTTCTCCACCAGCACAATTCAAAAGCATCAGTTCCTTGGTGCTCAGTCTTCTTTATGGCCCAACCTCACATCTGTATATGACTACTGGAAAAACGATAGCTTTGACCATGTAGACCTTTATTGACAAAGTGATGTCTGTGCTATTTAATATGCTATAGAGGTTTGTCAAACAAATCTTAGCTATTTCTTTCAGATTTTTCTTAATGACTCTATATCTTGTAACCTCCCCAGCTTTCTGCTCGACAGAGAAAAAAAGTGATGAGTAAAAAATACGTTTTCTAAACTTTCATAGTTTGGGCTATTTTCTGTATTCCCATGTCTTCCTTTTTATTATCAAAGTACATTTTTCTCAATTTTCGGGTTAGAGAGACCTTTAGAACATATAACTTTGAAAGCTGAGGCTCTATTCTAGCAATTCTTTTTGAGCCATCAGAAGTACTAGTCATGAGACACTGAAGAAGTCTGAGTGTGTGCCCCGCTGCTTCCCCAGATCATGCCTGTTTATATCCCAACTTCTCCCTGAATAACTGCCTCTCGCCTAGCTCAACCTTTGACTTGACTACATGAAACTGTTTCACTAAAGCTGGAGAATGAAAGTTTGCCATTCAAATTTGAGAGGCACTGCTAATAAAGCATCAATTAGACATTCCATTAAGTATATTTGAAAGTATAATAAGGATCTATAGGGGGACTTATTCTTGTCCCAGACATTTTTTCAAAGATACTGTGTCTTTGCTCACTCAACACATTTTTTATAAAGCATGAACAGTATGCCAAGCTCTATACAACAAAGAATATCTCCAGTGTACTTGGTCTTTGTTGAGGCACAACCATAATGCAACATCTGAAAATTAAGTCTAGCTGCAGTTATTGTAATTATCTCTGATTCTTCAAATCAAAAAGTGAAACAATTAAAATTCCCTGTTTCAGAATACAAGGGGCTCCTTGAACTAGATGTGTGGATTTCTTTACTTAACATTTCAAAAACTAAACATTCTTTGGTACCTAATCCACATATTTTTTCATGTTCATAAAAATGCAAACCCTTTGCAACTGTAATTGTTCAGCCTTCAGAGACAACATAGCTTTACCTGTAGGTTTATCCTTAGCCTTGTATTTACCTGCTTTGGTCCTGAACACTAATTTTAAGAATATCGAACTCTTGTTAGTCAGCATTGTTTAAATGTGCAAATCTACTAATACAATTAATCCCACACTGCTTAAGTAACAAAGCCATCCTTGTAACCCATTCTTTTACTCATATCAGAGTCATCAACTAATTTCATGGTAATCACTCATTGATTCATATGTGTGATTGTTCATTTCTCTCTGTGCTTCATTTATACGCAGGTTTTGAAAGTCTGGGTGCGATTTAGGAGAAAATGAATAGTATTTTATACATAGCAACATCTCCGGACCATGAAAGAACTCACATCTGTACCAAAAATTGTGGCTCTTTCTCTTTCAGTCATATGAATTTTCACTTTCAGAACTAACAAGTCAATTCATGTAATTACCTTGTATTGCTTCGATGTGTGCATCACATCTCACAATGGTTCTTCGTGACTCCTCGGAGCTTTTGGCAGGAGAAAGGCAGACTCACAGCTATTCTGCTTGTTAGATTAACATCAGAAAGCAGAATTTGCATCTGGCCACCAGGCCTTTACACATCAAATCAGCAAATGGAACTAATGTGGAATAATAATAGGATAGCTGGCTTTTGAGAATAGAAGACTGAAAGGATTTTTATAAAACATGCAGTTCACACTAAAAAATACCCACAAAGCCATCAAATAGGGAATATAACTTATTTTTCATGTCAGCTAAGGTTATCATTGTCTTTTCTAGGACATTCATGGTTCTTGTGCTACGAATAATGTTGAGAAATTTTTGATAACCATTAAAATACCAGTCATGTAAACAGTGTTTGTTGTCTTTGGATAAAATCCTATACCTTGCCTGTGCACTTTTCACATTTTAAAATATAAGCTTGACCTGGAGAATTTTTTAAGATTTTAGTTAAATATGGTCCTAGGAGAGGATCACAAAAACAGCAAATGCTAAATATGAATTTTCTGTATTGAATGCATAGGCATATTTTTTGCATGTTTTTCTCCATGATATCTTGATAGAGTGATTGAAAATACTCCAGGGAAGAGAGAGGTTTTTAAGAGGTTCTTTTAAAAAATCAACTTAATTATACAGTTAACTTCTCTACATGCATATTAATTTATGTGACTATTCAAAATAGATGTGTGTGCTTCTCTTTCTATCAAAACGTGAGCTAGCATAGTTTATCTTTTCATTGATCGAAACTACCCTGCAAAAACTAGATAATACCACTTAGAATTTTCAGAAATTCAGATTTTATAGTTGAAAATAATAAAATGGTTAAGAATTTTAATTGAGTGAACCAACCTTCAATATGATCATCCTACTCTGAAATTATTTTGTTTCTGTGTTTTATATTATTGTTTTCTATCTTGCTTTGTACACATAAATGTATGCAATCAGATACCAGGTACTCTCTGCACGTTCATATCACAGTGTCACTGGAATTTTCTCCAGATCTTTTCTCTATTGAAAAACTCATATGAATATTCACTTTCAGAACTAACAAGTCACTTCATGTAATTACCTTGTATTGCTTCGATGTGTGCATCACATCTCACAATGGTTCTTCGTGACTCCTCGGAGCTTTTGGCAGGAGAAAGGCAGACTCACAGCTATTCTGCTTGTTAGATTAACATCAGAAAGCAGAATTTGCATCTGGCCACCAGGCCTTTACACATCAAATCAGCAAATGGAACTAATGTGGAATAATAATAGGATAGCTGGCTTTTGAGAATAGAAGACTGAAAGGATTTTTATAAAACATGCAGTTCACACTAAAAAATACCCACAAAGCCATCAAATAGGGAATATAACTTATTTTTCATGTCAGCTAAGGTTATCATTGTCTTTTCTAGGACATTCATGGTTCTTGTGCTACGAATAATGTTGAGAAATTTTTGATAACCATTAAAATACCAGTCATGTAAACAGTGTTTGTTGTCTTTGGATAAAATCCTATACCTTGCCTGTGCACTTTTCACATTTTAAAATATAAGCTTGACCTGGAGAATTTTTTAAGATTTTAGTTAAATATGGTCCTAGGAGAGGATCACAAAAACAGCAAATGCTAAATATGAATTTTCTGTATTGAATGCATAGGCATATTTTTTGCATGTTTTTCTCCATGATATCTTGATAGAGTGATTGAAAATACTCCAGGGAAGAGAGAGGTTTTTAAGAGGTTCTTTTAAAAAATCAACTTAATTATACAGTTAACTTCTCTACATGCATATTAATTTATGTGACTATTCAAAATAGATGTGTGTGCTTCTCTTTCTATCAAAACGTGAGCTAGCATAGTTTATCTTTTCATTGATCGAAACTACCCTGCAAAAACTAGATAATACCACTTAGAATTTTCAGAAATTCAGATTTTATAGTTGAAAATAATAAAATGGTTAAGAATTTTAATTGAGTGAACCAACCTTCAATATGATCATCCTACTCTGAAATTATTTTGTTTCTGTGTTTTATATTATTGTTTTCTATCTTGCTTTGTACACATAAATGTATGCAATCAGATACCAGGTACTCTCTGCACGTTCATATCACAGTGTCACTGGAATTTTCTCCAGATCTTTTCTCTATGTCTGTCTCAATACATACACTCTAAGATTAAAAAGAAGTATGATCAGGACCTTTGTAGACTTCCTCTCTTCCTCATTTGCCAGATTGTATTGTTTGTTTTGAAATTTATTGCTGAGAGATGGTTTGAAAATTTTAGAACAGTCTGTATTGATTTTTTTTTCTCTTCATGTATGCCTGAACACTTTGAAAAATATATATATATACTTTACAAAGTTGCTATCTAAAATTTGTTTAATAAAATTAAGTAGTCACAAAGGAAGTTATTCTAACATGTTGTGTATTATGTTTGTGCTATACATATATTTTTGCCAAAATTTTATAGCTTCAACTATAATTATTCAGTTAAATTACTAAGTATATGGTTGATAGTAAAAAGCCAGCACTTATCAATCCAGTCAGCCAGATCAAGCTTATTTCACTATTAGTTCAAATATAAATGTGATATACATCCTTAAGATCATCTAATCTGAATTCTAGACAGGAAGATAAACTAATAAAACAATAACAGAGAGAGAAAAGAAGCATGAGACCTTGTCATGAGATTTGGTTGCAGGAAAAAAGGCATGGCTATCTTCAGTATCTCTTACCAGGCTTCCCTTTGCTTCCCCTGAAAAACTCTTTCATTTGGAGCCAACCATCTTTTTTTTTTTTTTTTTTTAAGATTTATTTATTTATTTATTCTGGGCGGGGGTCGGGTTGGGGAGGGAGGGGAGCAGGCGGGCCACTTCTATTGGTCTTTCATTTCTCTATTTTCATCCGTCTTTGTTCTTTGGCTCCTGTGGGCCTCCCATCGCGGTGGCGTCTGTCGTTGCAGAGCACCGGCTCTAGGCGCATGCGCTCCAGAGCTCCGGCTCGGTAATTGGGCACATTGGTCCAGCCACTCCACGGCATGTGGGATCTTCCCAGGCCAGGGATTGAACCAGCGCCCCTTGCACTGCAAGGCGGTGTCCTTACCCACTGGACCACCAGGGGAAGCCCTGGAGCCAACCATCTTTAATTTTTCCTTGATTTGGCACAAGTGACTTGGTTATACTTAGGGTGGCAACATAGTCTCTTAGCACAGAAGGGGAAAAGGATGATTGAAAAAAAAAATAGGGAAGTTGAAAGGAGAAGTCAAGATGCTGGGAACCAGAATGGTGTACCCCAGCTTTAAAAAGGAGTTTGTGTAGAAGTATGGATTCTGTTGTTCAGCTACCAAGTCATGTCCAGCTCTTCAGAGTCCCATGGACTGCAAAAATCCAGGCTTTCCTGTCCCTCAGCATCTCCCGGAGTTTGCCCACATGCACCTCCATCAGTCATGCCATCCAACCATCTTATCTTTGACCCTCTTCTTCCTGTGCCCTCAGTCTTTCCCAGTATCAGGGTCTCTTCGGATGAGTGAGTGGTTTCCATCAGGTAGCCAGAGTATTGGAACTTTAGTAACAGTCCTTCCAATGAGTATTCAGGTTTTATTACTGGTTTGATCTTCTTGCTGTCCAGGATACTCTCAAGAGTCTTCTCTAGCACCACAGTTTGAAAGCATCAGTTTTTCGATACTCTGATTTCTTTATAGTTCAGCTCTCACCACTGTACTTGACTACAGGAAAGACCACAACCTTGACTATACAGACATGGAATATACTTGCAGTGACAACCCCATAAACTGTATAAAAAATAGTTGGGATTCCAGGAAGGATTATTGTATAGTTATGTATGTATGGGCTCATAGGAAATTCTTTGTTACTCCCAAGGATACATATAGATTCATTTTGAAGACCACTGTTTAAAGTACCTTTTCCCCACCTACCCGCAGCTTTATTGAGATATAATTGAAATGTAATAGTGTAACTTTAAGCACATAAATGCTTTTCATGTGCCGGTTCCTTCGCTTCAGTTCCAATGTGTTCTTATTCAAGAGTCTGAATGAGTTCTTGAACTTGTCTTTGAATAAACAGAACTAGGATAAAGGTGAAAAGCATAAATTATTGATGTAGAACAAAGTAGTAATTTTCTCTTTCACTGCTCTACTGTCTTTAATGTTTTTTTTTTTTTTTTCCTGTTTAAGAAAATAATGCCTGTGTCAAATAATTAGTGAATAATGTTAGGTTTGCTACTGAATTACTTTATGATTAGGTAAAGCACTCCATTTGGTATTTCTTAAGGAGAAATGGAGATTTGTTTCTTCTGTTAGGTAGCCAGGGGAAAAAATTGAGAGAAAATAGTATTTTGTTTACACAGTTTATATAGTTACAATTTGCTATATTTTTGTAATATATTCTACCAAAAGCTGTTTCTTTTCTTTTTGTCATGTCCTATATTTTGTTCTGTTTATTACATTTAGTGGCATTATACAATCCTTTATATCCTTTTTTAACTTTTCCAAAGAGACAGTTTTAATATTTTATGCCATTAGGGGTGATTTTGTTTTCTTTACATTTTTCTTTCATGTGGTGTTTCTTCCCTTTAACAAGGACCCATGGGTGAGCAAAATACTCTGCTTGCCATAGTGCAGCTGTACAAAATTGTTACCCTGTTGCCATAGTGCATCTTTAAACATAAGTAGTAAAACTCCAATAAGCTTCTGTTTCACCTCAAATTCTCCAAAAGCAGACCTTGAACCGTAAGACAGGGATTCTAATACAAGGAGTGCCTTTGTAGAAACTACTGGTGGAGTGAGGGAAGCAGAAAAGGCAGAAACCAAGCAGTGGTGAGGTTTCAGCTCAAATCTAGCATCTGCCTCACCAGCGGGACTTCTCGAGTGTGATTTCGCTTTGTAGAGCCTATAGTGTTGCCTATCCTGGAGACACAGGAAGACCACATAAAGGAAATTCTTATGTATAAAGTATCCAGGAAGGATTATTGTATAGTTATGTATGTATGGGCTCATAGGAAATTCTTTGTTACTCCCAAGGATACATATAGATTCATTTTGAAGACCACTGTTTAAAGTACCTTTTCCCCACCTACCCGCAGCTTTATTGAGATATAATTGAAATGTAATAGTGTAACTTTAAGCACATAAATGCTTTTCATGTGCCGGTTCCTTCGCTTCAGTTCCAATGTGTTCTTATTCAAGAGTCTGAATGAGTTCTTGAACTTGTCTTTGAATAAACAGAACTAGGATAAAGGTGAAAAGCATAAATTATTGATGTAGAACAAAGTAGTAATTTTCTCTTTCACTGCTCTACTGTCTTTAAAGTTTTTTTTTTTCCTGTTTAAGAAAATAATGCCTGTGTCAAATAATTAGTGAATAATGTTAGGTTTGCTACTGAATTACTTTATGATTAGGTAAAGCACTCCATTTGGTATTTCTTAAGGAGAAATGGAGATTTGTTTCTTCTGTTAGGTAGCCAGGGGAAAAAATTGAGAGAAAATAGTATTTTGTTTACACAGTTTATATAGTTACAATTTGCTATATTTTTGTAATATATTCTACCAAAAGCTGTTTCTTTTCTTTTTGTCATGTCCTATATTTTGTTCTGTTTATTACATTTAGTGGCATTATACAATCCTTTATATCCTTTTTTAACTTTTCCAAAGAGACAGTTTTAATATTTTATGCCATTAGGGGTGATTTTGTTTTCTTTACATTTTTCTTTCATGTGGTGTTTCTTCCCTTTAACAAGGACCCATGGGTGAGCAAAATACTCTGCTTGCCATAGTGCAGCTGTACAAAATTGTTACCCTGTTGCCATAGTGCATCTTTAAACATAAGTAGTAAAACTCCAATAAGCTTCTGTTTCACCTCAAATTCTCCAAAAGCAGACCTTGAACCGTAAGACAGGGATTCTAATACAAGGGAGTGCCCTTTGTAGAAACTACTGGTGGAGTGAGGGAAGCAGAAAAGGGAAGGGACAGAAGCCAAGCAGTGGTGAGGTTTCAGCTCAAATCTAGCATCTGCCTCACCAGCGGGGACTTCTCGAGTGTGATTTCGCTTTGTAGAGCCTATAGTGTTGCCTATCCTGGAGACACAGGCTCCAGGCTTTGTGACCCTGTTCAGTCAGTTGTGGGCTACAAGTGGCTCTGCAGGGGTAGAGAGAAAGACATAATTTTTTCCAGGCAAAATAGCTTCTAGAAAAAGATAATTTTTTAAAAAAGAAAATTCTCCCAGTGGACTCTTTGCAGCTAACACTGCCATTAGCTGGGGGATGGATGCTGTACGGGCTAGAAAAAGCGACCTGGCCGAGGCCCCAACAGCTTTTACTGCAGATGGTAAGCCAGTCAAGTATATTTGTGTAGTTAAACTGTTAAGAGCTTTCAAAATTCATTAGCATTCAGTCCAGTATGAAATTTTTGTCTGTCTCTCTGTCTGTCTCTCTGTCTCTCTCTCTGCGTGCATGTGTGTGTGGGAGAGAGAGAGAGAGAGAAAGAGAGAGAGAGTCTGAGAGAGACAGTTTGCTTCATTTGGTAGAGCTTAGGGCTATTACTTTGAGGTGTCAGGCAGAGTGGTTCGGTTAAAAGTAGTCCTCTGGCGCTAATAGGTTTACATGATTTATTTGCTGTGTAATCGTAAGTAGTTCCTTAACTTTTCTGAATCTAGTTCATTATCTCTGCAATCGCAGTCCTGATACCTTCCTGTGGCTTACTGTGAGAGTATGTGTATAGGGTGGCTAGCCAGAGGGAGATGCTCACTTAATGGTGGCTCTTTTTTTATATCAATGTATTGTGTAGGCTATTTTATTTGCCATTAGGGGTGATTTTGTTTTCTTTACATTTTTCTTTCATGTGGTGTTTCTTCCCTTTAACAAGGACCCATGGGTGAGCAAAATACTCTGCTTGCCATAGTGCAGCTGTACAAAATTGTTACCCTGTTGCCATAGTGCATCTTTAAACATAAGTAGTAAAACTCCAATAAGCTTCTGTTTCACCTCAAATTCTCCAAAAGCAGACCTTGAACCGTAAGACAGGGATTCTAATACAAGGGAGTGCCCTTTGTAGAAACTACTGGTGGAGTGAGGGAAGCAGAAAAGGGAAGGGACAGAAGCCAAGCAGTGGTGAGGTTTCAGCTCAAATCTAGCATCTGCCTCACCAGCGGGGACTTCTCGAGTGTGATTTCGCTTTGTAGAGCCTATAGTGTTGCCTATCCTGGAGACACAGGCTCCAGGCTTTGTGACCCTGTTCAGTCAGTTGTGGGCTACAAGTGGCTCTGCAGGGGTAGAGAGAAAGACATAATTTTTTCCAGGCAAAATAGCTTCTAGAAAAAGATAATTTTTTAAAAAAGAAAATTCTCCCAGTGGACTCTTTGCAGCTAACACTGCCATTAGCTGGGGGATGGATGCTGTACGGGCTAGAAAAAGCGACCTGGCCGAGGCCCCAACAGCTTTTACTGCAGATGGTAAGCCAGTCAAGTATATTTGTGTAGTTAAACTGTTAAGAGCTTTCAAAATTCATTAGCATTCAGTCCAGTATGAAATTTTTGTCTGTCTCTCTGTCTGTCTCTCTGTCTCTCTCTCTGCGTGCATGTGTGTGTGTGAGAGAGAGAGAGAGAGAGAGAAAGAGAGAGAGAGAGTCTGGAGAGAGACAGTTTGCTTCATTTGGTAGAGCTTAGGGCTATTACTTTGAGGTGTCAGGCAGAGTGGTTCGGTTAAAAGTAGTCCTCTGGCGCTAATAGGTTTACATGATTTATTTGCTGTGTAATCGTAAGTAGTTCCTTAACTTTTCTGAATCTAGTTCATTATCTCTGCAATCGCAGTCCTGATACCTTCCTGTGGCTTACTGTGAGAGTATGTGTATAGGGTGGCTAGCCAGAGGGAGATGCTCACTTAATGGTGGCTCTTTTTTTATATCAATGTATTGTGTAGGCTATTTTATTGTCCTCTATTTCATGACCTCAGATACTTGCTTTGAAAACAAAAAATAGACCAAATGAGAAACTATGGCTGTGTCAGTACAAATGTCACCTCTACAGGACAAAAGCTCAACACTTGGTGTCATCTCTATATAAAATTAGAATGGTTTTATATTTTTCTTTTAAAGGATCAAGCTATCAGCGATTGTTGAGTCAAGTAAAGAAATATATCATTCAAATGCACCATTGTATCAGCCACATTGTCTGGTATTCAATACAGCTTTCTACAGAGAGTTACTCTTTATGCAGTGCTTAAATATAGCCAGCAAATGGTAAACACAACTTGGACAGCAAGATATTTTGAATGGTCACTGATACATTCTAAACTAGGGTGTTATTATATAACCCATAGCTAAGAATAGATGACAGGCCTCCATGGGACTTCTGTTCTTTCTACTGGTCACCACTAGATGGTGATGTATGAAAGTTCGCTTCAGACTTGTTTTAAGCTAAAAGTAACGTGTTGTATCTCCAAATCAGCTACTGGCAAATCCAACTACCTGAATGATAGTCACAAAGTGTAAGCACTAATGCACATATGAATAAAACTCAAAGATAACCAGAGTATTTACTAGTCCCCCTCCCTCACTCTCACTCAGGGGTGTTACCTCTCACTTTACACACTGTTTAGTATGCTTGGGATATCTGGTGTCTGAAACAACAGGTGACTTGTGCTCAGTTGCCCAGTCCTGTCCGACTCTTTGTGACTCCATGAACTGTAGCCCACCAAGCTCCTCTGTCCATGGGATTTTCCAGGCAAGATTGGAATGGATTGCCATTCTCTTCACCTGGGTGACGTAAAAGTAGAAAAATGAAGCAGAAGGTACCCACAATAAACCCACATATTTTCATATTGACAGTTAACAGCCCCAGAGGAATAATTCTTCAAATATATCTTGTAGAAAACATACATCTATGCACGTTATCACTTTAAATGTTTATAGCCCACAATAGGGTTTACTGATCAAAAAGATATTATCATTTTGCATGTGAAGAATGTTTTTGAGTTTTGCAGAATCACAATACTGGATTTCAGATGCATAATTTGATCTCCTAGGTCATTAGTTTATCATACTGCTAGATTTTAAGTAAGGAGTCTTTTCCACCTCATACCTCAGAATGCTCTGCTTTGGAGTTCATTTGGTAAAGAGAAAAGTGTGCATGTTCAGTACTGGGGCTGGAATAGAAGACTGCCGTATCTGTTAGTCAGTACATATTTTTACACAGCATCTGCATGTCATAGTCACTGTGCTAGACAGTAGGGATTCAGTGGTAAGTGAAACAAAGATGCCTTGCCACTCAGTAAACACAACTCTGTAAAATATAAAATTAAAAGAAATGAAATATAAGAAAGGAAGAAAAAAACTTACAGTTGATCAACTACATGGCAGCCAGATGCAATTCATGTAAACCCAAAAAGTATGTTGTAACAAATTTTGAATGTCATGGAATAAAAGAATAAGGACTGGAACAGAGTACCTGGCAGAGCCTATATAGGGATAGCCTCTTGCTGAAGCGACACTTAAGATGAGGCTTCGAATAAGAAGAAAAGCCAGCCAAATAAATAGCTAACAGTGAATGATTTGTAGGAAGGCCTTGAGGGCAGAAAACACTTGCAACTTTGAGGAAGAATTGGAAATGAAGTGTAAGAGGAAGCAAGATTGACCAGTGATGGATGTTAGGTGGAGAGATGAAGATAGATGTATAGCCAAGTGCCACGTTGAAGAGTTTAGATTTTATTCCACGTTCAAAGGAAAGCTGATTGATTTCAATTAGGGGTGAGTATTATGATCTAATTTACATTTTCAAAGATCACTCTATCAACTGTGTAGGAAAAGAATTGGAAAGGGTGAGGAGTGAAAGTGAGAAGCCCACACTGATATCCAGCAGGAATAATTCTTCAAATAAAAAAATCCCACAATAAACCCACATATTTTCATATTGACAGTTAACAGCCCCAGAGGAATAATTCTTCAAATATATCTTGTAGAAAACATACATCTATGCACGTTATCACTTTAAATGTTTATAGCCCACAATAGGGTTTACTGATCAAAAAGATATTATCATTTTGCATGTGAAGAATGTTTTTGAGTTTTGCAGAATCACAATACTGGATTTCAGATGCATAATTTGATCTCCTAGGTCATTAGTTTATCATACTGCTAGATTTTAAGTAAGGAGTCTTTTCCACCTCATACCTCAGAATGCTCTGCTTTGGAGTTCATTTGGTAAAGAGAAAAAGTGTGCATGTTCAGTACTGGGGCTGGAATAGAAGACTGCCGTATCTGTTAGTCAGTACATATTTTTACACAGCATCTGCATGTCATAGTCACTGTGCTAGACAGTAGGGATTCAGTGGTAAGTGAAACAAAGATGCCTTGCCACTCAGTAAACACAACTCTGTAAAATATAAAATTAAAAGAAATGAAATATAAGAAAGGAAGAAAAAAACTTACAGTTGATCAACTACATGGCAGCCAGATGCAATTCATGTAAACCCAAAAAGTATGTTGTAACAAATTTTGAATGTCATGGAATAAAAGAATAAGGACTGGAACAGAGTACCTGGCAGAGCCTATATAGGGATAGCCTCTTGCTGAAGCGACACTTAAGATGAGGCTTCGAATAAGAAGAAAAGCCAGCCAAATAAATAGCTAACAGTGAATGATTTGTAGGAAGGCCTTGAGGGCAGAAAACACTTGCAACTTTGAGGAAGAATTGGAAATGAAGTGTAAGAGGAAGCAAGATTGACCAGTGATGGATGTTAGGTGGAGAGATGAAGATAGATGTATAGCCAAGTGCCACGTTGAAGAGTTTAGATTTTATTCCACGTTCAAAGGAAAGCTGATTGATTTCAATTAGGGGTGAGTATTATGATCTAATTTACATTTTCAAAGATCACTCTATCAACTGTGTAGGAAAAGAATTGGAAAGGGTGAGGAGTGAAAGTGAGAAGCCCACACTGATAGGACTGCTAGTGAAGTGGAGGTTTGAACTCCAAAGGAGGCAGTGAGTAGAGAGAAGTGAATAATATATATACATTCAGTCAAACTTTAGCTTTGGAGGTAAGGCTGATCGAACGTGGTGGGGAGGTGTAGATGGGTGTGGAGGAGGTGCCTTAGGAAAGTGACTTGAATTTTAGGTTTCTGATCCCCAGTTTTCTGACTCATACTAGTGACTGAGTGATGTAATTTGGCATGACTGAACTGAAGAATATGGCAGAAATGTAGACAGAAGTTCAGGGGAGAAATGAGCAACTCATCTTTACACTGGATAAGTTTGTGATTATTCTGAGAACAAATGAAGGTTCAAGTAGAGAAGTAGGGTGTGTGTGTGTGTGTGTGTGGTGTGTTTAAATTCTGAAGGGTGTTTCAAGCTACAGTTGTGAATTTTGTGTCAGCCACATTAAGATTTTATTTAAAGTCAAATAAATAATATCTTTTAGGATAGCAAAAAGAGGGAGAGAGAGATTAGCAAAAATGCATAGGACCGAGCCTAAGAAACAAGGTCTTTCGATCATGTCACACTGCTTTCCTGCAAGAATTTTGAAAATAAGTGTAGAATACTATTAGGGACAGATGATTCACCCTGTTTAAAACTACTGGAACATTTAGGTTCTGAAAGAAAGATTTTCACTTTGTTATAATATTAACTCCATGTTGCATGTTCAGAATTGATTTATTTTAGGATTGATTAGTTTGATCTCCTTGCCGTCTAAAGGACTCTCAAAAGAAATTAATATTACTTTAAAAGGCTTGAATAGGAAAGTGATGATTTCAAAATTAGAGGAGATTGGAAATGAAGTGTAAGAGGAAGCAAGATTGACCAGTGATGGATGTTAGGTGGAGAGATGAAGATAGATGTATAGCCAAGTGCCACGTTGAAGAGTTTAGATTTTATTCCACGTTCAAAGGAAAGCTGATTGATTTCAATTAGGGGTGAGTATTATGATCTAATTTACATTTTCAAAGATCACTCTATCAACTGTGTAGGAAAAGAATTGGAAAGGGTGAGGAGTGAAAGTGAGAAGCCCACACTGATAGGACTGCTAGTGAAGTGGAGGTTTGAACTCCAAAGGAGGCAGTGAGTAGAGAGAAGTGAATAATATATATACATTCAGTCAAACTTTAGCTTTGGAGGTAAGGCTGATCGAACGTGGTGGGGAGGTGTAGATGGGTGTGGAGGAGGTGCCTTAGGAAAGTGACTTGAATTTTAGGTTTCTGATCCCCAGTTTTCTGACTCATACTAGTGACTGAGTGATGTAATTTGGCATGACTGAACTGAAGAATATGGCAGAAATGTAGACAGAAGTTCAGGGGAGAAATGAGCAACTCATCTTTACACTGGATAAGTTTGTGATTATTCTGAGAACAAATGAAGGTTCAAGTAGAGAAGTAGGGTGTGTGTGTGTGTGTGTGTGTGGTGTGTTTAAATTCTGAAGGGTGTTTCAAGCTACAGTTGTGAATTTTGTGTCAGCCACATTAAGATTTTATTTAAAGTCAAATAAATAATATCTTTTAGGATAGCAAAAAGAGGGAGAGAGAGATTAGCAAAAATGCATAGGACCGAGCCTAAGAAACAAGGTCTTTCGATCATGTCACACTGCTTTCCTGCAAGAATTTTGAAAATAAGTGTAGAATACTATTAGGGACAGATGATTCACCCTGTTTAAAACTACTGGAACATTTAGGTTCTGAAAGAAAGATTTTCACTTTGTTATAATATTAACTCCATGTTGCATGTTCAGAATTGATTTATTTTAGGATTGATTAGTTTGATCTCCTTGCCGTCTAAAGGACTCTCAAAAGAAATTAATATTACTTTAAAAGGCTGTTAACCCTGTTTAGGAATTATTCTGAATCAATGAATTTCTGTCTTAAATGAAATATCATTCCTTTGGATACATTCTATAATAGGAATGAACTAAGCAGTAAATCCCAAGTGAATATTCCCAAATCTCCTACATTTTTACTGAAAAAGTAAAAATGTCATTGTCATTGTAAATAAAATATCATTGGCATTATTAATAAAATTGTTTCAGGTACTCTATATAACAAAGTTCACATTTTTTTTGATTTTTATGTTGTTAGAGTTCTACTTCTGTCATTTATGCTTTAGTACTTCTTATTGACATTGATGTGATAGCTGTACATGGTGATATCAGTTTCTGTGACAAGCATCTGAGTGTCTTACGTATTTTTCATCTTTGGATTTAATTTATCAATTGGTAAAGTGATCAGCAAAATACTGAAGACCATGATTTTTAAAAATCAATCATATATATTATAAAGTAAGTATCACATTCATTCTCACCTCTCTTCTCAATAAAAGATAATCTTTGGGTCACATGTGACTTTGAGTTTTACCTGTCCATTGCTTGAAAATGGCCAAGAGTTTTCATATTCTGTAATTCATGTATAAATCATATGTAATCTAATATGTAACTTTCACTTCATTCAGTAGTAGAATTGACCCACTATTTACTTAACGTACAGATAATAAGCCAACTACACAAGTAAAAATCTAGACCAAAATCTTAACTAAATATTCTTAAAAACACAAATCCACTTCTAATTCACTCAGATCTTATGTTATCAAAGTATGAGATATTAGTAGTTTAAATGAAGTAAGTTTGAATTGATTGAAAAATAATTAATTATGCATTTTTATAATTATTTGAAAGATTTTATAAAATGTAGATTTATAAAAGTAGCAATATTAAATATAAAGTTTTTGAGGGCTTCTGAAAAAACAGAAAAAAATCTAAGGTTTCTGAAACAAATGTAGGATATGGATCCATAGTTAAGATCGTTTGACTCCAAATGCCTTTCTTCACTAGCCCATTAGCAGTTTTGTTTTTTTTTTTCCAATATCTGTTGTGGTAAAATATACATAACAAAAAATTTGCCACCTTCGTCATGTTCAAATGTACACTTCAGTGATATGCAGCATATTGATAAGGTTGTGCAGTAGTCACCAGCATTCATCTCCAGGACTTTTTCTTCTTGCAAGACTGAAACTCCGTACCAAATAATAGCTCCTCTATCCTCTCCTCCCATTCCTGGAAACCACTGTTCTACATTCTGTCTCTGTGATTTTCCCTGCTCTTCAGAATTTGCTCTTTGTTTTGTTTTATTTTGATTCTTGTAGGCCCTCTGTGCAAGGATCCACCTGAGGTGCAGACTTAAGGTATTCTCAGTTTTTTTCTGAGCTTGTTCCTTTCCCTGGGCATGCATGGTAATTGTCTAATGTTCCCATATATGAAGTTTATTTTGATATGTTAATCTTTAATGTCTTCCACCCTAAAAGGGGAAAAAGAGAAAAATGAAAAGGCAAGCGTAAAGGGTAGCAGCTCTTGAATCCCCTAGATGCCCATTCATCTGAAAGAGGAGGACTTGAGTAACAGTGGAGGACTGCCTGCCTCGGAGTCTGCTCCTTTATGATCAGAGGTAGGAGTCAGCTTTCAGATACAGATCCCCCAATATTTGCTTACGTGGCTCTTGGAACATGTGCACAAGCTGTTTCAGGAGTGCACCCACGACGGCCTTTCATGGGACTGGAGGTTAGAGCAGCTGCTACTGAACTTAGAGCTGAAATGGATGAAAACTCCCTTCAATTTACTATCTTAGGCCCCTCTGGAGGTTGCAAGCCTTCCAGAAAAGTTATAGTAGATTCTTCTTATGTGGTTGCTGTCTAAGGGAGGAGACAGATTTCTGGTGACTCCAACATTTCTCAAAAACCTCTCTCATTTGCTTTTTTTAAAATTTAGCTGTAGTTGACAAATGATAATATAATAGTTCCAAGTATACAACATAATGATTTGCTGTTTGTCTATATTGCAAACCGGTCACCACATTAAGTCTAGGTTACATTACTCACCACACACCATTAGAGTTTCTTTTCTTGTGAGAGAAATTTTAAGATGTACTCACTTAACAAATAGATAATACAGTATTATTAACTAGAGTCACCATGGTATTATTAACTTCAGTAACCATTAGTTTTGGATTTAAGAAAATAAATTAAGTCAAAATATTTGAATCAAGTAGTTATACACACAAAGAAACATGTTGTCTGAAACACAGAATGACCTATTTTTTTTTCCAGCCAATTAACAGGTGACCCATTGTACCCACTCAACTTTTGTGTTTACCTAAAGACTCAAAAAGTATCTGTGCAGAATATGGTGTCAATATCATAAGATTACAGATTGACATCATTTTGTGGGTCACTTAACAAAACAATTGAAAATATTTTGTCTTATGATGGAGCCAGATTTGTCTACAGGCCCCAATGATGTACAATAAATAGTTCAGATAGTATCAATGTATCTGTAAAATCTGAATATTCTCATATATCTGTTCTATGCTAAACATGTATAATTAATTATTGAAAATATAGCTGCTAAATTAAAACTGATTAATAAAAATTGTCCCTTACTTTTAATAAGAAAAATTATATGTCCTATCTTAATTAGTTAGTTCTCCAGGTAGTGAATGTATGAGAGACACCTGCATCCTTTTTGATGCTTTTATATACATGGTTTCAATCCCAGTAAATCACAGTTTGTGACAGTGTGGACATATACATGTGAAGTAATCCATTGAAAACAATAGGTACAAGTGTAAAGATAATGGTAAAAGTTCCAGAAAGATCAGCCTTTTTATGATCTTTAGAAGCATCCATTTCCATATTATTAACAAGCATGTTGCTTAGGACATATACCTAGTTAGTTCTCTTCAGTATTTATTTTGTAATGTCTGAGCAACTGCATTTTATGGACATACTACCAGCCAATTCTAGAGTAGTTCATATGATATTCTCAAATATGAAACTTTGGGGTCAAATAAATTGATGAGTACAGCAATGCCTGAACTGTAATGTTAAACATCCCATTTCTTTAAAGTCATTTACATCAACAAAAGCAGTCATTTAAGGAAAAAGTTTCTTTTCTTGTGAGAGAAATTTTAAGATGTACTCACTTAACAAATAGATAATACAGTATTATTAACTAGAGTCACCATGGTATTATTAACTTCAGTAACCATTAGTTTTGGATTTAAGAAAATAAATTAAGTCAAAATATTTGAATCAAGTAGTTATACACACAAAGAAACATGTTGTCTGAAACACAGAATGACCTATTTTTTTTTCCAGCCAATTAACAGGTGACCCATTGTACCCACTCAACTTTTGTGTTTACCTAAAGACTCAAAAAGTATCTGTGCAGAATATGGTGTCAATATCATAAGATTACAGATTGACATCATTTTGTGGGTCACTTAACAAAACAATTGAAAATATTTTGTCTTATGATGGAGCCAGATTTGTCTACAGGCCCCAATGATGTACAATAAATAGTTCAGATAGTATCAATGTATCTGTAAAATCTGAATATTCTCATATATCTGTTCTATGCTAAACATGTATAATTAATTATTGAAAATATAGCTGCTAAATTAAAACTGATTAATAAAAATTGTCCCTTACTTTTAATAAGAAAAATTATATGTCCTATCTTAATTAGTTAGTTCTCCAGGTAGTGAATGTATGAGAGACACCTGCATCCTTTTTGATGCTTTTATATACATGGTTTCAATCCCAGTAAATCACAGTTTGTGACAGTGTGGACATATACATGTGAAGTAATCCATTGAAAACAATAGGTACAAGTGTAAAGATAATGGTAAAAGTTCCAGAAAGATCAGCCTTTTTATGATCTTTAGAAGCATCCATTTCCATATTATTAACAAGCATGTTGCTTAGGACATATACCTAGTTAGTTCTCTTCAGTATTTATTTTGTAATGTCTGAGCAACTGCATTTTATGGACATACTACCAGCCAATTCTAGAGTAGTTCATATGATATTCTCAAATATGAAACTTTGGGGTCAAATAAATTGATGAGTACAGCAATGCCTGAACTGTAATGTTAAACATCCCATTTCTTTAAAGTCATTTACATCAACAAAAGCAGTCATTTAAGGAAAAAAGTTTAACTTTAAAAATTTAAGTCTGGTAGTTGTTTTACTCTAGGCCTATATATCAATCGAAGACAAAGTTACTTGGGGAGGGAAAGGTGTTGGAACAACAGTTGGCAGTTTTGAGAACATAAATGATTAATAGTTAACTTAAATTTGTCTACATTTCTAGAATATAAAAATCTTAAGATAGGTAATGTCTGTTAGTAAAAAGGACTAGGAGAAGTGCTTAATAAAAAGCATGGAGAGGGGATAAATTTTATGTATGGTCAGTGTCAGGGCAGAGGTAAAGGAATTTTGAGCAAGAAGGACTGAAGCACAGGAATTCTGTAGAGCCAGAGAATAGCTGGCTCTACAGAAATAATCATGAAATCAAGAAATAATCATGAAACTGTGTATACCAGTAGAATCTGAACTAATTTTAAGAGCATTATACTTTCCTCAAAACATGAAAGTTGATTTGAACTAATCTTATCCTTCTAATATCTAGCTAAACTATATCTTTAAAGGCCAAAAGACAAAGAACGACCTTTAGGGTACTTAAATTTGTTCAAAGCATAATACTGAAACACATTCAAGTAGAAAAGCAAAGAAAGCAAATATTGTAGTTGGTTTTTTGTTTATTTTTTTAGGTTTTTTAATTTTTATAACTAAGGGATAATTGCTTTGCAGCATTTTCTTGTTTTCTGCAAAACATCAACATGAATCAGCTATAGGTATACATATGTCCCCTTCCCCTTGAACTTCTCTCCCAACTCCCCCATCCTACCCCTCCAGGTTGTTACAGAGCCCCTGTTTGAGTTCCCTGAGTCTTACAGCAAATTCCCATTGTTACCTGTTTTACATATGGTAATGTAAGTTTCCATGCTACTCTTTCCATACATCTCACCCTCTCCTTCCCCCTACCAATGTCCATAAGTCTATTCTCTGTCTGTTTTTCCATTTCTGCCCTGCTTATACATTCATCTTTCTAAATTCTCTATTTATGTGTTAGTATATGATATTTATCTTTCTTTTTCTGAATTGCTTCACTCTGCATAATAGGGTCTTGATTCATGCACCTCATTAGAACTGACTCAAATGCATTCCTTTTTATGGCTAAGTAATATTCCATTGTATATATGTACCACAGCTATCTTATCCATTCATCTTCTGATGGATATCTAGGTTGCTTCCATGAATAGTGGGATACATGTGTCTTTTTCAGTTTTGGTTTCTTCAGAGTATATGCCTAGTACTGGGGTTGCTGGATATGGTGGCTTCATTCCTAGTTTTTTAAGGAATCTCCATACCATCTTCAATAGTGGCTGTATCAATTTACATTCCCAGTGTTTTTCATTTTTGTTTTTTTTTATTTCTTGTTCGTACTATCACAGAAAGCATCACAGACATTCTTTTTTCTGCTATTTGCTGAGCTATTATAAAACAAAATCCTGGAAAATGGACTTAAGAGAAGTACCTTCTCTTTTGGTACTTAAAAAAACTCCTGAATTTCCAAAGTTTTAAATCTCTCATAAGGTGAAGTCAGAGTAGAGCTGTAAGTTGTGGTTCTTAGCTTCTAGCAATTAAAAGTATCATTTTATGTTTCCAACAAGGATGATTCATTCAAGGTCTGTGTGAGAGATTATTGATGATGAAGGTAACTATCATGCTGAAGATAATTAGATGATGCCTAATTTAAAAACAAATTCCAATACCATTTTCTATAATATGGTTTATTTAATATTCTGGTTCTTGGAGTTCTTTAAAAAATTAAAGTTGATAACATTATTACTTTGGATGCCTACTTATTTTAGTTACTGTGATAGTTAGAAACCACAAGTCATGAGAGGCATAATGATATCTTTTAATTTTTGTATTCATAAATCTCACATTTTAATTGTAATTTTCTTCATAGAACTATTTCTTTAAGCTATACAGTTAATACAGAAGCATCAATTGACCATCAACTTACCTATATATAAACATTTTTTTGGAAGCACATCTCATCTGAATACATTTAGACTTTTGCTAAGGATACAAAACTTATATTCATGAAATAACATGTTATCCCTACCAATAAAAAGCACCTTAAGGTATATGTGTTACAATTTTTGAGGGAACATTAAGCAACTAATAAAAAAAACGAATTCCAGAAAAGGTATATAGCCAGGGAAACCATTGCCAAAGGTTTAATCTCAACCTCATTTAAATTCTAATCTAGTAAAATGTGAGAATCTTAAAATGGTATTTTCCTTGTAGCATGTGGAAAACCCAAACCTCCAATGAGAACTCAGTTCTACCTGAAGGACTTTGTGTCATTATCCTCTACACTCAGGCATTTTGGGTGGTTAGGCCTCAGCCTATGACATTTGAGAATTAGAACTATTTTATTAGTCCTTGTTCTCTAAAAGTAAGACATAATTGTCCCTTAGCCTGTTGATTAAGAAATACTTTAATTTTTTAGGGCCTTGTCACAAAAAGATGATCTTTCTTGAAAGTATTCCATTAACTTGTGTGGCATTTAGACTTAAGCCTGTCCATATAGATGATTTGTTCTATTTCTTGGATCTGCCCTAAGGCATCCATAGGTAAAAACATAGCCTTCAAATCAAAATTTGGTAAACAGTATGGTTTGCCAATGTCTGCCAATACTGAGTACTAGAATCCTGATTCTAACTGTCAAATAGGGCCCACCTAATTCATGTGCCTGTTCTTAAACAATATTTGACTAGATAGTTCTACGTGGAGTTTACCAGAACATCAGAGGATTACTTTTGCTTGTCCCCCTTTGAAAACATGCATTACCTAAGAGGTGTTTAAGCCTTCTAGAAGACTGTTCAAAACAGCACCAGATAATGATATCTTAATTTTGTATTCATAAATCTACACATTATTAACTTTGGATGCGTACTTATTTTAGTTACTGTGATAGTTAGAAACCACAAGTCATGAGAGGCATAATGATATCTTTTAATTTTTGTATTCATAAATCTCACATTTTAATTGTAATTTTCTTCATAGAACTATTTCTTTAAGCTATACAGTTAATACAGAAGCATCAATTGACCATCAACTTACCTATATATAAACATTTTTTTGGAAGCACATCTCATCTGAATACATTTAGACTTTTGCTAAGGATACAAAACTTATATTCATGAAATAACATGTTATCCCTACCAATAAAAAGCACCTTAAGGTATATGTGTTACAATTTTTGAGGGAACATTAAGCAACTAATAAAAAAAACGAATTCCAGAAAAGGTATATAGCCAGGGAAACCATTGCCAAAGGTTTAATCTCAACCTCATTTAAATTCTAATCTAGTAAAATGTGAGAATCTTAAAATGGTATTTTCCTTGTAGCATGTGGAAAACCCAAACCTCCAATGAGAACTCAGTTCTACCTGAAGGACTTTGTGTCATTATCCTCTACACTCAGGCATTTTGGGTGGTTAGGCCTCAGCCTATGACATTTGAGAATTAGAACTATTTTATTAGTCCTTGTTCTCTAAAAGTAAGACATAATTGTCCCTTAGCCTGTTGATTAAGAAATACTTTAATTTTTTAGGGCCTTGTCACAAAAAGATGATCTTTCTTGAAAGTATTCCATTAACTTGTGTGGCATTTAGACTTAAGCCTGTCCATATAGATGATTTGTTCTATTTCTTGGATCTGCCCTAAGGCATCCATAGGTAAAAACATAGCCTTCAAATCAAAATTTGGTAAACAGTATGGTTTGCCAATGTCTGCCAATACTGAGTACTAGAATCCTGATTCTAACTGTCAAATAGGGCCCACCTAATTCATGTGCCTGTTCTTAAACAATATTTGACTAGATAGTTCTACGTGGAGTTTACCAGAACATCAGAGGATTACTTTTGCTTGTCCCCCTTTGAAAACATGCATTACCTAAGAGGTGTTTAAGCCTTCTAGAAGACTGTTCAAACAGCCCACCCACTCATGAAATAGTCACAAGGAAATGTCCTCCACTTTCTTTAACTTGAGAGAGTATTTTGGGTAAGAGAAAAAGTCCATTTTTGGAGAAGACCTTGTCTTACCATGATAGCTTTGGTTCCAGGTATTGTTACCAATGTGATAGTTACTGATACCAATGCCCATAGCGATGATGTCCTGGTGTTGCCCAAAAACATTAGCTCCTTCACCCTGTATTAAACCTCATTGAGGTTTTTAACTTCCAAACTTCCACAGTCAGTAATATTATATAATTTGTTAATGTTACACTAAGAGCTATACTCCAATAAATTACATGAATTTATTTATTTATTTTTATTGGGGTATATTTGTTTTACACTGTTGCATTAGCTTCAGGTGTACAGCAAAGTTATTGTTATATGTTTTTACAGAGTTTTCTTGCTTACAGGTATGCATAATCCCCAAACAGTCATAGGTGAATCCCTGACCCCTTTCCCCTGAGCCCTCCCTCCCTTTTCCCCTTTCCCACTCCCCAGGTTGATGCTTAGTCCCCATGTAGGTTCCGTTAGCCTTACAGCTTAATCACAATGGTGATCTCTATTACATATGATAGTGTAGGTTTCCTTGTTGCTCTTTCCATACCTCTTTTCCGTATTTTTTTTAATGAAGATAACACTAATGAAGTTCTTATAAAAGTCCATGTATTGTGCTTGTCACCAGACCTTTATCAGCCTCTCAGTCTTGCTCTATCCTTATCAAGAAAATTAGATTTTAAAATTGGAGAATTTAATGTTTGCGACAAATACCAGTTGTTGAACAAGATCATCATCTGAAATCCATACTCCCTCCTATAGTTTTCTTGACCTATTCAGTCAACTTGAGTAAGTATGATTGTATCAGCTCAAACTCCAAGACAAGGTATAAAGGTAGAAAAAAGAAGAGAGGAAGGGTCAAATTTCCAGTCAATATCAGAAAGGCTTTTTTTGAAAAAAGTATGCATGGATGATTGTGTGTTTAGATCCTCATACCAGTTTTAAGTATTGGTGATATTATCTGTTTTAGCTATGTCCTAAATCATGTTTCCTAGGATCTAACTGAAACATTATATAAGCATATGCTTGAACAGAAGTTGAATAGAAGTTGACGCATTCTTATGATCCCCAGAATTATACCCCATAACCATTACAAATAGTTAGGAAAAGGATAAACTGTTTAATAAATGATTTGAAAACATTTGGTTACCTCTGTGTGGCAACAATGCTCCTAGTGGTAATAGTGACGAATTCCCACCTTCTGCCATTCACCCTGTATTAAACCTCATTGAGGTTTTAACTTCCAAACTTCCACAGTCAGTAATATTATATAATTTGTTAATGTTACACTAAGAGCTATACTCCAATAAATTACATGAATTTATTTATTTATTTTATTGGGGTATATTTGTTTTACACTGTTGCATTAGCTTCAGGTGTACAGCAAAGTTATTGTTATATGTTTTTACAGAGTTTTCTTGCTTACAGGTATGCATAATCCCCAAACAGTCATAGGTGAATCCCTGACCCCTTTCCCCTGAGCCCTCCCTCCCTTTTCCCCTTTCCCACTCCCCAGGTTGATGCTTAGTCCCCATGTAGGTTCCGTTAGCCTTACAGCTTAATCACAATGGTGATCTCTATTACATATGATAGTGTAGGTTTCCTTGTTGCTCTTTCCATACCTCTTTTCCGTATTTTTTTTAATGAAGATAACACTAATGAAGTTCTTATAAAAGTCCATGTATTGTGCTTGTCACCAGACCTTTATCAGCCTCTCAGTCTTGCTCTATCCTTATCAAGAAAATTAGATTTTAAAATTGGAGAATTTAATGTTTGCGACAAATACCAGTTGTTGAACAAGATCATCATCTGAAATCCATACTCCCTCCTATAGTTTTCTTGACCTATTCAGTCAACTTGAGTAAGTATGATTGTATCAGCTCAAACTCCAAGACAAGGTATAAAGGTAGAAAAAAGAAGAGAGGAAGGGTCAAATTTCCAGTCAATATCAGAAAGGCTTTTTTTGAAAAAAGTATGCATGGATGATTGTGTGTTTAGATCCTCATACCAGTTTTAAGTATTGGTGATATTATCTGTTTTAGCTATGTCCTAAATCATGTTTCCTAGGATCTAACTGAAACATTATATAAGCATATGCTTGAACAGAAGTTGAATAGAAGTTGACGCATTCTTATGATCCCCAGAATTATACCCCATAACCATTACAAATAGTTAGGAAAAGGATAAACTGTTTAATAAATGATTTGAAAACATTTGGTTACCTCTGTGTGGCAACAATGCTCCTAGTGGTAATAGTGACGAATTCCCACCTTCTGCCATTCACTGGAAGAATTATCAATGGAGTTAAGAACTAAATGTAATAAAGTCTTGAGAGATTTAGAAGAAATAGGATGAATACCCATCTCATCTTTGGTTGATTATTCTTTAAAAAAGAAAGTAGAAACACTAAAACAGCAGACAACTAACAACAGCGGGATAAGCATTAAAAAAGTAAGACATACCTGCACACAGTGAAAATACTGTATTTCAAACAATACAATACAAATAAAATTGAAAACCAAAGATATTCTGAGAAAAAGTGTTCATTTGAAACATAGAACAGAAATGCAATAGTCAATATATCACAAGGTGAATATACTTAAAGAACCCTCATGAGTAAATAAGAAAGAAATTTTCAACAGAAAAATAGAGCAATAGCTAAAAAGGTAATAGAGAAGAACAGAAATAAGCAGTTTACACACAGAAACTTCAACCTTAATATTAAAAAGTTAAGCCTCAACTAATAATACAGGATTTTTAAAGAGTAATGGCACTCCATTCCTACAAAAAAAATAAGCAGTTTTGTCACTGAGTATTTCAAGGCAATCTTTCTTTGGTGGATGGAAACCAGTACATATCAAAAACCTCTGGCAGGATGGTCTTTTTTACCACTGAGCCACCCGGGAATCTCCTCCCAGCCATTGTCTGGTTAGTGCACTTAGTCTGACTTTCGCTAAAATGGCAGTTCCACAAGGGCAGGGAACTTCTCTGATTTCTGCTGCAGTATTACCCCAAGGCCTGGATATACACTGAATTAGATCCTCACTCACTGGTGAAAGGCAGGCTACAGGACAGCAGAGGGAAGAACCAAGCAGAAGGAGAAGCACAGGGTAAGAACTGGCAGAGCTTTATTTCTGAGAGTCATCCCAGCTAGCTTTGTTTTTTGTTTTTTTTTTTTTTTTTTCTTATTTTTAAATATTAGTTTAGGTGAATAAAAATAAAATTCTCCTTGCTCTTTAGTCGCTTTGATTTCTCTCTGTTGAAACTGAAAGATCCGTAAACAATAACCAATTGAAGATTCAGTTTCAGGAACTCATGGCATTTTGTGGGGAGATCTATTAAACCCCAAAAATCTTTAGCCAGGACACTGTGATGTAGAGCTCCATGAAGCACAGATTTTCATCTCTCAGACAAACGTCTGGATATACCAAGAGTGAAAGCATTAGTTGCTCAGTTGTGTGCAACTCTTTGTGACCCCATGAACTGTAGCCTGCCGGCTCCTCTGTCTATGGAATTTCTTAGGCAGGAGTACTAGAGTGGGTTTCCATTGCCTTCTGCAATCCCAAGGATTGAACCCACATTACTCCATCTCCTGCATTGCAGACAGATTCTTTCCCACTTAGTTACTGGGAAGCCTCATTACATTCATGGTTTAGGTTACGCTCCTTCTCACTGACATTGCCTTTGGTGATAGAGCTCAGGCTGGCTTCTGAAATCTGAATCCCCTACTGTTCCTTAGCATGTATCATATGGCCAGCCATATCATTGTTTAAATTATTCTATTGGGAAAAGAGGGCTTTCTGATATCTCTAGTTCATTTGTACATGCTGTTCCCTCTAGCAAAACTACCCCTCCCAAACTTCCATGTTTTCTCTGACATTATAATTTCTATAACATTGAAAAACTTTGCTCAGCTACCATTCCTCCCTGACATGCAACTCTTCAGGCCAGTAGAATCCTCTCCCTGCTGATTCACCAACTCTTACTGATTAATCTGTCCAGTAAATGTTGGTTGGATTTTTCTTGTTTTTTTTTTTTTTTTTTTTTTTTCTTAACCAATTTCCTGTGAAGCACTTGAAGGCTATCTCTAATTTACTCAATCTAAAGTTTGTGGGTCCTAAAGCTTTTAGATTCTGGAATGCCTTCTTTATACACATATGCCCACACCCACATCCTCCCTCCACACACAAAAAACCAGCTACATTTACAAAAAGAATTGTAATGAATAACTTGAAGTGTAAAGATTCAGGTTCCCCTATTCCTAAGATCTCTTTGGTCAACTTACCAGAAATACCTGATAGAAGTATGTCCTAATGGCACCTTGGCTTTCCCTGCCATCTAAAAGACTGTGGCTATTAGCACCTGACAAAATGTTTTATAACTAATTTAGTCGCTTTGATTTCTCTCTGTTGAAACTGAAAGATCCGTAAACAATAACCAATTGAAGCCAGGAACTCATGGCTTTTGGGGATCTATTAAACCCCAAAATCTTTAGCCAGGACACTGTGATGTAGAGCTCCATGAAGCACAGATTTTCATCTCTCAGACAAACGTCTGGATATACCAAGAGTGAAAGCATTAGTTGCTCAGTTGTGTGCAACTCTTTGTGACCCCATGAACTGTAGCCTGCCGGCTCCTCTGTCTATGGAATTTCTTAGGCAGGAGTACTAGAGTGGGTTTCCATTGCCTTCTGCAATCCCAAGGATTGAACCCACATTACTCCATCTCCTGCATTGCAGACAGATTCTTTCCCACTTAGTTACTGGGAAGCCTCATTACATTCATGGTTTAGGTTACGCTCCTTCTCACTGACATTGCCTTTGGTGATAGAGCTCAGGCTGGCTTCTGAAATCTGAATCCCCTACTGTTCCTTAGCATGTATCATATGGCCAGCCATATCATTGTTTAAATTATTCTATTGGGAAAAGAGGGCTTTCTGATATCTCTAGTTCATTTGTACATGCTGTTCCCTCTAGCAAAACTACCCCTCCCAAACTTCCATGTTTTCTCTGACATTATAATTTCTATAACATTGAAAAACTTTGCTCAGCTACCATTCCTCCCTGACATGCAACTCTTCAGGCCAGTAGAATCCTCTCCCTGCTGATTCACCAACTCTTACTGATTAATCTGTCCAGTAAATGTTGGTTGGATTTTTCTTGTTTTTTTTTTTCTTTTCTTAACCAATTTCCTGTGAAGCACTTGAAGGCTATCTCTAATTTACTCAATCTAAAGTTTGTGGGTCCTAAAGCTTTTAGATTCTGGAATGCCTTCTTTATACACATATGCCCACACCCACATCCTCCCTCCACACACAAAAAACCAGCTACATTTACAAAAAGAATTGTAATGAATAACTTGAAGTGTAAAGATTCAGGTTCCCCTATTCCTAAGATCTCTTTGGTCAACTTACCAGAAATACCTGATAGAAGTATGTCCTAATGGCACCTTGGCTTTCCCTGCCATCTAAAAGACTGTGGCTATTAGCACCTGACAAAATGTTTTATAACTAAGGGGACCTGGATCTTACCTTTATAATAAATCTACCTATTTAGCTTCTATTTCTGAATCTTCAATATCCAGTGGATGGTCCATTTGTTGTATTGCTGTTGTTTAGTCACTAAGTGATGTCCAACTCTTTTGTGACCTCATGAACTGAAGCCCACCAGGCTCCTCTGTCCATGAGATCTCCCCGGCAAGAATACTGGAGTGGGTTGTCATTTCTTTCACCAGGGCATCTTCCCAACACAGGGCACCCAGGGATCAAACCAATATCTCCTGCATTGGCAGATGAATTCTTTACCACTGAGCAACCAGGAAAGCCCCAGTTGGTCCATGGAAGGAATTTAATAAATGTTAGTGGTAAAGATGTTGAATTTCACTTGAAGGTTAAGATATCTCCTCACCATTCTTTGTTCCAGAAACAGAAACTTAACTTCAAGGAAGCACTCTTGCAAATCTGATTTAGACTAGTCTCACAGATGCCCCTACCTTCCCTGTTTACCTAAGACCAGGCTGAACACAGACCCTCCAGTTCTCATTCTTTATCTAAGAAATGGCTAGATGAACATCTATCCCCACTAAACAATTAGAACAGAATGTTTTTTAACCAAACTTCAGGTTTCTGTCCTCCCTCCAGGTCATTAAGCTTCAGCTCACTTTCGGCCTGAGCCAGAACACACCTCCTCCTAGGAGTCAACTGCCCTCAAGATAAAATGTTCTCTGACTTTCGATCCTATTATACCAGCTTTTCATCCCACTTGCCCACACTTGGTTATATTTAGTTCTGTATACTCTTCTTTATAAAAGAACATCTCATTTGTCTAACTCTTGGGAAGCTTACAGTTCTTATAGTCACAGAGGTATCTCTATTATAATCGTCCCTTCTCCCAGCATTGGAAGAAATCTCTTTTCTCTGAACCATTGAATAGTCTCTTCTTAATAAGGCCAGCTTTGTTTTTCACTTGACAGTGGAATTACTGGAAAAAAAGTGAAGGAAAGTGAACTCCTGTTGAAGCAACTGGCTATCATTTTAACAGTTGTTCTGCTGCATTGGTGACACCATTACTCTCTTCCTGATTTCAGGTGGACTCTGGTTTTGACACTATTCCACTTGCTTTGATGCACTTATAAATCAGCCATCACCATAAACTTGATTTGTCAGTATTGTCAAACAGTTCTTAGCTTTCCCTTCATTTTGGCTTAATATCATGATTCAGTCTATATCATGATCCATCCTGATTTTTTTCTGACTTAGTTCCCAAAAAGACCTGACCTCTTTTCTGCAATTAAAGTTGAGAAGATTAGTTTTGAAAGACTTGACAGATACCAATTCAAAAAAAGTTTGGGAAAAGCTATTCTAGATGCAAACAGTTATATGTAAAGTATTCACGGTAGGATTGGAATCCATGCCTAATGATGATAAAATTAGTTTTAAGTTTTATTGGTAGAATAATGACAGAATGTTGAATATATTCAGGTAATAACCTTATTCAGATAAAAGTGACTGAACTTGATACAAAAGACCAAAATAGTGAAATCCTTGATTGTACTTCAGACATGATAAAACTGTTTAAATTATTAGGTTAAATGGAGATAGGAAGAAGTTAGAAACCAGAAAAACAAAATAGAAAACCCATTGAATAAATAATACAACTGGGAGGTGATCATTATTATGATTTACAGGAATCAGTAAAAAAAAATATGTTAAGAATAGGTATTGCCATAAGACCTTTCTTTTGCTTTAGGAGCCTGAGCCAGAACACACCTCCTCCTAGGAGTCAACTGCCCTCAAGATAAAATGTTCTCTGACTTTCGATCCTATTATACCAGCTTTTCATCCCACTTGCCCACACTTGGTTATATTTAGTTCTGTATACTCTTCTTTATAAAAGAACATCTCATTTGTCTAACTCTTGGGAAGCTTACAGTTCTTATAGTCACAGAGGTATCTCTATTATAATCGTCCCTTCTCCCAGCATTGGAAGAAATCTCTTTTCTCTGAACCATTGAATAGTCTCTTCTTAATAAGGCCAGCTTTGTTTTTCACTTGACAGTGGAATTACTGGAAAAAAAGTGAAGGAAAGTGAACTCCTGTTGAAGCAACTGGCTATCATTTTAACAGTTGTTCTGCTGCATTGGTGACACCATTACTCTCTTCCTGATTTCAGGTGGACTCTGGTTTTTGACACTATTCCACTTGCTTTGATGCACTTATAAATCAGCCATCACCATAAACTTGATTTGTCAGTATTGTCAAACAGTTCTTAGCTTTCCCTTCATTTTGGCTTAATATCATGATTCAGTCTATATCATGATCCATCCTGATTTTTTTCTGACTTAGTTCCCAAAAAGACCTGACCTCTTTTCTGCAATTAAAGTTGAGAAGATTAGTTTTGAAAGACTTGACAGATACCAATTCAAAAAAAGTTTGGGAAAAGCTATTCTAGATGCAAACAGTTATATGTAAAGTATTCACGGTAGGATTGGAATCCATGCCTAATGATGATAAAATTAGTTTTAAGTTTTATTGGTAGAATAATGACAGAATGTTGAATATATTCAGGTAATAACCTTATTCAGATAAAAGTGACTGAACTTGATACAAAAGACCAAAATAGTGAAATCCTTGATTGTACTTCAGACATGATAAAACTGTTTAAATTATTAGGTTAAATGGAGATAGGAAGAAGTTAGAAACCAGAAAAACAAAATAGAAAACCCATTGAATAAATAATACAACTGGGAGGTGATCATTATTATGATTTACAGGAATCAGTAAAAAAAAATATGTTAAGAATAGGTATTGCCATAAGACCTTTCTTTTGCTTTAGGAGCCTGATCTAAGAAATATTGCTATAATTTATGTAAAAGAGTGTTCTGCCTATGTTCTCTTCTAGGAGAAAACATTCAGGTATTAAATTTAGGCTTTTAAACCATTTTGGGTTTATTTTTGTATATGGTATGAGGGAAAGTTCTCATTCCATTATTTTACACGTGTTTTTCCCAGCACCAGTTATTGAAGAGACTATCTTTTCTCCAGTGTGTAATTTTGCCTCCTTTTTTGTAGATTAATTGACCATAGATACAGGTTTTTTTCTGGGTTATCTATTCTGTTCCACTGTTTTATGCCAGCACATACTGTTTTGATTACTATGGTTTGTGGTACGGTTTTAGGTCAGGGAAGATTATACCTTCAGCTTCATTCTTTTTGCTCCAGATTGTTGGCAATTTGGGATCTTTTGTGGTTTCCTGTCAATTTTAGGATTATTTGTTCTAGGTCTGTGAAAAATGTCATTGGCATTTTTATAGGAATTGTATTGAATCTCTAGATTGCTTTGGGTAGTATGCCATTTTAAAAATATTAATTATTCTAATTCAAGAGCTTGGGATATCTTTCCATTTCTTGTATGATCTTCAGTTCCTTGATCAGTGCTTTATAGTTTTCAGAGTATAGGTCTTTTATCTCCAAGATTAAGTATATCACTCTGTACTTTATCCTTTTTGATGCAATATCATATGTGACTTTTTGTTTTTCTGATTTTTAATGTATAGAAAAGCAGAAGGTTTCTGCATATTAATCTTGTATCCCACAACTTTACTGAATTCATTTATTCTAATAATCTTTGGGTGGAGACTTTAGGATTTCTTATATAAAGTATGTCATTTGCAAACAGTAGCAGTTTTCCTTCTTCCCTTCCAACTTGAATCCCTTTTAGTTCTTTTCCTTGTCTGATTGCTGAGGCCAGTACTTCTAATGCTATGTTAAGTAGATGTGGTGAGCATCAGTAACTTTGCTTCCTTTCCAAATTTAGAGAAAATGCTTTCATCTTTTCACTGTTGAATGTGATATTATGATTTATGGGTTTGTCATAAATGACCTTTATTACAGTGAAATATGTACAACTTTATTTTTATTATAGGATGTTAACAGGCATATTTAACACTAAATGTTTTGAATATTTAAGTACAGTCAACATTGGAGAGCAATTAAGAACAGTTCAGAACTTATTTTTCATTAGTTGAGGTTACTGTGTGAAAAAGATATGGATAATAAAATTCTGAATAAAGGTATGAGATATACAAAAATGTGATTAAGATAGTGTTAAATTATAGAGTTAGTTTTTCAACCATCATTTTATAGGTTAACAAATAGAAACCTCATCAGACAGTAAAATCCATCATTCCAGATAAGGAACAATGATTTATAAGAACTAAGTGGCAGACTTAATTAGCACAACCTATATTTTAATAAAAGTGTTAACAAAGTTCTAGTTATTAAAGCTTCAAGAAGGTTAACAGTTTGTATATGAAAAGAGCAAAGCACTGATCAATCTAATGGGAGATAAAGGGTAAAGCATGCAATGCTCAGGCTTTAAAAATCCAATTATTCCTATTACTCTGCATATATTAGACAGTCATATTTTACTGCCATCCCATGCATCACTTGTCTTGCAGTCTCTTATCAAGACTTCTGCTTTTGCATTTTAATTGGCTTGGGGAAATGCAAAGACAGAAGAATAAAAAGTTGTAAAATTAAGGGCTCTGCATATTTGAAAGCATATATCGACCCTCTCTGACTGTGTTACATCAGTGCCCTTAAATACCATTGTGCTCCAAAGTCAGATCCTTATCAGTCTAACTACTTTTATTTATTTATTTTTTTTAAAGATTTATTTATTTATTTATTTTTGGGCGGGGGTCGGGTTGGAGAGGAAGGGGAGTGGGCGGGCCACTTCTATTGGTCTGTTCATTTATCTATTTTCATTCATCTTTGTTCTTGGGCCCATGTGGGCCTCCCATTGCAATGGCCTCTATTGTCACAGAGTCAATGCTTTCATCTGGCCAGTACTTCTAATGCTATGTTAAGTAGATGTGGTGAGCATCAGTAACTTTGCTTCCTTTCCAAATTTAGAGAAAATGCTTTCATCTTTTCACTGTTGAATGTGATATTATGATTTATGGGTTTGTCATAAATGACCTTTATTACAGTGAAATATGTACAACTTTATTTTTATTATAGGATGTTAACAGGCATATTTAACACTAAATGTTTTGAATATTTAAGTACAGTCAACATTGGAGAGCAATTAAGAACAGTTCAGAACTTATTTTCATTAGTTGAGGTTACTGTGTGAAAAAGATATGGATAATAAAATTCTGAATAAAGGTATGAGATATACAAAAATGTGATTAAGATAGTGTTAAATTATAGAGTTAGTTTTTCAACCATCATTTTATAGGTTAACAAATAGAAACCTCATCAGACAGTAAAATCCATCATTCCAGATAAGGAACAATGATTTATAAGAACTAAGTGGCAGACTTAATTAGCACAACCTATATTTTAATAAAAGTGTTAACAAAGTTCTAGTTATTAAAGCTTCAAGAAGGTTAACAGTTTGTATATGAAAAGAGCAAAGCACTGATCAATCTAATGGGAGATAAAGGGTAAAGCATGCAATGCTCAGGCTTTAAAAATCCAATTATTCCTATTACTCTGCATATATTAGACAGTCATATTTTACTGCCATCCCATGCATCACTTGTCTTGCAGTCTCTTATCAAGACTTCTGCTTTTGCATTTTAATTGGCTTGGGGAAATGCAAAGACAGAAGAATAAAAAGTTGTAAAATTAAGGGCTCTGCATATTTGAAAGCATATATCGACCCTCTCTGACTGTGTTACATCAGTGCCCTTAAATACCATTGTGCTCCAAAGTCAGATCCTTATCAGTCTAACTACTTTTATTTATTTATTTTTTTTAAAGATTTATTTATTTATTTATTTTTGGGCGGGGGTCGGGTTGGAGAGGAAGGGGAGTGGGCGGGCCACTTCTATTGGTCTGTTCATTTATCTATTTTCATTCATCTTTGTTCTTGGGCCCATGTGGGCCTCCCATTGCAATGGCCTCTATTGTCACAGAGTGCTGGCTCTGGGCGCATGCGCTCCAGAGCTCCGGCTCGGTAATTGGACACATGGGTCCAGCCGCTCCACAGTACGTGGGATCTTCCCAGGCCAGGGGTCGAACCGGCGCCCCTTGCACTGCAAGGCAGTGTCCTTACTCACTGGACCACCAGGGGAAGCCCCCTAACTGCTTTTAAATTGTTGCTTCCAAAGTAAACACATTTATAAAAGTTATGTCACCACTTTTAAGAGTGCTTAATACATACAAGTGGAGAAGGAAATGGCAACCCCTTCCAGTTTTCCTGTCTGGGAAATCCCATGGACAGAGGGACCTGACGGGCTACAGTCCATAGGGTCGGTCACAAAAGACTCGGACACAATTTAGCAACTAAATAACAAACAATACATACAAGAACCTTATTATGGGCTTCCCTGGTCGTCCAATGGGTGAAGAGTCAGTCTTGTAGTGAAAGAGGCACCGGTTCAATCCCTGGCATGGGAAGATCCCACATGCCACTGAGTGGCTGGACCGGTGTGTCCAATTGCGAGCCAGCACTTTGGAGCGCATGCGCCCAGAGTGGGTGCTCTGCAGAGAGAGGGGCGGCTATGATGGGAGGCCCACACAGTCTGAAGAATTAAGGTAGATGAAAATAGATAAATGAAGGACCAATAGAAGAGGCCAAGATTAAAAAAGAGAAGAAGAACCCTATTAGACTGACTTCAGTAAACTCTCACTAGGCTAACACACTTTCCACATGGTGAAAGAATAGGTCACACATTTGGGAGAGTTATATTTCATAATTTTTTAATGCCAATATTCCTCAATTTTCTCATCTGAAAATGCAAGTGAAGAGAGCTACTTCATTAAATAACAATAAGTATAAATGAAAAGTTAATGTCTGAACATGCCTGATAAAGTGCCCTGACAAAGTGAGCTCTCTGAGAATTGATTCACGGTTATTTGTTTTGACTTCTGAGGTGGTTTGGAAGCTGCCTCTAAGGCAATGTTTCTTAAATTTCTTGCTCTTAAAACCCTTTTGCACCTTTAAGAATCTGTGGGGCTTCCTGGGTGGTCCAGTGAGTAAGGACAACACCTTGCAGTATAAGAGGCATCAGTTCAGTCCCTGGCCTGGGAGGATGTCACGTACCACTGAGTGGCTGGACCGGTGTGTCCAATTGCGAGCCAGCACTTTGGAGCGCATGCGCCCAGAGTGGGTGCTCTGCAGAGAGAGGGGCGGCTATGATGGGAGGCCCACACAGTCTGAAGAATTAAGGTAGATGAAAATAGATAAATGAAGGACCAATAGAAGAGGCCAAGATTAAAAAAGAGAAGAAGAACCCTATTAGACTGACTTCAGTAAACTCTCACTAGGCTAACACACTTTCCACATGGTGAAAGAATAGGTCACACATTTGGGAGAGTTATATTTCATAATTTTTTAATGCCAATATTCCTCAATTTTCTCATCTGAAAATGCAAGTGAAGAGAGCTACTTCATTAAATAACAATAAGTATAAATGAAAAGTTAATGTCTGAACATGCCTGATAAAGTGCCCTGACAAAGTGAGCTCTCTGAGAATTGATTCACGGTTATTTGTTTTGACTTCTGAGGTGGTTTGGAAGCTGCCTCTAAGGCAATGTTTCTTAAATTTCTTGCTCTTAAAACCCTTTTGCACCTTTAAGAATCTGTGGGGCTTCCTGGGTGGTCCAGTGAGTAAGGACAACACCTTGCAGTATAAGAGGCATCAGTTCAGTCCCTGGCCTGGGAGGATGTCACGTACCAAGGATTGGTTAGACCCGTGTGCCCAACTACCAAGTCGAAGCTTTGGAGCGCATGTGCCCAGAGCCAGTGCTCTGCAGCAAGAGAGGCCACTGCAATGGGAGGCCCACACAGGCCAAAATCACAAAGATGGAAATAAATGAAAGACCAGTAGAAGTGGCCAAAAAGAAAACAAAACAGAATTTGTGAATCCCCCAAATCTTTTGCTTATTTATACTAAATATTTTAATTCTACATTTTGAATTAATATTTAAATTGTATAATTTTAAAATACATGTTTATCAATTCATTTAAAATAACTATGATGTACTCTTTTTATCCTAACATAAACATTTTTTGAAAAATCTGTATTTTCCAAAACAAACTAAGAAAAATCAGAAGACTGGCATTTTTTGACATTTCTCATCTCTTTTAACATCTAGCATAGGAGACCTAAGACTCTAAATCTGCTTCTGTAATCAGTTTTGTAATATGTTGTTTTGGGTGAAGCATAGAAAGAAAATGAGTACTTAAATCTGTGGTAAGAAAAGGGGAGACCTCAAGGTCCTCCTGAAAAAGTCTTCGGGACCCCAAGAAGTCCTGAAACCACACGTTGAGAATTGCTGTTCTGGGGAATAGAAATAAAGAGACAAAAAGATTATTTCTAGCACCAGCTTCATGCCGAATCTAGGAAACTTGAACAGGAATTGAGAATACTGAAGACCTTCCTTTTGCCTTCCAACTGCCTTTAACCTGCCTTTAACATTGTGCTGTTCTAACTCCCACATACGTTGCTTCTGCCCACATGATCAGAACTTTAGTCTACACTCATTTGACAAAAGAAATTGGAAAGAGAGGAAAAGAACTACTTATGTAATAACACATTTGTTGGCCAAGAAATAAGACCAGTGCCATGAGGCAACAAAAACATTTATTTGAAGTTAAATTGCAATTCAGGAGACACAGGTTCAGACAGAAACCCAAATGTGCTCTGAGGAGGGTGGGAAGCCGAAGGATTTCTGAAGGAAAAGGAAGAAGCTTACGTAAATTGTGTTGTAAGAACTTTGATTGCTTCTTGCAGATTGAAATTACAGTTGGTTGCTATGGCTGTTTCTAGGCAAGAATTTATTATATCATCCACTTTCAGAATGTTGTGCTCTTGCAGGGTGATCCCGTTCAAAGTTTGTTCCTTCCAGAGGGAGATTCGTACAGATCCCATGCCCCCAGTGGCTTTCTGGGTAGTGCCCTATTGACAACACAGACTCCATTATCACATGTTGATGCTGTGGAAGTTTTACCATACTCCATTTTGGAGGTAAATGTTCTTTTGTTTATTACTAAATACTGTGGATCCTTGATATAAGCAGATTTAAAATACATGTTTAAACATAAAACTATGATGTACTCTTTTATCCTAACATAAACATTTTTGAAAAATCTGTATTTTCCAAAACAAACTAAGAAAAATCAGAAGACTGGCATTTTTTGACATTTCTCATCTCTTTTAACATCTAGCATAGGAGACCTAAGACTCTAAATCTGCTTCTGTAATCAGTTTTGTAATATGTTGTTTTGGGTGAAGCATAGAAAGAAAATGAGTACTTAAATCTGTGGTAAGAAAAGGGGAGACCTCAAGGTCCTCCTGAAAAAGTCTTCGGGACCCCAAGAAGTCCTGAAACCACACGTTGAGAATTGCTGTTCTGGGGAATAGAAATAAAGAGACAAAAAGATTATTTCTAGCACCAGCTTCATGCCGAATCTAGGAAACTTGAACAGGAATTGAGAATACTGAAGACCTTCCTTTTGCCTTCCAACTGCCTTTAACCTGCCTTTAACATTGTGCTGTTCTAACTCCCACATACGTTGCTTCTGCCCACATGATCAGAACTTTAGTCTACACTCATTTGACAAAAGAAATTGGAAAGAGAGGAAAAGAACTACTTATGTAATAACACATTTGTTGGCCAAGAAATAAGACCAGTGCCATGAGGCAACAAAAACATTTATTTGAAGTTAAATTGCAATTCAGGAGACACAGGTTCAGACAGAAACCCAAATGTGCTCTGAGGAGGGTGGGAAGCCGAAGGATTTCTGAAGGAAAAGGAAGAAGCTTACGTAAATTGTGTTGTAAGAACTTTGATTGCTTCTTGCAGATTGAAATTACAGTTGGTTGCTATGGCTGTTTCTAGGCAAGAATTTATTATATCATCCACTTTCAGAATGTTGTGCTCTTGCAGGGTGATCCCGTTCAAAGTTTGTTCCTTCCAGAGGGAGATTCGTACAGATCCCATGCCCCCAGTGGCTTTCTGGGTAGTGCCCTATTGACAACACAGACTCCATTATCACATGTTGATGCTGTGGAAGTTTTACCATACTCCATTTTGGAGGTAAATGTTCTTTTGTTTATTACTAAATACTGTGGATCCTTGATATAAGCAGATTTAAAATCTGCTGTTTCACAAGTGGTCATGAAGATACTTGGATTGTAATCATTCATATTTTTATTGAGGCATGAATTTGGAACAAGTCTCAAGGCTGGTGTGCAAGAGTTAATGAGTCACATGACAATTGGGCTTAGTGGATTCCCAGCACCTCCATCCCAGAAGAAGTTACCAATGGCCATTCTTCTGGGGGGAACTGCTCTTAGAATAAAGTCACTATTGGAAGTCTTAGGATTTGGGAGATTATTTGCTCTTTTGTGAAAAATGACCTTGGGGAATTGAAAAACCAACTACCAGTCTTGGTATGGAAATGAAAAAGAAAGTGAAATTATCTAATGGATGGTGTTTGTTTAAAAAAAAAATGAAAAATTCTTCCACATTTCATTTTAGTCTAATATATATGAAATAAGGATCCAAAGATATCACTCAGATTTAAAATGTATTATATTTTATGAGAATGAGTAGATATAATTGCAGTATTCACAAACTTGAGCATTTGAAAAATACTATCTATAGTATGGAAACAATATTTAAATTTAATTTAGAATAATTAGATTTTAATTCTCAATTTGATGTGCTTTTGAATTATTTGGTTAAAATATAATTTTTAGGAGAAGTTAAAGCTATTATTAGTTTTATTAAGTAATATTTATAAAACCTTTATAAAGTAAAACAGAAACATCAAATGAGGATGTTGCCATCATTATTTACATATTATGCATAATATTTTTTCTGATTGTGTGGGGTTTCTTTTGTACTATCTAAAACAACATGATCTATGAAGGACTGTATTTAAAAGGCTTAACACAATTGCTTGGGTCTTATAAAGTACTGTGTAAGCTTTTTCTATTTTTATACATTCTTACAAATAACCAATCACACACACAAAAAGATGACTAGGAAAAAACAAGATAATTTATGGATGACCTGCTTTGCGCCAGTTATTATTTTAGACACTGGGGATAAAAAGCCTTAAAGAGAACTGGATGGTGTATGTTACACAGCACAACTTTCTATACCATGAAAGTCTCCAAGATTTTAGAAAAAAAATCTTGCTATCTTCCCTCTGTCTGTGTGTTTATTATAGTTTGCATGAATGTTTAATAAATTATGCTATGTGGAAAGCTCACACTTGATTATTTCTATCTGAAATACTAAGCCAACTCTTCTTTTGGTTGCCATTAACTAATGAAGGAACCTTAAAGAGTATAAACCTCAAGATAAACTTAATAGGAATGAGCAAATAATTTAAAATAACTTATTGGTAATTCTGGAGAATGAAATGGCAACCCACTCCAGTATTCTTCCCTGGAAAATTCCATGGACAGAGGAGTCATGGGTCACAAAGAGTCAGACATGACTGAGTAACTGAACACACTGGTAGTTCACTTTCTAGAAAAACATTATATTTTTAAATTATTTGTATTGATACACCCTCATTTCTTGGCTCAGACAGTAAAAAATCTGCAGGAGACCTGGGTTCAATCCTTGGGTCAGGAAGCCCCCTGGAGAAGGAAATGGCAACCCACTGCAGTATTCTTGCCTGGAGAATCCCATGGACAGAGGAGGCTGGTGGGCTGTGGTCCATGGGATCAGAAAGAGTCAGATACAATTGAGTGACTGACACTTTCACTTCCCTCATTTCTGGATAGCTTATTTTATATGGGTGTTTTCTACATATGGATGGAAATAATACATCAACATACTAAGACTGAGAATAAGATATTTAAAAGCAGAAGACTATAATTTTATAAAATTTAAAGTTTAAGTAACTAATTAATATCTTTAATAAAAAAAGTTTACACATTTTTAGAAAGCCTTGAATTTTTGATCCAGATGGTCTTCCTATAAGCTGTTCAGAACCTTCACCAAAAAAGTCATCTTTGCCACTTAGCCTGTCCACAGCCATCTAAGACTTGATTATTCTGATTGGTTATGTGTGGTTTCAGGTATTGAACCAGATGTCAAAATATTCTCTGCTTGAGGTAAAGAAATGCTTAATGACTAATTTAATTACATTTGAGCTTGTTAATCTTTAATCAGTATAATTCTCCATATTCTTGGAAAGGTAAATGCAATGCCTTAAAGAGAACTTGGTGGTGTATGTTACACAGCACAACTTTCTATACCATGAAAGTCTCCAAGATTTTAGAAAAAAAATCTTGCTATCTTCCCTCTGTCTGTGTGTTTATTATAGTTTGCATGAATGTTTAATAAATTATGCTATGTGGAAAGCTCACACTTGATTATTTCTATCTGAAATACTAAGCCAACTCTTCTTTTGGTTGCCATTAACTAATGAAGGAACCTTAAAGAGTATAAACCTCAAGATAAACTTAATAGGAATGAGCAAATAATTTAAAATAACTTATTGGTAATTCTGGAGAATGAAATGGCAACCCACTCCAGTATTCTTCCCTGGAAAATTCCATGGACAGAGGAGTCATGGGTCACAAAGAGTCAGACATGACTGAGTAACTGAACACACTGGTAGTTCACTTTCTAGAAAAACATTATATTTTTAAATTATTTGTATTGATACACCCTCATTTCTTGGCTCAGACAGTAAAAAATCTGCAGGAGACCTGGGTTCAATCCTTGGGTCAGGAAGCCCCCTGGAGAAGGAAATGGCAACCCACTGCAGTATTCTTGCCTGGAGAATCCCATGGACAGAGGAGGCTGGTGGGCTGTGGTCCATGGGATCAGAAAGAGTCAGATACAATTGAGTGACTGACACTTTCACTTCCCTCATTTCTGGATAGCTTATTTTATATGGGTGTTTTCTACATATGGATGGAAATAATACATCAACATACTAAGACTGAGAATAAGATATTTAAAAGCAGAAGACTATAATTTTATAAAATTTAAAGTTTAAGTAACTAATTAATATCTTTAATAAAAAAAGTTTACACATTTTTAGAAAGCCTTGAATTTTTGATCCAGATGGTCTTCCTATAAGCTGTTCAGAACCTTCACCAAAAAAGTCATCTTTGCCACTTAGCCTGTCCACAGCCATCTAAGACTTGATTATTCTGATTGGTTATGTGTGGTTTCAGGTATTGAACCAGATGTCAAAATATTCTCTGCTTGAGGTAAAGAAATGCTTAATGACTAATTTAATTACATTTGAGCTTGTTAATCTTTAATCAGTATAATTCTCCATATTCTCAGTAAGGAAAGATATCATATAACCTGAAAGTTATGTCACAGCCATCCCAATGCTAACCAAGTTCCTACTGAGATTCTTCAGTCACATCTCTCACATTTTATCAGAATTAAACAAATCTTCTGCATTCTGTACATACTACTGTTATGCAGTTTGTTATAGCTGAATATGCCAAAACTGGGTTGCAAATTTCAGGGCACCAAAGGCTTCCGTTAGACTTTTTTTTCTCTAATTCTTACGGTGTGGCTGCGGGTGTGTTAGTTGCTCAGTCATGTCCAACTCTTTAGGACCCCACAGACTGTAGCCAGCCAGACTCCTCTATCCATGGAATTTTCTAGATCAGAATACCGGAGTGGGCAGCCATTCTCAGGGATTCTTCCCGACCCAGTGATTGAACTGGAGTTTCCTGCACTGCAGGCAGATTCTTTACCATCTCAGCCACCAGGGAAAGCCAGTTCTTAGGGTAGTGTCAGGTAAATAGTATAAAGCCTTATGCAGATTAATGGATTAATCCTCAGCTTTAAAAAAAAAAAAAAGCTTTATTTTACTTTTAACTTTTACAGAGTTTTCTTGTTTATAGATATGTATGTTCCCAGATTAGTCATATGTATGTCCCCCCCTTCCCACCCCTCCCAACCATCACACAGCACCCCTGCAGGATCCCCTTTTCTCACAGAGCAATGACTATAGCTATTTTCTTCACTTATGGTAGTACAGGCCTTCATGCTACTTCCTTTACACCTCCCACCCTCTGTTCCTTCCCCACAATGTCCATATGTCCACTGTCCATGTCTGTCTTTCCATTGCTTCACTGCATGTGCCATCATCACCATCCTACTAGATTCCATATATGTGTGTATTTGTCCTTCTCTTTCTTTTTTTTTTTAAAGATTTATTTATTTATTTATTTTGGGGGTGGGGTGAGGCAGGGGTAGGGTGGGGAGGGAGGAGGTGGGTGGGTCACTTCTATTGGTCTTTCATTTATCTATTTTCATCCATCTTTGTTCTTTGGCCCGTGTGGGCCTCCCATTGCGGTGGCCTCTGTTGTTGCAGAGCACTGGCTCTGGGTGCATGCGCTCCAGAGCTCTGGCTCGGTAATTGGACACATCAGTCCAGCCACTCCGCAGCACGTGGGATCTTCCCAGGCCAGGAATCGAACTGGCGCCCCTTGCACTGCAAGGCGGTGTCCTTATCCACTGGACCACCAAGGAAGCCCTGTCCTTCTCTTCCTGACTGACTTCACTTTTTAGGATACGTTCTAGATCCAGCCACCTCATTAGGGCTGATTCTTTTGCATTTCTCTTTATAGCTGTGTAGTATTCCATTGTATATATGTGCCAGAGCTTCTGGATCCATTTGTTCGTCAATGGACATCTAGGTTGCTTCCATGTTCTAGCTATTGTATAGAGAGCTGCAATGAACATTGGGGTACAGGTGCTTCTTTCAGATTTGATTTCATCAGGGTATAAGCCTAAGAGTGGGATTGCTGGGTCATAGGGTGCTTCTATTTTTAGTTTTTTAAGAAATCTCCATACGGTCTTCCATAGAAGTTGTATCAGTTTACATTCCCACCAGCAATGCAGGAGTGTTCCCTTTTCTCCGCACCCTCTCTAGCATTTATTGTCTGTCGATTTGTGGATGATGGCCATTCTGACAGGTGTGAATCCTCAGCTTTTTACTTTGAAAGCAAAATAAAATTAACATGGTTAAATGAACATGGTGGACAGATTTTATTATTTTTTTCAAGAAAATTGGCAGTTTATTAAAAAGACATTCAAGTAATCAATAAAGATACAGGAAAATCACACCACAGTAGACACCAAAGAAATGCAAATTAAAATGTCAATGAAATACCACTTTTACCTTTACAAACTGAAAGAGTTTTGTTGTTGTTGTTGTTTTTAATTTTTATTTGACTTTTAACTTTTACAGAGTTTTGTTGTTTACAGATATGTGTGATTCCAGATTAGTCATATGTATATCCCCCCCATCCCACCTCTCCAGGCCGTCGCACAGCACCCCTGCAGGATCCCCTTTTCTCACAGTGCAATGACAATAGCTATTTTTTTCACGTGTGATAGTATAGGTTTTCATGCTATTTCCTTTATGCCTCCCACCCACTGTTCATTCCCCACAATGTCCATATGTCTACTGTCCATGTCTGTTTTTCCATCACTTCACTGTATGTGTTATCATTGCCATCCTACTAGATTCCATATATATATGTGTTAGTATATTTTCTTGATATTCTTTATCTTTTAGGGGAATACTCGTACCCCATTTTTCTTCCATATAGTTGAAAGGGAGTAATTTCATTTCCATACCTTCAGGGTAGACATTCAGTCTATGACCTTTGGAACTTCTTCCTCACCCCTAAATTTTATTTATGAGAACCGATGTACACCTTTATTTTCCTTTAGACAATTCCCATTGGATGTCAAACAAGTTCATCAGCTTCTTTGGCTAACAGTGTTTGCATTTTAGAATGCTTCATGGGAAATACTCATTGAGTTCACATTGTTTTAATACTTTCTCAACTACAGCTTTGTATGTATATGCAGTGCTATTCTTTTCTTTTTTTAAGAAATCTCCATACGGTCTTCCATAGAAGTTGTATCAGTTTACATTCCCACCAGCAATGCAGGAGTGTTCCCTTTTCTCCGCACCCTCTCTAGCATTTATTGTCTGTCGATTTGTGGATGATGGCCATTCTGACAGGTGTGAATCCTCAGCTTTTTACTTTGAAAGCAAAATAAAATTAACATGGTTAAATGAACATGGTGGACAGATTTTATTATTTTTTTCAAGAAAATTGGCAGTTTATTAAAAAGACATTCAAGTAATCAATAAAGATACAGGAAAATCACACCACAGTAGACACCAAAGAAATGCAAATTAAAATGTCAATGAAATACCACTTTTACCTTTACAAACTGAAAGAGTTTTGTTGTTGTTGTTGTTTTTAATTTTTATTTGACTTTTAACTTTTACAGAGTTTTGTTGTTTACAGATATGTGTGATTCCAGATTAGTCATATGTATATCCCCCCCATCCCACCTCTCCAGGCCGTCGCACAGCACCCCTGCAGGATCCCCTTTTCTCACAGTGCAATGACAATAGCTATTTTTTTCACGTGTGATAGTATAGGTTTTCATGCTATTTCCTTTATGCCTCCCACCCACTGTTCATTCCCCACAATGTCCATATGTCTACTGTCCATGTCTGTTTTTCCATCACTTCACTGTATGTGTTATCATTGCCATCCTACTAGATTCCATATATATATGTGTTAGTATATTTTCTTGATATTCTTTATCTTTTAGGGGAATACTCGTACCCCATTTTTCTTCCATATAGTTGAAAGGGAGTAATTTCATTTCCATACCTTCAGGGTAGACATTCAGTCTATGACCTTTGGAACTTCTTCCTCACCCCTAAATTTTATTTATGAGAACCGATGTACACCTTTATTTTCCTTTAGACAATTCCCATTGGATGTCAAACAAGTTCATCAGCTTCTTTGGCTAACAGTGTTTGCATTTTAGAATGCTTCATGGGAAATACTCATTGAGTTCACATTGTTTTAATACTTTCTCAACTACAGCTTTGTATGTATATGCAGTGCTATTCTTTTCTTTTTTTTTTTTTTGTCTTTTATTCTACAGAAAGTTTTAAACTCCCACAACTTCTTGTTATTTATTTTTCTTTTTTTACAGTTTTTCAAATATTTTGGACAGAGCCAAACTATTTGTAAACAGTCTTACAGAATGCTGTTTTCTTTGTACCTTGTCTATTTCAAAGTGTTTGGTAGGTGAGGATTTTCATCTTCATTCTCTATGTCAGGCTTGCCATTTGTCTCTGTTTTCTCTAATGATTTTATTTTTAAGCCTCTTTTGCTTGCTTAAGATAAAGACAAGGGTACATCTGTATAATACTTCAGAAATAGTCCCCGATTTAAAAAAACACAAAGGTTAAGGGAAGTTATTTCACTGTACCTAATAGATTCGTTAATACCTTATCTTTCTCTTTTAACTCTATTTATTAAAACAGAGTGAAGCTGCTAAAGAGTAGGTATTTGTTCCGTTTGAGTGTATTTCTTTAGCTCCCGATCCCTATCCTTATCTCTCAAAGTTGATAAAATGAAAATTTACATTCCAGATCCTATGTATAACCAGAACTAGCTTTAGAACATTTCATGTAGCAGAAGTATGCTAAAGAAAGTTAAAAAAAAAAAAAAAAAAGGTATTCCATGCTATCTTTAGTGTTTCCACTTGCACTTCTGAGTTATGTGCCTATTAGTATGCATAAGTATTTATTGTTTTGTTTGTTATTAGAGCAGTTCTAGTTTCACAGCCAAATTGAGAATAAGGTACAAAGATTTTCACAACCTCCGCCCCCATACATGTGCAACCTCCCGCATGATCATCATCCCTCACCAGAGAGGTGCATTTGGTGTAACTGATGAACCAACATTAACGCATCACAGTCATCCAAGGTCTGTAGTTTACCCTAGAGTTGTATATCCACTATAGACATGAATGCTAGAGATAGCCCCAATAATTGCAATGTAAACTACGGGGTAGATTTTGTTTCACTCAGTGTCAAGGGGATGGAGTGAGAGCTCAGGCAAGGACATGGTGGGTTACTCACCAGGGCAGTGTCCTCTCATCACACTTCATGTCCCATAAACCATGCCGGCATTACCTTTGTATAGTTACACTGCTGTGTATCCAGTATAATTAAGGAAGAAGCATTAAAACTGTTTAGCTGTTTTAACATATACTCAAGAATTTTGACTTGTAAAGAAATGAGCCATGTTGAACACAATTTAAACTGATTCAGAATAAATTTAAAACATCTTAAAAAAAAAAAACAGCTGTATAGTGACATGTATCCAATATTATAATATCATACAGAGCATTTCACCGAGCTAAAAATGCCATATGTTCTACCTGTTTGCATCTCCCTTTGCTCCCATCAAAAACCTGGCAACCCCAACTCTTTTTTTACTGTCTCCAGAGTTTTGGCTTTGCCAGAATGTCATGTAGTTAGATTCATACAGAATGTAGCCCTTTCAGATCGCCTTCTTTTATTGAGTAATGTGAATCTAAGGTTCCTCCCTGTGTTTTCATAGCATGAAAGCTCATTTCTTTTTGGCACCAAATAGCGTTCCACTGTCTGGATATTACAAGTTTGCTATTCCACTCACTTACTGAAGGACATTTTGGTCACTCCCAAGTTTTGGCAACTGTAAATAAAATGGCTATAAATATCCATATGCAGGTTTTTGTGTAGACATAAACATTCATTTCCTTTAGGTAAAAAGTGAGGATCATGATTGTGGAATGATATGGTATGTGTTGGTTTAGTTTTGTGAGAAACTGCTAAAATATCTTCCAGAGTAGCTGTATCACTGGGGATTCCTAACAGCATAGACTGAGAGCTCACACTGCTCCACCTCCTCACCAGTGTGTGATACTGTCAACGTTCTAGATTTTGGTCATTTTAGCAGGTGTATAGAGGCACCTCATTATTTCCATTTATATTTCCCTGATAATACGTGACATGAAGCCTCTTTTCATATGCGTATTTGCCATCTGTATATCTTTCGTTAGAGATCTGTTAAACTCTTTAGCCACTTTTTAATCAGATTGTTTTCTTATTCCTGAGTACTAAGATTTCTTGGTATCATGTCGGTAACAGTTCTTTATCAGATACATGTTTTACAGACATTATATCCCAATCAGTGGCTTGTCTTCCCATTCTCTTGACAATTGTTTTTTGCATTGCAGATGTTTTTAATTTTAATGAAGTCTAACTTATCAATTAATTCACAGATTGTGCCTTTTCTGTTGTCTTTGGATTGTGCCTGTCTGTTGTCTTGGTTTGTTTTTGTTGTGTGTCATACCATGATTTAAAAAATTAGCCGAGACTATTTGAGAAATGTTTTAGAATTAGTATAGTACAGATTATAAAATATTGGGTTGGCTGAACAATTTGCGCGGGTTTTTCTGTAACATCTTATGAAAAATCTGAATAAGCTTTTTGGCCAACCCAGTATTACATTAAAATAGTTGGGCAATACCTGAATATTCATTTAAATAAAATTGTGTGTTTGTCCCTTATGATATCCAATGACACTGGATGTGACATGGTATCAGCATGTCTCCTACCTAAGAGCTTTGATTATTTTCCAACCAACCATAGTGGTGCTAATGATAAAGAACCCACTTGCCAATGCAGTAGACGTAAGAGATGTGGGTTCAGTCCCTGCGCTCAGACGATCCCCTAGAGAAGGTAGTGGCAACCCACTCCAGTATTCTCGCCTGGAGAATCTCATAAACAGAGGAGCTTGGCAGGCTATAGTCATGGCGTCATAAAGCGTCGGACATGACTGAAGTGACTTAGCACACAACTGAAGTATTAGTATGTGTTAAGAACTAGTTCCCTTGATGCAGAGGACTAAACTTTATGTCCCCCCAAAATTCATATATTGGAATCTTAAGCTTTAATGTAATGGTCGTAGGACTAACCTTAGGGAGGTTATTAGTTTCAAACAGTGGTTCTCTCATGAATAGATTAGTGCCCTTATACAAGGTGCCCCAGAGAGCTCCCTCTTCACTTTGCCCTAAGAGGTTCAGTGAGAAGATAGAGTTTTATAAACCAGAAAGTAAGTATTCACCAAACACTAATTCTTCCAGTGCTTTGATCTTAGACTTTCCAGCCTCCAAAACTGTGGGAAATAAAGCTCAGCTATTTGTAAGTCATTCAGCCTTTGGTATTATGTAATAGAAGCATGAATTAAGACACTTGCTGTCAATTAGGATGTGGTGGAAAGATGACCTATATTAAGCCCAATAATCAGCCATCCACACAAGCTCTTGTTATAACATTTTTCAGTCAGATTATAATTTGACATTTTTCCTTCAGGAAAATAAAAGAATTTTATTACTCCATCTGAAGTACAGAACCCAAGTTAGTGATTTTGTTTAAAATAAACCTTTATTATTTTTCTGTTGTACCTGCCATGACATAGTTGTTCACCATGTAGAGTACCTACCACTATTATCACAATTGTCAGAAATACCTATTTTGAGTAGAGCTATCTGGCTCACGCAGCTAAAACATAGATTTTCAAGTTGATTCACCTCAGGGATATTTACTCTGGGCTTCTCTAATCTACCGAACTTTAAAGTTTCTATAAAATGCCTGCCACACGAACCTTTACCAATTAAATAGTAGTCTTTATAGAAGGGAGCTTGTATTATATTTTTGGAAAATCTTCACGTACTTCAGGTAAAACTAAGGTGAAATACCATTTATTTGGGCCAAATGAGTGTTCACAATCTTGCTATTCAGTTTTGTTTTGTTTGTTTGTTTGTTTCATTTGTTGAGAACCATTTCCTTGACAAGAAGACATTCACTTAGTGTTGCTGGATAATGTCAAATGGTTTTCCTTTCATTTTTAACATAAAACATGTTATAAAATCCTCAATGCTCATACATATCTGCATTTTAAAAGATTTCCATTGTGTATTATATTTGTTCATTCAGCTCTTCCTGGGGGGACTTTATCTTCCTGGGAGGTAATCTCTGTTTTGTCTTAACTTAAAAAATGAAAGCTCTTCAGAAAGACTTGGGGCATACAGGTCATAAGCAAAAAGCTGAAATTGAAGTATTCACTGAAGTATCCATTATAATAATGAATACTGCATTATTACAAGATTTATTTTCCTAGAGTAATAATTTACCCACATGGGCATGGTGCACTATTTTATTGTGGTAGATTTACTTTGAAACTTATTTCTGAATATATATAGCATATAAACAAAACCAAACAGGTAATAATGAACAAGAGAATGAGAGAAGGGTTTTTGTTCTAAAAAGGCCAAAGTTATGTTCAACTTTTCTCTTAAAAACAATAGAATATAAACTACTGTAAAGTTTGATTAACTTAAGAGATAGTTGTTCACTAGAAAAAAATCAAAGCAGTAAAAATAATTTGGGTAAAATACTTAAAAATAACTAAAGTCCAAATATTCCCTGTAGAATGTAATATATATTCTATAGAATCTCTCTATAGAAAAGATATTTCTATTATAATAAAAATCTTTGCTCCCAATTATAATTTTAAAAATAAATGTTAAGTTCTAAGTTTATCTAATACAGTCTAGAGATGTATGAATAGGAGATGATTCCCACTCTCAGATAATTAACCATATTTGGATGATACAGACATATGCATAAAAACTGCAGTACACCGAGTCCTCTACTGATAAAGTGTGGAGATCAGAAGGGATGTTTCAGCCCCAGGCACTGAGCAAGGCTGCCCAAAGGACGAACCTTTCTTAAAAATCTTTAGAAGGGAGCTTGTATTATATTTTTGGAAAATCTTCACGTACTTCAGGTAAAACTAAGGTGAAATACCATTTATTTGGGCCAAATGAGTGTTCACAATCTTGCTATTCAGTTTTGTTTTGTTTGTTTGTTTGTTTCATTTGTTGAGAACCATTTCCTTGACAAGAAGACATTCACTTAGTGTTGCTGGATAATGTCAAATGGTTTTCCTTTCATTTTTAACATAAAACATGTTATAAAATCCTCAATGCTCATACATATCTGCATTTTAAAAGATTTCCATTGTGTATTATATTTGTTCATTCAGCTCTTCCTGGGGGGACTTTATCTTCCTGGGAGGTAATCTCTGTTTTGTCTTAACTTAAAAAATGAAAGCTCTTCAGAAAGACTTGGGGCATACAGGTCATAAGCAAAAAGCTGAAATTGAAGTATTCACTGAAGTATCCATTATAATAATGAATACTGCATTATTACAAGATTTATTTTCCTAGAGTAATAATTTACCCACATGGGCATGGTGCACTATTTTATTGTGGTAGATTTACTTTGAAACTTATTTCTGAATATATATAGCATATAAACAAAACCAAACAGGTAATAATGAACAAGAGAATGAGAGAAGGGTTTTGTTCTAAAAAGGCCAAAGTTATGTTCAACTTTTCTCTTAAAAACAATAGAATATAAACTACTGTAAAGTTTGATTAACTTAAGAGATAGTTGTTCACTAGAAAAAAATCAAAGCAGTAAAAATAATTTGGGTAAAATACTTAAAAATAACTAAAGTCCAAATATTCCCTGTAGAATGTAATATATATTCTATAGAATCTCTCTATAGAAAAGATATTTCTATTATAATAAAAATCTTTGCTCCCAATTATAATTTTAAAAATAAATGTTAAGTTCTAAGTTTATCTAATACAGTCTAGAGATGTATGAATAGGAGATGATTCCCACTCTCAGATAATTAACCATATTTGGATGATACAGACATATGCATAAAAACTGCAGTACACCGAGTCCTCTACTGATAAAGTGTGGAGATCAGAAGGGATGTTTCAGCCCCAGGCACTGAGCAAGGCTGCCCAAAGGACGAGGCGTTTGAAATGGATTTCAGAGGATGAGAAGATTTCCATAGGGACCAGAATGAGTAAAGTAAATCAATAAAACTTAGAGCATTCTACAGAAAGGCCAGCTATTCAATATGTCCAGAGCTTAAGAGTACAAGAGCAGTGACGAGCTGTCAGTGGGGGTGCTGTCCCTTTGACCCGGAATAATGGAGAATCTTGAATGTCATGCTAAGGATTTTGACCTTCCTTCCCCTGGGGGCAAGGGAACACCACCCACATAGTGTAATTTTGAGTTATTTAAGACTTCTGATTTCTTAGCAACATTCCTTGGCCTGACACAAAGCCATTTCCCCATAGCCTTTTTTTTCATATTAGTCATTTTGCTAAATTACAGAGGTTTTATAATTACTCTATTTCTTTAAAATTAAGATAAAACAGTGAGTGTCCCATAAAATATAGATTAGTAAAGATTAGTTATTTCTATTAAAGATAGATCATTGTGATTGAGGTATATGATTTCATGAGTATGTATAAGTACTATAATTTTGATATGTCTAAAATTAAAATGTCTAAGATTTATCAAATATAAATGTATTTTATAGCAAATGCATTCAAAAAGACTTGCAGTTTCTCAACCCATAAATAATACATATGCTGTGTGAAAAACGTGAGAGTTAAGATAGAGGAAAGAACTGCAAAACTAAGGGTTTTTGGAGGAAAGGCTGTACAAATAATTACCCTGAGAACATAGCTTTACTTGTTTGCTTGTTTGTTGAATAAGACAAATAATTTTAGTCTTAAGGTTCATTTTGAAGTCCTGAGAAATTTTAAGTTTTTAAATATTTTCCTTGTTGAAAGCAAACAAGTGAATATTATAAATGAACATTTATGTGTTTAGCAAATATTATCAAGCACTCTCTATGGATGAGGCAATGTTCTAAGCACAAAGCACACAGCAGTGAAACAGAGGAGAATCCGCTCTGACCTTGTGGGGCTTGCATTCTAATGGCATTTGTCGTAATGGAGGCAGGAAGACAGTCACACAATAAGAAAGTAAACTAATCCATAATATGTCATGTGGCAGTGGATGGTGTTGAAACAAAAAATGTAGGAAAAAGGATTTTAAGTTACTGGCAGAAGGAGGAATTTGCTAATTTTTATACTTGAATGGGCCTTCCCTAGTAGCTCAGCTGGTAAAGAATCTGCTTGCAATGCAGAAGACCCCAGTTAGGCTCCTGGGTCAGGAATATCCTCTGGAGATGGAATAGGCTACCCATTCCAGTGTTCTTGTGCTTCCCTGGTGGCTCAGTCACAAAAGGATCCGCCTGCAGTCCAGGAGGCCTGGATTTGATCCCTGGGTTGGGAAGATCCCCTGGAGAAGGGAACGGCTTACTCACTCCAGTATTCTTGCTTGTAGAGGTCAACGGCTTGTCCATGGGGTTGCAAAGAGTCAGACATGACTTTCACTTTCACTTTTTCATACCAAAATGATTGGAAAAGGGTGCACTTAATAAGGTTTAACATGTCAGCTATGCAGACGGGAGGAGGAGCAAGATCAAAACTTAAGGTTGAAGCATGGTCCCCAGTGTTTAAGGAGAAGCAGGGAAGCCCAGTGCAACTGAAAGAGAGTGAGCTGATGGTAGAAGAGATGGCAGGAGATAGGAACACATGTGAGAATGCATGGCATGAGGGAGATAGAAAAATGAAGGGCCTCGCCCCGGATATCGAGTTTCTCAACCCATAAATAATACATATGCTGTGTGAAAAACGTGAGAGTTAAGATAGAGGAAAGAACTGCAAAACTAAGGGTTTTTGGAGGAAAGGCTGTACAAATAATTACCCTGAGAACATAGCTTTACTTGTTTGCTTGTTTGTTGAATAAGACAAATAATTTTAGTCTTAAGGTTCATTTTGAAGTCCTGAGAAATTTTAAGTTTTTAAATATTTTCCTTGTTGAAAGCAAACAAGTGAATATTATAAATGAACATTTATGTGTTTAGCAAATATTATCAAGCACTCTCTATGGATGAGGCAATGTTCTAAGCACAAAGCACACAGCAGTGAAACAGAGGAGAATCCGCTCTGACCTTGTGGGGCTTGCATTCTAATGGCATTTGTCGTAATGGAGGCAGGAAGACAGTCACACAATAAGAAAGTAAACTAATCCATAATATGTCATGTGGCAGTGGATGGTGTTGAAACAAAAAATGTAGGAAAAAGGATTTTAAGTTACTGGCAGAAGGAGGAATTTGCTAATTTTTATACTTGAATGGGCCTTCCCTAGTAGCTCAGCTGGTAAAGAATCTGCTTGCAATGCAGAAGACCCCAGTTAGGCTCCTGGGTCAGGAATATCCTCTGGAGATGGAATAGGCTACCCATTCCAGTGTTCTTGTGCTTCCTGGTGGCTCAGTCACAAAAGGATCCGCCTGCAGTCCAGGAGGCCTGGATTTGATCCCTGGGTTGGGAAGATCCCTGGAGAAGGGAACGGCTTACTCACTCCAGTATTCTTGCTTGTAGAGGTCAACGGCTTGTCCATGGGGTTGCAAAGAGTCAGACATGACTTTCACTTTCACTTTTTCATACCAAAATGATTGGAAAAGGGTGCACTTAATAAGGTTTAACATGTCAGCTATGCAGACGGGAGGAGGAGCAAGATCAAAACTTAAGGTTGAAGCATGGTCCCCAGTGTTTAAGGAGAAGCAGGGGAAACCCAGTGAAACTAAAAGAGAGTGAGCTGATGGTAGAAGAGATGGCAGGAGATAGGAACACATGTGAGAATGCATGGCATGAGGGAGATAGAACCAAATAGTGAAGGGCCTCGCCAACTCTTCTCAGAATTTGTTTTTTACAGTAAGATGGGAATCGATTGAAAGGTCATACATTTTAGAAGAGTTAATTTGACTGCTCCTGAGAATAGGCTGTGTACAATGAGCACCTACACAGTCTATTGTGATCACCCAGGAGGGAGAAGATGAGGGCTTGGGCCAGAGTGGAAGCAGGCAAGGCAGGAACCAATGGCTGCATTCTGTGTATTTTGAAGACGTGAGAGGTGGGAAAACAACATATGAAAGATTGGATTACTGTTTACTTGTATATTAAAATTGCCTTCACATAAGGCATTCTTCCCAAATCTTGACCCTTTGCTGCTCTCTGAAATTTGTTTGCTCTGCTCAGAAGAGTAACATGATTTAAAGACTATTTAAAGCATTTGCAAAAATAAAAGACAGTTTCTGGCTGATAATCATTCCCTGGCTCTTCAAATGAGTTTTGTTTCGTAAAATTTTAGTAATCGGATCTTTGAAAGTTTTACTTAATGCGTGCTTATATCTTGGGCCTTTTTATACTTGTCATTTATTGATATAGGAAAATAGCTAAATTGGCAATAAAGTATGAATGAAAATAATTCAAGTTGATTAATCTTAAAGACATCTCAAAAACAAGGCAGGCACCAGTCTAGAGAACTAGACTAGAAATTGTAAATAACTTCAATAAAATATTTTTCAGAAAGACATTTTAATATGTATCATTACTTACCCATTCAGGGTGCCTGGAGAAAGGATCCGCCTGCAGTCCAGGAGGCCTGGATTTGATCCCTGGGTTGGGAAGATCCCTGGAGAAGGGAACGGCTTACTCACTCCAGTATTCTTGCTTGTAGAGGTCAACGGCTTGTCCATGGGGTTGCAAAGAGTCAGACATGACTTTCACTTTCACTTTTTCATACCAAAATGATTGGAAAAGGGTGCACTTAATAAGGTTTAACATGTCAGCTATGCAGACGGGAGGAGGAGCAAGATCAAAACTTAAGGTTGAAGCATGGTCCCCAGTGTTTAAGGAGAAGCAGGGAAGCCCAGTGCAACTGAAAGAGAGTGAGCTGATGGTAGAAGAGATGGCAGGAGATAGGAACACATGTGAGAATGCATGGCATGAGGGAGATAGAACCAAATAGTGAAGGGCCTCGCCAACTCTTCTCAGAATTTGTTTTTTACAGTAAGATGGGAATCGATTGAAAGGTCATACATTTTAGAAGAGTTAATTTGACTGCTCCTGAGAATAGGCTGTGTACAATGAGCACCTACACAGTCTATTGTGATCACCCAGGAGGGAGAAGATGAGGGCTTGGGCCAGAGTGGAAGCAGGCAAGGCAGGAACCAATGGCTGCATTCTGTGTATTTTGAAGACGTGAGAGGTGGGAAAACAACATATGAAAGATTGGATTACTGTTTACTTGTATATTAAAATTGCCTTCACATAAGGCATTCTTCCCAAATCTTGACCCTTTGCTGCTCTCTGAAATTTGTTTGCTCTGCTCAGAAGAGTAACATGATTTAAAGACTATTTAAAGCATTTGCAAAAATAAAAGACAGTTTCTGGCTGATAATCATTCCCTGGCTCTTCAAATGAGTTTTGTTTCGTAAAATTTTAGTAATCGGATCTTTGAAAGTTTTACTTAATGCGTGCTTATATCTTGGGCCTTTTTATACTTGTCATTTATTGATATAGGAAAATAGCTAAATTGGCAATAAAGTATGAATGAAAATAATTCAAGTTGATTAATCTTAAAGACATCTCAAAAACAAGGCAGGCACCAGTCTAGAGAACTAGACTAGAAATTGTAAATAACTTCAATAAAATATTTTTCAGAAAGACATTTTAATATGTATCATTACTTATTTTAATTGAGTAATAAAAATCATATGAACTTCATGTCTAAAATGTGCTAAATTCCATTTTTCTCCTGATAATTGCTCCAATTAATTATTGGTCAAATAGTGATTACAGAAGTTTTAGAGATTCTATGTTTTCTCTATAACTTATTCTGACTATAAACCATGATCTGAATAATTTGCTACCTCAATAATATCAAAATTAATAAGCTAAAATCAGCATTAGGAACTTTTTCAACACTTTCTTCCAAGTAACCTTAAAATATTTGTTAATTTTAGTTGCTAAGTCATGTTAGACTCTATCGCAACCCCATGGACTGTAGCCCACCAGGGTCCTCTGTCCATGGGATTTCCCAGGCAAGAATACTGGAGTGGGTTGCCCTTTCCTTCTCCAGAGGATGTTCCCGACCCAGGGAATGAACCTGCATCTCCTGTTTAGTAGGTGTATTCTTTCCCTCTGAGCCACCTGGAAGCCTGACCTTAAAATACTCTTCAGGATAAGATAAAAATAAACAAAAGCCAACGATATTAATAGTGGATTCCATTATTCCCAAAAGTTGCATATATTTTATCTCCTGTCACTCTTGCTCGAATTCCTTTCCCAATCAGGACTACAGTATATTCTCACCTGTCTCACAGAAGTACTTTCTGTGTGTCATGACATAGCTTTCCCTCTTCCTTTGGTTATTTCTAGTAGTTGCTGTAGCTGCTGTCTATAAATGTTCCCTTCTTTCTGCCACAGATGGTGGCCATTTTGAAAACTCCAACTTCCCAATGGATAAGTTGGAGTTTATGTTATTAATAAAATTTGTTCCTTGTGACAAATAAGTGAATACATATGTTTGTCTGTCTGTATGTGTGTGTGTGTATATGTGTGTGTATACCCTAAAACCTTTAACTTTCCTAACATACTGTCTTCACCTTGTAGTCTCATCTTCAGTTGTCATTATTTTGCTCAAACTAAGAGACAAGAATAGCTAGTTTAAGATAGAAGACTGGCAACTTCTTTTATTTAAGCAGTTAACCTGGCATGGCCTCTTTTTCTGTGTGTGTTGTTGAGATTCTATGCTAGGTCTATTTGTAAATATAAAAGCTGCTCCTAGAGACAGATGGTTATTTACTGTGTTTTCTCTTATTACACAGCATAAATTATTAACAAGAAAATAATTGAATATTGGATATGCCCTGGCAAAGAAATAATCTTTCACCAAGTCTGTTGCATATGCTGCAAGCATGCATTCCAATTAGTAGTGTGGGTCAACTAGATTAATGTATCAAATTGTTTAGATTCATGACTCAAACCTAGCTTTCTTACAAACTTAGTACAGTTGGGAGTTAATTGTTATTCACATTTATTAACTTTCTACAAGTTTCAGCTATGTTTTATGACCCATGGATTTATACCATAATTCAATAACATACCTTTGAAAAAGTTTTCCCAAAAGATTTTGAAATATTTTTTCATCTTGCTAGTATTATATTAGAGCTGATTAAATAATTTTTCATTTTATATATTAAAATGTATGGGTAGGAAGTATTTCACCTCATTCTTTGTAAGTAAGTTTTCAAACTACTATGTATTGAAACAGAAAATAATATATCCATCTAGGATACTAAAATATATGAATTACATAAATATTAAACGGTTATAATAGGAATATAAGCATATAATATGAATATGAATATAAACAAAAATGTTTAACCATTTTATAGTAACAGTAGACTGAGTAGAAAATAATAATTCAATCAGAATGACTTCCCTAAACTTCCAGTATGCAAGAAATAAAAATAAAGATTTAATAGGCAATAGTCCTTCCATCTCAGTTATTCCACAACAGTGATCCTGTGGTGATGAGAGCATTTTGGCATTACGATATATTGTTTTGCATTAGTGCTACCTGACTCTGGATAATATTTATATCATCTGACTAATTTGACTTTAATTAAAGTATATAGCTATTTATTAATCAAAACATGTAACCAATCAACATGACAAGAGAAGAGAGATATTCCTAGCCCTTTGTTAGTCCACAAAAATACTGACTTGTGGAACATATGGTACTAGTTTCACTATTAGTCAAATAATGTCAATGTTAGGTACAGTTCTGACTGATGGTGCCCTTCAGTAAAGAGACAAGAATAGCTAGTTTAAGATAGAAGACTGGCAACTTCTTTTATTTAAGCAGTTAACCTGGCATGGCCTCTTTTTCTGTGTGTGTTGTTGAGATTCTATGCTAGGTCTATTTGTAAATATAAAAGCTGCTCCTAGAGACAGATGGTTATTTACTGTGTTTTCTCTTATTACACAGCATAAATTATTAACAAGAAAATAATTGAATATTGGATATGCCCTGGCAAAGAAATAATCTTTCACCAAGTCTGTTGCATATGCTGCAAGCATGCATTCCAATTAGTAGTGTGGGTCAACTAGATTAATGTATCAAATTGTTTAGATTCATGACTCAAACCTAGCTTTCTTACAAACTTAGTACAGTTGGGAGTTAATTGTTATTCACATTTATTAACTTTCTACAAGTTTCAGCTATGTTTTATGACCCATGGATTTATACCATAATTCAATAACATACCTTTGAAAAAGTTTTCCCAAAAGATTTTGAAATATTTTTTCATCTTGCTAGTATTATATTAGAGCTGATTAAATAATTTTTCATTTTATATATTAAAATGTATGGGTAGGAAGTATTTCACCTCATTCTTTGTAAGTAAGTTTTCAAACTACTATGTATTGAAACAGAAAATAATATATCCATCTAGGATACTAAAATATATGAATTACATAAATATTAAACGGTTATAATAGGAATATAAGCATATAATATGAATATGAATATAAACAAAAATGTTTAACCATTTTATAGTAACAGTAGACTGAGTAGAAAATAATAATTCAATCAGAATGACTTCCCTAAACTTCCAGTATGCAAGAAATAAAAATAAAGATTTAATAGGCAATAGTCCTTCCATCTCAGTTATTCCACAACAGTGATCCTGTGGTGATGAGAGCATTTTGGCATTACGATATATTGTTTTGCATTAGTGCTACCTGACTCTGGATAATATTTATATCATCTGACTAATTTGACTTTAATTAAAGTATATAGCTATTTATTAATCAAAACATGTAACCAATCAACATGACAAGAGAAGAGAGATATTCCTAGCCCTTTGTTAGTCCACAAAAATACTGACTTGTGGAACATATGGTACTAGTTTCACTATTAGTCAAATAATGTCAATGTTAGGTACAGTTCTGACTGATGGTGCCTCAAATTCTTTCTTGTAACAAAATATCAATAATATATATGTCAACTGGAATAGTAGTCATGAAACATAGGTCAGAACCTGGTTGTTGTTTTCTTTCTTTTTCACATACACACAAGAGAGTATTGTGCATCCTTATGTGGTCAGCAAAAAGGGAAGAAAAATCTTATCACTTGCAGCCACATTGTTACTTTTCTCTTTGTACTCTGGATACATGAACTGTTTTGATGTGAGGAAATATTTTTAAAGATTGAGAATGCATTTCCTAAGAGCATTCTGACATGTGGTTCATAATAGACCTACATATGGTTCATAATAGATCTACAACATTTTTCAGTTAATGTATTTGATGAATTGGCTATCAAATATCAAAAAATAGATTTTAATCCATTAATTGTTATTAGTATTGATGATTTATTTATAAGATAAGTAGCATCATATAATCATTAATGATTTACTCTAAAGAAAATTATTTATAGGATGATATTTATGAGAAGTTTTCAGAATTAATTGTGTATTACTTGATTTTTGAAAAATATGAATTTCCTTTAAAATGTTAATAATAATGTATTCAAATATTTAATACTCATAATCCTCCTGGAAAATGGGAAAAATAAATTGTAAATTGTGCTTATCTCTTATATCATTTTAAAATACAGTAATAATCTATGGACTAATATTGTGGTGATTTAACTTTTGTCACTTAAGTAAATAGTAGTGTGCATAATATAATTTCAATTTTACAAATTCCTTCCTTATGCTAATATTATCTTTGCTTCATGTAATTTTCTTTAATAAAAGTCATTGGGATCAAACAGTATACTTTAAAAGTATGAAAGCATGTTTTTGAAAGAACATGTAGACAAAATTTAATATGACTTGCTTCTGTACATGAAGGCTAAAACTAATAGTTTCAGTATTTTTAATTGCTGTTTTTCACATTTTAGAAGCTATGGTATCATTCTTCTAAATCTCAAACTTGTTGCTATGGAATTAAGTATTACAGCATTATATCTAATTCTAAAATAAATATTAGAATTATGAACAGGAACTCATGATGCAGAAAAATGTTGTAATTTACATTGTCATTAACATCCAGTAGATTTCTCACTGCAGTAACAACCTTTTATTTAGTTAATCATATAATTTGTTTTTTTTACAGAAAATGCAGCATTTCCATGTGGATTATCAAATTCTCATATATTATTTCTAACTTTCTTTAAAGTTACCGCAAAATCAAATAACAGTGGTAGAACTATATATTCTGAATAGATATAAGAACAAAATATTTTATGTCTAACTTTCCATCTTCTTGACTTTTCATTCACCACTGTTCCTTTCATACTGCCTGATATCCATGGAGTTTGCCCCTCTCATCTTGTTAGTCCTTTTAAATCAAGTTGTTTTATTCAGGAGTTGTTTTTATGCTCAGCATCATCTTACAAATTATTTCACTTCATTACGAACAGTCCTAATGTTAACGTTTTCAGTAGCGAAAGAATTAGATTTCATGGTATAATATGTTCTCTCAGAAATAGTGCCAAGTTCAAATGGCAAAATTGTGATTGTATTTTAGCCAGAAAATTAATTTAATTATATGCTCAAGATATTTTATTACATTAACATTATAGTTGATATAACAAGGCAATATTAAATGAATACTGCATAAATTAAAATATACATATAAATGTTATTCAAATATAAAATAAATATAAATTATAAATAATAGGGGATTCACAGGTGGCTCAGTGGTAAAGAATCCGTCTGTCACTGCCAGAGACTCATGTTCAGTCTCTGGGTTGGGTGATTCCATGGAAAAGGAAATGACAACCCATTCCTGTATTCTTACATGGAAATCCCATGAACAGAGGAACCTGGCAGGCTACAGTCCATGGGGTCTCAAATAAAAGTCATTGGGATCAAACAGTATACTTTAAAAGTATGAAAGCATGTTTTTGAAAGAACATGTAGACAAAATTTAATATGACTTGCTTCTGTACATGAAGGCTAAAACTAATAGTTTCAGTATTTTTAATTGCTGTTTTTCACATTTTAGAAGCTATGGTATCATTCTTCTAAATCTCAAACTTGTTGCTATGGAATTAAGTATTACAGCATTATATCTAATTCTAAAATAAATATTAGAATTATGAACAGGAACTCATGATGCAGAAAAATGTTGTAATTTACATTGTCATTAACATCCAGTAGATTTCTCACTGCAGTAACAACCTTTTATTTAGTTAATCATATAATTTGTTTTTGTTACAGAAAATGCAGCATTTCCATGTGGATTATCAAATTCTCATATATTATTTCTAACTTTCTTTAAAGTTACCGCAAAATCAAATAACAGTGGTAGAACTATATATTCTGAATAGATATAAGAACAAAATATTTTATGTCTAACTTTCCATCTTCTTGACTTTTCATTCACCACTGTTCCTTTCATACTGCCTGATATCCATGGAGTTTGCCCCTCTCATCTTGTTAGTCCTTTTAAATCAAGTTGTTTTATTCAGGAGTTGTTTTTATGCTCAGCATCATCTTACAAATTATTTCACTTCATTACGAACAGTCCTAATGTTAACGTTTTCAGTAGCGAAAGAATTAGATTTCATGGTATAATATGTTCTCTCAGAAATAGTGCCAAGTTCAAATGGCAAAATTGTGATTGTATTTTAGCCAGAAAATTAATTTAATTATATGCTCAAGATATTTTATTACATTAACATTATAGTTGATATAACAAGGCAATATTAAATGAATACTGCATAAATTAAAATATACATATAAATGTTATTCAAATATAAAATAAATATAAATTATAAATAATAGGGGATTCACAGGTGGCTCAGTGGTAAAGAATCCGTCTGTCACTGCCAGAGACTCATGTTCAGTCTCTGGGTTGGGTGATTCCATGGAAAAGGAAATGACAACCCATTCCTGTATTCTTACATGGAAATCCCATGAACAGAGGAACCTGGCAGGCTACAGTCCATGGGGTCTCAAAGAGTCGGACACAACTGAACACACACACAGATACTAATGGAGGATTTGGATAGTTTAGAATTTCATGTTCTATCTAGTTTAGAATTTCCTGTTCTATCTAGTTTCCTCTTCCCACAAAATTCATGACTTTATGTGCTTGACTCACTTCAGGAGGCAAATACACACTTTAAGTGACTACCTTCTGTGATATAAATAATTTTATTCGTAACAATAAGCATATCTGCTGCAGCTAAACTTCCTTAAGAGTAGATGATGTTTACTGTGAAAATTGCCTCTCAATTTCAATACCTGTATGTTCACAATGAAACTCAATTTTGAAATTAATTTTGAGGTCTTTGAGGCTACAACCTTCATAACTCTGATGTAGTTAGTCATTGAACTGCCTTTGATTTATTTAATTGTGGTTAATAAAACACATAAAATTTACCAGCTTAGCTAATTTTAAGTGTACAGTTTAACATTACTATGTTCACAATTTTTGTATAGCAACTCTGTAGAACTTTTTCATCTTGTAAAATTGAAGCTGTATGCCCACTGAAAAGTGAACCATCATTTTTAAAACTTAAGCCTTTCTAGATGTGGAAAAGCTCCCCTTCATCATTTCGCCTTTATTCAGTGATAGTAGAATTTAAATTGACTTTGAGTAAACAAATGCATTAACACTCATTTTAACGGACATGTGTTAAGACTTTTTTCATAATAAGAGCCACCTTTAATTCATCTGGCTGCTCTCAGTCGTCAGGGCACCTTGGTAGACATTACGTCACTGTTTTTTCTGTGCAGTCTCTTTGAGGAGAATGGAGTGGTAGTAGCCTCACACTGGAGAAGGCGGTAGAGGACATTCAGATCCTCAGGGCCCCACTCGGAATCCCTGAGGGAGTAAAGTTGTTATTGTTGGAAATATAATGTGTTCAATTATTATTAAATACCTAAGCCAGCTATATAAACTGGGAATCATAGGTATATTTCTATTTTACTGTGACATATTAAAACCGCTTCAAATTCATAAAATTCTTATTAAAACAAAAACAAAAAAAGAATACCCACCGCTAGTGTACCCTCCACCATCCAGCCCAAGTCCCCCATGCCCAACCCGGTTAAGGACTGTGTACTGCGTAGGGTGGTCATTAAAGAAAAATGAGGAAACTGGAAAGCAGAAACAGAATAGTGTCTACCCAAACTCACATGATTGCTGAGGGGCGTGACTGGGCACTACCAGGCCCTTTGCCTCGTCCCTCAGTACTCTGTTCATCTTGGCATACTGGAAAGGCTTCTCTTATCGCTCCAAATCCACGGATCTCAAAGCAGCACAAAACTACAAAACTGTCTTCAAATGACGGCATTACTGTTTCTAATTCCCCTCATATTCATTTCATGGAAAAAGAGCCCCAAAGTCAAATAGTTAAAATGCTAACTTGTACTGGGCTTAGTTCTAGCATTTGTTTTTAGACACACTCCTGAAGAAAATGTACGATTTTGAGGGCAGGTCTATGTCCTGTTCACGATTGTATCCTTCAGGTTTTCTCAGTATCTGGCTTATGGTTAAGAAAGCTTGATATGTGAATGAATAGTTGGCTTCCATGTAGGATATGTGAAAAACTGATTTTTACTTCAACTGCACCAGTTTTATATCTAGTCAACAAGACCACCAAAGCAGTGTTTTGGAAGGGTATTTCAGAATATAAATTCAAAGTAAAGGTCTAAAATAAAAGATCTCTTTTAAATGCCCACTGAAAAGTGAACCATCATTTTTAAAACTTAAGCCTTTCTAGATGTGGAAAAGCTCCCCTTCATCATTTCGCCTTTATTCAGTGATAGTAGAATTTAAATTGACTTTGAGTAAACAAATGCATTAACACTCATTTTAACGGACATGTGTTAAGACTTTTTTCATAATAAGAGCCACCTTTAATTCATCTGGCTGCTCTCAGTCGTCAGGGCACCTTGGTAGACATTACGTCACTGTTTTTTCTGTGCAGTCTCTTTGAGGAGAATGGAGTGGTAGTAGCCTCACACTGGAGAAGGCGGTAGAGGACATTCAGATCCTCAGGGCCCCACTCGGAATCCCTGAGGGAGTAAAGTTGTTATTGTTGGAAATATAATGTGTTCAATTATTATTAAATACCTAAGCCAGCTATATAAACTGGGAATCATAGGTATATTTCTATTTTACTGTGACATATTAAAACCGCTTCAAATTCATAAAATTCTTATTAAAACAAAAACAAAAAAAGAATACCCACCGCTAGTGTACCCTCCACCATCCAGCCCAAGTCCCCCATGCCCAACCCGGTTAAGGACTGTGTACTGCGTAGGGTGGTCATTAAAGAAAAATGAGGAAACTGGAAAGCAGAAACAGAATAGTGTCTACCCAAACTCACATGATTGCTGAGGGGCGTGACTGGGCACTACCAGGCCCTTTGCCTCGTCCCTCAGTACTCTGTTCATCTTGGCATACTGGAAAGGCTTCTCTTATCGCTCCAAATCCACGGATCTCAAAGCAGCACAAAACTACAAAACTGTCTTCAAATGACGGCATTACTGTTTCTAATTCCCCTCATATTCATTTCATGGAAAAAGAGCCCCAAAGTCAAATAGTTAAAATGCTAACTTGTACTGGGCTTAGTTCTAGCATTTGTTTTTAGACACACTCCTGAAGAAAATGTACGATTTTGAGGGCAGGTCTATGTCCTGTTCACGATTGTATCCTTCAGGTTTTCTCAGTATCTGGCTTATGGTTAAGAAAGCTTGATATGTGAATGAATAGTTGGCTTCCATGTAGGATATGTGAAAAACTGATTTTTACTTCAACTGCACCAGTTTTATATCTAGTCAACAAGACCACCAAAGCAGTGTTTTGGAAGGGTATTTCAGAATATAAATTCAAAGTAAAGGTCTAAAATAAGAAACAAGGAATCTCCTTTTAATTGCTTCCAGATTCTCTAAGAATTTATAAAATTTACCTATACAGTACCCCTCAAATGCTGACCTAGAAGCTGTTTAGAATTTTGTGTCACATAAAATCATCTGAGTTCATAATGCAAATCAGTCACCATCAAAAATGTATAATAGAGATATAGAATTTACATAAATTCTACTAAGCATTTACTTTGTATGAAAGAAGCATACAATCCACAACACATACATAATTAAATATAAATGTATGCTGAAAAACTCATAATCATAAAAGATACATATCCTGATGGACTACTTTTATTTGGAAACCTTTTCCTTTCAGTATCTGTCTTAATATTTGAATAGATTAGAAATTGTATCTACAGTTGCAACTCTTTCTATGAAATATGTGTAACGGTAGGTATAGATAATTTATTTTCTTTTAGTTATACATAGAGATGGATAATCACATATTTCTGAAAACTTAGTGAAGTCATTAGATCGTTTCTAAACTTAGTGAAGTCATTAGATTGTTTCTAACCTTGTCTAACCTTAAGTATAGCTTTATAGACTTTAATATTGTCAGCTAAAATAACTTGGTTATGTAATTACTACTATTAAAAGATACCCTTCCCATTTTCTAGCATCTTTTTATATTTTTGTAACATTGATATAGTACATATGACTTTCTTGTTTGACTCAAAGTAAACGCTTTAGTGACAGTATTTTCAAAGAGTAAGTTTTACCATTTGGTTGAATAAAAAATAATTGATGATAGGAATCCTCTGAACTTCCTATTCCATTTTTATATAAGCCTAAACTATTCTGAGAAACCACATCAGTTAATTAGAAAATTAAAGTTTTATAGAAAAGGTTTTTTAAAAATATCACTTAAATTGGAAGCTAAGACAAAAAGAATAGTTTAATGACCTTAGAGTTCATTGTTCTGCAGGGCATGCTAACTGCCTTTCATCTTCTCTAAGTATATGACAAGGAAACAGATTGAACTGCCATAGGAAAATTGTAAGTTGTATAAAAGAAACATTCAGCTATTAGAATTTATCAGAAGTACTGAAGCAGATTCTTAGCTGAAACTTACAGAAGTTCATATCCTAGAAATTTTAATTGCTTCCAGATTCCAAGTTTATAAATTTACCTATACAGTACCCTCAAATGCTGACCTAGAAGCTGTTTAGAATTTTGTGTCACATAAAATCATCTGAGTTCATAATGCAAATCAGTCACCATCAAAAATGTATAATAGAGATATAGAATTTACATAAATTCTACTAAGCATTTACTTTGTATGAAAGAAGCATACAATCCACAACACATACATAATTAAATATAAATGTATGCTGAAAAACTCATAATCATAAAAGATACATATCCTGATGGACTACTTTTATTTGGAAACCTTTTCCTTTCAGTATCTGTCTTAATATTTGAATAGATTAGAAATTGTATCTACAGTTGCAACTCTTTCTATGAAATATGTGTAACGGTAGGTATAGATAATTTATTTTCTTTTAGTTATACATAGAGATGGATAATCACATATTTCTGAAAACTTAGTGAAGTCATTAGATCGTTTCTAAACTTAGTGAAGTCATTAGATTGTTTCTAACCTTGTCTAACCTTAAGTATAGCTTTATAGACTTTAATATTGTCAGCTAAAATAACTTGGTTATGTAATTACTACTATTAAAAGATACCCTTCCCATTTTCTAGCATCTTTTTATATTTTTGTAACATTGATATAGTACATATGACTTTCTTGTTTGACTCAAAGTAAACGCTTTAGTGACAGTATTTTCAAAGAGTAAGTTTTACCATTTGGTTGAATAAAAAATAATTGATGATAGGAATCCTCTGAACTTCCTATTCCATTTTTATATAAGCCTAAACTATTCTGAGAAACCACATCAGTTAATTAGAAAATTAAAGTTTTATAGAAAAGGTTTTTTAAAAATATCACTTAAATTGGAAGCTAAGACAAAAAGAATAGTTTAATGACCTTAGAGTTCATTGTTCTGCAGGGCATGCTAACTGCCTTTCATCTTCTCTAAGTATATGACAAGGAAACAGATTGAACTGCCATAGGAAAATTGTAAGTTGTATAAAAGAAACATTCAGCTATTAGAATTTATCAGAAGTACTGAAGCAGATTCTTAGCTGAAACTTACAGAAGTTCATATCCTAGAAATTTTAAGGAAAGTTGCAATCAATTGTCCAGTAAAACTTAACTTTCTTTTGCCTAGAGAGTCAAAATTAGGAAAGTTGGCCCAACTTCCTGTGGCTGTGATCCTGTATTTCAGCCCATGAGAAAATAAGGGTTTTGTGAAATTAAGGTTGCTGATTTGGTTCTTATTTCATCCCATTAGCTTTCCTTTCTTCTGAGGTTATAGACTCTACTCCCTACCTTGGCTAATTATGTTGTAACTTTTACCCATTCAAAAAACAAGATTTTAGAGTGGCCAGGTACATCCCCCCACAGCCCCATAAGTCTGTAGAAGATTTTCAATGCAGGTTGGACTTGTACCAAAGTAAGATGCATGCAAAAACAGATATGAATCACTACAATTTTTGCTTCCCTAAAACATAGAAAGGCTAAGATTGGCCTATCAGCCTATGAAATTATGAGTCTCTAATATCAAAGGAAAAGAGGGAACTTTGGAGTGTTGTTTAGTTTTTTCCTTCACAAACTTACACTGAGTGATTGCAGATTTTGCTTCTCCAATCTCTTCATACCTGGTGTGTAAGAAACCTTCCATGTGTATTTACTGAATCTACCAAAATAGTTTCCTTTGAAAAGATGATCAGTGAAAAGATGAATATGTTTTCTTTTTTATAATTTTTATATTTTTAATTGAAATTTAGCTGATTTACAATGGTATGTTAGTTTCAAGTGTACAGTAAAGTGATTAAGTTATACATGTATGTATGTTTGTGTGTGTGTGTGTATATATATATATATATACATATATACCTTTTTTTACACTCTCTTACATTATAGGTTATTACAAGATACTCAGTATAGTTTCCCATGCCTTGCAGAGGATCCTTATTGGTTATCTGTTTTGTATATAGTAGTTTGTATATTTTAATCCTAAACCCCTAATTTAATCCTTCTTCCCCCTCTCCCTTTTGATTACCAAAATTTTTCTATGTCTGTGAGTCTATTTTGTAAATAAGTTCATTTGTATGTTCTTTTTTTTTAGATTCCACATATAAGAATCATATCATGCCTTTCTTGGTCTGGTTTTTTAGTTAATATAATCTCTAGGTTCATCTAGGTTGCTGCAAATGGTATTATTTCATCCTTTTTTATGGCTGAGTAATATTCCATGTGTATATGTACCACTCTTCTTTATCCATTTATCTGTCAGCGGATGATTAGGTTGCTTCCATGTCTTGGCTATTGTAAACAGTGCTGCAGTGAACACTGGGATACGTGGATCTTTTCTAATTATGTTTTCTCTGAATATATGCTAAAGGGGGTTTTGGTTTGCCCAGGGATTCATTTCCATCAGCAGTGTAGGAGTCTTCCTTTTCTTCCAACATTTACAAAGGTGGCCAGGTACATCCCCCCACAGCCCCATAAGTCTGTAGAAGATTTTCAATGCAGGTTGGACTTGTACCAAAGTAAGATGCATGCAAAAACAGATATGAATCACTACAATTTTTGCTTCCCTAAAACATAGAAAGGCTAAGATTGGCCTATCAGCCTATGAAATTATGAGTCTCTAATATCAAAGGAAAAGAGGGAACTTTGGAGTGTTGTTTAGTTTTTTCCTTCACAAACTTACACTGAGTGATTGCAGATTTTGCTTCTCCAATCTCTTCATACCTGGTGTGTAAGAAACCTTCCATGTGTATTTACTGAATCTACCAAAATAGTTTCCTTTGAAAAGATGATCAGTGAAAAGATGAATATGTTTTCTTTTTTATAATTTTTATATTTTTAATTGAAATTTAGCTGATTTACAATGGTATGTTAGTTTCAAGTGTACAGTAAAGTGATTAAGTTATACATGTATGTATGTTTGTGTGTGTGTGTGTGTATATATATATATATATACATATATACCTTTTTTTACACTCTCTTACATTATAGGTTATTACAAGATACTCAGTATAGTTTCCCATGCCTTGCAGAGGATCCTTATTGGTTATCTGTTTTGTATATAGTAGTTTGTATATTTTAATCCTAAACCCCTAATTTAATCCTTCTTCCCCCTCTCCCTTTTGATTACCAAAATTTTTCTATGTCTGTGAGTCTATTTTGTAAATAAGTTCATTTGTATGTTCTTTTTTTTTAGATTCCACATATAAGAATCATATCATGCCTTTCTTGGTCTGGTTTTTTAGTTAATATAATCTCTAGGTTCATCTAGGTTGCTGCAAATGGTATTATTTCATCCTTTTTTATGGCTGAGTAATATTCCATGTGTATATGTACCACTCTTCTTTATCCATTTATCTGTCAGCGGATGATTAGGTTGCTTCCATGTCTTGGCTATTGTAAACAGTGCTGCAGTGAACACTGGGATACGTGGATCTTTTCTAATTATGTTTTTCTCTGAATATATGCTAAAGAGTGGGTTGAAGGATCATATGGTAGCTCTCTTTTTAGTTTTTAAGGATTCTCCATAGTGGTTGGACTAATTTACATTTCCATCAGCAGTGTAGGAGTCTTCCTTTTTCTTCACATCTTTTCCAACATTTACTATCTGTAAACTTTTTGATGATGGCTATTTTGATTAGTATAATGTGATACCTCATTATAGTTTTGATTTGCAGTCCTCTAATAATTAGCAATGTTGAAAATCTTTTCATGTGCCTTTTGAGCACCTGTATATCTTCTTTGGAGAAAAATCTTTTTAGATCTTCTGCCTATTTTTTGATCAGGCTTTTTGTTTTTAATATTGAGCTGTAATGAGGTATTTGTATGATTTGGAGATTGATCCCTTGTGAGTCTCAACATTTGCAAATATTTTCTCCTATTCTGTAGGTTGCTGTTTATTTGTTTATGGTTTCCTTTGTTGTGCAAAAACTTTTAAGTTTAGTTAGATCCCATTGGTTTATTTTTGTTTTTATTTCCATTACTAAGGAGTTTTATCTTGTTCCTTCCTCTGGATTTCTTTTGCCATCTCATTTTGTTTAAATTTCTGTTTGTATTTTTATATATTTGTAGCTCAGTTACTTTTCTCGGCCTTGGAGAAGTGACCCTCTGTGAGGGATGTCCTATAAGTCTGAGTAGTACACTCCCCTCTCATCACCCAAGGGCCAGGGACCAACTGGTCCCAGGATAGGTTCTGACCTGTGTTTGCAGACTCAGTTCTTCAGGCTGCAGAATTCCTTCTGGTGTCTGTTCTCTAGTGGTTTGTCCAGGCTTCCTGGTGGAAGGGGCAGGTACTTGCCCACAGGGAGCTAGAATTCCACCTTGGCCCTCTGCTGAGCAGGGCCATGTCAAGAAGTGTATCTAGAGATGGCCATGGGCTCAGAAAGTCTTAGGCAACCTGCCTGTTGATAGATAAAACTGTGTTCTCAACTATTGGTTGATTAACCTGTGGCATCCCAACCCTGTAGCCTACAGTCCTTCAGATGCATATTCCCCAGTATATTCACTACCAGATTTTAGGTCCCAATAAGGAATCACAGCTACCTTCCACCTCCCCAGGAGACCCTCCAAAACCTGCAGGTAGGTCTGGCTTGGGCTCCAGTGAAGTCACTACTTGTGCACTGAGATGCAGGGCAGGGTAGAGCTTGTGTGCTCCCTCCTAGAGTGGAGGCTATCTTTCTCCTGGTCCTGTGGAACTCCTGAAGTCAAGTCAAGTCAAGTCCACTCCTGTGGACCTGCTGATTGTTAAAGCCACATGCTCTCAGAGATCTGCCTCCTGATGCCAGACCTCTGGGTTGACATGAGACTCAGAACTCTCACTCCCATAGAACTCATGTGACATAATTATTCAGTTTGTGGGGTCACCCATATAGAGGCTATGAGACTTAATCATATCATGAGTGTGTCCCTCCTACCATCTCATCGTGTTTTATTCTTCGTCTTTGGATGTAAAATACTTTTTTTGGTAGTTTGTTCCTTTTTTAATTGATAGTTGTTCAGCAGTTAATTGTGATTTTTGCATTCTCATGGAATGAGGTGAGCTCAAGGTCTTCTACTCTGCCATTTTGTCTTCCTCCCCAGTGTATTTTTTATGTTTTTTAAATAGTAGACACTCCTTAGTCAGTGGCTATAAGAAAATAAAAGCAGCATATAAACTAGTTAATACTATATATAATATACTAAGTTCCCACTGGGTAAAGTAAGGCAAAATCCATATATCACAAAGTCATTATAATTCAAATATATGCATCTTTTATATTAAAAAGGCATAAACCATGTGATAGTTGACATTACGATACTCAAATGTGATACATCCCAGGAAACTGGTCCCAGGATAGTTTCTGAGTTTTGCTGTTCTCTAGATTTTGGTTTGTCCAGGCCTTCCTGGTGGAAGGGCAGGTACTTGCCCACAGGGAGCTAGAATTCCACCTTGGCCCTCTGCTGAGCAGGGCCATGTCAAGAAGTGTATCTAGAGATGGCCATGGGCTCAGAAAGTCTTAGGCAACCTGCCTGTTGATAGATAAAACTGTGTTCTCAACTATTGGTTGATTAACCTGTGGCATCCCAACCCTGTAGCCTACAGTCCTTCAGATGCATATTCCCCAGTATATTCACTACCAGATTTTAGGTCCCAATAAGGAATCACAGCTACCTTCCACCTCCCAGGAGACCCTCCAAAACCTGCAGGTAGGTCTGGCTTGGGCTCCAGTGAAGTCACTACTTGTGCACTGAGATGCAGGGCAGGGTAGAGCTTGTGTGCTCCCTCCTAGAGTGGAGGCTATCTTTCTCCTGGTCCTGTGGAACTCCTGAAGTCAAGTCAAGTCAAGTCCACTCCTGTGGACCTGCTGATTGTTAAAGCCACATGCTCTCAGAGATCTGCCTCCTGATGCCAGACCTCTGGGTTGACATGAGACTCAGAACTCTCACTCCCATAGAACTCATGTGACATAATTATTCAGTTTGTGGGGTCACCCATATAGAGGCTATGAGACTTAATCATATCATGAGTGTGTCCCTCCTACCATCTCATCGTGATTTATTCTTCGTCTTTGGATGTAAAATACTTTTTTTGGTAGTTTGTTCCTTTTTTAATTGATAGTTGTTCAGCAGTTAATTGTGATTTTTGCATTCTCATGGAATGAGGTGAGCTCAAGGTCTTCTACTCTGCCATTTTGTCTTCCTCCCCAGTGTATTTTTTATGTTTTTTAAATAGTAGACACTCCTTAGTCAGTGGCTATAAGAAAATAAAAGCAGCATATAAACTAGTTAATACTATATATAATATACTAAGTTCCCACTGGGTAAAGTAAGGCAAAATCCATATATCACAAAGTCATTATAATTCAAATATATGCATCTTTTATATTAAAAAAGGCATAAACCATGTGATAGTTGACATTAGTATATACTTGGCATTTTCTACTCAAATGCTAAATGTGATCTATTAACAATCATTTGAGTAAATGTAGTTCTACACTGATTGTTATTGTTGAAATAAAAGTTTACCTCAGGAATAACATGCTGATTAGAAAAACTGAATTCTGTTAAGCTTGGAACTGGGAAATCAATAATTAGAAAGATAAATGTTTTGGGTCCTAATGAAAAGCAAGTACAATAACATCCTCTCTCAGATCCTGAGGTATCTTACAGATTTATGGAAGTGGTAACGAAATGCTCAAAGACAGAGGAGATAGAAGAGAGGCTAAAAACCTGTCTCAGTGTCTTGAAATACTTATCTCTTTATAGTGATAAAGGAGTTTTAATCAATTGGACTGTAGAAACAGAACCAGAAGGAGCATTATTCTAAGTGTTATCAGTAATCCAGGAAGAAAATCATGATATAATGTGCTCATCATCTTTTTCAGTAGTCCCTTGAGATAAACTACAGGTATAAACAAAAAAGAACTTGATTATAACATACTAGTTTGCCCACATTTATTTACAAAGTAGTCTGCAAGTACAGTTTAATTTTGGTTAAAAGTTTCTCCCTGGAGTAAGAGTTCCTAAAATTAATCTATAAAACCTGGCCTGTATGGTACTGTATGGTTTTATGGAACCATATGTTAATTATGCTATTCTGAATCACTAATTAACTTCCTTTATTGATGATTATAATAAATTATCTTATTATGACATCCTTGATATATATAGAATCATATATAAAAGGCTATAGTTTATTATAAACAGTGGGTTTCAGTCTATCACAATTGTGTACTGTAAGATAAACATTTATACATACACTTCCCATTTGTGAGTTTATATTTTAAATGTCAATACTCAGTATCAAGAGTTCTCCAGTCACATATAATCAATATTTATAGGCTCATAACTTTCTGAGAATTTGCATGAATAAGCTATTTTAGCTTGTGTCTTATAAATTTCAAGCAATGTGGACTTTGCCTTGGTACCCGTACCACACAGTATCTCCCTGTGCCCCATCGTCCTTCTCTGCCGATTTTCTCATCAGACTCATGCACTCAGTTCAGAGTTCCAGCGTTTTTACTGCCTCTAGGCAACATGTGAATAGGAATGAAGACATTCTCAACTATTCACAATCACCTTAAAGCATAGGTCAGTCAGTTTTTGCCCCAGTCACTTATCAAATAGAAAGACGTGAAATTATAATGTGATCAGCAGTACTGTTTCTGAATTTTAGATTTAGAATATTGGCAGTCATCTCTAAACTATTTGATAATATAATTTTAATCATAATGCTTTGTGTATCATACAAACTTCTTACTGTAATGGCTTTCTTTGAATTCAGTTCATTTGGCACACATGTGTAAGAAATAAAAGCCTTCGGATTTCTAAAGACAGAGGAGATAGAAGAGAGGCTAAAAACCTGTCTCAGTGTCTTGAAATACTTATCTCTTTATAGTGATAAAGGAGTTTTAATCAATTGGACTGTAGAAACAGAACCAGAAGGAGCATTATTCTAAGTGTTATCAGTAATCCAGGAAGAAAATCATGATATAATGTGCTCATCATCTTTTTCAGTAGTCCCTTGAGATAAACTACAGGTATAAACAAAAAAGAACTTGATTATAACATACTAGTTTGCCCACATTTATTTACAAAGTAGTCTGCAAGTACAGTTTAATTTTGGTTAAAAGTTTCTCCCTGGAGTAAGAGTTCCTAAAATTAATCTATAAAACCTGGCCTGTATGGTACTGTATGGTTTTATGGAACCATATGTTAATTATGCTATTCTGAATCACTAATTAACTTCCTTTATTGATGATTATAATAAATTATCTTATTATGACATCCTTGATATATATAGAATCATATATAAAAGGCTATAGTTTATTATAAACAGTGGGTTTCAGTCTATCACAATTGTGTACTGTAAGATAAACATTTATACATACACTTCCCATTTGTGAGTTTATATTTTAAATGTCAATACTCAGTATCAAGAGTTCTCCAGTCACATATAATCAATATTTATAGGCTCATAACTTTCTGAGAATTTGCATGAATAAGCTATTTTAGCTTGTGTCTTATAAATTTCAAGCAATGTGGACTTTGCCTTGGTACCCGTACCACACAGTATCTCCCTGTGCCCCATCGTCCTTCTCTGCCGATTTTCTCATCAGACTCATGCACTCAGTTCAGAGTTCCAGCGTTTTTACTGCCTCTAGGCAACATGTGAATAGGAATGAAGACATTCTCAACTATTCACAATCACCTTAAAGCATAGGTCAGTCAGTTTTTGCCCCAGTCACTTATCAAATAGAAAGACGTGAAATTATAATGTGATCAGCAGTACTGTTTCTGAATTTTAGATTTAGAATATTGGCAGTCATCTCTAAACTATTTGATAATATAATTTTAATCATAATGCTTTGTGTATCATACAAACTTCTTACTGTAATGGCTTTCTTTGAATTCAGTTCATTTGGCACACATGTGTAAGAAATAAAAGCCTTCGGATTTCCAAAAAAATATTGAAAATAAACATTTACATTGAATACATTTAAAAGAATTACTTTTTAACATATAGCACCATGGATCAGAAGCTACATGAAGGTTGGAGTCATGTGCTATATAAAGCAGCTCCCAGTGCAATTATAAATAGATTTAATTGGCATTGGGATTTAAACCTTACTTACTAGTGTGTAACTAATTAACAGAATTTTCAGCTCACTCAGCATGTGACTTCTTCAATGATAATCTGAAGTTCTAAAAACAAATTGATTTAAAATGACTTTGCATATAATTTTTTAATTACTCTCTGTGTTTCCAGAGAAATTAAGCAGCTAAGCATAGTACCTGAGACTCTGATATGAAGCAAAGTATGGTTGTCATGATAAAAATGATCAGAGATTAAAATATTGGTAAAAGCAACAGTTGTTACAAGTGAACTCTTAAGTTACTGAAACAATTAAGACTGTGATAAAAAAATTAATTTTTAGATAACTGTTTAAATACATGAAAATCTACTGCTATTTCAAAAAGCTTGTTAGGAGTATCAGTGTTCTATTGATTTTCAATAAATAATAACATTGGGATTCTATTTTTTATCATGATGTTCTTCCCCATTGACTTTCAGAGAAGATTTTCGTTGTTATAATTTAATCATTTAATATATTCAGCATATATTTTTACTTTGGACTCTAAACGAGAAGTTATGTTTAGAAATTTCTGTATTCTTATCATCTGTGTATCTTCCACCAAAAGATAACTCCTTATTCTAAATATCTTTTTCTAACTCTGAACTTTCTTAACTATATTCCCAAATCTTAAACTATTCCTAGACATCTTTCAGTTTCCTGGCATGATTGGTTATTTTTCTTTTGCTCTAGTGTCCTTGCATTACTATGATCTGAACCTTCATTCTAACTATAAATTATGCATGTTCCTCAAACAGTACCTATAACCTTCTATTTCTATATACTATTTCATAATTGCCAAGTTATTACACAGGGTTATTATTCTGACTCTATGGTAACATTCTGAAATCACAACTTTAGAATTTATATAGGATTTTTGTAAATTTTTAAAGTATGTGCCCCATCCTCGGCTCATTTGTCTTCTGTGTGTCTTACAGTTCCCTGACTACCATCCATTTCTCCACCAACATTTATTCCACCAATTCCTGGACAACTTAGTTTTCTTCACCTGTAATGCCTTGGGTACCATCTTTTTTAGGGCCTAACTTGATGATGTATTTTTATACTTTTTTAAATTAGGTGTTTTAAAAGAAGAATTTAAAAAACAGAAGTCATTGCAACTATTTCTTCTATGTAGTCAAAATTGTTAACATACTGAAAGCTGAAAGCTTTAGAGATAAACCTGGGCTTTTAGAGTAGCTTTTTTTTTTCCCCATAAAGGATTTTGTATTTATAAAGAAGCTATTCCTCCCATATAAGGAGGATAGTCTTTTATTTTATATATTATACTGAACCCAAGTTCTAGTTTGTACCTAAGGCAACAGCTGATCATCTACTGCTTAAATCAAAAGACATTTCAGGTTAACACAAGCAAACATTTTTCAATTCTTAAAATTAGGGATCTGTGTCAAAAGTATATCATATTTGGCATTTGCACTTTTTTATTGAATTAGAACCCTGAGTAGAGGATGTTTCTTTAATTTACCTGATGTGTGTTCAGATATATGCTGGCACATTTAAAGGGTCCAGAAACAAGTTTTGAATGAAGAAATAATTAGTGCATGAAGTTGCAGTTTAGAAATCATGATGTTCTTCCCCATTGACTTTCAGAGAAGATTTTCGTTGTTATAATTTAATCATTTAATATATTCAGCATATATTTTTACTTTGGACTCTAAACGAGAAGTTATGTTTAGAAATTTCTGTATTCTTATCATCTGTGTATCTTCCACCAAAAGATAACTCCTTATTCTAAATATCTTTTTCTAACTCTGAACTTTCTTAACTATATTCCCAAATCTTAAACTATTCCTAGACATCTTTCAGTTTCCTGGCATGATTGGTTATTTTTCTTTTGCTCTAGTGTCCTTGCATTACTATGATCTGAACCTTCATTCTAACTATAAATTATGCATGTTCCTCAAACAGTACCTATAACCTTCTATTTCTATATACTATTTCATAATTGCCAAGTTATTACACAGGGTTATTATTCTGACTCTATGGTAACATTCTGAAATCACAACTTTAGAATTTATATAGGATTTTTGTAAATTTTTAAAGTATGTGCCCCATCCTCGGCTCATTTGTCTTCTGTGTGTCTTACAGTTCCCTGACTACCATCCATTTCTCCACCAACATTTATTCCACCAATTCCTGGACAACTTAGTTTTCTTCACCTGTAATGCCTTGGGTACCATCTTTTTTAGGGCCTAACTTGATGATGTATTTTTATACTTTTTTAAATTAGGTGTTTTAAAAGAAGAATTTAAAAAACAGAAGTCATTGCAACTATTTCTTCTATGTAGTCAAAATTGTTAACATACTGAAAGCTGAAAGCTTTAGAGATAAACCTGGGCTTTTAGAGTAGCTTTTTTTTTTCCCCATAAAGGATTTTGTATTTATAAAGAAGCTATTCCTCCCATATAAGGAGGATAGTCTTTTATTTTATATATTATACTGAACCCAAGTTCTAGTTTGTACCTAAGGCAACAGCTGATCATCTACTGCTTAAATCAAAAGACATTTCAGGTTAACACAAGCAAACATTTTTCAATTCTTAAAATTAGGGATCTGTGTCAAAAGTATATCATATTTGGCATTTGCACTTTTTTATTGAATTAGAACCCTGAGTAGAGGATGTTTCTTTAATTTACCTGATGTGTGTTCAGATATATGCTGGCACATTTAAAGGGTCCAGAAACAAGTTTTGAATGAAGAAATAATTAGTGCATGAAGTTGCAGTTTAGAAATCATGTGTTCATACTTGGGACAAATCCAAACCCCACAGTTTATAAACTCATAAATTAAGAGGACATTATGCTGTTAAGCTCGCAGTAGTTGTGGCATATCATGTTTTTCCTAAAGGGTCACAAGAGTATCTCCCATCCAGTCTGTTTTTCTATAATGTGACCTTGAAATCATTTCCCCCCAAGAAATGAGGTTAAGGATTTCTCCCCTAGAATCTGGGTGGGCTTGAGACTCACCTGTTAACCAATGGAATTGGTAGAAGTAATATTAGGTGATTTCTGAGGCTTGTTCAGGAAAGGTGATATAATTCAGAACTAGCTTTCTGAAACACTTGCCCTTAAACCCTGAAATAGCCTATAAGCCCTTGTCTGCCCTGAGTCCATCATGCTTTGAAAACCACCAAACTTGATCAAACAAAAAGATCATGCAGAGAAAACCAGCCACCCCCGTCTGTTCCAGCCTCCCATTGTTTCAGCAGCTTTTTGCTGGTCTCTGACTGCAGCAACATAAGAAATCCTAAACAAAACCATTCCGCCAAGTCCTTCCTGAATGTCAGATCTACAGAAAATGTGAACTATAATGGAATAATTTTTGTTTTAAGCTGCTGTATTTTAGAGCTTGTTACACAGCATACAGAGGCATCTGTGAGGTCAAACTATTTTATGCCACAAACTGCTTCTTTATTCTTTGAAAAAAATAAATTCTTGCCTTTTTAGATGACTGCATAAATCTTTTTGGCACAGATGCGTTAGCTAAGTGCCTTGAATTGCCTAAGCAAAAAACATGCTACAACAGGGCTTCCCTGCTGGTCCAGTGGGTAAAGAGTCCACCTTGCAGTGCAAGGGGCACCAGTTCAATGCCTGGCCTGGGAAGATCCCACATGCTGTGGAGCAGCTGGACCCAAGTTCTAGTTTGTACCTTAGCCAACAGCTGATCATCTACTGCTTAAATCAAAAGACATTTCAGGTTAACACAAGCAAACATTTTTCAATTCTTAAAATTAGGGATCTGTGTCAAAAGTATATCATATTTGGCATTTGCACTTTTTTATTGAATTAGAACCCTGAGTAGAGGATGTTTCTTTAATTTACCTGATGTGTGTTCAGATATATGCTGGCACATTTAAAGGGTCCAGAAACAAGTTTTGAATGAAGAAATAATTAGTGCATGAAGTTGCAGTTTAGAAATCATGTGTTCATACTTGGGACAAATCCAAACCCCACAGTTTATAAACTCATAAATTAAGAGGACATTATGCTGTTAAGCTCGCAGTAGTTGTGGCATATCATGTTTTTCCTAAAGGGTCACAAGAGTATCTCCCATCCAGTCTGTTTTTCTATAATGTGACCTTGAAATCATTTCCCCCCAAGAAATGAGGTTAAGGATTTCTCCCCTAGAATCTGGGTGGGCTTGAGACTCACCTGTTAACCAATGGAATTGGTAGAAGTAATATTAGGTGATTTCTGAGGCTTGTTCAGGAAAGGTGATATAATTCAGAACTAGCTTTCTGAAACACTTGCCCTTAAACCCTGAAATAGCCTATAAGCCCTTGTCTGCCCTGAGTCCATCATGCTTTGAAAACCACCAAACTTGATCAAACAAAAAGATCATGCAGAGAAAACCAGCCACCCCCGTCTGTTCCAGCCTCCCATTGTTTCAGCAGCTTTTTGCTGGTCTCTGACTGCAGCAACATAAGAAATCCTAAACAAAACCATTCCGCCAAGTCCTTCCTGAATGTCAGATCTACAGAAAATGTGAACTATAATGGAATAATTTTTGTTTTAAGCTGCTGTATTTTAGAGCTTGTTACACAGCATACAGAGGCATCTGTGAGGTCAAACTATTTTATGCCACAAACTGCTTCTTTATTCTTTGAAAAAAATAAATTCTTGCCTTTTTAGATGACTGCATAAATCTTTTTGGCACAGATGCGTTAGCTAAGTGCCTTGAATTGCCTAAGCAAAAAACATGCTACAACAGGGCTTCCCTGCTGGTCCAGTGGGTAAAGAGTCCACCTTGCAGTGCAAGGGGCACCAGTTCAATGCCTGGCCTGGGAAGATCCCACATGCTGTGGAGCAGCTGGACCGGTGTGTCCAGTTGTGAGCCAATGCTCTGGAGCACAAGCACTCAGAGTCGGTGCTCTGTCGCAAGAGAGGCCACTGTAGTGGGAGGCCCAAACAGACCAAAGAATAAAGATGGATGAAAATAAATAAATAAAAAACCAATAAAAGAAGCCAAAATTAAAAAAAAAAAAAAACATGCTACAGCAATCTTGTTTGTTAGATTGTGAACTCTTTGAGCAATATAATACATCTTTTAGTTGAACTAACTGCTATCCCCAACACATCATCACAGGAGTAGACTCACATATAAATTATAATTGAAAATGTTATTGAAAGATTACAGATTGGATGTGTATATATAGCCTGCTTCTTACTTGTTTGTTGCTTTCAATCCTGCCCACTTGAACTTGTAACCTGTGAAATCTCTGTTAAGAATTTCATCATATATCCCAGAAGAGTAATCTATTAAGTCTGCATTAATCGATGACATCATGGGGAAAGAAAGGTAGAGTTTTTCTAAGATCTAGTAAGTTTGTGTCTTGTTTTCTGTTTCAGTATATTGCATTGATGTGGCTCTCTCATACGTTTTCTCTTGAAGGATATGTTATATTTATGAATGAATTCTTCATGCTTATCAAATATTTTCCTGATAGGTATCCCATAAATGTTTGACTGAATGAAAGTCTAAAGAAACAATGATTAATTATTATGTTAAAATTAATCACACAGAATACACAGTTAATACATATCAATCAAGAGGATACAGTAAGTTCATAGTTTGAGACACTGCTATTCCAACGAATGTCAGCCCAGTGTCTGTAGCCATAGCTTTATAGCAAGTGCTGGAGTTCTTAGAAGACAAGGCCATTTACTGGGATTAAAGTAAGAGAGGGCCTATGAAAAAGTTAGTATCATCTCAGGCAAAGAGTTCTAAAATGACATTTAAAGACGTAGTTTTGAACAGAGGCCTCCAAGGACCATGCAACTACAAAACAAGTAGAATGAATGGGAGGTCACATTAAAAATGAATCTAAAATGTGCAATTTCACAGTATTCAGAGAAAAATAATATTAAAGATATAATAAAAATACAGAGATAAGAAGAAAGAACATGCTGTGGAGCAGCTGGACCGGTGTGTCCAGTTGTGAGCCAATGCTCTGGAGCACAAGCACTCAGAGTCGGTGCTCTGTCGCAAGAGAGGCCACTGTAGTGGGAGGCCCAAACAGACCAAAGAATAAAGATGGATGAAAATAAATAAATAAAAAACCAATAAAAGAAGCCAAAATTAAAAAAAAAAAAAAACATGCTACAGCAATCTTGTTTGTTAGATTGTGAACTCTTTGAGCAATATAATACATCTTTTAGTTGAACTAACTGCTATCCCCAACACATCATCACAGGAGTAGACTCACATATAAATTATAATTGAAAATGTTATTGAAAGATTACAGATTGGATGTGTATATATAGCCTGCTTCTTACTTGTTTGTTGCTTTCAATCCTGCCCACTTGAACTTGTAACCTGTGAAATCTCTGTTAAGAATTTCATCATATATCCCAGAAGAGTAATCTATTAAGTCTGCATTAATCGATGACATCATGGGGAAAGAAAGGTAGAGTTTTTCTAAGATCTAGTAAGTTTGTGTCTTGTTTTCTGTTTCAGTATATTGCATTGATGTGGCTCTCTCATACGTTTTCTCTTGAAGGATATGTTATATTTATGAATGAATTCTTCATGCTTATCAAATATTTTCCTGATAGGTATCCCATAAATGTTTGACTGAATGAAAGTCTACAAGAAACAATGATTAATTATTATGTTAAAATTAATCACACAGAATACACAGTTAATACATATCAATCAAGAGGATACAGTAAGTTCATAGTTTGAGACACTGCTATTCCAACGAATGTCAGCCCAGTGTCTGTAGCCATAGCTTTATAGCAAGTGCTGGAGTTCTTAGAAGACAAGGCCATTTACTGGGATTAAAGTAAGAGAGGGCCTATGAAAAAGTTAGTATCATCTCAGGCAAAGAGTTCTAAAATGACATTTAAAGACGTAGTTTTGAACAGAGGCCTCCAAGGACCATGCAACTACAAAACAAGTAGAATGAATGGGAGGTCACATTAAAAATGAATCTAAAATGTGCAATTTCACAGTATTCAGAGAAAAATAATATTAAAGATATAATAAAAATACAGAGATAAGAAGAAAGAACAGCTAATATTTTTGAAAGATCAGTAAGACATCATAGCAATGAAATTTATACTCATCATGTTTTTTAAGAAAGTATTGAGTAATTCATCCAGAACACAGCAAAATGGTAACAAGATATAAAAATATTTAGAAGTACAATACACATCAATACTGCCAGAACTAAGAAGCTAGATGAAGTTTTATTGACTCAGAAAATACTTACTGAGTATGTGCTATATGCTAAGCACTATATCGAAGAATGATAAAGCAGAAGAAAGAAAAAATCTCATTAGACTTAAATTTTAGGAAAATAAGATGATAAATGAGTAAATGAGTATGTAACATGTAGAGTGAATTACTACTATGAAGAAAATCATAGGGCAAAAAAGTGAAAGAGTGAAATTTGAAGTAAAATGGTCAGGGAAGGATTCTAGTATAGTGAAATTTATAGATAGTGGAGGAATTTGATGATATAAGCTTCACAAATATTGGGGAGAAAACTGTTCCCAAAACGCAGAATCACAAAAATGTTTGGAAGAACAATAAAAAGGTCTTTGTAGCAGAGAAACGATATTTGAAGAAACGATAGGTAAGAATTTCCAGAACTGAAACAAAAATGAAGCTACTGATTGACAGTGCCCTGTGGAGACAAAGAGATGCAGATTTACATTGCATTTGGTGGGCTCAGTTGTTCGGTTGTGTTGACTCTTGGTGATCTCAAGGACTGTAGCTCACCAGACTCTTCTGGCCATGGAATTCTCTAGTCTAGAATGCTAGAATGGATTGCCATTTCCTCCTCCAAGGGATCTGCCTGACCCAGGGGTCAAATCTACATTTATTTTGCAATTCAAACAGCTTGAAATTTCCTTCCAGCTATAAGGTTAGTAGGAGAGGTCAAGGTCAGGAAAATTTTAGCACCTTACATCGCCCTTAGACAAGGCCATTTACTGGGATTAAAGTAAGAGAGGGCCTATGAAAAAGTTAGTATCATCTCAGGCAAAGAGTTCTAAAATGACATTTAAAGACGTAGTTTTGAACAGAGGCCTCCAAGGACCATGCAACTACAAAACAAGTAGAATGAATGGGAGGTCACATTAAAAATGAATCTAAAATGTGCAATTTCACAGTATTCAGAGAAAAATAATATTAAAGATATAATAAAAATACAGAGATAAGAAGAAAGAACAGCTAATATTTTTGAAAGATCAGTAAGACATCATAGCAATGAAATTTATACTCATCATGTTTTTTAAGAAAGTATTGAGTAATTCATCCAGAACACAGCAAAATGGTAACAAGATATAAAAATATTTAGAAGTACAATACACATCAATACTGCCAGAACTAAGAAGCTAGATGAAGTTTTATTGACTCAGAAAATACTTACTGAGTATGTGCTATATGCTAAGCACTATATCGAAGAATGATAAAGCAGAAGAAAGAAAAAATCTCATTAGACTTAAATTTTAGGAAAATAAGATGATAAATGAGTAAATGAGTATGTAACATGTAGAGTGAATTACTACTATGAAGAAAATCATAGGGCAAAAAAGTGAAAGAGTGAAATTTGAAGTAAAATGGTCAGGGAAGGATTCTAGTATAGTGAAATTTATAGATAGTGGAGGAATTTGATGATATAAGCTTCACAAATATTGGGGAGAAAACTGTTCCCAAAACGCAGAATCACAAAAATGTTTGGAAGAACAATAAAAAGGTCTTTGTAGCAGAGAAACGATATTTGAAGAAACGATAGGTAAGAATTTCCAGAACTGAAAAAAAAAAATGAAGCTACTGATTGACAGTGCCCTGTGGAGACAAAGAGATGCAGATTTACATTGCATTTGGTGGGCTCAGTTGTTCGGTTGTGTTGACTCTTGGTGATCTCAAGGACTGTAGCTCACCAGACTCTTCTGGCCATGGAATTCTCTAGTCTAGAATGCTAGAATGGATTGCCATTTCCTCCTCCAAGGGATCTGCCTGACCCAGGGGTCAAATCTACATTTATTTTGCAATTCAAACAGCTTGAAATTTCCTTCCAGCTATAAGGTTAGTAGGAGAGGTCAAGGTCAGGAAAAATCACATCCTCTCCTGAGCACCTTATACCGGCAACCGTACATGACTTTACTCACTCTATTATGGACAAGAATTATTCACATGTCCATAACCAAATTTGAGGAAGCCTGTAGAAAAAGGAATTCACAAAGACATTTGATACTCTGCTGCATTCATTGACAGTTATTTATCATTTTATATAAAAGGGCTGACTATATTTCTGACAAATAAATTCAGAAAATTTAAAAGGAAATGAATTCCTTCAATGGGGAAAAATGTAGAAACCATTTAGAGGGAGAATATTGTGGATAACTAGTAATTGATGCTTTCTAACTATGGTGCTAGAGAAGACTCTTGAGAGCTTCTTGGGCAGTAGGGAAATCAAGCCAGTCTATCCTAAAGGAAATCAACTCTGAGTATTCATTGGAAGAACTGATACTGAAGCTGAAGGTCTAATACTTTGGCCACCTGATGCAAAGAGCCAACCCATCGGGAAAGACCCTAATGCTGAGAAAGACTGAAGCCCGAAGGAGATGGGGGCAACAGAAGAATAAATGGTTGGATGGCATCACTGACTCAATGGACATAAAGTTGAGCAAACTCTAGGAGATAGTGAAGGACAGGGAAGCCTGGCATGCTGCAGTCCATGGAGTTGCAGAGTTGGACATGACTGACCAACTTGAACAACAACAAGGAATCTGAAATTACTGAAAAACTAGTATGCATCTTATAAATCTAAGGCTGATACTAACAGATTAAGTTTGATTTGCAGTAAAACAAATATATATTTTATTTTAATAGATTTTATGTTTAATATTTTCTAACTCTGTAAAGTTTATGAATGAGTTCATGAATTCTCTAGTTAATTAATATTTCCTAATCTTAATCACAGTAGAATAAATTTAGCATTTTAATATCTGTGAAGGGAAGAAAACAAAAGAAGTACCTTATTGCTATTAATTCACTAAGGTTTTGTAAATTACAAAACGATGTCATTTAAGTTTGTAATATAATGAAGATATAAAGCTCACTTGGAAAGAAATATATAAATGGCTAAAAATTAATGTTTAAAAAGATAAGAAGAATTTAAACCAAAGGGATTTTTGCCATGTTTTTTCTTCAATAGGTCGTCTGATTCTCTCAGATTCTGAGTCATCATTTTAATGATATTCCCCATATATTAGGTTGGAAAAATATGCTAATACTATACTAAAGAGGTATAAATTAGGCCTCAAACTACCATTACTGTTAAAAAATATAAAATATTTTTCTTTCTTCTAGTGTGTACATAAAGCACTATTATTTTAGCATATAAATTGAGTACAGATTAATAGAAACATTTAAATATTCCCTTATACCTTACTGAGAGTATGTTTTGTTTCAATTGCATATTCATATGGCAAATTGCAGTGTAAATTATAATATTGTATATAAATATTTCCCAAATAAATACTTCTTTCAGGACTTGATTGTGTATGTTTTGATGTGCACAGTTTCTCATGCTTTGAGGCCTGAGCAAATTTAGGACTACTGTGTACAGAGAAAAAGAACTGAAAAAAAGGCACTGCAAAACTAGAGCCATGTAGTCCATTTCAAACATTTTAAAATAACAGTAAGCAAAGGAGAACAAAGACTAAAAGAATTTACAGTTCTTTCTTTATTTCACCTTTATTTCTGTTATAAAAGTGAATTCATTTTGAAGATCTTAAGTAACCATAATAACTAAGTACTATCAATAAGCATTATTGATTAGCATTATGTGGTTGTATTTCATTGTGTCAAAGCTATACATCTGTAAAAATTAACTTACCCAACTATTAATCAGTAAATTCAGGTTATATGTTACAGCTAAAGATGCACATTACGGAATTTTGTGGTTTCTCCATTGACTCATTTCGAGACCAGTGTCATCCCATGGTCTCATTCTGTATCCAGCAAATGTGTTCCTGTTGTAATGTTTCTGCTTGCTTTGATTCATTGCCACACATATATTCTAGTGCTTGTTCAAATGTTTTTTAGTTCAAGGTTAAACGATTCATATCTGAGAGCACAAATTGCTAAAAAGTAGAACAGAATCTAAGTAGCCAAGGAGATGTTTACTTCTACTTGCTAAAACTTCTGGAATAAAACCTTGATAAAGTAGCATAATGCCTCTATTAACTTACTGTTTCCCATTAAGTTCCTATGAATTTCATCCAAATAATAATCATCTTAAATGAGTTGGTTTTGGTATTTTAAATATTATCATCTTTCTTTTACATGGGTGATTTTAAAAGATTTTCACTCTAAGTCATATATATATTCAAGGTTGGAAAAATATGCTAATACTATACTAAAGAGGTATAAATTAGGCCTCAAACTACCATTACTGTTAAAAATATAAAATATTTTTCTTTCTTCTAGTGTGTACATAAAGCACTATTATTTTAGCATATAAATTGAGTACAGATTAATAGAAACATTTAAATATTCCCTTATACCTTACTGAGAGTATGTTTTGTTTCAATTGCATATTCATATGGCAAATTGCAGTGTAAATTATAATATTGTATATAAATATTTCCCAAATAAATACTTCTTTCAGGACTTGATTGTGTATGTTTTGATGTGCACAGTTTCTCATGCTTTGAGGCCTGAGCAAATTTAGGACTACTGTGTACAGAGAAAAAGAACTGAAAAAAAGGCACTGCAAAACTAGAGCCATGTAGTCCATTTCAAACATTTTAAAATAACAGTAAGCAAAGGAGAACAAAGACTAAAAGAATTTACAGTTCTTTCTTTATTTCACCTTTATTTCTGTTATAAAAGTGAATTCATTTTGAAGATCTTAAGTAACCATAATAACTAAGTACTATCAATAAGCATTATTGATTAGCATTATGTGGTTGTATTTCATTGTGTCAAAGCTATACATCTGTAAAAATTAACTTACCCAACTATTAATCAGTAAATTCAGGTTATATGTTACAGCTAAAGATGCACATTACGGAATTTTGTGGTTTCTCCATTGACTCATTTCGAGACCAGTGTCATCCCATGGTCTCATTCTGTATCCAGCAAATGTGTTCCTGTTGTAATGTTTCTGCTTGCTTTGATTCATTGCCACACATATATTCTAGTGCTTGTTCAAATGTTTTTTAGTTCAAGGTTAAACGATTCATATCTGAGAGCACAAATTGCTAAAAAGTAGAACAGAATCTAAGTAGCCAAGGAGATGTTTACTTCTACTTGCTAAAACTTCTGGAATAAAACCTTGATAAAGTAGCATAATGCCTCTATTAACTTACTGTTTCCCATTAAGTTCCTATGAATTTCATCCAAATAATAATCATCTTAAATGAGTTGGTTTTGGTATTTTAAATATTATCATCTTTCTTTTACATGGGTGATTTTAAAAGATTTTCACTCTCTAAGTAAAGTTTTATTATGATCAGGTCATAAAAGGATTCTCAGAGGAAAAAATTTCCCATTTTATAGGCAAAGTCTATTAAAAGTTAAATTCTTTGTAATTTTCAGGATGACGTCTGTTTCCAAACTGCAATGCAGGTTGATAATACAAAGAACGCTGGTTTTTCAGTGAAAAGCTTCCATTCAAGGCAGGTTTTGATATTTGTTAGCCTGGAGAATAATCATTTAATCCCCTACAATTATAGGATGGGAGGTAAATTCACCTTAATACACTTAATAAACCAACACATTCTTCCATTACCAATGATTAGTATTCTTGATGCTTTAATATGATGTAGAATGTTGTTAAATCGAAGTTACTAGTGTGAAATAAATCATCAGTTAATCATTATTGGTATGATCAGTGACTACTGGGTATCCTTTGTCCCACACAGACTTCTTTCTTTTGGAAATATCACTGGCTCTTTCCATAGGGGACACATTTTGTGGCTTGGAGGGATCCTCTTATTCTCTTGCCTCTTCATCTCTTATCAGTAGCAAAGGAATCAATCAATCTGGCCCCATGTGTTTTTCTAACTTATAGAAATGCTTAAAGAATTTAATCCTGAATACCTATATATCCACAACATTCATTCCACAGTTAACATTTGACTATATTTAACTTATACATATATATATATATATATATATCTTCCCAATCTTTATATTAATGTATCTTATTTTTTGATGCATTTCAAATTAAGTTGCAAATATTATTATAGTTACTCCAAATAACTTCAACATGTATGTTTAACTTCAGTATTCATTTTGCACAAATATTAAGTGTACCATCTTCTGATTTCCTACATATGTGTCACTTCAGTTCAGTTCAGTGCATAAATGCATAAAATAATACAACTCCACTTCTATCCAGTATGGAATGTTATTATCCCAGAAAATTGTTTGCTCATGGCCTTCCTCACTGTTTACAGCTACAGTTCTCAGGAGTTAACAGAGCTTGGGTATTTTTCAGCCACATACTAGTTTTTGATTGTTGGCAAACTGAAAGAAACTGGAATCTTTCACGTAAGGTTTCCTTCACTTAGAATAACGTTTATGGAAGTCATCAATGCTATTGTGTGTATCACTAGTCCATTCTTTTTTGTTTCAGGATAGTACTCTGTGAATTATTTTCTCTCTAAATATGTCATTTTATAACATTTTTGGCCTTTTTTGTTTATTTTTTATTTATTTTCATCCATCTTTATTCTTTGGCCTGTGTGGGCCTCCATTGCGGGGGCCTCCCATTGCAGCGGCCTCTCTTCCTTGCAGAGCACAGGCTCTGGGCACATGCACTCCAGAGCACTGACTCCTCATTGGACACACTTGTCTAGCCACTCTGCGGCACGTGGGATCTTCCCGTGCCAGGGATTGAACCGGCACCTTGCATGGCAAGGCTGACTCTTACCCACTGGGGCCTAGCTCTGACAATTCATGGGCCTAGTTAATCATTATTTGGTATGATCAGTGACTACTGGGTATCCTTTGTCCCACACAGACTTCTTTCTTTTGGAAATATCACTGGCTCTTTCCATAGGGGACACATTTTGTGGCTTGGAGGGATCCTCTTATTCTCTTGCCTCTTCATCTCTTATCAGTAGCAAAGGAATCAATCAATCTGGCCCCATGTGTTTTTCTAACTTATAGAAATGCTTAAAGAATTTAATCCTGAATACCTATATATCCACAACATTCATTCCACAGTTAACATTTGACTATATTTAACTTATACATATATATATATATATATATATCTTCCCAATCTTTATATTAATGTATCTTATTTTTTGATGCATTTCAAATTAAGTTGCAAATATTATTATAGTTACTCCAAATAACTTCAACATGTATGTTTAACTTCAGTATTCATTTTGCACAAATATTAAGTGTACCATCTTCTGATTTCCTACATATGTGTCACTTCAGTTCAGTTCAGTGCATAAATGCATAAAATAATACAACTCCACTTCTATCCAGTATGGAATGTTATTATCCCAGAAAATTGTTTGCTCATGGCCTTCCTCACTGTTTACAGCTACAGTTCTCAGGAGTTAACAGAGCTTGGGTATTTTTCAGCCACATACTAGTTTTTGATTGTTGGCAAACTGAAAGAAACTGGAATCTTTCACGTAAGGTTTCCTTCACTTAGAATAACGTTTATGGAAGTCATCAATGCTATTGTGTGTATCACTAGTCCATTCTTTTTTGTTTCAGGATAGTACTCTGTGAATTATTTTCTCTCTAAATATGTCATTTTATAACATTTTTGGCCTTTTTTGTTTATTTTTTATTTATTTTCATCCATCTTTATTCTTTGGCCTGTGTGGGCCTCCATTGCGGGGGCCTCCCATTGCAGCGGCCTCTCTTCCTTGCAGAGCACAGGCTCTGGGCACATGCACTCCAGAGCACTGACTCCTCATTGGACACACTTGTCTAGCCACTCTGCGGCACGTGGGATCTTCCCGTGCCAGGGATTGAACCGGCACCCCTTGCATGGCAAGGCTGACTCTTTACCCACTGGACCACCAGGGAAGCCCTAAACGTATCATTTTATCTCTGAATTCCCTTATTGATGTACATGGGCTCTTTTTAGTTTTTGGCTACTAGGAGTAAAGCTGCTGTGAACATCATCGTACCTAATCTCTGTGGAATATATTTTCATTTCTCATGCTTAAAGTGTTGAGACATGAAATGACTAAGTTACAGAGCTTGTATATAGGTTTAAAAAAAATCCAAACTCTTTCCCAGTAATGGTATAATTTTACACTCTTGTTAGTAACGTGTGAAGGTCTAGTTACTGTATATTGTCACCATCACTTGATGTGAATCTTTTTAAATTTAGCAATTCTGGGGATTGCATACATATCTAATAGATTTAGTTTGCACTCCCCTGATGTCTAATGATGTTGAACATCTTTTCATATTTCTTATTGGCATTTGTCTGTTTTATTTAGTGAGGTATTGTTCAAATATTCTTTCCTATTTTTGATTGGATTGCTTGATTTTTTAAATTGTCAAATGATACAATTCCATTGTGTAGCCTGGGTATCAGTCCTTTGCCAGATATATGTTTAGAAAATATTTTCTTTTAGCTCACGACTTGTTCATTTGTTCTCTAAACAATGTATTTTGGTGAGCTGAAATTTTGCTCTTGATGCAGTCTAAATTATCACTTTCTTTCTTTTATGGTTAGTGCTTTCTATCACAGGTAAGAACATCTGTTTGCTCTGGAGGTTTACAAAAGTATTCTCATTTGCTTTCTTCTAAACACTTTATAGCTATACAGTAAACGCTAGACTCCATTGTGAATTAATTGTTTGGTATAATGTGAATTTGGATAAAAGATTTTTTTTTTTTTTTTTAGCTATTTGCTATTCAGTCATTCCAGTGCCATATGTTAAGGAACTTCCTTTTTCTGTTGGTGTTCTTTGGTGCTTTTATCAAAAATGAATTATCTATAAAATGGTGGGCCTATTTCTTCTCTCTCTATTTTGTTACACTGATCTGCTTGTCAATCCTTATATCCATACTATATTGTCTAGTCACTAAATCTAGTGTTAGTGACCTTGAAGTCAGTGGTAAACGTGCTCCAGAATTGTTCTTCCTTTCAAGATTGTTTGAATATTCCAATTTCTTTGTATTTCCATACAAATTTCAGAATCATCTTTGTAATTTCTACCAAAAAAGTAGATGTAGACAGGGTATGGACTGGGAGCTGGGAGTTGCTGCTCATCCCTCCCTGTGCCTGATCCACGCAACAGCTAAATAACAAAAGGTGGAGGCAGAGTACCGGAGCAGAGGTGCTGGGGGCACAGCACCTTGAGCTGGGCTCTCTGACTTCGACCTTCCCTTGTGGGCAGGTCCTGCTCGTGAGCTCCTGACCCAGCCTCCTGTGGATGCTGAGAAGACTGGGGTCTACCACCCACTGTGGCTTCCAGAGCGAGGGGGATCTTGAACAAAGGTAGACTTGCCTCCCCTGAGTGTGACCTCGCACCATATTTAACAAGTTGGGAGTGGGTTTGGGATCTTACTGCAATTTGTGGTGGTTCTGCTGGGTGTGAGAGCAGGTAGGATGATGCAGGAGAAGGTGGTTACTGTTCGTACTGTCTTGGGGTTATACCTGTGGGGTGGTCATATGTGAAATGCTGTATACACACCTGATGAGCTATGGGAGTAGATGTCACCTCTGGCCAGTGTTTCCTTACTGTCCCAACTCTGCTCTGGTGTGGAGTGTGCAAGCTTGCACCCTGGGCTTCCAGCAGCAGTGAGGCTGGCATCCTTTGCATGGTGGTGCCTTCGTGGTTCTGATGAGCGTGGGGGTGGTGGGTCCAAGCCAGGCTACAGAGTAGACCAAATAAATTAAACAATTAACATGTAGAAAAAGTAGATGTAGAACTATTCAGATTTTGTGAAGCACTTCATGTCAGTTTCTGTTTTATTTTACCAGGAATTTGTCTGTTTCATCTATTAATATGTAAAATTTGTTGACATGTTTTGGACCTTTTTGTGTTGTACCGCAGGTCCCTGAGGTAGTTTATTGTTTTTCAATCTGTTTAGTTTTTGTTCTCCAATTTGTTTTATTTATATTGGTCTGTCTTCTGTGATCTTCCTTTCTTCAGTCTTCTTTTACTTCAGTCATCTCCATTCTGCAGTTAATCCTATCTAGTGAATTATGCATTTCAGATATTATATTTTTCTAATATATACTTACCATCTGGACTGTTTTAATTGTTTCTCTTCTGAGATTTATTTTTTTTATTTCATATGAGTATAGTTTCTTTTATGCCTTTTTGCATGATTATCGTAGCTATTTTAAACTCCTTTCTCATTCCAACACTTAGATCATCTTGATTGTTTTCTATAAGATTGGGTCACTTGTTTCATTTTCTTTGTATGCTGAATTACTTTGATTTGTATCTTGGTTTTATTTAATAATAGATTGTAGCTATTCTAAATTCTGTTGTTGTTTTTTCCCCAAGACTGTTGACTTCTTTTGTTTTTAATGGAATTGTATTGGCCAGTCAATAAACTTGATGATATTAGCAGGTGCTATTCCCATCTCTTTAAGAGTTTTCCACAGTTTGTTGTGATCCACACAGTCAAAGGCTTTAGTGTAGTCAATGAAGCAGAAGTAGATATTTTCCTGAAATTCCCTTGCTTTTTCTAGGATCCAACTGATGTTGACAATTTAGTCTCTGGTTCCTCTGCCTTTTCTAAATCAAGGTTGTACCTCTGGAAGTTGACAGTTCACATATTCCTGAAGCCTAGCTTGGAGGACTTAGAGCATGACCTTTCCAGCTTGTAAAATGAGTGAAGTTGTGCAATAGTTTGAACATTCTTTGGCATTGCCCTTGTTTGGGATTGGAATGAAAACTGACTTTTTCCAATCCTGTGGCCACTGTTGAGTTTTCCAAATTTGCTGGCAAAGAGTGCGGCACTTTAACAGCAACATCTTTTAGAATTTGAAAAAGCTCAGCAATCCTGCTTTTTAGTTTTCCACTATAGGCTACAGAGTAGACCAAATAAATTAAACAATTAACATGTAGAAAAAGTAGATGTAGAACTATTCAGATTTTGTGAAGCACTTCATGTCAGTTTCTGTTTTATTTTACCAGGAATTTGTCTGTTTCATCTATTAATATGTAAAATTTGTTGACATGTTTTGGACCTTTTTGTGTTGTACCGCAGGTCCCTGAGGTAGTTTATTGTTTTTCAATCTGTTTAGTTTTTGTTCTCCAATTTGTTTTATTTATATTGGTCTGTCTTCTGTGATCTTCCTTTCTTCAGTCTTCTTTTACTTCAGTCATCTCCATTCTGCAGTTAATCCTATCTAGTGAATTATGCATTTCAGATATTATATTTTTCTAATATATACTTACCATCTGGACTGTTTTAATTGTTTCTCTTCTGAGATTTATTTTTTTTATTTCATATGAGTATAGTTTCTTTTATGCCTTTTTGCATGATTATCGTAGCTATTTTAAACTCCTTTCTCATTCCAACACTTAGATCATCTTGATTGTTTTCTATAAGATTGGGTCACTTGTTTCATTTTCTTTGTATGCTGAATTACTTTGATTTGTATCTTGGTTTTATTTAATAATAGATTGTAGCTATTCTAAATTCTGTTGTTGTTTTTTCCCCAAGACTGTTGACTTCTTTTGTTTTTAATGGAATTGTATTGGCCAGTCAATAAACTTGATGATATTAGCAGGTGCTATTCCCATCTCTTAAAGAATTTTCCACAATTTGTTGTGATCCCCACAGTCAAAGGTTTTATTGTAGTCAATGAAGCAGAAGTAGATTTTTTCTGGAATTCCTTACTTTTCCTATGATCCAACTAATGATGGCAATTTGGTCTCTGGTTCCTCTGCCTTTTCTAAATCAAGGTTGTACCTCTGGAAGTTGACAGTTCACATATTCCTGAAGCCTAGCTTGGAGGACTTAGAGCATGACCTTTCCAGCTTGTAAAATGAGTGAAGTTGTGCAATAGTTTGAACATTCTTTGGCATTGCCCTTGTTTGGGATTGGAATGAAAACTGACTTTTTCCAATCCTGTGGCCACTGTTGAGTTTTCCAAATTTGCTGGCAAAGAGTGCGGCACTTTAACAGCAACATCTTTTAGAATTTGAAAAAGCTCAGCTGGAATTTTATCACCTCCACTAGCTTTGTCCATAGTAATAATTCCTGAGGCCCACTTGACTTCATACTCCAGGATGTCTGGCTCTAGGTGAATAACCACAGCGGTGACCAAAGGTCATTAAGATCTTTCTTATATAATTCTTCTGTGTATTCTTTCCACCTCTTTGTAATATATTCTGCTTCTGTTAAGTCCATATAGTTTCTGTCTTTATTGTGCCCATCTTTGCATGAAATATTTCTTTGGTATCTCTAGTTTTCTTGAAAAGAACTCTGATCTTTTGTTATTCTATCGCTTTCCTTCATTTCTTTGCATTACTCACTTAGGAAGGCTTTCTTATCTCTCCTTGCTATTCTTTGAAACTCTGCATTCAGGTGTGTTTATCTTTCCTTTTCTCCTTTGTGTTTCTCTTCTCTTCTTTTCTCAGTTACTTGTAAGGCCTCCTCAGAGAAGATTTTGTCTTGTTGCATTTCTTTTCCTGAAGACATATGTGACCCAAATTCTGTCCTTTTGTTCTTTGATGACATTGCAGGTTTTTGTATTAGTGCCTTAAACTCTATCTTGCAGAGTAGAGCCTCCTTTGTGCTGAAAGTTTTAAAAACATGCTTAACATATCCTAAGCCATGTCCTTCTCCATATTCCCTCTCCTGCACTATCTGTGTGTTTATTTATTTATTTATTTATTACACTTGGAGTGCCTTGCAGTTGCTGTGTGTGTGTGTGTGTATGTGTGTGTGTGTTATCTACACTTGTTGTTTTGATAGGAGAAATCCCAATTCAAAAATCCCAGAAGGTATGTTTGGATTTATTTTCTAAGTGAACTTCTGAATTATCCAGATGAATATCTACATAGAGACCTTGACAGTGTCTATAGCAGTTCATATTTGCACCAGATCTTTCTATTTTGAAAGTTCAGGAACAGAAGATAATTTTAAAATCCCTCTATTGAAGCATTGTACCATCTTACCAAGATTACATAATTTTTAATGTTTGAACATAGACAACCAAGGTAAATTTACTTAGCAGAGAATTACACTACTCTTTTCTGATTTAGTAAATAAATAAAATAAAATAATACATACTTATGATAAAGATTTTGCTCTAGTTATTGGGCAGGGTTCTCTTTTATACCAATACAAGATGCATATAAAACCTCAGCCCGTTTACCCTAACAATAGAGGCAAGTACTTCAGGAAAAATTTTTCTGATGTCTACATAGTTTCCACTATAAGCCTCTGCCACCAGGTGGGGAAGTTAATTTCAATCATTTAGTGTCTTTGCATACCTTTTCCCAGGTATTATTTTCACATTCCAGAAAACTTTTAATTAGTTCTTGGTCTAATGGGGGAATCACAGTCTAGCTCGAAGGGAGTAAGCTTGTGTGGTGGATAGCATTTAGAGGTTGGGAGGCAGTGATCATCAGTTAACAACTTGGAAATACTATCTTACCACATGTGTTTGGTACTCATATATTTATTATTTTTATACTCAAATAATAATCTAAATGTTGTACAGAATTGATTTTTCTTTTAGATGTTCGTTAAATAACATTTTTCTTTTTTCTACAACTTGGAAATAAAAGCATGTGAATGTATATGTTGTTGCTTAGTCACTCAGTCATGTGTGACTCCTTTGTGACTCCATGAACTGTAGCCCACCAGACTCCTCAGTCTCTGGAATTTTCCAGGCAAGAGTACTGGAGTGGGTTGCCATTTCCAAGGGATCCTCCTGACCCAGGGACAGAATCTCTGTCTCCTATATAGCAGGCAGATTCTTTTACCACTGGGTTGGCTTTACCGTTACTGGCTTCCCCAGTGGCTCACTTGGTAAAGAATCTGCCTGCAGTGCAAGAGACATAGGAGATACGGGTTTGATCCCTGGGTCAGGGGAGATCCCCTGGAGAAAGAAATGGCATACCACTTTAGTACTCTTGCCTGGAACATCCAATGGACAGAAGAGATTGGTCGGCTACTGTCCATGGCATCAGACACAACTAAGGGACTAACACTTTTTTTTTTTTTTCACCACTGAGCCACCAGAGAAGTCCATATATATACATGCATATGCAATTATAATCAAGTGGCTAATAGATTATATTTTGTTTACCTTATTTATGAAAGTGTTGCCAAGCAACATGTTTCATGTGAGACATCTGTATAGTTTTGATGCAAATATCAGCCATAACATGTTGGAAACATAGATGCTTTGTCTAATGTAAGACATATTGCTGAATTGTGAGGCAAGTATCTTTAGGAGAGGTAGATTGTTTTGTTTATATCACCAATAAAGGAAATCTTTTGAAGAGTTTTATTTTGCTCTTTTTTTTTTAGGTACTATATGCTAATGTCTAGATATTAGACATTAGATATAGTAAGATATCTAGATAATCTAATGAATTTGTCATCCTTTTGTAACTTTCCTTATTTCCAACTACATTGTTTGTAAAATATGCCTTTACTTATTACAGTATCCTTTGTATTTTATGCAAGAAAGATTTCTCTGTATTATCCTTATCATGAAAAAATATAATGTTCCAAGAAGCAAAAGGGGAGTTCTAGAAATGAGGGTAGAAAAATCAAAACTTTTGGAGTCCGTTTTTTGAGTGAATTTCCATGTTTAAAAGTTTCTATATTTTGAAAATCTCTTAAGTTACCTTTTGTAGTATATTTGATTTCAACTTGATGTGTACTTGTTAATTTTTTGAAAAGTTTCAAGTACTTTGAATAAAAATAGTGAGTCTATCTCTTATTAGTATCCTAATAATCTTACAATCCTATTTTACTGACCTAGAAACAGCAGGCAGCACAGATTGAAATAAACATTTTGTGGTCCCTTGACTATATATAAACTGGTCATTTAATTTTTTCTGAGAATGATGAAATTTTGAAGCAGCCTTGTTAAATTAACAAAAAAACAGTATATCATGTCAAAGTGGCTATTTTCTTCTTGCATCACATTGCACAATAATCTTGGCTGTTACACTTTAAGGTCTCAGGTGTTGAGTTATTAGCAGCTGTGGAATAGATCAGAATTGTGTTACAGCTGCACAGCTACAAATCAAGGGTAATCCAAGATCTTTCAGGCTTAACATCAGCATATGGAGAACTCAGCGTTTGCCTGGAAAGAGAGCTCATTTGGGAATTTTGAGCTAAATTCCCTCAGGGTCACTTCTCCAGATGATTTTTAACTTTTATAATGCAAATAGAAAATAGAAAGGCATGTTAAAATAAGCAGTGTCCAGTTGGAACAGAGAACAATGACAGACTTTTGTGCCTTCCTCTTCCATAGCTGGCCATTTTTACAAAGGCTTGTATTTTAACAAATTTTATTTCTACGTGCAAGCTCTTGGGGAATATTTAGTTCGCTGACATTCTTGGAATAATTATAGAACCAGATCTATGAAGAATTTATCAACACTTTTGAGTTTGTACTTAAAATTAAGCACAAAGTGGCCTCTTTCAGAATTAGGAACAAGAAACTGAGTTACAAAGCATTTAAACTACAGAAATGTGCATGGCTGTCTGGACTATAGAAATGACCTCCTAATTGTGTTTACTACTTGAAACCTCTCCCTACACTGTATTCTCACCCAGGTTTCAGAAATGCATGCTCCTCCTGTTAGCCAAATAGATTTTGGAGAAATCAAATCAAATATCTTATAACCCCAAAGTGATTTCCCATTGCATCTCAAGTGAATTCAAAGCATCTCCATGACCTCTGAGAGCTTTTGTGACAGCATTTACCTCCTGAGCCTCATCTCCGTGCACTCCTCTCTCCTCTACAGTTCAGCCACACTGGTTTGCACACACCAAGTCTATTTCTGCTGAGTGTGCTAATCCTTCCACCTAGGATGCCCTGCCCTTGCCCATGAATTTTCTAATGAGTTTTCTTTTTTAATTAGTAGACTTTATTTTTAGAACAGTTTTAGGTTTATAAAAAAGAACTGGGCAGAGAAAACATGTATACTCTTACTCCACTATTCCCCCGTGCTTCCACATTCTTTTACACAGTTTTCCCCACTTGTTATAATTAATAGACAGTATATCATGTCAAAGTGGCTATTTTCTTCTTGCATCACATTGCACAATAATCTTGGCTGTTACACTTTAAGGTCTCAGGTGTTGAGTTATTAGCAGCTGTGGAATAGATCAGAATTGTGTTACAGCTGCACAGCTACAAATCAAGGGTAATCCAAGATCTTTCAGGCTTAACATCAGCATATGGAGAACTCAGCGTTTGCCTGGAAAGAGAGCTCATTTGGGAATTTTGAGCTAAATTCCCTCAGGGTCACTTCTCCAGATGATTTTTAACTTTTATAATGCAAATAGAAAATAGAAAGGCATGTTAAAATAAGCAGTGTCCAGTTGGAACAGAGAACAATGACAGACTTTTGTGCCTTCCTCTTCCATAGCTGGCCATTTTTACAAAGGCTTGTATTTTAACAAATTTTATTTCTACGTGCAAGCTCTTGGGGAATATTTAGTTCGCTGACATTCTTGGAATAATTATAGAACCAGATCTATGAAGAATTTATCAACACTTTTGAGTTTGTACTTAAAATTAAGCACAAAGTGGCCTCTTTCAGAATTAGGAACAAGAAACTGAGTTACAAAGCATTTAAACTACAGAAATGTGCATGGCTGTCTGGACTATAGAAATGACCTCCTAATTGTGTTTACTACTTGAAACCTCTCCCTACACTGTATTCTCACCCAGGTTTCAGAAATGCATGCTCCTCCTGTTAGCCAAATAGATTTTGGAGAAATCAAATCAAATATCTTATAACCCCAAAGTGATTTCCCATTGCATCTCAAGTGAATTCAAAGCATCTCCATGACCTCTGAGAGCTTTTGTGACAGCATTTACCTCCTGAGCCTCATCTCCGTGCACTCCTCTCTCCTCTACAGTTCAGCCACACTGGTTTGCACACACCAAGTCTATTTCTGCTGAGTGTGCTAATCCTTCCACCTAGGATGCCCTGCCCTTGCCCATGAATTTTCTAATGAGTTTTCTTTTTTAATTAGTAGACTTTATTTTTAGAACAGTTTTAGGTTTATAAAAAAGAACTGGGCAGAGAAAACATGTATACTCTTACTCCACTATTCCCCCGTGCTTCCACATTCTTTTACACAGTTTTCCCCACTTGTTATAATTAATAGACAGATATCCATACGTTTCTACTAACTGAAGTTCATAGTTTTCACTAGGGTTCACTCTTTGTTCTATACACATGTTCAATTTGTGTTATATGCTTTTGTTTTGTGTCAATGCAGTATCATGTAGAATAGTTTCATTGCTCTAAAATCCTCCAATCCTACCTATTCCTTCCTTCCTCTTCCAAACCCTTGACAACCACTGATCTTTTCACCATATCCCTAGTTTTGACTTTTCTACAATGTCATAAAGTCGGAATCAAGCAGTATGTGGGTTTTGCAGACAACCTTCTTTCTCTTAGCAATATCCATTTAAGGTTTCCCCATATCTTTTTATTGCTTGATACTTTATTTCTTTTTATTTCTGAATAAGATTTCATTATCTGCATGCACCACAGTCCATTTACCTGTCTAGGGAAGAACATCTTGGTTTGCTTATTTGTTTTGGCAATTATGAATAAAGCCACTATAAAAATCCATGTGCAGGGTTTTGTGTAGACATGTTTTCAGCTACTATGAGTACACATCAGGGGTACAATTGCTGGATCATATGGTAAGAGAAGTTTAACTCTGTACAAAGCTGCCAAAATATCTTCTAAAGTACCCATACCATTTTTGCATTTTTCCCAGCAATCAATGAGAGTTCCTGTTGTTCCACATCCTCATCAGCGCTAGTTGTTGTCAATGTTGTGGACTTGAACCATCCTGATATATTACAACAATATTCCATCATTGTCTTAATTTGCTCCTCCCTGATGACGTATAAAGTTGAGCATCTTTTCATAAACCTTTTTGCCATCTGCATAACTACTTTGATAAGAATGTCTGTGTATATCTTATGCCCATTTTTAATTGGATTCTTTGTCCTTTTGTTCTTACTGTTGAGTTTTGTGACAGCATTTACCTCCTGAGCCTCATCTCCGTGCACTCCTCTCTCCTCTACAGTTCAGCCACACTGGTTTGCACACACCAAGTCTATTTCTGCTGAGTGTGCTAATCCTTCCACCTAGGATGCCCTGCCCTTGCCCATGAATTTTCTAATGAGTTTTCTTTTTTAATTAGTAGACTTTATTTTTAGAACAGTTTTAGGTTTATAAAAAAGAACTGGGCAGAGAAAACATGTATACTCTTACTCCACTATTCCCCCGTGCTTCCACATTCTTTTACACAGTTTTCCCCACTTGTTATAATTAATAGACAGATATCCATACGTTTCTACTAACTGAAGTTCATAGTTTTCACTAGGGTTCACTCTTTGTTCTATACACATGTTCAATTTGTGTTATATGCTTTTGTTTTGTGTCAATGCAGTATCATGTAGAATAGTTTCATTGCTCTAAAATCCTCCAATCCTACCTATTCCTTCCTTCCTCTTCCAAACCCTTGACAACCACTGATCTTTTCACCATATCCCTAGTTTTGACTTTTCTACAATGTCATAAAGTCGGAATCAAGCAGTATGTGGGTTTTGCAGACAACCTTCTTTCTCTTAGCAATATCCATTTAAGGTTTCCCCATATCTTTTTATTGCTTGATACTTTATTTCTTTTTATTTCTGAATAAGATTTCATTATCTGCATGCACCACAGTCCATTTACCTGTCTAGGGAAGAACATCTTGGTTTGCTTATTTGTTTTGGCAATTATGAATAAAGCCACTATAAAAATCCATGTGCAGGGTTTTGTGTAGACATGTTTTCAGCTACTATGAGTACACATCAGGGGTACAATTGCTGGATCATATGGTAAGAGAAGTTTAACTCTGTACAAAGCTGCCAAAATATCTTCTAAAGTACCCATACCATTTTTGCATTTTTCCCAGCAATCAATGAGAGTTCCTGTTGTTCCACATCCTCATCAGCGCTAGTTGTTGTCAATGTTGTGGACTTGAACCATCCTGATATATTACAACAATATTCCATCATTGTCTTAATTTGCTCCTCCCTGATGACGTATAAAGTTGAGCATCTTTTCATAAACCTTTTTGCCATCTGCATAACTACTTTGATAAGAATGTCTGTGTATATCTTATGCCCATTTTTAATTGGATTCTTTGTCCTTTTGTTCTTACTGTTGAGTTTTTGGAGTTCCTAATATGTGGTGAATAGAAGTCTTTTATCTTGTGTGTTTTGTGAATATTTTCTGTGGCTTGTCTTTTTATTCTCTTAAAATGTCATTCATAGAGCAGAAGTTTGTTCATTACAGTGGATCCCAACCTATCAGTTTTTTCTTTCATGGATAGTTCTTTTGCTGTTGATCGAAAAAGTCATCACCAAACCCGGGTTGACTGAGATATTCTCCTCTATTAAATTCTAGAAGTGTTACACTTTTTCATTTTGCGTTTAGGTCTATAATCCCCTTTGAGTTACTTTCTGTGAAAGTTCTAAGAAATTTTTATAGCTCTTAACTCATTGTCTTCTTACTTCAATGAAACTTTTCCTGAACATACTCACTATGACATTCCCTCTAAGCCCATCACTGACTAGCTCACTGTCCCACTTTTCTGCTAACAGTATTGTTATCTAAAGTTATATTGTCATTTATTATTTGCTTGTTTGCTTTATTTATCTAGAATGTAAGTCCCATGGATGCTAAGACTCAGTCCATCTTGCCCAGTGCTCTGTTACTTAGTGCCTAACCCAGTGTTTGTAACATATTAAGGAGTTGGTAGATATTTGGTAAAATAAATGAATGAATAAGAAATACACTTAGCCAAACTCTCAAGTACATATGACATATATTAAAGACCTTGACTATGAGTATCTTTATAATTACCAACACAGAAAATTTATAGGAATTAAAAAGGATGGTACAGAAATCAAGCTTACAACAGAAGTATAGCTGTTTTGTTTGCTCTGCTTATAGCATATTTAAGCCCTGTAGAATCTAGAGTATGGTTCAGAATAAGAATGTGACTTAGAAAAAATAAGTTATTTCTGTGGAAGTATTCAGAGTCCCTGGACAATATTTGAAATAATATTTATTTAATCATTTGAAATATTAACAGAAAACTGAGATAGATTGTTTCTTCTTTCCACAAAATTCAAATTAGTTCTGACTAATTTGAGTCCAGTTTCTATTAAGCAAATAATGGAAAGGAATGTACCAGTAATCTGGGTTAGATTAATTGATAAATCATCATATCTTTGTTCTATATGTGACACAATCTTTTTATACAGACCCTCTATGAAATATTGGAACATACCAGTTGCCAAAAATGGTTTGTAATTGTTTTGTTGGCTGATGATGGGCCATTATGTAAAGATTTCTTGAATTTTTCACAGTATCTATATTAGATATGCCTGTTGTAGACAAGGGAGGTATACCTAGTTTAGACTATAGTCACATGATATTATTAAGTCTACTCTGACTAAATAGTCATTTATTGTTTGAATCTTTCTGGTCATTTTGTGTAAAATTTACAGGTTGTATAAAACTCATAAAACATAAAATTGTAGTTATTTTGATCTTTCCTTATCAGTGATTCTGCAAATGGTTATGAAGTCAAAGAGAAGTTTCTTCCTGTATTTTGATTAAAGCACATTAGATTCAACAATACTTCTTAGGCAAAATATGGTACAGCTAAAATGGCTCAAAGCATTGTGATGTTTACCAAGAAACAGGTGATGCAGTAGGCTTCTCAGATGGCTTAGTGGTGAAGAATTCACCTGCCAATGCAGGAGGCTCAAGAGACCCGGGTTTGATCCCTGGGTTGGGAAGATCCCCTGTAGTAGGAAATGGCAACCTGCTCCAGTATTCTTGCTTGGAAGATTCTATGGACAGAGAAACCTGACAGGCTACAGTCTGTGGGATTGCAAAGAATTAGACACAACTGAGTGACTGAGCATACACACACACATATACACATATACATGTGTGATGCAGGTTCTGTATTCTGTCTTCTTGGAGAAATAGGATTCAGATATTTAAAAATTAGAAGGTGGGCTTCCCTGGTGGTCCAGTGGGTAAGGACACCGCCTTGCAGTGCAAGGGGCACCGATTCGACCCCTGACCTGGGAAGATCCCATGTGCCATGGAGTGGCTGGACCCATGTGTCCAATTACCAAGCTCGAGCTCTGGAGCACATGCGCCCAGAGCCGGTGCTCTGTGACAACAGAGGCCACTGCGATGGGAGGCCCACATGGGCCAAAGAACAAAGATGGATGAAAATAGATAAATGAAAGACCAATAGAAGTGGCCCATCCACCCCCCTACCTTCCCGCCCCTCCTCCACACCCTGCCCCGCCAAAAAAAAGAAAAAAATAAATAAATAAAAATTAGAAGGAAACCACCAAAAATTATTTTTAAAAATACCTGCCAATTTATTTGTCATTTAAAACTGATTTTTATACTTATTTTATTTAATTCTCTCAGTAATTTGTATGTCATTACAATATTTTGTAAAATGGTGTATTAATATATGAGGCTAAGTGATATTTGCCTCAAGTCATTAAGTAATAAGTCTTGAACTGGACCTAAAGCTAAAGTGCAATCATCATGAAAACAAAACTTGTGTTTGTGTGTACCCTAAGCATTCACAGTGTGTACATCAGAGCCTGGCATATTGTAGCCATTGAATAAAGATTTGTTCATTAAATAAATCTAGAACTGGAGTTTCATGCAATGACAAACTTAGTTAAACCTTTGGACATATTTCTGTTACTCAAAAAATTTTGGAAAGCTAAAATGGCTCAAAGCATTGTGATGTTTACCAAGAAACAGGTGATGCAGTAGGCTTCTCAGATGGCTTAGTGGTGAAGAATTCACCTGCCAATGCAGGAGGCTCAAGAGACCCGGGTTTGATCCCTGGGTTGGGAAGATCCCCTGTAGTAGGAAATGGCAACCTGCTCCAGTATTCTTGCTTGGAAGATTCTATGGACAGAGAAACCTGACAGGCTACAGTCTGTGGGATTGCAAAGAATTAGACACAACTGAGTGACTGAGCATACACACACACATATACACATATACATGTGTGATGCAGGTTCTGTATTCTGTCTTCTTGGAGAAATAGGATTCAGATATTTAAAAATTAGAAGGTGGGCTTCCCTGGTGGTCCAGTGGGTAAGGACACCGCCTTGCAGTGCAAGGGGCACCGATTCGACCCCTGACCTGGGAAGATCCCATGTGCCATGGAGTGGCTGGACCCATGTGTCCAATTACCAAGCTCGAGCTCTGGAGCACATGCGCCCAGAGCCGGTGCTCTGTGACAACAGAGGCCACTGCGATGGGAGGCCCACATGGGCCAAAGAACAAAGATGGATGAAAATAGATAAATGAAAGACCAATAGAAGTGGCCCATCCACCCCCCTACCTTCCCGCCCCCCCTCCCCACCCTTCCCCGCCCCAAAAAAACAAAAAAAAAATAAATAAAAATTAGAAGGAAACCACCAAAAATTATTTTTAAAAATACCTGCCAATTTATTTGTCATTTAAAACTGATTTTTATACTTATTTTATTTAATTCTCTCAGTAATTTGTATGTCATTACAATATTTTGTAAAATGGTGTATTAATATATGAGGCTAAGTGATATTTGCCTCAAGTCATTAAGTAATAAGTCTTGAACTGGACCTAAAGCTAAAGTGCAATCATCATGAAAACAAAACTTGTGTTTGTGTGTACCCTAAGCATTCACAGTGTGTACATCAGAGCCTGGCATATTGTAGCCATTGAATAAAGATTTGTTCATTAAATAAATCTAGAACTGGAGTTTCATGCAATGACATGATCTTTAGTTTAATATTCAGCTCCTTATTATACAAGGACTATTTTGTACTTGCCCTAGTTTCTTCTGTTTTATCATTAGTGGTTCACTAGTAGTGGGTGCTCATTAATGTTCGATGATAGGCAAAATATTATGAGTTCAAGGCATGCATCAGAAGAAAAGTGAAAACAGTGTTTACACAAATGTTCAAAAAGGCCTTGTATCTGAAGGAAAAAACACTTAAATAGAGTTTTAGGGAGTTGATGGCAGATGAAAAGAAGGGGAAAGGCATTCCTCATGGAAAATAATGTAAAAATAATCATATTATTCCAAGATATAATGTTTTATTTTCCTGAAGCCAGAAGGAAGCAATGTGACTGAAAATTAATGTCACACTTGTATTTATTCTGAATGTAAACAATGTAAAAATTATGGCTTAATGAATACTTTGATAAAAGATAATAATAATCTGAAGACGATATGTGTGTGTATATGTTATTCATTGTTCAGGTACCATTAAATATACCCCTAGCTTCTAGATTTCTGCAATTGTGCATGCCATGCATGCAAGAAAAGTATAGAATCTTTTTTCTACTCTATTCAGGTGTAGTAGGTTTTTTGTTTTTTGTTTTTTTTTGGAAGGAAGAGATCACTATGTGTAAATATTACTAATTTATTTTACTGAAATATGTGATTCAGTGAAATAACTACTCTTATTATGTTGCTTAAAAGGTGTGTGTTGACTCTAATAAAATGCAAAAAATCCCTAAAAATTGAATTTAATAACCATTTGCTAGATTTTTCATTTGTAGGAAGAAATAGAGTGCTATTACAAATGCGGCCATTAGGCATTTGCCTCAAGTCATTAAGTAATAAGTCTTGAACTGGACCTAAAGCTAAAGTGCAATCATCATGAAAACAAAACTTGTGTTTGTGTGTACCCTAAGCATTCACAGTGTGTACATCAGAGCCTGGCATATTGTAGCCATTGAATAAAGATTTGTTCATTAAATAAATCTAGAACTGGAGTTTCATGCAATGACATGATCTTTAGTTTAATATTCAGCTCCTTATTATACAAGGACTATTTTGTACTTGCCCTAGTTTCTTCTGTTTTATCATTAGTGGTTCACTAGTAGTGGGTGCTCATTAATGTTCGATGATAGGCAAAATATTATGAGTTCAAGGCATGCATCAGAAGAAAAGTGAAAACAGTGTTTACACAAATGTTCAAAAAGGCCTTGTATCTGAAGGAAAAAACACTTAAATAGAGTTTTAGGGAGTTGATGGCAGATGAAAAGAAGGGGAAAGGCATTCCTCATGGAAAATAATGTAAAAATAATCATATTATTCCAAGATATAATGTTTTATTTTCCTGAAGCCAGAAGGAAGCAATGTGACTGAAAATTAATGTCACACTTGTATTTATTCTGAATGTAAACAATGTAAAAATTATGGCTTAATGAATACTTTGATAAAAGATAATAATAATCTGAAGACGATATGTGTGTGTATATGTTATTCATTGTTCAGGTACCATTAAATATACCCCTAGCTTCTAGATTTCTGCAATTGTGCATGCCATGCATGCAAGAAAAGTATAGAATCTTTTTTCTACTCTATTCAGGTGTAGTAGGTTTTTTGTTTTTTGTTTTTTTTTGGAAGGAAGAGATCACTATGTGTAAATATTACTAATTTATTTTACTGAAATATGTGATTCAGTGAAATAACTACTCTTATTATGTTGCTTAAAAGGTGTGTGTTGACTCTAATAAAATGCAAAAAATCCCTAAAAATTGAATTTAATAACCATTTGCTAGATTTTTCATTTGTAGGAAGAAATAGAGTGCTATTACAAATGCGGCCATTAGGCATTTGCCTTTCAATAAGGTGTTCTCTGGGAACAATTTGAAAATTTTTAAAAACTCACTTTAAATTTGAGTTGTAACAATGGACAGTTTGTTCTAAGGGTATCCATGCAATATATAGACAGTAAAACTAATTTGTTTCAGTTTAGACATGAAAACTCCCAAGTCATGAAAACTCCCAAGTAAGTTACTAATAGTATGTCATAGCACAAGAAGCTTCTTAATATGGTCTTCCTGAAGAGAAATGGCTTTAAAAAATTTTTATGAAACATTGCAACATTAATGAGACTCTTAGAGAAGAAATCACGCAGTCTAATCCCACCCTCTCAAATACAATAATTGATTTATATTTTAAGCTTTTGTTTTATTCTTAGAATATGTCTGTTCTTTGCATGGTTTTGATAACTAGTGAACACAAAATTCTGTATGTGTGCACTAATGAACTATGCATATGTTGCTTAAGTAAATCAAATTAGTCTTAAGTTAATTAATCATCTATATTTTTTTGAAACCCACTCATTGGAAAAGATCCTGATACTGGGAAGGGTTGAAGGCAAAATGAGGAGGAGGAGGCAGAGAATGAGATGCTTAGCATGACTGACTCAGTAGACATGAGTTTGAGCAAACTCCAGGAGATTGTGGAGGACAGAGAAGCCTCGTGTCCTGCCATCCATGGGGTCACAAAGAATTGGACATGACTTACAGACTGAACAGCAACAAATTTTCTGAAGCATACATTTGTTTTTAATATAGTAAATTCAGTATATATTTGACTTTGCAAAACCGTTTCAATCCACTTTACACCAAACTATAAACTGTAATGCTGTAAGAATTCCATGGCATGCATTTTGTTATTCCATGCTGTTTATTGGAGGGGACAGGTGTAAAACATATGTTATGTACGTATGATAGGAGATTTTTCTTAGGTACTTCAAAAAAACTTAATTCAGGAGGAAATAGTTGCAACAAAGAAAAAGTCTGTGAGAATAACATATCTCAAACACTTAAGCTGAAACCAGAATCCAAACATTGACCTCTAAGGACATCTCTTATCCTCTGTTTACTTTAAAATTAACATATGGTAAAAAAGGGGAAAAAAAGGTTGTCCTAAACTGTTTGCTTAAAAAAATAAAATAAAATGTTTGCTTAAGTATGAATCTCATTATCTGATCAAGATCCTATAATGAATTAGTGTCAGAGATAGAACCCTGAAAAGAAAAAAGACAGTGTCTTTAGACTTTCTGCTACATTATTACCGATATGTTTATTCTTGAGGTTGTCTCCTCACATTGGACTCTAAATTCCTTTAAGGTGAGAACTCTGTCATATTCATTTTTGTGTCCCTTGGAGAGCCAAGTACAGTACCATGTATTCAAAAATGTATTGAATTAAATAACTTTCCAGAGGATTCTACTCATCTATAAATATTCAGTTGGCAGATGAGGGTTGAAATGATAATGTTACTGAACGTTGACTGCATCTTAAAAACTGCTCTATTGACTCTATTTGCATAGTCATTGTTCTAGTATTTAGACACCAGAACTGCCTTTTAGACTGTATATCCAACATATAAAAAGTAAAAATGAAGCCCTTCATAGGTATTTTGATTTTCATAAGAAGTATGATATTAATGCTGTTGACTGACAAAATGGAGGAACTATCTTGAGATCTGAGTTTCCATTCTATCACTCTCATATTATACTTATATAAATCCAAACTCCTAGAAATGACACATGTGAGCCTCTGAGATACGGCTTCTGACTACGTGTCCTGCCATCCATGGGGTCACAAAGAATTGGACATGACTTACAGACTGAACAGCAACAAATTTTCTGAAGCATACATTTGTTTTTAATATAGTAAATTCAGTATATATTTGACTTTGCAAAACCGTTTCAATCCACTTTACACCAAACTATAAACTGTAATGCTGTAAGAATTCCATGGCATGCATTTTGTTATTCCATGCTGTTTATTGGAGGGGACAGGTGTAAAACATATGTTATGTACGTATGATAGGAGATTTTTCTTAGGTACTTCAAAAAAACTTAATTCAGGAGGAAATAGTTGCAACAAAGAAAAAGTCTGTGAGAATAACATATCTCAAACACTTAAGCTGAAACCAGAATCCAAACATTGACCTCTAAGGACATCTCTTATCCTCTGTTTACTTTAAAATTAACATATGGTAAAAAAGGGGAAAAAAAGGTTGTCCTAAACTGTTTGCTTAAAAAAATAAAATAAAATGTTTGCTTAAGTATGAATCTCATTATCTGATCAAGATCCTATAATGAATTAGTGTCAGAGATAGAACCCTGAAAAGAAAAAAGACAGTGTCTTTAGACTTTCTGCTACATTATTACCGATATGTTTATTCTTGAGGTTGTCTCCTCACATTGGACTCTAAATTCCTTTAAGGTGAGAACTCTGTCATATTCATTTTTGTGTCCCTTGGAGAGCCAAGTACAGTACCATGTATTCAAAAATGTATTGAATTAAATAACTTTCCAGAGGATTCTACTCATCTATAAATATTCAGTTGGCAGATGAGGGTTGAAATGATAATGTTACTGAACGTTGACTGCATCTTAAAAACTGCTCTATTGACTCTATTTGCATAGTCATTGTTCTAGTATTTAGACACCAGAACTGCCTTTTAGACTGTATATCCAACATATAAAAAGTAAAAATGAAGCCCTTCATAGGTATTTTGATTTTCATAAGAAGTATGATATTAATGCTGTTGACTGACAAAATGGAGGAACTATCTTGAGATCTGAGTTTCCATTCTATCACTCTCATATTATACTTATATAAATCCAAACTCCTAGAAATGGCACATGTGAGCCTCTGAGATACGGCTTCTGACTACGTGCTCATCATGCTTCCACAGTATTAGCTATTTTTATATTCCTAGAATATTTCAATTCTGTGAAATCTTAGGAATTTTTATTTGATTTTCCAATTGCCTGGAATGCTTATCCTTTGATAAGTCCCATGATTAACTTCAAAGTCCTGCATGGCTGATAAGTCCCATGATGGCTTGGATTGAGTATCCCCTTTTCAAGGAGATGTTTTCTGACCACCTACCTAAGGTAAATTCCCACCAAAATTATTTGCTGTCACATCAGCTTTTTCTTTCATGCACTTATCACAATGATGATGATCATATTAATTGGCTATCTTCTCCAACAAAATATAAATTCCATGAGTACAGGGACCTTTTCCTACCTTTCCCACTGATTTACCTACTATACAGAACACAGTACCTGGTAGACGGTAAGAACTTGAATAGATACACAAATATTTACTGAAAAATGTCACATTTAGTATACTGATATAAGAGGTAAATTAATTTGAAGAGTGAAGTGTAGTTGTGACACTCATTAACATTTTTGTTTATCTAAATCCAAGTGCTAGTTAACATTCTACATTGTGGAATTATTACTGTATTATTTCAGCAGTTGAGACTCTGGGACATACGAAGTTAGGAGATCTTCCCAAAGCTAATGATAGGGATGAAAAAAAGAGGAGTGTACACTTTGTTTTTATTCAGAAAAGAAGTAACTAAATTTGCTTTATTTTTTAAAAAAGATATAGATGTGATATCATATATTTCAAATCCCATATCCATATATATTATAATAATTACCTTGGGTAAAAGTATATAACTTTGGAAGTTTGATAGAAAGTTGTGAATTCCTAATGAAACAATAGTTTCTAAAAATATACTCAGACCTTATTAAAATAAATCCTAGAATGCCAAAAAAGGAAAGAACAGCAGAACAGCAAGATTTTGTTTTGTATGAATTTCACTGAATGTAACAAGCTTAAAAGTTTGACTTCCCTGTCAGTCCAGTGGTTAAGACTCTGTGCTTTCACTGCAGAGGGTTGGGTTCAGTCCTTGGTTGGGTAATTAAGATCCCAAAGTAGAGCGGCCAAAAAAAAAAGCTTAAAGTTTAAACCTTGAAAAGTTTTCACTATAAACATGATTCTCAGTGTATCTGTCTATCCCATGTCAAATGAAATCAATGAGAATATTATGAACTTAATATACAATGCTATATAATATTGACAATATATTGTAGACTTGCTATTATTTTTCCTTTGAAATCTTTATAAAGTACTGTACCATTGCTGTTCTGCATTTTTCAAATTATAATTAATATTTACCAATTTGACTTTTTAAACATGATACGAGGTTTGGAATACAGCTAGCCCTTTTTTGCTTGTGCTAGATAAACTGTGTCAATGTAATGTATTCAGCTACTATTGTACTGAGTCTTTCAATACATGGTTAAAATATAGGATTACCTAAATGCCTTAAATAACTTGACATTTTCCTAAGAGCATTATCTTTGGGAAAGGCTTTTCTGGTCAATAAAATGAGGAAATATGAAGGAGCAATAATGAGAATTTAAAATTTTTCAGTTGTTAACTTTTAAGCTCATCTTTGATATGGGATTTTGCTAAAGTGCATGCATACAAATCCCATTTTTCAGATAGAATAGTTTAAGTCCCTGGAATGTATCTGTTTCAAACTAAAGAAATTAATGTTTGAAATAACTCTGTTTCAAACATGAGGAAATAAGAAAACCAACTAGTGAGAAACTACTATATTTATAAACATTTTTTAAGCAGTTCATTTGAACACTACTCTTTCTGTACCATATTTTGTGCAGCTTTGTATATTTTTTTATTTTTAGAATGGTACTTGACTTCTTATTCCATCTAAGATAGAGGAATAGTGACTGAATATGTGTTTCTGCCTAACACAATTGCAGCACCAAAAACAACAATAAAAAAATTCAGACAAATGTATGACACAAGCATTTTTCAAGACATTGGAAATCAGGCAGTGAAGTAAAGTGATCCCAGAGAGTTTTGTTTTGTATGAATTTCACTGAATGTAACAAGCTTAAAAGTTTGACTTCCTGTCAGTCCAGTGGTTAAGACTCTGTGCTTTCACTGCAGAGGGTTGGGTTCAGTCCTTGGTTGGGTAATTAAGATCCCAAAGTAGAGCGGCCAAAAAAAAAAGCTTAAAGTTTAAACCTTGAAAAGTTTTCACTATAAACATGATTCTCAGTGTATCTGTCTATCCCATGTCAAATGAAATCAATGAGAATATTATGAACTTAATATACAATGCTATATAATATTGACAATATATTGTAGACTTGCTATTATTTTTCCTTTGAAATCTTTATAAAGTACTGTACCATTGCTGTTCTGCATTTTTCAAATTATAATTAATATTTACCAATTTGACTTTTTAAACATGATACGAGGTTTGGAATACAGCTAGCCCTTTTTTGCTTGTGCTAGATAAACTGTGTCAATGTAATGTATTCAGCTACTATTGTACTGAGTCTTTCAATACATGGTTAAAATATAGGATTACCTAAATGCCTTAAATAACTTGACATTTTCCTAAGAGCATTATCTTTGGGAAAGGCTTTTCTGGTCAATAAAATGAGGAAATATGAAGGAGCAATAATGAGAATTTAAAATTTTTCAGTTGTTAACTTTTAAGCTCATCTTTGATATGGGATTTTGCTAAAGTGCATGCATACAAATCCCATTTTTCAGATAGAATAGTTTAAGTCCCTGGAATGTATCTGTTTCAAACTAAAGAAATTAATGTTTGAAATAACTCTGTTTCAAACATGAGGAAATAAGAAAACCAACTAGTGAGAAACTACTATATTTATAAACATTTTTTAAGCAGTTCATTTGAACACTACTCTTTCTGTACCATATTTTGTGCAGCTTTGTATATTTTTTTATTTTTAGAATGGTACTTGACTTCTTATTCCATCTAAGATAGAGGAATAGTGACTGAATATGTGTTTCTGCCTAACACAATTGCAGCACCAAAAACAACAATAAAAAAATTCAGACAAATGTATGACACAAGCATTTTTCAAGACATTGGAAATCAGGCAGTGAAGTAAAGTGATCCCAGAGAGATGACAAGCAAAACAAACCCTACATTTTCATCAGGTTACTGCCTTAGAGTTTCTGGGATACAGCTCAGGGAAAGAGAGACCAGGTAGAATTTGGTGAACTCTAAAAGGTGGGTGGAAATAAGAGTTTAGGGATATCAAAGCTTTCAGAATTCATAGAATAGAGTTCTAGGGAGAAAATAGACTTACAGGGAAGTCCAGATATTTGCTTGAGGTAAGCATTCATCAGGACTTCCCCAGGTGGTGCTAGTGATAGAGAATCTGCCTGCCAATGCAGGAGACTTACGACACGTGAGTTCCATCCCAGGTTGGGAAGATCCTCTGGAGGAGAGCATGGCAACCCACTCTAGTATTCTTGCCTGGGGAATCCCAGAGGTACAGGAGCCTTGAAGGCTACGGTCCATAGAGTCACAAAGAGTTGGACATGACTAAAGTGACTTAGCACATGTGCACAAGCATTCATCAGAGTACAGATCAGAACATGTGCATAAGGAAACTGCAAGAGGACAGAGGAAGAATCATCTGGTAGGGATGGAAGGAAGTGCTGCCATTACTTACACAGGATTAGGAATAATGTCTGTTTCTAACAGTCAGACTAAAAAAAATCTCAAAATTCATGTTGCATTAAGTTTTTAGGAGGACTTGGTTTAAGAGTAGAAAATAATTAAAACTAGACTAAATCCTATTCTGTTTCATATTAATAAATATTAAAATCAAGACCCAAAAGGATTAAATTATTTCCAGGCAATTTAATTGCATCCTAGAATAAAGCTCAAAAATATTTGTAATAATTTTTTTTAATGTCTGGCACTTAAGAAGGTAATACTCACAGTGTCTGACATTGTGACCAAAGATAGCCAGACATGCAAAGAAGCACAAAAACACACCCATAATTAGGAGGAAGAAAATAAAACCAGCATAGAGCTGGCACAGACAGTAGAAGTAGCGGAAACAAACTTAAAAACATTTCTTGTGACTGTAGTCTGTGTGTTCAAGATTTTAAGTAGATACATAGAAGCTATAAGAGAGAGCCAAATCAAAATTCTGTATACAAAAACTACCATGTCTGTGAAGGAAAATAAACTGAATGGCGTTAATAGAAATGTACATATGGCAAAAGAAAAGCGTATTGAACCTTAAGACACAGCAACAGAAACTAGCCAAAATAACGCACAAACAGAAAAGACAGTTTGTTGACCAGAGTATTAAGAGATCTGGGACAATTTTCAAATGGTATAGTGTATATATATATTTCAAGTTCCTAAAAGAAATGAATGAGAAACAGAAAAAAACAATAATTAAATAATTTCCAAATTTTTTCAAAATATGATGAAAAATAAAGGCTCACAAATCCAAAATGCTCAATGTACCCCAAACATAAGAATTATGAAGAAAACTAAACTAGAGCATATCATAATCAAATTGCTCACTAACAGGAGAAAATCTTGAAAACAATGAAAAAGTGCATAATAAACAGTATATTAAAAGATCCCAAATTAAAGATTATAACAAACTGTCAGAAACAGAGTGAGATGACAGTGGAGCAACATACATAAAGTAGTAGAAGAAAGAAATTTGTCCTCTTAGAATTCCATGCCTAGAAAAAAGTTCTCAAATTTGAAAGCAAAGTAATGACTTTTCAGATCTATAATCAGAAGAAAACAACAGAAGATGAAGCAAAAATACAGGCCAGAATTTGACATGAATAGCACCAGCTAAAGGTAACTAAACAAATTTTGTTTGGGTTTTTCTTTAGGATCATATAGTAAAACCTGAATGAATTTTTGGTCAGCCCAATGAATATGTAATTTCTTTCTTAGTATTTAAATCTTTTTAAGAGATAACAAAGTAAAACAATGCATTGTGTTATTTGCAATATGAGTATGTATAAAATGTGTGACAATAATAACACAAAAGTCAAATGACGACAAATAGAAGCCTTAATATAAATCTTGTACTATATGTTAAGTAAATCTTAAACCCTAAAGAATCTATAAAAAATAACAGAAGAGTTTGTAAGTCCAAAAAAATAAATAATGGAAGAATAAAAATATTTCATTAGTTTAAAAGAAGGAACAAAAAGGTGAAAAAGAGAATGAAGAATAGATAGTAGTATAGAAAGTAAGTGGCAAGACTGTAGATTTAAACATGACCATATCAGTAATGACATCAAATATAAATGGTCTAAATACAAGAATTGAACACAAGTGATTATAAATATTTTTTAAGCAAGCCCAAACATTTGGTTGACTTTCATATGGCAAAAGAAAAGCGTATTGAACCTTAAGACACAGCAACAGAAACTAGCCAAAATAACGCACAAACAGAAAAGACAGTTTGTTGACCAGAGTATTAAGAGATCTGGGACAATTTTCAAATGGTATAGTGTATATATATATTTCAAGTTCCTAAAAGAAATGAATGAGAAACAGAAAAAAACAATAATTAAATAATTTCCAAATTTTTTCAAAATATGATGAAAAATAAAGGCTCACAAATCCAAAATGCTCAATGTACCCCAAACATAAGAATTATGAAGAAAACTAAACTAGAGCATATCATAATCAAATTGCTCACTAACAGGAGAAAATCTTGAAAACAATGAAAAAGTGCATAATAAACAGTATATTAAAAGATCCCAAATTAAAGATTATAACAAACTGTCAGAAACAGAGTGAGATGACAGTGGAGCAACATACATAAAGTAGTAGAAGAAAGAAATTTGTCCTCTTAGAATTCCATGCCTAGAAAAAAGTTCTCAAATTTGAAAGCAAAGTAATGACTTTTCAGATCTATAATCAGAAGAAAACAACAGAAGATGAAGCAAAAATACAGGCCAGAATTTGACATGAATAGCACCAGCTAAAGGTAACTAAACAAATTTTGTTTGGGTTTTTCTTTAGGATCATATAGTAAAACCTGAATGAATTTTTGGTCAGCCCAATGAATATGTAATTTCTTTCTTAGTATTTAAATCTTTTTAAGAGATAACAAAGTAAAACAATGCATTGTGTTATTTGCAATATGAGTATGTATAAAATGTGTGACAATAATAACACAAAAGTCAAATGACGACAAATAGAAGCCTTAATATAAATCTTGTACTATATGTTAAGTAAATCTTAAACCCTAAAGAATCTATAAAAAATAACAGAAGAGTTTGTAAGTCCAAAAAAATAAATAATGGAAGAATAAAAATATTTCATTAGTTTAAAAGAAGGAACAAAAAGGTGAAAAAGAGAATGAAGAATAGATAGTAGTATAGAAAGTAAGTGGCAAGACTGTAGATTTAAACATGACCATATCAGTAATGACATCAAATATAAATGGTCTAAATACAAGAATTGAACACAAGTGATTATAAATATTTTTTAAGCAAGCCCAAACCATATTTATTTATAAAAAGCACTTTAAAGATACAAATAGTTAAAAATAAATAGATGGAAAATTATATACTACACTAACACTAATTGTAAGAAAAAGTGAACTTCAGAGCAAAGTTTTACATCAGGTCATTTCATAATAATAATATTAACAATTAAACTTTCTTAACAATTAAAACATTTTCTTAAAAAGATATTCTAGTCCTTAAGGTTTATGTACCTAATGGCATAGCTTCAAAGTACATTAAGCAAAAACTGATAGCTCTCAATCCACAGTTATATTTGGAAGTGTAAATATGTCTTTCTGAATAACTAATAGAACCAGAACTAGTTGATAGAAGCATAATAAGGACATAAAAGATTTGAACTCTATCAGCCAACTGGCTTGCCTAGTTGACACTTATAGAAGATTCTACCTCAGAACAGCATGATACATGTATGATTAAAATGCATTTGAAACTTACTAAAATATATTCTGGACAATAAAAACATCTCAATGAATTTAAAATGATTAAAATTGAATTAAACTAGAATTAAATTAGTCTCCAAATACTGAGAAGTCAGGTAACCTATGCATCAAAGAATAAATCAAAAGACAAATAACATATTTTTAATGGCAGTGAAAACACAAACATATTGAAAGTTATGGGATGCCACTTACGCAGTAATTTAAGAAGTATTTAGACCATTAGATGCTGATAGTATAGAGAACAAAAAGGTTAAAATTGATCACCCCAATTTTCACTTGAAAAACCTAGAAGACATGTTTTAAATTCTAAATAATAAATATCAGAGCAGAAATTAGTGAAAAAAAAAAAAAAATAGGGCTGGTTCCAGAAATTCGAAGTTGGTTTACTATTTGAAATCAAGCAATGCACTTCACAATATAAATAAACTGGAAAAAAAACCATATAAAACATTTCAAAAATAAATAAGGAAGAGCTAAATGGAGAGCTGTCCCCTTATTTATCAATCAGAAAATTCAAAATTGTTAAGGTGTCAATTTTCACTGAACTTATACATGTGTACTAAATTCAATGCCAACCCAAATCCTAGCATGTTTTAATTGAAGAGATTTACAAACTGGTTCTAAATCTCAAATGGAAATACAGAGAATGTAGAGACAACAAAACAACTTTGGAAAAGAACAAATTTGGAGGAATAACATAACTGACTTTCAAGATTTAGTATGGTGCTGCAGTGTATTTAATTGGCATAAAGGCAGGATAGAGTAGACACTTCAGAAATAGATCCAAACACAAGATGGCTTTCTTAACAATTAAAACATTTTCTTAAAAAGATATTCTAGTCCTTAAGGTTTATGTACCTAATGGCATAGCTTCAAAGTACATTAAGCAAAACTGATAGCTCTCAATCCACAGTTATATTTGGAAGTGTAAATATGTCTTTCTGAATAACTAATAGAACCAGAACTAGTTGATAGAAGCATAATAAGGACATAAAAGATTTGAACTCTATCAGCCAACTGGCTTGCCTAGTTGACACTTATAGAAGATTCTACCTCAGAACAGCATGATACATGTATGATTAAAATGCATTTGAAACTTACTAAAATATATTCTGGACAATAAAAACATCTCAATGAATTTAAAATGATTAAAATTGAATTAAACTAGAATTAAATTAGTCTCCAAATACTGAGAAGTCAGGTAACCTATGCATCAAAGAATAAATCAAAAGACAAATAACATATTTTTAATGGCAGTGAAAACACAAACATATTGAAAGTTATGGGATGCCACTTACGCAGTAATTTAAGAAGTATTTAGACCATTAGATGCTGATAGTATAGAGAACAAAAAGGTTAAAATTGATCACCCCAATTTTCACTTGAAAAACCTAGAAGACATGTTTTAAATTCTAAATAATAAATATCAGAGCAGAAATTAGTGAAAAAAAAAAAAAATAGGGCTGGTTCCAGAAATTCGAAGTTGGTTTACTATTTGAAATCAAGCAATGCACTTCACAATATAAATAAACTGGAAAAAAAACCATATAAAACATTTCAAAAATAAATAAGGAAGAGCTAAATGGAGAGCTGTCCCCTTATTTATCAATCAGAAAATTCAAAATTGTTAAGGTGTCAATTTTCACTGAACTTATACATGTGTACTAAATTCAATGCCAACCCAAATCCTAGCATGTTTTAATTGAAGAGATTTACAAACTGGTTCTAAATCTCAAATGGAAATACAGAGAATGTAGAGACAACAAAACAACTTTGGAAAAGAACAAATTTGGAGGAATAACATAACTGACTTTCAAGATTTAGTATGGTGCTGCAGTGTATTTAATTGGCATAAAGGCAGGATAGAGTAGACACTTCAGAAATAGATCCACACATAAATGGACAGCTGATTTTTGACAGAGTTGAGGATGTAAAGGTTTTGGAACCATCACACACTTCTGGTAGGAATATGAACACTATGCCTAGTAGGGAAAATGTTTCTCAGTTTTCTAAAAAGCCATATGAGCCAGGCATTCCCATGTTAGGTATTTATTTAAAAAAAATAAAACCATATATCCATACAAAAAAATTGCACTTGGTATTCATAACATCTTTATTTTCAGGAGTCAAAACTGAAAATAACCCAAATGTCTATCAACAGGTGGATAGATAACAAATGTGATATGTCCATGCAGTAAAATGTAGTGAATTACTGATCGATACACACAACATGCATACATCTTGAACTAATTATGCTAAGTGAAAGAAGTTAGAAAAAAGAGACATATCATGTGATCCCATTTATACTGATATAAAACTCAAGGAAATGTAAAGTTGTATATGACTGAAAGACAGCAGTTTCCTGAGGGGAAGGGCACAGCGGGCACGAGGTGGGGAACAGGTAGACTGAAGAGACAGCTCACAGAGGTAGCAGAAGGAAACCCTGGGGGATGATGACGGTGTTTATTACTGTGATCGTGGTAATAGCTTCAGAAGTATACACCTGTTAAAAAAAGAAGCATATGGGTATATGTTACAACTTATCAACTTGCACAGTTTACATCTGTAATTTTATTGTAATCTGAATAAAACAGATGAAAAATCTGTAAGCAATCAAGAATTATCATAAATGAAGTCTAAATTAGAAAGGATTCAGATTGAATCTAATCTAGTGAGACTGATGAAGGAAGTTTGTAAACAAACAAAAGAAACAAATGCTATTTTCATGTGATCACAGCACATCTAATAATGAAAACAAATAGTACTGATGACCAGTAGCTTTTATTTCTGATTCTTTAATCCATTAATTCAACATTCTATGTGAGTTTAATACTAATCTATTTTTTGAAACATTCGTGTTCAGACAGTTGGTAGGTTTTTCATTTCTTCTAAATGTAGAGGAATCTTGATCTTGAAGTTGTATAATTTCCATATTATCCTAGCTAATTATCTGACAGGTAACTATTTCCCAGATATATTCTTTGTAATTTTGAATAAGGAATTAAAGAGACACAGTTGTTTGTCAAATGTATTTTTTTTCTATAGGCTTAGGATGTGAAAAAGAGGTAGTAACAGAGCTGAAACTAAAATTCAAGTCTCATGATACACACTTCAAAACTGTTCATGTAGACTATTTCATCTTGATATATTATGTATAGTGGCATAATGGATTTTCTAAATAAGTTGAACAAGCGTTTACCTTGGACTGACAAATTAGTTGAAAGAAGATAAAAAGGATCACAGCAGGTTCAAATGAAAAATTGATAGAAGACACCCTCTAAATCTGATACTGAATCAGTATGAGATGTATGGATGACAGCAAGTAATACTTTACCATATTTATATATGGGTAAACAAAGATACAGCCCAGTAAAAATATGTGATGGGTAATTATTAATAATTATTAATCATTCTATTGCTCACCAGTCTTCTTTCAGTAAATTGATTTTACTCTGGTTTCTTGACTGGCTAATCTGTTTGTCTTGCCTGCATCAGTTTTTTGTTGAATTATTATTAGAATTATATGTATGAACAAGGCTTTTTTTATTTTGCAAGTGTAAGGACTTCAGTTTCTTGTTAATTTTTGGCTTAATAATAATAGCAACAACAACAACAAAAAGTAGCAAATGGTTATGGAGTGTTAAATATATGCCTGCTATAAATTAGCACTGCAGGGCTTCCCTAATGGTTCAGTCTGTAAAGAATCTGTCTGCAGTGCAGGAGTCATGGGTTCAATTCCTGGGTCAGGAAGATCACATGGAGGAGGAAGTGGCAACCCACTCCAGTATTCTTGCCTGGAGAATCCTATGGACAGAGGAGCCTGGTGGGCTCCATTCCATATGGAATTGCAAAGAGCTGGACATGACTGAATATGAGCTCAGAATACTTTATATAATTTACACTTTTAGAAACTTTAGATATTTCTAAATTTATTGTACATTTTAATGTCTTTAATTGCTACCAAAATGTGTAAGTTTGGGTCTTTTGTGTGTCCATTTTACTGATGAGGAAAATGAGGAGGATATACTAAGCTGTGAACAAACCCTGGAAATAATACCCTTAACCACTTTTAAAACATATAAAATTAGCATTAAAATTTTTAAAAAACTTGACACTTTAGCCAAAATTGAGAGGATTCCAAACTGAATCTTTCTGGTGATATTAGCAGAATTTTTCTGCTGTAATCATTTCTATTTAATGAGCAAATTGCTTTATGTGTATGTATACCCCTGTGGCACTGAGGATACCAATTTCACTCTCATTTGTGATCATTCCAGTGCTGCCTATTTGTAAAATAGCACTCTGAATTTAACCAAAACAATAACACTTAAGAAGTTAACATTCTATACTTTAAAAAATTGTTAATGCATACAGCAGGGCAATCACATCAGTAGCTGTGCTTAAAGTAAAACACAGTAGAAGCATCCATTATAATGTTCTGAAAACAATAATTAATCATCAAAATGTATCCTATTGATTAAGAGCCCTTTAGTAAGGAGACTTTCAGAAAACATTTAGCAATAAACGCCATACATAAGAATTGTCCAAAAAGTTTATTCGAGGTTTCCCAAAAATAAACTCAATAGATATTTTAATGAATTGTCTGGCATGCATAGCACCCTCCTATTCTCAGGAGGATATACTTGGCAGTGAATGTCTTTTCAAAGTCTGCTCCATGGGGGAAAAAAAAAAAAACACATGGGAAAAACTAAAGATTTCCTCCCAAGTCACTAATAAGGCTTCATTATTTTGTCATATTTATTTTTCTTCTTCCTTTGTCTTGATACATTTTTTTCATCTTCTAAAACCTTTCATCTCTGCAGTTTTCCTTTAGTTTGATTCTTTTCTCCTTTGACTTTGACCAGAGCACTGAATTCCACATCTAGCACTCAGTTATATGGTATATGTGCCATTAATTATTGATTCCCGACAACTAGACAGTGTGTATAGTAGATAATGGACTTCTCTGGTGGCTTCTTGGTGAAGAATTCACCTACCAATGCAGGAGATGCAGATTCAATCCCTGGGGCAGCAGGGGGGTGGGGGTGAAGGATATCCCCTGGAATAGAAAATGGCAGCCCACTCTAGAATACTTGCCTGGAAAATTCCATGGTCAGAGATGCCTGGCAGGCTACAGTCCATAGGGTGGCAGTCAGGCACCTGAGCAACTGAGTACACATGTGTATAATAAACAGCACACACATTGAAGATAGAGGCTCTATCAATTGTTTCTCTGACTCCACAGAACTTACCACAGAGCCTCAAGTAGGAAACTCTTGGGAAACTCTGGTCCTTTTATCCAACTAAAAACAGTACCTGTTGAGTTCAGGTCCATGATAACATAGGAGACTCCTGATTGCACTTCCTCTCACAGACAAGTGACGGCAAGTAAACAGAGCAAATTCCCTTTGAAAGAAATTTAGAAACCAACTGAGCAGCTCCTATACATCAGACAAATAAGAAACTTATTGCTTAGTCACTAAGTTATGTCTGACTCTTTAAAGTCCCACAGACTGTGGCCCACCAGGATCTTCTGTTCATGGATTTCCCAGGCAAGAAACTGGAGTAGGTTGCATTTCTTTTTCCAGAGGATCTTCTTCATCTAGGGATAGAAACCATGTCTCCTCCATCACCTGCACTGGTGGGAGGATTCCTTACCACTCAGCCACCTGAGAAAACAATCAGAAACTACTCACCTCCAAAACACGTGGCACAGACTGAAACACATTGTCTCCATTAGTGTCACCCCTAGCACAGCAACGCACAGTCAGGAGGGAACTCACAAGCTCCCAGAGTCTGCCTGCAGAGCAGTAGATTAGGACCCCACACCTAGCACTCCAGCTTTTAAGACTTCCACCTGAAGGCAGGACACCCAAAACATCCACCTCAGAGAGCCAGCAGAGTTGAGTCCATTCAACCTCCAAGACTATAGAGTTGGCTCACAAGGACTTGCTGTGACTATTCCTCGGCAGGGCTCAGCACAGAGGGAGAAGGCAAAAAAGGACACCCATCCCCTAGTCTTTTCCTGAAGAGACCCCTTGGCCTATTTTAAAAGCTGCAGACTGAAAATGCCATCCCTACATTCTGTATATACGATGGAATATTACTCAGCCACATGGAAGAAGGAAATCCTGCCATTTGCAACAACATAAATGACTCTCAGTAGCATTATGCTGAGTGAAATAAACCAATCTGATAAAAACAGACAGTAGAAAAGTAGTTTCCAGTTTTACTTGTAGTTGACAGTTTTGTCAGTTATGTCTCAATGAAGCTTTTTTGAAATACATATTCATTTGAAATTGGGAAGAGTGCTAATTCACAAAGGAAACAGCAACTGAAGAGTTTTCATCTATGAAGCAGTTTAGATAGCATTTCAATGAGATATTTAGAAGCAGAAAATTAAAAGTCCAGTCAAATATTTGTTCTGTTGAATATGCTCAAGGTCTTCATTGTACAAGAAAATCCGTTGGCTCTTCTAATCTTGTCCAACATCATTACTAATTATTCTTTATCAAAGAATCTCCAGGGATGTCAGATATTTACATAAATGCTTATCTATTTCTCCAAAATCCGTGTAAAGCCTCAAATAATACTATAAAAGGACTGATTAGCATTCTTAAATTATGGTAACTTGTTCTAAAGTTCCTCCACTGAATACTTTTTGTTATCATTCAGTTACTAAGTTGTATCTGACTCTTCATGGCTCCATTGACTGCAGCACACCAGGTTTCCCTGTGCACCACCTCCCAGAGTTTGCTTTAGAATCATTAGAAAACAATCAGAAACTACTCACCTCCAAAACACGTGGCACAGACTGAAACACATTGTCTCCATTAGTGTCACCCCTAGCACAGCAACGCACAGTCAGGAGGGAACTCACAAGCTCCCAGAGTCTGCCTGCAGAGCAGTAGATTAGGACCCCACACCTAGCACTCCAGCTTTTAAGACTTCCACCTGAAGGCAGGACACCCAAAACATCCACCTCAGAGAGCCAGCAGAGTTGAGTCCATTCAACCTCCAAGACTATAGAGTTGGCTCACAAGGACTTGCTGTGACTATTCCTCGGCAGGGCTCAGCACAGAGGGAGAAGGCAAAAAAGGACACCCATCCCCTAGTCTTTTCCTGAAGAGACCCCTTGGCCTATTTTAAAAGCTGCAGACTGAAAATGCCATCCCTACATTCTGTATATACGATGGAATATTACTCAGCCACATGGAAGAAGGAAATCCTGCCATTTGCAACAACATAAATGACTCTCAGTAGCATTATGCTGAGTGAAATAAACCAATCTGATAAAAACAGACAGTAGAAAAGTAGTTTCCAGTTTTACTTGTAGTTGACAGTTTTGTCAGTTATGTCTCAATGAAGCTTTTTTGAAATACATATTCATTTGAAATTGGGAAGAGTGCTAATTCACAAAGGAAACAGCAACTGAAGAGTTTTCATCTATGAAGCAGTTTAGATAGCATTTCAATGAGATATTTAGAAGCAGAAAATTAAAAGTCCAGTCAAATATTTGTTCTGTTGAATATGCTCAAGGTCTTCATTGTACAAGAAAATCCGTTGGCTCTTCTAATCTTGTCCAACATCATTACTAATTATTCTTTATCAAAGAATCTCCAGGGATGTCAGATATTTACATAAATGCTTATCTATTTCTCCAAAATCCGTGTAAAGCCTCAAATAATACTATAAAAGGACTGATTAGCATTCTTAAATTATGGTAACTTGTTCTAAAGTTCCTCCACTGAATACTTTTTGTTATCATTCAGTTACTAAGTTGTATCTGACTCTTCATGGCTCCATTGACTGCAGCACACCAGGTTTCCCTGTGCACCACCTCCCAGAGTTTGCTTTAGAATCATTAGAAATGACGGCTAGATCCATGGAAATATTAATGCTCTCCATAATGGGCTAATAGTGGATCACCTTCTGGAATCTCATCACCTTTGTCTCTTAAGCTGAATTAAAACTACCTTGAAAGATTGTTTTTCTAATTATTTAAAAGTTACTGAATTGGCTGAGTTAACGACTAGAAATAAGAACTTAGTGATTAATAAATACAATCCTTAGGATGGGATGTTCTTAATCACACATGCATTTGGGGGATAAGATTCCCTGAAATTTATGATTACACTCACAAAAAAGCACATTGTAATTGTCTTACTTGTATTTCCTTCTTATATGTTTATTAATTACAATGTCAGTACCTTGCGCACTCTGCTGTTACCACCTAAACCACTTTTTTTTTTCCTTTATTTTAAAGATTTTACAGAGTTTTGTTGTTCACCGACATGTATGTTCCCAGATCATTATATGCATATCCCTGGTCCCCCACCCCCACTCAGTGCCCCTACTTCCACCCCTCTGGACCATTGCCCCAAATGATTGTAGGCATTCCTATTCTCTTAGCACAATGACAATAGCTATCTTTTCCACACATGCCAGTATAGGTTTCCATGTTACTCCCTCCATGCTTCCCCCTCCCTATTTCTTCCCCACAATGTGCATATGTCTATGCTCTATCTGTTTTTCAATGAGTTCACTGCGTGTGTTATCAACACTATCCTACTAGATTCCATATATGTGTGTTAGTATACTGTATTTGTCTTTCTCTTTTTGACTTACTTCACTTTTTATGATAGGTTTTAGAGCCAGCCACCTCATTAGGACTGAGTCTTCTGCATTTCTTTTAGCAGCTGAGTAGTATTCCATTGTATATATGTACCAGAGCTTCTGGATCCATGCATTCATCGATGGACATCTAGGTTACTTCCATGTTCTGGCTATTGTATAGAGAGCTGCAATGAACATTGGGGTACAGGTGCCTCTTTCAGTTTTGATTTCATCAGGATATAGGCCTAATAGTGGGATTGCTGAGTCAAAGGGTGCTTCTATTTATAGTTTTTTAAGAAATCTCCATACTGTCTTCCATAGAGGCTGTATCAGTTTACATTCCCACCAGCAATGCAAGAGGCTTCCCTTTTCTCCGCACCCTCTCCAGCATTTATTGTCTGTCGATTTATTGATGATGGCCATTCTAACGGGTGTGAGGTGGTATCTCATTGTGGTTTTAATTTGCATTTCTCTAATAATAAGCGAGGTTGAGCATCGTTTCATGTGCTTTTGGGCCATCTGTATGTCTTCTTTGGAGAGGCTTCTCTTTAGATCTTTTTCCCATTTTTTGATTGGGTTGTTCGTTTTCCCTGTGCTGAGTTGTCTGAGTTGCTTGTAGATTTTGGAGATTAATTCTTTGTCTTTTGTCTCATTTGCTATGATTTTCTCCCACTCTGTGGGGTGTCTGTTCAGCTTTTTTGTAATTTCTTTTGCTGTACAAAAGCTTTTAAGTTTCATGAGGTTCCACGTGTTCACTTTTCTTTTCAGTTCCGCTATTCTAGTAGGTGGGTCAGAGAAGATCTTGCTTTGATTGATGTCCTTGAGGGTTTTGCCTATATTCTCCTCTAAGAGTTTGATGGTTTCTGGTCTTACATTTAGGTCTTTAATGCATTTTGAGTTGATCTTTGTGTACGGGGTCAGGGAATGTTCCAACTTCATTTTTTTGCATGTAGCTGTCCAATTCTCCCAGCACCACTTGTTGAAGAGGCTGTCTTTGTCCCATTTTATAGTTTCTCCTCCTTTATCAAAAATAAGGTACCCATAGGTGCGTGGATTTATCTCTGGGCTCTCGATCTTGTTCCATTGGTCTGTAGTTCTGTTTTTGTGCCAGTACCATACTGTCTTGATGACTGTTGCTTTGTAGTAGAGTCTGAAGTTAGGGAGGCTGATCCCTCTTACTCCATTTTCTTCCTCAGGATTGCTTTGGCTATTCGAGGTCTTTTGTGTTTCCATATGAACTGTGTTATTATTTGGTCTAGTTCTGTGAAAAAAGTCAATGGTAGTTGGATAGGTATTGCATTGAATCTGTAGATGACATTTGGTAGTATGGTCATTTTCACAATATTGATTCTTCCGATCCAAGAACATGGAATATCTCTCCCTCTGTTTAAGTCTTCTTTAATGTCTCTCATAAATGTCTTGTAATTTTCTGTGTACAATTCTTTTGTTTCTTTGGGTAGGTTTATTCCTAGATATTTGATTCTTTTGGTTGCAATGGTGAAGGGGATTGCCTCTTTGATTTCGTTTTCTGATTTTTCATTGTTTGTGTGTAGGAATGCCAGTGATTTCTGTTGTGTTGACTTTGTATCCTGCGACTTTGCTGAATTAATTGATTAGCTCTAGTAGCTTTGTAACTGTGTCTTTGCGATTTTCTCTGTATAATATCATGTCGTCTGCAAAAAGAGACTGTTGACTTCTTCCTTTCCAATCTGGAGTCCTTTGATTTCTTTCTCTTCTCTTATTGCTGTTGCTGGAACTTCCAGGACTATGTTGAATAGTAGTGGTGAAAGTGGGCACCCCTGTCTTTTTCCTTATCTTAGAGGGAATGCTTTCAGTTTTTCACTGTTAAGGATAATGTTCGCTGTAGGCTTCTCATATATGACTTTCATTATGTTGAGAAAGGTTCCTCCTATGCCCATTTTCTGAAGAGTTTTGATCATAAATGGATGTTGTACTTTGTCAGAGGGTTTTTTCTGCATCTATTGAGATGATCATGTGATTTCTGTTTCTCAATTTGTTGATATGGTGTATCACATTGATTGATTTGTGGATACTGAAGAATCCTTGCATGCCTGGGATGAACCCGACTTGATCGTGATGTATGAGTTTTTTGATATGTCGTTGAATTCTGTTTGCTAGGATTTTGTTGAGGATCTTGGCATCTAAGTTCATCAGTGAAATTGGTCTATCGTTTTCCTTTTTTGTGTTGTCTTTGCCTGGTTTTGGTATCAGGGTGATGGTGGCCTCATAGAATGTGTTTGAAAGTTTTCCTTCCTGTGCAATTTTTTGGAAACGTTTTAGAAGGACAGGCATTCGCTCTTCTTTAAATGTTTGGTAGAATTCGGCTGTGAAGCCATTTGGTAGTATGGTCATTTTCACAATATTGATTCTTCCGATCCAAGAACATGGAATATCTCTCCCTCTGTTTAAGTCTTCTTTAATGTCTCTCATAAATGTCTTGTAATTTTCTGTGTACAATTCTTTTGTTTCTTTGGGTAGGTTTATTCCTAGATATTTGATTCTTTTGGTTGCAATGGTGAAGGGGATTGCCTCTTTGATTTCGTTTTCTGATTTTTCATTGTTTGTGTGTAGGAATGCCAGTGATTTCTGTTGTGTTGACTTTGTATCCTGCGACTTTGCTGAATTAATTGATTAGCTCTAGTAGCTTTGTAACTGTGTCTTTGCGATTTTCTCTGTATAATATCATGTCGTCTGCAAAAAGAGACTGTTGACTTCTTCCTTTCCAATCTGGAGTCCTTTGATTTCTTTCTCTTCTCTTATTGCTGTTGCTGGAACTTCCAGGACTATGTTGAATAGTAGTGGTGAAAGTGGGCACCCCTGTCTTTTTCCTTATCTTAGAGGGAATGCTTTCAGTTTTTCACTGTTAAGGATAATGTTCGCTGTAGGCTTCTCATATATGACTTTCATTATGTTGAGAAAGGTTCCTCCTATGCCCATTTTCTGAAGAGTTTTGATCATAAATGGATGTTGTACTTTGTCAGAGGGTTTTTTCTGCATCTATTGAGATGATCATGTGATTTCTGTTTCTCAATTTGTTGATATGGTGTATCACATTGATTGATTTGTGGATACTGAAGAATCCTTGCATGCCTGGGATGAACCCGACTTGATCGTGATGTATGAGTTTTTTGATATGTCGTTGAATTCTGTTTGCTAGGATTTTGTTGAGGATCTTGGCATCTAAGTTCATCAGTGAAATTGGTCTATCGTTTTCCTTTTTTGTGTTGTCTTTGCCTGGTTTTGGTATCAGGGTGATGGTGGCCTCATAGAATGTGTTTGAAAGTTTTCCTTCCTGTGCAATTTTTTGGAAACGTTTTAGAAGGACAGGCATTCGCTCTTCTTTAAATGTTTGGTAGAATTCGGCTGTGAAGCCATTTGGCCCTGGGCTTTTATTTTTGGGTAGATTTTTAATAACAATTTCGATTTCTGATCTTGTGATTGGGTTGTTCAACATTTCTGTTTCTTCCTGGCTCAGTCTTTGGAGATTAATCTTCCTCAAGAAACTGTCCATTTCTTCCAGATTGTCCAGTTTGTTGCCATATAGCTGTTCATAATAGTCTCTTAGAATCCTTTGGATTTCTGCATGATCTGTTGTAATCTCTCCTTTTTCATTTTTGATTTTGTTGATCTGGTTCTTCTCTCTCTTTCTCTTGATGAGTCTGGCCAATGGCTTGTCAATTTTGTTTACCTTTTCGAAGAACCAGCTTTTTGTTTTATTTATCTTTACTCTTGTTTCTTTTGTTTCTTACTCATTTATTTCTGCTCTGATCTTTATGATTTTTCTTCTTCTGCTGCCTTTGGGGTGTTTTTGTTCTTCTTTCTCCAATTGTTTTCAGCGGAGGGTTAGGTCATCTGCTTCATATATTCCTAGTTTCTTGGGATGGGATTGTATTGCTATAAATTTTCCTCTTAGAACTGCTTTTGCAGTATGCCATAGGTTTTGCACTATCCTGTGTTCATTGTCATTTTCTTCTAAGAATTGTTTTATTTCTCCTTTGATTTCCTCAATGATCAGTTGGTTTTTTAAGTATGTATTGTTTAATCTCCATGTGTTTGTGTTTTTAGCGGGTTTTTTTCCTGTTTTGATCTCCAGTCTCATTGCATTGTGGTCTGAGAAGATGGTTGATATAATTTCAGTTTTCTTGAATTGACTGAGGTTTGATTTGTGGCCCAAGATGTGGTCTATCCTGGAGAATGTTCCGTGAGCCCTTGAGAAGAAAGTGTATTCTTCTGCTTTTGGATGGAACGTCCTAAAGATATCGATGAGGTCCATCTTTTCTAGTGTGGCATTTAAGGCTTGTGTTTATTAATTTTCTGTTTGGATGATCTGTTCACTGGAGTGAGAGGAGTGTTAAAGTCTCCTACTATTACTGTGTTATTGTTGATTTCTTCTTTTATGTCTGAAAGTACCTGTCTTATGTATTGAGGTGCCCCTGTGTTGGGTGCGTAGATATTCATGACTGTTATGTCTTCCTCTTGGGTGGATCCCTTAATCATGATGTAGTGACCTGCCTTTTCTCTTAGAATCTTCTTTACTTTAAAGTCTATTTTGTCTGATATAAGGATTGCTACTCCAGCTTTCTTTTGGTTTCCATTTGCATGAAATATCTTTTTCCAGCCTTTCACTTTCAGTCTATGAGTGTCTCTAGGTCTGAAGTGGGTCTCTTGTAAACAGCATATATATGGGTCTTGCTTCTGGATCCATTCAGCCAACCTGTGTCGTTTGGTTGGAACATTTAGTCCATTTACATTCAAAGTAATTATTGATACGAATGTTCCTATTGTCATCTTCTTAGAAATTTGGGGTTTGATTTGTAAGGCTTCTCCTACTCTATTTCTTGGCTATATCAGGCCCTTTAACACTTGTTGTAGGGCTGGTTTTGTGGTACAGAATTCTTTTAGTTTTTGCTTGTCAGTGAAGCTTTTGACTTCACCATCAATTCTGAATGAGATTCTTGCTGGGTAGAGAAATCTTGTTTGGAGATTATTCTCTTTTAGCCGTTTAAATGTGTCCTGCCATTCTCTTCTGGCCTGCAGTGTTTCTGTTGAAAGATCCGCAGTTAAACGTATGGAGTTTCCTTTATATGTTATTTGTTGTTTGCTCCTAGCTGCTTTTAGTAATCTGTCTTTATATTTAGTCTGCGTTAGTTTGATTAGAATGTGCCTTGGTGTGTTTCTTCTGGGGTTTCTCCTGTATGGGACTCTTTGTGCTTCTTGGACTTGGTTGATTATTTCCTTTCCCATGCTGGGGAAGTTTTCAACTATAACCTCTTCAAGAATTTTTTTGTAGCCTTCCTTCCCCTCTTCTTCTTCTGGAACTACTATAATCCTAAAGTTGGTGCGTTTGATATTGTCCTGTAGGTCTCTGAGGCTGTCTTCAGCTCTTTTAATTCTTTGGGCTTTGTTCTCTTCTTCAGCACTTATTTCCACCATTCTGTCTTCCAGCTCACTTATCCGTTCTTCAGCCTCTGATACTCTACTGTTGAGACCTTCTATAGTATTTTTGAGTTCAGCAATTGAGTTGGTGGTCTCTATTTGCTTATTTTTCATTTCTTGCATGTCTGCTGTATTCCCATTTGATGTAGTGACCTGCCTTTTCTCTTAGAATCTTCTTTACTTTAAAGTCTATTTTGTCTGATATAAGGATTGCTACTCCAGCTTTCTTTTGGTTTCCATTTGCATGAAATATCTTTTTCCAGCCTTTCACTTTCAGTCTATGAGTGTCTCTAGGTCTGAAGTGGGTCTCTTGTAAACAGCATATATATGGGTCTTGCTTCTGGATCCATTCAGCCAACCTGTGTCGTTTGGTTGGAACATTTAGTCCATTTACATTCAAAGTAATTATTGATACGAATGTTCCTATTGTCATCTTCTTAGAAATTTGGGGTTTGATTTGTAAGGCTTCTCCTACTCTATTTCTTGGCTATATCAGGCCCTTTAACACTTGTTGTAGGGCTGGTTTTGTGGTACAGAATTCTTTTAGTTTTTGCTTGTCAGTGAAGCTTTTGACTTCACCATCAATTCTGAATGAGATTCTTGCTGGGTAGAGAAATCTTGTTTGGAGATTATTCTCTTTTAGCCGTTTAAATGTGTCCTGCCATTCTCTTCTGGCCTGCAGTGTTTCTGTTGAAAGATCCGCAGTTAAACGTATGGAGTTTCCTTTATATGTTATTTGTTGTTTGCTCCTAGCTGCTTTTAGTAATCTGTCTTTATATTTAGTCTGCGTTAGTTTGATTAGAATGTGCCTTGGTGTGTTTCTTCTGGGGTTTCTCCTGTATGGGACTCTTTGTGCTTCTTGGACTTGGTTGATTATTTCCTTTCCCATGCTGGGGAAGTTTTCAACTATAACCTCTTCAAGAATTTTTTTGTAGCCTTCCTTCCCCTCTTCTTCTTCTGGAACTACTATAATCCTAAAGTTGGTGCGTTTGATATTGTCCTGTAGGTCTCTGAGGCTGTCTTCAGCTCTTTTAATTCTTTGGGCTTTGTTCTCTTCTTCAGCACTTATTTCCACCATTCTGTCTTCCAGCTCACTTATCCGTTCTTCAGCCTCTGATACTCTACTGTTGAGACCTTCTATAGTATTTTTGAGTTCAGCAATTGAGTTGGTGGTCTCTATTTGCTATTTTTCATTTCTTGCATGTCTCTTCTCAATGCACTAATTTCCTCTAATATTCTGTTTTCAGTGTTTTGCATCCTCATTAGTATAGCTTTTCTGAATTCTCTTTCAGATAATGTGTCTATCTCCTCCTCTGTCATTTGAAGCGGTCTTTCTCTAGCTTGGTCCTTCGTTTGTGCAGTGTTTCTCTGTCATTTCATTATTAGGTTAATTTTTCTTTCTTTGTGTACGTCTGTGTGTGTGGAGTTCTTTTTCCCTCACCAGGCTTCTTGGTTGAATTCTCCCTTCCTTTGGGTTTCTGTCCATGTAGAAGGGTTCAATGGTTTGTGTCTTGGATGATGTTAGGTCTTGTTTACAGAGGAATAATCTCTAGTGTTGTATGTTCTTTCATAGTGTGGGGTCTTGGAATCAGGGCTTCCGCTCCGAGGGTCCTTGGTTTGATGATTGGTCATGGGGTGTAGGCTCTATGTGTGGTTTGCTATGGTGTTCCGTGATACTAGTTCAAAGACTAGCATCTAAGGAACAAGAGGTGCATCCCTGATGGGTGGCAGTCATAAAAGCATGCAGATGTTTTCTAACATAATCGTAAGATATACATACATACACAGCAATCCCCACAACTGACCTGTTTTAGAGATAAGGCACAGGAAATCATTCTGGCAAATCACACAATCAAAGATGATATTTGCCTGTTAAGCTTTGAATTAATTAAAATAGTGCCTGAATAAATAGATCCAGCGCAAGGTCCTGACTTAGATAATTACAATGAGAGCAATTATTAATTAGGACATGTGTTGGGGGTGACGAGGAGGAGAGTGTATGGGTAGTGGGAAGGAATAGATTCATCTTGGAAGGATTTTATAGGATTAGGTAGCAAAGATTACTGTGTTATATTGTTTAGTGCAGTTGGAAGAGAATAGTGGAGACAGGAAGATAGGAAATAATTTATCTAGAGGATATTGGTAGATAGGAAAAGGTTTTCCATTTAGAACATAGAGGGAGAAAGCAGTGGCAAAGAGGAAAGAGAATTAGAGGTTTCCAAGAATTAAAATTAAAATTAAATAAAACACAGTAAAATAAAAGTCAAAAAAAGAAATTAAAAATTAAAAAGGGCAGAAAAAATTAATGAGACCAAAAAACAAACAAACAAAAAAGCACAAGAAACATAACAAACAAACAAGAAAAACAAACAAAAAACCCCAAACAAAAACAAATGAAAAAAAAACCAAACAGAATAAACAAGCAAACAAATAAACCCCAAACCAGACCCGTCAATCGAATAAACATAATAGTCCACAACAAACAATCAAGAAAAAAAAAAAAAAGCCAAAAAAAAAAAAAAAGCTAAATACTTTCCTTGGTTTTTATCTTCTCATCTGCCTGTTGGAAACCAATCTGCTCTAGATGGTGGTGTCTTGATGGCGTAGTCTTTCCCTTATAGCACCGGTTGCTATGGTTTCTGTTTTTGTGTTCAGCAAAGTGAGGGCTTTGCTGCCATACTGGGTTCTGGCAGGGGCGGTGGGCTGATCCCAGTCCGTCCGGCGGGGGCCCCGGCGCGCGCAGTTCCGTGTTGGAGGGGGCCACCCCGGCTCTACCGCGCACCCGCCTGTAGTCTCGAATCTCTGCTCTTTCCCCAGCTTCCTCCGCTGCTGCTGCAGCTCTAGGGGTGCGCAGGCTCCCCGCCGCTGGCCACAATACAAAAAAAGCAATCCCCACAACTGACCTGTTTTAGAGATAAGGCACAGGAAATCATTCTGGCAAATCACACAATCAAAGATGATATTTGCCTGTTAAGCTTTGAATTAATTAAAATAGTGCCTGAATAAATAGATCCAGCGCAAGGTCCTGACTTAGATAATTACAATGAGAGCAATTATTAATTAGGACATGTGTTGGGGGTGACGAGGAGGAGAGTGTATGGGTAGTGGGAAGGAATAGATTCATCTTGGAAGGATTTTATAGGATTAGGTAGCAAAGATTACTGTGTTATATTGTTTAGTGCAGTTGGAAGAGAATAGTGGAGACAGGAAGATAGGAAATAATTTATCTAGAGGATATTGGTAGATAGGAAAAGGTTTTCCATTTAGAACATAGAGGGAGAAAGCAGTGGCAAAGAGGAAAGAGAATTAGAGGTTTCCAAGAATTAAAATTAAAATTAAATAAAACACAGTAAAATAAAAGTCAAAAAAAGAAATTAAAAATTAAAAAGGGCAGAAAAAATTAATGAGACCAAAAAACAAACAAACAAAAAAGCACAAGAAACATAACAAACAAACAAGAAAAACAAACAAAAAACCCCAAACAAAAACAAATGAAAAAAAAACCAAACAGAATAAACAAGCAAACAAATAAACCCCAAACCAGACCCGTCAATCGAATAAACATAATAGTCCACAACAAACAATCAAGAAAAAAAAAAAAAAGCCAAAAAAAAAAAAAAAGCTAAATACTTTCCTTGGTTTTTATCTTCTCATCTGCCTGTTGGAAACCAATCTGCTCTAGATGGTGGTGTCTTGATGGCGTAGTCTTTCCCTTATAGCACCGGTTGCTATGGTTTCTGTTTTTGTGTTCAGCAAAGTGAGGGCTTTGCTGCCATACTGGGTTCTGGCAGGGGCGGTGGGCTGATCCCAGTCCGTCCGGCGGGGGCCCCGGCGCGCGCAGTTCCGTGTTGGAGGGGGCCACCCCGGCTCTACCGCGCACCCGCCTGTAGTCTCGAATCTCTGCTCTTTCCCCAGCTTCCTCCGCTGCTGCTGCAGCTCTAGGGGTGCGCAGGCTCCCCCGCCGCTGGCACATGTGCACTGCCGGTTACGCGTCTAAGTCCCAAAGGCGGGCGCGAGCTTTCCTGTCCAGCTCGTGCCTAGTCCCTGGTCAGCAACCCGTGGGTGACTTCCCCTCTCCGTTCAGCAAACCCTCCAGTTGCAGTAGTTGAACTTACCTGTGGCGGGTGGCTTGGCGCGGCGCGGCGCGGCGGGCGGCGCGGCTTCTCCTAAAGCCAGTAACCACTTGTTACTGATCATATTTATCAATATGCTGACTTTGAATGACTGCTGAGTACCAATCCATATAGGCACTGAAAGTATCAAGTAAAAATTACTCTTCAGAGTTTCATTATTTTATCTTTTCTTTATTATAAGAACACATCAGTGATTTCTTTTTGTTAATATATCCCATTGTAGAATAGCATCATGAAGTAAAATATATGCTGATAGTTCACAGATTTATTATTGTATTTGATATATTCACATTTTAAAGAGTGATGTTCCATAGTTAAGTGAATCCAAAGAGATTAAATCTCCTTAAAAGAAATCAGTCTTCTCAGAGTAGTAGTTTTTTGTTAACAGGACTTGATCAGATCATAATTGGGTGTGGGCTTTCTGAGACTGAAACCATTTCATCTGTTCATCTACCCAAAGTAGAAGTGCGGTTTTTTGAGTTTTAATATCTTAAAATAAAGACTTTCTGTCTAACCATCATAATCAAATGCATTTACATTAGTGTATTTCAATGAAAGTATCAACACCAATAGAAATTTACATTTTGGAAGTGAATTTTATTCATATACTTGAAAAAATACTGTATGTGGAAATTCTAAAAGTCCAGCTTTCATGAGTATTAGCTTAAGGTGTTTCATTGGAAATGCCAGCTAAACTTCTGGGAGAACCTATTAGGACAATCAGTGAGCACCTTCCACTCGAGTTCATGATTTGACTCTGCTCATTTGCTCCCTATCAACCTTGACCAATGGTCATACCTAGCCTGAGTCAACAGCAAATCACGGCCTTAATCAGAGAAACTCCATTGGAGGCCTGATGTTTGACCGCATATAGTCCATTCTTATTCACCTCTAAACAGATTCCTTTGTACCTGGACATGCCTCTGCCTTCCCCATAGAAAGGAAGTTTATATTTTAAAAAAGACATAATAATGTTAATGTCTGATCTTACTGCCTTTCCCGGGGTACCAACCTGATGCTGAACTGTATACAGATCTAACTGGATTAGACTCTTGAATATATAACCAATATTAATGACTGTTCTGTTTCCTCACAGAATGAGGAGTGCCTGGTTTATTGCAGACTGATGGTTGTGCGCCTCTCCCTGTGTGGGAACTGATATAGTCACTGTCACAGTGCTAACTGCACAGGATTTAGGGAAATCGGGCCCCTCAACTATGATGTGAGGTTGACGCTGGAAGACGTAGCACCCAGATTTAGCACTAAGAGATTGTTCAGATCCACCATTTCACTGCCTTTTTGAAATTAGAATCTCTCCTTTCAACATTATTTTCTAAAAGGTCATGCAGTTGACACCCAAGGAGAGAAAGTGAACAGCACCTTTAGGCCATTGAATCTGGGTGGTAACTACTTAATCAGTGTGTATTCTATTACCTAACAAATTTCCTGCTCACAGTCTTAACTATAAGGCATATATTTTTTAAGATTTTCAACTTATACCATATTCTAATGAAACATCTTTTTCTAACTAGCATTTAGGTACCTATTTACATCTTACCTGCAATGAATAATCCTATAGGAGTGTTTACTATCTTATTGTTAAAAGTTTAGTAATTATGTTATTAAATAATTCTTTAAGGATTCTAAATACTCTCCCTGCTCAGGCTCCTCTTAATTTTAAAGCAAAGTTTATGAGGTTAAACCAGGGTGACCAACCTGTTATATATTGTGAAACCATTTTCTTGGCTATTTTTAGTTGCTCTTTCTGAACGTTTCCCATAGATTAGGTAGTTTCAAAGGTAATGTTCTCCAAGAAATAAGGGTATACTCTCTATTTTGTGGTTGAAATCCCCAACTAAACCTCAAACTGTTTAGTATATTTACAATATAAAATATACCCTCACAGACTCCCACTCCTTTTTTAAATAGAAAATATAAGATTACAGTATGACAACCTCTAGTTCCATCCATTTTACTGCAAATAGCGTTATTTTGTTCTTTTTAATGCCTGAGTAATATTGCATTGTATATATGTATCACATCTTCTTCATCTATCCCTCTGTTGATGGGCATTTAGGTTGCTTCCATACCTTGGCTATTGTAAACAGTGCTGCAATGAGTATTGGTGTGCATGCATCTGTTGCCAATCATGTTTTTCTCCAGATATATTCCAGGAGTGGGCTTGCAGGGTTGTATGGTAGCACTGTTTTTAGGTTTTTAAGGAACCTCCATACCGTACTCCATAGTAGCTGTACCAGTTTACATTCTCACCAACACTGTAGGAGCATGACCTTCCATCTCTCTAGCATTTGTTGTTTGTGTATTTTTTGATGATAGTCATTCTGACTGGGCCCTGGAAGGAACGTAGCACCCAGATTTAGCACTAAGAGATTGTTCAGATCCACCATTTCACTGCCTTTTGAAATTAGAATCTCTCCTTTCAACATTATTTTCTAAAAGGTCATGCAGTTGACACCCAAGGAGAGAAAGTGAACAGCACCTTTAGGCCATTGAATCTGGGTGGTAACTACTTAATCAGTGTGTATTCTATTACCTAACAAATTTCCTGCTCACAGTCTTAACTATAAGGCATATATTTTTAAGATTTTCAACTTATACCATATTCTAATGAAACATTTTTTTCTAACTAGCATTTAGGTACCTATTTACATCTTACCTGCAATGAATAATCCTATAGGAGTGTTTACTATCTTATTGTTAAAAGTTTAGTAATTATGTTATTAAATAATTCTTTAAGGATTCTAAATACTCTCCCTGCTCAGGCTCCTCTTAATTTTAAAGCAAAGTTTATGAGGTTAAACCAGGGTGACCAACCTGTTATATATTGTGAAACCATTTTCTTGGCTATTTTTAGTTGCTCTTTCTGAACGTTTCCCATAGATTAGGTAGTTTCAAAGGTAATGTTCTCCAAGAAATAAGGGTATACTCTCTATTTTGTGGTTGAAATCCCCAACTAAACCTCAAACTGTTTAGTATATTTACAATATAAAATATACCCTCACAGACTCCACTCCTTTTTAAATAGAAAATATAAGATTACAGTATGACAACCTCTAGTTCCATCCATTTTACTGCAAATAGCGTTATTTTGTTCTTTTTAATGCCTGAGTAATATTGCATTGTATATATGTATCACATCTTCTTCATCTATCCCTCTGTTGATGGGCATTTAGGTTGCTTCCATACCTTGGCTATTGTAAACAGTGCTGCAATGAGTATTGGTGTGCATGCATCTGTTGCCAATCATGTTTTTCTCCAGATATATTCCAGGAGTGGGCTTGCAGGGTTGTATGGTAGCACTGTTTTTAGGTTTTTTTTAAGGAACCTCCATACCGTACTCCATAGTAGCTGTACCAGTTTACATTCTCACCAACACTGTAGGAGCATGACCTTCCCTCCATTCTCTCTAGCATTTGTTGTTTGTGTATTTTTTTGATGATAGTCATTCTGACTGGTGTGAGGTGACAGGTCACTGTAGCTTTTGGCATCCCTTATATGTGGCATCTAAAAAGAAATGACACAAATGAACTTAGGAAAACAGAAAGAGACTCACAGACCTAGACAATGAAGTTATGGTTGCCTTTCCACACTGCTATATTTAAAGTGGATAACCAACAAGGACCTACATTATAGCCCAGGGAGCTCTACTCAATGTTATGTGGAAGCCTGGATGGAAGGGGAGCTTGGGGGAGAATGGATACATGTATATACGTGACTGAATCCCTCTGCTGTTCCACCTGAAACTATCACAACATTGTTAATCAGCTATATCCTAATACAGAATACGAAGTTTAAAAAATAAAAGGATAAAACAAAGAAATTTAATATTTTTTTTTAATGAGAAATTTTTAACTTTCAAGGATAAAAGTATCTCCCTACTAACAAGTTGAATTATTCAAAGAAAAAGATACAATGTTTTGCATGGGTTTTAGTGTGTGAATAATTTTCTTTGTAATGAAAATGATCATGTTTAATGTTGTGAATCACATCTTTTAACAATTATGATAAAGCTTCTAAATCCAAACTGAAAATTATGTGTCAGAGGCTTTCAAATTAAAAACAAAAGAAATACCTTCTCGGGGTGAGTTAGTAATTTTTAGCACTTGAATACCACTCAGTAAATTCACCTGGTGCACTAATGTACACTTTGGCTTCATGCAGAGCGAAAGATATCTCATTATAGCCTTTTAAAATTTTGAATTCAAATGGCTGTGGAGAGAATAATTTTCATCCTGAGTAAACTTGGTCATATTCCCAAGGTGTACCTTGACTGAGTTTGAGCCCTTTGCTTGGAATTCCTGGTGTCATATTTGTTTGGTATAGACCTAGGGCGTTCCACATCAGATTAGTCCTCTAAATGCTCAGTTCTTATGGAAAGAAGCCTATGTATTGGCTTCTATGTGCTCTAGACTGCTGAGCTGCTCAGTTTTGATTTTGAGAAATTTGATTGTTCACACTCTATCTTTTATCACTTTATGTAAAGCCCAAGGCATTGTTATCATTTGACTCAAACAGCAATCTGTCCTAAGAAAGTAAGTGATTTGTAATTATTTTTCAGCAGTATCATTCAGTTATTCTAATCAAGAAGTTATATACTGTGGAATATAATTTGTCCCCTATTTTTGTATGATCTTTTTATTTCTTCCTTTCTTTGAGGCAAGTTACCCAAGTTCATTTCTATGCAACACATCCTGCTGACAAAGCATTCAAGTCAGGGTTATCACTGTCAAAGTGAAGTGGAAAATGCAGGCAACTCTTTTATCTATTATAAGCCAAAAAACTACTATGTATTAAAAAAAATTGTGACTACAGAAAGAAAACCAGTAAAACTTCAAATTATCTTATTACATAATTTTAAATGACCAAACTATAAAGTTGTTTCAAGTAAACTAAGTTTTTTAAAAAGCCAAGTGAATTAGCTTTACATTTACTTTAATGAAATTGAAATTATGATCTATGTAGCTAAGTGCAATCTTCAAGAAAATAAAAATCACTGCTAATACTTGTGAATGGTGCAATATATACCTGTAATTCCAATTAATAATAATAACATGTAATTCTTGAAAGAACCTTTGTGACTTTAAAATCATTGTTTTCTTGTCATTAAGTCACATCCAACTCTTTTGCAACCCCATAGAGCCTAGCCCCTCAAGCTCCTCTGTCCATGGGATATTCCAGGTAAGAATACTGGAATGAGTTGCCACTTCCTTTCTTCATGGAAACTTCCCAACCCAAGGATCAAACCAGCATCTCCTGTGTCTCCTGCATTACAAGAGGATTCTTTGCCTCGGAGCTACCAGGGAAGCCCCTGAATTTAAAATTCCTTATTACTTAATTTTAAGGACTTCAGCCCCCTAGACCTTTCTCTTATTATCTACCAAGGAATTCCCAAGTATTCAATTACATTTCATTTATTCATATATTTCCATGAAGTACATTTAGGAAAATTTGTCTAAAAGATCATTTTCTTTTTAGTAAAATTAAAATCTGTTATGCTGAACCTTTTGCACCACACATCAGGATCATACAGTGGCTTCATTTTTTGCTTTAATGATGCTCATCATTTATTCTTCTTTCTTCATGCATGGGTTAACTTGTACATATATATGCTCCCTCTTGAGACTCCCTCTTACCCCATCTCAACCTCCATCCTCCTTCTAGGTCATCTCAGAGCCCCAAGGGAGCCCCCTATGCCATGCCACAGCATCCCACTAGCAACAGTCCTGCTCTCCTCTTCTTGTAAGCACGTAGGTCAGATTAAATTAGGAAGCCACCTTCAGAAAGAAGGCTTTGAACAGACGCTCCCATCTTCTTCTAGTCACCATTCCAAGTTTCATCTATTGTTTTAATCACCATTTTTCAGTAGCAGGAAAGGAATTAACAGCTAAGTGAAGGAAGCATGGGTAACTGGGAAGAAAATGTTAGGAGTGGAGCAGTCATGAGATAGGATAATAGCAGTGTTATCTTGTATGGCCTTCTTTTACGTAGGTACCAAAAAACACAGCTCTATGCAACCTATTGACATTTTTTCCCACCTGTTAATAACATTTCTGGAAACCAAGTCTGCTGTTAAATTTATGAAGAGGTGTTATTTATTATTAAACACATTAAACTGATTTAGAGACTATCATTTCCTATTGTTGGTTCAGTTGCCATAGACTCCATTTAAAAATTTAAAGGGTTCATTTTGTTCTCCAAATGGAAAAGTATGAATGATTTAATTAATTTATTTCTTTTTTGGCCACTTCAATTGATCTTACATTCACTTATTTTTTTTGTTCTTTGGCCTGTGTGGGCCTTCCATTGCAGTGGCCTCTCTCGCTGCAGAGCACCCGCTCTGGGTGCATGCGCTCAGAGCTCCAGCTCCGTAGTTGGACACATTGGTCCAGTCGGCTCCATGGTACGCAGGATCTTCCCAGGCCAGGGATCAAACCGGCACCCCCTGCACAGCAAGGCAGTGTCCTTACACACTGGACCACCAAGGAAACCTGAGTAATTTAATTTTGAATGTGAATTTATCTAAGGAATTCCCAAGTATTCAATTACATTTCATTTATTCATATATTTCCATGAAGTACATTTAGGAAAATTTGTCTAAAAGATCATTTTCTTTTTAGTAAAATTAAAATCTGTTATGCTGAACCTTTTGCACCACACATCAGGATCATACAGTGGCTTCATTTTTTGCTTTAATGATGCTCATCATTTATTCTTCTTTCTTCATGCATGGGTTAACTTGTACATATATATGCTCCCTCTTGAGACTCCCTCTTACCCCATCTCAACCTCCATCCTCCTTCTAGGTCATCTCAGAGCCCCAAGGGAGCCCCCTATGCCATGCCACAGCATCCCACTAGCAACAGTCCTGCTCTCCTCTTCTTGTAAGCACGTAGGTCAGATTAAATTAGGAAGCCACCTTCAGAAAGAAGGCTTTGAACAGACGCTCCCATCTTCTTCTAGTCACCATTCCAAGTTTCATCTATTGTTTTAATCACCATTTTTCAGTAGCAGGAAAGGAATTAACAGCTAAGTGAAGGAAGCATGGGTAACTGGGAAGAAAATGTTAGGAGTGGAGCAGTCATGAGATAGGATAATAGCAGTGTTATCTTGTATGGCCTTCTTTTACGTAGGTACCAAAAAACACAGCTCTATGCAACCTATTGACATTTTTTCCCACCTGTTAATAACATTTCTGGAAACCAAGTCTGCTGTTAAATTTATGAAGAGGTGTTATTTATTATTAAACACATTAAACTGATTTAGAGACTATCATTTCCTATTGTTGGTTCAGTTGCCATAGACTCCATTTAAAAATTTAAAGGGTTCATTTTGTTCTCCAAATGGAAAAGTATGAATGATTTAATTAATTTATTTCTTTTTTGGCCACTTCAATTGATCTTACATTCACTTATTTTTTTTGTTCTTTGGCCTGTGTGGGCCTTCCATTGCAGTGGCCTCTCTCGCTGCAGAGCACCCGCTCTGGGTGCATGCGCTCAGAGCTCCAGCTCCGTAGTTGGACACATTGGTCCAGTCGGCTCCATGGTACGCAGGATCTTCCCAGGCCAGGGATCAAACCGGCACCCCCTGCACAGCAAGGCAGTGTCCTTACACACTGGACCACCAAGGAAACCTGAGTAATTTAATTTTGAATGTGAATTTATCTAAGGAGACAATGTGATTAGCTTGAGGTGAATATATTGTTTTGGTTTTTGATTTTTCTTTTTACCAAATCATGCATAAATATTTTTCTCATTTGATTTTGGTTTAGTATGGAAATGCTATTTATAAGGTAGTACAGACATCTGCTTCTAATCCATTGTGAGTGGTGAGTGAAAAGAGATTGGAAATATCTAGTCATTTATCTGCACCAGCTTGTTTTCTTCATGGAACACTAATAATGAAGAGGTGATTATAGTAATTGTGCCAGTTCCTTTGTTATACTAGCCTTGGTCACCTTGGTGACTATGTTCCCTTCTGACCTTTAAAAAAAAAAAAAAAAGATTTTCTATCCAGCTTATGAATCCCAAGTGGCTTAATGAGAGCCTCTGTAGGTAAGCTATTGTGCAAAGTTATAACAAAGCAAAACAGTGCACTAGAAATACAGTATAGCAATAATCCAATTAAGTAAGTCAGCCCAGGTCAGCAATAACATAAAAAAGCAGTTTAAGTAAGATGGGAGGACATCCTGGCTTATCCATGAGCTAGTGAACAAGAGACTTTTAAGCTTTTAAGTAGGAAGCTGACTATGGCTCCTAATTTTCACTTTGGGGTGAAGCCCATGCTTATTATTCTACTGTTCAGTGACAGTCCTTGCCTGCTTTACTGGGAGTACCTTATTTGGGGCTTTTTTACAAAGAAAGTTGTGTAAAGGACTATCATTTCCTATTGTTGGTTCAGTTGCCATAGACTCCATTTAAAAATTTAAAGGGTTCATTTTGTTCTCCAAATGGAAAAGTATGAATGATTTAATTAATTTATTTCTTTTTTGGCCACTTCAATTGATCTTACATTCACTTATTTTTTTTGTTCTTTGGCCTGTGTGGGCCTTCCATTGCAGTGGCCTCTCTCGCTGCAGAGCACCCGCTCTGGGTGCATGCGCTCAGAGCTCCAGCTCCGTAGTTGGACACATTGGTCCAGTCGGCTCCATGGTACGCAGGATCTTCCCAGGCCAGGGATCAAACCGGCACCCCCTGCACAGCAAGGCAGTGTCCTTACACACTGGACCACCAAGGAAACCTGAGTAATTTAATTTTGAATGTGAATTTATCTAAGGAGACAATGTGATTAGCTTGAGGTGAATATATTGTTTTGGTTTTTGATTTTTCTTTTTACCAAATCATGCATAAATATTTTTCTCATTTGATTTTGGTTTAGTATGGAAATGCTATTTATAAGGTAGTACAGACATCTGCTTCTAATCCATTGTGAGTGGTGAGTGAAAAGAGATTGGAAATATCTAGTCATTTATCTGCACCAGCTTGTTTTCTTCATGGAACACTAATAATGAAGAGGTGATTATAGTAATTGTGCCAGTTCCTTTGTTATACTAGCCTTGGTCACCTTGGTGACTATGTTCCCTTCTGACCTTTAAAAAAAAAAAAAAAAGATTTTCTATCCAGCTTATGAATCCCAAGTGGCTTAATGAGAGCCTCTGTAGGTAAGCTATTGTGCAAAGTTATAACAAAGCAAAACAGTGCACTAGAAATACAGTATAGCAATAATCCAATTAAGTAAGTCAGCCCAGGTCAGCAATAACATAAAAAAGCAGTTTAAGTAAGATGGGAGGACATCCTGGCTTATCCATGAGCTAGTGAACAAGAGACTTTTAAGCTTTTAAGTAGGAAGCTGACTATGGCTCCTAATTTTCACTTTGGGGTGAAGCCCATGCTTATTATTCTACTGTTCAGTGACAGTCCTTGCCTGCTTTACTGGGAGTACCTTATTTGGGGCTTTTTTACAAAGAAAGTTGTGTAAAGGAACTATGAAGAAATCTCTCCCTTCCCCTACCTTTGTAGACTCTGAGATACGAATAAAATGTTTTTTTGTGGTTGTCACTAATAAAGTATTTCCTATGCTAACTTTATAATTCTGAACAAGATTTCTGCATCTTCAATCTTAAATAAATCAACATGATTTTATTTAATTTTTCAATTTGGATATTTTTGTCTTGAGATTCTATTGGTATCATGTGATATAATCTTCATATCATATAGCAACTTCAGAAGTAGCTGATCTACCCACATCTTGGTAATTCTCATTGTTCCGACCTCCATGCTTACATATGCTGTATCCAGCATTTCACCAGAGGGTCAATAGGCCTGATTTTGCCAAACCCTGTGCAGATAGCACTATGATACATATTAGTTAATGAGAAAATTACTAGATTATTAATGGAACTCTATGTAATAAACATGGGTAGCTGATGAAAAACAAAGTAGAAAGTATATACAGTAAATCTCATTGTTAGACACACCCCAGATTGTAGTGCCTGCTCCTGATTCCTGGAGGCACATTGTGCGTATGTTTTGCACTCAAGAGAATTAAAGCCAGAACCCCATTAGATATAATCTCAGCAGATTTAGCAGTTGAGAAAACCATATCCATTTTTCTGACCAAGGTCATAGAATTGTTATCAACATAAGTACAAGAATCCAAGTCTTATGTCCAGCCCAATGTTCTTTCCACTTCATTTTACACGTGCCTTAAAGTGCAAGTCATTAACATTAACATGAAAAGCAATTTAGGCACATGCTCCATTGAAAACATACTATGTTATAATATTAAAGATGATCCAAGCCCAGAAATGTTACCATGATAGGGTTAACTGAATGGCAGGTCTCCCAAATGACATGAGTACTGCCCTTGACTCCTTGAGAGGTGCCTGTCAGTCACTTTAAGACTTAGGAATCCCAAGGCCATATTAGTAACTTCCTGGAATAGTTTTGATGTTTCAGATTTCACATATTCCAGCAGTTACTTCTAAAAGTGATGTAAACAATAAGGGGTTTATTAATTCACAAAACAAATACACCAGGGGTAGACAAGTTCCAGAGTTACTTAATTCATCAGTTTCAAATGGCCCGATTCATCTCTCTGATTCTATTGGCATGATTCCAAGGCCAAGAAACTATTTCAGGCATTATGTGCAGCCATAAATGAGGGAAAAAGTGACTAATTTCTACCTGTGTAATTTTCAGAGTGGAGGAAAACTTTCCCATTTGCTCTCCCCACTAGAATTTCCCTTTACATCTCATTGGTCAGAATTACATAACATGTCCTTGTCTAAACCAGTCACTGTCATATAGCAACTTCAGAAGTAGCTGATCTACCCACATCTTGGTAATTCTCATTGTTCCGACCTCCATGCTTACATATGCTGTATCCAGCATTTCACCAGAGGGTCAATAGGCCTGATTTTGCCAAACCCTGTGCAGATAGCACTATGATACATATTAGTTAATGAGAAAATTACTAGATTATTAATGGAACTCTATGTAATAAACATGGGTAGCTGATGAAAAACAAAGTAGAAAGTATATACAGTAAATCTCATTGTTAGACACACCCCAGATTGTAGTGCCTGCTCCTGATTCCTGGAGGCACATTGTGCGTATGTTTTGCACTCAAGAGAATTAAAGCCAGAACCCCATTAGATATAATCTCAGCAGATTTAGCAGTTGAGAAAACCATATCCATTTTTCTGACCAAGGTCATAGAATTGTTATCAACATAAGTACAAGAATCCAAGTCTTATGTCCAGCCCAATGTTCTTTCCACTTCATTTTACACGTGCCTTAAAGTGCAAGTCATTAACATTAACATGAAAAGCAATTTAGGCACATGCTCCATTGAAAACATACTATGTTATAATATTAAAGATGATCCAAGCCCAGAAATGTTACCATGATAGGGTTAACTGAATGGCAGGTCTCCCAAATGACATGAGTACTGCCCTTGACTCCTTGAGAGGTGCCTGTCAGTCACTTTAAGACTTAGGAATCCCAAGGCCATATTAGTAACTTCCTGGAATAGTTTTGATGTTTCAGATTTCACATATTCCAGCAGTTACTTCTAAAAGTGATGTAAACAATAAGGGGTTTATTAATTCACAAAACAAATACACCAGGGGTAGACAAGTTCCAGAGTTACTTAATTCATCAGTTTCAAATGGCCCGATTCATCTCTCTGATTCTATTGGCATGATTCCAAGGCCAAGAAACTATTTCAGGCATTATGTGCAGCCATAAATGAGGGAAAAAGTGACTAATTTCTACCTGTGTAATTTTCAGAGTGGAGGAAAACTTTCCCATTTGCTCTCCCCACTAGAATTTCCCTTTACATCTCATTGGTCAGAATTACATAACATGTCCTTGTCTAAACCAGTCACTGTCAAGAAAATGGAATTACCATAATTGTCCTAGAGTAACCAAACTTGGTCTTCCCTGGAGGCTCCCATGGTAAAGAATCTTCCTGCAGTGCAAGAGACCGGGTCTCATACCTTGCATCGGGAAGATTTCCTGGAGAAGGGAATGGCTACCCACTGCAATATTCTTGCCTGGAGAATCCCATGGATAGAGGAGCCTGGTGGACTACCATCCATGGGATTACAAAGAGTTGAACGCAACTGAAGTCACCAACACAGCACAACCAACTGTCATTTCCCCTGAAGCACAAAGCCTCCAAATACCTGAACAAAATCAGAGTTCTGCTAGAAGAAAAAGAATTAAGATGTTATTTGAAGGAGGATGGGATTTATATAATTTGGGTATATTTCTTAATTATTGTATAACACGACACCTGGAAGAGTCTGCTTCTGTTCCAGTTTTGACTTATCAGCCACACTTGGAGGAATCATTCTACTCACAGAAACGGAAATCCCAGCAAAGGTTAGATAACAAGTCTTTCAAGCTGAACAATGGCAGATTTTACTCACTTCCCTTCCCCCACTCCCTTGTAGTCTCATTATGCCAAAAATTGCATTTGACCAGGAGTGTGGACTGTTTAACAAACAGTCTTCACAACTGCTGAAGCTTCTTCCCAGACCCAATATAGCAACGTGGTAGTTTAGAGTCAGCAGGTAGAGTAAGCAGAGGCTCAAATAGGCTTCTTGTTTTCAAAGCTCACTGAGTAGACTCAACATAGTTTTGATGTTTCAGATTTCACATATTCCAAGTTTGTTTTCAGTTACTTCCTAAAAGTGATGTAAACAATAAGGGGTTTATTAATTCACAAAACAAATACACCAGGGGTAGACAAGTTCCAGAGTTACTTAATTCATCAGTTTCAAATGGCCCGATTCATCTCTCTGATTCTATTGGCATGATTCCAAGGCCAAGAAACTATTTCAGGCATTATGTGCAGCCATAAATGAGGGAAAAAGTGACTAATTTCTACCTGTGTAATTTTCAGAGTGGAGGAAAACTTTCCCATTTGCTCTCCCCACTAGAATTTCCCTTTACATCTCATTGGTCAGAATTACATAACATGTCCTTGTCTAAACCAGTCACTGTCAAGAAAATGGAATTACCATAATTGTCCTAGAGTAACCAAACTTGGTCTTCCCTGGAGGCTCCCATGGTAAAGAATCTTCCTGCAGTGCAAGAGACCGGGTCTCATACCTTGCATCGGGAAGATTTCCTGGAGAAGGGAATGGCTACCCACTGCAATATTCTTGCCTGGAGAATCCCATGGATAGAGGAGCCTGGTGGACTACCATCCATGGGATTACAAAGAGTTGAACGCAACTGAAGTCACCAACACAGCACAACCAACTGTCATTTCCTGAAGCACAAAGCCTCCAAATACCTGAACAAAATCAGAGTTCTGCTAGAAGAAAAAGAATTAAGATGTTATTTGAAGGAGGATGGGATTTATATAATTTGGGTATATTTCTTAATTATTGTATAACACGACACCTGGAAGAGTCTGCTTCTGTTCCAGTTTTGACTTATCAGCCACACTTGGAGGAATCATTCTACTCACAGAAACGGAAATCCCAGCAAAGGTTAGATAACAAGTCTTTCAAGCTGAACAATGGCAGATTTTACTCACTTCCCTTCCCCCACTCCCTTGTAGTCTCATTATGCCAAAAATTGCATTTGACCAGGAGTGTGGACTGTTTAACAAACAGTCTTCACAACTGCTGAAGCTTCTTCCCAGACCCAATATAGCAACGTGGTAGTTTAGAGTCAGCAGGTAGAGTAAGCAGAGGCTCAAATAGGCTTCTTGTTTTCAAAGCTCACTGAGTAGACTCAGCTCTAGGCAGAGAATTCCTGGTATGTGTTCCCTGGTATGGGAAGGCAAGCTAGGGGTGTGGCGCTAGGTAAATTATGAGCTGGGGAAAAGGTATCATTCTCTTTCAGCTTTCTCCCTATCTTCGTTTTTACCTTGGTTCTTTTCTCTTTTTTTAAATTATTTATTTATTTTTGGAGGGGACGGGGGGAGGGGGGCGGGCGGGCCACTTCCATTGGTCTTTCATTTACCTATTTTCATCCATCTTTGTTCTTTGGCCCGCGCAGGCCTCCCATCGCAGTGGCCTCTGTTGTCGCAGAGCACCGGCTCTGGGCGCATGCGCTCCAGAGCTCCGGCTCAGTAATTGGACACATGGGTCCAGCCGCTCTACCGCACGTGGGATCTTCCCAGGCCAGGGGTCGAACCGGCGCCCCTTGCACTGCAAGGCAGTGTCCTTACCCACTGGACCACCAGGGAAACCCTACCTTGGTTCTTATAAAGCACTCTCATTATGTTGTTAGGAGTGTTTAAGTGGACATATTACTTTTGAACATTGCCAGTTCTGAGAATTTCATCAGGATGAACAAGTCATTCCCTTCCTCTTCACACTTATGCTTCAAAGTAGAGAAAAGCTCTTAAAGGTGGAGTTGAGTCTAGATTCTAAGCATTTCTTTAATGTTAGGCTAAAATTATTAAAATATAAACTTATTAAAGTATATTATAATGAATATATTAAAATATATGTTTTATTTATAGTTAAATGTATATTAAAATATATTTTATTTATACAAGCATAAGACATATGATACATGGATTCTATATTAATGAACTAAGAAAACCAGAGGACATATTTAGAGTGGTGAAGTACTGAAATGAGGGTTTCAGAGAGGCTACTGTGGTTTAGACCGTGGAGGACTGGAGGATGGAATAGAAGAAAAGAGTGAAAGCAGGAAAACAGCTAGTGAAATATTATGTCATTCAAATGGTAGTGATAAGATCCCCAGACGAGGAAATGACTCAGGCAAAAGGAGCCAGTACAAGGGAATAATAATAATAGGAATTAATGGAGGACAGAAGTTCAGACAGTATGGAAAACTCAGTAACAAAAGGAAGTGGTAGAACCTGACTCCAGTGGCCAAACCTGGGTGACAGAGACAGTGACAGAAACAGAGTTATTTGTTGTTACTGTGGTTTAGAAAATTTTGTTTTTTTCTAACCTCAATATTTCCTTAAAGGTAAAGATGTCATTTTTCTCTTCTTCTCATCTTTTAACCATAGGCGATCTAACACAATGCCTGGAATATAGTAGATGCCCATTGATATTACTGATGAGATGGGAAGATTTGTTCATCAATCTCTGATTTGTTAATAAATCTCTGAAACTATAATTCAGCAATAATCACTTAACAGTGAAACAATTCTGTAAGACATTTTTCAGGATATACTTTTTTAAAAGATATCTTTACCTAGATCACAGAGTATTTCTCCAGTGTCATATTGCTGAAAATGTTTGTCTAGTACCATGAAATTATACACAAGATGCAAGCCCAGGTAAAGCTGGTCTATATATTTCAGTCTGCCAGTATTTAACATTGCTTTCAGGACCCCACATGATCTTTGTTGATGTAGTTTAGTCTCTAAGTCATGTCCAACTCTTTGTGAACCTGTGAACTACATCACACAAGGATTCCGTCTCCTCCACTATCTCCCTTACCTTGCTCAAATTCACGTGCATTGAGTCAGTGATGCTATCTAACCATCTCATCCTCTGCCGCCACCTTCTCCTTTTGTTTTCAGCCCACGTGATCTAGCCCTTGCCGGACTCTCCAGTCTCACCTCTTGCTACTTCACTGTCCTTACATCCCTCTGTTTCTAGACACCGTGATCCTTCTGATTTTTCATTGCGATGCTCTTTCTTTTGGGTTCTTTGTCTGAAACTTGTTACTGCACTTCTACCTTGATCTGGTCCAGTCCTGCTCATTTGTTAGATTTCAGCTTAGTCACTTCCTCCCAGGACTCCCCATACCCTCACATCTGGGTTAAAGGCCCCCATCTACTCCCGCTACACACTAGCCCTTCTTCACATAGCACACGTGATACTCTATAATTGTGTCTTTGTCTATAGTCCTTTCTTGATAATCATACTCTCCCAAGCCCAGAGTTGATAATCTGGTACTTAGCAGTTTTTCAATAAACACTGTTAAATTAATTCATGCATTCATTAAGAAAGTAATTTTAAAGGTCTTGGTTGGGAAAGTAAGAAATGTTTATTTAAGCGTCCCAAATCCTTGGGCTTCCTGGTGGTCCAGTGGGTAAAGAGTCCACCTTGCAGTGCAAAGGGCACCGGTTCCATTGGGGAAGACTTCCTGGCAGTGGGTAGAGCTAACACAATGACCTTTTTTTTTGGCGATCTAACACAATGCCTGGAATATAGTAGATGCCCATTGATATTACTGATGAGATGGGAAGATTTGTTCATCAATCTCTGATTTGTTAATAAATCTCTGAAACTATAATTCAGCAATAATCACTTAACAGTGAAACAATTCTGTAAGACATTTTTCAGGATATACTTTTTTAAAAGATATCTTTACCTAGATCACAGAGTATTTCTCCAGTGTCATATTGCTGAAAATGTTTGTCTAGTACCATGAAATTATACACAAGATGCAAGCCCAGGTAAAGCTGGTCTATATATTTCAGTCTGCCAGTATTTAACATTGCTTTCAGGACCCCACATGATCTTTGTTGATGTAGTTTAGTCTCTAAGTCATGTCCAACTCTTTGTGAACCTGTGAACTACATCACACAAGGATTCCGTCTCCTCCACTATCTCCCTTACCTTGCTCAAATTCACGTGCATTGAGTCAGTGATGCTATCTAACCATCTCATCCTCTGCCGCCACCTTCTCCTTTTGTTTTCAGCCCACGTGATCTAGCCCTTGCCGGACTCTCCAGTCTCACCTCTTGCTACTTCACTGTCCTTACATCCCTCTGTTTCTAGACACCGTGATCCTTCTGATTTTTCATTGCGATGCTCTTTCTTTTGGGTTCTTTGTCTGAAACTTGTTACTGCACTTCTACCTTGATCTGGTCCAGTCCTGCTCATTTGTTAGATTTCAGCTTAGTCACTTCCTCCCAGGACTCCCCATACCCTCACATCTGGGTTAAAGGCCCCCATCTACTCCCGCTACACACTAGCCCTTCTTCACATAGCACACGTGATACTCTATAATTGTGTCTTTGTCTATAGTCCTTTCTTGATAATCATACTCTCCCAAGCCCAGAGTTGATAATCTGGTACTTAGCAGTTTTTCAATAAACACTGTTAAATTAATTCATGCATTCATTAAGAAAGTAATTTTAAAGGTCTTGGTTGGGAAAGTAAGAAATGTTTATTTAAGCGTCCCAAATCCTTGGGCTTCCCTGGTGGTCCAGTGGGTAAAGAGTCCACCTTGCAGTGCAAAGGGCACCGGTTCCATCCCTGGCCCGGGAAGATCCATGCTCTGCGGAACGGCTGGACTAGTGTGTCTAGTTGCAAGAGAGTGCTCTGGAGCACTTGTGCCCAGTGCTCTGCAATGAGAGAGGTTGCTGCTATGGGAGGCCCACACAGGTCTAAGAATAAAGATGGATGAAAATGAATAAATAAAAAAATCAATAGAAAGAGGCCAAAATTTTTTTTGAGAAAAGTCCTAAATCCTATTTTAAAAATCATGTAAGTCTATGGGTATGATAGTAAAAAAAATATTTTATGGAATATAATAAAATTATAAATACTACAGAAGCAGTAGATAATATTTCATCTAGTTTGTACTTCAGTATTTCCTTACCAGAAAAAGAAGAATGAATAAGATAATGACTTTCAAAGAAAGAATAATTAGGACACCTTAATCAAAACTGGTTAGGGCATTCTTAATGGCTCAGTGGTAAAGCATTTGCCTGCCAGTGCAGGCAGCATGGTTTCTATCCTTGATTCCGCAAGATACTACAGGCTGTGGAGCAACTCAGCTAAAAATGTAAATGTCATGAATTCTGACGTTTATTTGAATTATTTTAGGCCACTTTTTTTTTTTTTAATGTACAAATACACTAACATAGATCCTAGTAATAAATCTGCAACATAATTTTCTTTGTTTATTAGAATACAACTGTTTGCTTATTAAATTAGAGAATCATGAAAATTAAATGCTACCAATAAGCTGTCTTATATTTGTGTAATATTTTACCAGTAACAAAAAGTAAAATAGTTTTCAAACTGATCAACAAGTAAAGGTTTAAAACTTGTGTTTCCTTGAAAAAATCTTCTATCCTCATAAACCTAAATTAGTAGCTATTTTCTGTGCTATAATATTTTGTGCACAAAATATTGTTATTTCAGCCTTCTTAATGTATTGCTGGTATTTATGTTTCCAAAGTAGCACTTGGTCTTTTGAAAAGACTGTATATAGAGTTGTGTTAAAAAAAAAAAACAAAAACAAAAACAAAAGCCTCCTGCTCCCCTCTTCTAAGCTCAGCTGTCCCGAGTTAATTGGAGAAGTAGCTTTGTAGCTTTTCTTCCACACATTTTTCTGCCTTGTATATTTCTTTCATTGCTGTTACCACCCTGCTTTAAAATTATTTGGTTTGGGCTCCTTCTTATACTATTCCAGTGATTCTCCATCCTGGTTGCACATTAGAATCACATAAGGCATTTTTCCAAGAAGTTCAAATATACTTTGACATTTCCTTCCCAAATTTAGATTCCATTGGTCTGACTAGCTGAGGTGAAAATCAAGTGTCATATTTTCAGAATCATCCCAAGTGTTAATGACATGTAATAATCTGTATGTCCACTATGCCTACTACTTTCTCATCTTGAAGTCTCATACAAAAATGGTAGCCATAGTTTTTTTTTTTTTTTTTTAAAGATTTATTTATTTATTTATTTTGGGGTAGGTGGGGTGGGGAGGGAGGGGAGCAGGCGGGCTACTTCTATTGGTCTTTCATTTGTCCATTTTCATCCATCTTTGTTCTTTGGCCCGTGTGGGCCTCCCATCGCGGTGGCCCCTGTTGTCGCACAGCACCGACTCTGGGCGCATGCGCTCCAGAGCTCCGGCTCGGTCATTGGACACATTGGTCCAGCCGCTCCGTGGCACGTGGGGTCTTCGCAGACCAGGGATCGAACCGGCGCCCCTTGCACTGCAAGGCGGTGTCCTTACCCACTGGACCACCAGGGAAAACCAGCCATGGTTGTTGAATAAACTGGTTAACTTTTTTAAAGAAACAAAACTGCCTTGATTAACTGAGATGGAGAAAATCTAAATCTCCTATTTCTAATTTGCATATAGAAATGCTTCATCTTTAAGGAAAAAAATGCACCACAGAAACATTGATAGTGAAGTATATTTATAAAAAATACATTTTCCCATAGTTTTATAGAAGTTTGGAATATATTTTGAATAGAGGAACACTTATCTTTAAAATGTATACATCGGAAATTTTAGTGAGCATTTGGAATATTTTAAAAATATAGTTCAGATATTAACCTTCTCATTTCACCTACCATCAGAATAGTGTTAGCCATTATCTGTAAAAATCAAAATTGCACAGTGAGAGTTTCTTCCCTGGGGAAGAACGAGAGATTGGTAATAAGCCTGGCCCTGCTGTGACCTTATTGTGCTCACAGTCACAATGTGAATCCACAGCCTGGAGCCTGAGTGCTTCACGGAGGTGCTGACTGAAACAAAGCTAGAGCTATAGGTTTGGTCCCCACATGGATCAGTCATGTTTCAAGCTTAAGCACAGAAGGTTTCCCCAAATCCAGTTATTGACTGATGTAAGAATTCATTTTCCAAAATAACTAAAAGCTTTGAAGTCTTTCCTGGTCTCTCAGCCCATTATTTTTAGCTCATTCATCTAAAGGAATGTATTGTGTGCTTTGTTGCTTTTTTTCCATCACTGTTTCTTAATTATTTGTTGAGACTATTGTCCTGTTGAGGGTGGCTATTGATACGGTTTATTTAGTATCTGTCCTATGGTTTTTATCCTACTATAAAGTACCTGTTCTTTCTCCTCTCCCCACCCTACTGAGCTTCAGATTACTTGTAAAGGTGATCTGGCAACCCCAGCGTGCACTGGTATTTATAAAAAATAAATAAATAAAAGTTTTTCTCACTTATTTGTGAGATTTTTTAAAGAATATTGTTTATGTGCATTACATTTGTGTTTAAGAAAAGAATTTGTATCTATATAAAAGGACAAAGTAGTATCCAGATCAAGTATTAAGGCATATTTATCTCAAGTAGCGATTTATGGTATATTTTAACAACTTGGATGAGTAAAGAAATAAGTAGTTTAAGTTGTTTTTTGGGTTTCCACCTGGCCATCCATTAGTATATTAAATCAAGGACTTTTCTCCCTGTGGAAAGTTAAATAGCAGGTGTGGTACTTAATGAACTGCAGCAACTTGGGTTTATTGGTGTGGCAAATAGATTGTGATATTCATTTCCAATTAAAGTTCTTTTGCAAAGATCAATGAAGCACATTTTCACAAATTGAATCACACAAAACTAATAAACAAAATTCTCCTATCCCTGTTGATGGCAAATTATTATTTCCTTAACATTTAAAATCCCATCACACTATTAATTATAAGATGCAGGTTCTAGGAAAGATCAAATATTTATTTTTGCATGTGTTTGTGTGATATTCCCAATTTTATGAGAAAGGTAAGGGACATTAACTATTTTTAATAGCAAATATATTTCTAAAGTTGGATTCTGAGGGCCTTTGGTCTATAAACATTTTTTTTAATTTTACTAAATAACTTGCTTGTCCTAGTGTTTTAAAAGTCTGATCCTTGGTAAATTAGAAAAGAACCTTTTATAGTATAACCTTTAATTAATGAATGCACAGTATACATTTACATCAGAAACAGTGGGGTCTGTGGGAAAAGGAAAATAGCTCCAAACTTAGTGTTTTGAATCACTGAGTTGCTTCAGAAAACTGAAAATGTTAATTTAGCAATCTTAAATGTCACTAGTTTATTCAAAGAATGGATAAATGTTATGATGTCCATTTTCAAAGACCTTGTCACCTTTAAGTCCCCCCTTAATATTTCTTTCAAAGTTTACTTTTAAAAAATGGTGTATATTTGAATAGTTTTCAAAATGTTTAATGTTTTAATTATCAGTTTATGTTAACTGAAATGGAATCAGCTCTGAAGCAAAGGGTAAGACTTGAATATGAACTTCTATTTTCAAAGAACAGGAAGAGAATATTTGGTGCATATGCACATGCAAGAGTTCCCTTTTGAGAAGATTCTAGAGCTTAAGAATACTTTGTACACTGTGATCTACTTTAAGCGGAAGATGTTTTCCAGTAGCACATGGGATGAACCAGGATGAAAAAGAGCTTATCAAATAGTACTCCCAAGCTCAGTGGGATTATTGTAATTTAAGCCTTAACTGTATGGTCTCTCCAAGAAGGTCCACCCTAAAGGGAAAAAATTAAAGAAAATATTAAGGAAAAATGTAAAGAATAATCCTTCTTTGAGTTTGACGCCACCCCCTCCTTTCATTCTTCTAACTCTACCCTTCCCTTTAGTGACTCATCTTCTGTCCATACCATTTTTGAATCGTATAGGTCAGTAATTTAAAGGAGAATCTACTATAGCTATTTGTTAAATCCATTTTGAAAATTAAAGGGTTAATCATCCATGCATCCACATACATACATGCTGCACATGACCATGTTATATTACCATCATGTGCAAAGAAAAAAAAATGTAATACAGAAGTAGTAGAAATCTCAATCTCAGAATAGAGGACAGGCTTCCCTGGTGGTCGATTGGGTAAGGACGCCACCCTGCCATGCAGGGGTCTCCGATTCAATCCCTGACCTGGGAGGATCCCACATGCTGCAGAGCAGCTGGACCCATGTGACCAACTACTGAGCTGGAGCTCTGGAGTGCACGTGCCCAGAGCCGTTGCTCTGCAATGAGAGAGGCCACTGAGATAGGAGGCCCACACAGGCCAAAGAACAAAGATAAAAGAAAGATCAATAGAAGTGGCAAAAAAAAAAAAGAGGACATTTATTTTAAGTGTAATTTCACAGAACCCATTCCATAAACTTACTTTTCTCATTTTGTCACACACTGGTGACCCTTGTCATAGATGAAGAAAAGCCAGCGAATCTACTTTTTGAGAACTACTATATCAAATGCCTTGTTTCAACATGTACCAGTTGGAAAGGGTATATTTGAATAGTTTTCAAAATGTTTAATGTTTTAATTATCAGTTTATGTTAACTGAAATGGAATCAGCTCTGAAGCAAAGGGTAAGACTTGAATATGAACTTCTATTTTCAAAGAACAGGAAGAGAATATTTGGTGCATATGCACATGCAAGAGTTCCCTTTTGAGAAGATTCTAGAGCTTAAGAATACTTTGTACACTGTGATCTACTTTAAGCGGAAGATGTTTTCCAGTAGCACATGGGATGAACCAGGATGAAAAAGAGCTTATCAAATAGTACTCCCAAGCTCAGTGGGATTATTGTAATTTAAGCCTTAACTGTATGGTCTCTCCAAGAAGGTCCACCCTAAAGGGAAAAAATTAAAGAAAATATTAAGGAAAAATGTAAAGAATAATCCTTCTTTGAGTTTGACGCCACCCCCTCCTTTCATTCTTCTAACTCTACCCTTCCCTTTAGTGACTCATCTTCTGTCCATACCATTTTTGAATCGTATAGGTCAGTAATTTAAAGGAGAATCTACTATAGCTATTTGTTAAATCCATTTTGAAAATTAAAGGGTTAATCATCCATGCATCCACATACATACATGCTGCACATGACCATGTTATATTACCATCATGTGCAAAGAAAAAAAAATGTAATACAGAAGTAGTAGAAATCTCAATCTCAGAATAGAGGACAGGCTTCCCTGGTGGTCGATTGGGTAAGGACGCCACCCTGCCATGCAGGGGTCTCCGATTCAATCCCTGACCTGGGAGGATCCCACATGCTGCAGAGCAGCTGGACCCATGTGACCAACTACTGAGCTGGAGCTCTGGAGTGCACGTGCCCAGAGCCGTTGCTCTGCAATGAGAGAGGCCACTGAGATAGGAGGCCCACACAGGCCAAAGAACAAAGATAAAAGAAAGATCAATAGAAGTGGCAAAAAAAAAAAAGAGGACATTTATTTTAAGTGTAATTTCACAGAACCCATTCCATAAACTTACTTTTCTCATTTTGTCACACACTGGTGACCCTTGTCATAGATGAAGAAAAGCCAGCGAATCTACTTTTTGAGAACTACTATATCAAATGCCTTGTTTCAACATGTACCAGTTGGAAAGGGTATAGTTCACTTCTCAAATGTAATATGCCTTCTGGTTATTAGGGATCTTGTTAAACATACATGCCGACTTGGTAGCTCTGAGTGAGTTATTGTTGGTTTAGTTACTAAGCGTGTCTGACTCTTTGTGACCCCAGGGACTGTCTCACCAGGCTTTTCTGTGCATAGAATTTCCAAGGCAGAATACTGGACTAGTTCCTTCTCCAGGGGATCTTCCTAACCCAGGGATAGAACCTGCGTCTCCTTCATTGACAGGCAGATCCTTTACCAAACTGAGCCACTAGGGAAGCACCCTAGCCCTGAGATGACGTGCTTCTAACAAGCCACCAGGTGATGATGATTTCGCTGACCTTTGATTCACATTTTGAGTATCATGGAATGAAATTATTTCAGGTGTTAACAGCTAGCCTGTAAGGTGTTATCCTTTCTAGAACTTTTAAGGTAGGAGTGTATTATGATGAAAATCCGTAAAGATACAAAGTAATGAATCTTTAATAATGATGTTATCAGGCATCATTTTGGGGGATATTTTCTCTTAATCAGACTTAATCATTTACAAGATTTTTTTGTCCTTAGGTTAAATCATGCCACATTAAGCATTATTACTCTTATTCTACTTGAAAAATGCCCTCATCAACATGTGTTTCTGACTGATGCTTTCTTCAATTATTCCCAGACTATTATTATTGATTAGCTTCCTTTGACAAGTGTTCTAGTCACAGATGGATAGCTTTGATTTGAAATCCAATTTTTTGTTATTAGCATGCTGAGTCAAAAAGCAGGAGAGAGATGGAGTTATTGGTTTTAAGGGATAGTCATTTTAGCAATGAGAGAGGCCACTGAGATAGGAGGCCCACACAGGCCAAAGAACAAAGATAAAAGAAAGATCAATAGAAGTGGCAAAAAAAAAAAAGAGGACATTTATTTTAAGTGTAATTTCACAGAACCCATTCCATAAACTTACTTTTCTCATTTTGTCACACACTGGTGACCCTTGTCATAGATGAAGAAAAGCCAGCGAATCTACTTTTTGAGAACTACTATATCAAATGCCTTGTTTCAACATGTACCAGTTGGAAAGGGTATAGTTCACTTCTCAAATGTAATATGCCTTCTGGTTATTAGGGATCTTGTTAAACATACATGCCGACTTGGTAGCTCTGAGTGAGTTATTGTTGGTTTAGTTACTAAGCGTGTCTGACTCTTTGTGACCCCAGGGACTGTCTCACCAGGCTTTTCTGTGCATAGAATTTCCAAGGCAGAATACTGGACTAGTTCCTTCTCCAGGGGATCTTCCTAACCCAGGGATAGAACCTGCGTCTCCTTCATTGACAGGCAGATCCTTTACCAAACTGAGCCACTAGGGAAGCACCCTAGCCCTGAGATGACGTGCTTCTAACAAGCCACCAGGTGATGATGATTTCGCTGACCTTTGATTCACATTTTGAGTATCATGGAATGAAATTATTTCAGGTGTTAACAGCTAGCCTGTAAGGTGTTATCCTTTCTAGAACTTTTAAGGTAGGAGTGTATTATGATGAAAATCCGTAAAGATACAAAGTAATGAATCTTTAATAATGATGTTATCAGGCATCATTTTGGGGGATATTTTCTCTTAATCAGACTTAATCATTTACAAGATTTTTTTGTCCTTAGGTTAAATCATGCCACATTAAGCATTATTACTCTTATTCTACTTGAAAAATGCCCTCATCAACATGTGTTTCTGACTGATGCTTTCTTCAATTATTCCCAGACTATTATTATTGATTAGCTTCCTTTGACAAGTGTTCTAGTCACAGATGGATAGCTTTGATTTGAAATCCAATTTTTTTTGTTATTAGCATGCTGAGTCAAAAAGCAGGAAGAGAGATGGAGTTATTGGTTTTTAAGGGATAATAGCTTCCACTTTTACAGAATTTTATAAAAAAAAAAAAATTCCAGAGTTCTTGAATCAGTTAAGAAGCCCTCCATAAGCTCGATGCCTTCTTCCCCAAAATAGGCCCAGCACCAAAGTCCAACGCCTGGCACCTGGTAGGTGCAGAGGGCTCCACAGTAGCCTCCCCTCAAAAGATAGGTAAACTTCTAGAACTCAGGAATGCAACTTTATTTGGAAAAAGGATCTCTGCGTGTGTAATTAAGCTAAGGACCTGGAGATGAGAAAGTCCTGGATTACACAGGTGAGCCCTGAATCCAGTAACAAGAGTCTACATAAGGGAGAGAAGCAACGCCAACACAGAGGCCAAGGCAACGTGAAGGTGGAGGCAGAGGCTGGATGGCCACCAACAGAGGAAGAGGCAATGAGTATTGTCTCTTCTGGAGCCTCCGGAGGGAGAACAACCCTGCCGGCACCTGCTTTCAGACGCTGGGCCGCCAGAACAGTAAGAAAATCAATTTCTTTTGTTTTCAGTCACTTAACTGGGGTAATTTTTGTGATGACTGCAGATAACTACAAATAGAGTAGGCAGAAAAGGAAAAGTTTGTGGAATGACTGAGTAAGGACGACAGGTATCAGGTATTTAAGCTTGAGTTTCTAAGGAAGGGAAGTCCAAAGTGGTGAAGTAACTTGCCGAGATTTTCTCACCCCAGCGTGATAGAAATATCAAGTATCGTGTTGGTTCCAGATACATTTCATACTGTTCAGGGGGTTCTCGAGGCAAGGTTTTTTAGATTTTAGGTAATGTATTAAAAACCGTAAAGATACAAAGTAATGAATCTTTATGTTTCAGGCATCATTTTGGGGGATATTTTCTCTTAATCAGACTTAATCATTTACAAGATTTTTTTGTCCTTAGGTTAAATCATGCCACATTAAGCATTATTACTCTTATTCTACTTGAAAAATGCCCTCATCAACATGTGTTTCTGACTGATGCTTTCTTCAATTATTCCCAGACTATTATTATTGATTAGCTTCCTTTGACAAGTGTTCTAGTCACAGATGGATAGCTTTGATTTGAAATCCAATTTTTTTTGTTATTAGCATGCTGAGTCAAAAAGCAGGAAGAGAGATGGAGTTATTGGTTTTTAAGGGATAATAGCTTCCACTTTTACAGAATTTTATAAAAAAAAAAAAATTCCAGAGTTCTTGAATCAGTTAAGAAGCCCTCCATAAGCTCGATGCCTTCTTCCCCAAAATAGGCCCAGCACCAAAGTCCAACGCCTGGCACCTGGTAGGTGCAGAGGGCTCCACAGTAGCCTCCCCTCAAAAGATAGGTAAACTTCTAGAACTCAGGAATGCAACTTTATTTGGAAAAAGGATCTCTGCGTGTGTAATTAAGCTAAGGACCTGGAGATGAGAAAGTCCTGGATTACACAGGTGAGCCCTGAATCCAGTAACAAGAGTCTACATAAGGGAGAGAAGCAACGCCAACACAGAGGCCAAGGCAACGTGAAGGTGGAGGCAGAGGCTGGATGGCCACCAACAGAGGAAGAGGCAATGAGTATTGTCTCTTCTGGAGCCTCCGGAGGGAGAACAACCCTGCCGGCACCTGCTTTCAGACGCTGGGCCGCCAGAACAGTAAGAAAATCAATTTCTTTTGTTTTCAGTCACTTAACTGGGGTAATTTTTGTGATGACTGCAGATAACTACAAATAGAGTAGGCAGAAAAGGAAAAAGTTTGTGGAATGACTGAGTAAGGACGACAGGTATCAGGTATTTAAGCTTGAGTTTCTAAGGAAGGGAAGTCCAAAGTGGTGAAGTAACTTGCCGAGATTTTCTCACCCCAGCGTGATAGAAATATCAAGTATCGTGTTGGTTCCAGATACATTTCATACTGTTCAGGGGGTTCTCGAGGCAAAAATGCTGCTGGTTTGCAGTGGACCACATTCGATCAGAGCTCTCCTCTATGACCTGTCCACGTTGGGTGGCCATACATGGCGTGGCTCATGGTTTTGTTGAGCTGGACAAGGCAGTGATCCCTGGGATCAGTTTGGTCAGTTTTCTGTGACTGTGGATTTCAGTCTGTCTGTCCTCTGATGGATGAGGCTAAGAGGCTTGTGAAAGGTTCCTGATGGGAAGGGCTGGCTGTGGGGGAAACTGGGGCCCTGCTCTGGTGGGTAAGACCAGCTCAGTAAATCTTGAATCCAATTTTCTGTTGATGGGTGAGGCTGTATCCCGTCCCTGTAGTTTGGCCTGAAGGCAACCTATGGTAGGAATAATGGCAACCTCCTCCCAGAGGACTTAAGCCAGCATGCCATGCCTTCCAGGACTGCTGTTTTTAGTGTCCCTGACCCCGCAGTAGGCCACTGTCAACCCGAGCCTCTGCCCAGACCCAAACACTCACAGGCAAGTCTGGCTCAGTCTCTTGTGGAATCACTGCTCCTTTCTCCTGGGTCCCGGTGTGCACAAGGTTTTGTTTGTGCCTTCCAACAGTCCCTGTTTCCCCAGTCTTGTGGAAGTTCTGTAATCAAATCCCACTGGCCTTCAAAGTCAAATTTCCTTAGGATCCTTTGTCCCTTTATCGGACCCCTAGGTTGGGAAATCTGTTACTGAGCCCTAGAACTTTCAGAACAGCGTGGAAACTTCTTTGGTATACTTGTTCTCCCGTTTGTGGGTCACTGGCTTGGTGGCTCTCTAGTGGCGGTAATGGCAACCTCCAAGAGGACGTAGGCCACACACTGTGCCTCCCAGGTCTGCTGCTACCAGAGCCCCTGTCCCCACGGCAGGCCGCTGCTGACCCGTGCCTCTGCAGAGGCACTCAAACACTCAAAGATGAGTCTGGCTCAGTCTCTTGTGGAGCTCACTGCTCCTTTCCCTGGGTCTTGGTGTGCACAAGCTTTTGTTTGCACCTTCTGAGCACTCCTGGCATGTATGAGGTTTGATTTTAAACATGATTGCACCCCTCCTACTATCTTGTTGTGGTTTCTCCTTTGCCCTTGGATGTGGGGTGTTTTTTTTTGGTGGGATCCAACATTCTCCAGTTGATGGTTGTTCAGCAGCTAGTTGCAGATTTGGAGATCAAACCAGTCAATCCTAAAGGAAATCAACCCTGAATAGTCATTGGAAGGACTCACGCTAAAACTCCAATACTTCAGTCACCTGATGCAAAAAGATGACTCATTACAAAAGACCCTGGTATTGGGAAAGGTAGAAGGAAGAAGGAGAAGGGACAACAGAACAATAATCCAGATACTAGGTACCGATTTAGTTTGGGACCTGCAGGTTTGGGAGGCCCAAAACTGTCAATTTTTTCCCGTCCCTGTAGTTTGGCCTGAAGGCAACCTATGGTAGGAATAATGGCAACCTCCTCCCAGAGGACTTAAGCCAGCATGCCATGCCTTCCAGGACTGCTGTTTTTAGTGTCCCTGACCCCGCAGTAGGCCACTGTCAACCCGAGCCTCTGCCCAGACCCAAACACTCACAGGCAAGTCTGGCTCAGTCTCTTGTGGAATCACTGCTCCTTTCTCCTGGGTCCCGGTGTGCACAAGGTTTTGTTTGTGCCTTCCAACAGTCCCTGTTTCCCCAGTCTTGTGGAAGTTCTGTAATCAAATCCCACTGGCCTTCAAAGTCAAATTTCCTTAGGATCCTTTGTCCCTTTATCGGACCCCTAGGTTGGGAAATCTGTTACTGAGCCCTAGAACTTTCAGAACAGCGTGGAAACTTCTTTGGTATACTTGTTCTCCCGTTTGTGGGTCACTGGCTTGGTGGCTCTCTAGTGGCGGTAATGGCAACCTCCAAGAGGACGTAGGCCACACACTGTGCCTCCCAGGTCTGCTGCTACCAGAGCCCCTGTCCCCACGGCAGGCCGCTGCTGACCCGTGCCTCTGCAGAGGCACTCAAACACTCAAAGATGAGTCTGGCTCAGTCTCTTGTGGAGCTCACTGCTCCTTTCCCTGGGTCTTGGTGTGCACAAGCTTTTGTTTGCACCTTCTGAGCACTCCTGGCATGTATGAGGTTTGATTTTAAACATGATTGCACCCCTCCTACTATCTTGTTGTGGTTTCTCCTTTGCCCTTGGATGTGGGGTGTTTTTTTTTGGTGGGATCCAACATTCTCCAGTTGATGGTTGTTCAGCAGCTAGTTGCAGATTTGGAGATCAAACCAGTCAATCCTAAAGGAAATCAACCCTGAATAGTCATTGGAAGGACTCACGCTAAAACTCCAATACTTCAGTCACCTGATGCAAAAAGATGACTCATTACAAAAGACCCTGGTATTGGGAAAGGTAGAAGGAAGAAGGAGAAGGGGACAACAGAACAATAATCCAGATACTAGTGTTGGTGTGTTAACACTTAAAACATTTGACTATATAATTGTCAAGCCATTATAATTATTCACAGAAGACAAAATGTTAGGTGGATATATTGAATACTGGATAGCAATAAGAGGATGAATATCTTTTTCTGGAATAAGATGAGCATTTTTGTAAATAACTTTTTGACATCTAGTTCCTAAATAGTTTAAGAATTGTCAAATGTTTGTGTCATGATGAATTATCAAATCATTTGATTGAAATGATTAATGCTTCTAATAATTTCAATTAAATGACTAGTTATTTCAATGACTGGGCAAAAAGAGGAAACAGTTTAAAAAAAAGGTAAAGTATGTGACTTCTGTTGAAAGATAGACATGAGTTTGAATTCCATTCTACTCTTCAGGAACAGTGAGACCTAGGGTCAGACCCAGACCAAGTTATTTACCCTTTCTCTGCCTTAGTTTCTTAGGGGGAAAATGCATTTTCTTTAAGGATTAGCTGAGACAAAATGTGAAGGTCGGGATCACAGACCTTGGTATCAGTTCAGTTTAGTCACTAAGTCGTGTCTGACTGCACCCTCATGGACTGCAGCACGCCAGGATTCTCTGTCCTTTACCATTTCCTGGAACTGGCTCAAACTCATATCCGTTGACTCAAGGATGCCATCCAACCATCTCATCCTCTTTCGTCCCCTCTGCCTTCCCTTTTCCCCAGCATCAGGGTCTTTTCCAGTGAGTCGGTTCTTCATATCAAATGGGCAAAGGATTGGAGCTTCAGCTTCAGCCCTCAGTCTCTTGTGGAGCTCACTGCTCCTTTCCCTGGGTCTTGGTGTGCACAAGCTTTTGTTTGCACCTTCTGAGCACTCCTGGCATGTATGAGGTTTGATTTTAAACATGATTGCACCCCTCCTACTATCTTGTTGTGGTTTCTCCTTTGCCCTTGGATGTGGGGTGTTTTTTTTTGGTGGGATCCAACATTCTCCAGTTGATGGTTGTTCAGCAGCTAGTTGCAGATTTGGAGATCAAACCAGTCAATCCTAAAGGAAATCAACCCTGAATAGTCATTGGAAGGACTCACGCTAAAACTCCAATACTTCAGTCACCTGATGCAAAAAGATGACTCATTACAAAAGACCCTGGTATTGGGAAAGGTAGAAGGAAGAAGGAGAAGGGGACAACAGAACAATAATCCAGATACTAGTGTTGGTGTGTTAACACTTAAAACATTTGACTATATAATTGTCAAGCCATTATAATTATTCACAGAAGACAAAATGTTAGGTGGATATATTGAATACTGGATAGCAATAAGAGGATGAATATCTTTTTCTGGAATAAGATGAGCATTTTTGTAAATAACTTTTTGACATCTAGTTCCTAAATAGTTTAAGAATTGTCAAATGTTTGTGTCATGATGAATTATCAAATCATTTGATTGAAATGATTAATGCTTCTAATAATTTCAATTAAATGACTAGTTATTTCAATGACTGGGCAAAAAGAGGAAACAGTTTAAAAAAAAGGTAAAGTATGTGACTTCTGTTGAAAGATAGACATGAGTTTGAATTCCATTCTACTCTTCAGGAACAGTGAGACCTAGGGTCAGACCCAGACCAAGTTATTTACCCTTTCTCTGCCTTAGTTTCTTAGGGGGAAAATGCATTTTCTTTAAGGATTAGCTGAGACAAAATGTGAAGGTCGGGATCACAGACCTTGGTATCAGTTCAGTTTAGTCACTAAGTCGTGTCTGACTGCACCCTCATGGACTGCAGCACGCCAGGATTCTCTGTCCTTTACCATTTCCTGGAACTGGCTCAAACTCATATCCGTTGACTCAAGGATGCCATCCAACCATCTCATCCTCTTTCGTCCCCTCTGCCTTCCCTTTTCCCCAGCATCAGGGTCTTTTCCAGTGAGTCGGTTCTTCATATCAAATGGGCAAAGGATTGGAGCTTCAGCTTCAGCCTCAGTTCTTCCAGTGAACACTCAGGGTTAGCTTCCTTTAGGATCTTGGCATACTGTATCGTTACTATCTGGTTTCAGGTACGTGGTAGATGTTCAATAGTATTTGTTGAGTGTATTCACTCAAGCCTGTAGACTAAAATAGTACAAGATACTTTAACTGTCCTATTTGTTCAAGCAGTCTCATGGCCATCATAAACGTTTAACAGTTCAGACTATGAACTGTGTGAAGTTATATAAAGCTACAGATTCTAAATATCAAATGATGTTTTTAAATTATTCTTTACACTGTCTCATGAGTCATGAGACTTTCAAAGATCTGCTGATAGGAGAGCCTGCATTTCCTTGAGAGTAAAAATGTAAAATATAGTGTGGGCCTCTTCCTTTTTTCTTTTAATATGCATTCCTTGAAAATTGTTTTCCCCTTCCTGATTGAAAAGTCTGAAATTTGTTGGCTTGCAGGAGGCTTTGAAAAAGGCCCAACTCAGTCACTTGTCTGATTGATAGTAGGACATCAGTAGGGTGGGTTATAGATCATGTAATGAATGATCTGACAGTAAGTTAATTTGATGTCATCTATGTGCAGGAGACTCTATGGTAGGAGCAGGCTTATAAAAAACTAAAGAGAAGCTATTTGTCTATGTTAAATTCAGTTTTATTCTGAACTCATGTTGCATATTAGTATATATTTGGTCATTTAAAGGAGACATTAAGAATATTTTGGTTAAAGGGTCTCACATTGAATCCCAGTACTTTGGACCCCCAAACTCCAGTTCTTTTGCATAAACTTGCTGAAAGCTTGGAATTACATATTTGGACAGTTTAGTGAAACACACATTTCTTCATTGGATTATTATTGAAACACACATTTCTTCATTGGATTAAATTTTTATAATGGCCCGAACTCCTGTGTTGTGCAAACTCAAACTCATATCCGTTGACTCAAGGATGCCATCCAACCATCTCATCCTCTTTCGTCCCCTCTGCCTTCCCTTTTCCCCAGCATCAGGGTCTTTTCCAGTGAGTCGGTTCTTCATATCAAATGGGCAAAGGATTGGAGCTTCAGCTTCAGCCTCAGTTCTTCCAGTGAACACTCAGGGTTAGCTTCCTTTAGGATCTTGGCATACTGTATCGTTACTATCTGGTTTCAGGTACGTGGTAGATGTTCAATAGTATTTGTTGAGTGTATTCACTCAAGCCTGTAGACTAAAATAGTACAAGATACTTTAACTGTCCTATTTGTTCAAGCAGTCTCATGGCCATCATAAACGTTTAACAGTTCAGACTATGAACTGTGTGAAGTTATATAAAGCTACAGATTCTAAATATCAAATGATGTTTTTAAATTATTCTTTACACTGTCTCATGAGTCATGAGACTTTCAAAGATCTGCTGATAGGAGAGCCTGCATTTCCTTGAGAGTAAAAATGTAAAATATAGTGTGGGCCTCTTCCTTTTTTCTTTTAATATGCATTCCTTGAAAATTGTTTTCCCCTTCCTGATTGAAAAGTCTGAAATTTGTTGGCTTGCAGGAGGCTTTGAAAAAGGCCCAACTCAGTCACTTGTCTGATTGATAGTAGGACATCAGTAGGGTGGGTTATAGATCATGTAATGAATGATCTGACAGTAAGTTAATTTGATGTCATCTATGTGCAGGAGACTCTATGGTAGGAGCAGGCTTATAAAAAACTAAAGAGAAGCTATTTGTCTATGTTAAATTCAGTTTTATTCTGAACTCATGTTGCATATTAGTATATATTTGGTCATTTAAAGGAGACATTAAGAATATTTTGGTTAAAGGGTCTCACATTGAATCCCAGTACTTTGGACCCCCAAACTCCAGTTCTTTTGCATAAACTTGCTGAAAGCTTGGAATTACATATTTGGACAGTTTAGTGAAACACACATTTCTTCATTGGATTATTATTACAAGCATTTTTATTGAAGCATAATCAGTTTATCTATTAGTTTCAAGTGTACAGCATGGTGATTCAATACTTTTACATATTGTACTCCATTAAAAGTTGTTTTAGATAATGGCCCGAACTCCCTGTGTTGTGCAAGTTATCTTTATTGCTTATCTTCTACATACAAGTTTTTATCTCTTAATCGCTTACCCTCATCTTGCCTTCTATGAGTCTGTTTCTGTTTTGATATATGTATTCAATTGTTTTTATTTTTTTCGATTGCACATACAAGTGATATCATATAGTATTTTTCTTTCTTGTCTTATTTCACTAAGCATAATACCCTTTAAGTCCATCTATATTGCTGCAAATGGAAGAATTTTGTTCTTTTATGACTATATATATATATGTGTGTGTATATATATATATATATATATAATACTTCATGTCTAATTTATCCATTCATTTGCTGATTAACACTTAGGTTGCTTTCATATCTTGGCTGTTGTAAATAATGCTGCCATGAATATCAGAGTGCATGTATCAAATTACAGTTTGGGGTTGTTTGGGGTTTGTTTATTTTTTCTCATTCATACCCAGGAATTGAATTGCTGAATCATATGATAGTCTTAATTTTAGATTTTGGTGGAAGCTTCATGTTGTTTTCCATAGTGACTGTACCAATTTACATTCCCTTCTGTAGTGTACAAGGATTCCCTTTTCTCCACATCCTCATCAAAATTTGTTTTAATTTTGGTTTCCATTTCTCTAATAATTAGCAAGGATGAGCATCTTTTCATATGCCTGTTAGCTATCTGTATGTCTTCTTTGGAAAAATGTCTATTCCGTTGTTTGCATTTTTTTTTTTGACTGGTTTCCTTTTTGGTACACTGTTTATAATGCCAATACCATGCTGTTTGTTTTGATGTGACACTTTAATTTTTTTTAAGGTTACTTTGACAATTTGGACTATTTTGTGGTTCTTTAAAAATTTTAGGATTTTTGTTATAGTTCTGTGCAAAGAACTATATTGAATATTTTATAGGAATTGCATTAAATCTGGAGACTACTTTGGCTAATGTGGTCATTTTAATGACATTAATTCAATTTAAGAACATGGAGCATTTTCCATTTATTTGGATCATCTTTAATTTCTTTCATTGATATCATTCTTCAGAGTACAGTTATTTTACCTCTTTGGTTAAATTTACTCTTGTTTTTTAAATTTTTGGATAGGATTTTAAATGGGATTTTTTTTTTTGCTTTCTCTTATTACTGTATAGAAAAGCAGTTGATTTCTTTATGTTAATTTTGTACCCTGTAACTTTACTGAATTCATTTATTTGTTCTCATAGTTTTTGGATGGAGACTCTTGGGTTTTCTATATAGAGAATCAGGTAGTCTGCTAATAGTAATAGTTATGCTTCTTCCATTCCAATTTTGGATGCCATTTAACTTCTTAGCTGATTTCTGTGACTAGGACTTCCAGATCTGTGTTAGTATGCTAACGGTGCCAAGAGTGGGGATCCTTGTCCAGTTTCTGCATTGAGAGGAAAGGCTTTCAGCTTCTCACCACTGAGTATGATGCTAGCTGTGGATTTGTTCTAAATTGCCTTTATTAGGTTAAGATATACCCATTTTGAGTGTTTTATCCTAAATAGGAGTTGAATTGTTTCAAATGGTTTTTCTGCATCTACTGAGAAACTCATGTGTTTTTTATCCTTTTTGCATTACTCTGGTTTTATCACAATGATTTATAAATATTGAACCATCCTTGAAACCCTGGAATAAATCCAACTAGAACTTGGATTGTGATCCTTTATGAATTGTTGAATTTGGTTTGTGAATATTGAGCATTTTTGCATCTATATTCATCAAAGATACTGGCCTGTAATTTTCTCTTTTTTTGTAGTGTTTTTCTGGTTTTGATATCAGGGTAATTATGACTTCATAGAATGAGGGTAGCATATGTATTTAAATCAGGTACATCATATTAAAATTTTAAATTGATTTTATCCAAATTAAAAGTCCAAAATTCAAATAGTAAGCAAAAAGTGCCTATATCAGAATTTCACCCCTCTATTTTGATGTTATCATTATAAATATTCAAACATATTTCTGGTTGGTATTTCCTATTATAGCTTCTTACTGTTTGAACACTTCAATTCTTGCAATAATAACAATCATAAAATTAATATTCATTGACCAATGAGTAAGTTCCAAGCACTGGTAAAAGTATTTTATATATATCTTTGCATGCATGTATGTTTGTGTGTTTTAAGCTTGAAGATTGAAGAACTAGGCAATTCTTCATTAGTGTAAATTCTTCATTATTCAGTTAAGTACAACAAAGCACCAAGAAGCTAAGTTACTTTCTCAATCAGGGACACCAAGATGGTTAAATAGGTATCATTGAAGCATCACATCTCTATGACAAAAAGAACAGTAGCAATTCTGTGACACAGAAACAAAGATTTCTCATTCCATTCTGTGGGAGGCAGAGCTGCTAGAAGAATAAAACTGCCTTTCACATAGAGTATTGCTCCATCTAAAATCAGTTCTGGAATGCAGAGTATGACATGATGGAGCCAACAAAGCAGAAAATAAAGTTTTTTAAAAATTATTTATATTTCTTTGGTGCCAGTCCTTAATAGAATCATCATTTTATTTTATCTGTAGTTCTAACTTACCTTGCTTTAGAAATATATGTATTCCTAGGGCTTCCCTGGTAGTTCAGCGGGTAAAGAATCCACATGCAATGCAGGAGACCCTGGTTTGATTACTGGGTTGGGAAGGTCCCCTGGAGAAGGGATAGGGTACCCACTCCAGTATTCTTGCCTGAAGAATCTCCCTGGATGGGGAGCCTGGTGGGTTGCAGTCCATGGGGTCGCAGAGTCAGACTGAGCAAATAAGCACATGTATTCCTAACAATATATATTCTCTTTGATACATTTGGAAAATCAATTTAGCCTTATGTGTTCTTAATTTTCTCTACTTGATTAAATCAAGCAACTGAATAGATAAGATAAAATCAAACAGCAGTATTCTCTGTGCTCAGAAAGCAGCAATTCAAAAGAATTAAAAAGAGACAAATTGAAATTAGTGGATGCTCATATGCAGTACCTTACAGAATTTCTAAAGTCCATTTGTATTTGAATGGTGGAGGGAGACTTAAAGTTTCTAGAACATACAGTTGAATATTTGACCTACTGTGCATGGAAGGTTAAAAAAAATTAGAAAAAGATTGAAGAGGAAGTTTTAGATTGTGGCATTATTGTCTTGTTGGTTCCTGCTGAAGCCTGTCCTTCAGGTAGGATTTTCTTCCAAGTGCTTTCCCTAGAGTATATAAATCAATGCAACACTGCCCGGTAATGGTATCCTAACCTGGTTAAATATCACAAGACTATAAAAGACTGCTTTTAGTAAAGGTCCCAACTTTGCCCGTACATCATCAAGGAGATATCAACTTGAAAGTCCAGCTATGTTGGGGCCATTAGGAGAAAAGCAAAGAAGATAGTCCAAAATGAACAATTTAAAATGAAAAGTTTATGGGACAAGTGGTTAAATAGGTATCATTGAAGCATCACATCTCTATGACAAAAAGAACAGTAGCAATTCTGTGACACAGAAACAAAGATTTCTCATTCCATTCTGTGGGAGGCAGAGCTGCTAGAAGAATAAAACTGCCTTTCACATAGAGTATTGCTCCATCTAAAATCAGTTCTGGAATGCAGAGTATGACATGATGGAGCCAACAAAGCAGAAAATAAAGTTTTTTAAAAATTATTTATATTTCTTTGGTGCCAGTCCTTAATAGAATCATCATTTTATTTTATCTGTAGTTCTAACTTACCTTGCTTTAGAAATATATGTATTCCTAGGGCTTCCCTGGTAGTTCAGCGGGTAAAGAATCCACATGCAATGCAGGAGACCCTGGTTTGATTACTGGGTTGGGAAGGTCCCCTGGAGAAGGGATAGGGTACCCACTCCAGTATTCTTGCCTGAAGAATCTCCCTGGATGGGGAGCCTGGTGGGTTGCAGTCCATGGGGTCGCAGAGTCAGACTGAGCAAATAAGCACATGTATTCCTAACAATATATATTCTCTTTGATACATTTGGAAAATCAATTTAGCCTTATGTGTTCTTAATTTTCTCTACTTGATTAAATCAAGCAACTGAATAGATAAGATAAAATCAAACAGCAGTATTCTCTGTGCTCAGAAAGCAGCAATTCAAAAGAATTAAAAAGAGACAAATTGAAATTAGTGGATGCTCATATGCAGTACCTTACAGAATTTCTAAAGTCCATTTGTATTTGAATGGTGGAGGGAGACTTAAAGTTTCTAGAACATACAGTTGAATATTTGACCTACTGTGCATGGAAGGTTAAAAAAAATTAGAAAAAGATTGAAGAGGAAGTTTTAGATTGTGGCATTATTGTCTTGTTGGTTCCTGCTGAAGCCTGTCCTTCAGGTAGGATTTTCTTCCAAGTGCTTTCCCTAGAGTATATAAATCAATGCAACACTGCCCGGTAATGGTATCCTAACCTGGTTAAATATCACAAGACTATAAAAGACTGCTTTTAGTAAAGGTCCCAACTTTGCCCGTACATCATCAAGGAGATATCAACTTGAAAGTCCAGCTATGTTGGGGCCATTAGGGAGAAAAGCAAAAGAAGATAGATGAAAAGGCCAGAAAGTGAACAATTTAAAATGAAAAGTTTATGGGACAAGCACAACTAGATCACTTAGCTCCAAGGGAATCCAGTTGAAGATAAAGTGGGGAAAAAAATGGAAATATTCCAAGAAAATGAAAGGGTACTGTCCTATATTCAGTTCCCCAAGAACTAGTCTGACATGGTGGTTAATTGAAAAGTGCTCTTGGGAGCACCTGTAAGAAAATGAGAGAAACTTCACTGGGCAAAGGGAGAAATTACAGTGCACTGGCAAGGCTCTCCTCAGTCAATCCTATAAGAAGCCCTGAATCTGGGATGGCCCTTAAGAGTTGTCCCAAGTCAAAGAAAGGGAATGGTGACTTTAACCCATGCATCAATCAGTCATTCTGTGTTGACAGGCCTCAGGAAGGGTGTGAAATCTTGAGCAAAGCAGTTTCTTTTTAACTGAGAGCTATGCTTGGACCTGCACCCAGCTATGGATCATGAGAAGCCAGTAGTCAGCAGCTGGGGTAGGGATTGTGTTGGCCTTGAATGAAAGATGTGGGTTGGATCATATCATCAACCAGGGCTCAAGTCTGTGCTGCTTGGGTCTACTTGCTGCATATAAATTCCCTTCATCTGAGAGCAGCATTTCAAAGATTCTCATTGGTTTTCTGGAGAAACTTAACCAGAGGAAGGCTCTTTAAGACAGAGACAACCTTCACCAGTGTAGTTGTTCTTGAGGCTGCAGTTGCATTTTTTTTATAAGTAATTCTTCATTGGTTTTTCTAGAAACTTAAAGTCCATTTGTATTTGAATGGTGGAGGGAGACTTAAAGTTTCTAGAACATACAGTTGAATATTTGACCTACTGTGCATGGAAGGTTAAAAAAAATTAGAAAAAGATTGAAGAGGAAGTTTTAGATTGTGGCATTATTGTCTTGTTGGTTCCTGCTGAAGCCTGTCCTTCAGGTAGGATTTTCTTCCAAGTGCTTTCCCTAGAGTATATAAATCAATGCAACACTGCCCGGTAATGGTATCCTAACCTGGTTAAATATCACAAGACTATAAAAGACTGCTTTTAGTAAAGGTCCCAACTTTGCCCGTACATCATCAAGGAGATATCAACTTGAAAGTCCAGCTATGTTGGGGCCATTAGGGAGAAAAGCAAAAGAAGATAGATGAAAAGGCCAGAAAGTGAACAATTTAAAATGAAAAGTTTATGGGACAAGCACAACTAGATCACTTAGCTCCAAGGGAATCCAGTTGAAGATAAAGTGGGGAAAAAAGGGAAATATTCCAAGAAAATGAAAGGGTACTGTCCTATATTCAGTTCCCCAAGAACTAGTCTGACATGGTGGTTAATTGAAAAGTGCTCTTGGGAGCACCTGTAAGAAAATGAGAGAAACTTCACTGGGCAAAGGGAGAAATTACAGTGCACTGGCAAGGCTCTCCTCAGTCAATCCTATAAGAAGCCCTGAATCTGGGATGGCCCTTAAGAGTTGTCCCAAGTCAAAGAAAGGGAATGGTGACTTTAACCCATGCATCAATCAGTCATTCTGTGTTGACAGGCCTCAGGAAGGGTGTGAAATCTTGAGCAAAGCAGTTTCTTTTTAACTGAGAGCTATGCTTGGACCTGCACCCAGCTATGGATCATGAGAAGCCAGTAGTCAGCAGCTGGGGTAGGGATTGTGTTGGCCTTGAATGAAAGATGTGGGTTGGATCATATCATCAACCAGGGCTCAAGTCTGTGCTGCTTGGGTCTACTTGCTGCATATAAATTCCCTTCATCTGAGAGCAGCATTTCAAAGATTCTCATTGGTTTTTTTTCTGGAGAAACTTAACCAGAGGAAGGCTCTTTAAGACAGAGACAACCTTCACCAGTGTAGTTGTTCTTGAGGCTGCAGTTGATAATCATGGATTCTCTTCTTTGGTCTGGTAGAGTGACCCAGGTCCTCCTTCCTAATACGTCTGAACACTTAGTCACTGTATCTTTGCTTATCCATTTTCTGTCAAAATTGGCCAAAGGAAAAACTGTGGATTGCCTAAGTATATCACTTAGATCCCAAACATATTCTTTGCTGATTCCCCTTGTGTAACAGAGCCCTACCTCTTCCTGATCATCAGGGTCAGTTGCTTTAACGAAGGTGGCAATTCCTTTGATTACTTCTTGCACTCTTGGAAAGAACATGGAGTGATCAGATAGAGGTCATAGCTTAAAATTAAATGGATTCTAACTGCCCCCATGGTTAAAGGTTTCCCTTTGAGAACTTAAAGTTGCTTATATTGCCTAAAATTTCATAGATAGAAAGCAAAAATGCCAAAATGGATCCCTGAGAGTAATGTTCCTTCTCATTCGGGTAGAGTATCCACCACACTGACCTCTCAGCTGCAGTTTTCAAAAGGCCATTCCATACTTCTCCGGCATACAATTTTGGAGTACATGGTAGGACCTATGGTACCTATTATTCTATGCCCGTTTTCATATCTGCTTTTCTGTGGGGGAAAAAAAACTGGGTCTTAGATTGTTTTGTGTTCTTCCATGTCATTTGAACTCTGATAGTGGAACTAGTCAAAGCCTTGTGAACAGAAGAGCAAATCCACACCAGGAAAATATGTCCATTCTAGTCAAAAGTAAAGACCTTCCCAGGGTACAAACTATCTAATAAAAACATTTGTCACGATGTAGGTTTGTGAGATTCTTGGAGGGGTTTTGCTATACTCATGATTTAAGATTAGTTTAAGGGCAGGTTGTACACTCAGAATGAATCAGCGTTTGGAAATGGAATCCTAAGATATTTGATCCACACACAGGTACATACCTGACACCATGGAATGCTTGATGGTGTAATAGATAGGAGCTGACATCAAATGACCAAGCCAGTCTGTCTGTTTAGGTTGTGTGTGTGTGTGCACACACCTCTTTGCTAGTAAATACTCTCTTCGTGACATTATCATGTGATTGAAAGTTGAAGATTTATGCTCACTCTTCCCATATGTGCATGTATCTTCTCCATTTCTTTGTCCCCACATTCTCGGTCTTTTTCCTCCTAGGTACTTCTCTGACCAAGATGTTTGCCACTGCCAGAGTCTTTGTGTAATCTTAGCTCTCACCACTTTTGTTGTTGTTGTTCTGCATAAAGTAGATGGTTGGGTACACTACCCCTGTGTGGGACTGAATCAGCAATCCATTTTCAGTGTGTACCCACACACTGAGCTGACTGATGAGTGAATCAGGCTTGCTCTTTTGCCTTTTCTGTCACTTACTCATAAGGGACCCGCATGTGACCACAGGTGTGAGCTGAAGGAGAGGTGTTGGCACAATAGTAGGTAATAGCATAGAGGTCTGGGGCAATCATGCAACTTCCTCCTGTTTACTGATGTCTTCTCCTCCCACCAGTGACTAATCCCAGATGAGTCTGTCCCGTCTTATTACAGATATACCTCCAAAATTATGGTTTAGTGCTTAGGGCAGAAAGCAGCTTGTAATAGGCAGTTTGAGCCACATGGTTACTCGATGTCCCATGGACACTGGCCTGTTGTTATCAACAGTTGTTTTCTGAGTTGCATGCAGTTCTTTGAGGCAGATGATCTGATGTTGCTCCAGAAATTGAGCTGTCTATGCAACAACTCTCCTATGTGGCCCTGCCCTCTCTCCCCAAAGGCATTTTTTCCAACCACTGATAGATATGTTATTATAGGGTCTGCCAGGTTGCATAGACCTGCTACAGAGCTCTTTCCTGCTCTAGAACCCACAACAAACTCCCAGCTTTTCATGTTACTCAGTAAGTGCCTTGAAGTAGTATTCATAGGCATAGAATATGCCTTGAATAGTATTTAAGATTAGTTTAAGGGCAGGTTGTACACTCAGAATGAATCAGCGTTTGGAAATGGAATCAGATATCCTTGATGCACACACAGGTACATACCTGACACCATGGAATGCTTGATGGTGTAATAGATAGGAGCTGACATCAAATGACCAAGCCAGTCTGTCTGTTTAGGTTGTGTGTGTGTGTGCACACACCTCTTTGCTAGTAAATACTCTCTTCGTGACATTATCATGTGATTGAAAGTTGAAGATTTATGCTCACTCTTCCCATATGTGCATGTATCTTCTCCATTTCTTTGTCCCCACATTCTCGGTCTTTTTCCTCCTAGGTACTTCTCTGACCAAGATGTTTGCCACTGCCAGAGTCTTTGTGTAATCTTAGCTCTCACCACTTTTGTTGTTGTTGTTCTGCATAAAGTAGATGGTTGGGTACACTACCCCTGTGTGGGACTGAATCAGCAATCCATTTTCAGTGTGTACCCACACACTGAGCTGACTGATGAGTGAATCAGGCTTGCTCTTTTGCCTTTTCTGTCACTTACTCATAAGGGACCCGCATGTGACCACAGGTGTGAGCTGAAGGAGAGGTGTTGGCACAATAGTAGGTAATAGCATAGAGGTCTGGGGCAATCATGCAACTTCCTCCTGTTTACTGATGTCTTCTCCTCCCACCAGTGACTAATCCCAGATGAGTCTGTCCCGTCTTATTACAGATATACCTCCAAAATTATGGTTTAGTGCTTAGGGCAGAAAGCAGCTTGTAATAGGCAGTTTGAGCCACATGGTTACTCGATGTCCCATGGACACTGGCCTGTTGTTATCAACAGTTGTTTTCTGAGTTGCATGCAGTTCTTTGAGGCAGATGATCTGATGTTGCTCCAGAAATTGAGCTGTCTATGCAACAACTCTCCTATGTGGCCCTGCCCTCTCTCCCAAAAGGCATTTTTTCCAACCACTGATAGATATGTTATTATAGGGTCTGCCAGGTTGCATAGACCTGCTACAGAGCTCTTTCCTGCTCTAGAACCCACAACAAACTCCCAGCTTTTCATGTTACTCAGTAAGTGCCTTGAAGTAGTATTCATAGGCATAGAATATGCTGCTCTAGAGCCCATAGAGACTTACCAGGCATTATATTTCCTTCTTTGTGGTGGAAATTATGTGACGGAAGAGCTTGCCCTTTATTTTAGGAGAAGATACACTGCCATGCCTCAGACCATTGGTCCTCTGAAGACCTCACTGATACTACAGATCCCTAAATATTCACATGAGTGAACTGATGTTCTAAGTTATCCAGACTCCTTCAGACTGTTATGACACAGGGCAGAAGAGTTAATATAACCTTGGGACGAGACCATAATTGTGTACTGTTGTACATCCAACATGAATTCAAACTGCTTCTGAGCCTCCTTCATGATTAAGATGGAAGAGAACACAATGGTAGTATTCCAGGTATATGAAACTTTTCCTCTGCTCTTATAGAGACACCGTTATGCATTGATAGTCCAGACACATTAGAAGAAATACTTGTCAGAGTTTGTGGCAGTGGACTGTAATTTATCAAATCTATGTAGTTTTTATAGGGGCCTGACTGGTTAATTAAATGGGGATATTATGAGGACTACCATAATCCATTCTTTTAAATCTTTGGTGGTAATTTCTACAAATACTCTGCATTTGACTTTCCCCATGATACTGTCACTCTAGAAGCTGAAGAACCAATGGGAGTTCAGCCAACCGCCATTTAAATCCATTGTAATTACACATTTGGTGACCAGAGAATGACTATTAGATGAATTCATGGGCCAATTGTGACCTAAAACTAGGATAGGTAACCTTAACTTGCTTGCCTATATCTGTTCACATACTCCAATAACTCTAACAGAAGATTTATGATATGATGCTGAAATCTCCACAGATGAGTGTCAAAAGTCTTTACATTGTCTTGGTATTTCCCTAATGTTATCTGAGAAAATGGTCATAGATCCCTTAGGAGAACCAAGTGAATAATTACCATATACCTTTCCATAATGCTGCAACATCTTTTTCCAAGGAAGGGGCCAAGCCTTTGCTTCAGTCAGTAGGTCCTGGATCTGAGCATTGACTCAGGTCTGGTAACCTGGATCAAGGGTTGATTCTTTTTTTTAACAGAATTCTGTTGTTTGCTACTAGACATTGGCCTGACTCCTCCATAGGTATACATACATGCCCACCCCCTGAATATCCCTCTCACTTCCCTCCCTGTCCCACCCCTCCAGGTTGCCACAGAACCCCTGTTTGAGATCTCTTAGTACAAGAGCATATTCCCCTCTCTCACCCCAATATCCATAAGACTGTTCTCTATATCTGTTTCTCCATTGCTTCTATGCATATTCATTTGTCAGTACCATCTTTCTAGATTCCATATGTATGTGTCAGTGTACAATATTTATCTTTATCTTTCTGACATGCTTCATTCTGTATAATAGGTTCTAGATTTATCCACCTCATTAGAACTGACTCAAACGCATTTCTTCTTATGACTGAAAATATTTGTATCTTTTGATTCTTATATGAAACTTTTCCTCTGCTCTTATAGAGACACCGTTATGCATTGATAGTCCAGACACATTAGAAGAAATACTTGTCAGAGTTTGTGGCAGTGGACTGTAATTTATCAAATCTATGTAGTTTTTATAGGGGCCTGACTGGTTAATTAAATGGGGATATTATGAGGACTACCATAATCCATTCTTTTAAATCTTTGGTGGTAATTTCTACAAATACTCTGCATTTGACTTTCCCCATGATACTGTCACTCTAGAAGCTGAAGAACCAATGGGAGTTCAGCCAACCGCCATTTAAATCCATTGTAATTACACATTTGGTGACCAGAGAATGACTATTAGATGAATTCATGGGCCAATTGTGACCTAAAACTAGGATAGGTAACCTTAACTTGCTTGCCTATATCTGTTCACATACTCCAATAACTCTAACAGAAGATTTATGATATGATGCTGAAATCTCCACAGATGAGTGTCAAAAGTCTTTACATTGTCTTGGTATTTCCCTAATGTTATCTGAGAAAATGGTCATAGATCCCTTAGGAGAACCAAGTGAATAATTACCATATACCTTTCCATAATGCTGCAACATCTTTTTCCAAGGAAGGGGCCAAGCCTTTGCTTCAGTCAGTAGGTCCTGGATCTGAGCATTGACTCAGGTCTGGTAACCTGGATCAAGGGTTGATTCTTTTTTTTAACAGAATTCTGTTGTTTGCTACTAGACATTGGCCTGACTCCTCCATAGGTATACATACATGCCCACCCCCTGAATATCCCTCTCACTTCCCTCCCTGTCCCACCCCTCCAGGTTGCCACAGAACCCCTGTTTGAGATCTCTTAGTACAAGAGCATATTCCCCTCTCTCACCCCAATATCCATAAGACTGTTCTCTATATCTGTTTCTCCATTGCTTCTATGCATATTCATTTGTCAGTACCATCTTTCTAGATTCCATATGTATGTGTCAGTGTACAATATTTATCTTTATCTTTCTGACATGCTTCATTCTGTATAATAGGTTCTAGATTTATCCACCTCATTAGAACTGACTCAAACGCATTTCTTCTTATGACTGAGTAATATTCCATTATGTGTATGTACCACTTCTTTATCCATGTTGATGGACATCTAGATTGCTTCCATGTTCTAGTTATTGTAAATAGTGCTACAATAAACAATGGGTACATGTGTTTTTTCCAATTTTCATTTCCTCAGGGTATATGCCTAATAGTAGGATTGCTGGATCATAAGGTGGTTCTATTCCTAGTTTTTTAAGGAATCTCCATACTGTCTTCCATAGTGGCTGTATCTGTTTGCATTCCCACTGACAGTGCAAGAGGGTTCCCTTTTCCCTACAGCATTTATTGTTTGTAGACTTTTTGATGATGGTCATTCTGACTGTTGTGAAGTGATATCTCATTTTAGTTTTGATTTACATTTCTCTAACAATGATGTTGAACATCTTTTCATGTGTTTTTTGGCCGTCTTTATGTCTTCTTTGGAGAGAGGTCTTTTTAGATCTTTTTTCCAGTTTTTTGATTAGATTGTTTATTTTTTCAATGTTGAGTTGTCTGAGCTGCTTGTATATTTTGGAAACTAATTCTTTGCCAGTTGTTTCACTTGCTATTATTTCCTTCAGTTCTGAAGATTGTCTTTTCACCTTGTTTATAGTTTCTTTTGCTGTGCAAAAGCTTTTAAGTGTAATGAGGTCGCACTCATCTATTTTTGTCTTTATTTCTGTTACTCTAAGGGGCGGGTCATAGAAGACCCTGCTTTGATTTATGCCATTGAGTGTTCTGCCTATGTTTTCCTCTAAGAGTTTTATGGTTTCTGATCTTACATTTAGGTCTTTAATCCATCTTGAATTTGTCATACATGCCCACCCCTGAATATCCCTCTCACTTCCCTCCCTGTCCCACCCCTCCAGGTTGCCACAGAACCCCTGTTTGAGATCTCTTAGTACAAGAGCATATTCCCCTCTCTCACCCCAATATCCATAAGACTGTTCTCTATATCTGTTTCTCCATTGCTTCTATGCATATTCATTTGTCAGTACCATCTTTCTAGATTCCATATGTATGTGTCAGTGTACAATATTTATCTTTATCTTTCTGACATGCTTCATTCTGTATAATAGGTTCTAGATTTATCCACCTCATTAGAACTGACTCAAACGCATTTCTTCTTATGACTGAGTAATATTCCATTATGTGTATGTACCACTTCTTTATCCATGTTGATGGACATCTAGATTGCTTCCATGTTCTAGTTATTGTAAATAGTGCTACAATAAACAATGGGTACATGTGTTTTTTCCAATTTTCATTTCCTCAGGGTATATGCCTAATAGTAGGATTGCTGGATCATAAGGTGGTTCTATTCCTAGTTTTTTAAGGAATCTCCATACTGTCTTCCATAGTGGCTGTATCTGTTTGCATTCCCACTGACAGTGCAAGAGGGTTCCCTTTTCCCTACAGCATTTATTGTTTGTAGACTTTTTGATGATGGTCATTCTGACTGTTGTGAAGTGATATCTCATTTTAGTTTTGATTTACATTTCTCTAACAATGATGTTGAACATCTTTTCATGTGTTTTTTGGCCGTCTTTATGTCTTCTTTGGAGAGAGGTCTTTTTAGATCTTTTTTCCAGTTTTTTGATTAGATTGTTTATTTTTTCAATGTTGAGTTGTCTGAGCTGCTTGTATATTTTGGAAACTAATTCTTTGCCAGTTGTTTCACTTGCTATTATTTCCTTCAGTTCTGAAGATTGTCTTTTCACCTTGTTTATAGTTTCTTTTGCTGTGCAAAAGCTTTTAAGTGTAATGAGGTCGCACTCATCTATTTTTGTCTTTATTTCTGTTACTCTAAGGGGCGGGTCATAGAAGACCCTGCTTTGATTTATGCCATTGAGTGTTCTGCCTATGTTTTCCTCTAAGAGTTTTATGGTTTCTGATCTTACATTTAGGTCTTTAATCCATCTTGAATTTGTCTTTCTGTAGGTGGTTAGGTAGTATTCCAACTTTATTCTTCTAGATGTAGCTGTCTAGTTTTTACAGCACAACTTATTGAAGAGGCTGTCTTTGCCCTATTATATATTCTTGCCTCCTTTGTCAAAAATAAGGTACCTATAGGTGTGCGGGTTTATCTCCAGGCTCTCTATCTCGTTCCATTGTATTTCTATGTTAGTGCCAGTATCATACCGCTTTGTTGACTGTTGCCTTGTAGTATAGTCTGAAGTCAGGAAGGTTGATTCCTCCTGCTCCATTCTTCTTTCTCAAGACTGCTTTGACTATCTTAGGTCTTGTGCATTTCCATATGAATTGTGATATTTTTTGTTCTAATTCTGTGAAAAATGCCACTGGTAATTTGATAGGGATTGCGTCAAATCTGTAGATTACATTTGGTAGTACAGTCGTTCCTACAATATTGATTCTTCCAACCCAGGAACACTGATGAAAGAAATCAAAGAAGACATAAATCAAAGAAGACTTGACTTTTTATTGGTAGAGCTAAGCTCAGCCTACTGATCATGCAAACATGATTTCTTTAGATTATATAAATTGAGAAATTATCCTGTTGCCCTGTCTGTCTTGTACCAGCATCTCTGTAGTAGTAACTATCTCCAGAGTACTCTGCGTGTTACTTTTTCACTTTTTACTGTAATCTTTTACCTAAAGAAATGTACTGTGATTATCTCTAGTAAGAGTAAAGCTAAGAGGAAATCTTTATGAATAATCTAAAAAGATTAATGTTAGATGACAATAGTTTGCTGGCAGTAAAGACTATGAAATGTAGGAATTCTCCTCTACTGCTGAATGAATCTCCTAGGCTGTCTCATTTCTTTCAATACAGCCAGACACAAAAAAGTGTGAAGAGAGAAAGTGAAGCAGTGCAGAATGTGCCTGGCAGTTAATGGGCCAGGTTTCCCACTCCTGAAAGAACAGTCTCACAGTATTAGGGACTCCACTGGAACATCTGAAAAATCATGGTGTTGATTCCATCTATGTAAATCCTTGGAGTCTGCAAAGCTTGTTCCTGTATCTAAATACTTTCTCTTTTATAATGAATTTTTCTTGTTCAAATATGTAAAAATACCATGGGCAAAAAGAACGCTTAGGAAGCTTGTTTAAAAAAAAAGTACTGATCAACTTGTTAAGAAATTCATTCCTAAAATCTTAACCCTGGGTATGCTATCTGACCTGTCCTAGACACAGTTTCCTCATCTATCAATAAGAGAGTCAAAATGACTACTTTGAAGACCTCCACAAGTATGTTTTGTTATTTTCAGTACAAATAACAAGCCATAGCTCTGATTCATAATTGCAGAAAAATCATATCATAATGTCAGTCACATCCTATTATATTTCAAATTAATTTAGGAGTACGTTTAAGAGGGTAGTGAATGTTGTCCAGCTCTTCTAAAACTAGCTGTATTACTCTGATATTCTATGAAAAACAAAACAAACTATAAGAATCACCTATGGATACTCTTGGGCAAGTATATAGTCATAGAGAATGGTAGGACTCCCTCATGAGAGTCAATGATATGCACTGCTTTTCTGAATTTTGTGTTCAGTGATGCTACATTCGTAGCTTGATTTGACCAAGGGTGGGAGCATTTATGCTCTGGAAATTAACAAACATTATAATTCAGGTTTTTTCTTTTCTTTTGAAAAGCTGGATGCTAACAATTTCTACCTGAAAAGATGATGATCAAACTAGGTGACTGAAGAATTACTTGAGGCCTTAAGTCTTTTAAGCTAAGAACTTGAAGTCCTTCTAGAAATTAGAAAGCTATTTCTTTCAAAGGAATGTGACTAATGCTAGGGATAGTGAGATTTTTGTCAAGACTGGTATGAATAGGATACTTGTATAGTTTTAGTAGTTTAAAGATACTATCCACTTTAAAAAGTCATATATACATAGAATCTAAAAAATACAACAAAATAGAGAATAAAACATAAAGAATCAGACAGATAAGAGAAAAAACTTGTGGTTACAGTGGGAAGAAGGAAGGGGGAGGGTGAATATAAAGTAATAGGGTAAAAAAAATGGTTATAATGAGATTCTATGAAATCATCAGTGAAACTTCTGAAAATTGTAAAGCACTGTAGAATTGAAAGAATCTTCATTCAGTGAAAAAGAAAAGGCATTTACAGGTAAAACCCAAAGTTCTTATTCCATTTTCAAGCTGTTCATTTCAGCTTATACACTCTAAAAGCAGAGGCAACAAAGTTGAGAGTTTTCATTAATTTAATACATGTACTAGCATTCAAAATGTGTGTCAAAATGAACTCTTATCCCCGGCAGCCTCCAAGGAAAAAATTTCTCCACTAGGGTTCCTGTAGATAGGAGATTAGATTGCATTTGTCCTCTTGTATTTTGCTTTTCTCTTCTTTGTCTTGCTTCTGTTTTTGTCATTAGCTTCTAATTGGGGATGGACAGAGGCAGAATAAAAAAGTAAGTCTTCATTCTGCCCATTGTATCTGTCTTTACTGAGTTTCTGAATCTTGAAATCTTTGAAGTATGTCTAATTATCTGAAATTCCAACTATTATAATTCACCTATGCCTCTAGTCCTAGTATATAATATTAACACTAAGCAGTAATAGTTCCTTTTTATAGTGACTTCCTTGGACAACTGTGTTATGATAATTATATACATTTTGACATTTGAAAATACCCAAATCACATGCTTTATTTACACTGCTTGATATTGTCTTCATTTTTGATAAACATCTGTTTTTGCCAACAGAACATTTTTGATACTTCAAGGGTATCCAACCAAAGCAACCAGAATTGTAAGTAAAAACTAAGAAATCAATAAATACTCAATCAAATGAAGCTATGATGAATTTAGTAAGGCACTATTTAGAGGTTGATTGCACTTTTTTTAAAAATTTTTTTGGAGGGGGCGGGTTGGGGAGGGAAAGGGGCAGGCGGGCCACTTCTATTGGTATTTCATTTCTCTATTTTCATCCGTCTTGTTCTTTGACTCCTGTGGGCCTCCCATCACGGTGGTCTCTGTCGTCGCAGAGCACTGGCTCTGGGCGCATGCGTGCCAGAGCTCCAGCTCGGTAATTGGACACATCAGTCCAGCCGCTCCGCGGCACGTGGGATCTTCCCAGGCCAGGGATTGGACCGGTGCCCCTTGCACTGCAAGGTGGTGTCCTTACCCACTGGCCCACCAGAGAAGCCTGGTTTATTGCATTCTTAATCAAGTGTCTGAAATTTGAGTTAGCTAAAAGGTGATGGAGGTACCTTTTTTGGTAAGATGATAAGGTAGGGCTGCTGCTTCTCCATCACAGAAAAGTAAAAAGCCAGTGAACTCAGAATAGCTTTTGGTACTATAAAAGTATATATTCATCATTTCACTCCTCAAATGTCTGTTGTTGGCATATAGTAAAACAGATACTAGAGAAAAATATGACCGTAAAACAAAAAATACTGAAATGACAAATTTTTTAATGTGTCATAAAATAAGGACAGGACTTAGACCGTATAAGTCTAAATCTTATTTGCTTGATTAAATCAAAAATAATGTTGTAATTTAATTTTACCTCAACAGTAAATCTCTCTTAGAGGTAGTTGTAAGAAATCCTCTTAGGACTTTAACCTCTCTATTTTAGCCAAGCAAGGCACACTTCTCAGCTTGTAGAAGCAGAAGAACATGCTTATTTCTTGCTTGCATCTAACTTACCATTCCATGCAAAAATTCCTCAATATGGATTCTTTCCTTATAGGAATTGACACTCCAGTATTTAAATACCACCTTATCTTTTTCTTTTTTAAATACTTTATTGAGAGATGACTAACATACAAAAAGATGTACATATTTAATATATTCACCTTGATGAGTTTGGAGATGAGTGTATCTGTGAAGCCATTACCACAATATATGCCATAAACATATCTATCATCTGCAAAACTCTCATCCTACCCTCTTTCTTTTCTTGTGATTAGAGCATTTAATATAAGTTCTACCCTTTTATTGAATTTTTGAGTACCTAATGCTGTACTGTTAACTGTAGGCACTGTAGATCTGCACAGTAGATCTCTAAAATTTCTTCATCTTGCATAATTGCAGCTTTATAACTTTGAGTTTCCTGTTGTCCTCTCCTCCCAGTTTCCAGCAGCCACCATCCTTCTCTCTGAGTCTGACTGTTCTAGATTCCTGTGGGCCTCCCATCAGGGTGTCCTGTCGCAGAGCACTGGCTCTGGGCGCATGCGTGCCAGAGCTCCAGCTCGGTAATTGGACACATCAGTCCAGCGCTCCGCGCACGTGGATCTTCCCAGGCCAGGGATTGGACCGGTGCCCTTGCACTGCAAGGTGGTGTCCTTACCCACTGGCCCACCAGAGAAGCCTGGTTTATTGCATTCTTAATCAAGTGTCTGAAATTTGAGTTAGCTAAAAGGTGATGGAGGTACCTTTTTTGGTAAGATGATAAGGTAGGGCTGCTGCTTCTCCATCACAGAAAAGTAAAAAGCCAGTGAACTCAGAATAGCTTTTGGTACTATAAAAGTATATATTCATCATTTCACTCCTCAAATGTCTGTTGTTGGCATATAGTAAAACAGATACTAGAGAAAAATATGACTGTAAAACAAAAAATACTGAAATGACAAATTTTTTAATGTGTCATAAAATAAGGACAGGACTTAGACCGTATAAGTCTAAATCTTATTTGCTTGATTAAATCAAAAATAATGTTGTAATTTAATTTTACCTCAACAGTAAATCTCTCTTAGAGGTAGTTGTAAGAAATCCTCTTAGGACTTTAACCTCTCTATTTTAGCCAAGCAAGGCACACTTCTCAGCTTGTAGAAGCAGAAGAACATGCTTATTTCTTGCTTGCATCTAACTTACCATTCCATGCAAAAATTCCTCAATATGGATTCTTTCCTTATAGGAATTGACACTCCAGTATTTAAATACCACCTTATCTTTTTCTTTTTTAAATACTTTATTGAGAGATGACTAACATACAAAAGATGTACATATTTAATATATTCACCTTGATGAGTTTGGAGATGAGTGTATCTGTGAAGCCATTACCACAATATATGCCATAAACATATCTATCATCTGCAAAACTCTCATCCTACCCTCTTTCTTTTCTTGTGATTAGAGCATTTAATATAAGTTCTACCCTTTTATTGAATTTTTGAGTACCTAATGCTGTACTGTTAACTGTAGGCACTGTAGATCTGCACAGTAGATCTCTAAAATTTCTTCATCTTGCATAATTGCAGCTTTATAACTTTGAGTTTCCTGTTGTCCTCTCCTCCCAGTTTCCAGCAGCCACCATCCTTCTCTCTGAGTCTGACTGTTCTAGATTCCTCATGTAAGTGATATTATGGAGTATATGTCCTTCTGTGTCTGGCCTATTTTACTCTAGTATAGTGTCCTTCACCTTCATTCATGTAAATGACAGGTTTTCTTTTTTTAAGTCTGAATAATATTTCATTATACACGCACACACACACACACACACACACACAGACACACTATAGTTTCTTTATACATTTATATGTCAATAGATATTTAAGTTGCTTCTATGTCCTGGCTATTACAAGAAATGCTTCAGTTATTATAGGAGTACATTTTTGAGATCCTGATTTAATTATTTTGGAAATAGACCCCAGAGTATAATTTTCTGGATCATATGATATTTCAATTTTTTAAAAAAGAATCCTCTGCACTATTTTCCATAGTGGTTGTACCATTACATTCCCACAATCAGTGCTCAGATGTTCCCTTTGCTCCATATCCTAACCAAGGCTTTTTTAAAAAATAATAATAGCTAGTAGTTGTGAGCTGTTACTGCATTGTGGTTTATATTTGCATTTCCCTGAATATGAGGAATGTTAAGAATTTTAATTTTTTAGTTTACATTTAGTTCTGGGTGGTAGGCAGAATTCTAAGATGATGCACAATGTCATTTGCCCCCTTTAATTCTGTCCTCTGGAGTGCATATAGAACTTATGATTATGATAAAATAATCAAGCGGTTGACATTGGATGTTACACTGCAAAATGAATATTCTAGGAGCAATTTAGTTTACTTATCAATTGATGTTGCTAACCTAAAAGGAGGTTATCTGGATCAAGCTGACCTAATTGCATGAACTATTTACATGCATGCATGTTCAGTCATTTCACTGGTGTCCGACTTTACGATCCTATGGACTGCAGCCCACCAGGATTCTCTGTCCGTGGGATTCTCAAGGCAAGAATACTGGAATTGGTTGCCAAGCCCACCTCCAGGGTACCTTCCTGACCAAGGGACTGAACTCGTTGGGTCTAAATGTGAGAGACAGTGGAATGTAGAGATTTCAAAATAACAGATATGTTCTACTGCTGGCAGTTAATGGAGCAAATGCCCTGTTGTGGAGAAGACATGGGGCAGGTGACAGTGAACAGTCTGTAGGAACTGATGACAGCCTCTGGTTGCTGCCCTGTAGCCACAGGGAACAGAATTCTGCCAACAACTTGAATGAGCTTAAGGGAGAGGACCCCAGGCATTAGACTGAACCATGATGTAAGCCAAAACCTTGGAGAATTAATACATTCAGAATGATGTGCATATATATTATTATGGCCCCCAAAATTGCATGCTTCCTTTAAAGGGGAACATTTAGAGGGAAAATTGTAAAAGACTGAAAACTCTCATTGCTAAAAAAATAAATATTAAAAAAAATTGAAAAATAAGTATTTGGAAAATTTCCAGAAAGTTAAAAGAGAAAGAAAGATGGAAAATACAAGAACCATCAAGGATTAATCCAAGAGGCCAAATACTCATTCAGCAGTCCTAGAAAGAGAAGAAAATCTCCAGAAATTTAAAGAACCAAATGTTTAGGTTCAAAGAGCTCACTGAAAATCCAGCACAATCAGTGAATAACAGACACACAGAATTACCATTGCACTACAGATTTTGAAGGAGTCAGAGGAGAAGGAAATTTGGATGAAATGTTCTCAAATGTTTTCCAGATTAAATAGAAAATCACATAAAAAGTAAGGTGAACTAGGTTACAGTCTTGACTTCTCGTTAGTGACTCCTAATTTGACAGTGGGGGTTATGAATTTATGTTTTTCAAATAAATTCTGGTATGGAAAATAACTTTCAATCTAGAATTCTTTAGACAGAAAAACATACTAATCTGAAAGGATTTCATGCTAAATACATTTTCAAACATGGAAGAAAATTTACTGCTAGTACACTTTTTTTTTTTCCTTAACAATGTGCTTAGGAATGCACTCTAGCAAAAGAAATTCTTCTTAACTAAGAAGATGAAACCAGAAACCAAGAAACAGCTAATCTATCTCAGGATAGCAGTAGAGGATTTTGTGGAATAATTGTCCACAGATTGGGAGAACAAGTTCCAAAGTCTTAAGGGCTCTGACAGAGAGGTCTCCAGGGTAAAAAAGAGGAGTGCGAAGACTCCTAAAAGACATAGCCAAAAGTTTTCTTTTGCTTTTTTGCAGTTTTTATTTCATATTGGTGCATAGCTGACCCAACAATGTTGTTTTAGTTTCAGATATACAGCAAAGTGATTCAGTTATACAGGTACATGTATCCATTCCTTTTCAAATTATTTTCCCATTTAGGTTGTTACATAATACTGAGCAGAGTTCCCTATACTGTGCATTAGGTCCTTGGTCCAAAAGGATATATGCACCCTGATGTTTATTGCAATGCTGTTTACAACAGGCATTTAGGTTGCTTCTTTATCCTGGCTTATCAACAGAAGAATGAATAAAGAAGATGTGGTACATATACACAATGGAATATTACTCAGCCATTAAAAATAATTAAATAATGCCATTTGCAACAACATGGATGGACTTAGAGATTTCATACTGAGTAAAATAAGTCAGAGAGAAATACATGCTATTGCTTGTATGTGGATCTTAAAAATGATGCAAGTGAACTTAATTACAAAATAGAAACAGACTGACAAAACAACATGGATGCCAAATACTCATTCAGCAGTCCTAGAAAGAGAAGAAAATCTCCAGAAATTTAAAGAACCAAATGTTTAGGTTCAAAGAGCTCACTGAAAATCCAGCACAATCAGTGAATAACAGACACACAGAATTACCATTGCACTACAGATTTTGAAGGAGTCAGAGGAGAAGGAAATTTGGATGAAATGTTCTCAAATGTTTTCCAGATTAAATAGAAAATCACATAAAAAGTAAGGTGAACTAGGTTACAGTCTTGACTTCTCGTTAGTGACTCCTAATTTGACAGTGGGGGTTATGAATTTATGTTTTTCAAATAAATTCTGGTATGGAAAATAACTTTCAATCTAGAATTCTTTAGACAGAAAAACATACTAATCTGAAAGGATTTCATGCTAAATACATTTTCAAACATGGAAGAAAATTTACTGCTAGTACACTTTTTTTTTTTCCTTAACAATGTGCTTAGGAATGCACTCTAGCAAAAGAAATTCTTCTTAACTAAGAAGATGAAACCAGAAACCAAGAAACAGCTAATCTATCTCAGGATAGCAGTAGAGGATTTTGTGGAATAATTGTCCACAGATTGGGAGAACAAGTTCCAAAGTCTTAAGGGCTCTGACAGAGAGGTCTCCAGGGTAAAAAAGAGGAGTGCGAAGACTCCTAAAAGACATAGCCAAAAGTTTTCTTTTGCTTTTTTGCAGTTTTTATTTCATATTGGTGCATAGCTGACCCAACAATGTTGTTTTAGTTTCAGATATACAGCAAAGTGATTCAGTTATACAGGTACATGTATCCATTCCTTTTCAAATTATTTTCCCATTTAGGTTGTTACATAATACTGAGCAGAGTTCCCTATACTGTGCATTAGGTCCTTGGTCCAAAAGGATATATGCACCCTGATGTTTATTGCAATGCTGTTTACAACAGGCATTTAGGTTGCTTCTTTATCCTGGCTTATCAACAGAAGAATGAATAAAGAAGATGTGGTACATATACACAATGGAATATTACTCAGCCATTAAAAATAATTAAATAATGCCATTTGCAACAACATGGATGGACTTAGAGATTTCATACTGAGTAAAATAAGTCAGAGAGAAATACATGCTATTGCTTGTATGTGGATCTTAAAAATGATGCAAGTGAACTTAATTACAAAATAGAAACAGACTCACAGACTTAAGAGAAGGAGCTTGTGGTTACCACTAGGGATGGATGCAAAGTACAGATGGAAGTTTTAGATTGACATGCACACACTGATATATTTAAAATAGATTTTTTAAAATTAGGTATATGAAAAATAGCACAATGGCAGGGGGCAAGAATTAGAAACTCTAGGGAAAAAAAACAACCCCCCAAATTTGTACTATAAATATTATATAAAATAAATGATTTAAATAAAGGAGGTATTTTAAAAATTCATTTGACCTTAATTCTAGAAGCATCCCTTTGAAAGTATTCTAGAGCAGTGATCCCCAACCTTTTTGACACTAGGGACTATTTTTGTGGGAGACAATTTTTCCACAAATGGGGTTGTTGGGATGGTTTTGGGGATGATTCAAGAACATTATATTTATTATGCACTTTATTTCTATTATTATTATTATTATTATATCAGCTCCACCTCGGATCATCAGGAATTAGATCCTTGGTGCTGGGAACCCATATTATATAGGTCACAGTATCCTAAGGAAAAGCTTCAGTCTATCTTGTCTGCTTATTAAGCTATGTGTGTATATATATATATATACACCTTCACAACATAGTTATAACAATAGATATACACTCTGACATTATCACTTTTTTACTAGTCCTGTGAATAAAGCCATAGGTACCATATCAAGTCATTTGAATGTAACTGTTAACAGTCCTGACAATGCAAAAGATTGACAGGCCAAAGACAGAATTTGGGAGATGATGAGAAAAATAATTAAGTGCAGGAGAGGAATTTAAGGAAAGTCAAGTCTTTAACGTGTACATCCTATAAAATAGTAAGTTAAAAGATATTGCCATGCACCTATGGGTACCTTATTTTTGACAAAGGAGGCGAACATATAAAATGGGACAAAGACAGCCTCTTCAACAAATGGTGCTGGGAAAATTGGACAGCTACATGCAAAAAAATGAAGTTGGAACATTCCCTGACACCATACACAAAGATCAACTCAAAATGGATTAAAGACCTAAATGTAAGACCAGAAACCATCAAACTCTTAGAGGAGAATATAGGCAAAACCCTCAAGGACATCAATCAAAGCAAGATCTTCTCTGACCCACCTACTAGAATAGCGGAACTAAAAAGACAAATGAACATGTGGGACCTCATGAAACTTAAAAGCTTTTGTACAGCAAAAGAAATCACAAAAAAGCTGAACAGACAACCCACAGAGTGGGAGAAAATCATAGCAAATGAAACAACAGACAAAGAATCTCCAAAATCTACAAACAACTCAGACAACTCAGCACTGGAAAAACGAACAACCCAATCAAAAAATGGGAAAAGGACCTAAACAGATACCTCTCCAACGACGACATACAGATGGCCCAAAAGCACATGAAACGATGCTCAACTTCACTTATAATTAGAGAAATGCAAATTGAAACTACAATGAGATATCACCTCACACCTGTCAGAATGGCCATTGTCCACAAATTGACAGATAATAAATGCTGGAGAGGGTGCGGAGAAAAGGGAACACCCCTGCATTGCTGGTGGGAATGTCAATTGATACAGCCTCTATGGAAGACAGTATGGAGATTTCTTAAAAAAAATAAAAATAGAAGCACCATACGACCCAGCAATCCCACTCTTAGGCTTATACCCTGATGAAATCAAATCTGAAAGAAGCACCTGTACCCCAATGTTCATTGCAGCTCTCTATACAATAGCTAGAACATGGAAGCAACCTAGATGCCTATTGACAAACATGGATCCAAAAGCTTTGGTACATATATACAATGGAATACTACACAGCTATAAAGAGAAATGCAGAAGAATCAGCCCTAATGAGGTGGTTGGATCTAGAACCTGTCATAAAAAGTGAAGTCAGTCAGAAAGAGAAGGACAAATACAGTATATTGACACATATATATGGAATCTAGTAGGATGGTGATGATGGCACATGCAGTGAAGCAATGGAAAGGCAGACATGGACAGTGGACATATGGACATTGTGGCGAAGGAACAGAGGGTGGGAGGTGTAAAGGAAGTAGCATGAAGGCCTGTACTATCATAAGTGAAGAAAATAGCTCTAGTCATTACTCTGTGAGAAAAGGAGATCCTTCAGGGATGCTGTGTGATGGCTGGGAGGGATGGGAAGGGGGGGATATACATATGACTAATCTGGGAACATATCTGTAAACAAGAAAACTGTAAAAGTTAAAAGCAAAATAAAGGTTTAAAAAAAGAAATAAACTGAAAAAAATAAATAAATAAAATTAAAATGATATATATTTATTAAAAAAAAGATATTGTCAAAAATGTCATGCTGAAAAATCCTTGTTTAACAGCTGTCTTATTTAAAACATTTAAAGTACTGTCAGAACAAGAAAGGAGAAAACAGTGTTACAAGGAAAAGAATTCCATCTTTCAGTAAGGAGGAGTTAATATATATTTCAAGAAATGGGATTGCGCAGATGTTGACTGGAGTTGCTGAACTCACTGTAGACCTAAAGTCAGACACTGAAGAGTCAAGTTTCTGGAGCAGAGGTGTCAGGAAACTTTTTATCTTAGATCCTTCTGTATTTGGTTTTTCAAAAGTATGAATGACTTTGATAAAGCATATTATTTTAAGCTTGATTATATTGGACCGTTAGTAGAAATAAATTAAATTTGAGAACCAAACTGTGAAGTAAATAGCCAAAACATGATAAATACTGACACGTTTGTACATGTTATTTAAAATAAGGTATATTTAATGGTTTTCCTTTAATAGCTGTATTGAGATATCGATATAGTATATGCTTAAGGTATACAAGATGATTTAATATATGTATACACTTCAAAATTAGTGTCACAATAATGTTACTTCAAATCTCCTCACATTATCATTTTTTGTTGATGGTGGTAACATTTAAGATCTACTTTTCTTTAAGCAAGATAGAAACCCAGTGTTAATTATAGGCAGCAGGCTGTAATTCGATACCCAGAATTTAGTCATCTTATAAGTAGAAGTCTGTAGTCTCTGGCTATGATTTTCCCATACACCCCACCCCTAAGCCCTGGCAACCACCATTCAACTCTTGATGTCTCTATTTAGTGTGTTTAGATTCCACGTGTAGGGGACAGCACACATTGTTTGTGTTCTTCTGAGTGACTTGTTTCACTGTTACCAATATAGTGGCCTCAAGGTGCTTTCACGTTGTCACACAAGGCAGAATTCTCTTTTTAGGCTGAATAAGAATTCTCTTTTTAGGCTGAATATACATCATGTGTATATACACGTCATCTTTTTAGTTCATTCATCCTTTGGTGGACACGTAAGTTATCTTCATGTCTTGACTCTTGTAAATATTTCTCCAGTGAACAGGGAGATGAAGTTAGCTGTTTGAGATAGTAATCCTGCTTCCTTTGGATACAGACCCAAAAGTGGCTGGATCATGTGGTAGTTCCACTTTCAATTTTTTGTGGCAGTTCCATCATGTTTTTCATAGTAGCTGTACCAATAATCATTCCTCCTCCCCATCCCCCAGAAGAACACTAGGATTCTCTTTTTTCTGCAGCCTTGTCAACACTTGTGTCTATTATCTTTCTATAATGGCCATTCTGAGAGGTGTGAGGTCATCTCATTGTGGCTTTTTATTTTTAGGTCATTATTTATTTTCATCCATCTTTATTCTTTGGCATGTGTGGGCCTCCCATTGCAGTGGCTTCTCTCAGTGCAGAGCACTGGTTCTGGGTACATGCTCCAGAGTGCTGGCTTCTAATTGGACACTCTGGCCCAGCCACTCCACAGCATATGGGATCTTTCCAGGCCAGGGATTGAACTGGTGCCCCTTGCACTGCAAAGCAGACTCTTTACCCACTGGACCACCAGGGAAGCCCCTCATTGTGGTTTTGATTTGCATTTCTCTAATAATTAGTGATGTTGAACATCTTTTTGTATATCTGTTAGTCATTTGGAGGTCTTGGGAAAAATGTCTGTTCAGATACTCTGCCCATTTTTAGTCAGTTTTGTTTTTGTTGTGTTTTGTTCTTTTGCTACTGAGTTGTATTAACCCTATATCAGATAGATGACTTGACAATATTTTTCTCCCATTCAGTATGTTGCCTTTTCATTTTGTTGTTTTTATCCTTTTATTTTGCAGAAGCTTTTTAGTGTGATGTAGCCCCCTTGTTGATTTTTACTTTTGCTTCTTGTCCTTTATTTACACACACACACACACACACACTTCCTTATATATATATATATATATATATATATATATATATATATATATAAGGAAATGACAACCCTCTCCAGTATTCTTGCCTGGAGAATTCCATGGACAGAGGAGCCGGGTGGGCTACAGTCCAGCACAGGAAATAATCACAGGGAGCTTTCCTTTTTTCCTTTAGTATTTTTACAGTTTGGGGTGTTATGTTAAAGTATTGAATCCATTTCGAGTTAACTTGTTTAAGTGTTTTTAGATAGGAATCTGATTTCATTCTTTTGCATGTAAACATTCAATTTTCTAACTGCCATTTATTGGAGAGATTTTTTTTTTCCCTATTGAGTATTCTTAGTTCTCTTGTCAAATATTAGTTGACGGGCTTCCCTGGTGGTCCGGTGGGTAAGGACACCGCCTTGCAGTGCAAGGGGCGCCGGTTCGGTCCCTGGCCTGGGAAGATCCCACGTGCCATGGAGTGGCTGGACTGATGTGTCCAATTACCGAGCCGGAGCTTTGGCGCGCATGTGCCCAGAGCCGGTGCTCTGCGACAGTAGAGGCCACCGCGATGGGAGGCCCACAAGGGTCAAAGAACAAAGATGGATGAGAACAGATAAATGAAAGGCCAATAGAAGTGGCCCGCCCACCCCCCTCCCTCCCAAACCCCCTCCAAAAAAAACCAAAAAGTATATTAGTTGACCAGTATATTTGTACCTGTGTTCTGGGCTTCTAATTGTCTGTTCCCTTTGATCTCTTTGTATGTTCTTTTTTTTTTTTTTTTAAGATTTATTTATTTATTTATTTTGGGCAGGGGTCGGGTTGGGTCTTTCATTTCTCTATTTTCTCTATTTTCATCCGTCTTTGTTCCTTGGCTCCTGTGGGCCTCCCATCGCGGTGGCGTCTGTCGCTGCAGAGCGCCGGCTCTGGGCGCACACCCGCCAGAGCTCTGGCTCGGTAATTGGACACATCGGTCCAGCCGCTCCATGGCACGTGGGATCTTCCCAGGCCAGGGATCGAACTGGCGCTCCTTACACTGCAAGGCGGTGTCCTTACCCACTGGACCACCAGGGGAAGCCCTCTTTGTTTTTATGCCAATATTATACTCTTTGATTACTATAGCTTAGTAATCAAGACATGTGTGGCCTCTAGTTTTGTTCTTCTTTCTCAAAATTATTTTAACTTCAGAGTCTTTTGTGGTACCATAATAATTTCAGGTTTGTTTTTTCTACTTCTTTGAAAAATGCTATTGGAATTAATCTATAAATGATTTGGGGTAGTATGCACATTTTAACAACGTTAATTCTTCTGATTCATGCACATGTGATACCTCTTTAATTCTATTCTTTCATCAACGTCTTTGAATTTTCAATCAATAGATCTTAAACCTACTTGGTTAAATTTATTCCCAAGTATTTTATTATTTTTATTTTTAAATATAGTTTTTAAGTGTATAGAAACACAAATGCTTGTGTATGTTGATTTTGTAGATGATGGTTATATATGTCAGTGATTATAAGACACTTAAGCTAACCAGAAGCTTATGTATAATGTGATATTAGATTAAGATAATTAAAAGCTCTTTCTATTTAGTTAGTGGCTGGACTGATGTGTCCAATTACCGAGCCGGAGCTTTGGCGCATGTGCCCAGAGCCGGTGCTCTGCGACAGTAGAGGCCACCGCGATGGGAGGCCCACAAGGGTCAAAGAACAAAGATGGATGAGAACAGATAAATGAAAGGCCAATAGAAGTGGCCCGCCCACCCCCCTCCCAAACCCCTCCAAAAAAAACCCAAAAAGTATATTAGTTGACCAGTATATTTGTACCTGTGTTCTGGGCTTCTAATTGTCTGTTCCCTTTGATCTCTTTGTATGTTCTTTTTTTTTTTTTTTTAAGATTTATTTATTTATTTATTTTGGGCAGGGGTCGGGTTGGGTCTTTCATTTCTCTATTTTCTCTATTTTCATCCGTCTTTGTTCCTTGGCTCCTGTGGGCCTCCCATCGCGGTGGCGTCTGTCGCTGCAGAGCGCCGGCTCTGGGCGCACACCCGCCAGAGCTCTGGCTCGGTAATTGGACACATCGGTCCAGCCGCTCCATGGCACGTGGGATCTTCCCAGGCCAGGGATCGAACTGGCGCTCCTTACACTGCAAGGCGGTGTCCTTACCCACTGGACCACCAGGGGAAGCCCTCTTTGTTTTTATGCCAATATTATACTCTTTGATTACTATAGCTTAGTAATCAAGACATGTGTGGCCTCTAGTTTTGTTCTTCTTTCTCAAAATTATTTTAACTTCAGAGTCTTTTGTGGTACCATAATAATTTCAGGTTTGTTTTTTCTACTTCTTTGAAAAATGCTATTGGAATTAATCTATAAATGATTTGGGGTAGTATGCACATTTTAACAACGTTAATTCTTCTGATTCATGCACATGTGATACCTCTTTAATTCTATTCTTTCATCAACGTCTTTGAATTTTCAATCAATAGATCTTAAACCTACTTGGTTAAATTTATTCCCAAGTATTTTATTATTTTTATTTTTAAATATAGTTTTTAAGTGTATAGAAACACAAATGCTTGTGTATGTTGATTTTGTAGATGATGGTTATATATGTCAGTGATTATAAGACACTTAAGCTAACCAGAGAAGCTTATGTATAATGTGATATTAGATTAAGATAATTAAAAGCTCTTTCTATTTAGTTAATCTAGTTTCTACTCCAGAATGCCCTCTAAATTAACTTCCAAATTTCAAATAGATCATAACTTATATAACCAAGTCACTCTTGATAATGGCAAATAATTTTTCTGAGCATGATTAATAGAATTGACTATTGGCCTTGCTGAGCTTGAATAAGGGGAAATGAACAATGGGATAGAGAGAAACAGCAGTAATAATGAGGTGAGAGTATTCAGAAACAGTTCTAAGTCTCAAACTCAACCGTATGCAGATTGCTTGTGAAGAATAAATGGATTTTTGTTCTTTTACTTTAATAACAGTTTCCATTTCTACCATGGCACTTTTTTTTTTCTTAGCCCATATACTTTCAGTAAAGCACATTCATCAGGTACCATTTATTGAAAACACTGTTCTATATTCAAGGGAGTATCAGTGTGTATTTAGAAAGAAGGTATGTGTAGATGGTTATGCATTTGAATGACCTTTTAAAACCTGACGTCCTTGTGTAGAGGAGATAACACTTAATAAAGTCAAAGTCTTCATTTAACTTTTAGAAATCAGAATGTCATAGCTTTGAAGTATTTGAAATAAAAACTGGATTTCCTAGTAGTGTGGAAGCTTCAACTTGACTCTGCTTTTAAAGCTTTAGAAAAAAAAAAGTCAAAAGACTTAGTTTCGGTGTATAATTCCTTGCCTTTTTATCAATATGAATTGCTTAAAGTTTCATTTTACTTTTAAAATGAATCGTCTTTTCATTGTGTGGCCTCTAGTTTTGTTCTTCTTTCTCAAAATTATTTTAACTTCAGAGTCTTTTGTGGTACCATAATAATTTCAGGTTTGTTTTTTCTACTTCTTTGAAAAATGCTATTGGAATTAATCTATAAATGATTTGGGGTAGTATGCACATTTTAACAACGTTAATTCTTCTGATTCATGCACATGTGATACCTCTTTAATTCTATTCTTTCATCAACGTCTTTGAATTTTCAATCAATAGATCTTAAACCTACTTGGTTAAATTTATTCCCAAGTATTTTATTATTTTTTTATTTTTAAATATAGTTTTTTAAGTGTATAGAAACACAAATGCTTGTGTATGTTGATTTTGTAGATGATGGTTATATATGTCAGTGATTATAAGACACTTAAGCTAACCAGAGAAGCTTATGTATAATGTGATATTAGATTAAGATAATTAAAAGCTCTTTCTATTTAGTTAATCTAGTTTCTACTCCAGAATGCCCTCTAAATTAACTTCCAAATTTCAAATAGATCATAACTTATATAACCAAGTCACTCTTGATAATGGCAAATAATTTTTCTGAGCATGATTAATAGAATTGACTATTGGCCTTGCTGAGCTTGAATAAGGGGAAATGAACAATGGGATAGAGAGAAACAGCAGTAATAATGAGGTGAGAGTATTCAGAAACAGTTCTAAGTCTCAAACTCAACCGTATGCAGATTGCTTGTGAAGAATAAATGGATTTTTGTTCTTTTACTTTAATAACAGTTTCCATTTCTACCATGGCACGTTTTTTTTTCTTAGCCCATATACTTTCAGTAAAGCACATTCATCAGGTACCATTTATTGAAAACACTGTTCTATATTCAAGGGAGTATCAGTGTGTATTTAGAAAGAAGGTATGTGTAGATGGTTATGCATTTGAATGACCTTTTAAAACCTGACGTCCTTGTGTAGAGGAGATAACACTTAATAAAGTCAAAGTCTTCATTTAACTTTTAGAAATCAGAATGTCATAGCTTTGAAGTATTTGAAATAAAAACTGGATTTCCTAGTAGTGTGGAAGCTTCAACTTGACTCTGCTTTTAAAGCTTTAGAAAAAAAAAAGTCAAAAGACTTAGTTTCGGTGTATAATTCCTTGCCTTTTTATCAATATGAATTGCTTAAAGAAATTATCATTTTTACTCTTGGTAAAAATGACAGGTCCCTTTGAAAATCTACTTTATTCAGTATGATTCTATGTCTTTCTTTAATATTAGAAAGGAGAGTCACTGTTTTAAAGTTTAGTGTTTCTCTTATTTTTAAAAAATTAATGGGGATTAAGATTAAATTTGAATCTTTTTTCAGTGTGATATTATCCAGAAGTGTCATTCAAATAATGATTCATCTATGCTTTATAACATGGTAATTTAATACAAACCATTTCTATGTGCATGATTCAATTTTTAGCTTAGCCTCTTACAAATAATGCTACTGTGAACATTCATGTAAAAATTTTGGGGACACGTGCATGCATATCCATGGGGCTTTGATTAGGTATAAAATATTTTGTCATAGCATTTATATATTCAGCTTAAATGATTGATGCCAAAGTATCTATCTAAACTAGTTGTGCCAAATATACTCTCACTGGAAGATTATGAGAGAATGCCCACCTGCTTCCAAACACTTAGTCTTGTAAGTCTTAAATTTTAGCCATTCCAGTGGGTGTGTTGTAGTGTTTCATTATGTTTTTAATTTTCATATGTCTGACTAGTGTGGTTGTGTAGTTTAGCAAATATTTACTGGCCATATCAGTATCTCCTTTTGTGAAGGCAGCTTAAATGTCTTGTTATTTTTCTTTGGGATTTCATAATGGCTTTAAATCATAGCCACAAATTCTTTGATACTCTTTCTATTGGAAAGTGGGAGGTATGCATCCTCCTGAACAGTCTTGTGATTGCTTCAATAACAGGATAGTAAGGAAGTAATACTATGTGATGTACAAGGCTCAGTCATGAGAGGCCATTCATCTTCCACACCATTCACTGGAGAACTTGGTTTTGGAGCCTTGAGCCACAAGGTATGAAGCCTAAATACCCTGAAACTATAGTCTTGAAGTAGCTGTGTATAAGAGCTATCAATGGCTTTTTCAGCCATTGTCATCAAGGAACCAGGTACGTGAGTGAAGCTGTTCTAGACATGAAGGCTACCTCATTCTCCAGCTAAAACCTGTCTGAGGTTAACTGAACTTCTTGATTCTATAATTTATCTCTTCCAGTAAGTTTTGGGGAAATTTTAAATATTATTTCTTCAAATATCTTTTTTTTCCTCATTCATTTCTTCCTCTCTTCTGAGACTCCAATAACACATACAGTAGACTCTGTGATACTGTCTAACCAGTTCCTGAAGTTTTGATTTTGGGGGACATTTTTTATCACTCTGTCCTTTGAATTAGATAGTTTTATTGTTTTCACATCTCCTCTGTCTTTCCTCTGTTTTTCTGTGTGTTTTTTTTTTCTTTTAACCCTATGTAGTGAATTTTTATTTCAGATATGGCATTTCCAGTTCTAGAATTTTCCTTTTTACTTAATCTTAGTAAGCAGACTTCAGGAGAACTTCCCTGAGCAAATGTATTTTGTCATATGAGTGGGATGAGAATTCTCTGATTCTGACCTTTAGAAAAATCCAAAACTGAAAAGTTACATGAAGCTGGCTGGGTTGGAAGTGAACTCCACACTCATAAACAGAGGCAAGAAATGGTACGTATTTCTCTTGGACTGCATGTAGTCTCCTTGCATGGCTCGGATTCATCTTAAGAGGATCTCTACCTAAGAAATCTCATGGGAGCCATGTAATACCAGTTTAGTAATGAACTTTTGGAAGCTCAGAATGTGAAGAAGGAGTTTGTTGATAGCAGGAGACAAGGCAATACCAAATCAGTGGATCTGCAGTAAGCATTCTGATCCCTTAGATTTTCTCTAAGAGGTCTCCAAAGGAGACCCATGGAACAACAATATGCCCCAAAATGTCTGCTCAGTGAAAAAAGAAACCAAACACTACTTTTCTATTACAGATATCCAGCCTGTTGCATATCTGAGCTGGATGAAGGGAGAATCATTAATTGGATGAAAGTAGAAGTTTTGATACTAAATGTGAATCAGGGCATATGATGAATAGTCTAGAATAGATCTCATTACAATCCCACAGTTAACAGAAAAGCTATGGAACTTTTCTGATGTTTTAAGAACTGGAGGGAAAGTTAATGTACAAATACAGTTTGTAATATGAACTTACAAAAGAAAAAGCTTGATGTCTACCTGTATGTATATATAGAGATGTATGTATGTATTCCAGAGCATTGTAGAATCACGTCTTTCTCTTCTGTCTAATGATGTGCATATATTTAAGTTACCTATCAAATATGTATGCATGTATCTGTATATATTATGTACATATATGTATTAAAGCTGAAATATTAACAGTAGTATGCATACTTAGTGCTCATTTGTGTCCAACTCTTTGTGACCTAATGGACCAGAGCCTACCAGGCTCCTCTGTCCATGGGAATTCTCCAGACAAGAACACTGGAGAGAATTTCCATGAATTATATGAGAAGATAATTTTATTATTCATGTTTTTTTAGTTTTCAGTTTATAATTTTCTACAATTAACATGTATTCTATTTACATCATAGAAAAATAATGTAATTTCTTTTCAAATGACTGATGAGTTAATATCATTTGTTAATCAAATCTCCTAGGCGGTTAAATTGAGTCCTTAAAGTTATCACCATTTTTAAAGTTTTAATTGTAATGATGTAGAGAGACCAAGTCTTTCATTGTCCTATATTTGAAGGATAAATCTCATTTTAATTTCCTTTGTCACTTGAGTTGGGATTGAGAATTTTTTCTCTGATTCTGACCTTTAGAAAATCCAAAACTGAAAAGTTACATGAAGCTGGCTGGGTTGGAAGTGAACTCCACACTCATAAACAGAGGCAAGAAATGGTACGTATTTCTCTTGGACTGCATGTAGTCTCCTTGCATGGCTCGGATTCATCTTAAGAGGATCTCTACCTAAGAAATCTCATGGGAGCCATGTAATACCAGTTTAGTAATGAACTTTTGGAAGCTCAGAATGTGAAGAAGGAGTTTGTTGATAGCAGGAGACAAGGCAATACCAAATCAGTGGATCTGCAGTAAGCATTCTGATCCCTTAGATTTTCTCTAAGAGGTCTCCAAAGGAGACCCATGGAACAACAATATGCCCCAAAATGTCTGCTCAGTGAAAAAAGAAACCAAACACTACTTTTCTATTACAGATATCCAGCCTGTTGCATATCTGAGCTGGATGAAGGGAGAATCATTAATTGGATGAAAGTAGAAGTTTTGATACTAAATGTGAATCAGGGCATATGATGAATAGTCTAGAATAGATCTCATTACAATCCCACAGTTAACAGAAAAGCTATGGAACTTTTCTGATGTTTTAAGAACTGGAGGGAAAGTTAATGTACAAATACAGTTTGTAATATGAACTTACAAAAGAAAAAGCTTGATGTCTACCTGTATGTATATATAGAGATGTATGTATGTATTCCAGAGCATTGTAGAATCACGTCTTTCTCTTCTGTCTAATGATGTGCATATATTTAAGTTACCTATCAAATATGTATGCATGTATCTGTATATATTATGTACATATATGTATTAAAGCTGAAATATTAACAGTAGTATGCATACTTAGTGCTCATTTGTGTCCAACTCTTTGTGACCTAATGGACCAGAGCCTACCAGGCTCCTCTGTCCATGGGAATTCTCCAGACAAGAACACTGGAGAGAATTTCCATGAATTATATGAGAAGATAATTTTATTATTCATGTTTTTTTAGTTTTCAGTTTATAATTTTCTACAATTAACATGTATTCTATTTACATCATAGAAAAATAATGTAATTTCTTTTCAAATGACTGATGAGTTAATATCATTTGTTAATCAAATCTCCTAGGCGGTTAAATTGAGTCCTTAAAGTTATCACCATTTTTAAAGTTTTAATTGTAATGATGTAGAGAGACCAAGTCTTTCATTGTCCTATATTTGAAGGATAAATCTCATTTTAATTTCCTTGATTAAGAAATACACTTGATAATTCACAAATGGTTCCGTAATATTCTTCTGGGAGATTTTGCCTTTATTCTGACTTGCTCTGGTCTTTCAATCCTTCACTGATACTTGGACCTCAGAGTTTTAACATGGCCAGATGAGAAGTTTTTTCCTGATTCTTTCTCTGTGAATCTAAGTGTGTGTGTCATTTAGTCATTCCTAAAACTTTCTCCTCTTCCCTTTGGCTATTGCTTACAATATGTTGGTGCCCTCCTAGGTTTTTATTTTTGAGATTATTTGACATGTTAAAGTATACTTTTCAAATCCTGAAAAATCCATGTGCATTTCTCCTCCCTTTATATTATCTCTTTTACTACTGGCTATACAAACTATTTGTACTCCCTCACTTTTTATGCTATATTCAGATTGCTTATTTAACTTTAACATACATTTTATTTTGCCATAGAACTGGCTTTCAATTATCTTCTAACTTTTACAGAAAGCCTTGAGGGATTCAGTTACTCTCTTGCTTGTTTATGGTATTAGTGCTCTCCTGTGATTCTAGATTTAAACAGGTCTGCTGGGATCCTCCACACTTTGTTTCTTATAAGTTATTTAATACATTTAATATGTGACTCACTGCTCTTTCTACCTGTATCTTTGCTGGTCCTTTTTGGCTTTTTATGATTGACATATAAAACTATAAATATTTTTTATTGAAAATAAGCATACACCTGAAAGCATTCCCTGGCTCAGATGGTAAAGAATCTGCCTGCAAGGCAAGTGACTTGGATTCAATCCCTGGGTCAGGAAGATCCGTTGGAGAAGGGAATGGCTACCTCACTCCAGTATTTTTGCCTGGAGAACTCCTTGGACAGAGGAGCCTGGCAGGCTACAATCCACGGATTCACAAAAAGTCAGACAAGACTGAGTGACTAACACACACATGCCCCTGTAAACCATGACCAGGATGTATGCTGTAACATCTGTTACCTCCAGATGCTTCCACCTGTATTCTCTCCTACTATTATTGCTGCTAATGCTACTCCTCTTCCTCCTCCTCCTTGTCATCATTATTATTGTTATCGTTACAAGAATGATTAACATAAAATTTAGCTTCTTAGCAAGTTTTTTTCTCCAGTACATTATTAACTATAGGCACTGTGTTATACAGTAGATCTCTGGTACTTCTTCATTGTGCATAATTAAAATTTTAACTAATAATACCTCTTTATTCCCCTTCCCTTGATCCCTAGCAATTACCAGTCTCTTTCTACTTCTGTGGGTTTGACACTTTGGGATTCTTTATATAACTGGTATTAATATTAGTATTAGTAGTATTTTCCCTTCTTTTTCTGCTTTATTTCACTTAGCATAGTGCCCTCCAGGTCCATCCTTACTATCACAAATAACAGGATTTCCTGGTTCTTAATTTTTAAGGAGTCCTACCAAGAATTCTTTTACATCATCCTATTACAAATTGGACTTAATCTAAATATTTATTTGATTCAGCACTTAGTGTTTATTGAATAAAATTCACACAAAATCTTAAAAGAACTGAAGGCAAAAAAGAGGGAGGTATTCTTACCAAAATGCTGAAAATCAAGCTGATTAATTCAGCATTTCTTAAATTTACTACTAATTATATATGAAATTGCTGAGGGTAAAGAAATCAACTCTGATTTCATTTTCTAACTCTTGTGATGACACTGCACATAGAGAGATCAGTATAAATTTCCGAAGCCTAACTACTGTCTTCAGAGGATAATCAAGGATTTTAAAAAGTCACATTTTCACTGCTCTTTCTACCTGTATCTTTGCTGGTCCTTTGGCTTTTATATAAAAACTATAAATATTTTATTGAAAATAAGCATACACCTGAAAGCATTCCCTGGCTCAGATGGTAAAGAATCTGCCTGCAAGGCAAGTGACTTGGATTCAATCCCTGGGTCAGGAAGATCCGTTGGAGAAGGGAATGGCTACCTCACTCCAGTATTTTTGCCTGGAGAACTCCTTGGACAGAGGAGCCTGGCAGGCTACAATCCACGGATTCACAAAAAGTCAGACAAGACTGAGTGACTAACACACACATGCCCCTGTAAACCATGACCAGGATGTATGCTGTAACATCTGTTACCTCCAGATGCTTCCACCTGTATTCTCTCCTACTATTATTGCTGCTAATGCTACTCCTCTTCCTCCTCCTCCTTGTCATCATTATTATTGTTATCGTTACAAGAATGATTAACATAAAATTTAGCTTCTTAGCAAGTTTTTTTCTCCAGTACATTATTAACTATAGGCACTGTGTTATACAGTAGATCTCTGGTACTTCTTCATTGTGCATAATTAAAATTTTAACTAATAATACCTCTTTATTCCCCTTCCCTTGATCCCTAGCAATTACCAGTCTCTTTCTACTTCTGTGGGTTTGACACTTTGGGATTCTTTATATAACTGGTATTAATATTAGTATTAGTAGTATTTTCCCTTCTTTTTCTGCTTTATTTCACTTAGCATAGTGCCCTCCAGGTCCATCCTTACTATCACAAATAACAGGATTTCCTGGTTCTTAATTTTTAAGGAGTCCTACCAAGAATTCTTTTACATCATCCTATTACAAATTGGACTTAATCTAAATATTTATTTGATTCAGCACTTAGTGTTTATTGAATAAAATTCACACAAAATCTTAAAAGAACTGAAGGCAAAAAAGAGGGAGGTATTCTTACCAAAATGCTGAAAATCAAGCTGATTAATTCAGCATTTCTTAAATTTACTACTAATTATATATGAAATTGCTGAGGGTAAAGAAATCAACTCTGATTTCATTTTCTAACTCTTGTGATGACACTGCACATAGAGAGATCAGTATAAATTTCCGAAGCCTAACTACTGTCTTCAGAGGATAATCAAGGATTTTAAAAAGTCACATTTTCAAACCTACCATTGAGAGTTTAAATTGTGTAATGTTCCAGTACCCAGAATCTATCTGCAGGAGATATCTTTGATGCAGTCTCAGTAAAGTCATTCTTCAAGAGAGAGGTCCACAAATCAGTTACTCTCTTTAAAAATTAAGTCCTGCATTTCATAGACAACAAAATACCCAATTAGTCAAGGATTAAATGCTAAAAGGCAGAGTTGAATCACCCAGGAATAAAAGATGCAATTGCATGAAGATGTAAGGCCTTCTTTAGAACTCTAAAACATTTAAACTTCTCCTAAATCTCAATTCTTCTTTCATCACATGAGAATCCACATGTTGTTTATATTGTCAGTTATATCCTGTGATTGCACTTATTATAAAATAGAGTAAAGCCACTAATTTCTAGTTTGCTTCTATGACATTTGTTTTCAGCATGGCAGCTTGTCTCTTCGCTGTGATTGCATTATATTAATAAGAAACATGCACCTGAAAATACAAGCTGGAGAGCCAGTCATTTTCGTTGATATCTGTTTGTTCCTGGTCATATTCTTCAAAAAATGTATACATTTCCCCCTTGCATTAAACATGGCCAATAAACACATTCCATATCCTCTTGAACAGAGAAATTATGTAAAGAAAATGAAAGAAATTTTGGAAAAATATGAAGAAAATCATAGAAAAGTGAGAAATGTTTACTATCCCTTTAAGTCAAATTTTCTTCCATCTAATACCTTTTCTTCGTGGTCAGATTCACTCTGGGAAAAGTTATAGGTTCCCTGCTCATCCTGAATATTCTGTTTTCTTTAATACCCTGATTTCAAAAGCCTATAGATCAACAGTTGTCTTTCAGCACTTTGAAGATATTTCCTTTCTGGTTCCACTGCTGTTATGAAGATATAGCACTTTCCATTTAAAAATTATCCCTTGAAAGGTACCTGCCTTCTTACTGATTGCCTCATAACCTGCCTTGTCTTGGGCACTCAAATTTCATTACTATATGTCTAAGTGTGAATTTCTTTAAACATGAAATTGTTGAGGGTAAAGAAATCAACTCTGATTTCATTTTCTAACTCTTGTGATGACACTGCACATAGAAAATCAGTATAAATTTCCGAAGCCTAACTACTGTCTTCAGAGGATAATCAAGGATTTTAAAAAGTCACATTTTCAAACCTACCATTGAGAGTTTAAATTGTGTAATGTTCCAGTACCCAGAATCTATCTGCAGGAGATATCTTTGATGCAGTCTCAGTAAAGTCATTCTTCAAGAGAGAGGTCCACAAATCAGTTACTCTCTTTAAAAATTAAGTCCTGCATTTCATAGACAACAAAATACCCAATTAGTCAAGGATTAAATGCTAAAAGGCAGAGTTGAATCACCCAGGAATAAAAGATGCAATTGCATGAAGATGTAAGGCCTTCTTTAGAACTCTAAAACATTTAAACTTCTCCTAAATCTCAATTCTTCTTTCATCACATGAGAATCCACATGTTGTTTATATTGTCAGTTATATCCTGTGATTGCACTTATTATAAAATAGAGTAAAGCCACTAATTTCTAGTTTGCTTCTATGACATTTGTTTTCAGCATGGCAGCTTGTCTCTTCGCTGTGATTGCATTATATTAATAAGAAACATGCACCTGAAAATACAAGCTGGAGAGCCAGTCATTTTCGTTGATATCTGTTTGTTCCTGGTCATATTCTTCAAAAAATGTATACATTTCCCCCTTGCATTAAACATGGCCAATAAACACATTCCATATCCTCTTGAACAGAGAAATTATGTAAAGAAAATGAAAGAAATTTTGGAAAAATATGAAGAAAATCATAGAAAAGTGAGAAATGTTTACTATCCCTTTAAGTCAAATTTTCTTCCATCTAATACCTTTTCTTCGTGGTCAGATTCACTCTGGGAAAAGTTATAGGTTCCCTGCTCATCCTGAATATTCTGTTTTCTTTAATACCCTGATTTCAAAAGCCTATAGATCAACAGTTGTCTTTCAGCACTTTGAAGATATTTCCTTTCTGGTTCCACTGCTGTTATGAAGATATAGCACTTTCCATTTAAAAATTATCCCTTGAAAGGTACCTGCCTTCTTACTGATTGCCTCATAACCTGCCTTGTCTTGGGCACTCAAATTTCATTACTATATGTCTAAGTGTGAATTTCTTTAAACATGTTATTCTTAGGATTGGCACTTTGCATCAAATCTTGAAGATTATTTCCTTTTGAAATATCTCCCACTGGAATTCCATTGGAAAATATGTTATATCCCTTCTTTTCTCCTCTTACCACCTCTTTTTATATCTCCATCTGTTTTTGTCTTTTTGCTGCATTTTGTTTAGTTTCTTTTAATCTATCTTTTAGTTTATTCAGGTTTCCTTCCATTGTCTCTAACCTGAACTTCATCCAATATGCTGAGTTTCCAATTTCAATTATTCAGTTATTTATTTATTGAAATTATATTTTGCTCTTTTACAAATAGGCCTAGCTCTTTGTATAGTCTCTTGTTTATCATATCTTGATGCTGTCATTTATTTTCTTAAATATATTTAATATGTGTATATTATATTCTATGTTGATAATATCATCTACACTCTTTGTGAGTCTGATTCTGCAATGTTTTATTTCTGCTGATTTTCCCTCCTCTTACTTTGTACCTGATTTATTTTGTGATTTTCTTTATGGTGACTTCCCATATAAATTTTTGGATGGTTCAATTTAAGAGATTCCACTAGGGAAGATCTACTTGTGCTCTGGTAAGTGTTTGGAGATGTTGCTATCCCTGGAAAACTTGAAATAGTTGAATGCAGTTAGTGTGAATTTATGAATAGCAATTTTCAGACCATTTAAACCAAGAAAAATCTTTTCCTCTTTACCCAGAGTCATGGCTGGAACACGCGCAGATCCTTGGTGAATCCTTCTGAAATGCATGTTTTTCTCTAACTCAATGTTAATGTTTCCCTGAGCTGCCGTGTACCACCTGAGTGGCCCACGTTCACACTGTGGTTCATGTGAAAGGCATTTTCTGGGGTTGTGCAGTGCACAGGGTTTACAAGTATGATGGCCCTGGTATCATCATTTGGGCATCGTAGTTTTAAATGAGTCTCTGACCTGAGTACTCACTTTGTTCACCAAGTCTGCCACACCCTTACCCAATGTCACATAGTTCTTTAAAGAACAAGCTCTACCCAGCACCAGGTCACCAAGAATGGGGAGAGAGCTCTCTAATGCAAACTCAAGCTTTAGTGACCATCTGTCCTTCAGAATTTTTGCACTTTTTCTTTTCTCTAAACTACAACCCATTCACCCCTACAAATTTTTCAATTTTTTCTATTAACTACAACCGCATTTATCTTAGGATTGGCACTTTGCATCAAATCTTGAAGATTATTTCCTTTTGAAATATCTCCCACTGGAATTCCATTGGAAAATATGTTATATCCCTTCTTTTCTCCTCTTACCACCTCTTTTTATATCTCCATCTGTTTTTGTCTTTTTGCTGCATTTTGTTTAGTTTCTTTTAATCTATCTTTTAGTTTATTCAGGTTTCCTTCCATTGTCTCTAACCTGAACTTCATCCAATATGCTGAGTTTCCAATTTCAATTATTCAGTTATTTATTTATTGAAATTATATTTTGCTCTTTTACAAATAGGCCTAGCTCTTTGTATAGTCTCTTGTTTATCATATCTTGATGCTGTCATTTATTTTCTTAAATATATTTAATATGTGTATATTATATTCTATGTTGATAATATCATCTACACTCTTTGTGAGTCTGATTCTGCAATGTTTTATTTCTGCTGATTTTCCCTCCTCTTACTTTGTACCTGATTTATTTTGTGATTTTCTTTATGGTGACTTCCCATATAAATTTTTGGATGGTTCAATTTAAGAGATTCCACTAGGGAAGATCTACTTGTGCTCTGGTAAGTGTTTGGAGATGTTGCTATCCCTGGAAAACTTGAAATAGTTGAATGCAGTTAGTGTGAATTTATGAATAGCAATTTTCAGACCATTTAAACCAAGAAAAATCTTTTCCTCTTTACCCAGAGTCATGGCTGGAACACGCGCAGATCCTTGGTGAATCCTTCTGAAATGCATGTTTTTCTCTAACTCAATGTTAATGTTTCCCTGAGCTGCCGTGTACCACCTGAGTGGCCCACGTTCACACTGTGGTTCATGTGAAAGGCATTTTCTGGGGTTGTGCAGTGCACAGGGTTTACAAGTATGATGGCCCTGGTATCATCATTTGGGCATCGTAGTTTTAAATGAGTCTCTGACCTGAGTACTCACTTTGTTCACCAAGTCTGCCACACCCTTACCCAATGTCACATAGTTCTTTAAAGAACAAGCTCTACCCAGCACCAGGTCACCAAGAATGGGGAGAGAGCTCTCTAATGCAAACTCAAGCTTTAGTGACCATCTGTCCTTCAGAATTTTTGCACTTTTTCTTTTTTCTCTAAACTACAACCCATTCACCCCTACAAATTAAGCAGTGCATTTCAATTTTTTTTTTTTCAGTTTTTAGAGTATTGCTGCATACTTTTGTACTGGAAGGGACTCTCTGGACATTTATCTCTCATATTTCCAAAAGAAAAAAGAATTTCTTGGACCTGCTCTGAAATCCCAGACTTAGTCATTGTTATTCCTGTAGCTCACATGAGCCCTGTGAGCAGGAGCTCTTTGCCAGCAATGGCTCCAGAATTAGGAGCTCTGGTTGTTGCAGTCTTCTGAAGTCTGGTGGCTTTATCTCATCAGAGAGCATCTTCAGAGATTCCCGTGATGATGATGAGAGTTGAGAAAGACATCACAGGGGGTAAAATGTGTTGATACTTCTAACTTGTCAGGCGGATCACTTGACTCTGTGTTGGGTATTTTCAATTTCCCCTTTGCCATTCACACTGTTATTTCACATTATAACAATAGTTTTTGCCTATTAGTTTTAAATCTATTGTCATATAACAAGGAATCCATTTATATCAATTTGCCGGATTTTTCCCCTTGTAAATACGTGACCAATTCTTTTGACAACTTCATGGAGGTGACAGGAAAGATCATATATTAAAGGCTTAAGCACTTTCTAGGCACTACCTATGTGTTATTTTTATTATTCTTGTTTTATAGATAATAACACCAACAAAAGCAGTCCAAGCTTGCATTCATTGTGAGCTTATTATGTGTCAGGCATTACTCTGAGTATTTCATGTGTATCAAACTTTATAATCCTCCCAAACTCTGTGAAGTACCACTTCTAACCCCATTGTACAGATGAAGAAATCATCTTAGAGGTTACTTTTCCAAGTGCATAGAGCTAGTAAGTGACAGATCATGGTCTAAATTCAGGACTCCCTGACTCCAGAGTTTATATCCTTTCTTTGTGCGTCAAATAGATTGCTCTCATAAAATTGTCACATAGTTCTTTAAAGAACAAGCTCTACCCAGCACCAGGTCACCAAGAATGGGGAGAGAGCTCTCTAATGCAAACTCAAGCTTTAGTGACCATCTGTCCTTCAGAATTTTTGCACTTTTTCTTTTTTCTCTAAACTACAACCCATTCACCCCTACAAATTAAGCAGTGCATTTCAATTTTTTTTTTTTCAGTTTTTAGAGTATTGCTGCATACTTTTGTACTGGAAGGGACTCTCTGGACATTTATCTCTCATATTTCCAAAAGAAAAAAGAATTTCTTGGACCTGCTCTGAAATCCCAGACTTAGTCATTGTTATTCCTGTAGCTCACATGAGCCCTGTGAGCAGGAGCTCTTTGCCAGCAATGGCTCCAGAATTAGGAGCTCTGGTTGTTGCAGTCTTCTGAAGTCTGGTGGCTTTATCTCATCAGAGAGCATCTTCAGAGATTCCCGTGATGATGATGAGAGTTGAGAAAGACATCACAGGGGGTAAAATGTGTTGATACTTCTAACTTGTCAGGCGGATCACTTGACTCTGTGTTGGGTATTTTCAATTTCCCCTTTGCCATTCACACTGTTATTTCACATTATAACAATAGTTTTTGCCTATTAGTTTTAAATCTATTGTCATATAACAAGGAATCCATTTATATCAATTTGCCGGATTTTTCCCCTTGTAAATACGTGACCAATTCTTTTGACAACTTCATGGAGGTGACAGGAAAGATCATATATTAAAGGCTTAAGCACTTTCTAGGCACTACCTATGTGTTATTTTTATTATTCTTGTTTTATAGATAATAACACCAACAAAAGCAGTCCAAGCTTGCATTCATTGTGAGCTTATTATGTGTCAGGCATTACTCTGAGTATTTCATGTGTATCAAACTTTATAATCCTCCCCAAACTCTGTGAAGTACCACTTCTAACCCCATTGTACAGATGAAGAAATCATCTTAGAGGTTACTTTTCCAAGTGCATAGAGCTAGTAAGTGACAGATCATGGTCTAAATTCAGGACTCCCTGACTCCAGAGTTTATATCCTTTCTTTGTGCGTCAAATAGATTGCTCTCATAAAATCATACTGGGCATTTGAGGAGGTGTTATTTTTGTTTGACAAAACAACAACAAAAAGGCATTTCAGTGCTATGAAAGAGTTAATACAACTTTAGAGCACACGAAAATATTTTTAACAACTGAAAAAAAAATCGAATGCGTTGGTCTTTCAAAGAACATTTAATTCTCATGGCTGTGCATGTCCTGTATTTCTGCATCCACTGCGGATGAAGTATTAACTTTCAAATTAGTTGCTCCAGGGTTCTATTTACATTTTATGATAGAGAAAATATCAGAGGATCATAAACCTATGTTAGATTCAAGAGAAATTTTCAAGAGCAATCAGTGATCAGAGCAACAGAATGTATCCCAATGCCCTATATATCATTAAAGAGTTAATTACATGTATTAAGGAAAATGTAATGTCAATTTGCTCTAATTAAGAAAATTTTGAGAGGAAGTATTAAAACCAGACTTACATGAAGAAATCTTGGTCTGGCTGCATAATCTGCCAGAGACATTTCCGGCCACCACGGACTCCTCGCTAATGAGCTCTGACTTGGTTAAAGCCCCTCTGAGGGACAGCGTGTAGTCTGCAATTGGCTTGCTAATGAGCACTGTCAAGATGTAGGTTGGTCTCAGGTACTGTTCTCTAATAAAACAAAGGGGAAGTTTCCTCCAGAGTCAACTTTCTGACAAAACTTGATATGCCAGTTTACTCTGTCACCTTCCTCCAGCCATAAATCGCCACTGTTGTGTCATTTCGTGGGAAAGGATACAAAGAATATTCATAGTGAAATGAAATGACTTGTAATTTTAGGGCACTAGTCATAATTTCTCCTTAAATGACTCTCCTGACCAAGTAACTAATGGATTATGATTGCTAAAAAAATTAATACATTGGTATAAGTATCTTGGAATATTCTTTTGGACAAGAGTAATAAGTATTTTAGACACTCAAGCATGTTTCTTTAACTCTTAAAAACAGCTATAGGAAAGGAAAGCTTACTGGCAGAAAAAGTCACTACAACTCTGGTACTGACATCTCATTTTAGCCATAGCAAACAAATGGAAAAGCCTGGGTATTCTTCAGTTTTCTACCAACTTCATCTGGTGTTGCTCTTGTTTAGTCACTAAGTCATATCTGACTCTTCTGCATCCCTGTGGACCGTATCCACACCAGGCTTTTCTGTCCATGGGCTGTCCCAGGGAAGAATATGGGAAATGGGTTGCTGTTTCCTTCCCCAGGGCATCTTCCTGACCCAGGGATCTCACCTATGTCCCCTGCACAGCAGGTGAATTATGTGTTGCTGAATCACTAGGGAACAAGTGCTAAGATAGTTTATAACAGTGTTAGGAAGCTCTAATGTTTTCACAGATGCAAGATTTTGGAGCCACCTTATATTTATCAATGTTTCTATTGCCATTTATAGGATGCTTTGAATTAGGCGAAGACCTATTTATCCTAGAAGTCCATCACTATGGAGCTACATACTTAAATCAGGCTGCTAGGATCAAACCTTCTCAAATTGAATGAAACCACTTCAGTATAATAAAGTTGTTACAATTAAAATTTTTTTTTTGTAGTGGGTCAGAAGCTGCCAATAATTTGGTGTTGTAAATTAAAATCATTTATCTCTGTATTTTCTTGGTTTGTTGAAACCTGAATTTGCAAGTGGTAAGAATGTAGAGATCGAGTAGAGTAGAAATCTTAGACTACACACCCACATGCCCACATGTATGTTTGTGCACATGCATATAGCATATACACATTAATATATGTTTTTGCCTTTGTTACCAAATGTATTATTATATAATCACATTGAATGTGAATTACCATTCCAACTATGAGATCATTTCTTTTTTTTATTTTTATTTTTTTTTAAAGATTTATTTATTTATTTATTTATTTTGGGTGGGGGTCGTGTTGGGGAGGGAGGGGAGCGGGTGGGCCACTTCTATTGGTCTTTCATTTCTCTATGTTCATCCGTCTTTGTTCTTTGGCTCCTGTGGGCCTCCCATCGCGGTGGCGTCTGTCGTTGCAGAGTGCCAGCTCTGGGCGCATGCGCTCCAGAGCTCCGGCTCGGTAATTGGACACATGGGTCCAGCCGCTCCGCAGCACGTGGGATCTTCCCAGGCCAGGGCTCAAACTGGCGCCCCTTGCACTGCAAGGCGGTGTCCTTACCCACTGGACTACCAGGGGAAGACCCTTGAGATCATTTCTTAACCTAACTTATTTTTGTAAGTAAAGATTCAATTTGAAAGATTAGTAGAAATGATTTTCCTCGGGCTCTTCTGACAGCACGTGAGATCTAGGCCACTGGTTTAGTCTGAATCATTTAGGGACCGTATCCACACCAGGCTTTTCTGTCCATGGGCTGTCCCAGGAAGAATATGGGAAATGGGTTGCTGTTTCCTTCCCCAGGGCATCTTCCTGACCCAGGGATCTCACCTATGTCCCCTGCACAGCAGGTGAATTATGTGTTGCTGAATCACTAGGGAACAAGTGCTAAGATAGTTTATAACAGTGTTAGGAAGCTCTAATGTTTTCACAGATGCAAGATTTTGGAGCCACCTTATATTTATCAATGTTTCTATTGCCATTTATAGGATGCTTTGAATTAGGCGAAGACCTATTTATCCTAGAAGTCCATCACTATGGAGCTACATACTTAAATCAGGCTGCTAGGATCAAACCTTCTCAAATTGAATGAAACCACTTCAGTATAATAAAGTTGTTACAATTAAAATTTTTTTTTTGTAGTGGGTCAGAAGCTGCCAATAATTTGGTGTTGTAAATTAAAATCATTTATCTCTGTATTTTCTTGGTTTGTTGAAACCTGAATTTGCAAGTGGTAAGAATGTAGAGATCGAGTAGAGTAGAAATCTTAGACTACACACCCACATGCCCACATGTATGTTTGTGCACATGCATATAGCATATACACATTAATATATGTTTTTGCCTTTGTTACCAAATGTATTATTATATAATCACATTGAATGTGAATTACCATTCCAACTATGAGATCATTTCTTTTTTTTATTTTTATTTTTTTTTAAAGATTTATTTATTTATTTATTTATTTTGGGTGGGGGTCGTGTTGGGGAGGGAGGGGAGCGGGTGGGCCACTTCTATTGGTCTTTCATTTCTCTATGTTCATCCGTCTTTGTTCTTTGGCTCCTGTGGGCCTCCCATCGCGGTGGCGTCTGTCGTTGCAGAGTGCCAGCTCTGGGCGCATGCGCTCCAGAGCTCCGGCTCGGTAATTGGACACATGGGTCCAGCCGCTCCGCAGCACGTGGGATCTTCCCAGGCCAGGGCTCAAACTGGCGCCCCTTGCACTGCAAGGCGGTGTCCTTACCCACTGGACTACCAGGGGAAGACCCTTGAGATCATTTCTTAACCTAACTTATTTTTGTAAGTAAAGATTCAATTTGAAAGATTAGTAGAAATGATTATACTTTCAAAATCAGAGGATTCAGGAGACTCTAAAAATTCTGGACATGAAATTCTACATATTTGAGTCAGCACCCCCATTTTTCTCCTGAGCTACTCATCTTTGTTTTTAAAAATCAGTTCCAAACATACCCCTTCTGTGACACCTTTACTTCTTCAGCCCACCTGTATTTAGCCCAGTCTTCACACAGGGATCTCAAAAATTCTTTTCAAAATTCTTACATTCTTGCATTCTACTTAGAGATAATTACCTTGTATTCTTAACTTGTTTCATCTGTCTGTATCTTCTCTGCAACTATATTGAATATATATCAAGTAATGGACCCCTTGTTCTCATGATTCAAGGTATCCCAGTTGAGCTCCTAAGGGAGCAAGGCCGAGGAGAAGAAGCGTGACTCTTCTGGATTTTTTTGCTGTGGTAAAAAACAATTCCAGATTTTCAGTAACCTGCTGGAACAAAGCTTTATTTCTCAGTCACATAAGTGCTCATTCCAGGGGTGGAGGTTCTGCTCCATGTCATCTTCTGAACAGAGGATAAAGGGTAGTAGCTCCTCTTGGATGCTGTTAGTTTCATGACAGAGGAGGAAAAAAGAGGAAAATTGTCAAAATGTCACTCCAGCATTTTATTGACAAAAGTAATCCACATGGCCATTCTTAGGTTCATCACAATGGGGATGTTTGCTTCCCTCATATGGAAGAACCAATGCAAGTCTTAGGGCCACACCTGAATTCAGTGAGGAAGGAAGCATAATCCTTGCTCAGGAAGTGGTAACAACTACTTTAACAGTAACTATAATCTATCATAGAGGGAAAATATAAAAGGAGATCAGATATATCAACATAACATTCTTCCCGCTTGTACTGCATAGTTGGATCCACTTGATATGCCATATTTTACTTTTTACTTTCTTTCTTAAATGCAGAGAATCCTGACAATCTCTTTCTCTCTCTTCCAGCTTCATAGCCTCATGTTATATCCATAGCTTCCTAGTCAATAAAGGATTTATCTAACAAATATTTATTGAACTATAATTTAATGAGATAATCACAAACATACATTATATAAGTTCCCTTCAAATTGTAATGTAGTGAACACTAAGTACATGGAAGAAACAAGAAAATTAGACATATTGCCTGATCTTAAGCAGCTTCTAATTTTATTGGGAAATTAAAACACAAATACATCTGCAGTTCAGAGCAGAATGTAATGGTAAAAGAAATAGAAAATGTCATCACAGTAGGAACCATTCTCTACACATGCACAATGGCACTACTTTGTAAGTGATATCATATAGATATATTTGACCTTCTCTAGACAGAGACTTATATTACACTCTAGGTCAGTTCACATTGCTGCAGATAGCAGTATTTCATTCTCTTTTGTGATGGTAATAATCCATTACATATCCATATCTTCTCAATCCAGTTGTTCATTGATGGGCATTTGGGTTGTTTACATGTCTTGGCTGTTGTAAATAGTCTTCTATGAACAGTGAGGTACAGTGTATCTTTTTAAATTAGTGTTTTTATTTCTTTCTGGATATATCCCCAAGGAGTTGAATTGCTAGATCATGTGGTAGTTCTAGTTCTTTTTCTTTTCTTTTTTTTTTTTAAGGAAACTCCATACTGTTTTCCATAGTGGCTGCATGAATTTTCACTCCCACCAATGGTACCTGAGGGTTCCCTTTTCTCCACATCCTCTCCAACATTTATTGGTACTTTTTCATAATAACCATTCTGACGGGGGCTTTATTTTATCGTTCTCCAAGAGGACATTTTTTATTGCTAGTATTCTTTTTGATATGGAAGAACCAATGCAAGCGGACACCTGAATTCAGTGAGGAAGGAAGCATAATCCTTGCTCAGGAAGTGGTAACAACTACTTTAACAGTAACTATAATCTATCATAGAGGGAAAATATAAAAGGAGATCAGATATATCAACATAACATTCTTCCCACTTGTACTGCATAGTTGGATCCACTTGATATGCCATATTTTACTTTTTACTTTCTTTCTTAAATGCAGAGAATCCTGACAATCTCTTTCTCTCTCTTCCAGCTTCATAGCCTCATGTTATATCCATAGCTTCCTAGTCAATAAAGGATTTATCTAACAAATATTTATTGAACTATAATTTAATGAGATAATCACAAACATACATTATATAAGTTCCCTTCAAATTGTAATGTAGTGAACACTAAGTACATGGAAGAAACAAGAAAATTAGACATATTGCCTGATCTTAAGCAGCTTCTAATTTTATTGGGAAATTAAAACACAAATACATCTGCAGTTCAGAGCAGAATGTAATGGTAAAAGAAATAGAAAATGTCATCACAGTAGGAACCATTCTCTACACATGCACAATGGCACTACTTTGTAAGTGATATCATATAGATATATTTGACCTTCTCTAGACAGAGACTTATATTACACTCTAGGTCAGTTCACATTGCTGCAGATAGCAGTATTTCATTCTCTTTTGTGATGGTAATAATCCATTACATATCCATATCTTCTCAATCCAGTTGTTCATTGATGGGCATTTGGGTTGTTTACATGTCTTGGCTGTTGTAAATAGTCTTCTATGAACAGTGAGGTACAGTGTATCTTTTTAAATTAGTGTTTTTATTTCTTTCTGGATATATCCCCAAGGAGTTGAATTGCTAGATCATGTGGTAGTTCTAGTTCTTTTTTCTTTTTCTTTTCTTTTTTTTTTTTAAGGAAACTCCATACTGTTTTCCATAGTGGCTGCATGAATTTTCACTCCCACCAATGGTACCTGAGGGTTCCCTTTTCTCCACATCCTCTCCAACATTTATTGGTACTTTTTCATAATAACCATTCTGACATATGTGAGGTGGTATCTTCTTGTGATTTTTATTCGTATTTCTCTAACAATTAATGATGTTGAGCATCTTTTAATGTCCTTTTAGTCATCTGTATGTCTTTTCTGGAAAAATGTATATTCAGTCTTCTGCCCATTTTTTGATTGAATTATTTTGATTGATACTAACTTATATGAGATAATTGTATCACTTGGATATTAAACTCTTGCCAATCATATCACTTGCAAATATTTTCTCTGAGACCATAAATTGTCTTTGTTTTCTCAGCAGCTTTTCTTTTTCTTTTTTGCTGTGATAAGCTTTTAAGTTTAATTAGATCCCATTTATTTTTCTTTTATATCTTTTGCCTTAGATAGAATAAAAATATTTCTGTGACTTATATTCCTATTTTCTCTTCTAGGAATCTTTTGTTTTCAGGTCTTAGAATTTTTTAAAAAACATTTATTTTTATTTATTTATCTTTATTGGGGGGTGGGGTGGGAGGGAGGGGGAATGGGTGAGCCACTTCTTTTGGTCTTTCATTTCTCTATTTTCATCCATCTTTGTTCTTTGACTCCTGTGGACCTCCCATCGCGGTGGCCACTGTCGTCGCAGAGCGCCGGCTCTGGGCGCATGCGCCCCAGAGTTCCAACTCTGTAATTGGACACATGGGTCCAGCCGCTGCACGGCACGTGGGATCTTCCCAGGCCAGGGATCGAACCGGCGCCCCTTGCACTGCAAGGCGGTGCCTTTACCCACTGGACCACCAGGGAAGCCCAGGCCTTAGACTTTTTAAAAAACATTTTGAGTTAATTTTTTTTAAAGCTTTTTCTTTTTGGTCACTTCTATTGGTCTTTCATTTATTTATCATCCATCTTTGTTCTTTGGCCTGTGTGGGCCTCCCATTGCAGTGGCCTCTCTCCTTGCAGAGCAATGGCTCTAGGCACATGTGCTCCAGAGCGCTGGCTTGGTAGTTGGACACATCCACCCAGATACTCCGTGGCACAAGGGATCTTCCCAGGCCAGGGATCGAACCAGTGCCCCTTGCACTGCAAGGTGATGTCTTTACCCACTGGACCACCAGGGAAGCCCCTGAGTTAATTTTTATATATGGTGTAAGAGAATGTTCTTGTCTCATTGTTTTACATGTGACTATTCTGTTTTCCCAGCACCAATTAATAAAGAGATTGTCTTTTCTCCATTGTATATTCTTGCCTTCTTTGTTATAAATTAACTGCAGGTGCATGAGTTTATTTATAAGGTCTATATTCCATGCCATTGATCTGTGTGTACCATGTTGTTCTGATTACTGTTAACATTGTAGTATAGTTGGAAGTCTAGAGATGACAATACCTTTGGCTTTTTTTTTTTTTTTTTTTTCAGGATTGCTTTGTCAGTTTGGTGTCTTTCATGGTCCCATACATACTTTAAGATTATTTGTTCTAATCTATGAAAATGGCTTGGATATTTTGAGAGTAATTGCATTAAATCTGTAGACTACTTTCAGTAGTATGACCATTTTAACAATTTTCTTCTACTTTTAGAGCATGAAACATCTTTCCATTTCTTTGTATCATCTAAAATTTTCTTCATCAGTGTTTTATAATTTTCTGAGTAAGTTTATTCTTTGGTATTTTTTATGTGATTTTAAGTAGGATTGTTTTTTACTTTCTCTTTCCAATATTTCTTTATTAATGTATAGAAACACAACAGATTTCTGAATATTGATATTGCATCCTGCGAACTTGCTGAATTCATTTATTCTAATATCTTTGGGTATAGAATTTAGGATTCTCTGCATACATTATCATGTCTATAAATAGTGACATTCTTTCTTCTCCCCTTTCCAATTTCTTACCCAATTGCCATCACTAGGATTTCTCGCATTATGTTATATAAAAGCAGGAAGAGTGGGCATCTTTTTCTAGTTTCTGATTTTAGCAGAAAGCTCTTCAGCTTTTCAGTGTTGAGTATTACATTGGCCATAGGTTTGTTGTAACTAGTTTTTATGGTGTTGAGGTATGTTCCACTATATCTACTTTGATTAGAGTTTTTATCATGAGTACATGGTTAATTTTGTCAAATGCCTTTTCTTTATTGAGATTGTCATGCCATTTTTATCCTTTCTTTTGTTTACGTGATGTATTACATTGTTTTATTGAATGCTGAATCACTCTTGTGACCCTAGAATAAATCAAATTTGATTACAGTGCCCTTGCACTGCAAGGTGATGTCTTTACCCACTGGACCACCAGGAAGCCCCTGAGTTAATTTTTATATATGGTGTAAGAGAATGTTCTTGTCTCATTGTTTTACATGTGACTATTCTGTTTTCCCAGCACCAATTAATAAAGAGATTGTCTTTTCTCCATTGTATATTCTTGCCTTCTTTGTTATAAATTAACTGCAGGTGCATGAGTTTATTTATAAGGTCTATATTCCATGCCATTGATCTGTGTGTACCATGTTGTTCTGATTACTGTTAACATTGTAGTATAGTTGGAAGTCTAGAGATGACAATACCTTTGGCTTTTTTTTTTTTTTTTTTTTCAGGATTGCTTTGTCAGTTTGGTGTCTTTCATGGTCCCATACATACTTTAAGATTATTTGTTCTAATCTATGAAAATGGCTTGGATATTTTGAGAGTAATTGCATTAAATCTGTAGACTACTTTCAGTAGTATGACCATTTTAACAATTTTCTTCTACTTTTAGAGCATGAAACATCTTTCCATTTCTTTGTATCATCTAAAATTTTCTTCATCAGTGTTTTATAATTTTCTGAGTAAGTTTATTCTTTGGTATTTTTTATGTGATTTTAAGTAGGATTGTTTTTTACTTTCTCTTTCCAATATTTCTTTATTAATGTATAGAAACACAACAGATTTCTGAATATTGATATTGCATCCTGCGAACTTGCTGAATTCATTTATTCTAATATCTTTGGGTATAGAATTTAGGATTCTCTGCATACATTATCATGTCTATAAATAGTGACATTCTTTCTTCTCCCCTTTCCAATTTCTTACCCAATTGCCATCACTAGGATTTCTCGCATTATGTTATATAAAAGCAGGAAGAGTGGGCATCTTTTTCTAGTTTCTGATTTTAGCAGAAAGCTCTTCAGCTTTTCAGTGTTGAGTATTACATTGGCCATAGGTTTGTTGTAACTAGTTTTTATGGTGTTGAGGTATGTTCCACTATATCTACTTTGATTAGAGTTTTTATCATGAGTACATGGTTAATTTTGTCAAATGCCTTTTCTTTATTGAGATTGTCATGCCATTTTTATCCTTTCTTTTGTTTACGTGATGTATTACATTGTTTTATTGAATGCTGAATCACTCTTGTGACCCTAGAATAAATCAAATTTGATTACAGTATATGACCTTTTTATTAATAATTTATTTTTATTTTACTTATATAGAGTTTTATTGTTTACTACTATACATAAACCTGAATTAGTCATAGGTATCCTCTTGACCCCTCCCACCTTCCTCCCCACCCCACCCCTACATGTGGAGGAATAGTCCCCTTGTAAGTCCCCTTAGTAATAAAAGTTTCCATGTTACTCTTGTCATACTTCTCACCCATTCCTTCCACCCCACAATGTCCTTAAGTCTGTTCTGTATTTGTTTATCCATTGCTGCTCTGCATATGCATTTATAAGTACCATCCTTTTGAAGTCCATATATATGTGTTAGTATACTATATTTATACTTCTCTTTCTGACTTACCTCACTCTGTATAATGAGTTCTAAGTTCATCCACCTCGTTAGGACAGATTCATAGGCATTTCTTCTATGGCTGAGAAATATTCCATTGTATATGTGTACCACAGTTTCTTTATCCATTCATTTGTTGATGGACATCTACATTGTTTCCATGTTCTAGCTATTGCAAAAAGTATTGCAATGAACATTAGGGTACATGTGTCTCTTTCAATTTTGACTTCCTCAAGAGTATATGCCTAATAGTGGGATTGCTGGGTCGTAAGGTGGCTCTATTCTTAGTTTTTTAAGGAATCTCCATACTGTCTTCCATAGTGGCTGTATAAATTTACATTCCCACCAACAGTGCAAGAGGGTTCCCTTTTCCCCACAGCATTTATTGTTTGTAGACTTTTTGATGATGGTCATGTTGACTATTGTGAGGTGATATCTCATTTCTCGTTTTAGTTTTGATTTGCATTTTTCTAACAGTGAGTGATGTTGAGCATGTTTTCACGTGTTTTTTGACCATCTTTATGTCTTCTTTTTTTTTCTTAATTTTGACATCTTTTATTGTTTTTTTATTTATTTATTTTCATCCATCTTTTCTCTTTGGCCGGTGTCGGTCTCCCATCACAGTGGCCTCTCTCGTGGCAGAGCTCTGGCTCTGGGACGCATGCACTTCAGAGTGCTGGCTCATAATTGGACACACCATCCCCGCCATTTCTCAGCACGTGGGATCTTCCCAGGCCAGGGATTGAATCGGTGCCTCTTGTACTGCAAGGCGTACTCTACCCATTGGACCACCAGTGAAGCCCCTCATTGTAGTTTTGATTTGCATTTCTCTAATAATGAGCAACATTGAGCATCTTTTCATGTGTTTTTTTTGGCCATGTGTATGTCTTCATTGGAGAGGAGTCTGTTTAAGTCTTTTTCCCTTTTTTGATTGGGTTTATTTTTTTGGTGGCGAGTTGTCTGAGCTGCTTGTATATTTTGGAAACTAATTCTTTGTTGGTTGGTTCATTTGCTATAATTTTCTCCCATTCTGATGGTTGTAATTTCTACTTGTTTATATTTCCTTTCACTGTGCAAAACCTTTTATGTTTAATGAGATTTCACTTGTTAATTTTTATTTTTATTTCCATTACTCTAGAAGGCAGGTTATAGAAGATCTTGCTTTAACGTATGTCATCGAGTGTTCTGCCTATGTTTTCCTCTAAGAGTTTTATGGTTTCTGGTCTTACATTTAGGTCTTTAATCTATTTTGAGTTTATGTTTGTGTATGGTGTTAGGAAGTATCCCACCTTCATTCTTTTACATGTAGCTGTCCAGTTTTTCCAGCACCACTTGTTGAAGAGGCTATCTTTGCCCCATTGTATATTCTTGCCTTCTTTGTCATAAATGAGGTGCCATAGGTGCATGGATTTATCTTTGGGCTGTCTGTCTTGTTCCATTGGTCTATATTTCTGTTTTCATGACAATACCATACTGTCTTGATGACTGTTGTTTTGTAGTATAATCTGAAGTTAGAAGGGTTAATTCCTCTGGAGAGTTCCATTCTTTGTCAAGATTGCTTTGGCTATGTGGTGTCTTTTGTGTTTCCATATGAACTGTGCTATTTTTTTGTCTAGTTCTGTGAAGAATGCCATTGATAATTTGATAGGGATCACACTGAATCTGTAGATGATATTTGGTAGCATGGTTTCACGATATGTGAAACATGGAATATCTCTCCATCTGTTTATGTCATTTTTGATTTATTTCATTAATTTCCTGTGTCACGCATGCACTTCAGAGTGCTGGCTCATAATTGGACACACCATCCCCGCCATTTCTCAGCACGTGGGATCTTCCCAGGCCAGGGATTGAATCGGTGCCTCTTGTACTGCAAGGCGTACTCTACCCATTGGACCACCAGTGAAGCCCCTCATTGTAGTTTTGATTTGCATTTCTCTAATAATGAGCAACATTGAGCATCTTTTCATGTGTTTTTTTTGGCCATGTGTATGTCTTCATTGGAGAGGAGTCTGTTTAAGTCTTTTTCCCTTTTTTGATTGGGTTTATTTTTTTGGTGGCGAGTTGTCTGAGCTGCTTGTATATTTTGGAAACTAATTCTTTGTTGGTTGGTTCATTTGCTATAATTTTCTCCCATTCTGATGGTTGTAATTTCTACTTGTTTATATTTCCTTTCACTGTGCAAAACCTTTTATGTTTAATGAGATTTCACTTGTTAATTTTTATTTTTATTTCCATTACTCTAGAAGGCAGGTTATAGAAGATCTTGCTTTAACGTATGTCATCGAGTGTTCTGCCTATGTTTTCCTCTAAGAGTTTTATGGTTTCTGGTCTTACATTTAGGTCTTTAATCTATTTTGAGTTTATGTTTGTGTATGGTGTTAGGAAGTATCCCACCTTCATTCTTTTACATGTAGCTGTCCAGTTTTTCCAGCACCACTTGTTGAAGAGGCTATCTTTGCCCCATTGTATATTCTTGCCTTCTTTGTCATAAATGAGGTGCCATAGGTGCATGGATTTATCTTTGGGCTGTCTGTCTTGTTCCATTGGTCTATATTTCTGTTTTCATGACAATACCATACTGTCTTGATGACTGTTGTTTTGTAGTATAATCTGAAGTTAGAAGGGTTAATTCCTCTGGAGAGTTCCATTCTTTGTCAAGATTGCTTTGGCTATGTGGTGTCTTTTGTGTTTCCATATGAACTGTGCTATTTTTTTGTCTAGTTCTGTGAAGAATGCCATTGATAATTTGATAGGGATCACACTGAATCTGTAGATGATATTTGGTAGCATGGTCATTTTCACGATATTGAGTTTTTTTTAACTCAGAAACATGGAATATCTCTCCATCTGTTTATGTCATTTTTGATTTATTTCATTAATTTCCTGTGTACAGTTCTTTGGTCTCTTTAGGTAGGTTTATTCCTAGATGTTTTATTCCTTTTGGTGCAGTGGTGAATGGGATTGCTTCCTTGATTTCTCTTTCTGATTTTTCACTGTTTCTAAATAGGAATGTATGTGATTTCTGTTTATCAATTTTGTATCCTGCTACTTTGCTAATTATGCTGATTTGCTCTAATAATTTTCTGATTGTGTCTTTAGGGTTTTCTACATATAGTATCATTTCATCTGCAAACAGTGATAGTTTTACTTCTTTTCAAATCTGGATTCTTTTTATTTGTTTTCCTTCTCTAATTGCTATAGCTGGAACTTCCAAGACTACGTTGAATAATAGTGGTGAGAATGGACATCCCTGTCTTGTTCATGATTTTAGAAGGAATGTTTTCATTTTTTTCACCATTGAGAATAATGTTTGCTGTGGCCTTCTCATGTTTGGCTTTCACTATGTTGAGGTAGGTTCCTTCTATGCCTTTTTTTGCAGAGTTTTTTTTTAATCATAAATGGATGCTGAATTTTGTTGTAGGCTTTTTCTGCAATGTGATTATCATATGATTTTTATCTTTCAATTCATAGATATGGCATATCACATTGATTATTTTGCGGATATTGAAGCATCCTTGCATGCCTGAGATGAAACCAACTTGGTCATGGTGTATGAGTTTTTTGATGTGTTGCTGAATTCTGTGTGGTAGAATTTTGTTGAAGATTTTGACATCTATATTCATTGTTGATACTGGCTTGTAATTGTCTTTTTTTTTATATTGTCTTTGCCTGGTTTTGGAATCAGAGTGATGGTGGCCTCATAGAGTAAATCTGGAAGTGTTTCTTCTGTGCAAATTTTTGAAAGAATTTTAGAAGGATAGGTACTAGTTCTTCTCTAAATGTTTGGTAGTCACCTGTGAAGCCATCTGGCCATGGGCTTTTATTTTTGGGGATCATTTTTGTCTAGTTCTGTGAAGAATGCCATTGATAATTTGATAGGGATCACACTGAATCTGTAGATGATATTTGGTAGCATGGTCATTTTCACGATATTGAGTTTTTTTTAACTCAGAAACATGGAATATCTCTCCATCTGTTTATGTCATTTTTGATTTATTTCATTAATTTCCTGTGTACAGTTCTTTGGTCTCTTTAGGTAGGTTTATTCCTAGATGTTTTATTCCTTTTGGTGCAGTGGTGAATGGGATTGCTTCCTTGATTTCTCTTTCTGATTTTTCACTGTTTCTAAATAGGAATGTATGTGATTTCTGTTTATCAATTTTGTATCCTGCTACTTTGCTAATTATGCTGATTTGCTCTAATAATTTTCTGATTGTGTCTTTAGGGTTTTCTACATATAGTATCATTTCATCTGCAAACAGTGATAGTTTTACTTCTTTTCAAATCTGGATTCTTTTTATTTGTTTTCCTTCTCTAATTGCTATAGCTGGAACTTCCAAGACTACGTTGAATAATAGTGGTGAGAATGGACATCCCTGTCTTGTTCATGATTTTAGAAGGAATGTTTTCATTTTTTTCACCATTGAGAATAATGTTTGCTGTGGCCTTCTCATGTTTGGCTTTCACTATGTTGAGGTAGGTTCCTTCTATGCCTTTTTTTGCAGAGTTTTTTTTTAATCATAAATGGATGCTGAATTTTGTTGTAGGCTTTTTCTGCAATGTGATTATCATATGATTTTTATCTTTCAATTCATAGATATGGCATATCACATTGATTATTTTGCGGATATTGAAGCATCCTTGCATGCCTGAGATGAAACCAACTTGGTCATGGTGTATGAGTTTTTTGATGTGTTGCTGAATTCTGTGTGGTAGAATTTTGTTGAAGATTTTGACATCTATATTCATTGTTGATACTGGCTTGTAATTGTCTTTTTTTTTATATTGTCTTTGCCTGGTTTTGGAATCAGAGTGATGGTGGCCTCATAGAGTAAATCTGGAAGTGTTTCTTCTGTGCAAATTTTTGAAAGAATTTTAGAAGGATAGGTACTAGTTCTTCTCTAAATGTTTGGTAGTCACCTGTGAAGCCATCTGGCCATGGGCTTTTATTTTTGGGGAAAGTTTTGATCACAGATTTGATTTCTGCGCTTGTAACTGGGTTGTTCATACCTTCTATTTCTTCCTGGTTCAGTCTTGGAAGATTGAACTTATCTAACAATCTGTCTATTTCTTCCAGGTTGTCCAATTTATTGCTATATAGTTGTTCATAATAGTCTCTTATAATCCTTTGTATTTGTGTATTGTCTCTTATAAACTCTCCGTTTTCATTTCTCATTTTGCTGATTTTTCTCTCATTTTATCTTGATGAATGCGGTCAGAGGTTTTTCAATTTTATCTTTTCGAATAACCAGCTTTTGGTTTTATTAATCTCTACTATCATTTCTTTCATTTCATTTTCATTTATTTCTGCTCTGATCTTTATGACTTCTCTACTTCTGCTAACTTTGGGTTTTTTTGTTCTTCTTTTTACAGTTGTTTTAAGTATAAAGTTAGGTTGTCTTTTGGTGTTTTTCTTGTTTCTTGAGGTAGGATTGTATTGCTATAAGCTTCACTCTTAGAACTGTTTTGCTGCATCCCATAGGTTTTCAGTTGTCTTGCTTTCATTGTCATTTTCTTCTAGGAACTTTTTTATTGCCCTTTTGTTTTCTTCAGTAATCTGTTCATTATTTATAAATGTATTGTTTAGTCTCTGTGTGTTTGTGTTTTTAACTTTTTTTTCTTGTTACTGATATCTAATCTCATAGCATTTAGGTCAGAAAAGATGGTTGATATGATTTTAATTTTCTTAAATTTACTTAGGTTAGATTTATGACCCAAAATGTGGTCTATAATTGTAGAATGTTCCATGTGCACTTAAGAAGAAAATGTATTCTTCTGAATTTGGATGGAGTATCCTCAAGATATCAATGAAATCCATTTCTTCTAATGTATCATTTAAAAGTTGTGTTTCCTTGTTAAATTTCTGTTTTGATGGCTGTCCATAGGTGTAAGGGGTGTTAAATTTTGTTGAAGATTTTGACATCTATATTCATTGTTGATACTGGCTTGTAATTGTCTTTTTTTTTATATTGTCTTTGCCTGGTTTTGGAATCAGAGTGATGGTGGCCTCATAGAGTAAATCTGGAAGTGTTTCTTCTGTGCAAATTTTTGAAAGAATTTTAGAAGGATAGGTACTAGTTCTTCTCTAAATGTTTGGTAGTCACCTGTGAAGCCATCTGGCCATGGGCTTTTATTTTTGGGGAAAGTTTTGATCACAGATTTGATTTCTGCGCTTGTAACTGGGTTGTTCATACCTTCTATTTCTTCCTGGTTCAGTCTTGGAAGATTGAACTTATCTAACAATCTGTCTATTTCTTCCAGGTTGTCCAATTTATTGCTATATAGTTGTTCATAATAGTCTCTTATAATCCTTTGTATTTGTGTATTGTCTCTTATAAACTCTCCGTTTTCATTTCTCATTTTGCTGATTTTTCTCTCATTTTATCTTGATGAATGCGGTCAGAGGTTTTTCAATTTTATCTTTTCGAATAACCAGCTTTTGGTTTTATTAATCTCTACTATCATTTCTTTCATTTCATTTTCATTTATTTCTGCTCTGATCTTTATGACTTCTCTACTTCTGCTAACTTTGGGTTTTTTTGTTCTTCTTTTTACAGTTGTTTTAAGTATAAAGTTAGGTTGTCTTTTGGTGTTTTTCTTGTTTCTTGAGGTAGGATTGTATTGCTATAAGCTTCACTCTTAGAACTGTTTTGCTGCATCCCATAGGTTTTCAGTTGTCTTGCTTTCATTGTCATTTTCTTCTAGGAACTTTTTTATTGCCCTTTTGTTTTCTTCAGTAATCTGTTCATTATTTATAAATGTATTGTTTAGTCTCTGTGTGTTTGTGTTTTTAACTTTTTTTTCTTGTTACTGATATCTAATCTCATAGCATTTAGGTCAGAAAAGATGGTTGATATGATTTTAATTTTCTTAAATTTACTTAGGTTAGATTTATGACCCAAAATGTGGTCTATAATTGTAGAATGTTCCATGTGCACTTAAGAAGAAAATGTATTCTTCTGAATTTGGATGGAGTATCCTCAAGATATCAATGAAATCCATTTCTTCTAATGTATCATTTAAAAGTTGTGTTTCCTTGTTAAATTTCTGTTTTGATGGCTGTCCATAGGTGTAAGGGGGGTGTTAAATTCTCCTACTATTATTGTGTTATTGTCAATTTCTTCTTTTATCTCTGCAAGTGTTTGTCTTATGTATTGGAGTGCTCCTATGTTAGGTTCATAGATATTTACAGTTGTTAGGTCTTCCTCTTGGATTGATCCATTTATCATTATGTAGTGTCCTGCCTTGTCTTTTATAATCTTTATTTTAAGTTCTATTTTTATGATATCTGGATTGCTACTCCAGCTTTCTCTTAATTTCCATTTGCATGGAATGTATTTTTCCATTGTGTCACTTTTAGTCTATATGTGTCTCTAGGTCCTAAGTGGGTTTCTTGTAAACAGCATATATATGGGTCTTGTTTTTGTATCCATTCAGCCAGTCTCTGGCTTTTGGTTGGGGCATTTAATCCATTGTCATTTAAAGTAATTATTGATACAAATGTTCTATTGCTATCTTCTTTAATATTTGGGGTTTGTTTTGTGCATCTTTTTCTTCTCGTATATTTATTGGCTATATAAGTCCCTTTAAGCACTGGTTGTGAGGCTGGTTTGGTGTTCCACAATTCTTTTAACTTTTGCTTGTTTGCAAAGCTTTTGATTTCTCCATCAATTATGAGTGAGATCCTTGATGGATAGAGTAGTCTCAGTTGTAGATTTTTCTCTTTCAGTACTTTAAATATGTCTTGCCATTACCTTCTGGTATGCAGAGTTTCTGCTGAAAGATCAGCAGTTAAACAAATGAGATTTCCCTTGTATGTCACTTCTTTTTCCTTGCTGCTTTTAATATTCTTTCTTTGGGTTTGATCTGTTTGCTTGATTAGTATGTGTCTTGGCATGTTTGTCCTGGGGTTATCCTGTATGGTACTCTTTGTGCTTCTTGGACTAGGTTGACCATTTCCTATCCATGCTAGAGAAGTTTTCAACTATAATCTCTCCAAAATTTTTCTCATATTATTTCTTTTTCTCTTCTTCTTTTGGGACCCATATAATTTGAATGTTGGTGCAAATTTCTTGTACTTCTCCAATGTGTTGATTCTTGCATTTTCCTCTGTTACTCTATTTTCAAAGTTTTGGATCATCATTAGTATCATTCCTCTGAATTCTCTTTCAGATAGTTTATGTAATTCCTCTTCAGTCATTTGGATTTGTGTGTTTCTAGTTTTCTCCTTCATTTGTTCAATGTTTCTCTGCCTTTTCACTGTTATTATTAATCTTTAATTTATTGTGTTTGAGATCTCCTTTACCCATGCTTCTAGGTTGACGTTTTTCTTCCTTTTGCTTTCTGTCCTTGGAGAAATTCCCAATGGTTTGCATCTTGCACAGGGTATCACTGGCAGTAGAGTAATGCTGGTTCTTGTTTACAGGTGCTTGCCTTTGCATGGAATGTATTTTTCCATTGTGTCACTTTTAGTCTATATGTGTCTCTAGGTCCTAAGTGGGTTTCTTGTAAACAGCATATATATGGGTCTTGTTTTTGTATCCATTCAGCCAGTCTCTGGCTTTTGGTTGGGGCATTTAATCCATTGTCATTTAAAGTAATTATTGATACAAATGTTCTATTGCTATCTTCTTTAATATTTGGGGTTTGTTTTGTGCATCTTTTTCTTCTCGTATATTTATTGGCTATATAAGTCCCTTTAAGCACTGGTTGTGAGGCTGGTTTGGTGTTCCACAATTCTTTTAACTTTTGCTTGTTTGCAAAGCTTTTGATTTCTCCATCAATTATGAGTGAGATCCTTGATGGATAGAGTAGTCTCAGTTGTAGATTTTTCTCTTTCAGTACTTTAAATATGTCTTGCCATTACCTTCTGGTATGCAGAGTTTCTGCTGAAAGATCAGCAGTTAAACAAATGAGATTTCCCTTGTATGTCACTTCTTTTTCCTTGCTGCTTTTAATATTCTTTCTTTGGGTTTGATCTGTTTGCTTGATTAGTATGTGTCTTGGCATGTTTGTCCTGGGGTTATCCTGTATGGTACTCTTTGTGCTTCTTGGACTAGGTTGACCATTTCCTATCCATGCTAGAGAAGTTTTCAACTATAATCTCTCCAAAATTTTTCTCATATTATTTCTTTTTCTCTTCTTCTTTTGGGACCCATATAATTTGAATGTTGGTGCAAATTTCTTGTACTTCTCCAATGTGTTGATTCTTGCATTTTCCTCTGTTACTCTATTTTCAAAGTTTTGGATCATCATTAGTATCATTCCTCTGAATTCTCTTTCAGATAGTTTATGTAATTCCTCTTCAGTCATTTGGATTTGTGTGTTTCTAGTTTTCTCCTTCATTTGTTCAATGTTTCTCTGCCTTTTCACTGTTATTATTAATCTTTAATTTATTGTGTTTGAGATCTCCTTTACCCATGCTTCTAGGTTGACGTTTTTCTTCCTTTTGCTTTCTGTCCTTGGAGAAATTCCCAATGGTTTGCATCTTGCACAGGGTATCACTGGCAGTAGAGTAATGCTGGTTCTTGTTTACAGGTGCTTGCCTTTGCATGGATTTTCTGTTTAATATTGCCTAGTGTTAGGTTCTCTAGTAGTGTTCAGTCTTGGCATCAGTGTTCCATATCCGAGGTTCCAGGATTCGATCTCTGGTAAATGACTGGAGTTTCCACATCTCATTCCATAATAAGTAAGTCCAACTTACCCTCTGGAGGCCTGAGGTCTTCTGTTGTCACCTGGGAACTGTATTGTAGGAATTGTTCCATATCTTGATGAGCTTTTGGTGAATTTGTTGGGGACCTGGTGGTATCCCTGTCTTATTCCTCTACCATCTTAGGCTGCTCCTGATTTTTTTTTTTTTTTGTATTGGATTCAGTTTCCAAATATCTTGTTGAGGATTTTTACATCTATATTCAAAATTTTTTTTGATCTGTAATTTCATTTTTTGTTTTTAAAACTTCTTTGTCTGGCTTTGGTATTAGGATAATAGTGACCTTGGAGAATGAATTTGGGAAATGTCCCCTTCTCTTGAATTTTCTGGTATAGTTTGAGAAGGATAGGCATTAGTTCTTTATGTATTTGATAGAATCACTCTGTAAAGCTATCCAGTCCTGGACTTTTGTTGACTGGGAGATTTTTTTTTTTTTAATTATAAATTCAATCTCACTTCTGGTAGTCAATCTATTCAAATTGTTTCTTCTTGACTCCATCTTGGCAGGTTGTATGTTTCTAGAAATATGTCCATTTCTTCTAATTTGTTGGCATATAATTTTTCAAAATATTCTCTATTTTTTTTTTTGCATCTCTGTGGCATTGTTATTTCTCCTCTTTCTCTTCTTTTGTTTATTTGGGTTCTCACTCTTCTTGGTGAGCCTGACTAAAGATTTATCAACTTGGTTTATCATTTCAAAAAACCAGCTCTTGGTTTCATTGAACTTTTCTATTATTTTTATCTCTGTTTTATTTATCTCACCTGATAGTTATTGTTTCTTTGCTTCTGCTGACTTTGGATTTTTCTTTTTCTTATTTTTTGGAGGTTATTTGAAATAGTTCTTATTTCTTGAGGAAGCATGTATTGCTATAAGCTTCCCTCTTAGAACTTTGGAGTGTTGTATTTCTATATTCATTTTTCTTGTTTTTTTTTTTCTTTCTGGTTTCTTTGTTGATTTCATCATTGACCCATTGTTTTGTTTATAACAGCAGGTTGTTTAATCTCCACATGTTTTTTTACTCTCCACATATTTATTCTTTTCCTATCATTTATTTAAAATCAAGACTGAATTCCATTCCCTCCTTCCTCTCCAGAATCTGACCCATCATTTCTTCCCCCTCTCCCATATCTTTAGTCACATTTCCATTACGCTGTTTTCTTCAAATTACCACTTTAGTCAATTTTTTATTCATCAGAAATAACTTCTTTTCTTGAATATATCTATGTTTCACTTTCCTTTAGGTTCTAAAGCTCTTTGAGTTAGAAATATCTTACTACCTCTGCTCCTTCCATTCTCATTTATAGCTCTCATTTGCTTCAATCTGCCTCTGCCATCATTCTTGTAATTTCATTTTTTGTTTTTAAAACTTCTTTGTCTGGCTTTGGTATTAGGATAATAGTGACCTTGGAGAATGAATTTGGGAAATGTCCCCTTCTCTTGAATTTTCTGGTATAGTTTGAGAAGGATAGGCATTAGTTCTTTATGTATTTGATAGAATCACTCTGTAAAGCTATCCAGTCCTGGACTTTTGTTGACTGGGAGATTTTTTTTTTTTAATTATAAATTCAATCTCACTTCTGGTAGTCAATCTATTCAAATTGTTTCTTCTTGACTCCATCTTGGCAGGTTGTATGTTTCTAGAAATATGTCCATTTCTTCTAATTTGTTGGCATATAATTTTTCAAAATATTCTCTATTTTTTTTTTTGCATCTCTGTGGCATTGTTATTTCTCCTCTTTCTCTTCTTTTGTTTATTTGGGTTCTCACTCTTCTTGGTGAGCCTGACTAAAGATTTATCAACTTGGTTTATCATTTCAAAAAACCAGCTCTTGGTTTCATTGAACTTTTCTATTATTTTTATCTCTGTTTTATTTATCTCACCTGATAGTTATTGTTTCTTTGCTTCTGCTGACTTTGGATTTTTCTTTTTCTTATTTTTTGGAGGTTATTTGAAATAGTTCTTATTTCTTGAGGAAGCATGTATTGCTATAAGCTTCCCTCTTAGAACTTTGGAGTGTTGTATTTCTATATTCATTTTTCTTGTTTTTTTTTTTCTTTCTGGTTTCTTTGTTGATTTCATCATTGACCCATTGTTTTGTTTATAACAGCAGGTTGTTTAATCTCCACATGTTTTTTTACTCTCCACATATTTATTCTTTTCCTATCATTTATTTAAAATCAAGACTGAATTCCATTCCCTCCTTCCTCTCCAGAATCTGACCCATCATTTCTTCCCTCTCTCCCATATCTTTAGTCACATTTCCATTACGCTGTTTTCTTCAAATTACCACTTTAGTCAATTTTTTATTCATCAGAAATAACTTCTTTTCTTGAATATATCTATGTTTCACTTTCCTTTAGGTTCTAAAGCTCTTTGAGTTAGAAATATCTTACTACCTCTGCTCCTTCCATTCTCATTTATAGCTCTCATTTGCTTCAATCTGCCTCTGCCATCATTCTTTATGACTGGGTTTTCAAAGGTCAAATTAAAAGGGTTCCAGTGGTTGAATCCAACAGTTTACATAACTGTTCTTCACTGTGTAAGGCCTGGTGACCACTTCCTGTGGCTTTAGGCATTCTTTTCTCTTAGTCTCTGAGAGAGCTCCTCCAGTCTGAATGTACATCTTCTCTATTCAAAATAAAATCCACTCTCGTGCCTTCAAATATTATTTAAATGGTCATGAATCCTATGGACCCACATTTCCATTCCCCATGTGGCCATCTTACCTGTATGTAATTAAAACTTGACAGGTTGAAAAATGACCCAGACATAATCCTCCATTCTGGTCTGGGCCATCATCATCCTTTTCAATCAGGCTCATCATCCTTTTCAGTAAGGAAACCCAGAAGTTTTAGTGGACATTCCCATCTTCGTATGCTCTAACTAAATAGTAACTATTATCTTTTCATTCTACTAAAACGGGTCTTTTAATTCTTTCCGTTCTTCTCTAGCATTCATACTATAGTGTCCTCAGTAATTATATTGATATAGTTGATTCTGATATATAGCAGATTCTCAATCAAAAACTGTGAGATAGGTTAACCATTTACTGCTTTTGAATACTGTTTCCTCTATTTCCTCCATATGAAAAGCACTGTCCTTGTTCTGCTTGTGAAAACAGCTAAATTTCCACTCACCCTATCAAATATTTCCTGACTCCTTAATGAAAAGATACCTGTCCCTTTGTGTTCCCGTAGTACTTTGTTATCCCTGTATTATAGGTTAGAGTTACATATCACATATGTGTGTTATTCTTTGTTTTTATATTATTTTCCAAGTATACAATTAAATTATTGAGGATATGCATCAATGTTATGTAGTTTTAGTATCCTCTTCATCTTTACAACCCTAAATAAATCTGCATGGTTGAATGTTTCGATGGTTGTAAATTTACTAAAAGCTTCACACAGGAAAAAATTTAAACAGGGCTTTAGAAATGGATTATATCCTGGTATCATGAGAATGTCATTTGGCTTAGACTGAAAGTACAGAGTATTCTTTAAGAATACTCAGAAGGTCAACTCAGCTAAAATACAGGGACACGTTGGAGGAAGGATTAATGACAAATAAGGTTGGAGGGTAGACCACAGATGATTACAGGATGAGTTGAATGGCATACAAGTGTATTTACTATATTTTCCTCTGGGCATAGGTGAGCTATGTATGGTTTATGAGCACAGAGAAGTAGCTTATTCAAATGTATAACTTCAGGGAGAATACTGTGATGTCAGTATGTCTTATGGGAATGAAATATAGGCTGCAGACGCTATTAGAAAGATACTGCAACAGTCCAGAAAGGAAGAAATGTATGAATAATATATTTTTTAAAAAAAGAATGTTAAGAGACACATTGTAAAGGAACCACCCTAGGAACTGAGGAAAGTAGCTGCTAGAGGATAAAGGGGAGAGAGAGAGAGCCTATAACTAAGGTTTCAAGCCTGAGTGACAGAGGGATGGTTCTGCTTTCAACCAAAGACTAGAAATACAAGAGGAAGCCTGAGTTTGTAGGAGAAGATTAGGAGTTCAATTTTGGATATAGTGAATTTGAAGCACAAATATGAATTTGAACTTGAATATTAGCAGTTGCTTAAACTATATCAGGATTGCTTTCCTTTTCCTATTAAATGACTTAGAGAACTGGCACTTGATAAAATATTCAAGACCAAATTCTTGCGGTAACAGCATCCTTCAGTGAATGACTGCCATTTTGACTGATTGGAAGTTACCATCCAAATGTAGTGTAACAGTTGAAGCATAGACACTGCTACCAATGAGGTGAATTAAAATTAAACAGGACATACGAAACCTTAAGAATTTTAAAGAAAAGACAATGCATGCTTCAGAAGTATTCCTTATATAATAATGAGTACTGTTAAGAACTGAGTAAATGAAAAAAAAAAATCATAGTTTCCCAAAGTTGGTTAAAATTATATTTTTTAACATTATCTCCATTAAAAAGATAGAAAAGTGACTGATGTCCATTCCCTGCACTTTATATCTTTTGAAATATATTAATTTTCCCTGCTTTGGAAAATTACATTCAAAAACAAGATGATAGGGAAAGATGGCATCTTTATTATTCTGTCATATAAAACTAGCTTTTCCCCCTCTTCAAGGTCAGTTTCTTTTAAAAGTGATAGTCTGATGCATTTTATTATCAAATTCTAAGTAGCCTTGGTAACGCACCAATAAATTTTTCTGTACAACTGAAAAATTCTATATATGTATATCTAGCAGAAATTTGAGAGGCTGGTCATCAGAACAACTAGATTTGTGGGATAACTTTAAAAGGCCTTTACTCTGTGTTTCTTGTGCATTACTGAAATTGTAACTATGGTCAGACAGTAGGTATATAGCTTCTACAAGAAGGCTTTTCACTACAGACTGATAGTGTAGATATGACCTACTTTTTCAAAGTATTACCTATATCAGATGTATGAATAATATATTTTTAAAAACGAATGTTAAGAGACACATTGTAAAGGAACCACCCAAGGAACTGAGGAAAGAAGCTGCCAGAGGAAAAAGGGGAGAGAGAGAGCCTATAACTAAGGTTTCAAGCCTGAGTGACAGAGGGATGGTTCTGCTTTCAACCAAAGACTAGAAATACAAGAGGAAGCCTGAGTTTGTAGGAGAAGATTAGGAGTTCAATTTTGGATATAGTGAATTTGAAGCACAAATATGAATTTGAACTTGAATATTAGCAGTTGCTTAAACTATATCAGGATTGCTTTCCTTTTCCTATTAAATGACTTAGAGAACTGGCACTTGATAAAATATTCAAGACCAAATTCTTGCGGTAACAGCATCCTTCAGTGAATGACTGCCATTTTGACTGATTGGAAGTTACCATCCAAATGTAGTGTAACAGTTGAAGCATAGACACTGCTACCAATGAGGTGAATTAAAATTAAACAGGACATACGAAACCTTAAGAATTTTAAAGAAAAGACAATGCATGCTTCAGAAGTATTCCTTATATAATAATGAGTACTGTTAAGAACTGAGTAAATGAAAAAAAAAAATCATAGTTTCCCAAAGTTGGTTAAAATTATATTTTTTAACATTATCTCCATTAAAAAGATAGAAAAGTGACTGATGTCCATTCCCTGCACTTTATATCTTTTGAAATATATTAATTTTCCCTGCTTTGGAAAATTACATTCAAAAACAAGATGATAGGGAAAGATGGCATCTTTATTATTCTGTCATATAAAACTAGCTTTTCCCCCTCTTCAAGGTCAGTTTCTTTTAAAAGTGATAGTCTGATGCATTTTATTATCAAATTCTAAGTAGCCTTGGTAACGCACCAATAAATTTTTCTGTACAACTGAAAAAATTCTATATATGTATATCTAGCAGAAATTTGAGAGGCTGGTCATCAGAACAACTACATTTGTGGGATAACTTTAAAAGGCCTTTACTCTGTGTTTCTTGTGCATTACTGAAATTGTAACTATGGTCAGACAGTAGGTATATAGCTTCTACAAGAAGGCTTTTTCACTACAGACTGATAGTGTAGATATGACCTACTTTTTCAAAGTATTACCTATATCAGATGTGTTTCAACATTTCCTCAGAGGAAAACTAACCCATATGTGTGCTCAGTTGCTTTAGTCTTGTCCAACTTTGTGACTCTATGGACAATAACCTGCCAAGCTCCTCTGTCCTTGGAATTCTCCAGGCAAGAATATTGGAGTGGGTTACTGTGCCCTCCTCCAGAGAATCTTTCTAACTCAGGGTTCAAACCCACATCTCTTGTGTCTCCTGCATTTGCAAGTGGATTCTGTGCAACTGAGCCACCAGAGAAGCTCCATATAAATATGTGCTGGAGATCTTATTATATAATAAAATATATGAAAAATATTTCATAAAATCTCTAGTGCAGTCTACCTAGTGAATGTATCTATAGCACACACAGAGATACACACACATATAGCAGATCTACTATATGTGGATATATGGTGGCAGACTGAGCACACATATGTGATACATAGCAGATATCAATATATAGGGGTGTGTGTGTGTGTATATATATATATGTATGTATATATTGTATCTGTGTGTGTGTGTATATACATACATGATATGCAGCAAACACAAGTGTGTAAATAAACACAAAGATCCATAAGTGAAAATTCTGATAGCTGACTCAAGGGAATTTAGTGAAAAGGTATTACATTTTGTGCACTGTGTCATTTAAGATCGACTATGTTTGAGTCACCATAAAATCAATTGATGCTTCAGTGAGTGTCTAGTGATTGGAAGGAAATAATTAGAACATTGGAGGAAAGGTAAATACACAAGAAGATAAGTAATGGCATTAAACGCTAGTGTCTCAGCTCCTGCCATCTGCTGTAACTTAGATTATCTAGAGCACCTAAATGTCTTGATGCAGTACAGGAAAGCACATTTGTTACTGTAAATGTGCCCCCAAATTGTCCTTCCTAGCATGTTATATTACAAAGTCTATTGTAAAGACTCTCTTCAGATTTAAAGCTTTTTCACTTACTTTGAAATTGTAACTATGGTCAGACAGTAGGTATATAGCTTCTACAAGAAGGCTTTCACTACAGACTGATAGTGTAGATATGACCTACTTTTTCAAAGTATTACCTATATCAGATGTGTTTCAACATTTCCTCAGAGGAAAACTAACCCATATGTGTGCTCAGTTGCTTTAGTCTTGTCCAACTTTGTGACTCTATGGACAATAACCTGCCAAGCTCCTCTGTCCTTGGAATTCTCCAGGCAAGAATATTGGAGTGGGTTACTGTGCCCTCCTCCAGAGAATCTTTCTAACTCAGGGTTCAAACCCACATCTCTTGTGTCTCCTGCATTTGCAAGTGGATTCTGTGCAACTGAGCCACCAGAGAAGCTCCATATAAATATGTGCTGGAGATCTTATTATATAATAAAATATATGAAAAATATTTCATAAAATCTCTAGTGCAGTCTACCTAGTGAATGTATCTATAGCACACACAGAGATACACACACATATAGCAGATCTACTATATGTGGATATATGGTGGCAGACTGAGCACACATATGTGATACATAGCAGATATCAATATATAGGGGTGTGTGTGTGTGTATATATATATATGTATGTATATATTGTATCTGTGTGTGTGTGTATATACATACATGATATGCAGCAAACACAAGTGTGTAAATAAACACAAAGATCCATAAGTGAAAATTCTGATAGCTGACTCAAGGGAATTTAGTGAAAAGGTATTACATTTTGTGCACTGTGTCATTTAAGATCGACTATGTTTGAGTCACCATAAAATCAATTGATGCTTCAGTGAGTGTCTAGTGATTGGAAGGAAATAATTAGAACATTGGAGGAAAGGTAAATACACAAGAAGATAAGTAATGGCATTAAACGCTAGTGTCTCAGCTCCTGCCATCTGCTGTAACTTAGATTATCTAGAGCACCTAAATGTCTTGATGCAGTACAGGAAAGCACATTTGTTACTGTAAATGTGCCCCCAAATTGTCCTTCCTAGCATGTTATATTACAAAGTCTATTGTAAAGACTCTCTTCAGATTTAAAGCTTTAAATTCTTAAGCCCCACTCAACAGAGGTGGTAAAGGCATGTCAGAGTCTTTTAGTGGTTATAGCATCTCTTCAATGGTTCCTCTTTGGAGCATCTAGAGAGGAGAGGTTTCTGTGGGGAATCAATAAGAAACAAGGGTGGGAAATCGGCCAAGATAAAATTCTTCTTGCCTTGTCCAGATGAAGACATTTAACCTGTGATATTTTAATACTGTTACACAGAAAAAAATAAGGTAAAAATAACTTTTAAAAAATATAAACAAATTCAAGAGTAGAAAGTTGGAAATGTACTTTTCTTATCACAAGGGAAACAGGCTCAGAGTTAGCTGTGCTTACTGGGTTGTTCTCTGTAAACTTGCTTTCATTGTCCTTCACATGAACTGGAAACTTTATACTGTCTAGTATAGGCTGAGAGAATAGTTCCATGGAATTAAAGAAACTCTACATCAAACTTAACTGATTCTAGTTAGCCTACTAGATTAATGACTGTTTTTAATATTTAGTATTCTCTTTTAGTTAAGAGTCAAAAGCAGAAAAGGTTTCTGTGCTATCTAATCACAAATATGAACTCATAGAATCCTCTTCAGGTTATGTGGACTCAACCCTGAGGCATGTAAAAAAATAATTCTTTTACTCCGAATGCACTTTATATTACTTTATAGACAATATAGTACTCTTGTCCATGCAAATACACTCCCAGGTCTCTCATGCTCCCTTTCACTGCTACTCGTTCCTGTGGGATGTTGTCTTCTCCATAAGTGAAAATTCTGATAGCTGACTCAAGGGAATTTAGTGAAAAGGTATTACATTTTGTGCACTGTGTCATTTAAGATCGACTATGTTTGAGTCACCATAAAATCAATTGATGCTTCAGTGAGTGTCTAGTGATTGGAAGGAAATAATTAGAACATTGGAGGAAAGGTAAATACACAAGAAGATAAGTAATGGCATTAAACGCTAGTGTCTCAGCTCCTGCCATCTGCTGTAACTTAGATTATCTAGAGCACCTAAATGTCTTGATGCAGTACAGGAAAGCACATTTGTTACTGTAAATGTGCCCCCAAATTGTCCTTCCTAGCATGTTATATTACAAAGTCTATTGTAAAGACTCTCTTCAGATTTAAAGCTTTAAATTCTTAAGCCCCACTCAACAGAGGTGGTAAAGGCATGTCAGAGTCTTTTAGTGGTTATAGCATCTCTTCAATGGTTCCTCTTTGGAGCATCTAGAGAGGAGAGGTTTCTGTGGGGAATCAATAAGAAACAAGGGTGGGAAATCGGCCAAGATAAAATTCTTCTTGCCTTGTCCAGATGAAGACATTTAACCTGTGATATTTTAATACTGTTACACAGAAAAAAATAAGGTAAAAATAACTTTTAAAAAATATAAACAAATTCAAGAGTAGAAAGTTGGAAATGTACTTTTCTTATCACAAGGGAAACAGGCTCAGAGTTAGCTGTGCTTACTGGGTTGTTCTCTGTAAACTTGCTTTCATTGTCCTTCACATGAACTGGAAACTTTATACTGTCTAGTATAGGCTGAGAGAATAGTTCCATGGAATTAAAGAAACTCTACATCAAACTTAACTGATTCTAGTTAGCCTACTAGATTAATGACTGTTTTTAATATTTAGTATTCTCTTTTAGTTAAGAGTCAAAAGCAGAAAAGGTTTCTGTGCTATCTAATCACAAATATGAACTCATAGAATCCTCTTCAGGTTATGTGGACTCAACCCTGAGGCATGTAAAAAAATAATTCTTTTACTCCGAATGCACTTTATATTACTTTATAGACAATATAGTACTCTTGTCCATGCAAATACACTCCCAGGTCTCTCATGCTCCCTTTCACTGCTACTCGTTCCTGTGGGATGTTGTCTTCTGACTATAATCTGGCCGTGTCAAGGAGCTTCAGTTATTTTTTCATAAAATTCTATTACTGGATACTTAATTCTAAAAGTTTTATTTCTGTCAATTTCTCTTCCCATAATGTCTCATTCTCACAATATGGAAACCGTTTTTACGTTTTCTGACCTACATCTTGGAGGTTACGAGGTTAATTCACTATGTCTGACTGAAGTCTTCAAAATGTAGGAAGACTCCAAGGCTATTCTTCAATGAAGTCACCCTAATGTACGTTCCTATGTGGGAAATCCACTCTTCCTATGTAACAACAGCCAATCAATGATTGAACAACCAAAAGCCTCACATTAACACTTCTGGACCAGGCTGTATGCTAGAGGTTGACTGTGTAGGCAGCTAAACCTGAAAATATTATAGTTCATATCATTGACTGTGGGAATTTATTTTGATGGAAAGAACAGAATATTCTTATGTATATATGTATATGTGATATATATATATGTACATATCTTATATATAGTTTATTTCTTGACCTTCCTTTGTCTTCTTTTAGCAATGAGATACATCTCAGTCTTACAAGTTTCTCCTATTGTATGTTTTCTATTTTGAATACAACTGACATGCCATGTGCAAGATTCATACAGCAATCACATCTTAGTGATTCTTCATAACCTAGGTTTGAAGATAGAGTTTTATACAAATATATAGGAACCTAAATTCCATGCTGTTATATGCTTTACCTCCATACTAGAAATAGAATATACTACAGATTGTTTATACTATTTCCTTTCCAAGGCCAAATGTGGCAAATAGTGATCTCAACTTTCCTTTGAAGCACTGTAACAGTGTAACCTGTCTCTACCATTTGTTTAAAAATTAAACAAAATCAGACTTTTTTCCCTAAAGCAAACAAAGAAAAAAATAAAATTGCATATAATCAATATCACAAGAACTTGAAGGAAAAAGGGTGAAAAACATGTAACTTTCCTTTTAACGTATTACTTTATAGACAATATAGTACTCTTGTCCATGCAAATACACTCCCAGGTCTCTCATGCTCCCTTTCACTGCTACTCGTTCCTGTGGGATGTTGTCTTCTGACTATAATCTGGCCGTGTCAAGGAGCTTCAGTTATTTTTTCATAAAATTCTATTACTGGATACTTAATTCTAAAAGTTTTATTTCTGTCAATTTCTCTTCCCATAATGTCTCATTCTCACAATATGGAAACCGTTTTTACGTTTTCTGACCTACATCTTGGAGGTTACGAGGTTAATTCACTATGTCTGACTGAAGTCTTCAAATGTAGGAAGACTCCAAGGCTATTCTTCAATGAAGTCACCCTAATGTACGTTCCTATGTGGGAAATCCACTCTTCCTATGTAACAACAGCCAATCAATGATTGAACAACCAAAAGCCTCACATTAACACTTCTGGACCAGGCTGTATGCTAGAGGTTGACTGTGTAGGCAGCTAAACCTGAAAATATTATAGTTCATATCATTGACTGTGGGAATTTATTTTGATGGAAAGAACAGAATATTCTTATGTATATATGTATATGTGATATATATATATGTACATATCTTATATATAGTTTATTTCTTGACCTTCCTTTGTCTTCTTTTAGCAATGAGATACATCTCAGTCTTACAAGTTTCTCCTATTGTATGTTTTCTATTTTGAATACAACTGACATGCCATGTGCAAGATTCATACAGCAATCACATCTTAGTGATTCTTCATAACCTAGGTTTGAAGATAGAGTTTTATACAAATATATAGGAACCTAAATTCCATGCTGTTATATGCTTTACCTCCATACTAGAAATAGAATATACTACAGATTGTTTATACTATTTCCTTTCCAAGGCCAAATGTGGCAAATAGTGATCTCAACTTTCCTTTGAAGCACTGTAACAGTGTAACCTGTCTCTACCATTTGTTTAAAAATTAAACAAAATCAGACTTTTTTCCCTAAAGCAAACAAAGAAAAAAATAAAATTGCATATAATCAATATCACAAGAACTTGAAGGAAAAAGGGTGAAAAACATGTAACTTTCCTTTTTAACGTCATTTGAAACATGCCCTTGGGAATTGTTTGAACAGAAAAAAAAGAAGCCAGCTTTTTTGTTGAGGAAGCAAAGGTGGGTGTCAAGCCTTGTCCATAAGTGCTTTCTCTGTCTGCGCATCTAGAGAGACTACATAGATTTTGGAGGTTTGATCCCAGAATTTTACAATTTAGGGCAAAGGAATATGTCATTTGCCTATTTATGTTTTATAATGGCATAATTCCTAGACAATAGGAGTTAAAGAATTGTAATATTTTCCAAACTATAGTAGAAAATCTCAGCTCATCTTTTGGTATAACTTACCCCAATAAATGTTACCTGTTTTGCTGTTTTTTAAGATTAGAAATAAAAGTTTTATTGGAGTTGAAATATTCAAATATATGTACCAGGAAATGCTACTGCCTACATTTACTGATACTCTAGATGACAAAGCAAAATTCAGGAAGGAAGGAAAATTATAATGAATATTTTAGGTAACTACTAGTCTATAAGAAAATCAGAGTGTATCAAAGAATGTAGTAAGATTACATGCTTTTCTTATTTCTAAAATCCTAGTGAGGTTAATATGCCTGCAGACTGGTACTTTCTTAATAAAAAGAAATGATTGCTTCAGAAAAAAGTGCTTTCAGAATAAACTAATAATACCAAGAATTTGTTTGAACAATTTTTAATACCTTTAATTAAATGGCACTTTCTTACTACCAACAGATATTATGAAGAGGATATGAAAGTGCTACATGCCAAAGCAAAAATGTAGGATTACATTTCCTTTCATGATGAGGCATGGCTATAAAGCAATGAGAGTGATTATGATAAGACTCACACATTATAAGGTTAAATTTTGTATTACAGCTCATCCTCTTAGAACAATATGAAACTTAGTATATTTGTATGGGATAAAAGTTAATAATTTTATTAATTTGCCAAACAGAAATATCTTAAATTATTCTGCAGGCAGTCTGTGACTTGCAGTGCCTCAACTTATTAATCAATATGTAGAAGAAAAAATAGAGAAATCTCAGAGTAAAGCCCCCACTTCACTAGAACAATGGCCCTTAAGATTTAAACTAATCTTAGCAGAACTTCAAAAGTTCTGCTAAGTCATTTAGACAAAGGAAGACAGAGACAGACAGACAGATGACTTTGCTGAGGGGAGTGCACAGTTAAAGGGAGGAGCCTCCTTTTGTGAAGAGGCAGAGGTGGAGAAAGTGAGTAATTGATGTTTGTTACATCTCTTTTTAATCTCTGCCAATAGTGAAATGGAATAGAAGTTTTCATTTCATTTTCTCATGGCAATAGTTTTTTAGTAGTCATATTTATAATTGAAATAATGTGAAATTGTTCCTTCACTTAGCAATAATACTTTAAGTACATACACAAAACTGACCATATTTTAGGAATATGAAGGCAAGGAAGACAACATGATTTTCATTCTTGAGTTTGTCAGCTCATCTTTTGGTATAACTTACCCCAATAAATGTTACCTGTTTTGCTGTTTTTTAAGATTAGAAATAAAAGTTTTATTGGAGTTGAAATATTCAAATATATGTACCAGGAAATGCTACTGCCTACATTTACTGATACTCTAGATGACAAAGCAAAATTCAGGAAGGAAGGAAAATTATAATGAATATTTTAGGTAACTACTAGTCTATAAGAAAATCAGAGTGTATCAAAGAATGTAGTAAGATTACATGCTTTTCTTATTTCTAAAATCCTAGTGAGGTTAATATGCCTGCAGGCTGGTACTTTCTTAATAAAAGAAATGATTGCTTCAGAAAAAAGTGCTTTCAGAATAAACTAATAATACCAAGAATTTGTTTGAACAATTTTTAATACCTTTAATTAAATGGCACTTTCTTACTACCAACAGATATTATGAAGAGGATATGAAAGTGCTACATGCCAAAGCAAAAATGTAGGATTACATTTCCTTTCATGATGAGGCATGGCTATAAAGCAATGAGAGTGATTATGATAAGACTCACACATTATAAGGTTAAATTTTGTATTACAGCTCATCCTCTTAGAACAATATGAAACTTAGTATATTTGTATGGGATAAAAGTTAATAATTTTATTAATTTGCCAAACAGAAATATCTTAAATTATTCTGCAGGCAGTCTGTGACTTGCAGTGCCTCAACTTATTAATCAATATGTAGAAGAAAAAATAGAGAAATCTCAGAGTAAAGCCCCCACTTCACTAGAACAATGGCCCTTAAGATTTAAACTAATCTTAGCAGAACTTCAAAAGTTCTGCTAAGTCATTTAGACAAAGGAAGACAGAGACAGACAGACAGATGACTTTGCTGAGGGGAGTGCACAGTTAAAGGGAGGAGCCTCCTTTTGTGAAGAGGCAGAGGTGGAGAAAGTGAGTAATTGATGTTTGTTACATCTCTTTTTAATCTCTGCCAATAGTGAAATGGAATAGAAGTTTTCATTTCATTTTCTCATGGCAATAGTTTTTTAGTAGTCATATTTATAATTGAAATAATGTGAAATTGTTCCTTCACTTAGCAATAATACTTTAAGTACATACACAAAACTGACCATATTTTAGGAATATGAAGGCAAGGAAGACAACATGATTTTCATTCTTGAGTTTGTCAGTTAGGTGTCAGCCAGAAACAAGCAAAATTGGAATGAAGTAGGATGAAGCAGAAGCAAAAAAGTGTGCGAAGTCTGTATGGAACAGTGGCTAGAGGTCAGCTTGCAAGACCCTGCCTGAAACTGTATGCTGCAGAATTTGGATTTTATCTCACAGTCAACTGACAAACACTGCCTTTATGTACATTGTTTTAAGTGAACATCCCAAACCTTCTGCCTGGTAGTGATATGCCAGGGAGGGAATCTGCAATGACTAAAAATATCCAGAATGACTATCTTCTGATCAAATTCCCAAGTAAGCTAATTTAGCCAAAATCTATTTGATACATGTTTAAATCAATCCTTACAATGGAATATATCTAGTTATACATTAAACAGGACTGGAAACTTGAGAGGCTATCAGTATATTTAGCAGAAATAAAAATATGCCCACATTTAAATTAGCTTATTCCTCTATTTCTTGTGGCCTGACAAACCCTCTCTTCTAAAATATTCAGTATCATAAACTTTTTCTAAAATATAATAGGGACAAGAAAAAATTTCCCAAAATATATGAAACTCTGGAGAGGCAGCCTGCACCTGCAGCCCCAAAAGGAAATGTGTTGAATAATCAGGGATCCCAAACACTGGAGCAACACTAGAGTTGTTTACTCAGCTAATCATTCTGTGAAATAGAACATTTGATTTCTGCGCCAAAGTTACCTCAAAGTAGATGCATACCTCATTCAATTAAATAAAGCACCACAAATAAAATCATTTAGTTCAATGTGCGGTTCTTAGTAAGCATTCAGTAAATCTTAGTAAGCATTCAATAAATCCTTCCTTAGGGCCCTCTGTCTTCTATTTTCAGTGTATGTCCTTCCTGGCACATGGAGATGAACTCTGCGTGATACAAAATCCTGTTAGGTGATGGTTGCATGTCACCTATATTCTTAGTTTATTGTGGAAAGATGCACTATACTCTTAAGATTATTTTATATCAAGTTTCCCTCAAGATAAGCAAGCTGTTAGTATGTTATTGTAAATGTCAGTCTTGAAGAAGATGTCAGAACAGGGCACTTCTCCTTTAATCTGTTGTGGGACTAATCTCTTCAGCCCCTTGAGTGTTAAAGGTTTAGGGGAGGGACAGCAACCTCCGCCCACTCCCTTTCATACTAGCACTTGCTAGTTTCCGTTAAAGGGGTTTAGGGAGGGACAGCAAAAAGTGTGCGAAGTCTGTATGGAACAGTGGCTAGAGGTCAGCTTGCAAGACCCTGCCTGAAACTGTATGCTGCAGAATTTGGATTTTATCTCACAGTCAACTGACAAACACTGCCTTTATGTACATTGTTTTAAGTGAACATCCCAAACCTTCTGCCTGGTAGTGATATGCCAGGGAGGGAATCTGCAATGACTAAAAATATCCAGAATGACTATCTTCTGATCAAATTCCCAAGTAAGCTAATTTAGCCAAAATCTATTTGATACATGTTTAAATCAATCCTTACAATGGAATATATCTAGTTATACATTAAACAGGACTGGAAACTTGAGAGGCTATCAGTATATTTAGCAGAAATAAAAATATGCCCACATTTAAATTAGCTTATTCCTCTATTTCTTGTGGCCTGACAAACCCTCTCTTCTAAAATATTCAGTATCATAAACTTTTTCTAAAATATAATAGGGACAAGAAAAAATTTCCCAAAATATATGAAACTCTGAGAGGCAGCCTGCACCTGCAGCCCCAAAAGGAAATGTGTTGAATAATCAGGGATCCCAAACACTGGAGCAACACTAGAGTTGTTTACTCAGCTAATCATTCTGTGAAATAGAACATTTGATTTCTGCGCCAAAGTTACCTCAAAGTAGATGCATACCTCATTCAATTAAATAAAGCACCACAAATAAAATCATTTAGTTCAATGTGCGGTTCTTAGTAAGCATTCAGTAAATCTTAGTAAGCATTCAATAAATCCTTCCTTAGGGCCCTCTGTCTTCTATTTTCAGTGTATGTCCTTCCTGGCACATGGAGATGAACTCTGCGTGATACAAAATCCTGTTAGGTGATGGTTGCATGTCACCTATATTCTTAGTTTATTGTGGAAAGATGCACTATACTCTTAAGATTATTTTATATCAAGTTTCCCTCAAGATAAGCAAGCTGTTAGTATGTTATTGTAAATGTCAGTCTTGAAGAAGATGTCAGAACAGGGCACTTCTCCTTTAATCTGTTGTGGGACTAATCTCTTCAGCCCCTTGAGTGTTAAAGGTTTAGGGGAGGGACAGCAACCTCCGCCCACTCCCTTTCATACTAGCACTTGCTAGCTTTTCCCAGTTCAGTGCAGGTCAGTCGTGTCTGATGCTTTGCACCCCCAGGGACTGCAGCGCTCCAGACATCCCTGTCCTTCACTGCCTCCCGGAGCCTGCTCAAAGTCATGTCCACTGACTCAGTGATGCCATCCAAGCGTCTCATCCTCTGTCGTTCCCTTCTCCTTTTGCCATCTATTTTTCCCAACATCAGGGTTGTTTCCAGGGAGTCGTCTCATCAGGTGGCCAAAGTATTAGAGCTTCCACTTCAGCATCATTCCTTCCAAGGAATATTCAGGGTTGATTTCCCTTAGGATTGACTGGTTTGATAGACTGGCTTGCAGTCCAAGCGACTCCCAAGGGCCTTCTCCAACACCACCGTTCGAAAGCATCAATTCTTCTGTGTTCAGCCTTCTTTATGGTTCAGCTCTTCTGCCTCAGCTAATTTTGAAATGAAACTATAAATGATTTTCTTGTATAAATAGAGGTTGAATTTTTAAGAAAATATGTGGAATTGTAAGAAAATGTAAGAGTTTAAATATCTCTGAAATGAGCTATTTTGGTTTTCCAGGATCTTTTTAGGAAACAGTGATCAAAAACCAGTATACAAAATGTGACAGGGATTTTTTGCCCCTTATTCTGTCCTTACCTTGGCCTTCATATTTTCTCTTCATTACCTGAGACTAGAAGATAGCTTTTCATGACATATGAGCTCCTACACTGAGTAGACAGTACCAGCACACAAATGTCACACACACACACACACACACACACACCCATGTTAATGAAAACATTGTCCTACAGCATCATTCCTGAATTGTTTCTGACTGTGTATGGTCAAGTTATAGAGAGAGTATAAAGAAAGGCAATAGTGACCCTGGTATGCTTTGTCTATAAATGTATCGATAAATATTAGGCAGATGTAAACTCATAATCATGGAATCATATGACATCATACCCCCCTGCGATTTTTTCCCACATATCTAAAGTCCGTATTGAACTAAGCACAGCAGTTACCTCTGAAATGAGAGATAAGGAGAGGGGAGATTGTCCTAATTTCACAAGCTAACATCTCCACCATTGGGAATCGTTTCACAATTGATAATGTGTCGGCTTAATTGGAAGTGTTTATTCTTTCTTAGTGGCATATAAAGTAACAGTACAGCTTACAGTCTGTGTGCCTTAGATTCTGTAAGATATTGCATGATAGGAGATTTTATTGTTTTCCTCTAATCTTCAGTTTTTTTAAATTTTCAAATAACAGGAAGGAATAAAATATACTCATCCTCTGTCGTTCCCTTCTCCTTTTGCCATCTATTTTTCCCAACATCAGGGTTGTTTCCAGGGAGTCGTCTCATCAGGTGGCCAAAGTATTAGAGCTTCCACTTCAGCATCATTCCTTCCAAGGAATATTCAGGGTTGATTTCCCTTAGGATTGACTGGTTTGATAGACTGGCTTGCAGTCCAAGCGACTCCCAAGGGCCTTCTCCAACACCACCGTTCGAAAGCATCAATTCTTCTGTGTTCAGCCTTCTTTATGGTTCAGCTCTTCTGCCTCAGCTAATTTTGAAATGAAACTATAAATGATTTTCTTGTATAAATAGAGGTTGAATTTTTAAGAAAATATGTGGAATTGTAAGAAAATGTAAGAGTTTAAATATCTCTGAAATGAGCTATTTTGGTTTTCCAGGATCTTTTTAGGAAACAGTGATCAAAAACCAGTATACAAAATGTGACAGGGATTTTTTGCCCCTTATTCTGTCCTTACCTTGGCCTTCATATTTTCTCTTCATTACCTGAGACTAGAAGATAGCTTTTCATGACATATGAGCTCCTACACTGAGTAGACAGTACCAGCACACAAATGTCACACACACACACACACACACACACACCCATGTTAATGAAAACATTGTCCTACAGCATCATTCCTGAATTGTTTCTGACTGTGTATGGTCAAGTTATAGAGAGAGTATAAAGAAAGGCAATAGTGACCCTGGTATGCTTTGTCTATAAATGTATCGATAAATATTAGGCAGATGTAAACTCATAATCATGGAATCATATGACATCATACCCCCCTGCGATTTTTTCCCACATATCTAAAGTCCGTATTGAACTAAGCACAGCAGTTACCTCTGAAATGAGAGATAAGGAGAGGGGAGATTGTCCTAATTTCACAAGCTAACATCTCCACCATTGGGAATCGTTTCACAATTGATAATGTGTCGGCTTAATTGGAAGTGTTTATTCTTTCTTAGTGGCATATAAAGTAACAGTACAGCTTACAGTCTGTGTGCCTTAGATTCTGTAAGATATTGCATGATAGGAGATTTTATTGTTTTCCTCTAATCTTCAGTTTTTTTAAATTTTCAAATAACAGGAAGGAATAAAATATAGTGGATGGGGAAAATGAGAGGAAATGCTGATAAAATAGAAGTTGGTAATGGAGCAACTCATAGCAGCAGTAAATACTCTAAGATGTATTAAATGTATTTTAGTTATTTCTGTAACTGTCCTATTTATAACTGGAATATAATAGATGATGATATCTTAATTGACTTTGAATTACCTCCAGAGTGCAACATACTTCCAGTAACTTAGTAACTTCGCAAACATTGTTTCAAAAAATAGATTATGAAATGAATAGCTTGTAAATATATTGTGCAAATTTATCCAGCCCACACTTTGCAAACCTCTTAATCCTTTCCACCAACTATGCTTGACCTAAGGAAACCAGACCTGTAGAAATTATTAAAAAAGGAAATTCAAAATGATAAAAAACAAATTGGAAACTGATTAACACGATTTTTTTTATTGTAATCTTATGTTGTACTGAAAATATCCTCTATGTCTGCAATTTAAAAGACCTTGTAAACAAACCAAGCCTAACCCAGCAGCAAGAGTGAGAGTCCTTCTCTATTCACACAGCTTCCCCTGCAGCACTGAATATTCTCTAAAAACATCTCCTAATTCCTTCTCTGACTTCCCCTCATGAAGAAGAACAAAGATGCATTCATCTTGTGTAAAACCTTTTTATTTTGTAATGGAGTGTAGCCGATTAACACTACTGTGGTAGTTTCAGGTGAGCAGGCAGACATAGGCATGGGTCCTTTCTCCCCCAGACATATTCATCTTTGTGGCTGGCATGTGGCGTTTCATAAATGTTGATCATATGACATGAATGAATGACCATTTTTTAAAGTACTTTATTTAACATTTTATTTTTTGGCTGTGCTGGGTCTCCAGTGTGTGGGCTTTCTCTAGTAGCGGAGAATGGGGACTACTCTCTAGTTGTGGTGTGCAGGCTTTTCATTGTGGTGGCTTCTCTTGTTGTGGATCACAGGCCCTAAGTGCATGGACTTCAGTAGTTGTGGCACCCAGGCTTACTCCACCATGTGAAGTCTTCCTGGGCGAGGGATGGAACCCATGTCCCTCACATTGGCAGGCAGATTCTTACTGGACTACTAGGGAAGTCCAGAAAAAAATTTTAAGTGTAAAATTTGATATTAGTGGTTTCACTGGTAGCAGGCCATGCAGATCCACATTAGGAATGGACCCATGTGGCTGTGTTAAGCATATGTGGCAAGCAGAATAATGGCTCCCCAAAAGATAGTGTGCTCTGATCCCTGGAACCTGAGGGTATGTGACCTTATAGGGTAAAAGGAACATTGCAGATGTAATTCATTTAGGAATGTTGAGATGGGAGGTTCTCATGGGTATATCCAGTGGACTCACTATAACACAGAGTTCCTGGTAAGGGGGAACAGCAGAATCAGAGACAGAATACAGATGAGATGGCAGAAGTGGAGATAAGAGTAACAAGGAGCCATAGCCAGGGAGTGTGGGGAGCCTGTAGGGGACCAGAAAGGGAGAAAGTGAGTTCTTCCCTAGGCCCTCTGCAGAAAATGTAACTCTGCTGACTATTTCACATTTCTTTAGAGTCTTTAGAGTTGTCAGATAACGGATGTGTGTGTTCTCAGCCATTATATGTTGTGGTAATGGTGGTGGCAGCCATAAGAAACTAATATAACAGATAAATCAGTTAGGGGCAATTTGGCTTCAAACAGTAAGAGCTTCAATTCAAATGGGTTTAAATAGTGAGACGGTACCTTGGTTTGCAAATGAGGAAGTCTGAGAGGAGGCAGAGGGCATTGTCTCAATAATATCATCAGTGGTGCCACTTAATTCATTCCTTTATATCTGGCCCTCTAGGTATTTCTGTTCTATTAGCTTCATCCCTTATAAATTTGAGAAGACTGCCAATAGCTATGGGAGTGGAGTTAATGCTTCCTTGTTGGTTTTTAGCAGTAAAACAAAACAAAACAGGCTTCTCGTAATTATCTACCTTGATGCATGGATGCTCAGTTGCTCAGTCGTGGCCGACTCTACGACCCCATGGACTGTAGCCCCTCAGGCTCCTCTGTCCATCTAGACTCGGACAAATCAGGGCCCATCCCTAGAGCTGCTTTTAAGGCCTACCTGTGACGGGGCAGATGCCGCTGAACAAAATCAGAGTTCTGTTAGGGAATGGCAGGTGGGATACCTGGGATACTTGCCATGCCTCACATCGTATTGATGAGATCACAGATCCTGTGATGAGTGAGTATAGGGATGAGCATGGTTAAACAAGCTCCAGGGATCCTGTGTCCTGGGCGCCAGGTCTAGGAAACAAGGTCCAGCTTATATTTGGTCAGGTTTTTCCTTGCTCTGTAAGGACAGTTGTGTAATAGAAGGAGCAGCAGCAGTTAAAGAAACTCACGAATTATTCTGCCAGGCTCAGATTGGCAGCGAGTCCAGACTTTTTCCACCTGGGGAATGGCAACATGCCCAGCACCTTGGCTCATCACGCCACCCATCTGGCTTACCTGCTGCAGGTCGCTGAACTCTGGGTTAGATTGACACCAAATAGCCTCCTGTGAACATCTCTAAAACTGGTGCATTCCCTTTGAAAATGGATACACTCCTTTGTGTACATTACTGCATCAAAATCTACTACTTCATGTGTGTTGTCCAAGTATCTGTATGATAGTTCTGAGTAATTTCCTACCAAGCCAGCTCTGTGGTCAGGCAAAGTAGTACAGGGAGGAAAAAAGGTACAGAGAAGATAGTAATTGGATGGTTAAATGCAATCGCCATGAACTTGAGCAAACCCTGGGTGATGGTGAGGGACAGGGAGGCCTAGGGCGCTGCAGTCCATGGGCTCGCAAAGAGTCAGACATGACTGGGCCACTGAACAACAGCAGCATATGTACTTGAGCTACTTATGCTTAACTGTGAGATACTTAATCTCCAGCCTTAATGCTTCACTTTCTCCAAGTTTATAGAAGGGGAAATGTGAGACCTAATTCACAAAGCTTATAAAGGAAGCTTTAGGCAGTGTGATCCTTAGCCCATGTTCTCCATCTCTCTTCCTAGGGGCCACTCCCAGAGTTGGAGATCTGCACAGAGTTCACCAGTGAGACTTGCCCCACCCTATCCTTGTGACTTCAGATTCATCCCAGAACTGATCCTACTGTCCTGTAGAGAGGCTGAGAAATCTGAGGACCCGTAGACTTTCCCCAAGTTTGTTAGAACTAAAGCTCAGTCAGCGCCAGAAGAAAGCTAGAATGGATCTAGTGGCTTAGTGGTCCATTTGACTGCTCTACCCTAGTTCTGATAAGGGAAACCTGAGTGCAGTAACATTGATTATCAGGATTGATTATGGTAATTTAGCTTTCCGGCTGGGCATATCCTTTCTCTGTCATAGTTTGAGCCTTTTGAAAAGATTCATACCAAAGATAGAAACCAATTACCCTCCAATACCCTCCTGTTGCTATGGACCTTTGAGAAAGAATGTTTAAATTCCCCCAGCCACGTGTATAGTTCAGGAGAGCCCAGGCAGCCAGCAAATTCAGGGTCTGGATGGTCCAGACCCTGAATTTTACTACAGCAGAGACTGCATCTTATCCAGTTCCAAGTACAGTTCCTGATCTACAACAAATTATTATCATTAAATGAAGGACTAAATAAACAAAAGGAGGGTCGAATTAACAAATATTTTCCAGCAGAGTACTAAAACAATGATGAACAAGACTAGATATGTGTCATTATCCAACAAAATTTATGGGTCATTTTGTCTTAAACACGGCAGATGCTTAAGTCCCAGACCTATTGTGGTAACCTTTAAAGTAGCACCGATTCCATTATTGGCATTCATGGAGTAGAGATGAAAGATCTTTTTAGCCAATAAGTATCACATGAATTTTCAGGCTTTGCAAAATGTTAGTGTTTGAAAAGCATTTCTAGTTACTAGCAATCTCGAAGAAAATACCTAAAACAATTTTCAGAAACACTTCTATTGAACCTTACTGAAACTGCATTTTATGTAGTCCTGTGTGATTGCTTCAGCTTTATTGGTCAAGAACTGTTAATAATGAGTGAGAGGTTTTTTTAATACGCAGAAAACAAGCAACAGAATGGGACCCAAGGTTTTTTGATTTTATTTTTTAATACAAAATCATAAAGACCCCAGTAGAGTCAATTTCCAGATGTAATTTACTCGCATATACATTGCTTAATTAATTTCTAATTTAGAGATTAATCCATTTATAACAAAATAACAGCAGAGCACACCTTCAACTTGAGGTGGCTGGAGGCTCTCAGGATCCACAAAACATTTTCTCATGGCAGCTGTGACTTGAGATCACAGAATGGACACAATAAAACACCAGAGGGCCTATCAGGCCACAGCAGTTGAGTGTGGTCACCACTGTGTCCGTCACCATTTTCAGTGGCTTTTTTCCATGATGTGAATGCAGTTATTGCTTCTACAGATACATTAGTATAATTGGTTCTTACTCTCCAGAGGAGAATTTATTAAGGCTATTTCAGTAACTAAGGGGAAAAAGGTCCCTGTTTGCTACTGGATCCACTAGGATGGATAATCACTCCATGCTTCCTCTGCATCCTAAGGGAATTCTTATTACTGTTGTGTCTGTAAAACCTCTTTTCTCTCTGCAAGGGAAAACAGAAGGACACTTTTTGTTTGTTCATTTTCAAGAAAATTGCTATGCTTAGTGACTACTATTCTGAGAAGCAGTACCTTTCGAGGTATTGATTATCACATGTTTTAAAGAATACTCTGTGTGTCCAGAGCCTATTTCAAAGGAAGGCACAAGCAGGTGCCATTGGTAAATAATTTTAAATTCCCAGCTACTGTTAAGAAAATGAATGCTGCCAAAGGTAAATATTCAACGTTTCCTGCATCAAACCAATCTTGGTTAACTTAGCACAATCAAGGGGCTCTTTTGTTTTAAAAAAAAGGTATTCTAAGTGTGAAAGAACATTGATGCCTTTTCACGTATGCAAGTTCTTCCTGCATCAAGTGTGAGATGCAGGAAGGCATAATTCCTAAAGATGGTTGCCTCTTTTCTGCTAGTATTTTTCGTTTTGAGTAAAATAGTTTTGGAATGCCCAAGAGATTTGATTATTTGATAGGAAGCTGGTATCTCACATTTATAGCATATTTGGCAAGCTTTGGAGTGTAATGTAGACATCAGAACCACCTACAAAAGATGCATTCTTTGTACCCTCCAATGTTGAGTGCAGCCAGATTTTATGGGTGAAGCTGGATCAGGGGTCTCCAGGCAAGGAAGGTACCTCAGCATTTGTGCCATCTCCAGTGGGACAAAGGTGACTATCATTTTTATGGCCTTTGGGGAACTTTGATTCTGAGTAGTAGGCAGTATGGTACTTCATACAAGCTGAACAAAGCAAAGCAAAACAAAAAGCATTCCATTAGATGTCTATGCAAAGATTCTTAGGTCTAGAGCAATCATTTAATACAAGTGAGCAGAAGTGTTTCTGCCTCTGTTACCTGGACTGTGGCCTTAACCCTCAATCTTGCTTTGAAAACCAGTCCTCGCTTTGCAACCTCAGAGCAATATTAATTCCAAACTGACTTGGATTTGTTCCTTGGTGAAAAGGTTAAGTGATCCATAAATTTATTTCCCTGAAGATTTGGAAAAAGAAAGCAAATATCACAGTGATTTGTTAAGCAGGTTCTGCAGCAACAGAACCATTGACTATCCCTCCTGTTGCAAGGGTCAAGGCCATGTGGTGAATAGAAAATAATTAAAATATTTGTGGCTCACTCATGTGAATAATGTCAATGACCAGAAAGATCAAATCCTCCCCCCAAAAATCTGATGAATACGGAATGGCTCTAACCTGATTCATGTTTGACTAAGAACTAAATCCCATTACAAATGTGCAAGGAAGGATAATTCGTCTCTGCAAAAGGGCTTTTTGTTAACATAACTCCACTGTGAAGAAACGTGCAGTATCCCCAAACCAAAACATCTTTGTTGTAAGAGAGAGCTTATATTTTTCATATCTAACCTTAGATTTTGTGATTCCCTCTCCAGTGATTCAACATTCATGTAATAAATACCTTGTGGCAGGTGCTGCTCTGTAGAACAGATTTTGTGATTGCAGGTAACAGCCTTCAGACTTAAATGCTCTCATGGAGGAGGGTGTGCTTGAAAAGATAATCATGGTGGAGAGATTCTTAGAGTTGGCACCACCCTCTTTAGGCAACAAGAGCTCAGTTATTGAGGATCCATCAAATGCATGTTTGGCAAGCTTTGGAGTGTAATGTAGACATCAGAACCACCTACAAAAGATGCATTCTTTGTACCCTCCAATGTTGAGTGCAGCCAGATTTTATGGGTGAAGCTGGATCAGGGGTCTCCAGGCAAGGAAGGTACCTCAGCATTTGTGCCATCTCCAGTGGGACAAAGGTGACTATCATTTTTATGGCCTTTGGGGAACTTTGATTCTGAGTAGTAGGCAGTATGGTACTTCATACAAGCTGAACAAAGCAAAGCAAAACAAAAAGCATTCCATTAGATGTCTATGCAAAGATTCTTAGGTCTAGAGCAATCATTTAATACAAGTGAGCAGAAGTGTTTCTGCCTCTGTTACCTGGACTGTGGCCTTAACCCTCAATCTTGCTTTGAAAACCAGTCCTCGCTTTGCAACCTCAGAGCAATATTAATTCCAAACTGACTTGGATTTGTTCCTTGGTGAAAAGGTTAAGTGATCCATAAATTTATTTCCCTGAAGATTTGGAAAAAGAAAGCAAATATCACAGTGATTTGTTAAGCAGGTTCTGCAGCAACAGAACCATTGACTATCCCTCCTGTTGCAAGGGTCAAGGCCATGTGGTGAATAGAAAATAATTAAAATATTTGTGGCTCACTCATGTGAATAATGTCAATGACCAGAAAGATCAAATCCTCCCCCCAAAAATCTGATGAATACGGAATGGCTCTAACCTGATTCATGTTTGACTAAGAACTAAATCCCATTACAAATGTGCAAGGAAGGATAATTCGTCTCTGCAAAAGGGCTTTTTGTTAACATAACTCCACTGTGAAGAAACGTGCAGTATCCCCAAACCAAAACATCTTTGTTGTAAGAGAGAGCTTATATTTTTCATATCTAACCTTAGATTTTGTGATTCCCTCTCCAGTGATTCAACATTCATGTAATAAATACCTTGTGGCAGGTGCTGCTCTGTAGAACAGATTTTGTGATTGCAGGTAACAGCCTTCAGACTTAAATGCTCTCATGGAGGAGGGTGTGCTTGAAAAGATAATCATGGTGGAGAGATTCTTAGAGTTGGCACCACCCTCTTTAGGCAACAAGAGCTCAGTTATTGAGGATCCATCAAATGCATGTCATTGGTTCATGCTTTACTGAAAGTTTTCATATCAAATCCAAGCATCCTTTTCTCAACAAAGAGTGTTGTTTTGTTTTTGTTTTTGTTTTTTCATGTCTTCTTGTCATTATTCAGCATGCAGCCAGAGACTGGTGTTTTTCCTCTGAGAGTTGTACAAAGATGTGACAGATTCAGAAAATTATAGAGCCCCGTGAGATCAGCCCGTTTGTCCTCTTGCCGCTCTTAGCACAGCTAAAGAGTACTGAGCATCACAAACTCCAAGGCTTGCCATGTGCTCCAGACCTCTGTGCCTGTGCTTACACTGAAGCCCCTACCCTACCTTAGTACTCCTCCTTCACTCTCCTATCCCTTAAGTGACAAACTCCATTCTGTCAGCAAACTTCTTATCAAGCACAATACTAAGTGCTTGTCCTTGGCAATATATAGTCTAGTGGGGAAGACAGGCACTATGTAAGATGATCACAAAATGTTGAACTAGTAACATATTGCAAGAGAGAGGTGTAGGTACTGTGGAGGAATATAATAAGAGGTTCTAGACATAGTCGAGAGGTTCCCAAAAGGAGGAACCTTGGGACTGAAACTAGAAGGAAGCTCATTTAATAAGGAAAAGAAGGTGCCTGGAGGGAAAAGCATCCCACCAGAGAGACTCTAAGGCGGGGAGGTGGGAGACACATGGGGGCAAATGATATAAAAATTAAACAGAAGGGTGATTCTGTAAGCCATAGGGTAAATAGGACTTCATCAAAGGCTAGGCAGGGAGTGACATGATCAGACTTAGATTTCTTAAAACTCACTATTGTGTGGAGATTTGTTTAGAGGGAGATAAGATAAGATGCGGAGATACCAGAGTGGAGGCTGTTGTAATAGTTCCAGTATGTGACAAATCCTCTATCAATCTCTGATAAAAACATCTTTGCCCATGAGGCTGTTATCACGGGCATATTTCTTCTATCCTCCAGGTGATTAATGTGTTAATATATTTAAGACTCTAGGTCCTGGACTTCTAAAACAGCACCATTACTTTGAATACGAGCTACTAACCTGCCCAAGACCAAATCAGATCATTCCAATTTAAAACCAAGTCTCTGCTCTTTAATGAATTCATCAAGTGGAACCAAATTAACAGCCATTATTAAAATATGATAGATTTTCCCTACTCTTGGTCTTGGACACAAAGATATTGGAGTTGTCTGAAATGACTCGCTCTTCGCCAAGGCGTGACAGTTACCACCTGAAATTGGTAACAGTATTTTTCCATTCATTTTAGATTTTCCATTCATTGTTCATTTACTTACATGGATTTCGGCTTTTCTGCGTAAATAGCACCAGCCCTTGTTAGCACTCATTTTTCTCTGGAAGTAGTCTGTCACACAGCTAATGGGACAGTTGTGGAAGTTAAAGGCAACAGTTAACAGGAATGTACTTCTCGTTTGGTCCCTGGTCCTGGCTGTGATTGTCACACAGGAAGCCATGCTGGGTTGCTGGGTTTCAAAGTGGTGTCATGTTTCACAGAAAGGAAGATTTAACTAGTTTCCCTTCTTGCAAGTACTATCTCTGCTTTCCCACTCTGCTTTCACTTATGTAAAAATGTCTTAAGTATCTTGGATGCCCTCCTGATAGACACCCTGCCTCCCTCTATAGGTACTTGCGTGGCAGGGGCAGAACATGTTTTCTAAGGAGGAACCTTGGGACTGAAACTAGAAGGAAGCTCATTTAATAAGGAAAAGAAGGTGCCTGGAGGGAAAAGCATCCCACCAGAGAGACTCTAAGGCGGGGAGGTGGGAGACACATGGGGGCAAATGATATAAAAATTAAACAGAAGGGTGATTCTGTAAGCCATAGGGTAAATAGGACTTCATCAAAGGCTAGGCAGGGAGTGACATGATCAGACTTAGATTTCTTAAAACTCACTATTGTGTGGAGATTTGTTTAGAGGGAGATAAGATAAGATGCGGAGATACCAGAGTGGAGGCTGTTGTAATAGTTCCAGTATGTGACAAATCCTCTATCAATCTCTGATAAAAACATCTTTGCCCATGAGGCTGTTATCACGGGCATATTTCTTCTATCCTCCAGGTGATTAATGTGTTAATATATTTAAGACTCTAGGTCCTGGACTTCTAAAACAGCACCATTACTTTGAATACGAGCTACTAACCTGCCCAAGACCAAATCAGATCATTCCAATTTAAAACCAAGTCTCTGCTCTTTAATGAATTCATCAAGTGGAACCAAATTAACAGCCATTATTAAAATATGATAGATTTTCCCTACTCTTGGTCTTGGACACAAAGATATTGGAGTTGTCTGAAATGACTCGCTCTTCGCCAAGGCGTGACAGTTACCACCTGAAATTGGTAACAGTATTTTTCCATTCATTTTAGATTTTCCATTCATTGTTCATTTACTTACATGGATTTCGGCTTTTCTGCGTAAATAGCACCAGCCCTTGTTAGCACTCATTTTTCTCTGGAAGTAGTCTGTCACACAGCTAATGGGACAGTTGTGGAAGTTAAAGGCAACAGTTAACAGGAATGTACTTCTCGTTTGGTCCCTGGTCCTGGCTGTGATTGTCACACAGGAAGCCATGCTGGGTTGCTGGGTTTCAAAGTGGTGTCATGTTTCACAGAAAGGAAGATTTAACTAGTTTCCCTTCTTGCAAGTACTATCTCTGCTTTCCCACTCTGCTTTCACTTATGTAAAAATGTCTTAAGTATCTTGGATGCCCTCCTGATAGACACCCTGCCTCCCTCTATAGGTACTTGCGTGGCAGGGGCAGAACATGTTTTCTAGGCAGGAAAACTTTGTTTTTTTCCTCTCATTTCTTCACTTTATGCAATAGGTCGCCAAGCAAGCCATCTGCTGATCTGGTTTCCAAAGCATACGGCTGCTTCCTCAATCTGCAAATGTGGGAGACAAACTAAAAGAAGTCATCCTTAGGAGAGAGTCGCTAAAGCACTCACAATCCAGGCACTCTTCTGTGTGTTCTAAATTCTGTCCAAGGGTCGAGGAGGATTTTGTAAAATTCTTGTACTGGGAGCACATTAGATGTAACTTGGCAGAATCACTGTCACCAGGTTGCGTTTTTTTGTACTAGACTTTTAACATAGTCAGGAGACAACCATAGCAAACCCATGACTGTGTTTGCTTTCAGATAGGGATTGAAAATGTTCCTTCCTCTATTGCAGCGTTGAGAGCTATTAGATATTAAGCACTCATGATGGGTCAGGCACCGTCTCGTGTGCTTCATGGTTTCAGATGGGCAGCAAGGCCCACAGTTCAGAGCCTGGCTTCAGAACCAGGCCCCCCGAGGTTGACACTCTGGCCTTGTCTCTCCCTGTTACATTCTCTTTGAAGACTTACTTGACTTCTCAGTGCCTCATTTATTTTTATTGTATCATTTCATTTATTCTTTTAAATTCTTACTTGAGTATAGCTGCTTTACAATGTTGTATTAGTTTCTGCTGTACAGCAAAGTGAATCAATGATATGTATACTTACACCCCCTCTTTTTTGGATGTTCTTCCCTTTAGGTCACCACCGACTACTGAGTAGAGTTCCCTGTGCTGTGGTCTAGGTTCTCATTAGTATGAATAATCCCTTTTAAACATAGTATGAAGAGTGTAGAAACGTCAGTCTCCCAATTCCTCCCATCCCACCCTTTCCCTGTTGCTATCTGTGTCAGTACTGCCAGGAGGCACCCCCTTCCCCATCACCCCGGCAAAATTTGTATGCACCTGCTACGGTCCCATTTCCCCTTACAAAGGTCCCATCCCATCTTGCGGAACTGCATCCTCTGCAAAAGGCCGATAAGGAGGGAAACGATGTTTGCTGAAAATAACCCCCGTAGAAAGGAGACAATATGTTTACTGAAAAAAACCGCCATTACATACATCCTTGACATACATCCTGCTATTCAGTGCGCCCAGTTCCTGATTCTGAGAAGACCCCCTTCCTGAGATGTGCCATTTACCCTGTCGAAATCTTTTCCCCTGCCCTAAACCTCAGGTATATAACCACTGTTGTTAAGCTTATTGGGGCTGCTCTCTCTCTTCTCTAAGAGACAGCCTGGCTTGGTCTCCCAGTTAAGCTTTCTCTAACCCAGCCATCTCTCTCTCTCTCTCTCTCTCTTTTCTGCCCTTCTCCCTTCTGCCAACTCTTTCAGTCTGTGTGTTGGTTCTCTGCATCTGTGTCTCCGTTTCTGCTTTGTAAATAAGATCGTCTCTACCATTTTTTTCAGATTTCATATATATGCATTAATATGAACTATTGTTTTTCTCCTTCTGACTTCACTCTATATGGCAGTCTTTAGGGCCATCCATGTCTTTACAAATGACCAGTTTCATTCCTTTGTGTGCCTGAGTAATATTCCATTATATACATGTACCACTTCTTTGTCCATTCCTCTGTTGATGGACATTTAGATTGTTTCCATGTCCTGGCTATTTTAAATAGTACAATACAGTGCACATTGGAGTGCATATGTCTTTTTCAATTATGGTTTTATTTCTCATTACTTCATTTATAAATGGCACAGAAGATAACAGTCCACAACTTTGGAGTTATCACGAGGATAAAAACTTACTAAAGTACTTAGATCAGTCCCTAAGACATACTAAACATCTTACCTAATAGTATCTCATTTAATGCACATTAACCTCTCCATTTGCTATAACAGAGAACTTAAGTAACTACCACCAAGGCATTCTGACTCTAAAGAATTGTCCTCTATAAAAAGACACAAGAAGGAATATTACTTTCAGAGGTATATGTGTATGCATGTATGTGTGTGTGTATATGTATATGTATATATATAGTGAGTAGCCCTGCCTGTCATTCTGGAGACCAGGGTTCAGTTCCCCAATGTGACACCATAGGGCTTCCCTGTTAGCTAGCTCAGCTGGTAAAGAACCTGCCTGCAATTCAGAAGAGCCTGGTTCAATTCCTGGGTCAGGAAGATCGCTTGGAGAAGGGATATGCTACCCACTCCACTCTTCTTCGGCTTCTCTGGTGGCTCAGACGGTATAGAATCTGCCTGCAATGAGAGAGACCTGGGTTTAATTCCTTGGTTGGGAAGGATCCTTTGGAGGAGAGAGCATGGCAACCCATTCCAGATTCTCTTGCCTGGAGAATCCCATGGACAAAGTAGCCTGGCAGGCTATAGTCCATGTGGTCACAAAGAGTTGGACATGACTGAGTGACTAAGCACAGCATGTATGTATGTATGTATGTGTGTGTATCTTTATTAAAGCTATGATCTTATTTTTTGATTCAGTTAACAGCAAGCACAGATTCAAATTTGAAGTTCAATGATAAAGACACTGTGCTGAATTTCCTGGTTGCTATTTGTGTGTTATCTTTTTTAATGAGTCTGATTTTCTATGCATATATACTTGGCTCTTACCTCGCATGTGCCTTTGATAATAACCCCCTCTTAGCATGCTCCAGAAAGGGAAAATCTGATTTTTTTTAAAGAACACTAGAGGGAAATGTTAGCTAAGTATAGTAAACAAAGTTTATCCAATAGAGAGACTTTGTTCTAACAAAGACCACTGAGGAAGGAAAATAAGATCCAGTATAAGAATACGAAATGGGAACTACTTTGCTTTCGGCAACTGTCTTTTTCAAGCCCAGCTTCTATTAAATCATGTATAGACCCTGTATCACAAACCTAATTAATACAAGTCATATTTTACACATCTATGTCTTTTTATATTCTACTTCCTTCTAACCAAAATGTTTTCTATTCACTCCACTTTTCCTCTTCAGTTTCTTTTTATCTTTAAAGATGTAGCTGAAACATCATATTGTCTATGAATTAAGCATTGTCTGACACCCTGAAGTAACCAGCATATTTCCTTTTTTGTTCTTATGATGCCATATACATAATACCATCATGGCATTTAATTGACTCACTTGCTTATTCTTTTTCTTCTAATTTTATTGAGATAGAATTGGGCTATAGCACTGCATAAGTCTAATGTGTATACCATAATTACTTGACTTACAGTATGTGAAATAATTACCACAGTAAGTTTAGTAACATCCTTCATCTCATATAGATTAAGAAAGGAAAAATTTCTCTCCTTGTGCAAGAACTCTTAGGATATACTCTCTTAACAAGTTCCATACATATATCCAGATAATCATATCTAGAAGTTGATACCTTTTTACGACTTTCATTTGTTACCTGCAATGAGCTTGAGCAAGCTCTGAGAGATGGTGAAGAACTGGGAAGCCTGACATGTTGTAGTCCATGGGGTTCCAAATAGCCTGATATGACTGAGCGACTGGACAGTGACAATCACAATAGGATTCTTTTTCTGTAACTACAGATATGATCTCTTACTTATTGTTTTAACAAAGACTCCTGAAGTATGTGCCATCTGACACTTCGAATTAAACTGAGATTATCATGGAAATATTATTTCCACTTTTAAAAAAGTTTGGGCCAAAAGGGAGCTTCCCTGGTGGGAAAGACACTGTGCTGAATTTCCTGGTTGCTATTTGTGTGTTATCTTTTTTAATGAGTCTGATTTTCTATGCATATATACTTGGCTCTTACCTCGCATGTGCCTTTGATAATAACCCCCTCTTAGCATGCTCCAGAAAGGGAAAATCTGATTTTTTTTAAAGAACACTAGAGGGAAATGTTAGCTAAGTATAGTAAACAAAGTTTATCCAATAGAGAGACTTTGTTCTAACAAAGACCACTGAGGAAGGAAAATAAGATCCAGTATAAGAATACGAAATGGGAACTACTTTGCTTTCGGCAACTGTCTTTTTCAAGCCCAGCTTCTATTAAATCATGTATAGACCCTGTATCACAAACCTAATTAATACAAGTCATATTTTACACATCTATGTCTTTTTATATTCTACTTCCTTCTAACCAAAATGTTTTCTATTCACTCCACTTTTCCTCTTCAGTTTCTTTTTATCTTTAAAGATGTAGCTGAAACATCATATTGTCTATGAATTAAGCATTGTCTGACACCCTGAAGTAACCAGCATATTTCCTTTTTTGTTCTTATGATGCCATATACATAATACCATCATGGCATTTAATTGACTCACTTGCTTATTCTTTTTCTTCTAATTTTATTGAGATAGAATTGGGCTATAGCACTGCATAAGTCTAATGTGTATACCATAATTACTTGACTTACAGTATGTGAAATAATTACCACAGTAAGTTTAGTAACATCCTTCATCTCATATAGATTAAGAAAGGAAAAATTTCTCTCCTTGTGCAAGAACTCTTAGGATATACTCTCTTAACAAGTTCCATACATATATCCAGATAATCATATCTAGAAGTTGATACCTTTTTACGACTTTCATTTGTTACCTGCAATGAGCTTGAGCAAGCTCTGAGAGATGGTGAAGAACTGGGAAGCCTGACATGTTGTAGTCCATGGGGTTCCAAATAGCCTGATATGACTGAGCGACTGGACAGTGACAATCACAATAGGATTCTTTTTCTGTAACTACAGATATGATCTCTTACTTATTGTTTTAACAAAGACTCCTGAAGTATGTGCCATCTGACACTTCGAATTAAACTGAGATTATCATGGAAATATTATTTCCACTTTTAAAAGTGGGGCCAAGGGAGCTTCCCTGGTGGTCCAGCAGGTAAGGACACCGCCTTGCAGTGCAAGGGGCGCCAGTTCAATCCCTGGCCTGGGAAGATCCCACGTGCCGTGGAGTGGCTGGACCCATGTGTCCAATTACTGAGCCGGAGCTCTGGAGCACATGCGCCCAGAGCCGGTGCTCTGCAACAACAGAGGCCACTGCGATGAGAGGCCTACGCGCGCCAAAGAACAAAAGGATGGATGAAAATAGAGAAATGAAAGACCAATAGAAGTGGCCTGCCCACCCCCTCCCTCCTCACCCCACCGCCTAAAAAAAAGTGGGGCCAAGCTTTATCCACCAGAATACCTGAAACACAGCAGGTTTTCAGTGCCTTCCTGTTGAAGGGTGGATTTGGCCAGGTAAAATAATCCTATGACTTCATAGTCACATTCTAACTTTAACCAAAGTTAATACTATTGCAGTGTCTCCTTTACTTGTCAAAAGATTTTAAATACCTTTTGATTGCTTCCAAAAATCAAATCTATCCTTAGAAACTAGCAATTTGTAATCACTTAGAAAATGCAAAAACACATGTATTCAATGTGTGGTAGTACCATCATTTTTAAACTTCTACCCCCAAGTGGCTCCATGGTAAGAATCCTCCTGACAATGCAGGAGACATGGGTTCAGTCCCTGGATTGGGAAGATCCCCTGGATGGAGGAAATGGAAAGCTGCTCCAGTATTCTTGCCTGGAGAATCCCATGGACACAGGAGCCTGACGGGTTATAGTCCATGGGGTTGCCAAGACTCGAACACAACTGAGCACACATGCACAAGTGAAGAAAAAAATCCAGATTGTCCTATTTTTATTATCTTAAATATGTTACAATAATCCTGTACATTTGTATGTTTCACAGTTCTGCTGGAAATATTCATATTCATGAGAATATTAGAACAATACATATATGCGTAGACTAAATCTACTGGCCTAGAGAGAGATTTAAGCACAGACACAGATCCAGATTTTGTAGGACCTGGTACATTAATTAAAGTCCTCCTTTAGAAATAAAAAACACAAAAGTTTTAAAATTGTTAGGATCTCTCCCTTTCAGAAGGGCCTTACAAAGGGTCCATAAAAATAAGGGACCTTAAAGTTCGTGGTTCATTGATTTCATGGCAAACCTGCCCATACCCATGAATGTTGTTAAAGGGGAAAGAACAAGTTAAAAATACATATTATCTATATATTCACCTTAAAAAAATTAAATCCACAAATAGTATTTAAGTTTTAAGAGAAGGTGAAAACTGGCATGATTATAAACTGAGATACTAAAATTAACTTCATCAAGGGGGTCGGTTAAGCCAGGGGTCAAAATAAGTTGTTGGATGAGGTGTGGTCATCATTTTTATTTAGAGACTTTTGTTCATCATTGTGGTAATGTGTGACTTTTTAATTCTAAATACTAAAATAAACTTGACTGAGTAGAGGATAAAGCATGTGTTGCTGTACATTCTGTAGGCATTCCAAAGAAAGTGTTGGGGATTAGTCCACATGCTCCCAAGGTGACTATATGAATATGGCACATGTACTGGTTTTAGAAGTTGTGTTGTATTTGTTATAAAATTAGCTACACTCTTTTATGAGAACATCCCTTATATAAATAGACTGCCCCCAGGCCTGCCATAAACACATACCACAAGAGAACCAGATGAGAAAAGCGAACACAAAAGCTCAGTGACCTACCCATGGAGTGCCAAGAAAACCATCTTTGGTAAATGAAAGACTGTCCAGTATGTTACCCTGAAATCACCTAAATCAAGCACAGTTTTGAAACCAAAAGAACATTCCTCCTAAGATAAGCTTAAGATGAATGCAGAGGCAAATATATCCCATAAGAATAGAGTGTAATCAAGACAAGTCAGGCCAAAAATATTTTTCTTGACTTCTATGCAGATATCACTTGATTGTGGCAGAGGAAAATCTAATATACATTTTAAAACAACTTGTCATTAAAATAAATTAAAGCTGATTCACAGCAGGGAAATTTTTTTTTTTTTTTTAGAATAACTAGCTCCACTATGAGGTAGGTAATCTAATTAGCATGGTAGATTTATGCCCATAGCACTTTCCAGCTGCAGATTCTATGGTTCCTAAAGGCAGAATGTCATAGCGGGATAAGGTTAAGGATCTTAGTGAGTACAGCGGTAGTCCTAGCCTCAGCTCCAAGCATGAAAGCAGATGCCTTTCTCTTAGGTGTTCTGACAGGCTGATATTAAAGAGCAGCATGTGTTAGAAGCTGTAGAGAATCAGCTGGCCTCTTTGACAGATTTTACAGTGGAACATTTGTACTGTCTGGGTGGTGGGTATGACAAACCTGGGAGATGACAGTAATAGGAGTGTTTAGGTAAGGGAACAAGCTTAATAGAGATGCCATTGTTGACAAGAACATGCCTATGTTAAGAGTCCTTGCTTTCATTTTCCACTGGAAATTCCAAAGCCCATTTTGAACTTGTATTTTTTTTTCTAAATCGTACAGAAACACGTTTAGTTTTTGCAGGACTAGCAGAACTAAACTGTCTTTGCATGTGTTGGTGTACGTTGTGTAGGCATTCCAAAGAAAGTGTTGGGGATTAGTCCACATGCTCCCAAGGTGACTATATGAATATGGCACATGTACTGGTTTTAGAAGTTGTGTTGTATTTGTTATAAAATTAGCTACACTCTTTATGAGAACATCCCTTATATAAATAGACTGCCCCCAGGCCTGCCATAAACACATACCACAAGAGAACCAGATGAGAAAAGCGAACACAAAAGCTCAGTGACCTACCCATGGAGTGCCAAGAAAACCATCTTTGGTAAATGAAAGACTGTCCAGTATGTTACCCTGAAATCACCTAAATCAAGCACAGTTTTGAAACCAAAAGAACATTCCTCCTAAGATAAGCTTAAGATGAATGCAGAGGCAAATATATCCCATAAGAATAGAGTGTAATCAAGACAAGTCAGGCCAAAAATATTTTTCTTGACTTCTATGCAGATATCACTTGATTGTGGCAGAGGAAAATCTAATATACATTTTAAAACAACTTGTCATTAAAATAAATTAAAGCTGATTCACAGCAGGGAAATTTTTTTTTTTTTTTTTAGAATAACTAGCTCCACTATGAGGTAGGTAATCTAATTAGCATGGTAGATTTATGCCCATAGCACTTTCCAGCTGCAGATTCTATGGTTCCTAAAGGCAGAATGTCATAGCGGGATAAGGTTAAGGATCTTAGTGAGTACAGCGGTAGTCCTAGCCTCAGCTCCAAGCATGAAAGCAGATGCCTTTCTCTTAGGTGTTCTGACAGGCTGATATTAAAGAGCAGCATGTGTTAGAAGCTGTAGAGAATCAGCTGGCCTCTTTGACAGATTTTACAGTGGAACATTTGTACTGTCTGGGTGGTGGGTATGACAAACCTGGGAGATGACAGTAATAGGAGTGTTTAGGTAAGGGAACAAGCTTAATAGAGATGCCATTGTTGACAAGAACATGCCTATGTTAAGAGTCCTTGCTTTCATTTTCCACTGGAAATTCCAAAGCCCATTTTGAACTTGTATTTTTTTTTCTAAATCGTACAGAAACACGTTTTAGTTTTTTGCAGGACTAGCAGACTAAACTGCCAGTCATATTTTCTCATCTGTCTTTCAAGATGCCTCAGATCATGATATCATTGACATTCTTCAGTGCAGGGCATGAGTCTGGGCTGATGCAGAACTTATGTAGCATTTTGAAGCAACTGTGAAATGGTTGCCGATGTTTCTGGAGTGCACTTCAAATTAACCTTGGAGCGCAGGCTCAGCAGTGCTTGTTACCCAACCTTTGTATTGAAGCCCAATGCCATGTGCAGAGTGTACCCTGCAATCATTGTGAAACAACTTTCCCATTACTGTGCATCACAAATATTTGAAACAATATTATCTTCTCTACACATACATACACATTTTATATGTTTCTGTAGATATTCAAGTTAAAGATAGTGTCTATATCACATCATCAGCAATGACCTACTTCCAAGTATTTGAACTCCTCCAGAAATATTTTACTCTAACTCTGTATGCATGCTCAATGATAGAGCATTTGGGAGAATGAACTGCCAGTAGTGAATTGATGCTAAATGAATGGGTGTGCTTTAAAAAAAAAAGAAAGTCCTTTCTACTTGTGGGCTTTAATACTCATCTAATTATAATGATTTCAAATTCTCTCAAGGCTAAAATTAAACTTGGCTTCCTGGATAGCCAAACAAGTGACTATCCTACACCATCCAGCTCCCATTTTTATCTCAGGCTCATTTTGAGTATAAATTGGTTAAAAACAGTCATATTCTGAATACTGAATTAAAAATCACTCAAAATATAATTTGAAGGGGCAGTTAAAATCTAATACCACCCAATTAGGATGACAGTAGAACATTGTCATTCCCCTGCCTGGTGAAACAAGAGAGGCAGCTGGTAGTCAGGGAACACTGGTTCCAGAAGAGAGAGTTGGTCATGTTACTAATATTCAACAGGATGCAATGTGTGGAACCCAGGGGAAAGTTGCCAGAAGCACAGTTCCAATGGAGAGCTAATTCAGACTCAAAACGATGGCCCAAACTTGAGCTTCCAGTGTATAGGGAAAAAAATTCCCGAAATAACAAAAAAACCTATGTTAAGAGTCCTTGCTTTCATTTTCCACTGGAAATTCCAAAGCCCATTTTGAACTTGTATTTTTTTTTCTAAATCGTACAGAAACACGTTTTAGTTTTTTGCAGGACTAGCAGACTAAACTGCCAGTCATATTTTCTCATCTGTCTTTCAAGATGCCTCAGATCATGATATCATTGACATTCTTCAGTGCAGGGCATGAGTCTGGGCTGATGCAGAACTTATGTAGCATTTTGAAGCAACTGTGAAATGGTTGCCGATGTTTCTGGAGTGCACTTCAAATTAACCTTGGAGCGCAGGCTCAGCAGTGCTTGTTACCCAACCTTTGTATTGAAGCCCAATGCCATGTGCAGAGTGTACCCTGCAATCATTGTGAAACAACTTTCCCATTACTGTGCATCACAAATATTTGAAACAATATTATCTTCTCTACACATACATACACATTTTATATGTTTCTGTAGATATTCAAGTTAAAGATAGTGTCTATATCACATCATCAGCAATGACCTACTTCCAAGTATTTGAACTCCTCCAGAAATATTTTACTCTAACTCTGTATGCATGCTCAATGATAGAGCATTTGGGAGAATGAACTGCCAGTAGTGAATTGATGCTAAATGAATGGGTGTGCTTTAAAAAAAAAAAAAAAAAAAAAGTCCTTTCTACTTGTGGGCTTTAATACTCATCTAATTATAATGATTTCAAATTCTCTCAAGGCTAAAATTAAACTTGGCTTCCTGGATAGCCAAACAAGTGACTATCCTACACCATCCAGCTCCCATTTTTATCTCAGGCTCATTTTGAGTATAAATTGGTTAAAAACAGTCATATTCTGAATACTGAATTAAAAATCACTCAAAATATAATTTGAAGGGGCAGTTAAAATCTAATACCACCCAATTAGGATGACAGTAGAACATTGTCATTCCCCTGCCTGGTGAAACAAGAGAGGCAGCTGGTAGTCAGGGAACACTGGTTCCAGAAGAGAGAGTTGGTCATGTTACTAATATTCAACAGGATGCAATGTGTGGAACCCAGGGGAAAGTTGCCAGAAGCACAGTTCCAATGGAGAGCTAATTCAGACTCAAAACGATGGCCCAAACTTGAGCTTCCAGTGTATAGGAAGCAAAAGAGACAAGTTCACACATGAAACTAACAAGTATAGAAAAGAAATGTTCCATGAGAAAGAAAGCTTACTATGAGAAAGGAAGCCCAGACCAAAGCCCAGAGATGTGTTTGAGCTGGTGATCATTAAATGAGAAGGGCACTTGATTAGATATCTGTAGCTTTAGACATGGTGGTTCTTGGGAGCTCTAATTAAAGGATATGGATGTAACTGTTGTCATATTACAGATCTCAAAACCATGACTTGTATTTAAACAGGCATGTGCATATGTATAAGAGGAGAGATCTTGGATCCAAACTTAAATTTTTTTGACCTGAGAATTTCTATATTTAATTTTTTCTTCAGTACTGAGATATAGTTGACAACATTGTATTAAAGTGTACAACATAATAATTTGGTATATGTATACATTGTGAAGTGATTACCACAATAAATTTAGTTAACATCCATCACCTCATATGATTACAAAATTGTTGTCATATAATAACTTTTAAAAGCTCCTCTCAGCAACTTTTAAATATACAGTATGGTATTGTTAACTATAATCATCTTGCTACATTACATGCTCATAATTAATTAATCTTATAACTAGTTGATTTGCACCTTTTGTCCACTTCCCAGTTCTTGCCTCTGGTAGCCGCCATTTGTATTCTGTATGCATGAGCCCCTATTTTTTTGTTTGTTTTGGAGTTCTGTTTTTCTTAAGATTCCATATATAATGAAACAGAGTATGTATCATTCCTTTACTTATTTCCCCAAGTGTAGTGCCCTGATGGTCCATCTATGTTGTTATAAATGGCAAGGTTTTGTTCTTTTTTATGACTTAATAATAATCCATTGTACCTGTGTGCCATTTATATAACACATTGATACTTATATTGCTTCCATGACTTGACTAATGTCAGTAGTGCTGTGATTAACACAGAGATGCATGCATCTTTTCCAATTAAACACATTGATGCTTATATTGCTTCCATGACTTGACTAATGTCAGTAGTGCTGTGATTAACACAGAGATGCATGCATCTTTTCCAATTACATTTCAAAAGTGTCAAACAACTTTTCAAGTTTTTTTATTGCCTTTAAATAGACACTCAAAAGTGGAATTACTGGATCATGTGGTTGTTCCATTTTCATTAATTTTTTGGTTTTTTTTACTGAAGTTTACTTGATTTACAATGTTGTGCAAATCTGTTGTAGAACAAAGTGGCTCCGTTGTACACATGCATATTTATATTCTTTTTGATTATGGCTTATTATAGGATATTCAGTATAGTTCCCTTGATATATACATTAGGACTTTGTTTCATTGTAAATGTATTAGTAACAGTTTGCATCTATACAACCTAAACTCACAGGCCATTCCTCTCTATGCCCATTTCCCTTGGTAGCCTCAAGTCTTTTCTTTATGTCTAGGAGTCTATTCCTGTTTTGTAGTTAGGTTCATTTCTATCATATTTTAGATTGCACATGTAAGTCATAGCGTATGATATTTGTCTGTCTCTTTCTGACTTACCTCGCTCAGGACAATAATTTCTAATTCTGTCTATGTTGCTGCAAATGGCATTATTTTGGGGGGTGGGAGGGGTTGGGGAGGGAGGGGAATGGGCGGGCCACTTCTATTGGTCATCCGTCTTTGTTCTTTGGCCCGTGTGGGTGTCCCATCGCGGTGGCCTCTGCTGTCACAGAGCACTGGCTCTGGATGCATGCACTCCAGAGCTCCAGCTCGGTAATTGGACATATCTGTCCAGCCTCTTCGCAGCATGTGGGATCTTCCCAGGCCAGGGATTGAACTGGCGCCCCTTGCACTGCAAGGCAGTGTCCTTACCCACTAGACCACCAGGGAAGCCCTGCAAATGGCATTATTTTGTTCATTTTTTAATGGCTGATTAGTATTCCATGGTATATATATATACCATATCTTCTTTATCCATTCATCTGCCGATAGATATTTAGGTTGTTTCCATGTTTTGGCTATTGTGAAAAGTACTTCTCTGAACATAAATAGTTTCAAATTATAGTTTTGTCTGGGTATATTCCCAGAGTTGGGATTGCTAGATCATATAGTAATACTGTTTTTAGTTTTCTGAGGAGCGTCAATACTGTTTTACATAGTGGCTATACCTCCGTTTTTGAGTAATTTCCATACTGTTTTTCATCATGGCTGCAGCAATGAAAATTCCCACCAACAGTGCAGAAGAGTTTTATCTGTAACCTCGCCAAAACTTGTTATTTCTGTTTTCTTCTTTTTGTATTAATAATAGCCATCCTAGAAGGTATGAGGTGATATCTCCTTATAATTTTAATATGCATATCCCTAATGATTAGCAGTGTTGAGCACCTTTTCATGTACCTGTTGGCCATCTGTACCTCTTCATTCGACAAGTATCTGTTTGGTTCCTTATACATTTGTTATATATTTCAAATGTTAATCCTTATCAGGTATTATTCTCAAATATTTTCTCTGATTTATTTGGTTGCCTTTTCATTTTGTAGATGATTTCCTTTGCAGAAGAATTTGAGTTTGAAGAAATCTCACTTGGTTTTCTTTATATTTTTTGAAGTATAGCTGATGTACAGTATTATATAAATTATATGTGTACAGTATAGTGATTCATGATTTTTAAAGGTTTTATTCCATTTATAGTTGTTTTAAAATATTGGTTGTATTTCCAATATTGTATAATATATCTTTGTAGCTCATTTTATACAAATTAGTTGAGACCCTCATTTCTGTGTTGCCCATTTCCTCTTCTGACTGGTAACTACTTCTTTGATCTCTGTATCTGTGAGTCTGTTTCATTTTTGTTATATCTACTAGTTTGTTAGATACATAGGTATACATACACTATACACACACACCACATCTTCTTTAATATGTTGATGAACACTTGGATTGCTTCAATATTTGGGCAATTGTAAATAAAGCTGCTCTGAACATTGGGGTCCATATATCATTTTGAATTAAAGATTTTATCTTTTTGAATATTGGAATTTCTGAGTCATATGGTAGTTCTCTCTTTAGCTTTTGAGAAACCTCCATATTGTTTTCCACAATGATTGCACCAATTTACATTTCATTTCTGCCAGCATTGTAGGGGCTCCCTCTTCTCCACACCTTCTCCGCATTTGTTGTAGTTATTTTGATCATCATCATTCTGACAGGTGTGAGATATGATGTATGTTTTATTTGACATTGATATCTCTTGTGTCATTTCTCTGATTACCAGTGTTGAGCATCTTTGCATGTGCCTGTTGGTCATGTGCATGTCATCTTTGGAAAACATGTCTGTTCAGGTCTTCTATCCATTTTTTAATTCAGGTTGTCAGCCCTTTTTTGATGTTGAGTTTTATAAGATGTTTATATACTAGGTATTAATTATATGGCATATGTATTTTTTTTTTTGACAAGCACCTTTTCATGTACCTGTTGGCCATCTGTACCTCTTCATTCGACAAGTATCTGTTTGGTTCCTTATACATTTGTTATATATTTCAAATGTTAATCCTTATCAGGTATTATTCTCAAATATTTTCTCTGATTTATTTGGTTGCCTTTTCATTTTGTAGATGATTTCCTTTGCAGAAGAATTTGAGTTTGAAGAAATCTCACTTGGTTTTCTTTATATTTTTTGAAGTATAGCTGATGTACAGTATTATATAAATTATATGTGTACAGTATAGTGATTCATGATTTTTAAAGGTTTTATTCCATTTATAGTTGTTTTAAAATATTGGTTGTATTTCCAATATTGTATAATATATCTTTGTAGCTCATTTTATACAAATTAGTTGAGACCCTCATTTCTGTGTTGCCCATTTCCTCTTCTGACTGGTAACTACTTCTTTGATCTCTGTATCTGTGAGTCTGTTTCATTTTTGTTATATCTACTAGTTTGTTAGATACATAGGTATACATACACTATACACACACACCACATCTTCTTTAATATGTTGATGAACACTTGGATTGCTTCAATATTTGGGCAATTGTAAATAAAGCTGCTCTGAACATTGGGGTCCATATATCATTTTGAATTAAAGATTTTATCTTTTTGAATATTGGAATTTCTGAGTCATATGGTAGTTCTCTCTTTAGCTTTTGAGAAACCTCCATATTGTTTTCCACAATGATTGCACCAATTTACATTTCATTTCTGCCAGCATTGTAGGGGCTCCCTCTTCTCCACACCTTCTCCGCATTTGTTGTAGTTATTTTGATCATCATCATTCTGACAGGTGTGAGATATGATGTATGTTTTATTTGACATTGATATCTCTTGTGTCATTTCTCTGATTACCAGTGTTGAGCATCTTTGCATGTGCCTGTTGGTCATGTGCATGTCATCTTTGGAAAACATGTCTGTTCAGGTCTTCTATCCATTTTTTAATTCAGGTTGTCAGCCCTTTTTTGATGTTGAGTTTTATAAGATGTTTATATACTAGGTATTAATTATATGGCATATTATTTGTAAGTATTTTATCCCATGCAGTAAGTTGTCTTTTCATTTTTTCTCCATGGCTTTTTTTACTGTCCAAAAGTTTTTAAGTTTAGTTAGGTTCCATTTGTTTACTTTTGCATTTATTTCCTTTATTTTATAAAACAGATTCAAAAAATATTGCTATGATTTGTTAGTGTTCTGCCTATGTTTTCCTTTAGGAAATTTATGGTTTTCAATCTTACATTTAGGTCTTTAATCCAGTTTTAGTTTATTTTTGTATATGGTGTTAGGGAATGTTCTAATTTCTTTCTTTTACATGTAATTGATCAGTTTTCCCAGTATCACTTATTAAAGAGACTGTCTTTACTCCATTGTATATTCTTGTATGTCATACATATATTTAGTATGTCATACTGACTGTAAGTGTGTGGGTTTCTTTCTGGGTACTCTGTTCTATTCCATTGATGCACATGTCTATTTTTTGTGCCAATATCATACTGTTTTGATTACTATGGCTTTGTAACATAGTCTGAAGGGAGACAGCATGATTTCTCCAGCTCTGTTTTTCCTTCTCAGGATTGTTTTGGTTATTTGGGGTCATTTATATTCTTATACAAATTTAAAATTATTTATTCTAGTTCTGTGAAAAATGTCATTGATATTTTGATAGGTGTTGCATTGAATCTGTAGATTGCCTTGGGTAATATGATCATCTTAACAATATTAATTCTCCCAATCCAAGAACACATTATATCTTTATCTTATTCTTAGTACTATCCAGTAAACACCAATTTACATTTCATTTCTGCCAGCATTGTAGGGGCTCCCTCTTCTCCACACCTTCTCCGCATTTGTTGTAGTTATTTTGATCATCATCATTCTGACAGGTGTGAGATATGATGTATGTTTTATTTGACATTGATATCTCTTGTGTCATTTCTCTGATTACCAGTGTTGAGCATCTTTGCATGTGCCTGTTGGTCATGTGCATGTCATCTTTGGAAAACATGTCTGTTCAGGTCTTCTATCCATTTTTTAATTCAGGTTGTCAGCCCTTTTTTGATGTTGAGTTTTATAAGATGTTTATATACTAGGTATTAATTATATGGCATATTATTTGTAAGTATTTTATCCCATGCAGTAAGTTGTCTTTTCATTTTTTCTCCATGGCTTTTTTTACTGTCCAAAAGTTTTTAAGTTTAGTTAGGTTCCATTTGTTTACTTTTGCATTTATTTCCTTTATTTTATAAAACAGATTCAAAAAATATTGCTATGATTTGTTAGTGTTCTGCCTATGTTTTCCTTTAGGAAATTTATGGTTTTCAATCTTACATTTAGGTCTTTAATCCAGTTTTAGTTTATTTTTGTATATGGTGTTAGGGAATGTTCTAATTTCTTTCTTTTACATGTAATTGATCAGTTTTCCCAGTATCACTTATTAAAGAGACTGTCTTTACTCCATTGTATATTCTTGTATGTCATACATATATTTAGTATGTCATACTGACTGTAAGTGTGTGGGTTTCTTTCTGGGTACTCTGTTCTATTCCATTGATGCACATGTCTATTTTTTGTGCCAATATCATACTGTTTTGATTACTATGGCTTTGTAACATAGTCTGAAGGGAGACAGCATGATTTCTCCAGCTCTGTTTTTCCTTCTCAGGATTGTTTTGGTTATTTGGGGTCATTTATATTCTTATACAAATTTAAAATTATTTATTCTAGTTCTGTGAAAAATGTCATTGATATTTTGATAGGTGTTGCATTGAATCTGTAGATTGCCTTGGGTAATATGATCATCTTAACAATATTAATTCTCCCAATCCAAGAACACATTATATCTTTACATCTCTTGATGTTGTCTTCAGTTTCTTTCATCAGTGCTTTCTAGTTTTTCCAGTAAAGGCCTTCTATCCCCTGAGGTAGATTTTGGCTTTATGTTTGTTTGCTTGTTTTTGTTCCTTACACTTTTGCGTAAGGCACTCCAAAACTCGTTGCCAAGAACAGCATCAAGGACTTTACCCCATGTGTTTTCTTCTAGGAGTGTAATAGTTTCAGGTCTTATGCTAAAATCTTTACCCATTTTTCATTGAGTTTTTGTGTATAAGGGTGCAGTTTTATGCTTTTGTGAGAACTTTCCAGCTTTCCCAACATACGTTTATTGAAGAGACTATCCTTTCTCCATTGTATATACTTTGCTCCTTTGTCAAAAATTGGCCAAGTATGTGTAGATTTATTTCTTCACTCTCAAATCTGTTTAGTTTATCTTTGTGTCTCTTTTTAAATCCAATAGAAATGCCATACTGTTTAGATTGCTATAACTTTATAATATATTTTGGAATCAGGAAGTGTGGTGCCTCCACTTTTGTTATTCTTTCTCAAAGTGGTTTTGTCCACTCAGGGTCTTTTTGGATTCTATACAAGTACCTACATTTCTTGCCTGTCCCTTTTTCCCCTACTACTTAGAATATGAAGCTGAAGCTCTGTGAATTTAAATTCCTCTTCTGTCATACTAGAATAACCAATTGGATAATTTTGAGAAATAGATAAGTTAATACATGTAAAACACCTATGATAATGAAGTCAAGGAAAAACAAAAATATTTGAGAGATTCATCTGTTTTATTCAAATGAATATTTAAGATCCTGTAGAATAACTTTTAAAGTGTATACCTAAAATTTAGATTACCTAATTCACTGAATAGAATATGCATGGGAAAATTTGTACCACTTTCTATCCACCAAAATGTAAATGTCACTCCAAAAAATGCATTAAATACAGTGAATTAAATGTCAGGACCCCATGACAATGACAGTAAAGAAGGAAATGGATATTAATACCCAAAGACAAATAAAATGAAGAGAAGACTATAATGGGTCAGAGATGTCAGTAGGAGACAAGCAGAGGAGTGGTAATTGACTTAGGAAAGTAGAGGATGAAGGAACCTAAGAGCCTGAAAAGGAAAACTTTAGGATGATATATGTTAATTTACATAACACCTTAATGATTCTTGATAGGATATTACCTGCTACAGAGAATCTAGGGAGCAGGCATGGAGCTGGTGGTAAGAAGAGCAGGTAAAACCTGACATCTTCCCTCCAGCCCTGTTCAAACAATCATTCTTCCTTCAACCATAGTTCTCAAAAGACAGGTTTGTTTTCCAGGAAAATTGAATCAGAAGGGCTGTGGACTGAAAGCACAGAAAGTGAACACAAAACATGGATTCTGACCAACAACACTCTTCCCCTGACTCAGCTCCTGGATTACAGGCCACAAGACCATGTTCATTACTGGCAGTATGAAATAGGACCCAGAGAAAATGCCTATACATCCTGATATGAGGGTCACAAAAGGAAAATATTAGTTCACCACTTAAGTGACTTATTATCCATTTTCTTGGTTGAGTGATATATACTTTCCCCACAATTATGTCCTGCTATTTGGCAGTCTAAGGTTCCACCTGCCCATGCAGGAGACGCAGGATACACAGGTTCCATCCCTGGGTCAGGAACATCCCCTGGAGGAGGAAATGGCAACCCACTCCAGCATTTTTGCCTAGGAAATCCCATGGGCAGAGGAGCCTGGTGGGCTACAGTCCATGAGATCACAAAGAGTTTGACACACCTAGGCAAATGAGCACAGTACTTTGGCTGTCAGCCCCTGAAGGAAATACGTAACTTTTGCTTGACTTTGTCTTGCCCTGTCCTTTCTATCAACAGTTAGAAAACCTCTGCTCAAGAATATCTAGGTTTGGGGAAAAAATGTTTTTTGTTTTCTTTTTACTCTTGGAATAGTTCATTAAATAATAAACATAAAGGCAAGATGTTGATTATATTAAGTATTTAATAAATAAGACTTTGTATTACAAAGTTTGGGAAGAGGATAAATTACTTAAAAATAGTTCATTAAATGAATAAATAAGTCAGGACCCCATGACAATGACAGTAAAGAAGGAAATGGATATTAATACCCAAAGACAAATAAAATGAAGAGAAGACTATAATGGGTCAGAGATGTCAGTAGGAGACAAGCAGAGGAGTGGTAATTGACTTAGGAAAGTAGAGGATGAAGGAACCTAAGAGCCTGAAAAGGAAAACTTTAGGATGATATATGTTAATTTACATAACACCTTAATGATTCTTGATAGGATATTACCTGCTACAGAGAATCTAGGGAGCAGGCATGGAGCTGGTGGTAAGAAGAGCAGGTAAAACCTGACATCTTCCCTCCAGCCCTGTTCAAACAATCATTCTTCCTTCAACCATAGTTCTCAAAAGACAGGTTTGTTTTCCAGGAAAATTGAATCAGAAGGGCTGTGGACTGAAAGCACAGAAAGTGAACACAAAACATGGATTCTGACCAACAACACTCTTCCCCTGACTCAGCTCCTGGATTACAGGCCACAAGACCATGTTCATTACTGGCAGTATGAAATAGGACCCAGAGAAAATGCCTATACATCCTGATATGAGGGTCACAAAAGGAAAATATTAGTTCACCACTTAAGTGACTTATTATCCATTTTCTTGGTTGAGTGATATATACTTTCCCCACAATTATGTCCTGCTATTTGGCAGTCTAAGGTTCCACCTGCCCATGCAGGAGACGCAGGATACACAGGTTCCATCCCTGGGTCAGGAACATCCCCTGGAGGAGGAAATGGCAACCCACTCCAGCATTTTTGCCTAGGAAATCCCATGGGCAGAGGAGCCTGGTGGGCTACAGTCCATGAGATCACAAAGAGTTTGACACACCTAGGCAAATGAGCACAGTACTTTGGCTGTCAGCCCCTGAAGGAAATACGTAACTTTTGCTTGACTTTGTCTTGCCCTGTCCTTTCTATCAACAGTTAGAAAACCTCTGCTCAAGAATATCTAGGTTTGGGGAAAAAATGTTTTTTGTTTTCTTTTTACTCTTGGAATAGTTCATTAAATAATAAACATAAAGGCAAGATGTTGATTATATTAAGTATTTAATAAATGAGACTTTGTATTACAAAGTTTAGGAAGAGGATAAATTACTTTTGATAAATATTTTTTGCCAAAAGTACAAAATAGTTATCTAGTAAAATAAGTAACCATTCATATCAATTAGAATCATTTAAGTCAAAGTATGTATATTTTTAATGTGTAAGATTAAGCAAGACCCTCTACATCTTCAGAGGGATGTTTGCATTTGATTAAAACCTGGAAACCCGTCTTCCTTTACAGCACTGTTAACATGAATGTAAACAAAGGAAAGTGTTATACATGATAAATATTAATACTGTTGATTAATTTCTAGAAAATAAAACCATATCAAAGCTTTAGATTTGCTCTAAAACCAGTTTTTCTGTCATTTTGAAGAGGCTTCTAATTTAGAAAGTCCAAATCATGTGTGTGTTTGTGTGTTTTTTTATTAATGGAATCTCTCTGCAGTCATAGGAAATGTACCATCAGGACTATGTAATCAGTGTGAAGCAGATGGTGGAACAATTATCTATCTGGTATATTTGGGCACCACCATGGGCCAGTTCGTAGACTTTGGGCCAGGGAATTCATTCTGTGTTTTCAATCTGCTTTCTGTTATGATGGATAGTGATACTTTTCATGAAAATTTTTGTATTATTTTAGTGTCTATAATAAAAGCTATATCTGCATAGGCAACTCTTTTTTTCTTCAGTCCAGTTGAAGGTATATAGTGATGATTTCAGGATTCTGATTTCGAGTTTAAGCTGTGATTGTTTTTCAGTATAAGCTTATGCCTGTCAATTCTTTGGCACAATGCTTCCTATACCAGTAGACAAATGTTAGTACTTACTTTTAGAACTGTAAGTATTTAAAAATGTATGATAGGGGGGTCACAATTTAGAGCAGGCAGTTTTGAATGCGAATTCAGAATTATGTACAGAGCCTTTAAAAAAACATTTCAGAGCTTCCCTGGTGGTCCAGAGGGTGAAGAGTCTGCCTTGCAGTTCAGGGGGCACCAATTTGATCCCTGGCCAAGGAATATCCCGTGTGCCATGGAGTGGCTGGACCGGTATGTCCAATTGTGAGCCTGCGCTCTGGAGCACATGTGCCCTGAGAGAGGCCACTTCGATGGGAGGCCCACACGGGCTGAAGAATAAAGATGGATGAAAAATAAACGAATGGAAAACCAATAAAAGAGGCCAAAATTAAAAAAAAAAAAAATTAAAGCACCTACTTTTCAGCACTTAGGATAAGCTCATCCTAAATAATACGCATTTTATTTTTAAAATTACAATTAACATCTATTAATCTCATTTTGATTTCAACTTTGTTTTTCTAACACATTATTTAGTAATTTGAGTCATCACTGTCTGGCTGTATGTGGTAATGTAATTACTTAGACACTTGTGTATATGCCTAGTTCTAGAACACTATTCTCTTTAATCATCAAACATTTTGTTTTAAATATAAGAAATGACTACACAGTAATGATGCTGACCTTATTGGATTACTACTATTTCTTAAACTCAATCTTTACTATTTACCAAACATAGTACTAACAAAGTAGTTTGCTAAACCCCATTTCCCCAACACCGACAAGACTTTTGTCAATTTTGTTTTTTTCAACACCCTCCTCTTACATTTTCTTGTATTTGATTCTGAAACAACTCTCAAAGAATGATTTTCTCCCAAAAAATCGTTTTTTTAAGTGTAAATACTACCACAAAGGAGTATATTTTCTCAAGATAATGATTTCAGAAAATAACCTTTATCTGTGTGTCCACATATTATTTTCATCTCTTTTGTTCTGAAAATGGTCTCTATTTTAGAAATAGCTGATATATATATATATATATATATATATATATATATATATATATATATATTACTATCTAGAACTCTTCATAAAGCCACATCAAGATCTTTTGAACTTGGGCAAGATTGCTACTGAAACTTAAAATATATTAACATAGATAGAAGAATCTTTAAAAAATACAGTTTCCCTTAAGTCATTTTATTTCCTGCAAACACTGAGATTATGAGGAAAGCTTTTTTAAAACTATGATATGTTTCTAATTATAGATTATAACAATTTTATTCTTTAACAAAGAAAATTGTGATTTTCTAGGTGGGTATTACTTTGGAGGTTATAATTCGGTATCTAAATGTAACTCAGATATAAATAATTAGAATATCTAATCAGTGAAAAAGAGTTTAAGGAATATTTTCCTCATAACTGGCATTGCTTGTTGCACAGGGATCTAGCTCTTTCTTTCCTTTGCGATTCTAATTTCCATTTCACCCCCACCTTTCTTACAATTTTCCTTGGAAATCTTCTGCACTTTATAGTCTGACTGTAAATCAGGGGACTCCAAACATTGGCAATCTGTTTAACAAAATAAGGTTTTTGAAGCCAGATGCAGTTTATTCAAGGTCAGGGGAACTAGTAATTTGAGTCATCACTGTCTGGCTGTATGTGGTAATGTAATTACTTAGACACTTGTGTATATGCCTAGTTCTAGAACACTATTCTCTTTAATCATCAAACATTTTGTTTTAAATATAAGAAATGACTACACAGTAATGATGCTGACCTTATTGGATTACTACTATTTCTTAAACTCAATCTTTACTATTTACCAAACATAGTACTAACAAAGTAGTTTGCTAAACCCCATTTCCCCAACACCGACAAGACTTTTGTCAATTTTGTTTTTTTCAACACCCTCCTCTTACATTTTCTTGTATTTGATTCTGAAACAACTCTCAAAGAATGATTTTCTCCCAAAAAATCGTTTTTTTAAGTGTAAATACTACCACAAAGGAGTATATTTTCTCAAGATAATGATTTCAGAAAATAACCTTTATCTGTGTGTCCACATATTATTTTCATCTCTTTTGTTCTGAAAATGGTCTCTATTTTAGAAATAGCTGATATATATATATATATATATATATATATATATATATATATATATATATTTACTATCTAGAACTCTTCATAAAGCCACATCAAGATCTTTTGAACTTGGGCAAGATTGCTACTGAAACTTAAAATATATTAACATAGATAGAAGAATCTTTAAAAAATACAGTTTCCCTTAAGTCATTTTATTTCCTGCAAACACTGAGATTATGAGGAAAGCTTTTTTAAAACTATGATATGTTTCTAATTATAGATTATAACAATTTTATTCTTTAACAAAGAAAATTGTGATTTTCTAGGTGGGTATTACTTTGGAGGTTATAATTCGGTATCTAAATGTAACTCAGATATAAATAATTAGAATATCTAATCAGTGAAAAAGAGTTTAAGGAATATTTTCCTCATAACTGGCATTGCTTGTTGCACAGGGATCTAGCTCTTTCTTTCCTTTGCGATTCTAATTTCCATTTCACCCCCACCTTTCTTACAATTTTCCTTGGAAATCTTCTGCACTTTATAGTCTGACTGTAAATCAGGGGACTCCAAACATTGGCAATCTGTTTAACAAAATAATTGTGCTGATTTCTTAGTGAAGCCAGATGCAGTTTATTCACACTGGAGTCTTTTAGGAGGCAAGATCATAGAAGGAGATAGAGTGCCAAATGGAAAAATAGTGAGAAAGTAAAGCACTGTTTCATTGGCTTAGAATGTGGCTATTTTTGTTTTCTTCTCTAATGAAGAAAATTGGCTCTGGTTTTGCACATGTAGGATAGCTACGTGAGGTAGGTTGCAGTTTTGTTGTTGTTGGGTTTTTTTTTTTTTTTTTCATGCATAGTGTCCATCTAAAATAACAGAATCTTGGCTTCCTTTGTGTAATTCTTATACAATCTCAGTTTTGTAATGGGCACTCAGTCCTGGACTGTCTATCACGGCTTTCCACCCCCTAGCCATAGGAATTGGTCCAGGGATAAGCACATGGTCCCAGATTGAGAAGGGACATTTTTACCCAAAATGATACTGCTGTGCAATAAACTTCCCATGCATCTTAACTTTGGGAGCTCTAAATCTGTTGGGACAAGCAACGGAACAGAGCCTGCCTGAGAGTAAATCCACACTGCAGAAAGGAGTGAAGACAGTGAGGGATGGCACTCATGTAACATCACTCCAACCTCTTGGTCCAACTATTTCTGATTTCCATCTACTTGTATTTCTGGGCTATAAATCTATATTCTTAAATGGTTTTTCTTAGCCACTTTGAGTTTTCTTTCATTTGCAGTTGAAAAGTTTCTGAACTAATACTCCATCTAGTCAGACAACTCAAACTCTGGTTTTTTGAAATAATTGCAGTGTCCACTTTGTCAATTTTATGCCTGCTGTACACGTCTAAATGATTTGTATCTTGTACCTTTAAATCATTTGTATCTTGTACCTTTAACCCCAGGTAGTCATTCTTGTGCTCAATCTGACCAATGCCCATTTGATGTAAATTGGAAGGCCAGATTAAGGTAGCAAGAATGAGAAAGTGTGATGGAGAGAATCTGACTGAAAACAAACTAATCACATTGTTGCATTTCTTTGAGATACAAAGCCAGGCCATGAGAATCCAATATATTAGAATATTACTTTAGATTTCCATAAAGATGCTTTACAGAATTATCAGTTAATATAAATTTATTTATCACTTCATGTAAGAGCCAAATTAACTTAGCTTTCTGGCATAACTACTTTTTTCCCCAGGCTATAGTACAGAAAAGGTTTACAGCAATCTTGGGTTGACATTCTTTCTCTAAACCTAGCTCTTTATTTTAAAGAAGTTACTTAATGTTTCTGTGATTCCACTTCTTTCTCTGAGATAAACATGAATATGTTTTTTTCCTTCACATGTGGTTGTGTTACAGAATGTAATAGAAAATATTGAGGAAAAAGTAGAAAATGGAAATGAGTAGGTTTTTAGAAAACTGGAGTATATTTATAATATTATGCTTATTTCAGGTGTTCAGCAAAATGATTCAGTTATATATATACAAATATTCATTCTTAGACTCTTTTCCCAGATAACTTATTTCAGACTATTGAATAGGGCCCCCTATGTTGTGCCGTAGGTCCTTGATTGTTATCTGTCTTATATTTGCAGTTATAAGTCATCTCCAGCTCCTGATTTATTCCCCTCCTCCATATGGCAACTAGTGGTCTCATCTTTTACCAATCCATTCAAATCATTTTCAGGGTAACATGGCAATTAGATGTTAGGACTGTATATTTCCTCAGGTAATAAATTATGACAGATTTGGAATTCAGACTGATCTGTGATTCAAAGAGTTTAATGATTTTCTAGTACACAGCAAATTATGCTTTCTTTATTATACTCAAAAGAAGTTTCACAGTTGGTCTTTCAGCCATTCTTCTCTTTTTTTATGGCAAGGGGTGGAGCGGTTACTATCAGGCTATAATATTTTGATCACATATTTGTGCCATCTTGAATGTAATTATTAATGGTGTAGTGATGCTGGTTTCTCACTAAACCACTTTCACCCAATGGACACTGTTACAATGGAGTAGGAAAGGATGAAGTTCTAAAAACAAAGATGTGATTATTCCTGAATCATAATCTCAACATTAGCCGACAGAAGCTGACAATATTTTCTTTCCCACAGATAGGACTCCACATTTGGGAATTCCCTTATCATGAAGTTAGTGATGACATGAATGTCCATAAAAAGTTCCAAAATGTTAAAACTGACTTTGAAACTGTAGTGACATTATGGTTTAAATGTTCAAAAAAAAATGGAAATACTAAGTGCTTTAATTGCTTTATAATAATAAGATTTAAAAGTTTTAATTACTTTTTGTCATAAAATATAAGCTGTTAGGTCCTTTCTCTACTCATAAACAATGCAGTCTATTATTTGCTCTGAACTCTGCTTTTCCATAGCTTGTCTCTTCCTCAGAACTTAACTGAAACTAGATTTTCCACTGACATTCAGCTTTTCTGAAATGTTTGCAAAGCTCCAGGTGCATGGGTCTCTGAATAAATATTATTTCAACACTGATCAGCTGCCTAGGTGAAGACTAAGGTAGGAAAGAGGTCTACAAGAATTTCTCAATGACAGCAGATGACAGTTGATATTCTAAAAAGATTCAACAATTAGAATACTTTTAGGACTTTAGGTGCGCCTTACAAGGGGATTTCTGTAATATTTAGAAGACACTTGTTCAGAAAGATACTCATTCACTCTCTCCTAATAGGGAGAAAATATCCTAAAGCTATATATAGTAAGACCAAAAATTCTGTTTCTAGCTGGGAAATACTCTACTTTGTGGATATATTCACTTGTTGAATTTTTAGAATTTCTGCAATGTCAAAGAACTGCCTTCCTGTACAGGATGTGGCTTTCAGGTGTATGTCAAAAAAACAATGGCCATACTCTGCAGAACAAAGCTCACTTAATAACATTCCATACCAGGTTTAGGTAAATTTCATCTTCCTCCATGAATTGTATGTGCTAAACATATTATCTGTCCTAAATAAGGTAAACATATCTGCTTGACTAGAATCCCACAATAAGATGTTGAAAATTTCTCACTATTATAATTTTTTGACTCATGAGTTTCTTCCCAGGGAAATTTAAAATGGATTTTTCCTTTAGCCTGTATTTACTTAGACTTTGACTCAAAGTTGCAATCCTTGCTCAAGCAGCACTACCTACAAGAGAAAAGTTAAGACCTTTAGCCAAAGCATACATAATAAAAAATACTGAAACATTTAAAAATTGTTACCAGCACTTAGGCAAATTAAATTCTCAAGAAATATTTTTTCTAAAATGTATTTATTGGCAAAAGGGTGTGAAATAAACTAAATCAAATTTCACATCTCCTTCAATGATGTTTTTGAAATTGTATGACAACCCAGGTTGAGCCATTAATGCAAATAGTTTCTTGATACTTTCCATTTTGAGGCATCTTTTAAAGAAACAACAGATGCCACTCCACATGCATTCTAAAAATCAATAGAATCAATCAATAATGCTCTCCACAGGTAATAAATGCTGAGAAGCATTTCTGTCTATCCATATTGATCGGGGGAATTGCTTCAGATTGGTTCTGATGTGTATAAAAATCATTTCCTTATTGATCAAAGCCTCCCTTCTCCACTCTGATATGTTATTTCATATATGGCATACAACTGTTTTAGATTTCATTCATGTATATCTACGATACATTTCCTATGATCTGCGTATGGGACTAATTTGAATGAAATATAAATTGGGTGTTTGTATTTCTTTGGGGGACTGCATTGCTTGAAATTTATTCAAATAATCATGAGAAATTACTGAATTTATTCTAATTGTAAATGTAATGATATTTTTAATTCACACTTTCATTATTATAAGCTTAAATTTTTTGATTCTGTCATCCTTGTAACATAATTCCACTCATGCAGACAGATGTTTTTAGTCCAGAATGATGCCCTTCCTGGTGGTATAAATAATAGAAAACTGCATGGTTTTAGTCAACTGTTGACTCATATTTCTGGCAAATTGTATTTTGGTAATATGATCAAACATACAAGCTGACATTGTGATCTTTTTACTAATATGTGTTACCTGTATAGACATAGAATAATGGGGAAGTATGTCTTCTAAATTAATTGCTTAACAAAAAAAAATTTAAGTTTATATAGTTTTAGTAGTTTTTCCTTCCCAGGAAATTTAAAATGGATTTTTCCTTTAGCCTGTATTTACTTAGACTTTGACTCAAAGTTGCAATCCTTGCTCAAGCAGCACTACCTACAAGAGAAAAGTTAAGACCTTTAGCCAAAGCATACATAATAAAAAATACTGAAACATTTAAAAATTGTTACCAGCACTTAGGCAAATTAAATTCTCAAGAAATATTTTTCTAAAATGTATTTATTGGCAAAAGGGTGTGAAATAAACTAAATCAAATTTCACATCTCCTTCAATGATGTTTTTGAAATTGTATGACAACCCAGGTTGAGCCATTAATGCAAATAGTTTCTTGATACTTTCCATTTTGAGGCATCTTTTAAAGAAACAACAGATGCCACTCCACATGCATTCTAAAAATCAATAGAATCAATCAATAATGCTCTCCACAGGTAATAAATGCTGAGAAGCATTTCTGTCTATCCATATTGATCGGGGGAATTGCTTCAGATTGGTTCTGATGTGTATAAAAATCATTTCCTTATTGATCAAAGCCTCCCTTCTCCACTCTGATATGTTATTTCATATATGGCATACAACTGTTTTAGATTTCATTCATGTATATCTACGATACATTTCCTATGATCTGCGTATGGGACTAATTTGAATGAAATATAAATTGGGTGTTTGTATTTCTTTGGGGGACTGCATTGCTTGAAATTTATTCAAATAATCATGAGAAATTACTGAATTTATTCTAATTGTAAATGTAATGATATTTTTAATTCACACTTTCATTATTATAAGCTTAAATTTTTTGATTCTGTCATCCTTGTAACATAATTCCACTCATGCAGACAGATGTTTTTAGTCCAGAATGATGCCCTTCCTGGTGGTATAAATAATAGAAAACTGCATGGTTTTAGTCAACTGTTGACTCATATTTCTGGCAAATTGTATTTTGGTAATATGATCAAACATACAAGCTGACATTGTGATCTTTTTACTAATATGTGTTACCTGTATAGACATAGAATAATGGGGAAGTATGTCTTCTAAATTAATTGCTTAACAATAAGTATATAGTTTTAGTAGATATAGCATTTAATGAATCTCAAATTAAATAGGACTCTATTCAGATTTAATTTAAATAATTTTCTTGGCTCATAGTACCTGATAATTGATGATCTGTTCAGTAAATATTATTAGATCAAGTAAGGGCTTTTCCAAGGAAGCTCAGCTTCTAATTTTTGTTACATTAAACTAGTGTTGTGAATTAAAACCAAAACCCAAAGATTCCATTCAAAATGACTTAGTAATCTCATAACTTTATATTACCTATTTTCCTCATCTGAATGTTCTATTACCAAATGGGATTATTTTGGCCACTGTATCAACCCCTGTGCAAAGTGTCACTGAAATGCTGCTTCTATTGAAAGGCTTCATGCCTCTCATGACTTTCATCTGGAATTTCACAAAATATAAATTATCCTGTCATCAAGTTTTAATATCTCCACTTCAGATAGTTTCATTAATCTCACAATTGTCTTTTTTTTAATTCTGAAAGAATCTCTTATGCAACTCAAACTGAAATCTTTCAACAAAACAAAAATGTGTTTTATGAACAAATTCATGTAAGGAATTGGATAAAATATGTCCACTGTATTCAAAAATACTATTTGAGTGAGCTGAGGAAATGTTAGTCAATGTCAAACGCATAAGCAGCCGAAGGATGATATATTCTGGTTTGTTTCCCCTAGAGGAAAAATAAAGTTTATAACATCTTCATATAAAACACGGTATCTTCTCTGCTCACTAAGGCTCTGGGCCCCTGAGTGCGCTGTATGAGATCTGAAAGAACAAAAGCTCATTCCCTAAGTCTCTTGCATATTCCCAGAAAGCTAACTGTACATTAAGATTCTGGGAGTCAATAAGTTACATTAGGATAGCCACAGAAATGAAATTTTTGAAATATTTCTTGTACTTAAATAGAACTTAATTGTAAAAGATTCAGCTGAAAACTGGAGCTGCTCACCCAGAGATATTTACTCTGACTCATGTTACATTTTAGTGAGCAAAGCTTAATCACAAACAGGAGAGACCACGTTAAGTCAATCAATAAAAATTCATCTGGAGTTATTAGGGTGTGACGTGGAGGAGTCAAGTGTCAGCTCTGGAGTCAGTCATGTGGCTTTGGGAGAAGAAGCTTTTCGCTTTCTCATTTTCCTCGTCTATAAAGCAGAGTATGTGCTAGTACAGTCCAGTAGAAACATAAGGTGAGCCACATATATAATTTAAAGTTCGGAGTAGTCATGTTTTTGGAAATCTGGTGAAATTAATTTTAAAAGGTTTTTAATTGAATACAGTGTTATCCAAACTAGTATGGTGCTGTGTAATCCAGGTAAAATTATTAATATTTTTCATAAAAAGTCTTTAAAATCTTCTGGGCATTTTACAGTTAGAGCACATTTCAGTCTGCCCTAAAGTGCTCGGTCAGTGACCTGTGTGAGTAGTGGCTGCTCCAATCGGTGGTTCAGGTGTGTATTCACCCCATGGGGCTGTTGTAAGGATCAAATGAGATAATGTGTGTGTAAAGTGTTTAGACTGGTATTTGTCAAATAAAAAGGACTAAAAGGTAGCTGTGAAAGCTGTTTTGACTGAGTATTGACTACAACAGTGCTATAAACTGGAGTGAAAGCAAAACTGTACAACATGACTCTGTTTTAGAGAAATCCAAAAATTAAGAAGACATTTAACTGTACTTTATGGCATCTTAGTACCATATGAATGTGTGAATAAAATGTCATAAATGCTTTGAAGAGAAAGGTCTTCCCCACTAGAGATGACTCGTACCGCCTTGATGAAGTAATTTTGAACTGGGATTTAATCAATGGATCGACTTTTCTTAGGAAGATAAGGTAAGGAACCATGAAGATAACTAAGAGAATATTCTACGAGGAGAATAATAGAAGCAATGATTCACAGGTATGGAAGTGAAAAATATAAACTTGGAAAGGCAAACTGTACATTAAGATTCTGGGAGTCAATAAGTTACATTAGGATAGCCACAGAAATGAAATTTTTGAAATATTTCTTGTACTTAAATAGAACTTAATTGTAAAAGATTCAGCTGAAAACTGGAGCTGCTCACCCAGAGATATTTACTCTGACTCATGTTACATTTTAGTGAGCAAAGCTTAATCACAAACAGGAGAGACCACGTTAAGTCAATCAATAAAAATTCATCTGGAGTTATTAGGGTGTGACGTGGAGGAGTCAAGTGTCAGCTCTGGAGTCAGTCATGTGGCTTTGGGAGAAGAAGCTTTTCGCTTTCTCATTTTCCTCGTCTATAAAGCAGAGTATGTGCTAGTACAGTCCAGTAGAAACATAAGGTGAGCCACATATATAATTTAAAGTTCGGAGTAGTCATGTTTTTGGAAATCTGGTAAAATTTAAATTTTTAAAAAGGGTTTTTTAATTGAATACAGTGTTATCCAAACTAGTATGGTGCTGTGTAATCCAGGTAAAATTATTAATATTTTTCATAAAAAGTCTTTAAAATCTTCTGGGCATTTTACAGTTAGAGCACATTTCAGTCTGCCCTAAAGTGCTCGGTCAGTGACCTGTGTGAGTAGTGGCTGCTCCAATCGGTGGTTCAGGTGTGTATTCACCCCATGGGGCTGTTGTAAGGATCAAATGAGATAATGTGTGTGTAAAGTGTTTAGACTGGTATTTGTCAAATAAAAAGGACTAAAAGGTAGCTGTGAAAGCTGTTTTGACTGAGTATTGACTACAACAGTGCTATAAACTGGAGTGAAAGCAAAACTGTACAACATGACTCTGTTTTAGAGAAATCCAAAAATTAAGAAGACATTTAACTGTACTTTATGGCATCTTAGTACCATATGAATGTGTGAATAAAATGTCATAAATGCTTTGAAGAGAAAGGTCTTCCCCACTAGAGATGACTCGTACCGCCTTGATGAAGTAATTTTGAACTGGGATTTAATCAATGGATCGACTTTTCTTAGGAAGATAAGGTAAGGAACCATGAAGATAACTAAGAGAATATTCTACGAGGAGAATAATAGAAGCAATGATTCACAGGTATGGAAGTGAAAAAATATACTTGAGAAATGTTGGCAAATTTTTAATGGAGAATACAGGGTACATTTAAGAGTGTACTTGGGTGAGTACAGGCAGATTTGTATTAGTGACGAGGGTTTAAAAGCCATGCTAAGTTTACTCGGATATTATTCCATCTCAGGGGGCAACAGTAAAAAGAGCACTGATTTGAAAGTTAAAGATCTGGTTTTAACAAAGTTCCACAATTGCCATGAATGTGTTTTCTTACCTTGGGCAAATCACTTCATCTCAGTGGAGTATTTACCGTGAGGTGACGAGATCGAAAAACAAAATACAACCTGAGCATGTCAAGAGTTGTAACAGATCTCTTAGCTGTCTCTGCTGCTGCTGTTTTGTGGTTGTTCTGTTCAGGTTTATGGTATTTGTTTTACGGTGAGAGTGCCATAAAAGAAGGAAGCTTTGGGACTTATCATGGATGGATTTAAAAGTAAATGAACTGTAACAAAAAATCACTTGGTGTTACCTTTACGGTGGTCCTAACATCTAAAAATAAGGACTTTAATATTGTAAATATAACAGTTGAAAATGGAAACATTTTAGAAAAGTAGCAAAGAAAAAATAGGTAAGCTCATGGATGAGAGAGAGAAAAGGTATGAAATTATGGTCACTTAAGTTTGAAATCTGAAAAAGAGAAGTAGACAGTTAACTGATGTATGTGGAAGATGGTCAAGAATAAGAACATGGAGTTCACTTCCTTCTACAAATACTGCAAATATACATCTACAGGTGAAATAGCTCCCACAGAACACTTACTGAATGCTGGTAGAAGGCCTCAAACTTTCAAAAGGGCAAGAAAACCTCCATATAACCAGATAGGACAAAAGAAAAAGGGAAAAACAAATCCAGACATGCCTTGTGCCTCAAGGAGGGAGCTGTGAAGGAGGAAAGATTTATGAACACTGGGATGTCCTCTCACCTTAAGGGGAGATGAGCCTGGATGAAGGGGGGAGCTTTGGAACCTCAAGAGAAGAGGGCAGCAGCCAACGTGCAGAAGGCAAAACAGTGATCCCACTCCTGGGCACATATCCAGAGAAAGCCTTAACTTGAAAAGATACATGTACCCCAGTGTTCATTAAAGCACTATTTACAATAGCCCTAACATGGAAACGACCAGAGGAATGGATAAAGATGATGGGATACATATTTACGATGCAGTGTTACTCAGATATTAAAATGAAATGAAATAATGCCCTCTGTAGCAATATAAATGAACCTAGAGGTAGTCTCGGGAAATATTATGTCCATCTCAGGGGGCAACAGTAAAAAGAGCACTGATTTGAAAGTTAAAGATCTGGTTTTAACAAAGTTCCACAATTGCCATGAATGTGTTTTCTTACCTTGGGCAAATCACTTCATCTCAGTGGAGTATTTACCGTGAGGTGACGAGATCGAAAAACAAAATACAACCTGAGCATGTCAAGAGTTGTAACAGATCTCTTAGCTGTCTCTGCTGCTGCTGTTTTGTGGTTGTTCTGTTCAGGTTTATGGTATTTGTTTTACGGTGAGAGTGCCATAAAAGAAGGAAGCTTTGGGACTTATCATGGATGGATTTAAAAGTAAATGAACTGTAACAAAAAATCACTTGGTGTTACCTTTACGGTGGTCCTAACATCTAAAAATAAGGACTTTAATATTGTAAATATAACAGTTGAAAATGGAAACATTTTAGAAAAGTAGCAAAGAAAAAATAGGTAAGCTCATGGATGGAGAGAGAGAAAAGGTATGAAATTATGGTCACTTAAGTTTGAAATCTGAAAAAGAGAAGTAGACAGTTAACTGATGTATGTGGAAGATGGTCAAGAATAAGAACATGGAGTTCACTTCCTTCTACAAATACTGCAAATATACATCTACAGGTGAAATAGCTCCCACAGAACACTTACTGAATGCTGGTAGAAGGCCTCAAACTTTCAAAAGGGCAAGAAAACCTCCATATAACCAGATAGGACAAAAGAAAAAGGGAAAAACAAATCCAGACATGCCTTGTGCCTCAAGGAGGGAGCTGTGAAGGAGGAAAGATTTATGAACACTGGGATGTCCTCTCACCTTAAGGGGAGATGAGCCTGGATGAAGGGGGGAGCTTTGGAACCTCAAGAGAAGAGGGCAGCAGCCAACGTGCAGAAGGCAAAACAGTGATCCCACTCCTGGGCACATATCCAGAGAAAGCCTTAACTTGAAAAGATACATGTACCCCAGTGTTCATTAAAGCACTATTTACAATAGCCCTAACATGGAAACGACCAGAGGAATGGATAAAGATGATGGGATACATATTTACGATGCAGTGTTACTCAGATATTAAAAAATGAAATGAAATAATGCCCTCTGTAGCAATATAAATGAACCTAGAGGTAGTCATACTAAGTGAACTAAGTCAGAGAAAGCCAGATACCAAATGATATGTGGAAACTAAAAAAAAAAATACAAAGGAACTCACAAAACAAATAAACCCACAAACTCTGAAAACAGATATGACTGACAAAGGAGAAAATGGGGAGGGGATAAATTAACAAGTTTCAAATTAACATATACAAACCACTATATATAGAATAAGCAAGAAAGACCTATGGTATAGTAAAATAAGCAAGAATTTTTGAAGAATAAGTATTTATATACAAATTTTACCTTCTCTGAGTCTCATTCTTAATTATCTTAAAAGGGATTTTTAAGCTAACAGTAAATCCTGTTAGGATTGACTGCAGGACCTGTGAAGCACCCAGTGGGGCTCTAGATGCTCAATAAATGATGGCGAGTGGGAACTCATTCTAGCAGACCTGAAAGACAAACTCATCTCTTTCCTTTCCAAAAAAAAAAAATATTTATTCCATACCACAGTTTCTCCTGTATCAAACATGTGTTACTTATTATGTCCTTTGATCAGTTCAGTTCAGTTGCTTATTCTGACTGTGTGACTCCATGGATTGCAGCATGCCAGGTTTCCCTGTCCTGCACCATCTCCTGGAGCTTGCTCAAACTCATGTCCATTGACTCAGTGATGCCATCCAACCATCTTGTCCTCTGCCATGCCCTTCTCCTTTTGACTTCTGTTTTTCCCAACATCAGGGTCTTTTGCAATGAGTCATCACTTCATATCAGGTGGCCAAAGTATCTGGAGCTTCAGCGTCAGTCCTTCCAATGAGTATTCAGGGTTTTTCTTTAGGATGGACTGCTTTGATCTCCTTCAGTCCAAGGGACTCTCGAATAGAAGGGGCACCCAGAGAAGGGGCAGAGAGGCAAAAAACAGTGATCCCACTCCTGGGCACATATCCAGAGAAAGCCTTAACTTGAAAAGATACATGTACCCCAGTGTTCATTAAAGCACTATTTACAATAGCCCTAACATGGAAACGACCAGAGGAATGGATAAAGATGATGGGATACATATTTACGATGCAGTGTTACTCAGATATTAAAAAATGAAATGAAATAATGCCCTCTGTAGCAATATAAATGAACCTAGAGGTAGTCATACTAAGTGAACTAAGTCAGAGAAAGCCAGATACCAAATGATATGTGGAAACTAAAAAAAAAAATACAAAGGAACTCACAAAACAAATAAACCCACAAACTCTGAAAACAGATATGACTGACAAAGGAGAAAATGGGGAGGGGATAAATTAACAAGTTTCAAATTAACATATACAAACCACTATATATAGAATAAGCAAGAAAGACCTATGGTATAGTAAAATAAGCAAGAATTTTTGAAGAATAAGTATTTATATACAAATTTTACCTTCTCTGAGTCTCATTCTTAATTATCTTAAAAGGGATTTTTAAGCTAACAGTAAATCCTGTTAGGATTGACTGCAGGACCTGTGAAGCACCCAGTGGGGCTCTAGATGCTCAATAAATGATGGCGAGTGGGAACTCATTCTAGCAGACCTGAAAGACAAACTCATCTCTTTCCTTTCCAAAAAAAAAAAATATTTATTCCATACCACAGTTTCTCCTGTATCAAACATGTGTTACTTATTATGTCCTTTGATCAGTTCAGTTCAGTTGCTTATTCTGACTGTGTGACTCCATGGATTGCAGCATGCCAGGTTTCCCTGTCCTGCACCATCTCCTGGAGCTTGCTCAAACTCATGTCCATTGACTCAGTGATGCCATCCAACCATCTTGTCCTCTGCCATGCCCTTCTCCTTTTGACTTCTGTTTTTCCCAACATCAGGGTCTTTTGCAATGAGTCATCACTTCATATCAGGTGGCCAAAGTATCTGGAGCTTCAGCGTCAGTCCTTCCAATGAGTATTCAGGGTTTTTCTTTAGGATGGACTGCTTTGATCTCCTTCAGTCCAAGGGACTCTCAAGAGCCTTCTCCAACACCACAGTTCAAAAGCATTAGCTTTTCATTACTCAGCCTTCTTTATGGTCCAATTCTCATATCCATACATAGCTTTGACTATATGGACTTTTGGTGGCAAAGTGATGTCTCTGCTTTTAAATACACCATCTAAGTTTGTCATAGCTTTTTCTTCCAAGGAGCAAGCACTTTTTGATTTCATGGCTACAGTCACCATCCACAGTGATTTTGGAGCCCAAGAAAATAAAGTCTGTCACTGTTTCCATTGTTTGCCTATCTATTTGCCATGAAATAATGGGACTGTATGCTATGATCTTAGCTTTCTGAATGTTGAGTTTTAAGCTATGTTTTTCACTCCCCTCTCTTGCCTTCATCAAGAGGCTCTTTAGTTCTTCTTCACTTTCTGCCATAAGGGTGGTGTCATCTGCATATCTGAGGTTATTGATATTTCTCCTGGCAATCTTGATTCCAGCTTGTGCTTCATCCAGCCCAGCATTTCTCATGATGTACTCTGCATATAAGTTAAATAAGCAGGGTGACAATATACAGCTGTGATGTAACTCCTTCCTAATTTGGAACCTTTGTTCTATGTCCAGTTCTAATTGTTGCTTCCTATACTGCATATAGGTTTCTCAGGAGGCAGGTAAGGTGGTCTGGTATTCCCATCTCTTTCAGAATTTTCCACAGTTTCTCCTGTATCAAACATGTGTTACTTATTATGTCCTTTGATCAGTTCAGTTCAGTTGCTTATTCTGACTGTGTGACTCCATGGATTGCAGCATGCCAGGTTTCCCTGTCCTGCACCATCTCCTGGAGCTTGCTCAAACTCATGTCCATTGACTCAGTGATGCCATCCAACCATCTTGTCCTCTGCCATGCCCTTCTCCTTTTGACTTCTGTTTTTCCCAACATCAGGGTCTTTTGCAATGAGTCATCACTTCATATCAGGTGGCCAAAGTATCTGGAGCTTCAGCGTCAGTCCTTCCAATGAGTATTCAGGGTTTTTCTTTAGGATGGACTGCTTTGATCTCCTTCAGTCCAAGGGACTCTCAAGAGCCTTCTCCAACACCACAGTTCAAAAGCATTAGCTTTTCATTACTCAGCCTTCTTTATGGTCCAATTCTCATATCCATACATAGCTTTGACTATATGGACTTTTGGTGGCAAAGTGATGTCTCTGCTTTTAAATACACCATCTAAGTTTGTCATAGCTTTTTCTTCCAAGGAGCAAGCACTTTTTGATTTCATGGCTACAGTCACCATCCACAGTGATTTTGGAGCCCAAGAAAATAAAGTCTGTCACTGTTTCCATTGTTTGCCTATCTATTTGCCATGAAATAATGGGACTGTATGCTATGATCTTAGCTTTCTGAATGTTGAGTTTTAAGCTATGTTTTTCACTCCCCTCTCTTGCCTTCATCAAGAGGCACTTTAGATCCTCTTCACTTTCTGCCATAAGGATGGTGTCATCTGCATAGCTGAGGTTAGTGATATTTCTCCTGGCAATCTTGATTCCAGCTTGTGCTTCATCCAGACCAGCATTTCACATGATGTACTCTGCATATAAGTTAAATAAGCAAGGTGACAATATACAGCTGTGATGTAACTCCTTCCTAATTTGGAACCTTTGTTCTATGTCCAGTTCTAATTGTTGCTTCCTATACTGCATATAGGTTTCTCAGGTGGCAGGTAAGGTGGTCTGGTATTCCCATCTCTTTCAGAATTTTTCACAGTTGGTTGTGATCCACACAGTCAAAGGCTTTAGTGTAGTCAATGAAGCAGAAGTAGATGTTTTTCTGGACTTCTCTTACGTTTTCTATGATCCAGCAGATGTTGCCAATTTGATCTCTGGTTCCTCTCCCTTTTCTAAGTCCAGTTTGAAAGTTCTCAGTCCATGTACTGTTGAAGCCTAGCTTGGAGGATTTTAAGGATGACCTTGCTAGCATGTGAACTGAGTGTGGTAATTTGGACATTCTTTGTCATTGCCCCTACTTTGGTATTGGAATGAATAATTAGTGTCAAAAACATTGTAGTAGGTAATATGCAGAATTCCTAAAGTTAATAAGAATTTGTCTAGGTTAAGAGATGAGTGTTGAAAAGATTAAGATAACTCTTGAGTATTTTAAATATTTACTCTCAAATTGAATTTTCATATATTGCATGTATCTAAAATTAATTTAAAATCCTTTAGTTTGAAAAAGTGCCAACCTTTTATTAGTATTTGCACATTTTGTTAGCATCCAATTTTTTTTTTTTGGTTGATCCAAAGTGATTACATATACCCAGATACAACATTACCACTTGATTTCCATGGGCTAATTCAGTTTATATACTTCAAGAGATTCAAAGACTCAAGTTTTTATACCAAATCCAATTGAGGCTGCTTTGCTTAAGAGACTATTAAACCTGTATTTAAAAAAAAAACTTTTAAAACACAGTTTTTTAAAGAAGTTTCTTCAATTTCATTGATTTCAAAAAGTAAATCTCACTGTTTCCATTGTTTCCCCATCTATTTGCCATGAAATGATGGGACTGGATGCCATGATCTTAGTTTTCTGAATGTTGAGTTTTAAGCCAACTTTTTCACTCTCCTCTTTCACTTTCATCAAGAGGCTCTTTAGTTCCTCTTCACTTTCTGCCATAAGGGTGGTGTCATCTGCATATCTGAGGTTATTGATATTTCTCCTGGCAATCTTGATTCCAGCTTGTGCTTCATCCAGCCCAGCATTTCTCATGATGTACTCTGCATATAAGTTAAATAAGCAGGGTGACAATATACAGCTGTGATGTAACTCCTTCCTAATTTGGAACCTTTGTTCTATGTCCAGTTCTAATTGTTGCTTCCTATACTGCATATAGGTTTCTCAGGTGGCAGGTAAGGTGGTCTGGTATTCCCATCTCTTTCAGAATTTTTCACAGTTGGTTGTGATCCACACAGTCAAAGGCTTTAGTGTAGTCAATGAAGCAGAAGTAGATGTTTTTCTGGACTTCTCTTACGTTTTCTATGATCCAGCAGATGTTGCCAATTTGATCTCTGGTTCCTCTCCCTTTTCTAAGTCCAGTTTGAAAGTTCTCAGTCCATGTACTGTTGAAGCCTAGCTTGGAGGATTTTAAGGATGACCTTGCTAGCATGTGAACTGAGTGTGGTAATTTGGACATTCTTTGTCATTGCCCCTACTTTGGTATTGGAATGAATAATTAGTGTCAAAAACATTGTAGTAGGTAATATGCAGAATTCCTAAAGTTAATAAGAATTTGTCTAGGTTAAGAGATGAGTGTTGAAAAGATTAAGATAACTCTTGAGTATTTTAAATATTTACTCTCAAATTGAATTTTCATATATTGCATGTATCTAAAATTAATTTAAAATCCTTTAGTTTGAAAAAGTGCCAACCTTTTATTAGTATTTGCACATTTTGTTAGCATCCAATTTTTTTTTTTGGTTGATCCAAAGTGATTACATATACCCAGATACAACATTACCACTTGATTTCCATGGGCTAATTCAGTTTATATACTTCAAGAGATTCAAAGACTCAAGTTTTTATACCAAATCCAATTGAGGCTGCTTTGCTTAAGAGACTATTAAACCTGTATTTAAAAAAAAAAAAACTTTTTAAAACACAGTATAAAGAAGTTCTATCATGTTAAGTAAGTATAAGTTTACCTAGAACTAAAACTTGAGAGAAATAACAAATCTTTTAAGCTTTATTGACTTATCCAATAGTAGAGGAATACTTTGAGTGAAGACAAAAATTAATGCTTTTCTTCTCTAGCCAAAAGAAGTTGGCAAATTAATCCGAAAGAGTAAAATGGATAGTAATATATATTATCTTCATTCCAACTAATTGGTTAGCAAAGAAGATAGTGATTTAACTAACAAGAAATTATTCTGAAGTTGACAGCTGTGTGGATCAAGAGATAGTCATGAGCATTCATTATTGATATTTACTGATTTATATAAAAGAAGAGCAGTTAGAAAATCCTATCAACCTTCTCCCCAGCCTGACTGCTTTCTCCACGTTCTATAGAAGTCTGGGCATCCTGGTAATTTAAATGTTAATCAGAAAAGAAACAGGTCATTTTGAATATGATACATATTGAAATATTTATATTTTTAAATATATGAATCAATTTATCCATTTTTAAATCATTTATCCATTTATGAATCAATTTATCCATTTTTAAATCACTGTTGACAAACTATAACACTATATTTTAATCTTTGAGATCTATGTGATATTTGTGGTATATGTACATTTATAATTTAGCATGTTTTTCTTGAAATACCATGCAAAATGACATTTAAATAGTTTATTCAGGAATTTCATATTAGGAGACAAAAAGTTATAATGGGTAAATAATGTTTTAAAATGTTATAAAATTTTAAAACAGAAATAATTTTTAATTTCACATTTTTAAAAAGGTATATTCATTTTAACATGAACATTGGTAGTAGAAATTTTCATAAATTCTCATAGTACTATTTGAAATTTTCTGTCTACCATCCAATTTTTTTTTGGTTGATCCAAAGTGATTACATATACCCAGATACAACATTACCACTTGATTTCCATGGGCTAATTCAGTTTATATACTTCAAGAGATTCAAAGACTCAAGTTTTTATACCAAATCCAATTGAGGCTGCTTTGCTTAAGAGACTATTAAACCTGTATTTAAAAAAAAAAAAACTTTTTAAAACACAGTATAAAGAAGTTCTATCATGTTAAGTAAGTATAAGTTTACCTAGAACTAAAACTTGAGAGAAATAACAAATCTTTTAAGCTTTATTGACTTATCCAATAGTAGAGGAATACTTTGAGTGAAGACAAAAATTAATGCTTTTCTTCTCTAGCCAAAAGAAGTTGGCAAATTAATCCGAAAGAGTAAAATGGATAGTAATATATATTATCTTCATTCCAACTAATTGGTTAGCAAAGAAGATAGTGATTTAACTAACAAGAAATTATTCTGAAGTTGACAGCTGTGTGGATCAAGAGATAGTCATGAGCATTCATTATTGATATTTACTGATTTATATAAAAGAAGAGCAGTTAGAAAATCCTATCAACCTTCTCCCCAGCCTGACTGCTTTCTCCACGTTCTATAGAAGTCTGGGCATCCTGGTAATTTAAATGTTAATCAGAAAAGAAACAGGTCATTTTGAATATGATACATATTGAAATATTTATATTTTTAAATATATGAATCAATTTATCCATTTTTAAATCATTTATCCATTTATGAATCAATTTATCCATTTTTAAATCACTGTTGACAAACTATAACACTATATTTTAATCTTTGAGATCTATGTGATATTTGTGGTATATGTACATTTATAATTTAGCATGTTTTTCTTGAAATACCATGCAAAATGACATTTAAATAGTTTATTCAGGAATTTCATATTAGGAGACAAAAAGTTATAATGGGTAAATAATGTTTTAAAATGTTATAAAATTTTAAAACAGAAATAATTTTTAATTTCACATTTTTAAAAAGGTATATTCATTTTAACATGAACATTGGTAGTAGAAATTTTCATAAATTCTCATAGTACTATTTGAAATTTTCTGTCTACCATATTTTAATTCCAATGACCAAGTCTGATGTAGATAAATCTTCTATTCTTCTTACATTTGTCAGTAAGACTGTGACCTTGGTGTGACAAATGATTCATACTGTAGTTTATTTTTTATTGCCAGTTTTCAGGACACTTAGAAAGATAACTATGCACTGTGTGTGTTTCCGCATCCCCTTCTTTCTAGAGATTTCACCAATAGTCATAGTGTGATGTGTTTCCTTTTAAGAGTACGACCCCTCTCTTACTACATTAGTATCATTGGTGTGTAATTGACACATCCTAGTAACTAACTTTGAAATCTTCTGGAAACAGTTAAGTATCTAATTTCTCAGTAAAAGTAACTTTGAGGTCAGACATTATATGTTCTGTAATAATCTAATAAACTTTAACAGCAAACATGATTTTAAATATAGATACACAAAATCTTACAGTCTTTTGAAAGTGAATTAAGGAAACCTGAAAACCTCACTGTCAACTTGCTAACTCAAATGTGTTCCAAGAAGAACATTTTTTACATACATGTGGCATGTATGTATGGTTCTGCTGGATTATATTATTAAATAATATGATCCTGTTATCAAATTCCAATATTATTGTTTTCTCTATTTTATTGAACAAGCTTTCAGAAACCGCCAAGAACTCTCACAAATATTTCCAATTATAATTTTCACAGATTTGACTCCAACAAAAGATAATGTTTAAAGGCTAAGTGTTTTCCTTTTTCTTTAGGGGCTTGGATTGTTTTTCTTTTCAAAAATAGAAAATGATAGTTACCACCCTCCTTGTTATTGAATGAGAAAAGTTATTTGATTCTCAGGAAAGTCACAAACAACAACTGCCTATAGTGTGAGGCTGGAAGTGAAATCCAGATGTAATGTCTCTGTCAGCAAAGAGTTGGTAGTGGGGGGGTTATAATAAATATTCACTTCTTTGGATACTCTAATCCATCCTCAGGATCTTGCTGTGTCAGGCTTTGTTTCTAGATGAAGAAGCCCAGTAGACAGAAAGGTTTGCAAATAGGCCATATTTACCATGATCCACTTTTATAACTTTTCTCTGTTTTAAAGAATTCATGGCAAATTTGGGTTATAATATGTGACTGAATATTTCACTGTGACTTTTATGGCAATATCAGTATAGAATTTTAAACAGGGAATGGAAAACCTCAACTTTTATAACATATCACCTACTTAACATCAGTCAAGAAGGTGTCACTGATAACAATGATGTGCTGGATATGGAAAATCTAGTGTCTAAAAATCTAGTCTCTGGATTCAGAATGCTTCTGATTGATTCAATGCTAGCTCCATCCAGTACCTGAGATGCCATCTTAAGCAAGTTATTATAGCCTTTCCAAGTCTCTCTTTCTTCATCTATAAGATGGAGTTATTATTTTCTTTATTATTATTTATCATAAGAATTATTTAGAATTATAAATACTTAAGGATAATTAAAGATACGAAATCTAGTGCCCAAGATGTTGAAAGAGTTTAATGAATTTGCAAGAATACTGGAATGGGTAACCAAGGTTCCCTTCTAAGGGGATCTTCCCAACCCAGGGATTGAACCTGGGTCTCCTGCATTACAGGCAGATTCTTTACTCTGTGAGCTACCATGGATGCCCCTTAAATGGCAGTGTTAGGATGATAATATGTACCTTCTTAGTATGACTACATAATCTCACGGATAGTACTAATACCATTTATTTGACTCACATACTGAGCTTATCTAGACATATTTTATTGCTTTTACTTACCTCAAAATTCCTTGATAATTTGGTGTATGACTTCTTTACTTAAAGTATTAGTTCGAATTGTGTGCTGATGTGTTTTCAAGTTTAAAAGTATGCTATACAAAATATGAGAATATTCTATGTTTAAAGGCTAAGTGTTTTCCTTTTTCTTTAGGGGCTTGGATTGTTTTTCTTTTCAAAAATAGAAAATGATAGTTACCACCCTCCTTGTTATTGAATGAGAAAAGTTATTTGATTCTCAGGAAAGTCACAAACAACAACTGCCTATAGTGTGAGGCTGGAAGTGAAATCCAGATGTAATGTCTCTGTCAGCAAAGAGTTGGTAGTGGGGGGGTTATAATAAATATTCACTTCTTTGGATACTCTAATCCATCCTCAGGATCTTGCTGTGTCAGGCTTTGTTTCTAGATGAAGAAGCCCAGTAGACAGAAAGGTTTGCAAATAGGCCATATTTACCATGATCCACTTTTATAACTTTTCTCTGTTTTAAAGAATTCATGGCAAATTTGGGTTATAATATGTGACTGAATATTTCACTGTGACTTTTATGGCAATATCAGTATAGAATTTTAAACAGGGAATGGAAAACCTCAACTTTTATAACATATCACCTACTTAACATCAGTCAAGAAGGTGTCACTGATAACAATGATGTGCTGGATATGGAAAATCTAGTGTCTAAAAATCTAGTCTCTGGATTCAGAATGCTTCTGATTGATTCAATGCTAGCTCCATCCAGTACCTGAGATGCCATCTTAAGCAAGTTATTATAGCCTTTCCAAGTCTCTCTTTCTTCATCTATAAGATGGAGTTATTATTTTCTTTATTATTATTTATCATAAGAATTATTTAGAATTATAAATACTTAAGGATAATTAAAGATACGAAATCTAGTGCCCAAGATGTTGAAAGAGTTTAATGAATTTGCAAGAATACTGGAATGGGTAACCAAGGTTCCCTTCTAAGGGGATCTTCCCAACCCAGGGATTGAACCTGGGTCTCCTGCATTACAGGCAGATTCTTTACTCTGTGAGCTACCATGGATGCCCCTTAAATGGCAGTGTTAGGATGATAATATGTACCTTCTTAGTATGACTACATAATCTCACGGATAGTACTAATACCATTTATTTGACTCACATACTGAGCTTATCTAGACATATTTTATTGCTTTTACTTACCTCAAAATTCCTTGATAATTTGGTGTATGACTTCTTTACTTAAAGTATTAGTTCGAATTGTGTGCTGATGTGTTTTTCAGTTTAAGGTATTACTCACAAATGTATGCTATACAAAATATGAGAATATTCTATGCAATATTTAGCTCTTACATATACAATGTTAGTTTAATAGAATTGTAAATTAGATTTAAAAAAAATTAAAATATCTTTGAAATACAGATATTTATTTTCACTCCAACTCCCCCAAAAAAGTTTGTTGGATTAATGGGTATAACAATTTTTAAAGTATAAATGTATATTATTATAGTTTTAAGCAGCAGTTTAGTATAATGAATATAAGAAATTTAAATATAAATTATCTACCATGTGTATATATTCATATATATATTAGTGTATATATATACATATATGTTTTCATAGATAACATTTTGAATTCTATTTTAACACTTTTCTAGACAAAAATCACTTGAAAAAGAAAGCTCCATGTTTAATTACTTTCATTCTCATCTTTGAAAAATTATTAGCCCCAAATATAAGAAGACTAGGAGGGCATTTGATGACCTCTGCATATAAAGTATAGAGATCATTATAAAATTTTGTAATCTAATCACTGGCATATCTTAATTGTTACTGGGATTATTTCCTATACAGCCAGGAGTTAATTTCATATTTGATGACTGATATCTAGCATAAAATGAGTCTGAATTACAACTGAAATGAAATTGTATACTCTGTTGCTTATAAAGTGTGACTGCTTGAGAAGGAACTTTGATATTCTCTCTTCCTCCCTCCCTCTCTCTCTCCTTCTCTCTGCCTCTCTCCCGCCCCCACCCCGCCTCCCCCATCCCCCAGGTCGAGTTTTAGCTCAGGCGAGTGGCAATGGGGTTATCCATTTGCTGGATCTTAAATCCGGACAGATTCACAAACTGATGGGCCATGAAAGTGAGGCTCACACGGTCATATTTTCTCATGATGGAGAGACTCTGTTTTCTGGAGGTTCTGACGGCAGCATTCGAACGTGGTCTTGACTGTCAGTGCATCCCATCGCGGAAGGTACTCCCTTTAAGGTTTGAAAACATCTTGTATAATCCCAAAAATATGGCAGCAGGTAACATTTACCGTTTGCTTTAAAACTTGCTTTGGGCATATATTCTAGTGCTCGTACTGTTACCAATAAAAAGAAATAACTTTCCGCCCATTTATTTGTGTCTGGGTTTCTTTTTTTATTTTTATTTTTTCTCCTTTTGATAATTTAGAGACAGCATCTTTGCTAGCAGTTTGGAAGAAACAGCTTTACAATGACGCCTAATGACAGACTAGATGAATTACAGGAGATTGATTTTGAGTGTTAGAAAACAAGCTGCAGGAGAACCAGGCTACTTAAAAATAAATAAATAAAAATCTAAACAAAAACAAGACCTGAAGTGTAGTCATGTCACACAGGGAAAATCTCTCTGTAAGCAAAGGGTCAAGTAGAATTCGGGAGCATACATTTTCACAAATTCTTTAACAATGATTATGCTTTATCTGTTAATAATAATCAGAGACTGCAGGTGGCTTAAATCTATCTACCAAGCTCTTCAGAACTTTCATCTCTGTAACCCAGGCAAGAATGCATTAGGTATAATTGCAATCATTTTTTTCAGTGTTTATTGTAATCTCAATGCAAGTAAGTATCTCGCAGGCACGGAAAATGCCTTCCCCCCCTCCTAACGCACGCATCCACTGTAGAAAGTGCGACAGCGTAGAGAATGCTCTAGCCTGGCTTAAGCAGCTCGGATTTCAGGTTTCTACCGAGCTGGGCTCTGAAGCCAGTTGTTGGCGCTGTCCGTGGTGCTGAGGAATTCCCGGCTGCCGGCAGAATGAGCTCCACATCAGCAGTCTGCAAACTGCTCTCAGTGATGCAGAAACCCAGCTAAAGTTGCTCCTATCCTTCACGTCCACAGTTAGTATTTTCTGGTGTGTAAGAGGGGATTCAAGCAACATATTGTGGAGGATGCCGATGGTATTGCCGGTGGAGTGGGCTTTAAGCTACAGTATGCTGTTGCTGATTTTGATCCTCAGAGCCTAAACAAATCACCACCTCTATGGCCGTATCAAACACGGTGTAAGTGAACTCATGTGTGGAGGAGGCGTAATCAACCGGGAAATTTCATAGAAGGATCTGGGAAAAGGCTAAAAATAAGTTCAACATGCTTCTGCTCCTGGGGTCTGGATTGCTACAGGACCAGCTCTGCTTCTGCCTTTGAATTCTGAAGCCAGGTCCGAAGCCTGTTTCTTATGTGTGTCTGCTGTGTTTCTCTCTGGAAGGGTGGGAGACTGCTTCTTGACTGTGTTTTGAAATGGGATGTAGAATGGATTGCCTTTAATTCAAGCCTGAAAAATGTATTCTTGGGATCACTAAAGAGAAACTGCTTTCCTGACACAAACGTGATCTTTTAGTTCGTTTTGGTGTATGACCCCCACCACCACCATTTAACCTCTAGAGTGATTAGGTAAGTGGATCTTAATGACATGAGTTATGTTTGTTTTCTCAAAGAAATAGATGCAGTCATTTTAACATCGAGTTAAAGTTTAGCTGGGAAGTGATGCTAGCAACATTCTTCACAAATTCTTTAACAATGATTATGCTTTATCTGTTAATAATAATCAGAGACTGCAGGTGGCTTAAATCTATCTACCAAGCTCTTCAGAACTTTCATCTCTGTAACCCAGGCAAGAATGCATTAGGTATAATTGCAATCATTTTTTTCAGTGTTTATTGTAATCTCAATGCAAGTAAGTATCTCGCAGGCACGGAAAATGCCTTCCCCCCCTCCTAACGCACGCATCCACTGTAGAAAGTGCGACAGCGTAGAGAATGCTCTAGCCTGGCTTAAGCAGCTCGGATTTCAGGTTTCTACCGAGCTGGGCTCTGAAGCCAGTTGTTGGCGCTGTCCGTGGTGCTGAGGAATTCCCGGCTGCCGGCAGAATGAGCTCCACATCAGCAGTCTGCAAACTGCTCTCAGTGATGCAGAAACCCAGCTAAAGTTGCTCCTATCCTTCACGTCCACAGTTAGTATTTTCTGGTGTGTAAGAGGGGATTCAAGCAACATATTGTGGAGGATGCCGATGGTATTGCCGGTGGAGTGGGCTTTAAGCTACAGTATGCTGTTGCTGATTTTGATCCTCAGAGCCTAAACAAATCACCACCTCTATGGCCGTATCAAACACGGTGTAAGTGAACTCATGTGTGGAGGAGGCGTAATCAACCGGGAAATTTCATAGAAGGATCTGGGAAAAGGCTAAAAATAAGTTCAACATGCTTCTGCTCCTGGGGTCTGGATTGCTACAGGACCAGCTCTGCTTCTGCCTTTGAATTCTGAAGCCAGGTCCGAAGCCTGTTTCTTATGTGTGTCTGCTGTGTTTCTCTCTGGAAGGGTGGGAGACTGCTTCTTGACTGTGTTTTGAAATGGGATGTAGAATGGATTGCCTTTAATTCAAGCCTGAAAAATGTATTCTTGGGATCACTAAAGAGAAACTGCTTTCCTGACACAAACGTGATCTTTTAGTTCGTTTTGGTGTATGACCCCCACCACCACCATTTAACCTCTAGAGTGATTAGGTAAGTGGATCTTAATGACATGAGTTATGTTTGTTTTCTCAAAGAAATAGATGCAGTCATTTTAAATCACTTGCAGCAGTATGGGAAGGGGGAAAGTTTAGCTGGGAAGTGATGCTCAGTTTAGCAGTGTTTGCTGACTTGTTAAAAACCTTCAGATAAACATTTTTGATTTCTCTAATGTTTCTTCTCTTAAATAAATACATTGCACTAGAGTACCTCAGTTAAGAAGAATTCTTTTTAAAAAATATATAATAAGTTTCTTATATTGAAAAGGAGACTTTGCTCTATTCAGATTTTAAAATCTATTTCATACAATAAAAGCATGTTTAATGTTTATATAAAGTGAATATTACATCCTTATATTTACCTTTAAGTTTGCATTTACCCTAGGATGGCACATTAATGCCTACCTGTAGCTTGCAAAGAGATCATTTTCTGTCTATGTCCTTTTGAAACAGAATGATCTGTTTTATATGGCTTATCTTGCACATCTCGACAATACTAGAAAACTGTGAGAAAGCACAATAGCTCCTTTTTCGTCTAAGATAAACTTTCTAAATGTGTGAGAAATGTATAAATGCGTGCCTTAATTAGAAAATTAGGATTTTTCATAAGCTTGTATTATGTTTGTAGCCTCTGTAGTAATTTAAGAGGAAAAAATGCTTTGTCAAAGGGAGATTCCAGCTTCTCAAAACAGAATTATAGGTTTGCATTTTTTTATTCTGTAGTGACTCATTATTTTTGACATATTGTAAAAGAGATCCATCTCCTTTATTATTGCCTACCCAGAAGGAACTCTAATATTAGCAGTTTTCTTGAAGGAGGGCATGAATACTACCCCCCAAGAAAAAGCAATAAATTTAAAACCCTAATGCCAGGTCCGAAGCCTGTTTCTTATGTGTGTCTGCTGTGTTTCTCTCTGGAAGGGTGGGAGACTGCTTCTTGACTGTGTTTTGAAATGGGATGTAGAATGGATTGCCTTTAATTCAAGCCTGAAAAATGTATTCTTGGGATCACTAAAGAGAAACTGCTTTCCTGACACAAACGTGATCTTTTAGTTCGTTTTGGTGTATGACCCCCACCACCACCATTTAACCTCTAGAGTGATTAGGTAAGTGGATCTTAATGACATGAGTTATGTTTGTTTTCTCAAAGAAATAGATGCAGTCATTTTAAATCACTTGCAGCAGTATGGGAAGGGGGAAAGTTTAGCTGGGAAGTGATGCTCAGTTTAGCAGTGTTTGCTGACTTGTTAAAAACCTTCAGATAAACATTTTTGATTTCTCTAATGTTTCTTCTCTTAAATAAATACATTGCACTAGAGTACCTCAGTTAAGAAGAATTCTTTTTAAAAAATATATAATAAGTTTCTTATATTGAAAAGGAGACTTTGCTCTATTCAGATTTTAAAATCTATTTCATACAATAAAAGCATGTTTAATGTTTATATAAAGTGAATATTACATCCTTATATTTACCTTTAAGTTTGCATTTACCCTAGGATGGCACATTAATGCCTACCTGTAGCTTGCAAAGAGATCATTTTCTGTCTATGTCCTTTTGAAACAGAATGATCTGTTTTATATGGCTTATCTTGCACATCTCGACAATACTAGAAAACTGTGAGAAAGCACAATAGCTCCTTTTTCGTCTAAGATAAACTTTCTAAATGTGTGAGAAATGTATAAATGCGTGCCTTAATTAGAAAATTAGGATTTTTCATAAGCTTGTATTATGTTTGTAGCCTCTGTAGTAATTTAAGAGGAAAAAATGCTTTGTCAAAGGGAGATTCCAGCTTCTCAAAACAGAATTATAGGTTTGCATTTTTTTATTCTGTAGTGACTCATTATTTTTGACATATTGTAAAAGAGATCCATCTCCTTTATTATTGCCTACCCAGAAGGAACTCTAATATTAGCAGTTTTCTCTTGAAGGAGGGCATGAATATACTACCTTCCATTTTACTATTATCAGAATTTGCATATTTAACTTAAAATGCAAATATAATAGTTCTCGAAGTTTTCTAAAGCCACCTTTATCTTATTTAAAATTCTTACCCTGCATATGTTAGACTAAAAATACATGGCTTGTCATTGCTTTAATAATATGAAACTAAATCAATGAATAACCCTTACAAATGATCTGAAAGTGTCCTATATACAATTTTAGCAATATTGGCATAAAGCTAGCAGCATTTAAGTAGACAAATGACTGTTTGACACTTAGCTATTACTCCCTAAAGTCACAGTTTCTCCCAGGCTTTGTATGAGTTAGTTACTCTAAGCATTTAAGTGAGGACCCACGACCAACATTTCCCCATCAAGCATTAATAGTGAAGTTTACAAGAGTCAGTAACACTAAATTACATAAGATAATTATTTTCTATGAATTGGCAACACCCTATTTTTTTACCCTGGCATTTTTGTGCAGGTTACCTAAATGCAAGAATCTTTGGCATGATAAAAAAAAAAAAAGGTGTATTTTTGAAAGTATGTGAATGTCATTTTATATTAAAGTAGTGAATTCAAGTGGTATCTCTTACATGAATATTAGAGTCGAGTTGCTGTAAAAATAATTTACAGATACATCTTTCCTGCCCACTAGGAGCTTACTTCCTGAGTAAAATAAAGGTGTGGACAGTAATACAAATAAATTTATTTTTAACAAATCTTTTTCACTACATGGCATTTTCTTATTATGTAAAGTTTTCATTCTGTTTTGCTCTGTGGAAGAGTTGTTTTACTTAACTATGTTTTGAAATCCAGATTCATGTCCACCTAAACAAGCAACCCATATTGAGACCATTGTTGTTCTCCAATGATGGGCATAAAGAAGTAGGAAAGCCTTTGTACTGGCTCCATCCAATGATAATTCACATTCAACTGTTGGTTTTCTTCCCTTTTAGAAGCAAAATGTTTTCTCACTAATTTCCTGCATTTTCCTGCATGAAACATATATACATATAGTGTACATATATACATTCTGTCACTCACTATTCACTGAACTCAAATATTCTTGAGTTATTTGTAACTATTAAAACTAACAAAATTACCTTTTGAATCTCAATAAAACCCATTCTTACAAGTTAGACAAAGCTAATTCAGAAGGTAAGTTCAAGTTGAAGAATCTCAAGGAAAATAAACTCATAAAGGACAAAATTTAACACATATATTGCCAAGGATCAACCCTCCAAACTTCATAGTAAAGTGTAGATTGTTGCATGAACTTAATCTATTTGAGGGCTTAGTTGCTTCCAAATCAAGCTCAAATCTACATGTTAAAAGCATGGATTTAAGTGAACCTATACTGTCTTTATGTATGTGAAACTATTCTTTTGAAATACTTGTTTTCAGCCTACCCCTCCTGTATTCTCATGGAAGGAGCTGAGTACATCTAATATTAGGAGAAAACCCAGAAGCCACTGAAGGAGGGGGATGGCTCTTCATATTCATGAAGCTTGCATACTTCTATTGGTCATCCCTGGATTGGTCACCTCCGCAGCCATCAGCCATGAAGACTATCCTGCTGATGAAAGTGACCAGACCTCTAGTAATGACAACCTGATTTTTGATGACTATCGAGGGAAAGGGTGTGTGGATGACAGCGGCTTTGTATACAAGTTGGGAGAACGATTTTTCCCAGGGCATTCCAACTGTCCGTGTATCTGTGCTCTGGATGGACCTGTCTGTGACCAGCCAGAATGCCCTAAAATTCACCCAAAGTGTACTAAAGTGGAACACAATGGATGCTGTCCTGAGTGCAAAGAAGTGAAAAATTTCTGTGAATATCATGGGAAAAATTACAAGATCTTGGAGGAATTTAAGGTATGAGTTACCTACCCTCTATATTCATTGAGTACTAACTTTATTTTTTTACATCACACACTTAGGTTACTACATAAAATTACAATTTTAAATTTGTCCTTGATTTACAAAATATGACTCCAGTTAGCATAAGTAGGAAAGCCTTTGTACTGGCTCCATCCAATGATAATTCACATTCAACTGTTGGTTTTCTTCCCTTTTAGAAGCAAAATGTTTTCTCACTAATTTCCTGCATTTTCCTGCATGAAACATATATACATATAGTGTACATATATACATTCTGTCACTCACTATTCACTGAACTCAAATATTCTTGAGTTATTTGTAACTATTAAAACTAACAAAATTACCTTTTGAATCTCAATAAAACCCATTCTTACAAGTTAGACAAAGCTAATTCAGAAGGTAAGTTCAAGTTGAAGAATCTCAAGGAAAATAAACTCATAAAGGACAAAATTTAACACATATATTGCCAAGGATCAACCCTCCAAACTTCATAGTAAAGTGTAGATTGTTGCATGAACTTAATCTATTTGAGGGCTTAGTTGCTTCCAAATCAAGCTCAAATCTACATGTTAAAAGCATGGATTTAAGTGAACCTATACTGTCTTTATGTATGTGAAACTATTCTTTTGAAATACTTGTTTTCAGCCTACCCCTCCTGTATTCTCATGGAAGGAGCTGAGTACATCTAATATTAGGAGAAAACCCAGAAGCCACTGAAGGAGGGGGATGGCTCTTCATATTCATGAAGCTTGCATACTTCTATTGGTCATCCCTGGATTGGTCACCTCCGCAGCCATCAGCCATGAAGACTATCCTGCTGATGAAAGTGACCAGACCTCTAGTAATGACAACCTGATTTTTGATGACTATCGAGGGAAAGGGTGTGTGGATGACAGCGGCTTTGTATACAAGTTGGGAGAACGATTTTTCCCAGGGCATTCCAACTGTCCGTGTATCTGTGCTCTGGATGGACCTGTCTGTGACCAGCCAGAATGCCCTAAAATTCACCCAAAGTGTACTAAAGTGGAACACAATGGATGCTGTCCTGAGTGCAAAGAAGTGAAAAATTTCTGTGAATATCATGGGAAAAATTACAAGATCTTGGAGGAATTTAAGGTATGAGTTACCTACCCTCTATATTCATTGAGTACTAACTTTATTTTTTTACATCACACACTTAGGTTACTACATAAAAATTACAATTTTAAATTTGTCCTTGATTTACAAAAATATGACTCCAGTTAGCATAAGTACCACTGTGATCAGTAACAAATAGGCAGTTGGTTGAAGTATCAATGTCTGTAGGGTTTCACAATGTGTTTTTTTCCTTCAGAAGTATTTGGAGCATGCTTACCCTCTTTCACTTTTGCCCTTAATCATTTCTTTGGTGTTATTACAAAATATGCTTTCTGAAGGAAACAATTTTGTTTAAAGACTGCGTCCATTAAATGTTTAAATTTTATGAGTTGTGCTTGTGGCTTATTAGCCTGTATTTGGTGCCATTTAATGATAGTCTAGAATGATCTGTCTAGTGTATGGAAATCCAAGTACTACAGAGACACACTTCTGAGCTGTGATCTTTTAAGAACATGCATCAGACTTACTTGTTGTAAAGCATGGTCCTCATTCTGTTCTCTGATCTTTAGATTTTGCATTTCTTTTTATGTATAAAGTCAATTTTCTCTGGGGTTTATATCACAGTCCCTTGTAAAGGGTAGTAAAATGGGCTAGTTGTTCAGCCTTTCAGCCTCCATGGTATTTTTAGTCTTTTATACTTATGTCATATTGTCAAGTAACTTCGACTTCACTTTTATCTCTTCCTGGAATCTCTTTTATTCTAGTGGCTACTTTTAATTAGGGTTGCCTACAAGCTAGATCTGAACCCTTAGGGTACAAATTAATACATCAACATGTCCTCACACGTAATGACAGTTTCTGCCTTGAGGTTTCTGTCATACTGGTTGCTTGATATAAAGATTTTCATTTCACCTAACCAAATGCTGTGACAGAATCCTCAGAATCTTGTAGGCAAAAGAAGATATAGCTAGTTTTCAGTGTATGTGTCTGAGAGAAGAATTCAGTTATTAACGCCAACCCAACCCCCTTCTTTATAAGAGTCAAAGGATAGAAGTCAATACGTGGGAAAAGGTTGTAATTGATCACAATCAAAGTATCTCCTGTGTGTTGGCAATTCATTGCATTTGGTTTATTTCCAGTTGTGGGTTCAAACCAGATCTAAGTTACCCAATAAACCCAGTAATTGTGACTAGATTCTTCAGGACATGAGAGAAATTCCAGTGATAGTTATCAGATTCTACCTTCTTATATGTGCTATTCTAGATTTTTTCTTGTATTATGGTAATTTTACTAGACTCTCAGGCCTCTTCTCAATATTCTCCAGCAAAGGAAAAGAGTCTAGTAAAATTACCAGTATTAATGTCAAATGATAGTTAAGAGTGTCATACATTTATCAATGCCTTTCTAATCTTCACCATATTGGTGACATTTTGAGAATTGCTTATTTTTACTTTTATGGTAACAAAAGTAAATACAAGTACTCATGATTGACTCTAGATATGGTTCTAGAATCAGGTCACTCTCTTCTAATATGCATATGTTTGTCCACAGTAGAAGACAAAAAGACATAGCCTAGCCCAAGCAAAAAAATACGCCACATAAAATTTGAGATTAATAAATACTAACCACAAATTATATAAAGAATAAGAGCTATTGACTGATTTTTTGAACTAGTTCAGCACTAAAAATACTCTTATCTTTCCCTATTTTCCTTAGATTTTATTTTATTCAAAAGATAAATATTATTTTGCCTTGAAAGGTGCATCAAGTTAGTAATTCTTTTAATCTATCTGTCCCTGCTATAGTTAATATCTAGTCCATTTGATATGTACAACTTTTACCTTGACTTTTAATATCATTGATTCCAGATCAATGTGATTTATGAAAAGAAAACATACCACTTTTTCACAAGGGCTTAGAGTTATAAGAGCTCTAGAGATTATATAGAGTAGATAAGATTGGACAAACTGAGAGCAAGAAAGTTTGTTACTTGTCCAAATTTGTCAATTTAACCTATTCCTAAATACATCCATTCTAACAATAAAGCCTCCATCACTTCTCAAAGCATTTTGGCTCTGGAGTCAGAAAGACCTGGATCCATATCCTAGATTCATCATTTAGATGTAAGATTTTAGAAGGAGTCCTTAAACCTTTTGAGCCACAGTAGTATTTGCTACAAAATAGCCATCATTATAATTACTTCTGTTGGGAGGAGATGTTGTAAAGATTTAGTGAAATAATTTATATGAAGTTGGGAGTCTTATGACAACGGATACACAATAGAAATGTAACAAATGTTTCTTTCACTCTTTATAAATCCTGGTGTCCAGGGATTTATTCTTAAATTCTACATTCCTCCATGTCTTCACCTGTATTTCCTGATGGAGGCTTAACTTTAAAAGTCATTAATAGACTCTCAGGCCTCTTCTCAATATTCTCCAGCAAAGGAAAAGAGTCTAGTAAAATTACCAGTATTAATGTCAAATGATAGTTAAGAGTGTCATACATTTATCAATGCCTTTCTAATCTTCACCATATTGGTGACATTTTGAGAATTGCTTATTTTTACTTTTATGGTAACAAAAGTAAATACAAGTACTCATGATTGACTCTAGATATGGTTCTAGAATCAGGTCACTCTCTTCTAATATGCATATGTTTGTCCACAGTAGAAGACAAAAAGACATAGCCTAGCCCAAGCAAAAAAATACGCCACATAAAATTTGAGATTAATAAATACTAACCACAAATTATATAAAGAATAAGAGCTATTGACTGATTTTTTGAACTAGTTCAGCACTAAAAATACTCTTATCTTTCCCTATTTTCCTTAGATTTTATTTTATTCAAAAGATAAATATTATTTTGCCTTGAAAGGTGCATCAAGTTAGTAATTCTTTTAATCTATCTGTCCCTGCTATAGTTAATATCTAGTCCATTTGATATGTACAACTTTTACCTTGACTTTTAATATCATTGATTCCAGATCAATGTGATTTATGAAAAGAAAACATACCACTTTTTCACAAGGGCTTAGAGTTATAAGAGCTCTAGAGATTATATAGAGTAGATAAGATTGGACAAACTGAGAGCAAGAAAGTTTGTTACTTGTCCAAATTTGTCAATTTAACCTATTCCTAAATACATCCATTCTAACAATAAAGCCTCCATCACTTCTCAAAGCATTTTGGCTCTGGAGTCAGAAAGACCTGGATCCATATCCTAGATTCATCATTTAGATGTAAGATTTTAGAAGGAGTCCTTAAACCTTTTGAGCCACAGTAGTATTTGCTACAAAATAGCCATCATTATAATTACTTCTGTTGGGAGGAGATGTTGTAAAGATTTAGTGAAATAATTTATATGAAGTTGGGAGTCTTATGACAACGGATACACAATAGAAATGTAACAAATGTTTCTTTCACTCTTTATAAATCCTGGTGTCCAGGGATTTATTCTTAAATTCTACATTCCTCCATGTCTTCACCTGTATTTCCTGATGGAGGCTTAACTTTAAAAGTCATTTAACTGAAAGAATTGCAACACCTTTCTTTGTAAATTTCGTACTTTGTAAATTTGTGAACTCTGAATGCCTAAGTAAATATCAGCCATCTTGCTTCTCTTCTCATTTAGCTTCTTGTCTCTTGTAAGCTGATCTTTAAAACTATGTGCAACTTTCACAGAATAATCTGGGCATGTTAGTAAGGAGGTTATAAATTCTGCATATTATATATTCATCCAACAATTATTTATTGGACTTTAGCATATAAGATCCTGTAGATGTACCGTACATATATTAGAGAGTAGGCTATCTAGAAGATAAAATCTCCACTCACAAGGAAGGCATGAACAACCTGGAGAGAGAAGTAGGGAAGAGTAGTCTAAGCATGTCATCGTGAAGGTCAACACCAAGGGCTTATAGTGCTGAAAGCTTATCAACAGGGTGTGAGGTTTTTTTTTTCTTCAGGAAGGTTAAAGGTGAGCCTGTTCTTAAAAAATTAAGATTTATCTAAGATAAAAATGTCAAAGAGGAAACTGCTTGAGCAAAATCAGAGATTTTAAGAAAATCAGCAAGGAGAGGAGGAAAATTAGAATGACAAGGAGGTGGATCTTATTAAAATGCATTTATCAAAAGAGAGGTTAACCTGAATAGTGTTTTGGGCACATGGAAAAAGGAACTTGAATACTGGGCCATAGTATTTAGAGTCTGTCTAAAGAATAACTAGGGGCAAAATGCAGGCTGTTATACATAGATATGACCTAGTTAAATATATATCTTTTAAACAAGATTACTTTGTAGCCAAGTATTTAATTGAATAATGAAGACAAAAGATTAATGGCTGGGGAACTGGGACTGTTGTAGAAAACATAAAATGAGATGACCAGCATCCATAATGATAACAACATTCAGGAACAGTCTTGTGGATATAAATCTGATTTCCCTAATATAATCTAGATTCTACTCATCACCTTCTTCAGGTATGTTAATCTCTCCATGACTTCTCTTCCCTGTGTGCCTGCACAGGCTTTGCCACACTTTTTTACCATTCATACACATCTAAGTCCAACTAGATTGCTTTAGAACTCCATTTAAATCTCATCTCAACTGCAAAGCTTTCTCTGACTAGCCTACTCTCATATCCCAAGCTGCATCTCACACCATTATAACAAGGACAGTAATCATAGACAGACACTATTAAGACCTCTATGCGTATTATAGCACATCTTCTAATAGCACAATGAGGTTACAGTTTTATTAGCACTGTTTTGTTTTACAGATGAGAAAACTGAAGTGCCCAAGTGTAAATAGTTCACCCAACACTATATCTAACATAACTAGGATTCAAACCAGGCTTCCTGGGTTCAGCATATCAATTATTTGCCACCATCTCTTCACACTGCAATAATATAAACTGAAAGGACCTGTCTCTGCCACTCAACAGTGAGCCATTTGAGGCTGAGGACAGTGTTTTCTTTTTACTCCTCTGCTTCCAGTCCCAACACCTTGCAAATCACCTAACAGTCATTTAATATACTTCAGTGAGCAAAACGAGTCAGGTTATAATTGAATGGATGGTGTATATATATATATACACACCCATATATATAAAAGAGTTCCTTTAAAATGCCTTAGTTTCTTTCTATTTATGTGTTGATCTCTCTATTTTAATTAGAGAAGCATTCAAACTTCAGATAAAGAGTGCTCTCTGGACCCTAAGGATGACATGCATTGTTCATAAAGCACCTACTTCCCAGTCTGCTTCTGCTTCTACTTTCTACTCCTTATCCTCATCTCTTCCTAACCAATACTCATCTTGGATTGCCTCTCCATCCAAGTGTTGTAATGACCACCAAGTGTTTTGGTTGTGCAGTCGCACTCCTGTACAGTTACAAAAACATATGTATCTACACCATTGCTTTCTGATCACTAAATTTAAATGCAAATTAATATACATGTGTCACTTGATGGAAAACATTTTATTTTTAAAGGTTGGGATGTTTTTCCAACACTTAACTCTGATGCAAGCTTTGAAAATGGCTTTCTCTCTATCCATTTTGAAAACTCTGAATTTTCCAGTCTTCTGGTAATATTGTATTAAGATAAAGGTCATTGTGTAGTAGGTTTTTCTCATCTTTCTTTTATGTGTACTCAGGCAAAATGACACTGGAACCTCCTTTTTAAGAAATAAGAAGTATAAATAATACATTACAATAGCATTTCCTACAGAAAACCTTGATTCGGGCTGTGGGTTGTATCAGCTTTGGTTCTGTGTTTAACCATTTCATGCTGAGTTTCTTGAAGAAATAACTTCTTATTTGACTCAGTATTTTTATAGCTCTCAGCTAGAATTAGCCCTTTTGTAATTTTTTATACTTTAAAACTTGTACTGGTTTAGTTTTGGGTCAGACACTGAAGGTTTTACTACATGCAACTGGAAGAAAGGTTTTTTTTTAATTTCAGCTTTGCATACCCTGTCTTTTAAAGTGATTTTCTGCAGTCAGTGCTCATTATCCCTACTTGAGGATTTGGATTTGGCCCAAATCTACCTTTCTCTGCAGTCATTGACCTTTGTACCTTTCCCAGTATGGGCCAAAGCCAGTTGATCAGGTTTCTGACTTTTATTTTTAATAAGTTCAGTGTGATTATTTTCTCATCTTTAAATATTTTATTGCTTTTAAAAAAACATGTTTTCATGCTGTGTAAGCTGCCTAGATTTTGCCCTGAATTTTGGATTTCACATTTAACTCTTGAGGAAAGCAGCAAAGAGGACAGAAAATTAATCACTCAGAGCATTCTACCAGATCATCACACCCATAAAAAAACATCAGTGCCAACTAAGATTCAGAATTGACTTGCTCTTCACATGGATATATTAACAGGAAGACAGATTTCCCAACTTTCTTATTAATCTATGCTTCATCTTAATAATATCCAATATTGTAACATTCTGTAAATCTAGAAAAGTGAGTACAAAGGATTTTTCAAGTTAGGAGATTTTTTTGGGGGAGGAGGGGATGTCTATTTTAACACAGAAAAAGAATGAAAAGCAACATATTCTAGGAACTGATAATTAAGTATGTAAAAGAACAGGGGAAAAGCTGTAAAGAAATTTCAATGAGGGGACTCATTGTTTGCAGAAACACAACTTATTGTACCACACCCACTCATTAGCAATAGCACCAGTTTCTGTTAATATGAGAGGCACAGAAACTAAGATGTTTGTGTTAGACAAAGAAGTGCAGAAGGCATCTTTCCAGAGGGATGAAGATTGTACTATGTATTGTATGTATTTTGTTGCCACTAAATGGAATAAAATTTGTCATGTACGTCCTGCTGAAATATAGGAGACAAGGCAACAAAAGTTTCATCTTAAAAACTGGGAGGTTTTGTTTACTTTAATTTCTATTTTTTGACCCCCTGTATTCATTTTGATAATGGAAAATAGGCAAGTTTTAAGACTTTGTGTGGGATTTTTAAAGATATTTTTCCCAAGAGGCGGTATACAAGTTCTCAACAAATAGTTGGGGCATTGGTAAGATACCATCCAAACTCAGTCATAGAAAACATCATAATTGCATACAACAAAAATAGTTGAGGTCTTTATTAGGAGATAGAGAAGACTAATTCCACAATTATTGACTCTACAAAATGTAGTTTTTGTTTTGCAGAACATGTTGTAGTTTGTAATATTAAAACTGCCTTTGAGTCAATTCAAGCATGGCTTTTCCTTTCAAGTAGCTACAAAATAACAGAGATTAAGTAATCTTAATCATTAGTGACTGTTGCTTCTCTGAAGTTCAGCCCCCAACATGTACCACAAACAGCTTCAAAGTGGATCATTCTCCCTAGAAGGAACACCCATGTTTGTAAATAACTAGGAAACCTCTGGTTAATTGGTATAATGTCTGATCAGTTTCAAAGATCAGAAGTCAATTTTGTTTAAACTAACATTTATAAAGTTCCTCAAAGCCTTTCTCATTCTTTTTATATTGTTCTCATTGGGCATGTTTAAATTTTATAGAACTACATTAAATCTAGAAAATAGATCTGAGTTTTGGAATAATTTACTTTTTCAAAAGCCCCAGGGAGAATTGGAAATGACCCTTTTAACACCTTTTAAAACATGGGAGTAGAATCATAGGCATACATGTCTTCCCAGTTAACCACTGAATGGATGAAAGTCGGGAAAAAGTGTCTTAAGTTTTAAGAGACTTGATAGTCAGATGACCCTTTAATTAGTAATATGTAGACCCACCCATTGATTTTGATTGCTCTCCTTCATATGGTAAGATGCTGCAATTAATGGTGATAACTGTGTGATAGACAGGATTACAGAGATTTATGTCTGGGCTTCTACTCGCGCTGCACACCAGGAGATTGGTATTTGATTTGCAGCCACATCTGAGATTTGTGGAGCTTGTCACTGCTAGTGCCTACCACAGACTTGAGGTCAGTCATCAGCTGTTTATAAACTGCACTGTCCATTCCTGCTGACTCTCCAATACTATGAAAAGATGAACCTGAAAAGAAAGTGATATGGTAGCCTCCCCTCCAGGTTTTAATTCTAATTGTACAAGATTTGGGATATGTTAGAAAATGTGTGCATCTTTCATTTATAGTTTCACCAAAATACATAGTCAATGGTGTAATAGAAACAAGCATGTTTTATGCAAATTTTGTAGTCTAGTCTATGTAGTCTAAACTGAAATTGCTTCATACATGCGTTGTAAGTGTATATGTATGTGTGAAATATGAGGGAGCTGGGAAATGTTCTTTAAGAAAATCTTTATGATGAGGTGAATCCTTTATTTCTAACCTTCCTTATTCACCCTGATCATATTCTTTGGTTTTCCTATCACTTGATTTATGTATCAGATAGTGTGTCTATGAAGGATAGCACAAGAAAATACCAGTGGTCTATTTTTTAGTTGTAGTTAGTCAAACTTTCAAGGAAGAGCTTGAAACAGATAATTCAAGGTAATTGGAAGTGCTCGGTGAGTTTGCTTATCCAAGTGATCTTTCTAAAGCCTTAGCCTTTATTAATGGGGACTGGCTTATTTTCAAGTCAGTTTATTTTAGGCTTGGACCTTTAGTCACCCCTAGTTAGCATCAGTAATTTCAGCCTTATATGCCACCTCTGTTGACTGGCATGTTTAAATTTTATAGAACTACATTAAATCTAGAAAATAGATCTGAGTTTTGGAATAATTTACTTTTTCAAAAGCCCCAGGGAGAATTGGAAATGACCCTTTTAACACCTTTTAAAACATGGGAGTAGAATCATAGGCATACATGTCTTCCCAGTTAACCACTGAATGGATGAAAGTCGGGAAAAAGTGTCTTAAGTTTTAAGAGACTTGATAGTCAGATGACCCTTTAATTAGTAATATGTAGACCCACCCATTGATTTTGATTGCTCTCCTTCATATGGTAAGATGCTGCAATTAATGGTGATAACTGTGTGATAGACAGGATTACAGAGATTTATGTCTGGGCTTCTACTCGCGCTGCACACCAGGAGATTGGTATTTGATTTGCAGCCACATCTGAGATTTGTGGAGCTTGTCACTGCTAGTGCCTACCACAGACTTGAGGTCAGTCATCAGCTGTTTATAAACTGCACTGTCCATTCCTGCTGACTCTCCAATACTATGAAAAGATGAACCTGAAAAGAAAGTGATATGGTAGCCTCCCCTCCAGGTTTTAATTCTAATTGTACAAGATTTGGGATATGTTAGAAAATGTGTGCATCTTTCATTTATAGTTTCACCAAAATACATAGTCAATGGTGTAATAGAAACAAGCATGTTTTATGCAAATTTTGTAGTCTAGTCTATGTAGTCTAAACTGAAATTGCTTCATACATGCGTTGTAAGTGTATATGTATGTGTGAAATATGAGGGAGCTGGGAAATGTTCTTTAAGAAAATCTTTATGATGAGGTGAATCCTTTATTTCTAACCTTCCTTATTCACCCTGATCATATTCTTTGGTTTTCCTATCACTTGATTTATGTATCAGATAGTGTGTCTATGAAGGATAGCACAAGAAAATACCAGTGGTCTATTTTTTAGTTGTAGTTAGTCAAACTTTCAAGGAAGAGCTTGAAACAGATAATTCAAGGTAATTGGAAGTGCTCGGTGAGTTTGCTTATCCAAGTGATCTTTCTAAAGCCTTAGCCTTTATTAATGGGGACTGGCTTATTTTCAAGTCAGTTTATTTTAGGCTTGGACCTTTAGTCACCCCTAGTTAGCATCAGTAATTTCAGCCTTATATGCCACCTCTGTTGACTTCCTTGCCTCCAGCTTGCCATCTGGACATCACAATAAAGTGATCGTTGCAAGAATTTAGTGACACTATGAAAAATGTGAATGAAGTACTAAAGTGACAAGAAAATTAATTTATCTCCCGAAAATTTTTTAGCTGGTATTATTTTAGGACTATATAAAGTTGTTCAAAGTGGATACAATTCCACTGAACACAACTCTGCATGTTTTCCCTATTATGTCATGAGACCATGAACAGAACTCATATGCATTTAATCTTTCTGTGTATGGGATAGATACAGTAATGCCATCCTATATCTAATGAAGAATAAATAATATTGGGAGCTTGGAAACTTAAGTATTATATATCAAATTTAATTAACAACTTGACTGCTCAAAAGTTTCTGTGTTTAAGCATTAGATGGCATTTTGAAATAATTTTGTTGCAATATTGACCCTTAATTATCATTCTTATTTCTTGGCATCAGATTAGATTTCTAGTAATCTGAGCTTATATAAGTTCTATTTTTAAAAGGCAAGCCTTATGATCTGTGTTTTTTCTATTCATAATTTAAGTCCTTCCTGCTTTTAAGAGCTGACAACAGAATTTTGTATCTGGAAAAGAACTTTTAACATTTTTACAGATGATAAAGACCAACAGAAACTTAGAGAAAACACCACAATGGCTGAGATAGCTTCCTATTTGCAAAGGCAATATGAATATATTTTTCCTGAGGTCTTTTATGTACATTTTAAAACTTCAGGCTTAATGCTCATTTGCATCTTCTTTTCCAATAAATAGATTGGATGCAGAAATTTATCTCAGCCAATTGTCTATAGAAATGTGGTATCAGGACCTATCTCCATGACAACCCAGAGTTACAAACAGACGAGAACAATAAAATATTGGCATATCTAAACAGTCTATTTTTTTGTTTAGTTAGTGTCTATGAAGGATAGCACAAGAAAATTTCAAGGAAGAAAGGGCTTGAAACAGATAATTCAAGGTAATTGGAAGTGCTCGGTGAGTTTGCTTATCCAAGTGATCTTTCTAAAGCCTTAGCCTTTATTAATGGGGACTGGCTTATTTTCAAGTCAGTTTATTTTAGGCTTGGACCTTTAGTCACCCCTAGTTAGCATCAGTAATTTCAGCCTTATATGCCACCTCTGTTGACTTCCTTGCCTCCAGCTTGCCATCTGGACATCACAATAAAGTGATCGTTGCAAGAATTTAGTGACACTATGAAAAATGTGAATGAAGTACTAAAGTGACAAGAAAATTAATTTATCTCCCGAAAATTTTTTAGCTGGTATTATTTTAGGACTATATAAAGTTGTTCAAAGTGGATACAATTCCACTGAACACAACTCTGCATGTTTTCCCTATTATGTCATGAGACCATGAACAGAACTCATATGCATTTAATCTTTCTGTGTATGGGATAGATACAGTAATGCCATCCTATATCTAATGAAGAATAAATAATATTGGGAGCTTGGAAACTTAAGTATTATATATCAAATTTAATTAACAACTTGACTGCTCAAAAGTTTCTGTGTTTAAGCATTAGATGGCATTTTGAAATAATTTTGTTGCAATATTGACCCTTAATTATCATTCTTATTTCTTGGCATCAGATTAGATTTCTAGTAATCTGAGCTTATATAAGTTCTATTTTTAAAAGGCAAGCCTTATGATCTGTGTTTTTTTTCTATTCATAATTTAAGTCCTTCCTGCTTTTAAGAGCTGACAACAGAATTTTGTATCTGGAAAAGAACTTTTAACATTTTTACAGATGATAAAGACCAACAGAAACTTAGAGAAAACACCACAATGGCTGAGATAGCTTCCTATTTGCAAAGGCAATATGAATATATTTTTCCTGAGGTCTTTTATGTACATTTTAAAACTTCAGGCTTAATGCTCATTTGCATCTTCTTTTCCAATAAATAGATTGGATGCAGAAATTTATCTCAGCCAATTGTCTATAGAAATGTGGTATCAGGACCTATCTCCATGACAACCCAGAGTTACAAACAGACGAGAACAATAAAATATTGGCATATCTAAAATCAGTCTTTGACACAGATAGAGGACAATTTGCAAAAGCAGCCTAAGTTTGCAAAGGCTCTAATAAAAAGAGGATCCTTTGTCTAAAAAATGAAAAATTCTATAATTAAACTAAACAATATAGGCCATAATAAAGTTTAATATTAAACACTACCTATTTATTTTCACAGAGACTACTTTATACTAGGAAGAAACAAAGGAACTAAATTAGCTGCTCTTGCTACCTATTTAGTGATTTTAGGAATTGAGGATCTGTGTTCTTGATTTTTTTAACTCTGCAAACTGTCACCGCTCACTGCATAACAGGAATGGACTATGAAAAATGGAGTGTACAGAAATCCTGTAGCTCTATGACATTAGAACAAAGGGATATCCCAAACCTGGCATGTGATCAGTATGATCTAAGGCAGGAATGTTGAAAAAATTTACATTCTTTGACCTCTCCCTCTTCAAGGCCAACCGAAATGATTTCAGTTTCTATTTTAAAGTTTGCCAGATTGTTCTAGTGATCAGCCAGCTAGATTTTTAATAAGGACTTTTTTTTTCATGGTCAAGTAAATTTGAGAAATGATGCATCTTTTAACATCTCTTAGAAACACACAGTGTCCAATAATATATATTAGTCATACTGATAGAACTTGAACATTTTTTAAGGGTTTGAGAGTCAGTACAAACACAGTTCCACAGCTAAGAGCTCAGCAGTATAGTGAAGACTATTTTAGTGTAGGTTCTACCACTTACCAGCCAACTGACTAGGCACACATTACTTTACTTCGGTATGCCTTAGTGCACACTTCTCTAAAACACAGATAATAGTAAAAACTACCTGGCACACAATAAGGGATTCATAAAAGCTATCTGACATTTTTACTACTATTGCTACTAACCTGTATTTAGTCCAGTATTTCACAAATTTATGTAACAGCAGTACATTATTTTTTTTCCTTCTGAACATCTATTAACATCTTAAAGTTCATATGCATTCATTGAAACCTTGTAAGAAGTATTCTGTTAATGACCAAGATCATCCCTTATTCCTTTATCTGGCTCTGATGGGCAATTAATGATAAAAATCTATATATCTCAGCTTTTATGGTCTGGTTCTCTTTAAAATCTCCAAAATTGTAGCTAATGTGGTTATTTGTGTTAATTTATTACGCAGGGATCAGTACACTACAATCTATTAGCCTAATCCAGCTCACCACCTGTTTCTATAAGTAGAGTTTTACTGGAAAATAGCAATGTGTATTCGTTAGGTATTATGCATGGTGGCCTTCAGGCTGCAGTTCAGAGCTGTGTACTTGCTCAGAGATCATATGCCCCTCACAGGTCAAAAATATTTACTGTCTGGCTCTCTGTAGAAAACGTTTGCCAACTTCTTATCTAAGACCATTTCTTTTTCTTCCCTTTTGTCTTCCCTCAAACCTTACTGTCATCAGATCTTTCTAATTCCCTTTCTTCTAAGTTCTGGATTCTTTGGGTACTAGTACGTATAGGTTTTACTTCATTGGTCTTGAAGATGTCTTTCCACATGTGTAAATCTTCAAAGGCATCCAAATTTGCCTATTTTAAATGTATCATACATACATAACAGCACACATGTTAAGTCATAGCTCTTTGCACATCTGTCTCCAAGGAGTATGGCTTTGCTCTTTGCATTGATGTATAATAATTTAACAACTTTCCATTTACTGAGAATTCTCCGATGAAATACATAAGCAAAGAGAATAAAAATCTGCTTTCTTTGATATTTCCATGTGTTCTCCTTTGAGTGTGTGACAAGTAGGTATTTTTCATTTGAAGTATTATAAGAGATGTATTTCTTATTAGTAAATGAAAGTATATATCTTATCTGCTCAATTAAGTTTACTCTCTGCTCACTTAGGTATTAAGTTCACTAACATCTTGTCAATTCCACTTACATAATCCATGGTTTGATTCCATTAAATGTTCTAACTGTTCTAACATGTAGAGAGGTGACAGGCCCTGGGTAGGGTGTATGGAATTGTAGAAGACGTAAATCTGACCCTCAAACTTTCCTTCTGAACATCTATTAACATCTTAAAGTTCATATGCATTCATTGAAACCTTGTAAGAAGTATTCTGTTAATGACCAAGATCATCCCTTATTCCTTTATCTGGCTCTGATGGGCAATTAATGATAAAAATCTATATATCTCAGCTTTTATGGTCTGGTTCTCTTTAAAATCTCCAAAATTGTAGCTAATGTGGTTATTTGTGTTAATTTATTACGCAGGGATCAGTACACTACAATCTATTAGCCTAATCCAGCTCACCACCTGTTTCTATAAGTAGAGTTTTACTGGAAAATAGCAATGTGTATTCGTTAGGTATTATGCATGGTGGCCTTCAGGCTGCAGTTCAGAGCTGTGTACTTGCTCAGAGATCATATGCCCCTCACAGGTCAAAAATATTTACTGTCTGGCTCTCTGTAGAAAACGTTTGCCAACTTCTTATCTAAGACCATTTCTTTTTCTTCCCTTTTGTCTTCCCTCAAACCTTACTGTCATCAGATCTTTCTAATTCCCTTTCTTCTAAGTTCTGGATTCTTTGGGTACTAGTACGTATAGGTTTTACTTCATTGGTCTTGAAGATGTCTTTCCACATGTGTAAATCTTCAAAGGCATCCAAATTTGCCTATTTTAAATGTATCATACATACATAACAGCACACATGTTAAGTCATAGCTCTTTGCACATCTGTCTCCAAGGAGTATGGCTTTGCTCTTTGCATTGATGTATAATAATTTAACAACTTTCCATTTACTGAGAATTCTCCGATGAAATACATAAGCAAAGAGAATAAAAATCTGCTTTCTTTGATATTTCCATGTGTTCTCCTTTGAGTGTGTGACAAGTAGGTATTTTTCATTTGAAGTATTATAAGAGATGTATTTCTTATTAGTAAATGAAAGTATATATCTTATCTGCTCAATTAAGTTTACTCTCTGCTCACTTAGGTATTAAGTTCACTAACATCTTGTCAATTCCACTTACATAATCCATGGTTTGATTCCATTAAATGTTCTAACTGTTCTAACATGTAGAGAGGTGACAGGCCCTGGGTAGGGTGTATGGAATTGTAGAAGACGTAAATCTGACCCTCAAACTGCTCCTAGTCTATCAAAATGACTACTACAGATAAAAAGAATAGCAGATGGCCTGGGATGATTGATCTAGGAATAAATGTTAGGAAAGGGATAATTCAGTCTGGAAAGTTTAGGGAGCACCTAAGAGTGAGGATTTCAGTCCATGGAAAGCATCTTAGACAAAATTGGAAAATTGGCAAAAATCACTGGAAAGCACATTCAGTGAAAGGTGGCTTAACCCAAGTGGCCAGAGCAGAGGGGACAGAAAAGACGAAAAGAGAGAGAAGGGACATAGAACCAGCTCACAGTGTGAGGACCAGGCTCAGAAGCCTGAACCATAGCCTAGACCCAGTGGAAAATCACCATAGGTGTGGAGTTAGGGATGCAACACGACCAGATTTGTGCTTGAGGGGATTACAAATACCATTGACAGTTTTATGAGCTCTTTTGCATCTTTGTTCTTTCATTGAAAGATTGAGTTCTAAGATGGCTTTTTTCTCATTTCATAAATGAGAAGCGAAGCTTCCGACTGACTCCAGTGCTTTTGCCATTACCCCTGCCCTGATTCCAGGAGCAGACTAAGGAGATTATCCCAGAAATGTGATAGAGATGGTGTATTTGCACATGTGCATGTCTTGTATTCTGGAATACCTGTTCAAGTATAACTCTGAAATATTTCATGTTAAGTCCGGTCTCTTTCTGATGGAAATATAGTACACTGCTGACACAGGGAAATGCTTTGCCTGTTCTGTGTTTTACATCACTCAATTTGCTTCACTTAAAAAACCCCCATGGACACAAAGAAGGGTGTATCTAAGGCACATTCCTATTCATTGAACAACAACAAAAACTTTGTTTTGAATACAGTGGGGATTGACCAGGAATATTTAAATTTCTACATCAGGAAAATGAAAATTAAAAGCAACAACAAATAAACCGAGAACCTCGAAAGGGCTTTTTGCATCTGTAGAAATACCACAGTCATTGTGGAAACCACAAAAACCTATTTGTTCATGAATCCATGCGTTTGCTCACTTATTTTCCAAATCTTAACATAATCCATGGTTTGATTCCATTAAATGTTCTAACTGTTCTAACATGTAGAGAGGTGACAGGCCCTGGGTAGGGTGTATGGAATTGTAGAAGACGTAAATCTGACCCTCAAACTGCTCCTAGTCTATCAAAATGACTACTACAGATAAAAAGAATAGCAGATGGCCTGGGATGATTGATCTAGGAATAAATGTTAGGAAAGGGATAATTCAGTCTGGAAAGTTTAGGGAGCACCTAAGAGTGAGGATTTCAGTCCATGGAAAGCATCTTAGACAAAATTGGAAAATTGGCAAAAATCACTGGAAAGCACATTCAGTGAAAGGTGGCTTAACCCAAGTGGCCAGAGCAGAGGGGACAGAAAAGACGAAAAGAGAGAGAAGGGACATAGAACCAGCTCACAGTGTGAGGACCAGGCTCAGAAGCCTGAACCATAGCCTAGACCCAGTGGAAAATCACCATAGGTGTGGAGTTAGGGATGCAACACGACCAGATTTGTGCTTGAGGGGATTACAAATACCATTGACAGTTTTATGAGCTCTTTTGCATCTTTGTTCTTTCATTGAAAGATTGAGTTCTAAGATGGCTTTTTTCTCATTTCATAAATGAGAAGCGAAGCTTCCGACTGACTCCAGTGCTTTTGCCATTACCCCTGCCCTGATTCCAGGAGCAGACTAAGGAGATTATCCCAGAAATGTGATAGAGATGGTGTATTTGCACATGTGCATGTCTTGTATTCTGGAATACCTGTTCAAGTATAACTCTGAAATATTTCATGTTAAGTCCGGTCTCTTTCTGATGGAAATATAGTACACTGCTGACACAGGGAAATGCTTTGCCTGTTCTGTGTTTTACATCACTCAATTTGCTTCACTTAAAAAACCCCCATGGACACAAAGAAGGGTGTATCTAAGGCACATTCCTATTCATTGAACAACAACAAAAACTTTGTTTTGAATACAGTGGGGATTGACCAGGAATATTTAAATTTCTACATCAGGAAAATGAAAATTAAAAGCAACAACAAATAAACCGTGAACCTCGAAAGGGCTTTTTGCATCTGTAGAAATACCACAGTCATTGTGGAAACTCCTAGTGGTTACAAATTAAATCCTATCTCTGTATGGGGAAAGGGCAGCCCAGCTCCCTGAAACTGCACTTATTTTTGCTATATGCTAGTTTGATTTCACCATCCTGGATAGGACAAGGGAAAAAGATGATACTCATCCAACATTAAAAATAAAATCCTGCTAAAATAACAAACCTTTGACAGCTAAGATTTAGAAAACTTCATTAGGGAGAAAAAAGACAATCAGAATTTTTCTTTTGTTAATGAGACTCTAGGATTTTCACATTGAAACTGGAAGGTATTTAAATCAGAACTTTAAAAAAGATGTGAGTTCAAGTTACCCCATTGCAAATCTGCTTTTGGCATGATTAAGATTAAAGTGAAATTTCATCTCTGTAAATGAGAATCTAATTATCAAGTTTTCTGATGTCATTTTCAGTCTAACGACAATCTAAGTGCAAAAAACTTGTTATATTTTAGAGATGTAACAGATTGCTCTCAAAACTATATATTCTTTTCAAATTTGTAGTGGAAATGATTATGCCATAATTTAATAAAAATAATTTATCACTGACATACTTTGAGAAATACAAAGCCATTGAAAATGCACAAAGAGGAAGTAAACAAAAAAAACACTAATCAACCAGAAATCTATGGGAACTGACAGTCATTTACAAAATGCTGCATAATTTACAAGCTCCTTCAGATATTATGTTATTTCCTTTTTGTCTCATAAAAATACAATGAGGGAAACTTTGTGCTCAGGTACTAAGTTGTGTCCAACTCTTTGCAACCCTATGGACTGTAGCCTACCAGCCTCCTCTGTCCATAGAATTCTCCAGGCAGGTATAGTGGAGTGGGTTGCAGGTCTCTTAATATCATGTTCTGTGTTTTACATCACTCAATTTGCTTCACTTAAAAAACCCCCATGGACACAAAGAAGGGTGTATCTAAGGCACATTCCTATTCATTGAACAACAACAAAAACTTTGTTTTGAATACAGTGGGGATTGACCAGGAATATTTAAATTTCTACATCAGGAAAATGAAAATTAAAAGCAACAACAAATAAACCGTGAACCTCGAAAGGGCTTTTTGCATCTGTAGAAATACCACAGTCATTGTGGAAACTCCTAGTGGTTACAAATTAAATCCTATCTCTGTATGGGGAAAGGGCAGCCCAGCTCCCTGAAACTGCACTTATTTTTGCTATATGCTAGTTTGATTTCACCATCCTGGATAGGACAAGGGAAAAAGATGATACTCATCCAACATTAAAAATAAAATCCTGCTAAAATAACAAACCTTTGACAGCTAAGATTTAGAAAACTTCATTAGGGAGAAAAAAGACAATCAGAATTTTTCTTTTGTTAATGAGACTCTAGGATTTTCACATTGAAACTGGAAGGTATTTAAATCAGAACTTTAAAAAAGATGTGAGTTCAAGTTACCCCATTGCAAATCTGCTTTTGGCATGATTAAGATTAAAGTGAAATTTCATCTCTGTAAATGAGAATCTAATTATCAAGTTTTCTGATGTCATTTTCAGTCTAACGACAATCTAAGTGCAAAAAACTTGTTATATTTTAGAGATGTAACAGATTGCTCTCAAAACTATATATTCTTTTCAAATTTGTAGTGGAAATGATTATGCCATAATTTAAAAAAAATAATTTATCACTGACATACTTTGAGAAATACAAAGCCATTGAAAATGCACAAAGAGGAAGTAAACAAAAAAAACACTAATCAACCAGAAATCTATGGGAACTGACAGTCATTTACAAAATGCTGCATAATTTACAAGCTCCTTCAGATATTATGTTATTTCCTTTTTGTCTCATAAAAATACAATGAGGGAAACTTTGTGCTCAGGTACTAAGTTGTGTCCAACTCTTTTGCAACCCTATGGACTGTAGCCTACCAGCCTCCTCTGTCCATAGGATTCTCCAGGCAGGTATAGTGGAGTGGGTTGCAGGTCTCTTAATATCATGTTAATATTAATTTCATCCTATACAGAAGAAAATCTAGTTCCAAGTGGTTTAAGTAACCTATCCAAGCTAATACAACAATGTTAGATAGCAGAACTTAAGCTCCAAATGTGCCTATTCTGCCTTATCTTCTAGTTGAATTCTGTTGGGATAACTAACAATTTTCATACATGGCTACACAGTTGTGACTGCTTCTGCTGTACTTACACAAAGGATAGACACTGAAGTCAGAAAGTTTATCAAGAACTACTCAGCCAAGATTTTTTTCAGTGAAAATAACCTTCCATATTATCGCCCATAAACCATCCTGATATAATTTTGTGGAGTAAGGTAAGCTAGGAATTAACTCTCAAAAAGTGAAGTATAAAGTTCAGTAGGAAATTGCTATTTGTACATAAAATTGCAAATGAATGTTTTACTATAGTATTAGCAATTATAAAGCACTTTATTTTACTAATATTTAATTTCTGCCTTTTATATCATGTTAAAGTATGTTACTAGCAAATGGAACAAGGAAGAAATTTCAACTTTCAGATTTCATAATCATCTGACTGGCACTCCCAATACAGATGGATTTTCATGTGTATAACTCCCAAGCTACAGACCCTGAGAAGCGCCAGATTCAGTATCATCCATGCAAGGCTAGAAGGCTAGAGTTATAGCCCTCTCTCCTTTTTGTTATCGGCCTCCTCAGTGTTTCACGTAAACTTGAAATCAAAAAAATAAACAAATTTTAAATTTGTAGTGGAAATGATTATGCCATAATTTAATAAAAATAATTTATCACTGACATACTTTGAGAAATACAAAGCCATTGAAAATGCACAAAGAGGAAGTAAACAAAAAAAACACTAATCAACCAGAAATCTATGGGAACTGACAGTCATTTACAAAATGCTGCATAATTTACAAGCTCCTTCAGATATTATGTTTTTTCCCTTTTTTGTCTCATAAAAATACAATGAGGGAAGCTTTGTGCTCAGGTACTAAGTTGTGTCCAACTCTTTTGCAACCCTATGGACTGTAGCCTACCAGCCTCCTCTGTCCATAGGATTCTCCAGGCAGGTATAGTGGAGTGGGTTGCAGGTCTCTTAATATCATGTTAATATTAATTTCATCCTATACAGAAGAAAATCTAGTTCCAAGTGGTTTAAGTAACCTATCCAAGCTAATACAACAATGTTAGATAGCAGAACTTAAGCTCCAAATGTGCCTATTCTGCCTTATCTTCTAGTTGAATTCTGTTGGGATAACTAACAATTTTCATACATGGCTACACAGTTGTGACTGCTTCTGCTGTACTTACACAAAGGATAGACACTGAAGTCAGAAAGTTTATCAAGAACTACTCAGCCAAGATTTTTTTCAGTGAAAATAACCTTCCATATTATCGCCCATAAACCATCCTGATATAATTTTGTGGAGTAAGGTAAGCTAGGAATTAACTCTCAAAAAGTGAAGTATAAAGTTCAGTAGGAAATTGCTATTTGTACATAAAATTGCAAATGAATGTTTTACTATAGTATTAGCAATTATAAAGCACTTTATTTTACTAATATTTAATTTCTGCCTTTTATATCATGTTAAAGTATGTTACTAGCAAATGGAACAAGGAAGAAATTTCAACTTTCAGATTTCATAATCATCTGACTGGCACTCCCAATACAGATGGATTTTCATGTGTATAACTCCCAAGCTACAGACCCTGAGAAGCGCCAGATTCAGTATCATCCATGCAAGGCTAGAAGGCTAGAGTTATAGCCCTCTCTCCTTTTTGTTATCGGCCTCCCTCAGTGTTTCCCATAGACTAGATCTGATTGTTATCTGTCTCTTACATGGTTCTTTCATGCCATAGAATTCCACCGGTACTGTATTCTCTCCCACCTGTATATGCTCTTGTTTTTTTGCTATTATAGATGAGGGGCTTTAGTGTCAACAGGGAAGTTTTGAGGTTGCTCGCGTTTCCCTTGTTACCTCAATGGGTAATAAATGGAACAGCCTTAGCATGGAGACATACAGGCTGTACCCAAAATATTCAGTTCCCTGTCAGGAACCTTTCTTGTTCTAAAACCACTCTCAGTCCAGCTTATCAGTGAAGGACTAGCAAATGCTGCTCTTCTAGGCTATGTCACAATACTTTATCAAAATCTTTATCTTGAATCTGCTAGCCTTTGTCTGTACCTTTGAGTTCTTCAAAGATCTTCGAGGCAACTAAAACATCCTTTTATCTTCCTCTTAAATACACACTGATATTTCCTTGTTAACTGTATATTTGCCTACTTTAAAAAATACATCTGCTATTGAAACTAAAGAGAGATTTTTACTGACACACATCTATATCTTATTTTGTCTCTATACTATCCCTTTTGTTTTCAGAAAAGTTATATTTTATTGTCCTAAGGCTTCTTGAAACTATCCATGTTTTAAAAATGACTATACACCATCAGTTTGTCAGAGTGGCCAATATGTAATTGTACAGTTGCCTGTCCTTGAAACAAATGCCAAAATATATTTAATTTTTAGAAGAATAAATCTTCAAGGAAAAAACCCATTAATATGACACATCATTGTTGTGTTATGACTATAATGATGTTTTCAATAATGAGTAAACTTTTTTGTACTTGACAATAGTTTTAGATTGGATATATTTCATCAACTGTTTTTGCAGTATCTTGTGTTTTATATTATCTCAGTAAATGAAAATAAAAAAAGATTAATAATTCTGTCTTTCATTATATTAGTACCAGTTATTCTTATAATAATCAATTGATTTAAACACTCAAAACATATTTTTATAGATTGTCACTATTGCCATTTATTGAGTGAAGGCTAGCTATGGAGCTCATCTTATTATACCTTATGTACATTACCTTGTACATGATACACATTTAATAAATATGCCAAATAAATTTTAAAATTTATATCATTTTTGAATTTTAGTTTATTGCCTACCTAGTTTACTGTAGCTACAATGGGCAAAGCTATATGCACTATTTACAATTACTTGGCAAAAACTGTTCATGTTTTCAACAGGCATGAAGTCGTTTTTTACAGACACTAGAAAATAGTATTCCAGAATAGATTATCAAACTACCAACTTCTCAGCTACTGTTTCACTTGTTGCTCAAATGATATAATCATATACATTTCCAGACCAAAGGAATTATTTTTTAAAATATACGCATCAGTTTATTTGCTTCAAAAGTATTAAAATTCATAAAAGTTATCTCTTTCCATGAACTGTATGATTTACGGCCTCAGTCTTTCAAATGTGCTCAAATCAATAGGACAGATTATTCAAGACATCACCACAATCCTATTAGAAGATGATTGCTTTTCTGTAAAAGATCTTCGAGGCAACTAAAACATCCTTTTATCTTCCTCTTAAATACACACTGATATTTCCTTGTTAACTGTATATTTGCCTACTTTAAAAAATACATCTGCTATTGAAACTAAAGAGAGATTTTTACTGACACACATCTATATCTTATTTTGTCTCTATACTATCCCTTTTGTTTTCAGAAAAGTTATATTTTATTGTCCTAAGGCTTCTTGAAACTATCCATGTTTTAAAAATGACTATACACCATCAGTTTGTCAGAGTGGCCAATATGTAATTGTACAGTTGCCTGTCCTTGAAACAAATGCCAAAATATATTTAATTTTTAGAAGAATAAATCTTCAAGGAAAAAACCCATTAATATGACACATCATTGTTGTGTTATGACTATAATGATGTTTTCAATAATGAGTAAACTTTTTTGTACTTGACAATAGTTTTAGATTGGATATATTTCATCAACTGTTTTTGCAGTATCTTGTGTTTTATATTATCTCAGTAAATGAAAATAAAAAAAGATTAATAATTCTGTCTTTCATTATATTAGTACCAGTTATTCTTATAATAATCAATTGATTTAAACACTCAAAACATATTTTTATAGATTGTCACTATTGCCATTTATTGAGTGAAGGCTAGCTATGGAGCTCATCTTATTATACCTTATGTACATTACCTTGTACATGATACACATTTAATAAATATGCCAAATAAATTTTAAAATTTATATCATTTTTGAATTTTAGTTTATTGCCTACCTAGTTTACTGTAGCTACAATGGGCAAAGCTATATGCACTATTTACAATTACTTGGCAAAAACTGTTCATGTTTTCAACAGGCATGAAGTCGTTTTTTACAGACACTAGAAAATAGTATTCCAGAATAGATTATCAAACTACCAACTTCTCAGCTACTGTTTCACTTGTTGCTCAAATGATATAATCATATACATTTCCAGACCAAAGGAATTATTTTTTAAAATATACGCATCAGTTTATTTGCTTCAAAAGTATTAAAATTCATAAAAGTTATCTCTTTCCATGAACTGTATGATTTACGGCCTCAGTCTTTCAAATGTGCTCAAATCAATAGGACAGATTATTGAAGAGATCACCACAATCCTATTAGAAAGAGTAAAGAGCATTTTAGTCAGTGACACAGTGGGTCTTATTTCAGATGATTGTGAATTTTGGTTACAATCCATTGGATCCATTGATTTTTAGGTGACATCTGCCTAATGCAAATTACTGGCTACAGGAATGGCAGTGGATGTTAAATACTCTTGTACTCTGTAATTTAATGTATATTTTAATGAAGTGAACAGTGAGATTTCTGACAGGCATCAGCAACTTTGAAATAGAGCCTTCCAAATTTCTCATACAGTCTGAAAGTAATGAGATTTGTTCCATAAAGTGATGAAATTTATGCCATAAATTATCTCTTAAGAGAATAGTGCTTCTAAAAGCAGAATCATTTCCTTGGTAGAGATCAGATTTTAAATAGTTGTTTAATAAGAAATTTGGGAGAAAGCAGTCTGAGCTATGTTGTCTCTGATAGGTTTTTCCCATTATCAAAGAAATGGAGTACCATGTGGTATCCAATGGCTGCTCTTCTTAGAAGGCAAGCCATTGACATAGTTAGTGTGCTAAAACTTGATGCTTGGCCTATTATCCCTCCTTAACTATTCCTTCAACAGTGTTCACAGAGGACTTTATAGGAATCAAGTTTTTCTTAGAGGATTCAGCGTGTGTTTTGTTGGACTTTGTACTTTAAAATCATCCTTTACAGGCTTCCTGGTGGACATTTAATAAATAGGGGCCAAATAAATTTGTACATTACCTTGTACATGATACACATTTAATAAATATGCCAAATAAATTTTAAAATTTATATCATTTTTGAATTTTAGTTTATTGCCTACCTAGTTTACTGTAGCTACAATGGGCAAAGCTATATGCACTATTTACAATTACTTGGCAAAAACTGTTCATGTTTTCAACAGGCATGAAGTCGTTTTTTACAGACACTAGAAAATAGTATTCCAGAATAGATTATCAAACTACCAACTTCTCAGCTACTGTTTCACTTGTTGCTCAAATGATATAATCATATACATTTCCAGACCAAAGGAATTATTTTTTAAAATATACGCATCAGTTTATTTGCTTCAAAAGTATTAAAATTCATAAAAGTTATCTCTTTCCATGAACTGTATGATTTACGGCCTCAGTCTTTCAAATGTGCTCAAATCAATAGGACAGATTATTGAAGAGATCACCACAATCCTATTAGAAAGAGTAAAGAGCATTTTAGTCAGTGACACAGTGGGTCTTATTTCAGATGATTGTGAATTTTGGTTACAATCCATTGGATCCATTGATTTTTAGGTGACATCTGCCTAATGCAAATTACTGGCTACAGGAATGGCAGTGGATGTTAAATACTCTTGTACTCTGTAATTTAATGTATATTTTAATGAAGTGAACAGTGAGATTTCTGACAGGCATCAGCAACTTTGAAATAGAGCCTTCCAAATTTCTCATACAGTCTGAAAGTAATGAGATTTGTTCCATAAAGTGATGAAATTTATGCCATAAATTATCTCTTAAGAGAATAGTGCTTCTAAAAGCAGAATCATTTCCTTGGTAGAGATCAGATTTTAAATAGTTGTTTAATAAGAAATTTGGGAGAAAGCAGTCTGAGCTATGTTGTCTCTGATAGGTTTTTCCCATTATCAAAGAAATGGAGTACCATGTGGTATCCAATGGCTGCTCTTCTTAGAAGGCAAGCCATTGACATAGTTAGTGTGCTAAAACTTGATGCTTGGCCTATTATCCCTCCTTAACTATTCCTTCAACAGTGTTCACAGAGGACTTTATAGGAATCAAGTTTTTCTTAGAGGATTCAGCGTGTGTTTTGTTGGACTTTGTACTTTAAAATCATCCTTTACAGGCTTCCCTGGTGGTCCAGTGGGTAAGGACACCGCCTTGCAGTACAAGGGGTGCCAGTTCGATCCCTGGTCTGGGAAGATCCCACGTGCCGTGGAGTGGCTGGACTGATGTGTCCAATTACCAAGTTGGAGCTCTGGAGCGCATGTGCCCAGAGCTGGCACTCTGTGACAACAGAGGCCACCGCAATGGGAGGCCCACATGGGCCAAAGAAGAAAGATGGATGAAAATGGACAAATGAAAGACCAATAGAAGTGGCCCGCCACAACCCCCCCAAAAAAAACAGTTACAAAAAAAAAAAAAAAAGAATTGAAAAAAAAAAAAATTCATCCTTTACGAAAAAGGATAGGGCTTCCCTGGTAACTCCTCGGTAAAGAATCCACCTGGCCAGGGCAAGAGACACAGGTTGGATCTCTGATCTGAAAAGGCCCTACATGCTGCAGAACAACTAAGCCCATGTGCCATAACTATTGAACCTGTGCTCTAGAGCCCAGGAGCTGCAACTCCTAGGCCCACATACCCTAGACCCCATGCTCTAAAACAAAAAAAAGTCACCTCCATGAGAAGGCCACACACCACAACTAAAAAATAGCCCCGACTCTCCACAACTAGAGAAGAGCCCATGCAACAACAAAGACCCAGCACAGCCATAAGTAAATTAATGTTTTGGTGTTTTTTTAATAAAAAAAGCATGTGTAAAATCAGGACTTTTTCTGAAAATTATATTTATAATATACTAACATCATTTAGTATAATAACTAACCATTAAACTTGACACTTTAAATCTAGTGATCTTTAATGGTCTTTAAAAGCAGAATCATTTCCTTGGTAGAGATCAGATTTTAAATAGTTGTTTAATAAGAAATGTGGGAGAAAGCAGTCTGAGCTATGTTGTCTCTGATAGGTTTTTCCCATTATCAAAGAAATGGAGTACCATGTGGTATCCAATGGCTGCTCTTCTTAGAAGGCAAGCCATTGACATAGTTAGTGTGCTAAAACTTGATGCTTGGCCTATTATCCCTCCTTAACTATTCCTTCAACAGTGTTCACAGAGGACTTTATAGGAATCAAGTTTTTCTTAGAGGATTCAGCGTGTGTTTTGTTGGACTTTGTACTTTAAAATCATCCTTTACAGGCTTCCCTGGTGGTCCAGTGGGTAAGGACACCGCCTTGCAGTACAAGGGGTGCCAGTTCGATCCCTGGTCTGGGAAGATCCCACGTGCCGTGGAGTGGCTGGACTGATGTGTCCAATTACCAAGTTGGAGCTCTGGAGCGCATGTGCCCAGAGCTGGCACTCTGTGACAACAGAGGCCACCGCAATGGGAGGCCCACATGGGCCAAAGAAGAAAGATGGATGAAAATGGACAAATGAAAGACCAATAGAAGTGGCCCGCCACAACCCCCCCAAAAAAAACAGTTACAAAAAAAAAAAAAAAAGAATTGAAAAAAAAAAAAAATTCATCCTTTACGAAAAAGGATAGGGCTTCCCTGGTAACTCCTCGGTAAAGAATCCACCTGGCCAGGGCAAGAGACACAGGTTGGATCTCTGATCTGAAAAGGCCCTACATGCTGCAGAACAACTAAGCCCATGTGCCATAACTATTGAACCTGTGCTCTAGAGCCCAGGAGCTGCAACTCCTAGGCCCACATACCCTAGACCCCATGCTCTAAAACAAAAAAAAGTCACCTCCATGAGAAGGCCACACACCACAACTAAAAAATAGCCCCGACTCTCCACAACTAGAGAAGAGCCCATGCAACAACAAAGACCCAGCACAGCCATAAGTAAATTAATGTTTTGGTGTTTTTTTAATAAAAAAAGCATGTGTAAAATCAGGACTTTTTCTGAAAATTATATTTATAATATACTAACATCATTTAGTATAATAACTAACCATTAAACTTGACACACATTATAAAATGAGGCTAGCTTTTTCTTAGATCCTTTAATGGTCTTCCTACATGTATTCTTCTTTGTTTAGTTTAGTTGGCATTTTCTAATGCGATAAAAGTCTCTAATTGTCAACTACTAGATAGTCCAGTCATTGGAGTGCTTGAAGATTGACTTAACTCATGATCTACATGATAGATATTATGACTTCCAAATTATCTTTAGAGGCTAAGCTTATGTTCATTGCCATAATGCCAAAACCCAAATATTTCCTGAATCGTAATTGGAAACCTTCCTCTCTCAAAGTTCTCTGATAATATTTAAATGCAAACATCTTATTGAATCAGAATTCTATCCATGCATGATCAACAGATGAAACTGCCCAAGCGGTATGCTATTTAACAAATAAGAAAGCATAGAATATACAGAAATAATTACATATACGTCAACAAAGATTCCCTGAGTATCTATTGTATACTAAGGTGTCTTCTTAGTGCCAAGAATATAGCAACAAACAATATACTATAAAAAGCTTATAAATTATGATGAAGGCAGATCATTTCATGAACTGATCATAGCACTGAATGAGTCATGTGTTGGAAAAAGATCTTGGAGAGTCAGGTAAGAACTCTGTTGGAGAGAGTTTATATGAGTTGACGTCATTTGATATAAATGATGTCAACGATGGAAACTTCAAGAAAAAATAGATTTGTTGCCTTTTTTCCTGAGTGATTTATAATGATCATTTTAACCATTTACAATTACTCTTTATCTAGTGGCTTCTAATAAGAAATTTTCTTGAATGTGTTTCTCACATGATTAATTCTGTTAGTTCACAAACCACCAAACCAAGTCCTATAAGACTTTATTGCAACCATATCCTACTTGGAATAAGAGAAATCATATCCTACTTTGAATAAGAGAAATAACTTAAATTTTCTTTTAAATAAAGTCATGTGCTTCCAGTTTTACACTTTTTAATTTTTTTTCAAAAAGCCATCACTAGCTAAGTGTACAAGTGAATAATAGTAATGTTGTAATATTTCTTAACATATTTTATGTGTTTCCCAGTAACTCTGTGAGGTTGGTAATATTGTTCTTTTGTTTTATAAATAAAGAAACTGCAGCACAGAAAGGTTATGTAATTTTCCCGAGATTCATAACTGGTGGGTAAAGCATTTGAGACAAGAACTCAAGTACCAAGGCTATGGAGAATTTGCTTTTAACCACAGTAACACAAAGTCTCTAATTGTCAACTACTAGATAGTCCAGTCATTGGAGTGCTTGAAGATTGACTTAACTCATGATCTACATGATAGATATTATGACTTCCAAATTATCTTTAGAGGCTAAGCTTATGTTCATTGCCATAATGCCAAAACCCAAATATTTCCTGAATCGTAATTGGAAACCTTCCTCTCTCAAAGTTCTCTGATAATATTTAAATGCAAACATCTTATTGAATCAGAATTCTATCCATGCATGATCAACAGATGAAACTGCCCAAGCGGTATGCTATTTAACAAATAAGAAAGCATAGAATATACAGAAATAATTACATATACGTCAACAAAGATTCCCTGAGTATCTATTGTATACTAAGGTGTCTTCTTAGTGCCAAGAATATAGCAACAAACAATATACTATAAAAAGCTTATAAATTATGATGAAGGCAGATCATTTCATGAACTGATCATAGCACTGAATGAGTCATGTGTTGGAAAAAGATCTTGGAGAGTCAGGTAAGAACTCTGTTGGAGAGAGTTTATATGAGTTGACGTCATTTGATATAAATGATGTCAACGATGGAAACTTCAAGAAAAAATAGATTTGTTGCCTTTTTTCCTGAGTGATTTATAATGATCATTTTAACCATTTACAATTACTCTTTATCTAGTGGCTTCTAATAAGAAATTTTCTTGAATGTGTTTCTCACATGATTAATTCTGTTAGTTCACAAACCACCAAACCAAGTCCTATAAGACTTTATTGCAACCATATCCTACTTGGAATAAGAGAAATCATATCCTACTTTGAATAAGAGAAATAACTTAAATTTTCTTTTAAATAAAGTCATGTGCTTCCAGTTTTACACTTTTTAATTTTTTTTCAAAAAGCCATCACTAGCTAAGTGTACAAGTGAATAATAGTAATGTTGTAATATTTCTTAACATATTTTATGTGTTTCCCAGTAACTCTGTGAGGTTGGTAATATTGTTCTTTTGTTTTATAAATAAAGAAACTGCAGCACAGAAAGGTTATGTAATTTTCCCGAGATTCATAACTGGTGGGTAAAGCATTTGAGACAAGAACTCAAGTACCAAGGCTATGGAGAATTTGCTTTTAACCACAGTAACACAAGCCACCCAAATAAAACTAACAAAAAGAATTTTTTTTCCAATTTTTCCTAATTTAGAGTTCCTCAACTTTTAAGAACGCTGTTATCTTAACCTTACCAAATTAAAATTTTACGCAGAACACTACCAGTGCCTTGTCTTTTGATTTGATATAACAAACCTTACAAACTAGAACCATTTCCTCCCAGACACTCTGCATACAATGCCCATAACAGTCACCACATAAAGAATAATGCTGTAAGGTATTGGTGCCTAGACTAAATATCCAGCCTTTCTTCCAGAATGGATGCATCTCATTGTATTCACATTACCAAATAAGGGTGTATAGTCTGTAAGAAAGGCTTCCCTGATAGCTCAGTGATAAAGAATCTGCCAGCTTATGTAAAAGACATGGCTTTGACCTGTGGGTTGGGAAGATCCCCTGGAGAAGGAAATGGTACCCCACTCCAGTATTCTTGTCTGGGAAGTCCCATGGGCAGAGGAGCCTGGCAACAATCCATGGGATCATGAAAAAATTCGACAACTGAGTGATGAAACAACCAGCACCATTTTCTATAAACACCCAGAGACTTCTTTGCAACAGTCTCAATAACATGCCCTAATGCTTAGTAATGACCACTTTAGCTTCAGATTCTCACAAAGAACATATTTGACTATTTTTCTGGAGTTATAATCTAATCACTCCACTAATCTAAGTTACCAGTTCTCAGGCTACTTTTTGCATGTTTAAAATCACAGAGCATTCTACTGTTTCCAAGATTCTGGAATTCTGGAATTCCAATTTTGCAAGAATTCTCAAGAGACAATGGCAGGGGCTTCCCTGGTGGTCCAGTGGATAAGGACACTGCCCTGCAGTGCAAGGGGCACTGGTTCGATCCCTGACCTGGGAAGATGCCACATGCTGCGGAGTGGCTGGACCCATGTGTCCAGCTACTGAGCCAGCACTCTGGAGCACATGCACCCAGAGCCGGTGCTCTGCAATGAGAGAGGCCACTGTGATGGAAGGCCCACACAGGCCAAAAGAACAAAGATGGAAATAAATGAAAGACCAATAGAAGTGGCCAAAAAAAGACAATGGCATTTTGGGATTTCAGCTTCAAGGTCTTCAGAAGTAAACTTTAGTTGAAAGGATGTATATTGTTGTATTACCACATTTTCATTCTAATACCAAGGATGAAGATTTGAATGCTAGTCCCCTAAACCAAAAGTTTTGTAGAAGGAAATGACAACTCACTCCAGTATTGTTGCCTGGAAATTTCCATAGACAGAGGAGCCTGGTGGGCTACAATGCATGGGGTCACAGAGAGTCAGCTGAGACTGAGAAAACCAAAAGTTAAGAGTCCCTTCCTATTTTGTTAATTTTAAAATATATACATCTCTAGCAAGACACCCCCTTGAACTTTAGGAATGGCTGGGACAGCCTTTGGATTTTCCATGCAGATATATTTCATGACAGCAGGAACTATAGATAAAATATATTATTTCTTCTTAAACAGAGTCTCCTGTTAGATATTCAAAAAGAAATTAAGACTGAAGGCATGCATATTCATAACACATATAATATTCAGATCACCTAGTACAAACATTAGTAAATAAATTTGACCTCTAAACCTCATTCCAATTAAAATTTATGTAAAGGCATACACAGTGAATGCTACTTTGTTTTTCAAAGCTTTTATTTGAAATAAAATGCTCTGTGATATTTCTGAGAAAAAAGATTTTCCACGTATAAAATTTTAGGATGGTGTCATTTAATCATCTTACTGATCAAATCTCCCAACTGACAAGAGCCATGTACTGATCATAATTTCATATATTCTTCTAAAAAAAAAACTAGCAAGAATAATTCTTTCCAAAGTATTTTTTCCAGTGTTCTCTGTTCCTCGAAGGATAACTTTATTGTTTAATCTTTGGTTTTACAGGGGACATTTTCAGATTTAATCTATAGTTTTCACATTGAAGAGCCTGATAAAAGGAAATGTGTAACCAGCTCAGGGCTTCAGATGTAAAGATTTATTCAAAGCATCAAACCTTTCAGAGTTTTACACTGTAAGGTGGCAAGGACTTTTACAGCCATGTAAATAAATGTGAAGGATTTTTATAGAAATGTTAATGTCAAAGGAGCACACTGCTCACTCCTAGGAACTTCTGGCTGTATAAGTAATGCCTCTGTAAGCAGGAGCAGTAGAGGAAGTCAAGTGGACAAGAAAACAATGATGGGCAAACTGGCAAGATCAAGAGAGGAGAAGAGACTTGGCGAGGCTGCAGAGAACAGACAGGGGCGTTAGTGTAAAGTCAGTAGATTAAACTTGGTAAGAGTGTTTAGAGGGGGTGAGAATGGGTACATGGAGGCCTGTGATGAGAAGAAATAGACTGTCACAGAGACATCCCTCAAAGGAAAAAAAAAAAAAAAACCTGAACGAAAACAAAAGAGGAACTAACAAGTTTTTGAAAAGATTATGGACCAGGAAGAGAGAAACCAGTATATGAAAAAAGCCAGGCTCAGGGAAGGATTGATTAGAAGTTGCCAATGACTAGGGCAATAGTTTCATTTTTCTAATTTATGTTTCTAATTTTGTGTTTCTCATTATTCGAAACTCCATTTAAAAAGTCTAGCATCAAGAAAAAATATAAAAGTGTAGCCTCCTCTATGACTAAGCCTTGCAGTCCTAGCTTTTCCTCCGAGTCTCTCTCAGGAATCCAGTGGATACACATCCAGCCGCCATTGATTTCAGGCAGAGGGTCTGGGGTCTTTTCTGGACCCTAACCTGTTATTGCCTCTCCCAGATGACCACCATAAGTGCGACTAGCAATTTACAAGATGGTATCGTGCCAGGTTTATTTGAAATAAAATGCTCTGTGATATTTCTGAGAAAAAAGATTTTCCACGTATAAAATTTTAGGATGGTGTCATTTAATCATCTTACTGATCAAATCTCCCAACTGACAAGAGCCATGTACTGATCATAATTTCATATATTCTTCTAAAAAAAACTAGCAAGAATAATTCTTTCCAAAGTATTTTTTCCAGTGTTCTCTGTTCCTCGAAGGATAACTTTATTGTTTAATCTTTGGTTTTACAGGGGACATTTTCAGATTTAATCTATAGTTTTCACATTGAAGAGCCTGATAAAAGGAAATGTGTAACCAGCTCAGGGCTTCAGATGTAAAGATTTATTCAAAGCATCAAACCTTTCAGAGTTTTACACTGTAAGGTGGCAAGGACTTTTACAGCCATGTAAATAAATGTGAAGGATTTTTATAGAAATGTTAATGTCAAAGGAGCACACTGCTCACTCCTAGGAACTTCTGGCTGTATAAGTAATGCCTCTGTAAGCAGGAGCAGTAGAGGAAGTCAAGTGGACAAGAAAACAATGATGGGCAAACTGGCAAGATCAAGAGAGGAGAAGAGACTTGGCGAGGCTGCAGAGAACAGACAGGGGCGTTAGTGTAAAGTCAGTAGATTAAACTTGGTAAGAGTGTTTAGAGGGGGTGAGAATGGGTACATGGAGGCCTGTGATGAGAAGAAATAGACTGTCACAGAGACATCCCTCAAAGGAAAAAAAAAAAAAAAACCTGAACGAAAACAAAAGAGGAACTAACAAGTTTTTGAAAAGATTATGGACCAGGAAGAGAGAAACCAGTATATGAAAAAAGCCAGGCTCAGGGAAGGATTGATTAGAAGTTGCCAATGACTAGGGCAATAGTTTCATTTTTCTAATTTATGTTTCTAATTTTGTGTTTCTCATTATTCGAAACTCCATTTAAAAAGTCTAGCATCAAGAAAAAATATAAAAGTGTAGCCTCCTCTATGACTAAGCCTTGCAGTCCTAGCTTTTCCTCCGAGTCTCTCTCAGGAATCCAGTGGATACACATCCAGCCGCCATTGATTTCAGGCAGAGGGTCTGGGGTCTTTTCTGGACCCTAACCTGTTATTGCCTCTCCCAGATGACCACCATAAGTGCGACTAGCAATTTACAAGATGGTATCGTGCCAGGTTACATTTCAAACTAGCTTCAGCCTATTAGAGTTTTCTACAATTTGACATCTCCGTAATAATCTATGCACCAACAACCCTAGTTAGTAAAACTCTCTTTCTTAGCAAGAAGTATCTGTCCTCTATCCTCCATTGCTAATGGTTATTTACGTGGATTTGATTTGCCTAAAGAAGTGTCCAGGGCTTCCCCTGGTGGTCCAGTGGGTAAGGACACCGCCTTGCAGTGCAAGGGGCGCCGGTTTGAGCCCTGGCCTGGGAAGATCCCACGTGCCGCGGAGCGGCTGGACTGATGTGTCCAATCACCGAGCCGGAGCTCTGGCCGGTGCTCTGCAACAACAGATGCCACCGCGATGGGAGGCCCACAGGAGCCAAAGAACAAAGACGGATGAAAATGGAGAAATGAAAGACCAATGGAAGTGGCCCACCCGCTCCCCTCCCTCCCCAACCCGACCCCCGCCCCCAAATAAATAAATATATATATATATAAAAAAAGAAGTGTCCAACACACTGGACAAAACCTGCTTGGATGGGGGTGCACAGAATAGACATCCCGTGGCAGTACTGGATAGCAGTGAGGCTGCCTAAACTCAAGCCCTGCCCTTCCCCAACTGCCTACAGGACCTATGGAACCCCTCTCAGCCTATTCACTTATCTGTGAGGTGGAGATAGTAACAAAACTTCTTTCATACTAAGTTATTATGAAAAAATGAGTACCTTGATATAGCACAATACACCGTGATTACTTTCAAAAATGTCACTTGAATCAGAATGGTGTTCTTCCTTGGTCTGTGTTGGGAATCTAATAACTCAACAAATCTTGAGCAATGGCTAGAGATACTTTGAAGCAAATGTTTTGCATTGGAATATCTAGGAGCTGTTTGGGATTTTTAATGCCCAAATCAGTCCCCTAGCATGGTACAGATCAGCCCCTCCTTCAGCAAGAGGGGAGCCAGTAGAACACCCACAGGAAGGGCAAGGTGCAGAAAGAGTGATATGAGCAGCTCACGTTTTCTCTCACATTAGCAACAAATGCAGTCTGAGCCCTTGCTGTACATCAAAGGCTGTGCAAAAATACTTCTTTGCAACTAATCAAGAAAAGGGAGACACCTTCTGACAAGTTTGCTTTGTAATTTAAGATATCACCATGGGACTTGCAAAACAGGAAATGGTATAGCAGCTCAAATATCCATCTCTAATGCTGTTTGCTCACTCAGAATTTCCTTCATCAAATGATACGGTAACAAACCTTTTCCTTAATATACTGAGATTATTTGGTAGAGGAGCTTCAGGAGTTTTCCAGCCCTTGAGATGACATGGTAGATTTTTCTAGAATAATTTGCCATGGTCAAGACCTAACCTGTACTCATCTATAAACTCATTGACCATCTAAGAGATAGCAATATTTCTTTCACAGTTTCTATGGCTAATTCTATTGTATCTACTGAATTTGAAAGTAAAATGATTCCTTGAAAGCTAGACCAAGATGAATGGATAAAGAAGTTGTGGTACATAAACACAATGGAGTACTATACAATCATAAAAAGGAACAAATTTGAATTAATTCTAGTGAGGCAATGAACCTAAAGCCTGTTATATAGTGAAATAATGCAAAAAGAAGAAAACAAATATCATATACTAATGCATATACATGGAATCCAGAAAAAATGGTACTGATGAACCTATTTGCAAGGCAAGAATAGAAATGAAGACATCAAGAATGGGCTTGTGGACACAGTGGGTGAATGAGAAGGTGGGACAAATTGAGAGAGTAGCATTGACATATATACACTACCATGTATAAAATAGGTAGCTAGTGGGAATCTGCTGTAATAACACAGGGGAACTCAGGCCAGTGCTCTGTGACGACCTAGTGGGGTGGGATGGGGGTAGGGGAGATGGTGGTTCAAGAGGGAGGAGATATATACTTATGGCTGATTCACTTGATTTTAGAGCAGAAACCAGTAAAGCAATTATCCTCCAATTAAAAATAAACTAATGAAAATAAAATTTTAAAAAGCTAGACTATCATTCATCAACTAGAAAACAGATACAATTCACTTAAAATAATTAGTTGAAAGACTTCTACTCTCACAGACTACGTTTGTCAAGATACATTGATACGACACAAACCGTCAAGTTCATAAGGAAACAAGAGCTGACAGGCATTATGGACAGTGGTCACTGACACAAAGGCTATGAAATTGAATGAACACAATTGAGCCACTGTGGCAGAGAATTGGAGGCAGAATTTTCCAGGGACAACTGGCTTGTTTTGAGAAGCCTAGACCTGTGTAACTGCTGAGACCCCTAAGTATTCATTTGAGAATTCTCCTTAATATACTGAGATTATTTGGTAGAGGAGCTTCAGGAGTTTTCCAGCCCTTGAGATGACATGGTAGATTTTTCTAGAATAATTTGCCATGGTCAAGACCTAACCTGTACTCATCTATAAACTCATTGACCATCTAAGAGATAGCAATATTTCTTTCACAGTTTCTATGGCTAATTCTATTGTATCTACTGAATTTGAAAGTAAAATGATTCCTTGAAAGCTAGACCAAGATGAATGGATAAAGAAGTTGTGGTACATAAACACAATGGAGTACTATACAATCATAAAAAGGAACAAATTTGAATTAATTCTAGTGAGGCAATGAACCTAAAGCCTGTTATATAGTGAAATAATGCAAAAAGAAGAAAACAAATATCATATACTAATGCATATACATGGAATCCAGAAAAAATGGTACTGATGAACCTATTTGCAAGGCAAGAATAGAAATGAAGACATCAAGAATGGGCTTGTGGACACAGTGGGTGAATGAGAAGGTGGGACAAATTGAGAGAGTAGCATTGACATATATACACTACCATGTATAAAATAGGTAGCTAGTGGGAATCTGCTGTAATAACACAGGGAACTCAGGCCAGTGCTCTGTGACGACCTAGTGGGGTGGGATGGGGGTAGGGGAGATGGTGGTTCAAGAGGGAGGAGATATATACTTATGGCTGATTCACTTGATTTTAGAGCAGAAACCAGTAAAGCAATTATCCTCCAATTAAAAATAAACTAATGAAAATAAAATTTTAAAAAGCTAGACTATCATTCATCAACTAGAAAACAGATACAATTCACTTAAAATAATTAGTTGAAAGACTTCTACTCTCACAGACTACGTTTGTCAAGATACATTGATACGACACAAACCGTCAAGTTCATAAGGAAACAAGAGCTGACAGGCATTATGGACAGTGGTCACTGACACAAAGGCTATGAAATTGAATGAACACAATTGAGCCACTGTGGCAGAGAATTGGAGGCAGAATTTTCCAGGGACAACTGGCTTGTTTTGAGAAGCCTAGACCTGTGTAACTGCTGAGACCCCTAAGTATTCATTTGAGAATTCTCTACCTCTGTTTTGTGAGGAAAAGAAGCTAGAATGTATAAAGGATGAGAAAGTCACAGAGTGGCCACTGCTTTAGATTATTTGTGGTATAGGAAGTTTCTAAAAAGGAAACAGAAAGCCCCAAACTAATTCTTGGTTGGTAAGTACTGTGAAGACAAAAATTGTTTTCTGCTTTTTAATTTTTTTTTCTCTAAATGAATCACTGTTCAGCTCACTTTTCGAGTCTCTGACTCTTAAATAAATGACTTTTTTTAAGCCAGTCAATTTCCGTCCATTCATAAAAGCAAGCAGGCACAACAAAAGTTATTCACTAAAAATTTCAAGAGGCAGTACCTGGACGTATGGATCCCAAATGCAATCTCCTGTAAAATTCACTTCGGGAAAAAAAAAAAAAAAAAACGCTCTTTAGAATCTATGTTAGCTTTAAAAGGAGTTTCTGCCAAGGGTAGCACTGTCCATTTCCCATTTTCTCATTTCCCAATAATCCTTTCTTTCTTAGAAGGAAGTATTGACAAGTGGCAAAAGCTTAATGGACATGTTCCAATGTCATTCCTGATTATCAGAGGAAGGCAGAGCAATCAGTGCATCTGGAATCCAAACCAGGAGGCGGTTTGGACAACAATAAGACTTGTTCCAAGTCTTTCACTAGAAAGTAGGAACATAAGACATAGGAACATAGGAAGTGTCACACGTGAGTGCTCCAGTTGCTCGTGGCAACCTGAGCTGCACACGGCAACCATCAACCCACACACCCTTGGCTTGGGTGTCCAGGGGGCCTCCATGGGGACAGAATGGTCATGCAAGTGGTAAATGGAGTTAATACAGTAAAGCCAATATAAACACTGATGTTGTGACTTCTGACAGCATATGAATGTGCAAGCATTAAGTTATAGGAGAAAAGGGGCTAATTTTAGATTTGTTCCTAGCCCTCTCCATGCGAATGGTGTCGCTGTGAGCCCAGCAATGAAGTTCACTGTGTTGTAGCAGACTGCGCAGTTCCTGAGTGTGTCAACCCAGTCTATGAACCAGAGCAGTGTTGTCCCGTCTGCAAGAATGGTAAGACCATACTGCATTAGCTTTCAAAGAGGGGTTAGTGCAAAATACAGATATTCCACCGCTGCACAATACTGAATACAGGAGCCCTCGAAGATCTGCCTGTGGGGTTTTTTCAATGTGGGCGTGGTCAATTAATATTTGTATCCCACCTTAGAATGAAAATAAGCCAGCAATGGGTGAATCAGGAAGCTTTCCATGTGGGGAATTAAAGTGCTTACAAGCTGACTTTGTTGTAGTCCCTATCATTTACTGTTGATTTATAAAGAGAATTTGGGAGCACACACAGTGCTGTCTTTTTGTAGTGACTGGTTTTCTTTTTAGTAGAGATGATGGAGCAGTTCCTAGTACATACCCCAAGATAGACAGTAGGATAAATGCCAAGTATTTTGCTTTGTGCATAAATAAGACTTAAAGTTATCAACGAATTACAAAATTCGATTACTCATGCGCTTAAGTAGAAATAAGGATGACCAAAAAGTTTGGAGCCTTTATGATAGGTTTTATTATGGTGGAATGTGTTCTCATAGTAACTACCATAGAGGGGAGCTTTGTATATAAGTTTATAGGTTCCTTTCAGACCTCCTCGGGTAGAGAGGTTGAAATGACTATGGCATGCCAGTCACCCACAATCAAGGTGATGCTGTGCCTAGAAGACAGGACAGTGCCATAAATCCGGGACAATATACCAGCAAAGTCAAGCTCACACTCCTGTTACTGATCATTACCAACCAAAAAATAAGGCTTCACTATCTAACATGCCTTAAAAGCCCCTGTTTGGCATGAATATCTGCCTGAAAAGGTAGATCTACCTCTTAATTAAACTGAGGTCACTAATGCCGAATCACTAGCCCCTTCCTTGGATTAGCAGTTCTCATCTTGCTCTATTACAAGTTTTTTTTCTTTTTTGTCCAGAATCTGGCATTATGTAAGCTCACCTACTAATCTTTTCCCTTGCATAATTATAATTAATAAAAAGCAGAAATGTATTAGGTTATTTAGGCAAAAAGAAAAAAAAGCAGCTCTGGTTGTTTTTATAATAATTAACAGTTAATTATTAACAGTTAATTAACAGTTAATTAATTAATTATTAACAGTTAATTAACAGTTAATTAATTAATTAATAATTAATAATAATCTCTTAACATTTGAGAAGTCATCTTCTCAAATGACTTAGGCAGAACCTTATGACATTTTTGAGGCACAGTTTTTATTGTTTCTGATCATGTAAGTCTGTTGAGTCAAATATTTAACTGCACACCTGGCTTCTCTTTTTCTTCCTATCCCTCTCAATCCAACTGACCTGTGTCACAGTGTCCTGACCATCTCTCTCTGATTTAGAAGGTGGAGATAAATATCCTCCTGAAATTCAAGCCAATCTAATATATGCAAAGATACCAAATTTAAGACTCTATATTTTTAAAAGGATAGTGAAGAAACTAATGGTAAAGATGCAGGGAAGAACAATAAGATGATTTAATGGTTGAAACATAGAACCTATAAGGGCAGACTGAAGGAGTTTGCATAATTTGTCCTGGAGAAGAGAAGGCTCCAGAGAGACCTAACTGTCATAAAGGATATGAATGGTTAGTCTAAAGTAAAAGAGCACCTGTTATTTTTTATTTTCTCCAAGGACAGAAGGAAGAAAAATTCAGCTTCCTAATCAATCTTTAAAAATAGGATTGACAACTCTTTGACTAAAGACCATTTTTTCCTAGAAGCAACTGTCTAAATAGGTCCTTGAGGATCTTCTCTTTCCCTGGATGGCCCTGGTTGGCTGTGTTTCACATTTAGGGTAAACAAAACTATGCTTTTAGTTAAGAACTCTCATCTGAATATACTCAAAATACTTGGAGAATCAAAGCATGTAGACTGTATGTTCAGAGTACAGGTTTTAAACATACATCTGCCACATCATCCTAGGTACACCCCAACCAAACCTATAATACATCCAGACTTGATGTCTATGTCAAATGTTAAGTTAGCTTCTAACAAACTAGTTAATTAGCCTCTACATAAAATTCAGTCACCCAGTATTACCAGTATTGTCCTATTCCTCTCTGTCATGTGCCAAAGTAGAAATTTATCCTCAAATGAAACTTTTTATTTAATACAAAAACATGTAATGAATGAGCTTAAACTGTTAATTCATTAGGTAACCCACTAGTATTCCTGAAAAGCATATGTAGAGAGAATATATTTAGCTTTCCAACTTTTCATTCATAAAGCACTGCAAAACAACCATTTTTTCCATTTCCAAAAAAGCTTTTTTTCCCCCTTTTCTAAGGAAAATGAACCTGAATTAGAGTAAGTCCAAAGACTACCTCTGAATATAATGTAACATTATGACATGTTATCTTTTCATTTTTTAAAAACGACTAGTTAGTCACTTATGCCTCAAAGGTCAAGTACAATCATTGTCAAAGAAGAGCATATTGAGGACTACTGGAGAATCCTTATGACCACCAGTGGTACCTCGATTTTTAAGCAAATAAACTGAGCCCCAAAGCTTGCTTGTTCTCATTCATAGTCCAGAAAACAGAAACAGATGACCCATGTGTAGAAGAGCCAGAGAGATGATGGCTATTTGGTGGTATTGATTTAGTTGCTAAGCCATGTCTGACTCTTGAGACCCCATGGATTGTAGCCCCCAGGCTCTTCTGTCCCTGGGATTTCTCAGGCAAGGATCCTAGAGTGCAATGCGAATTTCTTTACCAGGGTACCTTCCCAACCAAGGGATTGAACCCAGTTTACCTGCTTTGCAGAAAGTGATAGATGTTTGCTATAACTGAATATAACTAGAACAATTTGTTAAGTATCCAACATACGATAAGACTATCTCATTCTAGATGACAAGATTCACTTGCCAGCATCATGTAAACTATCTTTAAGGTATGGTGCTATTTTCTTAGATTAAACAATAACAACAAAAAGATAAGAATCTATCCTGTGAATTCAAAGTAGAGGCAATGCATCCTAATTTGTAAACAGCTCTGTAACATCTTCTACATTTTCAGAAATCTTCAAAACTGCTGAAAAAATTTAACTTGCATAAATGCTATCTTGGCTGCCAAGTACTTTCTGTCTGCACTCTATTATGTTCATGTAATGTTAAGTTAGCTTCAAAAAGTAGAAAATTTATTTCCAGTATTGTCCTATTCCTCTCTGTCATGTGCCAAAGTAGAAATTTATCCTCAAATGAAACTTTTTATTTAATACAAAAACATGTAATGAATGAGCTTAAACTGTTAATTCATTAGGTAACCCACTAGTATTCCTGAAAAGCATATGTAGAGAGAATATATTTAGCTTTCCAACTTTTCATTCATAAAGCACTGCAAAACAACCATTTTTTCCATTTCCAAAAAAGCTTTTTTTCCCCCTTTTCTAAGGAAAATGAACCTGAATTAGAGTAAGTCCAAAGACTACCTCTGAATATAATGTAACATTATGACATGTTATCTTTTTCATTTTTAAACACGACTAGTTAGTCACTTATGCCTCAAAGGTCAAGTACAATCATTGTCAAAGAAGAGCATATTGAGGACTACTGGAGAATCCTTATGACCACCAGTGGTACCTCGATTTTTAAGCAAATAAACTGAGCCCCAAAGCTTGCTTGTTCTCATTCATAGTCCAGAAAACAGAAACAGATGACCCATGTGTAGAAGAGCCAGAGAGATGATGGCTATTTGGTGGTATTGATTTAGTTGCTAAGCCATGTCTGACTCTTGAGACCCCATGGATTGTAGCCCCCAGGCTCTTCTGTCCCTGGGATTTCTCAGGCAAGGATCCTAGAGTGCATTGCTATTTTCTTCTCCAGGGAACCTTCCCAACCAAGGGATTGAACCCAGTTCACCTGCTTTGCAGAAAGTGATAGATGTTTGCTATAACTGAATATAACTAGAACAATTTGTTAAGTATCCAACATACGATAAGACTATCTCATTCTAGATGACAAGATTCACTTGCCAGCATCATGTAAACTATCTTTAAGGTATGGTGCTATTTTCTTAGATTAAACAATAACAACAAAAAGATAAGAATCTATCCTGTGAATTCAAAGTAGAGGCAATGCATCCTAATTTGTAAACAGCTCTGTAACATCTTCTACATTTTCAGAAATCTTCAAAACTGCTGAAAAAATTTAACTTGCATAAATGCTATCTTGGCTGCCAAGTACTTTCTGTCTGCACTCTAAGATTGATATTTCCACCTTCCTGAATTATAACTTGCCAAGAGCAAAAGACATTGAAGATATAAAATGAAAGTTTAAAGCCATAGAATCCACCAAAAACAATATTTAGTTAATATCAAAATTGTTCTCAGATGAAGAGCAAGCAAAAAGGAAGTACAGTGATACACATGTAGGTGTATGATATTTTCCCAGAAAAGGAGTAGTTTATTAGTAAAAATGCAATAAATGCCTTTAGAAATAAGTAGTTTTAATATTAAAAGTGAAAAGTAATCTGATCCCTAAATAAATGATAGCATCTTTATTCCCCATGATATATAATTTATAAGAATAAATATAAAGATATATACCTCTAAAATTTCTCTCTAATAATGTAAAAAAATGTTTTTACTTTCCTGGTCTCAATGTTTACTTCAGGCAAGATTTCCCAGTTGTTAACAATGAATATAGCCAAGCAACAAATGACTAAAGTTAGGTTAGCACCAAGAAAAGACTATCAGTTTAGTCTGAGTAAAATAAAAACATTAAGGAAAAATGTGAATGGGTGGGCATACACAAAACAGGAGGAGAAAGAGGAAAGTAATTTTTAATTTGAGGAGGATTACAGTGATTGGCATAGGAATTTATTGTTTTAAACAGTTTTATTAAGCATTTGCTTATCCTTTTTTCTGTACAACTTCATGACCTAACAATCAAAATGCCTCCCTGAAAAATACAACATTTCTAAACTGTTTTTCCTCCTCCAAGAGTCTGTGACTTTGACCTGTCTTTCAGCTCCAGTCCTTTCCATGGCAATTAATATTTGGTATGCTCTTTGTTTTTATACTATGAACAATAAATTAGCATAGCATCCACCTAAGGAAAATCTTTCTATTTTGGAGTATCATAAAATATTTCAAGGATTTGGTAACTGAGCATTCATTTGACTAGTGAAGTATTTGGTCATTAAATCATCCAAATGGTTATCTGCATTTTTTAACATTACGTCTGCCAGTAGGTCAGTGAGTTTTCTGTTTTCATTGAGATATATAGTCTGCACTCAAAAAAGATTAGATAAGTTTCCAAAAACAGCTCTGTAACATCTTAAAAAATCTTCATAAAAACTTGCCTATCTTGGCTGCCAAGTACTTTCTGTCTGCACTCTAAGATTGATATTTCCACCTTCCTGAATTATAACTTGCCAAGAGCAAAAGACATTGAAGATATAAAATGAAAGTTTAAAGCCATAGAATCCACCAAAAACAATATTTAGTTAATATCAAAATTGTTCTCAGATGAAGAGCAAGCAAAAAGGAAGTACAGTGATACACATGTAGGTGTATGATATTTTCCCAGAAAAGGAGTAGTTTATTAGTAAAAATGCAATAAATGCCTTTAGAAATAAGTAGTTTTAATATTAAAAGTGAAAAGTAATCTGATCCCTAAATAAATGATAGCATCTTTATTCCCCATGATATATAATTTATAAGAATAAATATAAAGATATATACCTCTAAAATTTCTCTCTAATAATGTAAAAAAATGTTTTTACTTTCCTGGTCTCAATGTTTACTTCAGGCAAGATTTCCCAGTTGTTAACAATGAATATAGCCAAGCAACAAATGACTAAAGTTAGGTTAGCACCAAGAAAAGACTATCAGTTTAGTCTGAGTAAAATAAAAACATTAAGGAAAAATGTGAATGGGTGGGCATACACAAAACAGGAGGAGAAAGAGGAAAGTAATTTTTAATTTGAGGAGGATTACAGTGATTGGCATAGGAATTTATTGTTTTAAACAGTTTTATTAAGCATTTGCTTATCCTTTTTTCTGTACAACTTCATGACCTAACAATCAAAATGCCTCCCTGAAAAATACAACATTTCTAAACTGTTTTTCCTCCTCCAAGAGTCTGTGACTTTGACCTGTCTTTCAGCTCCAGTCCTTTCCATGGCAATTAATATTTGGTATGCTCTTTGTTTTTATACTATGAACAATAAATTAGCATAGCATCCACCTAAGGAAAATCTTTCTATTTTGGAGTATCATAAAATATTTCAAGGATTTGGTAACTGAGCATTCATTTGACTAGTGAAGTATTTGGTCATTAAATCATCCAAATGGTTATCTGCATTTTTTAACATTACGTCTGCCAGTAGGTCAGTGAGTTTTCTGTTTTCATTGAGATATATAGTAGTCATTATTCATCATTTGGAAGAAAAAGTCACCTCATGAAAAACTGAAATTGACAGGAAACACCCACAAAATCCTCCATACACATGACGTCAGGAGTCTTAATATCCTTTTCAATTAAGCTGAAGTTGTTATAAATCCTGTTCAGATATTTAGTTTCATATCTCTTACTGTCTTTCAGTTTAGTAGTGATTAAAATAAGAAAGGAAATAGACTAGTCAAAAGGTAAATGGAAAGAACACAGCCAAGGGATGGGCAGTGCACATGTAAGAGAAAGGACTTCAGAGCCATCCAATGCCTGCTAAATATGCTTGGTTAAATGGTGCTGTGTGTTGACACATATGATTATTAATATCCCTAATATACAAAGATCTCCTTGAAATAAATAAGAGAGAAAAACAATTCCACATGAAAGAAAACAGGCAAAGGGTATACAAAGAAAATTCGCAGAAGAAGAAAACCAAATGTCTATTAAATATATGAAAATACATTTTACCTCACAAGGAATCAGGGCGATAGCAATTAAAACAATGAGATAATATTATTATATTATTGATAATAATATTATATTGATAATAATTTGATACTACCTCAAATTGGCAAAGATAGTAGGGGTTGAGAAAATGTTGGAAAAGTTTTATGAAGGCTACATCAATGTTTTCATGAAATTTTCAGTGAGTAGTTCCACTTTTTGTACTTTGTCCCACATTTATGCACTGAATTTCCCTGCATTTTAAGACATAATAGTGGGAGAAATGTAATTATAGTTCCTCAAGGAAGTAGTAAAAATGTATTGCTGACTGATATTTTTTCACTGTTGTGTAAAATAACCAAGGAGTGTATCATAGACTACCCATATTTTGTATATAATATCATATTGTAGTGTATATATAATATGTACATTTTAAGTGATATATTTAAACCTTTTTACTTTTAACTGATACACAGTTTTAAATAGAGAGATACTAAATTTGTATGTATATAGGAAAAGAGTCAAGTATAGATATATGGTAGCGTATTAGCTGTGATTTAAATGATTACTTCACAGTAAAAGTGTGAAGGTAAATGAGGGAAAGACAGGAGTTACTCTCTGTAAAATATTAAATCTTTACAAATTGATAATAAAAACAGCAGAAAAGAACACAAACAGTTCACTAGCAAAATACAAATGTTCAAAAAATATTTGCCTCACTAACAAATCAGATTTTTATTTTTTAAACTCTTGGTTATTTCTGTATGTAGCATAGGAAAAGTTCTATAAGAATATATACCAAACATTCAACAGTGATTCAGTGATCAAAAGAGTAATTAAAGAGTAAAAATGAGAAGGTAGAATCAGAGAACTTTGACTTTTTACTTCATGGGCCTCTTTACTGAATGAATTTTCAAAAAAACAAAAATACTGTTCTATTTTTCTAAGTTAAAAGGTTTTCTCAAATCTTTAAAAAAAAGATAATTCTAATGTTACTTAAACTCTTCCAGAGGAAGACAAGATAAGAATAATGTTTTTCCAGGAAGTACATAATTGATACAAACCAAAGATTTCAAACTAAGAAAAAGTAATGAGAAACTATAAAAATACAAAATTCCCAATCATACATCACCCAGTGTGTTTAGAGGAGCATTCTACCATCAATTCTATGAGCATTTCTGCCATAGCATATATGGTCATTATACTAAGGAGGTGGAATAAACATCATCTCACATCATCTCAGGTCAAGTTTTAATCTCAACTGAGTTTTGGTACTAAGATCATGAAAAAAACATCAGATTTTCAGAGACTGTGGGAAAAGGATTGTGTATTTGTGTTAGCAAACAGAATCTAGCAGGTTAAAATAAATTATCCTTTCTGACTAAATGAAGTTTACAAAGATAGTCAATACTAGGAACTGTGTATTAATATAATTTATCTTATTACTAAATTGAAGAGAAAAATCATATTATCATTTATATATACATATACACATATACATTGTGATTGTGCTCAATCTCTTAGTCGTAGCTGACTCTTTGGGACCCCAGGAGCCCACCAGGCTCCTCCGTCCTTGGGTTTTTCTATGTAAGAGTACTGGAGTGGGTTGCCATTTCTGACTCCAGGAATCTTCTCAAGCCAGGAATTGAACCCACGGCTCCTGCCTTGGTGGACAGATTCTTTACCACTGCACTACCTGGGATATATATATGTATATATTTGTGTGTGTGTGTGTGTGTGTGTGTGTGTATGACTAAACTTTTGATAAAATTAAGTAGATATATTAAAATACATTTAGCTCAGCCCTAAATGACAGAGTCATGCTTAATAGGTAAACATTAAAGACATTCTTAATAACTTCAAGAACAAGTCTATTTATCATTATAATATAATTAGAAAAGAAAGAATTCAGAGGAGAGAAATCAGGATATAAAATGTCTACCATTTGCATAAGAGAGTATACCTGAAAAATCTAAGAAAATAGACTAACAAATGCTATAAAGAAAATTTAGTAAGACAGCAGGGTATAAAATGTGAGAGTACAGATCTCTCTGGGCTTTCCAGGTGGCACAGTGGTACAGAATTTGCCAGCAATGCAGGAGACACAGGTTTGATCCCTGGTCAGGAAAATCCCCTGAAGGAGAAAATGGCAAGCCCCTCCAGTATTCTTGCCTGGGAAATCCCATGCAGAGAGGAGCCCAGTGGACTATAATCCATGGGGATCACAAAAGAGTCAAACACAACTTAGGGACTAAACAATAATAACAAAATATTTTTAGTGATTTACAATTCCTTTAGCTTCCATTTACTTTTATGTTTTTTATCTCAGGTCAAGTTTTAATCTCAACTGAGTTTTGGAACTAAGACCATGAAAAAAACATCAGATTTTCAGAGACTGTGGGAAAAGGATTGTGTATTTGTGTTAGCAAACAGAATCTAGCAGGTTAAAATAAATTATCCTTTCTGACTAAATGAAGTTTACAAAGATAGTCAATACTAGGAACTGTGTATTAATATAATTTATCTTATTACTAAATTGAAGAGAAAAATCATATTATCATTTATATATACATATACACATATACATTGTGATTGTGCTCAATCTCTTAGTCGTAGCTGACTCTTTGGGACCCCAGGAGCCCACCAGGCTCCTCCGTCCTTGGGTTTTTCTATGTAAGAGTACTGGAGTGGGTTGCCATTTCTGACTCCAGGGAATCTTCTCAAGCCAGGAATTGAACCCACGGCTCCTGCCTTGGTGGACAGATTCTTTACCACTGCACTACCTGGGATATATATATGTATATATTTGTGTGTGTGTGTGTGTGTGTGTGTGTGTGTATGACTAAACTTTTGATAAAATTAAGTAGATATATTAAAATACATTTAGCTCAGCCCTAAATGACAGAGTCATGCTTAATAGGTAAACATTAAAGACATTCTTAATAACTTCAAGAACAAGTCTATTTATCATTATAATATAATTAGAAAAGAAAGAATTCAGAGGAGAGAAATCAGGATATAAAATGTCTACCATTTGCATAAGAGAGTATACCTGAAAAATCTAAGAAAATAGACTAACAAATGCTATAAAGAAAATTTAGTAAGACAGCAGGGTATAAAATGTGAGAGTACAGATCTCTCTGGGCTTTCCAGGTGGCACAGTGGTACAGAATTTGCCAGCAATGCAGGAGACACAGGTTTGATCCCTGGTCAGGAAAATCCCCTGAAGGAGAAAATGGCAAGCCCCTCCAGTATTCTTGCCTGGGAAATCCCATGCAGAGAGGAGCCCAGTGGACTATAATCCATGGGGATCACAAAAGAGTCAAACACAACTTAGGGACTAAACAATAATAACAAAATATTTTTAGTGATTTACAATTCCTTTAGCTTCCATTTACTTTTATGTTTTTTATCTCATATATTACATTTTTAAACTTTAACTTCAAATGGCTCAAAATTATGAAAATAAGAGATATCTACTTAGCATCAATAGACAATAAGCTGCTTAAAAACATTAAAATAAATATTAATGTATGGAAGAGATATATAGAGACTTTTTAAAAAATAACAAAATCTTACTAAGAACTATTTTCACAAATAATAATATGTAACTAATTTTTAAATGTGAAAACTGAAATTTGTTAGAATCCTATTTAATGATAAATGGAAACCATCAAATTTTCCATGTTATTTAATTTTCTTTTGTAAATTGGCAAAAGTTTGAAAATTTTAAGTAAATGAAAAATAAATTTTTGAGAAATTCAGTCTACCAGATAAATTAAAAATATATGTAAAAGGGCTTCTCTGGTGGTCCAGTGGGTTAACAGTTCACCTTGCAGTGCAAGGGGCACCAGTTCAATCCCTGGCCAGGGAAGATCCCACATGCTGAGGAGCGGCTAGACCGGCATGTGCAGTTATGAGCCAGCGCTCTGGGGCACATGTGCCCAGAGACGGTGCCCTGCAACGAGAGAAGCCACTGCAGTGGGAGGCCCACACACACCAATGAATAAAAAGATCGATGAAAATAAATAAATAAACAAATGAAAACAATAGGAAAGGCCAAAATTAAAAAAAAAAGAAAGCCAAATGGATTACTGTTGTACTTAAGCGGTATAAAAGTACAATATGCTTAGTCTTTAAAAACAAAAAAGAATATATTATTCTAAAAATATAAGTTAATCATATTTACAGAAGTGAATTTACATTCCATTACTACCCATTACACAAAAATGACTATCAGTTGCATTAAAGATCTTAATCTAAAAAAAATAAGATCATAAAGGGATTTTTTTTAGTCTAAACATTAACTTAATCTTAGGACAGGAATGATCTTCCTTAACATAAATGAAAATAAATTATTTATAGAAGGAAAAATTAAAATGGTGCATATCCCTGACCAGTAGGCCAATGAATACTTTTAGCTTTTTTCCATAGCTTCTAAATTTCCTACAACAAATGTGTATTATCCCTATGATTTAAAAGTACTATTTAAAAGAGAAAATAGGAAAATTCTTTAAAAAGGTAGTGTAAAAAATATGTACAGCTTAATAATCAGTAACATACTTATTAGAAATTGCACTGTTATTTCTTGTTGTAACTTATAGTCCATAATTAATGAACCCAATAATAATCCTACCACTTGACTTTCAACTCCTTTAACTATGAGATTCTTTGTAAAAAATTTGAAAAATTTCATCGCCTATTTTATGTACCTATTAGGGCATTTATTAAAACTGAAATTTGTTAGAATCCTATTTAATGATAAATGGAAACCATCAAATTTTCCATGTTATTTAATTTTCTTTTGTAAATTGGCAAAAGTTTGAAAATTTTAAGTAAATGAAAAATAAATTTTTGAGAAATTCAGTCTACCAGATAAATTAAAAATATATGTAAAAGGGCTTCTCTGGTGGTCCAGTGGGTTAACAGTTCACCTTGCAGTGCAAGGGGCACCAGTTCAATCCCTGGCCAGGGAAGATCCCACATGCTGAGGAGCGGCTAGACCGGCATGTGCAGTTATGAGCCAGCGCTCTGGGGCACATGTGCCCAGAGACGGTGCCCTGCAACGAGAGAAGCCACTGCAGTGGGAGGCCCACACACACCAATGAATAAAAAGATCGATGAAAATAAATAAATAAACAAATGAAAACAATAGGAAGGGGCAAAATTAAAAAAAAAAGAAAGCCAAATGGATTACTGTTGTACTTAAGCGGTATAAAAGTACAATATGCTTAGTCTTTAAAAACAAAAAAGAATATATTATTCTAAAAATATAAGTTAATCATATTTACAGAAGTGAATTTACATTCCATTACTACCCATTACACAAAAATGACTATCAGTTGCATTAAAGATCTTAATCTAAAAAAAATAAGATCATAAAGGGATTTTTTTTAGTCTAAACATTAACTTAATCTTAGGACAGGAATGATCTTCCTTAACATAAATGAAAATAAATTATTTATAGAAGGAAAAATTAAAATGGTGCATATCCCTGACCAGTAGGCCAATGAATACTTTTAGCTTTTTTCCATAGCTTCTAAATTTCCTACAACAAATGTGTATTATCCCTATGATTTAAAAGTACTATTTAAAAGAGAAAATAGGAAAATTCTTTAAAAAGGTAGTGTAAAAAATATGTACAGCTTAATAATCAGTAACATACTTATTAGAAATTGCACTGTTATTTCTTGTTGTAACTTATAGTCCATAATTAATGAACCCAATAATAATCCTACCACTTGACTTTCAACTCCTTTAACTATGAGATTCTTTGTAAAAAATTTGAAAAATTTCATCGCCTATTTTATGTACCTATTAGGGCATTTATTAAAATATTCACTTGGGCTTCCTCTGGTGGTCCAGTGGGTAAGGACACCGCCTTGCAGTGCAAGGGGCACCGGTTAGATCCCTGGCCTGGGAAGATCCCACGTGCCGCGGAGCGGCTGGACCTATGTGTCCAATTACCGAGCTGGAGCTCTGGAGCGCATGCGCCCAGAGCCGGTGCTCTGCAACAACAGAGGCCACCATGATGGGAGGCCCACACGGGCCAAAGAACAAAGATGGATGAAAAATAGGCAAATGAAAGACCAATAGAAGTGGCCCACCAACCACCCCCTCCCTCCCCACCCCACCCAAAATAAATAAAGAAATAAATGTTTAAAAAAAATTCACTTAAGTTTATCCCTTTACATTTTCAAGAAGCTATTTTGCAAATCAACCTTTTAAGTGTGAAAATTAGTCTTTGACATTAATTTGGTATTTTCTCACTTCCTCTTAGGTAGACAGTAACAAGGGAAACACAGACATTAAACAAACACTGAAGATAAAAAAGTCTCTGACACTTGCATATATCCATTGGCTACACAGTCCCTGAAATAGTTCATGATGAAAGCCCGTCCTGGGAAGGGCAGTTTCAAAGTCTGCATTTCATTGACTACATAACTGAAAGTCAGAATTATCATATTTGTAGAGAGTAGATGTCAAAACAGTGTAATTATAAACAGCCATTTTAATGAACCACAATTTCCCATTGCTTTCACAAGGCTTCCACCAAAATATGGAAGGAAGTATTTAACAAGTTACTAAATTTAAAAAAAGGAACCACCATAGGCAATAATCTTTTAGCTTTTTCCATAGCTTCTAAATTTCCTACAACAAATGTGTATTATCCCTATGATTTAAAAGTACTATTTAAAAGAGACAAAAGGAAAATTCTTTAAAAAGGTAGTGTAAAAAATATGTACAGCTTAATAATCAGTAACATACTTATTAGAAATTGCACTGTTATTTCTTGTTGTAACTTATAGTCCATAATTAATGAACCCAATAATAATCCTACCACTTGACTTTCAACTCCTTTAACTATGAGATTCTTTGTAAAAAATTTGAAAAATTTCATCGCCTATTTTATGTACCTATTAGGGCATTTATTAAAATATTCACTTGGGCTTCCTCTGGTGGTCCAGTGGGTAAGGACACCGCCTTGCAGTGCAAGGGGCACCGGTTAGATCCCTGGCCTGGGAAGATCCCACGTGCCGCGGAGCGGCTGGACCTATGTGTCCAATTACCGAGCTGGAGCTCTGGAGCGCATGCGCCCAGAGCCGGTGCTCTGCAACAACAGAGGCCACCATGATGGGAGGCCCACACGGGCCAAAGAACAAAGATGGATGAAAAATAGGCAAATGAAAGACCAATAGAAGTGGCCCACCAACCACCCCCTCCCTCCCCACCCCACCCCACCCAAAATAAATAAAGAAATAAATGTTTAAAAAAAAAAATTCACTTAAGTTTATCCCTTTACATTTTCAAGAAGCTATTTTGCAAATCAACCTTTTAAGTGTGAAAATTAGTCTTTGACATTAATTTGGTATTTTCTCACTTCCTCTTAGGTAGACAGTAACAAGGGAAACACAGACATTAAACAAACACTGAAGATAAAAAAGTCTCTGACACTTGCATATATCCATTGGCTACACAGTCCCTGAAATAGTTCATGATGAAAGCCCGTCCTGGGAAGGGCAGTTTCAAAGTCTGCATTTCATTGACTACATAACTGAAAGTCAGAATTATCATATTTGTAGAGAGTAGATGTCAAAACAGTGTAATTATAAACAGCCATTTTAATGAACCACAATTTCCCATTGCTTTCACAAGGCTTCCACCAAAATATGGAAGGAAGTATTTATATTTATGTTGTCTTAAGCCAACAGGATACCCTGTTAATTCATCAGCAAATTAGATTTCAAAAGCATCACTTTACAAAGTTGACACAACAAAAGTTAATATCACATTAATTTCCTGCTAATCACATATCTTCTTTAATTATCAGGGCTACCAGTCCTTCAGAAAATGAAGGGAAGAAGGCCAACATGTGCAAAAATGAGAATTTTTCTCTGTATTTTCTCCTCAAAATATAGAACAGGCATAGGGGCTGTTTTTTCCCCATGTAAACATTTGGAACATTAGGTCTGGTTCTTCCACAAAGCACACACTTATCGCAATGAGAACAAACACATTAAGAAGCAGAACTTACTCCTCTGAGTGGCCATGGAGTACTTTGATGTTGAGGGTAGCACCCCTAGAGGGTCTGAGGGCCTGAAGGAAGGGTAATGCACACCCTTGTACTGAATGTCTTGTACTTCTACATTCAGATAATCTCAAAGATAATCTGATTCAAAACAGTAGTTTGGGAGAATGTTGAATATATCTCTAAGAACTATTCATGCACTTCTATTTTTAACCTTACCTCCTCTCTCATTTGTGAGCCTCTCTTCAGCCATATTTTTATAGAAGGGTGCTGCATACAGTAATCTCTAGTAAAACACCTCTAAACTGTGGACGGTGGCAAAAGGGCAGTTGAGATCACTAACAGGTTCCTTGGGAGTTGGATCTGACTCTAGGAGTCAAAGTGGATGGAGTCTGACAAGCAAGCCAAGGGGTTCAGTCCTGCCACATCTTTTCTAAGGGAGGCTTGAGTCATTAATTTGGTACAGGTAGATAACCACAGACATTAAACAAACACTGAAGATAAAAAAGTCTCTGACACTTGCATATATCCATTGGCTACACAGTCCCTGAAATAGTTCATGATGAAAGCCCGTCCTGGGAAGGGCAGTTTCAAAGTCTGCATTTCATTGACTACATAACTGAAAGTCAGAATTATCATATTTGTAGAGAGTAGATGTCAAAACAGTGTAATTATAAACAGCCATTTTAATGAACCACAATTTCCCATTGCTTTCACAAGGCTTCCACCAAAATATGGAAGGAAGTATTTATATTTATGTTGTCTTAAGCCAACAGGATACCCTGTTAATTCATCAGCAAATTAGATTTCAAAAGCATCACTTTACAAAGTTGACACAACAAAAGTTAATATCACATTAATTTCCTGCTAATCACATATCTTCTTTAATTATCAGGGCTACCAGTCCTTCAGAAAATGAAGGGAAGAAGCCCAACTTGTGCAAAAATGGAAATTTTTTCTTGTATTTTCTCCTCAAAATATAGAACAGGCATAGGGGCTGTTTTTTCCCCATGTAAACATTTGGAACATTAGGTCTGGTTCTTCCACAAAGCACACACTTATCGCAATGAGAACAAACACATTAAGAAGCAGAACTTACTCCTCTGAGTGGCCATGGAGTACTTTGATGTTGAGGGTAGCACCCCTAGAGGGTCTGAGGGCCTGAAGGAAGGGTAATGCACACCCTTGTACTGAATGTCTTGTACTTCTACATTCAGATAATCTCAAAGATAATCTGATTCAAAACAGTAGTTTGGGAGAATGTTGAATATATCTCTAAGAACTATTCATGCACTTCTATTTTTAACCTTACCTCCTCTCTCATTTGTGAGCCTCTCTTCAGCCATATTTTTATAGAAGGGTGCTGCATACAGTAATCTCTAGTAAAACACCTCTAAACTGTGGACGGTGGCAAAAGGGCAGTTGAGATCACTAACAGGTTCCTTGGGAGTTGGATCTGACTCTAGGAGTCAAAGTGGATGGAGTCTGACAAGCAAGCCAAGGGGTTCAGTCCTGCCACATCTTTTCTAAGGGAGGCTTGAGTCATTGGCCTTGGCAGGAGCAATGCAACACCTCATGTCAGCCACTGGTCTGTAATGAACCCCAAGCTCCGCCTCACACAGCCCAGACATCCCTGTGGCTCTCAGGGGCACCCAGAGACCCGTGATTCACTGATGATGAGGAAGGCCAAAGTAAGAGAGTTGCCCTTCATCCAAACCTCCTTTCTGAGGTCCACACATTAGAAAGTCCCTCCTTCACCTCAAGTTTTTGCCATTTAGAGTCTCAGGCATTTCAAAGAGCAAGCCGTGTTTAGCCACCCTACCCCTTTTCCCCTTCACTAATTAAGGTACACCTTCTGCAGTCAGACAAAAATAAAACAAAGTTGTCATGCAAGTAGCATTCCTTGACCTTCTTTGAATTTGAATGTTTTCTAAAGTATGTGGCAAGGTACATATTACATTGTCTTCTACAAGCATCTCAGAGATCTCAAGCAAGAGCAGCTGAAAGACTCATCTCTAAGGTACAGATTCCCAGATTCCCTTTCCTACAGAGAAGACCAAATGTCTTGGGCTTCTACATCCCGTGTCACTGGTAAAGAAAGGATGCAGAACTCTGGGTCCTCCTGAAAACATCCTGGCACTTTCCTGGCCAGCAGTCACAGCCTAACCCTCCTTGCCAGCCTAAGACACTTAGGACTGATTTCTTTCTGCTTGGCTCAGGTCTCACCAGGAGCCCAGGGCACTCCTCCCTCCTCATCCTCTGATCTCCACATGGAACTATGAGCTATGAGGTGATACCCCAGTTCCTTCTCCATCACACCTACTGCCACCTGAATGGTATATATTTTACTCATTTAGTTGCTCATCACTCCTGCTTACAGAAGAACTAAGTCCATGCAAAGACTTTTGTCTGTTTCGTTTACCGTTGTATTCCCACTACCTACAACACATTGTAGGTGCAAATACATGTTTGTGAATGAGTGAATGAATGAACTCCCACATCGTGCCTTTGGAAGAGCGAAAATTAAGTAACAAAATTCTTTGAGTTCTCTTAACTTCTTTTTTGAAACGTGTCCATCTTCGATTTCATGGAGAAAAACTTTCAGATGGAGAGTTCAGGAGGCATTGTGTGAACGGAAGCAGGGCGCTTATCAGATTTTTTTCTGATTAAGTTTGCTGTCATGTGCCACTGGGATTCGTGGTACCTATACTGCTGGAAGGCATATCAAGGTGATCTAGTAGAGACAGGCGGGTTGCTCGGAGACACTGAGTCCAGCACACTATTTTACTGCTTCATAACTTTGCTATGGGCACCTAAAGCTTCTGTCTTCTTAAGAAACAACTGTATGTAACATGACTCACTTCACTGACAAATTAATGAACACTTTAGCCAGTAGTATCTATAATGATATATTTTATATGGTTACCAACAGGGTTGTTATACAGACCGGTTACCAGTTAAGGAAGCCATGAACGTTGACTGAACATATGATACCTCAGTATTTGGTAAACAGACTCAGGAAATGGGACTTGATATTGGAACAGAGGAAGAAATGATGTGCAGGGGATAAGACTTAATTCTTGATTAAATAATTAATGATTTCAATAACTATAATAATTATTTATAATATATAATTTATAGTACATATAAGCAGTCATTTTTGATTAAATAATATTGATTCAAACTGCAACTGAAAAAGATGATTATCAGAAATACGGCATAAAACCGGGGCAAAGGCAACTTGCTCCCTGACATCTCTTCCAGCATAAAGTGATGGGAAGCCCTCCACAGAGGGCCGTGGCTGAGGCAGGAGGCCCTTGCAGGAAGACCTCTGGCATTTAAATGTAGCTCCAAGCAGCTTCAAATCAGTCAATCAAAGTACCAAGTTCCTTCTCCATCACACCTACTGCCACCTGAATGGTATATATTTTACTCATTTAGTTGCTCATCACTCCTGCTTACAGAAGAACTAAGTCCATGCAAAGACTTTTGTCTGTTTCGTTTACCGTTGTATTCCCACTACCTACAACACATTGTAGGTGCAAATACATGTTTGTGAATGAGTGAATGAATGAACTCCCACATCGTGCCTTTGGAAGAGCGAAAATTAAGTAACAAAATTCTTTGAGTTCTCTTAACTTCTTTTTTGAAACGTGTCCATCTTCGATTTCATGGAAAAAAACTTTCAGATGGAGAGTTCAGGAGGCATTGTGTGAACGGAAGCAGGGCGCTTATCAGATTTTTTTCTGATTAAGTTTGCTGTCATGTGCCACTGGGATTCGTGGTACCTATACTGCTGGAAGGCATATCAAGGTGATCTAGTAGAGACAGGCGGGTTGCTCGGAGACACTGAGTCCAGCACACTATTTTACTGCTTCATAACTTTGCTATGGGCACCTAAAGCTTCTGTCTTCTTAAGAAACAACTGTATGTAACATGACTCACTTCACTGACAAATTAATGAACACTTTAGCCAGTAGTATCTATAATGATATATTTTATATGGTTACCAACAGGGTTGTTATACAGACCGGTTACCAGTTAAGGAAGCCATGAACGTTGACTGAACATATGATACCTCAGTATTTGGTAAACAGACTCAGGAAATGGGACTTGATATTGGAACAGAGGAAGAAATGATGTGCAGGGGATAAGACTTAATTCTTGATTAAATAATTAATGATTTCAATAACTATAATAATTATTTATAATATATAATTTATAGTACATATAAGCAGTCATTTTTGATTAAATAATATTGATTCAAACTGCAACTGAAAAAGATGATTATCAGAAATACGGCATAAAACCGGGGCAAAGGCAACTTGCTCCCTGACATCTCTTCCAGCATAAAGTGATGGGAAGCCCTCCACAGAGGGCCGTGGCTGAGGCAGGAGGCCCTTGCAGGAAGACCTCTGGCATTTAAATGTAGCTCCAAGCAGCTTCAAATCAGTCAATCAGAAATGGTAAACCTCTTCTGAAACCTATTGATGGCTGGACACCCCTCAGTTGAGAAAAGGGAAACGGGAAGTCCCTGTACGCATACTTATTTTGCTTACAGGAACTTCGTTTGCAAAAGGTGATGGCGCAGAGCAGCCCTCCAGGCAGCGGCTCTTCAGGGAAGCTAACCAGCCAAGCCTGAGTCCTCTCCTCTTCTCGCCCGTCACTTCTACGCATTCTGCACAAAGACCCATAAAGCACACACCTCCCCTCTGGATGGCTCAGCTCAGTTAGTTTCCAATGTCATTAAATAAAAAAAAATACTTGGCAGTGTTGTATCCAAATCTTAAAAACCTGCCTCATTCCAGCATTCTGTGTGGGGATTTAAAATAAAGGTAAGATGGCAGGCACTAGGGACTGATGTCCTGTGTTGTTTTTTTTATTTTTTTTAAACTTTTTATTTTGTATGGATGTATCACTGATTAACAGTGTTGGGATAGTTTTAGGTGCACAGCAGGGTGAGTCAGCCACACATATACATAGATCCCACACACTCCCCTCGCATCCAGGCTGCCACTTAACAGAGTTCCCTATGCTATACAATAGGACCTGGCTGGTTGTCCGTTTTAAGTACTGCAGTCTGTACATGTCCACGCCAAACTCCCTAATGATCCGTTTCTCCCATCCATTCCCCTGGCGACCATAAGTTCATTCTCCCAGTCTGTGAGTCTGTTCCTGTTTTGTAAATAAGTTCATTTGTATCATGTCTTTGACAGAAGGAGAAATATGATAGGACATCCCCTTATATGTGGCATCTAAAACGAAATGATGCCGTTTGTTTAAGATGTGGGGTTCTTGGTGTCTTTTTTGTCCTTCCTGCTTTGATTTGATGAGTTCTTAAGAATGGAGATAGATGACACTGAGAAGCAGCAGAGGGGGAAGCTGCAATGTACAGGAAGACACACGAGCCTCTCAAACCACAGCCCTGGCAGGTGGATGGCAAAAACTATTTTAACTCCAAGTAAGTCCAATAGCTGAGCTGAGAGAAACAATCAGCCCCCATGCAGTGTCATCTGAGATACACTCAAGAGCTTGTTCAATCCCCCAAACTAGTGCCCCTTCTAGCCTGCCAGCGTCCATGTCCCTGTACACATTCATACAGACATTCATGCCCATAATTTCTTTCATTTTTAAAATCTTCATAATTAATGTCACTAAAAACTTGAGGAAAATAGCTAGTACATCAAGTATTAATGACACCAATTAACTTATATGTAATTTTCTTGGTTTTATAAGATGACTAGATTGTCAAACAGACTCAATTAGTTTAAATGTGGAGAAGAGTAAACTCAGGATAACACGGAGACCATAGAAAGGTACTGGCAGAGAGAGAACACCTGGGACAAGTGCTCATCGGATGAGGAAGAGAACAAGGAACGCTGGGAGGCTGAAATGAACTGACACATGTGGATGGCACATGTTGAGGGAAATAGTCGCCTTTTGCATGTTTCCTTGATGACTGGCCTAATAATAATAATAATAATAATTAATCTCACTTCTAAGAGTGCCACAGCTTTATTTACTGTAGGGGAGAAAACTTAGACTGAAGTATATAAATTATCCTCAGATACACAACTGAGATTTGAACCCTCCTCTACCAAACTTCAAAGTCAGTCCTGTCTGACCATTTGCTCTCAAAGTAGCCCTTGGCCAAGATCGCCACTATCATCTGGAAACAAGTCAGAAATGCACCTTTCTGAGCCCCCTCAGAATTCTACAGCATCAGAAATTCTGGGAGTTGGACCCCCAGCATTGTGTGCCATAACAAGCCTTCAGACAATTCTGATGCTCTGAGTTTGAGAACCATGGACTTCTTCTCAGGGGTCTGTCCGGGTGTCTGTTTTCCTTCTAATAAAAGATGTATGTGTTGAGGGAGGTTGGGGAGCAAATGTGAAACCATTGTCAGCCAGTATCTGAGATGGGCTTGTGGTGAAGAATCCACCTGCCAACGAAGGAGACACGGGAGATGTAAGCTCAATCCCTGGGTTGGGAACATCCCCTGTAGAAGGAAATGGTAACCACTCCAGTATTTTTTCCGGGAGAATCCCATGCACCGAGGAACCTGATGGGGTATAGTCCAGTATGTCACAAAGAGCAGGACACGACTAAGTGACTGAGCATGTTCACACAGTACCTGAGATAATATCACACCAGGACAATAAGGAAGACCTGCTGGAAAGGAAGGGTTAAAGGCAAGAGGCCCTGGAGCCAAAGCATGGCCACATAGATTGGAGAGGATTTAGGAATGATAAACCACAATGGGGACAAAGGTGGCTCCCCCGGGGCCTAGAAGTGATGGAAGTAGGAAATACTAGGAAGGTGATATTCAAGTGAAGTGTCAAGTATGGTCAGAGCTAAAGATATTTCTTAATAATAAAGCCATGGTCATTAAGAACTAAATTCTCCTGATTTTCAAAGGGAGCAGAAAAGGCACAGTAATGAAAGAAAGGTCTATGTGATATGAACATAACCATTGCTAATCCATTCATTCATCATGCTGATCTACTAGGAAGAAGTGATTCCTTCAAGTAAATTATTTTCTGGGTCTAAGTTAAAATAGCTATTAACAATGTTCTAAATCATAATTATATTTAAGAACATTTTAAGCCCTTTAAACAGCTGTGTCACAGTCTGAGATAAAATTAACTCTACATTTTTTAAATGTGCAGTTTGATGCTTTAACATACATATACTTTTGAAACTATTATTATAGTTGTGAACATGCCCACACCTATCGCTCCAAAACTTTCCTTATGTTCCTTTGTAATTTCTTCTCTTCAACCCTTCTCCCCCAGCCCATCCCAGGCCAACCTCTGTTCTACTTTCTGTCATTATATATATCTATATTTTCCTATATGTATTTGCATTTATATGTATATATTTACATATATATATATTTGCATTTCTTAGAACTTTGTATAAATGTAATTGTTCAATAAGTACTCTCTTTTGTCTGACTTTTTTCATTCAGAGTGATTATTTTGAAAGTCATCTGTGAATTGCGTACCCTAGTTCATTCCTTCTTTGTTTGTGAACGGCACTCCAATATATAGATACAGCACCATATAATTTATTCATTCACTTGTCGATGGACATTGGACTTTTTCTAGTGTTTGATTATTACAAATACAGCTGTCTTAAGCATTCTCACACAAGTCTTTGTGTGGATATATGTTTTGTTTTCTACTGTGGAAATGTCTAGAAGTGGAATGCTAGATCAGATGGCAGGTATATATTTTACTAATTTTTCTTTAATACCAGTCTACTGATGTTTCAAAGTGGCTGTATTATTTGAAAATTCCATCAAAAATGTGTGAGAGTGCCAGTTCCTTTACATCCTCACCAATGCTTGGGATCATCAGTCCTGTTTAATTTTAGCTACTCTAACAGAAGTGTATTATTATTTTGTTATGGTTTTAAGCTGCATTTCTTTAATGGCTATTGATGTTGAGTACCTTTTCATATGCTAATTTTCCATCTGTATATCTTCTTTAGAGACATGTCTGTTCAAATCATTTGCCAGTTTTTAAAAATTGTTTTTTTTGCCTTTGTATTATTGAGTTTTCAGAGTTCTTCATATGTTCTAGAGACAAATTCTTTATTAGACATATGCTTAGCAAATATTTTCTTCCAGTCTGTCAGTGTGTCTTTGTATCCCCTTAACAATGTCATTTGAAGAGCAAATGTTGTTAATCATGAGAAATCCAATTTACTGGTATTTTCTTTTATAAACTGTTTTTAGGGTTGTGATTAAATAATCATGGCATAAACCAAAATCAAAAGTATTTTTCCTGGTTTCTTCTAGAGATGTTTTATTTTTTTTTTTCTTATTTGGCAGAATTTTTATTTAATTTTTTAAATTAATTTATTTAATTGAAGGATAATTGTTTTACAGAATTCTGTTGTTGTCTGCCAAACATCAAGAAATGTTTTAGATTCTACATTTAAGACAAAGATTCATTTTGAGTTATACTATGAATGTGGTACAATATGATTGAAGGATTTTTTTTTTAATTTGGATATCCAGTTGTTTGAAAGCCATTTGTTTAGAAGCCTATTTTTTCTCCAGCGGTTGTACCTTTTCTATAAATCAGTTGTCTGTTTATGCCTGTATATATTTTCATCTATTTCTGAACTCTCCATTCTGTCCCACTGAAGTTGGCTATTCTAGACCATTTGCATTTCTATAAGAATTTTAGATGTCAGTTTCTGTAAAAGAAAAAGTCTGTTTTGATTGGTATTATGTTGAATGTATACTTCAATTTGAGAACTTACATTTTATCAATATTGAGTCTCCTGATGTATGGCATTATATGGTTGTTCATTAATTCTTCAATTTTTCTCAGCACTCTTGGTTTTGGTCAGTTTTATTCCAGAGTATGTTTTAATGCTACTAGAGTTAGTGTGTATTTTGGTTTAATTCTGATATTTGTAGCTAACATATAGAAGTAAAATTGATAGCTATATATTTATTTTGGATACTGAAGCATTGTTAAACTCAATTACTAAATCTAGTTGTTTTTTTTTGTTGTTGTTATTATTGTTTTTGTAAATTCCATTGCAATTTCTTCATAGACAACCATGTTACCTGCAAAGACAGTTATATTACTTTCTTGCCAATTTGGATACTTTTTAGCTCTCCTTTTTATCTTATTAAACTTTCTATAATATCTTATATGATATTGAATAGAAGGGCTAAAACTATACATCCTTGTGCCATTCAGATATGGAATAAAAGTCATTCAGTTTTTCCCAATTAAATACGATTTTACCTGTAGGTTTTTCACAGATGCCAATATCAGACTAAGAAACTCCTTTTCTATTTCTCCTTTGGTGAGAGATTTTATCAGGGATGGAGACTGAGTTTTGTTAAGAGTTTTTCAGTATCTATAGAGATAATCATTTGATCTTTTTTTATAATTATAAATTTAGTGAATTACATTCATCTTTTCTTATTCTTCATTCTGCTTGATTTTCATTTTGTGTAGCTTATACTGTTAGGTCTTACATCTTACTAATCTTTTCTTCTGCATTATCTAATCTACCAATAACCATATCTTATATATTCACACTTTGTAGTTTTCATCTCTAGAGGGAAGATATTTTTCTTGTTATTTTTGGTTTTGCATTCCTAGCTTCTACTTAAGTTTTGGTTTTCTTTTTTTTCAATATATGGGAAAAGTTCTGTTTTAATTCTGTCTGCTTATTCTACTATGTGTTATCTCTAGATTCTTTGTTATCAAATGTCAGGCATTGTAAAATTTACCTCTTTGGATGTTAGGCACTTTACATTTCTATACATTTTTTTGAGATTTGCTGTAGTACTTCCAAGTATAAGTTATTTCCAAGTACAAGTTACTTGGAAATATTTTCATCCTTTTACATCTGATTTTTTAAACATTGTTCAGCAGGACTAGAACACTGATTAGTCTAAGACTAATTCTTTCCTTACTAAGGTAAAAATGATTGAGCAGTGTACTCAGTACTCTGTTAATTCTATGATTTTTTTTTCAGTCTGACTTGTGGGGACTGTACTTTTCCCAGCCCTACTCCTGTTCTTTCTCAGCCTTGGGTAGTTTTCTCACATGTGTATGCTGATCAATACTCAGCTGAATACTTGGAAGAACCCATCTATAGGTCCCTCTAGTCCTATCTCTGGCAGCTCTCTCCTCACCAGTACTCTATCCTGCAAACGCAAAGTGCCTTGGTCTTCACAAACCTTAGCTCTATTTGGTTTCACTGGAAATCACCTGGGTTTCACTGCCTAGCACTATGAACTAGAAACTCTCAAGGCAGACACTAAGGCAACTATAGTACTCCCTTATTTGCTTCCTTTCTTTCAGGAGTCACTGTCCTTCCTTGTCCAATATCCAGTGTCTTAAAAATGACAGAATCACATATTGTGTTTGTTTTCATGATTTCTAGTGGGGATGTGAATCTTCTCAAGTATTCTACCTTGGATGTAATTAGAAGTGCACTCTTTAATTTCATAACTTGTATCTTTAACAGAGACCCAGACTGGTACAATCTTTACCTGTCACAACAATGCTGAGCAATTCTTAGCTAAGCAGATTAAAACAATATTTATTCATTACCCTCTCAATAACTGCCAAATGGATGTCACTCAATAATGAGGACCTGCTATGTTTTAGCCACTTTTCTAGATAGTCTACACAAAGTATTTCTACACATTATGAGATTTTACATCTTTTTTTACCACTTATGTAAATGAGGGAAATCAGGTTTGTTGTGGTGGTGGTTTATTTGCTAAATCATGTCTGACTGTTTGCAACACCATGGACTGCAGCACAGTAGGCTTCCCAGTCCTTCGCTATCTTCCAGAGTTTGCTCCAACTCATGTCCTTTGCGTTGGTGATGCCATCCAACCAAATCATCCTTTGTCACCTCCTTCTCCTCCTCGCCCTTGATCTTTCCCAGCATTAGGATTTATTTTATTGGGTCAGCTCTTTGTATCACGTGCCCAAAGTATGGAGCTTCAACTTCAGTTCTTCTAATAAATATTCAGGGTTGATTACCTTTAAGATTGACTGATTTGATCTCCTTGCAGTCCAGGGGACTCTCAAGAAATTAGGTTTAGGATTGTGAAATATGTCCCAAATACCCAATAAATGATGTATTTAGCTTTCAAATTCAGATGATTCTAATTCCAAGGACTGTTCACTTTCCATAGTGCTGGGTAGTTTTCTCACATGTGTATGCTGATCAATACTCAGCTGAATACTTGGAAGAACCCATCTATAGGTCCCTCTAGTCCTATCTCTGGCAGCTCTCTCCTCACCAGTACTCTATCCTGCAAACGCAAAGTGCCTTGGTCTTCACAAACCTTAGCTCTATTTGGTTTCACTGGAAATCACCTGGGTTTCACTGCCTAGCACTATGAACTAGAAACTCTCAAGGCAGACACTAAGGCAACTATAGTACTCCCCTTATTTGCTTCCTTTCTTTCAGGAGTCACTGTCCTTCCTTGTCCAATATCCAGTGTCTTAAAAATGACAGAATCACATATTGTGTTTGTTTTCATGATTTCTAGTGGGGATGTGAATCTTCTCAAGTATTCTACCTTGGATGTAATTAGAAGTGCACTCTTTAATTTCATAACTTGTATCTTTAACAGAGACCCAGACTGGTACAATCTTTACCTGTCACAACAATGCTGAGCAATTCTTAGCTAAGCAGATTAAAACAATATTTATTCATTACCCTCTCAATAACTGCCAAATGGATGTCACTCAATAATGAGGACCTGCTATGTTTTAGCCACTTTTCTAGATAGTCTACACAAAGTATTTCTACACATTATGAGATTTTACATCTTTTTTTACCACTCATGTAAATGGGGGAAATCAGGTTTGTTGTGGTGGTGGTTTATTTGCTAAATCATGTCTGACTGTTTGCAACACCATGGACTGCAGCACAGTAGGCTTCCCAGTCCTTCGCTATCTTCCAGAGTTTGCTCCAACTCATGTCCTTTGCGTTGGTGATGCCATCCAACCAAATCATCCTTTGTCACCTCCTTCTCCTCCTCGCCCTTGATCTTTCCCAGCATTAGGATTTATTTTATTGGGTCAGCTCTTTGTATCACGTGCCCAAAGTATGGAGCTTCAACTTCAGTTCTTCTAATAAATATTCAGGGTTGATTACCTTTAAGATTGACTGATTTGATCTCCTTGCAGTCCAGGGGACTCTCAAGAAATTAGGTTTAGGATTGTGAAATATGTCCCAAATACCCAATAAATGATGTATTTAGCTTTCAAATTCAGATGATTCTAATTCCAAGGACTGTTCACTTTCCATAGTGCTGTGGTTATCATTTACCAGGACATTTAATAATGGATTATCTAATTGTGCTTTCCAACTGAGGACATTAAAACATTTCTAACTTACTATCTTAAAAGATTTAGCTGACTAGCAGAATTTTAAAAGAGATTTTCCATAGATCAGCAGGGAAAGAAAATTTATACTGCAAGAATGAAAATGATAAAATGAAAAGAATATAATGTGAATAATTTTGTAACTCAGATTAATGCCAAACCCTGAGAAGAAGAATTTGCAGTACAAGAGAAGGAGGCCCAAAGATTCAGAAATCCAAAAGAAGACCCAGAGGAGGAAACTGGCCCTCTTGAAAAAACATCAGAGTACTTGGTTGCTGATTTAGGAACCAAACTTTAGGACATTTTAGAAGCTGTATTATTTTAGTGGCTTACCAAACCCTTAGATGCTGAAGATGTGAGCTTTTTAAAACTTAATATTACCAATTTAAACTTCATTAAAAGTATCTAAAATTTTTGACTTAGACATATCACCAAAAACTCATGTTCTTTTTATTGAAAGATACTCTCAGATCTTGGTGTAAATATTTTAAATCAAGTTTCTTTAAGTATTTTTAGTACAAAATATAATCATTTTTACAACATCTATGTCATTGTAACTATTGCCAAACATCAAGTGATTGCATTTTCCTACTGAATTGCCCAATGAGGAAGAATACACAAGAAACTCTGAAGCTACATAAATCCCATACATAATGTGCTAATGACGCTAGCAATTAGGAACAACCAATCAGCTCTGGAGTAACCTCTGCAGCCAACCACAACCTTCCATGAGAAGTGGGTCTGCTTCAGAGTCATACTTCCTCACTAAAAGCGCTTTATCATGGGTACAGAATATGAAAGCAAAATTAATATAGTATGAGATCTAGTCCCTCAGAGATAACTGGAAGTAAAATATCACCTTGAAAGATATTAGGACAAAAGAATAATTTTCTAAAATGGCTCTTTAAATCATTTCAACTTTTGAAAATTTCCCACATTGAAGTCAAATGTAAACTTTCAGAGTAGTTCATTATCTTTGAAGAGAGGCTTAAGAAAGAATTGTGGCCGTACAAATGAATGCTCAAGCTATGATCATTGTTTTCTGTACCATTGTTGTAAAGAATAGGAATAGGACTAATCTTCCCTACGTCTTAGCATTCTTCAGACATCTAAGGAACTTAGAGCTAAATGTTATAGAGGAAGAAGAGTGATACCTTTCAACATGGTTTGACTTTTAAAAAGCAAGGGACATACAGTGACATATGTAAAAGAGACAAAAATGTGAATATGCTGTAAGACTAAGGGAACTTACACAGAAACTATGTTACAGCCTAGGGGAGTGGGAAGGGGAGGGGTCAGGTGTATACCCATGGCAGATTCGGGTTTATGTATAGCAATAAATAACAAACCTCTAAAACTGGAATAAAAATAAATTAACAATTTTTTTTTTTTAAAAGCAAGGGACAAAGTGATGTTACATTGGAGTTCTCAAGGCGTGTATATGTGTGGGTTGCTCTGCAGTGCTTGCCTCTTTGTGTTCCCATAGACGATAGCCCTCCAGGCTCCTCTGTCCATGGAATTCTCCAGGCAAGAATATTGGAGTGGGTTGCAATTCCCTTCTACAGGGGATCTTCCTGACCCAGGGACTAAACCCATATCTCCTGCACTGCAGGCAGATTCTTGATCATCTGAGCCATCAGGGAAGCCCTGTCCTCAGAAAAACTAATAATATATGCAACATAATATAATGATAATGTGGATACAGGTACAGACCCATTACAGCACAGATAGTTTTCATAAGACAGCTAGACAGCAGACTCTGTAAATCAATTTTTCCCAATTACTTTCTAGATAAAATGGAAAATATAGAAAAATAGAATTTTAAAACTTAGAGAGACCTTAGGAATTATTTTATATAAATCTTTTATTTGGGAGACTTCCATGGCAATCCAATCGTTAAGACTCCACATTCCAGTACAGAGGGTACAGGTTTGATCCCTGGTCAAGGAGCTAAGATCTCACATGCCTGGTAGCCAAAATACCAAAGCAAAGCATAAAACAGAAGCAGTGTTGTAACACATTCAATAAAGACTTCAAATATAGTCCACATCAAAAAAAGAAAAAAATCTGGGGCTTCCCTGGTAGTCCAATGGGTAGAGAGTCTGCCTTGCAGTGCAAGGGGCACCAATTTGAACCCTGATCCAGGAAGATCCCACATGTCCCAGAGTGGCTGTACCCCTGTGCCCAATTACTAGCAAGCAATCTGGAGCACATGCGTCCAGAGCACGGTGTTCTGCAATGAGAGGCCACTGCAATGGGAGGCCCACACATGCCAAAGAATAAAAGATGGATGAAAATAAATATAAAAATAAAAGAGGCATGACAGGAGGAAAAATATCTTAAAACTTTTATTTTACACTTGAAGAAAAACCCAAGGAGGGCAAGTGAAGGTGAATTGTTTGGAAGACTGTTGCAGAAAGAGCTAGGACAACCACCTCATATTTGCTGCTCTCAGGGAACTCATATTTTAAACTAAAGAAATATATATTCTATGTGATACCCAACAGGTATTTGTTGGTTTGTTTTTATTTAACAGGAATGCTTGTACATTTTTGTAACAAGTATTTTATAGAATTTAATTTGTTTTTTATATACTGCTGGGTGTTCAGTGCCAATTAAATGATTCTAAAGGTTATTTCTGATTTTGTAAGTACTAGTTCACCTACAAGAAAATCTGTGTGGTTAGAATGTTAATAACAACATTTACTAGATAAGATTAGGGTATCTGGCATGTTAACAGATTTGGGAAACACCATACTCCTGGGTCGAGTTAGAAAAAAAAAAGAAAAGAAGGAAATTAAACCCATTTAAAATGCAAAGTAATTCTTAGAAGGAAAAATACCAAAATTTTTCTAGTGAAAGTTTGAAAAGTGGCTGATGAGAGTTCCCTTTTAGCAGCCATATCTTTTTAGTGGCCACGTATTGTTATTGTCATATTGAATATATTATGCAGCACAATAAATTAATTAAAATATCACCTTGGGGCTTCCCTGGTGGTCCAGTGGGTAAAGAATCCGCCTTGCACTGCAAGGGGTGCTGGTTCAATCCCTGGCCTGGGAAGATCCCACATGCTGAGGAGCATCTGGATTGGTGTGTCCAATTATGAGCCAGTGCTCTGGAGCACATGCGCCCAGAGCCAGTGCTCTGCAGGGAGAGAGGCCACTGCAATGGCAGGGCCACACAGGCCAAAGAAGAAAGATGGATGAAAATAAAGAAAAAAACACTAAAAGAGGCCAAAAAATTTTTTACTTAATTTTAAAAAATCAACTCTTTTGTCCTCAGTTCAGTGTAGCTATATTTATTGCCCTCCTTCAATCAACACATATTTATTGAGTAAGCACCACATACCAGGTGTGTTGCTAGAAATACAGTGGTGAACGAGATTAGTCCCTACCTTCAAGAAATTTCCAGCTTTAAGGGAAACTTAGGCAAGCAAACAAGAAAGAAGTAATGAAGTGTTACTTCCATTTTCTCAAAGAAAATTATGGGAAAATATGCTAAAGAGTGCCTAGAGAGAGAGAAAAGTGAACAGAACTTTATCACTTTGCATATTTTCAAGAGAATTAATCATAAGTAACCAATATGCCAGCAAATTTGGAAAACTCAGTAGTGGCCTTAGGACTGGAAACGGTCAGTTTCCATTCCAATCCCAAAGAAGAGCAATGCCAAAGAATACTCAAACTACCTCACAGTTGCACTCATTTCACATGCTAGGAAAGCAATGCTCAACATTCTCCAAGCTGGGCTCCAACAGTACATGAGCAAAGAACTTCCAGACGAATAAGCTGGATTTAGAAAAGGCAGAAGAACCAGAGATCAAATCGCCAACATCTCTTGGATCATAGAAAGAACAAGGGAATTTCAGAAAAACATCAACTTGTGCTTCAATGACTATGCTTAAGCCTTTGGCTGTGTGGATCACAACAATCTGTGGAAAATTCTGAAAGAGCTGGGAATACCAGACCATCGTACCTGCCTCCTGAAAAACCTGTATGCGGGACAAGAAGCAACAGTTAGAACTGGACATGGTAAAATAGACCCCTAAATTTTAATTAAAATATCACCTTTTAAAAGGGGCTTCCCTGGTGGTCCAGTGGGTAAAGAATCCGCCTTGCACTGCAAGGGGTGCTGGTTCAATCCCTGGCCTGGGAAGATCCCACATGCTGAGGAGCATCTGGATTGGTGTGTCCAATTATGAGCCAGTGCTCTGGAGCACATGCGCCCAGAGCCAGTGCTCTGCAGGGAGAGAGGCCACTGCAATGGCAGGGCCACACAGGCCAAAGAAGAAAGATGGATGAAAATAAAGAAAAAAACACTAAAAGAGGCCAAAAAATTTTTTACTTAATTTTAAAAAATCAACTCTTTTGTCCTCAGTTCAGTGTAGCTATATTTATTGCCCTCCTTCAATCAACACATATTTATTGAGTAAGCACCACATACCAGGTGTGTTGCTAGAAATACAGTGGTGAACGAGATTAGTCCCTACCTTCAAGAAATTTCCAGCTTTAAGGGAAACTTAGGCAAGCAAACAAGAAAGAAGTAATGAAGTGTTACTTCCATTTTCTCAAAGAAAATTATGGGAAAATATGCTAAAGAGTGCCTAGAGAGAGAGAAAAGTGAACAGAACTTTATCACTTTGCATATTTTCAAGAGAATTAATCATAAGTAACCAATATGCCAGCAAATTTGGAAAACTCAGTAGTGGCCTTAGGACTGGAAACGGTCAGTTTCCATTCCAATCCCAAAGAAGAGCAATGCCAAAGAATACTCAAACTACCTCACAGTTGCACTCATTTCACATGCTAGGAAAGCAATGCTCAACATTCTCCAAGCTGGGCTCCAACAGTACATGAGCAAAGAACTTCCAGACGAATAAGCTGGATTTAGAAAAGGCAGAAGAACCAGAGATCAAATCGCCAACATCTCTTGGATCATAGAAAGAACAAGGGAATTTCAGAAAAACATCAACTTGTGCTTCAATGACTATGCTTAAGCCTTTGGCTGTGTGGATCACAACAATCTGTGGAAAATTCTGAAAGAGCTGGGAATACCAGACCATCGTACCTGCCTCCTGAAAAACCTGTATGCGGGACAAGAAGCAACAGTTAGAACTGGACATGGAAAAATAGACTGGCTCCATACTGGGAGAGGAGCACATCAAGGCTGTATATTGTCACCCTGTTTATTTAACTTATATGCAGAGTACATTGTACACAATGCCAGTCTGGATGAAGCACAAGCTGGAATCAAGATTGCCAGGAGAAATATCAATAATCTCAGGTATGCAGATGACACCACCCTTATGGCAGAAAGTGAAGAGGAACTATAGAGTCTCTTAACGAAGGTGAAAGAGGAGAGTAAAAAAGCTGGCCTAAAACTCGCTTTCAAAAAATGAACATCATGGCATCGGGTTCCATCACTTCATGGCAAATACAGGGGCAAACAATGGAAATAGTGACAGAATTTATTTTCTTGGGCTCCAAAATTACTGCGGATGGTGACTGCAGCCATGAAATTAAAAGACACTCCTTGAAAGAAAAGCTATGACAAACCTAGATTGCATATTCAAAATCAGAGACATCACTTTGCCAAAAGAAGTCTGTATAGTCAAAGCTATGGTTTTCCCAGTAGTCATGTATGGATGTTGGACCATAAAGAAGGTTGAGCACCAAAGAATTGATGTGTTTGAACTGTGGTGCTGGAGAAGACTCTTGAGAGTCCCTTGGACATCAGGGAGATCAAACCAGTCAATCCTAAAAGAAATCAGCCCTGCATATTCATTAGAAGGACTGAAGCTCCAATATACTGGCCACCTGATGTGAAGAGATGACTCACTGCAAAAGAGCCTGATGTTGGGAAAAATAGAAGGCAGAAGGAAAAGGGGGCAACAGAGGATGAGATGATAAGATGGCATCACTCAGTTGATAGACATGAGTTTGAGCAATCTCCGAGAGATGATGAACAGGGAAACCTAGTGTGCTGCAGTCCATGGAATCGCAAAGAGTCTGAAACAACTGAGAAACTGAACTGAACTAAATCAATATGGGGAATGGCTTCCAGGTAGTTCAGTGGTGAAGAATCCATCTGCCATTCCAGGAGACATTGGTTCAATTGAGTCAGAAAGATCCCCTGGAGAAGGAAATGGCAACCCACTCCAGTATTCTTGTCTGGAGAAACTCATGGAGAGGAGCCTGGCAGGCTACAGCCCATGGAATTGCAGAGTGGGACACCACTCAGCAGGGACACAGCTTTAATAAGGGGAATTCTACTGGTCTTCATGGTTTGCCTTCTACAGAATCTTTGAACCATTATGTCCAATAACTTGACCACAATTGCAAAGACTGATTTCAGATACTTTTAATTTAGTAAGTGTTTAACATCTTTTTTATTGGTGTATGTTTAAACAAAGGATTGGTAGAGAGTTAGGAATTGGATCGTCAAATAGATGTTTGTTGTACTTCCTTCTCGCTACTCACACAAGAAGAAGCCAAAAGCACATTTAGGAACACAATAAAAAAATAGGAATTACATATTCAAGAGTCTGTTTGAAATTTTCTGTGAGTTTATTTTCTTCTCTTTGTTCCACACCACTTGTTATTCTTAATCACTGTCTCCTCTATACCTCTGACAGTCCTAGATACTTCAGTTGTCTATAATTACACTTAAGACACCAACAGGTAAAGAACAATCTAATTCCAAATGATAACATCTGTGCCTTGTTCCTTTCATTCTTGGAACTGGAAATATTGACTTCTACTGTTGTTTCAGAGATGTCAGCAGCAAATTCCTAAAATTGTTTGAAAGACTCCCTACAGCAAAATTAAAATATTTGCTTTTTCAAAGAATAAGCAAGCAGAAATGACAGAACCTCAATTGAGACTGACTAGACACCAGATAGTATGCAGAAAATTAGCTACAAGGATGTATTGTACAGCACAGGGAAATATAGACATTATAAGAGCTTTGGAGTATAAGCTATAAAAAATACTTGGGGCTTCCCCTGGTGGTCCGGTGGGTAGGGACACCGCCTTGCAGTGCAAGGGGCGCCGGTTCGAGCCCTGGCCTGGGAGGATCCCACGTGCCGTGGAGCGGTTGGACCGATGTGTCCAATTACCGCGCCGGAGCTCTGGAGCGCATGCGCCCAGAGCCGGCGCTCTGCAACGACAGACGCCACCGCGACGGGAGGCCCACAGGAGCCAAAGAACAAAGACGGATGAACAGAGAGAAAGACCAATAGAAGTGGCCCACTCGCTCCCCTCCCTTCCCAACCCGACGCCTGCCCAAAATAAATAAATAAAAAAAAAGAAAAAAAAAAATACTGGGTTACTATGTTATACACCTAAAAGTAATATATTTTTTACAACTATACTTTAAATTGTTTTTAATTATGTCCAAAGTCATTTATGACATGTGTCTTCTTGATTACAAACCATCTTTTCTCCCTACAAGAATTTTTAGAGGTTATCTCCATGATTTCTCAATAATTTGTATTGTTCATACAAATGTCTCAGTAATCTTCCTAGCATGAGGAGGATGACGCTGCCCAGGACCAGGCTCTAAACTGAATTACTTCCCTAGAAATCTCTTTAGAGGAGAAAAGTTTTAAAAGTTATATCCTTCCTCCCAAGGGTTTGTAGAGTCTTTACTTTGCATCTCATGGGTATGTCAGTATGTGAAATTTAAATATAAAATTAAGATAACTCATAGAAACTCATTGGAGACTAAAACTGATGAATCAATACATCACTTAAGGCAGGAATGGATAAAGTAGGCATTGTCTTATGCACTGTAGGATGAGTAGGTTTGATGAAAGTAAAGCTACAGAAAGTAAATTTATCTGTGAAATAGACATTTATTGGGTATCTAGGTCAATTACTGGGCACATGTACTCTCAGGTAATCTCCCTAAGGGTCCTTGTACAGATGAGACTGAGGCCTGGAAACTTATTCATCATTGGATCGCATAGTAGTCCTTATTTTCACAAAATACCAGGCCCTCTCCACTAAACCACACAGCCAACAGGTGCTCCGTGAGCAGACTGCCTGGGTGTAGCACTGTCATTCATATACTTACATTGACAAAAGGCAAATTGAATGGCAAATTGGGGTTCTAGAGCAAACTCATGGGTCTACCGGCTTTAATACTATGTATGTGCCCTAGTCTATGCATTTAGCCTCTTTATGTTCCCTAGCTGCATTGGTGACGATTAGCTCAGTTGCAGAGAACAAAAAACCTAGCTCTAGATGATGTTATACAAAAATATTCACCTAACTGAAAAGCTCAAGGACACTGGCTCTAGGCTTAGATGAATCAGGGGTCTCAGACAACATGAGGACTTGATATTTTCATCATTTCTCTGTTTTGTATTTCTCTTGTTGGTTGCATTTTGAGGCCCTTCATGGTGACACCATCACTGCCAGAAACTTCAGGTTTACTTCCTCATGTGTCTATATCTAGTCGAGGATGGAGGAATTGATAGGTGTTTTATCCAACATTAATATGCGGTATAACTCATATTGGCGAGAATCAACATATTCCTGAACCAATGCCCCTCAGTGGAAGAATGTGATGCTCAGCTGGCCAGGCTGGAGCCCATTCTTGTTCCCTAAGATGGAGATGAAGACAATATCACTAGAGTCACATGGTAGTGACAGTGGGTATTTTCTCAAGAAAGATTAAAATACTGTACTCAGAAAACATGACATTTCCATTACAAAATTAGAGAAAATAGAAGTATTTTCAATAAAAAGTCTGGTGCATATGCACCAGAGCTAGAAGTATCTGCCGGAAACAGTGACAAACTCATCGTAGATAATTTAAGACCAAGCCAACACTCACAGAAAATATATCATGGTCATGTGTCTGCATGTTCAACTCCTACCCGATGAGGGAGAACCACCTTGTATACAAGGAATCCTGATGTAAAATGTCTCCTAAAGCCATGTAACATATTGATGAGACCTATAATGCAAGTCATCTTCAACAGATGGGCGTTTCATGCCACCATGGTGGCAGTAATCTCCTGACTTCTTCTGAATATCTGTTAGCATTTCTGGAACAGAGTTTGAGAAACATGCCATTTTGGAGCCTCTCTCTGAGTGAGTATTCATGTAGGAATATATGGAGAAATACACCTAGTTATACACAGCTTTTTGATATCCTGAGTTTTGGAAAGAAAGCACTGAGTTGTACAATTTTGGTGGTATCAAAAGAGAAAAACGAATATATTAACACATGTATGTGGAATCTAGAAAAATGGTTCACATGAACCTGTTTGCAAGGCAGAAATACAGACACAGGTATAGAGAACCACTGTATGGACACCAGGAGTGATGTTATACAAAAATATTCACCTAACTGAAAAGCTCAAGGACACTGGCTCTAGGCTTAGATGAATCAGGGGTCTCAGACAACATGAGGACTTGATATTTTCATCATTTCTCTGTTTTGTATTTCTCTTGTTGGTTGCATTTTGAGGCCCTTCATGGTGACACCATCACTGCCAGAAACTTCAGGTTTACTTCCTCATGTGTCTATATCTAGTCGAGGATGGAGGAATTGATAGGTGTTTTATCCAACATTAATATGCGGTATAACTCATATTGGCGAGAATCAACATATTCCTGAACCAATGCCCCTCAGTGGAAGAATGTGATGCTCAGCTGGCCAGGCTGGAGCCCATTCTTGTTCCCTAAGATGGAGATGAAGACAATATCACTAGAGTCACATGGTAGTGACAGTGGGTATTTTCTCAAGAAAGATTAAAATACTGTACTCAGAAAACATGACATTTCCATTACAAAATTAGAGAAAATAGAAGTATTTTCAATAAAAAAAAAAAAGTCTGGTGCATATGCACCAGAGCTAGAAGTATCTGCCGGAAACAGTGACAAACTCATCGTAGATAATTTAAGACCAAGCCAACACTCACAGAAAATATATCATGGTCATGTGTCTGCATGTTCAACTCCTACCCGATGAGGGAGAACCACCTTGTATACAAGGAATCCTGATGTAAAATGTCTCCTAAAGCCATGTAACATATTGATGAGACCTATAATGCAAGTCATCTTCAACAGATGGGCGTTTCATGCCACCATGGTGGCAGTAATCTCCTGACTTCTTCTGAATATCTGTTAGCATTTCTGGAACAGAGTTTGAGAAACATGCCATTTTGGAGCCTCTCTCTGAGTGAGTATTCATGTAGGAATATATGGAGAAATACACCTAGTTATACACAGCTTTTTGATATCCTGAGTTTTGGAAAGAAAGCACTGAGTTGTACAATTTTGGTGGTATCAAAAGAGAAAAACGAATATATTAACACATGTATGTGGAATCTAGAAAAATGGTTCACATGAACCTGTTTGCAAGGCAGAAATACAGACACAGGTATAGAGAACCACTGTATGGACACCACAGGGGAAAGAGAGGGTGTAGTGGATTTGGAGAGTGGGATTGACATATATATACTATTGATGCCATATATAAAATAGGTAACTGATGACAACCTGCTGTACAGCACAGGGAACTCTATGGGGTGGGCTGTGATGACCTAAACAAGAAGGAAATCCTAAAAAAAGAGGGGAGATAGAGACAGTGGATTCACTTTGCTGTAAAGCAGAAACACAACATGGTAAAGCAGCTATACCCCAATAAAAGTAAATAAAATGTGAGCCCTTAAAAAACAGTTCAGGGCTTCCCTGGTGGTCCAGTGGGTAAGGACACTGCCTTGCAGTGCAAGGGGCACCAGTTCAATCCCTGGCCTGGGAATATCCCACGTGCTGCAGAGTGGCTGGACCCCTATGTCCAATTACCAAGCCAGAGCTCTGGAGCGCATGCGCCCAGAGCCGGTGCTCTGTGACAACAGAGACCACTGCAATGGGAGGCCCACATGGGCCAAAAGAACAAAGATGGATGAGAAATAGATAAATGAAAGACCAATAGAAGTGGCCCGCCCACTCCCTACTTCCCCAACTCCCCCCCCCCCAAAAAAAAAACCATTTCACCTTTCTTGTCCTTCCTTTGACCTTTGGGAAACACAGTCAAAATAGGGGGTCAGTCTGTATCTGTGGATGTGAACAATGCTACATCCTCATCTTGATCTCGTTAGCGCATGTCTAAGTGAGCTAATCAGTAACAAATGGGATTTGTCATACTATGAGGAAAGAATTTAATCATTGCAGATACCTCTCAAAGATGTCATGCCAGTCTGAAAATTCTACCCAGGGCAGACAGAAGAATGTGAGGGTTCAAAATGAAAAGATTGCTTTATCAGTATAACCCAAGTTCCAGTAATATTTTTGTTTTATTGCCATCTATATTGCAATATTGAAAGAAAAATTGAGAAAGAAGAAAATATTTTATAGTTTACATAGAAAGCAGGTCATTTTTCCTCACTTTGTAAGAGAAGAGCTCCTTTATACATAAAAGCTCATCAGTGTGCTACCTGCAAAGAAGGGAGGCACCATGGCACCCTCGGGACTGAAGAGGATGGGGCAAAGACAAATGTAGCTCAGTTCAATTAGCAGTGTGATCCTGAGTGAGCCACTTCACCTCTGGGGGGCTTGGTTTTCTCAACTGCACAGTGCAGTCAGTAAGACCCTACCTGCCTGCCTCTTGAGTCTGTTGTGAGAGCTAAATGTGTGTGGAAGTATTTTGTCAAGTATGAAGTAGAGGAAGACAAAAAAGCATATTCATAGGAAAATACTACAACATTTGGTCACTTCCAAGGTGACTCAGGGGTAAAGAATTCACCTGCCAGTGCAGGAAACACAGGAGATAAAGGTTTGAATCCCGGGTTGGAAAGATCACCAGGAGAAGCAAGTGGCAACCACTAGAGTATTCTTGCCTGGAAAATTCCATAGACAGAGGAGCCTGGTGAGCTACAGTCCCTGTGGTCACAAGAGTCAGATACAATAAGCAACTGAGCACACACGCACTACAGCATTTGAGGGGGGAAATACTTTCTGTTATTGCATAAGTAAGCCGTTCATTTTATTCCCTGGTCTTTCTTTTTTAAAGCTATCATATAACACATTGAAGTGGTTTCTAGCAGAGCCTGTAGCCAGAGACCAGCTCCCCAGAGCCACTTGCATGATCTTGAGCCACCTCTTCAACCTGACGGCACCTTAGACTCTCCCTGTGTATTGAGGAAAATAATATGTTCCTAATAAATTAATTATGAGGAAAGAATTTAATCATTGCAGATACCTCTCAAAGATGTCATGCCAGTCTGAAAATTCTACCCAGGGCAGACAGAAGAATGTGAGGGTTCAAAATGAAAAGATTGCTTTATCAGTATAACCCAAGTTCCAGTAATATTTTTGTTTTATTGCCATCTATATTGCAATATTGAAAGAAAAATTGAGAAAGAAGAAAATATTTTATAGTTTACATAGAAAGCAGGTCATTTTTCCTCACTTTGTAAGAGAAGAGCTCCTTTATACATAAAAGCTCATCAGTGTGCTACCTGCAAAGAAGGGAGGCACCATGGCACCCTCGGGACTGAAGAGGATGGGGCAAAGACAAATGTAGCTCAGTTCAATTAGCAGTGTGATCCTGAGTGAGCCACTTCACCTCTGGGGGGCTTGGTTTTCTCAACTGCACAGTGCAGTCAGTAAGACCCTACCTGCCTGCCTCTTGAGTCTGTTGTGAGAGCTAAATGTGTGTGGAAGTATTTTGTCAAGTATGAAGTAGAGGAAGACAAAAATGCATATTCATAGGAAAATACTACAACATTTGGTCACTTCCAAGGTGACTCAGGGGTAAAGAATTCACCTGCCAGTGCAGGAAACACAGGAGATAAAGGTTTGAATCCCGGGTTGGAAAGATCACCAGGAGAAGCAAGTGGCAACCACTAGAGTATTCTTGCCTGGAAAATTCCATAGACAGAGGAGCCTGGTGAGCTACAGTCCCTGTGGTCACAAGAGTCAGATACAATAAGCAACTGAGCACACACGCACTACAGCATTTGAGGGGGGAAATACTTTCTGTTATTGCATAAGTAAGCCGTTCATTTTATTCCCTGGTCTTTCTTTTTTAAAGCTATCATATAACACATTGAAGTGGTTTCTAGCAGAGCCTGTAGCCAGAGACCAGCTCCCCAGAGCCACTTGCATGATCTTGAGCCACCTCTTCAACCTGACGGCACCTTAGACTCTCCCTGTGTATTGAGGAAAATAATATGTTCCTAATAAATTAATTATGAGGATTCAATGAGATAATATATGCAAAATACTCTGCATAGCACCTGGCACATCATAAATGCCAGAAATTATTGTGTCTATCATCAGGAAATGTATGAGATGCTATCTCTCTCAGACTCACTACCACCGGTTTCCTATCCTGCTCAAATCTCTCAGATTGCCAAAAACATCCATGCAATGCCAAGAAGAATAGAAACCTTTGGTTCACTGTGAAAATGAGGAAATACGCAGGGAGAAATGGAATCTGGTATGAGAAAGTCATTCTGTCTGGCACACAGCAGTCTCACCGAAGCCCCTGAACTAACGCAAATTGCTTGTAACTGTTCCGCAAGCTACCGTCTGGCTCCCAGATACCTTCTTTTGAAAGCTTTGCATTGCATGTGTAAGCCCTTCTTCCAGCTATTAGGCCCAGACATCTTCCCAAAGAAACTCTCTTTTTGTTGTACATCAATGGGACATTTTTATAAAGGCATCTACTGAGAAGTTTCCTCCTGAAGTTACAGAATTGGAACCTTTTGTGCCTAAATGGACCAGGGACAGCAAATGTAAATGCCTGGCAAATAACATAAAGAAGTGAAGTATAGTTCATATTCTTACAATAGGAGTTCTTTGTTAGCGTATTAAAACCAAAGAGACAGTATGCATTTAAAACGAAACGGTAGTCTTCACACATATATTTGAAATCCACAGTTGTTCTGATTTTTATTTTTTCTGTATTGAATGGTGGTGGGTCCTGACGTACATACCCATACTGGAAGAAATCAGCAATAAGCCTGACAAGTGGAATTAACATTAAGGCCCTGCCGTGGGGTGAGACCAGGGAGTGGTGAAGGCTGAGACAAATGGGGGACGCACATGACATTTGAATTGGAGGTACCATTATGCTCTGGTTCAATCTGCCCTATAAGAATGTGACACTGTCATTAAGCCTTCCAGTTTTTGGATGGAAGCCAGAAACCTGATTTTTAAGCAAACTCTTCCAACCTTTGAGCATTGGCTTGGCTTGGAGAAATTTACAAACAATGCAGGTCAACAACAACAAAAATGCCCGTAGGCCAAATGCCTGTAGGCTTTGTGATGGAGAAGAACAGAGATGTAACGGATTGTGACTTGGTCAAGGTTACACTGATATTGGCAAGGTGGGAAGTTGAACCTGAATCCCCTGACCATGCCCAGCCTAGGAAAATCAGTCTGCCTTTTCACATCTAAACCAATCTCAGTATTATTGACAGCAGAATCAATGAAAATAGAACAGAGAAGTTAAAAATACATGTTCTTATTATTTCCTTCTCTTTTTTTTTCCTTGAAAGGTTTTACTATTTTCTTGTATTATTATCTAGGACATGATAAGATCCCTTTTGTCCTTTCTTAGTGTGATACTATTTCTCACAAGCACAGAAAGCAAACTTTTGCTTGATAGCTAATGTCTTTGTAGATTTAAAGAAATATATTACAGCCAGTATGCAGAGATACTGGGTAAAGGCAGCACATATTGTATTATTTAAATCAATATATTCAATGATATACATTCAGAATAAAATCATGCATACTAACTGCTAGCTTGCACAGTTATTAATATGCAGTATGAAATTTACATACCACATATTTGACATTCTGGTCAAAATGATAGTTTCCATATAGCATAGCAATTGGAAAAATACTCATTTGGTTACAGATCAGGCCATCAAATGCCAAATATTAATTTAAATTTTTTAATGAAAATCTCTTTTACATAGTGCATGTAGTTTGTCTAGCCTCTCATGCACTGATGCACCACAGGCTTAAACCAACGAGATTATTTGTGGTTACCTGGTGAGCTAATGCCACCCAGCCCAAAAGCTATATGACAGCAGGTCTATAGCAAATTATTAGGTAGTGGAAAAACAGTGATTAAAACCTAAAGCTGGCCTCGTTACATCCGTAATTATATTTATTCAGCACATTTGGAAGCGTAACCACATTTTCCCTTGCCTTTTTCCTGCTCTCTCTGTTTCTTTTTCCTTTTGAGCTCTTGAAGTATTTTTGCATTTCTTCTACTTATTAACAGTATAGAAACTCAGTAAGAAAAGCTAAACTTCAAACATTTATTTTGTCAATTGGTTATGTAGCCGAAACCAAGGTGTTCATTCCTCTTCCAAGGGCACTGATTAACTTCCCTTAGGGTTCAAGCCTCTCTTAGAACCCTGTACTCAGAGAGACTGAATGTTATGCTTTTGATAAAATTGAAAGTTCTGAAGACAGGTAAATAAGAAAAAGGCTGCCAGTGTTAATGTATCTTCCATCTGCTAAAGCTACATGAGACCTGCAGCTAATACCAACACTTCACAACTGAAGCATCAGGCAGATCTGTGTAAGGCGATAAGGGATAGACCTCAAAGAATTAGAAAATGTCACTTGGGAGATCATTCCACTCCCTAATGAGGCTGTGAACTGAATTCTTACTGTCCTATTTCAGTGTTGGAATATTCCCCAAGGATGGATGGGACCAGCATGTTCTCACCTTCAACTTATCATGTTACTAGAAACCACCATTGTGCTTTCTAATTGCTGGCAAGGTTTGAGAGATACAGACGTCATCCTTGGTTCAAGTCTAATGGGAATATATTCAATGATATACATTCAGAATAAAATCATGCATACTAACTGCTAGCTTGCACAGTTATTAATATGCAGTATGAAATTTACATACCACATATTTGACATTCTGGTCAAAATGATAGTGTCCATATAGCATAGCAATTGGAAAAACACTCATTTGGTTACAGATAAGGCCATCAAATGCCAAATATTAATTTAAATTTTTTAATGAAAATCTCTTTTACATAGTGCATGTAGTTTGTCTAGCCTCTCATGCACTGATGCACCACAGGCTTAAACCAACGAGATTATTTGTGGTTACCTGGTGAGCTAATGCCACCCAGCCCAAAAGCTATATGACAGCAGGTCTATAGCAAATTATTAGGTAGTGGAAAAACAGTGATTAAAACCTAAAGCTGGCCTCGTTACATCCGTAATTATATTTATTCAGCACATTTGGAAGCGTAACCACATTTTCCCTTGCCTTTTTCCTGCTCTCTCTGTTTCTTTTTCCTTTTGAGCTCTTGAAGTATTTTTGCATTTCTTCTACTTATTAACAGTATAGAAACTCAGTAAGAAAAGCTAAACTTCAAACATTTATTTTGTCAATTGGTTATGTAGCCGAAACCAAGGTGTTCATTCCTCTTCCAAGGGCACTGATTAACTTCCCTTAGGGTTCAAGCCTCTCTTAGAACCCTGTACTCAGAGAGACTGAATGTTATGCTTTTGATAAAATTGAAAGTTCTGAAGACAGGTAAATAAGAAAAAGGCTGCCAGTGTTAATGTATCTTCCATCTGCTAAAGCTACATGAGACCTGCAGCTAATACCAACACTTCACAACTGAAGCATCAGGCAGATCTGTGTAAGGCGATAAGGGATAGACCTCAAAGAATTAGAAAATGTCACTTGGGAGATCATTCCACTCCCTAATGAGGCTGTGAACTGAATTCTTACTGTCCTATTTCAGTGTTGGAATATTCCCCAAGGATGGATGGGACCAGCATGTTCTCACCTTCAACTTATCATGTTACTAGAAACCACCATTGTGCTTTCTAATTGCTGGCAAGGTTTGAGAGATACAGAGGTCATCCTTGGTTCAACTCTAATGGGAACATGTTTCTCTTTGGTAGGAGATTTGCAGCACCCCCTTGATTTAAAAAAAGAAAAAAATATTCTTTGGTTCTCTGACCACAACCTCAAGAAAGGAGACAGTCATGCTTAATTTTCATCACTGACCCTGGAACAATAGCAAAAACAATAGCCAACACTTTCTCCTTGAAAGGAAAGCTATGACAAACCTAGACAGCATATTGAAAAAACAGACATAACTTTACTGACAAAAAATCTGTATAGCTTTGGTTTTTGCAGTAGTCGTATATGGATGTGAAAGTTGGATCATAAAGAAGGCTGGGCACTGAAGAACTGATGTTTTTCAATTGTGGTGCTGGGAAAGACTTTTGAGAGTCCCTTGGACTCCAAGGAGATCAAACCAGTCAATCCTAAAGGAAATCAACCCTGAATATTCATTGGAAGGACTGACGCTCAGGATGAACCTCTAATACTTTGGCTACCTGATGCAAAGAGCCAATTCATTGGAAAAGACTCTGATGCTGGGAAAGATTGAGGGTAGGGGGAGAAGCGGGCAACAGAGGATGAGATGGTTGGATGACACTACCAAGTCAGTGGACATGAGTTTGAGCAAGCTCCAGGAGATGGTGAAGGACGGGGATACCTGACTTGCTGCATTCCATGGGGTAGCAAAGAGCTGGACATGACTTAGCAATGAACAACAACAGACATGCATAGAACACTTAATATCATATGGATGAGCTCATTTAATTCTCTCAAGTTTATGAAGTGGCTCTCAATAACATTGTCCACATTTTATAGCTGAAGGGACAAAAACTTAAAATATTAAGTATCTTGCACTAAAATCACACAACTATTAATAGTGAATGATATGGCAGGATTGAAACCTAGTCAGGCTAGTTCTTAATCCCTATGCTATGCTGAAGGTGCAATGAAAGGTCTCATCTCATCTTGATTTCCGTTCATTCTTAGATAATACTATTGCAATATTAAAAGAACTGTCCCTGGTGGCTCAAATGGTAAAGAATCCACATGCAATGCAGGATACCTGGGTTTGAGCCTCATGTCGGGAAGATCCTCTGGAGAAGGGAAAGGCTACCCACTCCAGTATTCTTGCCTGGAGAATTCCATAGTTCATCCATGGGTTGCAAAGAGTTGGACACAACTGAGTGACTTTCTCAGCTATGATTTATTTAGAACTTGCTTAGTTTTTTTCTTTTTTATACACATATTTGTATTTTATTTTATTGTGGTAAGAATACTTAACATGAGATCTACTCAATAAATTTTTAAATGTGAAATTAACTATTATTAACTATATCCTTTATACAATAGCTTTCTATATATCTAGAGTTTTTTCACCTTTCCTAATTGAAACTTTATGCCCATTGACTGGTAACTCCCAGCCACCAACTTACTCTTTGATTGTACGGTTTGAGTATTTTAGACACTCATATTGGTGGAATCATGCACTGTCTGGGTTTCTATGCCTGACTTACTTCACTTTGCATAATGTTTGCATATTGAGGTTTTCTTCTTTTTTAAGGCTGAACAGTATTCCATTATATGTCTATGCCATATTTTCTTTGTTCATTCATCTGTTTATGGGTAGTTAGGTTGTTTCCACATCTTGGCTATTATGTAGAGTACTGTAATAAACATAGGATTGCTAATCTCTTTGAGACACTGATTTTAATTCTTTTGGGTAAATATTCATAAGTGGAATTGCTGGATCATGTGGTAGGTCTACTTTTAATGTTTTAGAAACCTCACACTGTTTCTCAAAACAGCTGTGCCATTGCATCCCTGATAGCAAAGAGCTGACGACTTAGCAATGAACAACAACAGACATGCATAGAACACTTAATATCATATGGATGAGCTCATTTAATTCTCTCAAGTTTATGAAGTGGCTCTCAATAACATTGTCCACATTTTATAGCTGAAGGGACAAAAACTTAAAATATTAAGTATCTTGCACTAAAATCACACAACTATTAATAGTGAATGATATGGCAGGATTGAAACCTAGTCAGGCTAGTTCTTAATCCCTATGCTATGCTGAAGGTGCAATGAAAGGTCTCATCTCATCTTGATTTCCGTTCATTCTTAGATAATACTATTGCAATATTAAAAGAACTGTCCCTGGTGGCTCAAATGGTAAAGAATCCACATGCAATGCAGGATACCTGGGTTTGAGCCTCATGTCGGGAAGATCCTCTGGAGAAGGGAAAGGCTACCCACTCCAGTATTCTTGCCTGGAGAATTCCATAGTTCATCCATGGGTTGCAAAGAGTTGGACACAACTGAGTGACTTTCTCAGCTATGATTTATTTAGAACTTGCTTAGTTTTTTTCTTTTTTATACACATATTTGTATTTTATTTTATTGTGGTAAGAATACTTAACATGAGATCTACTCAATAAATTTTTAAATGTGAAATTAACTATTATTAACTATATCCTTTATACAATAGCTTTCTATATATCTAGAGTTTTTTCACCTTTCCTAATTGAAACTTTATGCCCATTGACTGGTAACTCCCAGCCACCAACTTACTCTTTGATTGTACGGTTTGAGTATTTTAGACACTCATATTGGTGGAATCATGCACTGTCTGGGTTTCTATGCCTGACTTACTTCACTTTGCATAATGTTTGCATATTGAGGTTTTCTTCTTTTTTAAGGCTGAACAGTATTCCATTATATGTCTATGCCATATTTTCTTTGTTCATTCATCTGTTTATGGGTAGTTAGGTTGTTTCCACATCTTGGCTATTATGTAGAGTACTGTAATAAACATAGGATTGCTAATCTCTTTGAGACACTGATTTTAATTCTTTTGGGTAAATATTCATAAGTGGAATTGCTGGATCATGTGGTAGGTCTACTTTTAATGTTTTGAGAAACCTCACACTGTTTCTCAAAACAGCTGTGCCATTTTGCATCCCTACAAACAATGTGCAAGGATTTTGATTTTTCCACATTCTTGCCAACACTGTCTTTTGATTTGCATTTCCCTGATGATTATGACCGTAAACATTTTTTCATATGCCTGTTGATTATTTGTATGTCTTCTTTAGAAAATTTTCTATTCAAGTTAATGACTTTTCCAAGTCAGATAATTTATATTTTCACTATTGAGTTGTGGGAGTTTCTTATACATTTTACAGATGAACCCCTTTTTAGAAACATAGCTTCCAGATATTTTCCCCTATTCTACAAATTACATTTTCACTCTGTTTATTGTTTCCTTTCTGACCAGAAGCATCTTAGTTTGATGTTGTACCCCTTATCTTATTTTTATTGCCTGTGTTTTCAGTGTCATATTCATGAATAACAAGACTAATGTCATGAAGCTTTTATCCTATGCTTTCTACTAAGAGGGTTACAGTTGAGTCTTATGTTTAAGACTTTAATCTAGTTTGAGTTGATTTTTGTGTATGATGGAAGGTAAGGATCCAATTTCATTGCAATGGATATAAGTTTTCTCAGTACTATTTGCTGAAGAGATACCTATTGTGTATTCTTGGCACCCTGTTGAAGGTTAGTTGATCAGACATGCATGAATTTATTTCTGTTCTATTCCATTTTGTTCTATATATCTGCTTTTATGCTGGTACCATACTGTTTTGATTGTTATAGCTTTGTAATATGATACATCCAGTTTTGTTCTTTCTCAAGACTGATTTGGCCATTCGTGGTCTTTTGTAAAAATTTTAGATTTTTATGTCTCTTTCTGTGGAAAACAAACAAATGCTCTTTGGATTTTGATAGGGATTGCAGTGAATCTGTAAATCACTTTGAGTAGCATGGACATCTCAACAGTATTAAGCCTTCCAATCCATGACCTCTTTCCATTTGCTTGTGTCTAATTTATTTCATCAATATTTTGTAGTTTTCAGTATACGAGCCTTTTATCTCTATAATGAAGTTTATTCATAAGTATTATTTTTGGTCTTATTGTAAATGGGATTATTTTCGTAAGTTTCTTTTCAGATAGCTCCATGTTAATGTATACAAACTGCAAAGACATTTTTCTTATGCTGATTTTGTATCTGCATCTCTACTGAATTAGTTTATTAGTTCTGACAGTTTTGCAGTGGGGAGTCTTTAGGGGTTTCCATATACGTGCTAATGTCCTCTGCAAGCAGTGACAATTTTATTTCTTCCTTTGAGTTTTTTTCTTTCTTACTTACTTGCTCTGGGAAGAATTTTCAGTACTATGTTGAATCGAAGTGGTAGGGCAGTAGGCTTTTAGTTTTTTCACAGATTGGATTTTACCAGATGAACCCCTTTTTAGAAACATAGCTTCCAGATATTTTCCCCTATTCTACAAATTACATTTTCACTCTGTTTATTGTTTCCTTTCTGACCAGAAGCATCTTAGTTTGATGTTGTACCCCTTATCTTATTTTTATTGCCTGTGTTTTCAGTGTCATATTCATGAATAACAAGACTAATGTCATGAAGCTTTTATCCTATGCTTTCTACTAAGAGGGTTACAGTTGAGTCTTATGTTTAAGACTTTAATCTAGTTTGAGTTGATTTTTGTGTATGATGGAAGGTAAGGATCCAATTTCATTGCAATGGATATAAGTTTTCTCAGTACTATTTGCTGAAGAGATACCTATTGTGTATTCTTGGCACCCTGTTGAAGGTTAGTTGATCAGACATGCATGAATTTATTTCTGTTCTATTCCATTTTGTTCTATATATCTGCTTTTATGCTGGTACCATACTGTTTTGATTGTTATAGCTTTGTAATATGATACATCCAGTTTTGTTCTTTCTCAAGACTGATTTGGCCATTCGTGGTCTTTTGTAAAAATTTTAGATTTTTATGTCTCTTTCTGTGGAAAACAAACAAATGCTCTTTGGATTTTGATAGGGATTGCAGTGAATCTGTAAATCACTTTGAGTAGCATGGACATCTCAACAGTATTAAGCCTTCCAATCCATGACCTCTTTCCATTTGCTTGTGTCTAATTTATTTCATCAATATTTTGTAGTTTTCAGTATACGAGCCTTTTATCTCTATAATGAAGTTTATTCATAAGTATTATTTTTGGTCTTATTGTAAATGGGATTATTTTCGTAAGTTTCTTTTCAGATAGCTCCATGTTAATGTATACAAACTGCAAAGACATTTTTCTTATGCTGATTTTGTATCTGCATCTCTACTGAATTAGTTTATTAGTTCTGACAGTTTTGCAGTGGGGAGTCTTTAGGGGTTTCCATATACGTGCTAATGTCCTCTGCAAGCAGTGACAATTTTATTTCTTCCTTTGAGTTTTTTTCTTTCTTACTTACTTGCTCTGGGAAGAATTTTCAGTACTATGTTGAATAGAAGTGGTAAGAGTGGGCATCCTTACTTGTTCCTGTTCATAGAGGTAAAGCTTTTAGTTTTTACTGTTGAGTATGAGGTTAGCTATGGGCTTTTATTTATATAGCCTTTATTACATTGAGCTAATTTTCTTCTCTTCCTAGGTTTGTTGAGAGTTTTTAGTCATGAAAAGGTGTTGAATTTTGTCAAACTTTTTCTTCACTATGGAAATGATCGTGTAATTTTTATCTTTTATTCTGTTAATGTGGTCTGTCATATTAATTGATTTTTATATGTTGAGCCACGTTTGCATCCCAGAGATAAACCTCAGTTGGCCATGATGTTTGATTCTTTTAAAGTGTTATGGGATTTAGTTTGCTAGTACTTTGTTGAGGACTTTTGTATCTATATTAATCAAGAATATTGGTCTATAGTTTTTGTTCCTTGTGTTGTCTTTGTCTGGCTTTCGTATCATGGTGGTGATAGTCTTACAATATATGTTTGGAACTGTTCCCTGGTCTTCACTTATTTGGAATAATTTAAGAAGGATTGGTATTAATTCTTTATATATTTGGTAAAATTTTCTAATGAAGCTCTCTGGTCCTGGGTTGTCCTTGTTGGGAAGTTTTCAAAACTGCTGTTACAAAATGCAACATTTTTTCAGATGACATTCTGCTTATAGTTTATTGATCAAGGCTAACATTGATTGTAAACAAATACAACTTTATTTTTGTCACTTAACTGTGTCTTTAAAATTGGTTGCTGTCAGTTACCTTTTCCAACTCTTAGATGAAAACCCAGCCAGGGCTTTAGGCACTTAAAGTCAAAAACATAGCCTCAATTCATTAATTAGAATGTCCAGTCCAAGATATTAATCTAAACTCTAAACTTTATTTAATGTCAACTCTCCACTTCTCTAGCTTCAGTCTAGAAGGCAGGAATAGGGAAGTAGGTATGGTCTTACAATGTGATTTTCTCCATGCTTACCTCCTCCACCTATTCCTGAGCTTAGGTTTCCATCGAATTCTCTTCATCTCTATATAACACTATTAAGAAGAACCCAAGACAAGACAACCCCCCCGCCCCCCATGGATTCAGTCTCTCATGTAGACCAGAAGTGTGTGATGGGAAATACTGAAGCCACTTTATTTTTAACAAATATTTCTAAGCATCAGCTCCTTCCTGGTTCTGCCACAAAGGAAAGCCACTTAACCATTCACTTGACCTCATTATTTCCCAGTCCCTAATCCTAAACTGACCTAGCTTTCCGAGGTATAGGTCAGTCATCAGTCTGATATATCTACCAAAATGCAGGAAACATATTTCAGGGCTCTCAATCAGCCCCCTACATTAGGCCAGGAAATAGTATCACTGCATATGCTTCTTCGAAAATGCAGTGTGAGGACTCAGGTAAGACAGCCACATCCACAAAGACCCTTCCCCATTCTGGTCCTCTTTCTGACCCCTATAGTATTACTGACTTTGTAGAGGAGCCCAAAAGCCATGGAAGAGTTTACTCCTTTGTAAATTGTGCACATGGATAAAGTCATCACAAACCATCTGTTTCTGATATGGTCTATAGTTTTGTTCCTTGTGTTGTCTTTGTCTGGCTTTCGTATCATGGTGGTGATAGTCTTACAATATATGTTTGGAACTGTTCCCTGGTCTTCACTTATTTGGAATAATTTAAGAAGGATTGGTATTAATTCTTTATATATTTGGTAAAATTTTCTAATGAAGCTCTCTGGTCCTGGGTTGTCCTTGTTGGGAAGTTTTCAAAACTGCTGTTACAAAATGCAACATTTTTTCAGATGACATTCTGCTTATAGTTTATTGATCAAGGCTAACATTGATTGTAAACAAATACAACTTTATTTTTGTCACTTAACTGTGTCTTTAAAATTGGTTGCTGTCAGTTACCTTTTCCAACTCTTAGATGAAAACCCAGCCAGGGCTTTAGGCACTTAAAGTCAAAAACATAGCCTCAATTCATTAATTAGAATGTCCAGTCCAAGATATTAATCTAAACTCTAAACTTTATTTAATGTCAACTCTCCACTTCTCTAGCTTCAGTCTAGAAGGCAGGAATAGGGAAGTAGGTATGGTCTTACAATGTGATTTTCTCCATGCTTACCTCCTCCACCTATTCCTGAGCTTAGGTTTCCATCGAATTCTCTTCATCTCTATATAACACTATTAAGAAGAACCCAAGACAAGACAACCCCCCCGCCCCCCATGGATTCAGTCTCTCATGTAGACCAGAAGTGTGTGATGGGAAATACTGAAGCCACTTTATTTTTAACAAATATTTCTAAGCATCAGCTCCTTCCTGGTTCTGCCACAAAGGAAAGCCACTTAACCATTCACTTGACCTCATTATTTCCCAGTCCCTAATCCTAAACTGACCTAGCTTTCCGAGGTATAGGTCAGTCATCAGTCTGATATATCTACCAAAATGCAGGAAACATATTTCAGGGCTCTCAATCAGCCCCCTACATTAGGCCAGGAAATAGTATCACTGCATATGCTTCTTCGAAAATGCAGTGTGAGGACTCAGGTAAGACAGCCACATCCACAAAAGACCCTTCCCCATTCTGGTCCTCTTTCTGACCCCCTATAGTATTACTGACTTTGTAGAGGAGCCCAAAAGCCATGGAAGAGTTTACTCCCTTTGTAAATTGTGCACATGGATAAAGTCATCACAAACTCATCATTGTTATCATGATATGGCATTCTAAACTGTCTCATTCTAATAGCTTTTTACAGATATCGTCATTGAATACAAGAAAAGAATTTTACTATTTTACTTTACATTAACCATAAAATTTCCTTTCTTATGGTTTTCATGTTTTAATCTTCATGGCTGTATGATATTCCTCTTTATTTCCTATTGTTGGTCTTTTGAATTATAAAGCTTTGAATGTTCATCTCCTTTTGCAATCTACCAAAACGAAGTAATCAAAGAACAAAAAAAATCTTGAAGCCTATTAAAGAGTCTACTTTCTCAAAAAATTGAGTGCCCTTAAACTTTTTTTATAGTCTGGAAGTAGAACAAATAGTAAGAACATTAGATCCAATTGAATTTTATTAGTTTTCATGTTTTAGTATTTTTTAAAATAATAACTAGCTCATTTTCTATGTTAATAAAAAAGATAGCTTGAATTAACAAAATTAGATCCAAACTCACTGATTTTAGTGTTAAGTTAAAGTTATAAATGAATAAGTGCAGGGAAGAAGACAATTAGTTTCCCATTCCCTCTATGATATTAAAAGAATAGACAGCGATTTGATGAATTCAGAGCCTTCCAAATGGCTCTCTAATTTAAAAATGAAAGGAGATGTTCTTCTGCAGATATGTTCAAAAAATAGTGCTCTGACAATTTAGAAATGTATTTCTCTTTTACATTCAAGAAACCTAGAAAAAAAATCAGTCCAAAGTGTGTGTAGTATTTCTTGGTGTCAGAGACTCAGAGGTCCCAGACACCTAGGTAAAAAGGCAGGAGGTATTTATTTCTAAAAAGAAACCATGGATTTTGAAGGGCAATTAGCAGTCTCTAACACAGAAGGATAAAGCTAACTATTTACTCTTATACTCTAAAACCAAATCCAGAGTATTCAACCAAGTAGAAAGAAGACTACAGGGACAGAGAGACAGACTTCCAAAGGAATTGGCTTAAAAAATGATGATAGAGGCTTACAGTAATAGCTCTAATGTCCAACTCTGTACACATCTCTGTTCAATGTGACTCTCGTCCTCCCACCAAAAAGGGGTAGAATCTGTATCTCTACCCCCTGAATCTGATTAAACCTTACTCATTGATTGCATGCATGCTCAGTCACTCAGTCATGTCTGACTCTTTGCGACCCAATGAACTGTAACCCATCAGGCTCCTCTCTCTATGGGATTTTCCAGGCAAGAATACTGGAGTGGGTTGGCATTGCCTCCTCCATGGGATCTTCCCAACTCAGGGATCGAATCCACATCTCTTCTGTCTCCTGCATTGGCAGGCAGATTCTTTACTTCTGTGTCACCTAGGAAGTCCATGAATTACTTAGACCAATAGAATGAAGCAGAAGTGATGTGAGATTTCTGAGGCTAAGCCTTAAGAGACCTTGTAGCCTTTCTCTCCATCCTTTAACAGCACTCCTACTATCATGTAGGGAATCCCAGCCAGACTAATGAATTATGAGAAACCATAGAGAAAAGGACCCAGCTAATAGCCAGTATCAGAATCTCAGAGTTGTGAATAAGGTTCTTTTTAGACTTTCCAGCTTTATCTGAGCTGACAGTTGACTGGAACCTTGTGAGTGAGCCCAGAAGAGGCCTATGGCCCAGTTACTTCATCTGACATGGTAAACAATCAACAATGCTCATTTATGCCACTATATGTTGGGGTGGTTTGTTGAGCGGCAATAGAGAGCCAATACAATGGTACCTTTGAAAATTATCACAAAGGATAGCTTTATATCTGACATACCTTGAGATACTAGCTTTAAATATGATATAAACTATATGTAATCCTTATGTTAAATCAACTAGGAAAAATACTGAAACTATTAACTTGAATTCTAATTCTGGAATACAATAGTATCTCTACTATCAAGTCATCACAAACACTCTACTGACTTCTTAGAAATAAAAGTAACATAAAGCCTCATTTCCATATTAGTGCAAGATACCTCTTCCCAGGTACCAGGGCCTAGTAATAACTTTTAAAAAACTGTTCTTGATTATTCAACCAAGTAGAAAGAAGACTACAGGGACAGAGAGACAGACTTCCAAAGGAATTGGCTTAAAAAATGATGATAGAGGCTTACAGTAATAGCTCTAATGTCCAACTCTGTACACATCTCTGTTCAATGTGACTCTCGTCCTCCCACCAAAAAGGGGTAGAATCTGTATCTCTACCCCCTGAATCTGATTAAACCTTACTCATTGATTGCATGCATGCTCAGTCACTCAGTCATGTCTGACTCTTTGCGACCCAATGAACTGTAACCCATCAGGCTCCTCTCTCTATGGGATTTTCCAGGCAAGAATACTGGAGTGGGTTGGCATTGCCTCCTCCATGGGATCTTCCCAACTCAGGGATCGAATCCACATCTCTTCTGTCTCCTGCATTGGCAGGCAGATTCTTTACTTCTGTGTCACCTAGGAAGTCCATGAATTACTTAGACCAATAGAATGAAGCAGAAGTGATGTGAGATTTCTGAGGCTAAGCCTTAAGAGACCTTGTAGCCTTTCTCTCCATCCTTTAACAGCACTCCTACTATCATGTAGGGAATCCCAGCCAGACTAATGAATTATGAGAAACCATAGAGAAAAGGACCCAGCTAATAGCCAGTATCAGAATCTCAGAGTTGTGAATAAGGTTCTTTTTAGACTTTCCAGCTTTATCTGAGCTGACAGTTGACTGGAACCTTGTGAGTGAGCCCAGAAGAGGCCTATGGCCCAGTTACTTCATCTGACATGGTAAACAATCAACAATGCTCATTTATGCCACTATATGTTGGGGTGGTTTGTTGAGCGGCAATAGAGAGCCAATACAATGGTACCTTTGAAAATTATCACAAAGGATAGCTTTATATCTGACATACCTTGAGATACTAGCTTTAAATATGATATAAACTATATGTAATCCTTATGTTAAATCAACTAGGAAAAATACTGAAACTATTAACTTGAATTCTAATTCTGGAATACAATAGTATCTCTACTATCAAGTCATCACAAACACTCTACTGACTTCTTAGAAATAAAAGTAACATAAAGCCTCATTTCCATATTAGTGCAAGATACCTCTTCCCAGGTACCAGGGCCTAGTAATAACTTTTAAAAAACTGTTCTTGATTAATAAAGAAATGTTCAATATTAAAAAAAAAAGATAATACATTAAATGGTGGAGGGGTTGGGGTGTGGGAGCATGAGTGAAAGCAAAGCAGTTTCTTAGTCTGTAGCACATATTCAAGAGGAGAAAATAACATTAGGGTCTGGGATACTGATAATAAAAACACTAGCAAAAATATATAACCAAACATGGTAGAATAAAACCCATAAATAATCAAGGAAGGTCAAAGACCAGAAGGACAACCATAAAGTCATAACTTTAAGAAAAGCCTTCAACATCTGTAACTGTTTTGTATAAAAGTTAATTTGTACCCCTTTTTTAGGACAGTTGGGGAGATTGGGATTGACACATACTCACTACTATATATAAAATAAATTAACTATAAAGGACCTACTCTACAGCACGGAGAACTCTACTCAGTTATCTGTAATAGGGCTTCTCTGGTGGGTGGTCCAGTGCCTAAAGAGTGCACCTTGCAGTACAAGGGGCACCTGTTCCATCCCTGACCCGAGAAGATCCCACATGCTGCGGAGTGGTGGCTGGTGTATCCAATTAGGAGCCAGCGCTCAGGAGTGCATGCGCCCAGAACCAGTGCTGGGCAATGAGAGAGGCCACTGCAATGGGAGGCCCACACATGCCAAAGAATAAAAGATGAATGAAAATAAATATAAAAATAAAAGAGGGGGCTTCCCTGGTGGTCCAGTGGGTAAAGAGTCTGCCTTGCAGTGCAAGGGGCATGAGTTCGATCCCTAGCCCAGGAAGATCCCACGTGCTGCCAGCCCACACATGCCAAAGAATAAAGATGGATGAAAATAAATAAAAAAATAGAAGAGGCCAAAATTAAAATAATAATAATAATCTGTAATGGCCTATATAGGAAAGAATCTTACAGTTTATATATATGTGTGTGTGTGTATGTATATATATTTGATTCACTTTACATTGTAAATCCACTGTAGTCCAATAATTAAGAAAAAAAAAAAAGCCTTTGAAACCTTTTGTTTTCATCCTCTCAGATGTTCAACAATAGCATTTGATACCCATAATATATGAAAAGATTATTTTTTAATTCTAATCAAGATTTTAAAAGACCCAGAAGGAGATATAAGGCAGACCAGCTTCCTCCTAAAACATCTTAATTCCTCCTTCCTCCTTCCTGAGGATATGAACCACTCCCCTGCTTCACTGACCCTCCACCAGCTTCAAGAAAGTTTCCTCTACATCTCTGTCCTCTCTCTTACCCAAGGGCAGTAACTATGTCTGTGTGTTGATCCAAACTGATGGAAAATTCAGATAAAATTTAAATGTTCCTTCTACACTGATTTTAATCTACTTCATGGTTAGTTTTTCCTCCCCTTAATTTTCTCTGAGGCCTCTTGTCCTGGATTCTGAGTGTACACATCAGTGTCAAAGGCCATTTACACAAAAAGTTCTTCTATTCAACCTATCAGCCCACTCCTGATAGTAAATCATCTAGCCTTTCCTTTTCTTTCTCCTTTGATCACAAGCAGCAGTACACAAGTAGCGGGCTTGAAATCAATATATTCTCTCCCACAGCATCCCCATTATGAGAACGACGGGGCTTGAAATGTGAAGTTCTAATTGTCTAGATGTTTATGTGTCATGTAGACAAAACCTAAAGTGCTTCCGTCTAAAAAGACATTTCTGGTCACAGAGCCTGAGATTTCAATCCTACCTTACGCCTGTGTGGCTGCAGATTGAGTGGAAAGTAAGATTAATCAGCTATTGCTACAACATCCAACAAGGCAAAGAGATGGGGTGCTGGAGATGTGTTTAGGCTCTGACAAACCATAATATAATCATCTGAGTTACTGGCTCAACTGTTTCTTTTTCTGTTACTTTCACCTTTAGTGACCGTGGGAAAAATCATAACAATCTACCTGGCATTTTTTAAAGGAGGGTTTTGAAAATTGCAATGTGACAGTCGATCTCATGGTAATTTAGTGCCCAGAGTATCTATATTTCTGTTACCCTGACCTCCAGTCATCTATTCTTCCTTATCAATTCTTGATTTCAAAATGTACAACAGCTAGTAATTTCTCCATGTTCTATTCCTGTTTGGTATAAAAGCAAGCAGCAATATATTTACATTCAATTTAAATAGATCACTGCTTCTTGTGATGAGATTTAAGGTGACTTACAGCTAATTGGAACAAAAACAACAGTAAGTGTGTTTGTCAGGTATAAGTGCAAGAGCCATTCCATTTACAGATTAAAATGCTGCCCTTCTCATTTGCAGATAGAACTCTTCACTTGTTGACAGTAGCAGTACACTCTGGGCATTTCACCTAGAAGGATGCCCAGGATGAGCCATGGTTAAGCAAAAGAGATGGTATTCGTTTCTGCAGGCTGCCATAAAAAACCAACTGACTTAAAATACCAGATCACAAACTAGGTGGCTTAAAATAACAGAAATGTATTCCTTCACCAATCTGAAGATGAGAAGTGTGAAATCAAGGTGTTGGCAGAGCCATCCTCCCTCCAGAGGCTTGAACCCTCCCGTCTTCTTCCAGCTTCTGGTTGTCATTCAGTCGCTACATTGTGTCTGACTCTCTGTGATCCCATGGACTGCAGCATGGCAGGCTTCCCTGTCCTTTTACCATCACCTGGAGTTTGCTCAAACTCATGCCCATTGAATCGATGATGCCATCCTACCATCTCATCCTCTGTGCCTGCTTCATCTCTTGCCCTCTGTTTTTCCCAGCATCAGGGTGTTTTCCAATAAGTTGGCCCTTTGTATCAGCTTCTGGTAATTACTGGCAGACCTTCTCCTGTAATGCACCCCTTCAACCTCTGTTTCCTCTGCCTTCTTCCCTACGTGTCTTTGTCAGTTTTCTCTTCTTATAAAGACCCGCAAGCGTCATATCAAGACCCTCTCTAACCTTTACACTGTGACCTCATTGTAACAAACTACATCTGCAAATATTTGATTTCCAAATGAGATCACATTCTGAGGTAATGGGTAGACATGAATTTCAGGGAGACACTATTCAACTCAATACAGGGATACTAGGGAAGGAGTAAGGCTTCCCTGGTGGCTCAGACTGGTGCCTGCAGTGCAGGAGACCCCAGTTCAATTCCTGGGTCAGGAAGATTCTCTGGAGAAGGGATAGGCTATACACTCCAGTATTCTTGGGCTTCCCTGGTGGCTTAGACGGTAAAGAATCCACCCGCAATGCGGGAGACCTGGGTTCAATCCCTGGTGGGGAAGATCCCCTGGAGAAGGGAAGGGCTACCCACTCTAGTATTCTTGCCTGGAGAATTCAGGTGGTATGAATTCTTTCCTGAGATTTGTCAAAAGCTAATTGTGCAACATCGCAAAATTTACCACTTCAGACCTCAGCACCTTGCCTTAAAATCTTCACTTGTTGACAGTAGCAGTACACTCTGGGCATTTCACCTAGAAGGATGCCCAGGATGAGCCATGGTTAAGCAAAAGAGATGGTATTCGTTTCTGCAGGCTGCCATAAAAAACCAACTGACTTAAAATACCAGATCACAAACTAGGTGGCTTAAAATAACAGAAATGTATTCCTTCACCAATCTGAAGATGAGAAGTGTGAAATCAAGGTGTTGGCAGAGCCATCCTCCCTCCAGAGGCTTGAACCCTCCCGTCTTCTTCCAGCTTCTGGTTGTCATTCAGTCGCTACATTGTGTCTGACTCTCTGTGATCCCATGGACTGCAGCATGGCAGGCTTCCCTGTCCTTTTACCATCACCTGGAGTTTGCTCAAACTCATGCCCATTGAATCGATGATGCCATCCTACCATCTCATCCTCTGTGCCTGCTTCATCTCTTGCCCTCTGTTTTTCCCAGCATCAGGGTGTTTTCCAATAAGTTGGCCCTTTGTATCAGCTTCTGGTAATTACTGGCAGACCTTCTCCTGTAATGCACCCCTTCAACCTCTGTTTCCTCTGCCTTCTTCCCTACGTGTCTTTGTCAGTTTTCTCTTCTTATAAAGACCCGCAAGCGTCATATCAAGACCCTCTCTAACCTTTACACTGTGACCTCATTGTAACAAACTACATCTGCAAATATTTGATTTCCAAATGAGATCACATTCTGAGGTAATGGGTAGACATGAATTTCAGGGAGACACTATTCAACTCAATACAGGGATACTAGGGAAGGAGTAAGGCTTCCCTGGTGGCTCAGACTGGTGCCTGCAGTGCAGGAGACCCCAGTTCAATTCCTGGGTCAGGAAGATTCTCTGGAGAAGGGATAGGCTATACACTCCAGTATTCTTGGGCTTCCCTGGTGGCTTAGACGGTAAAGAATCCACCCGCAATGCGGGAGACCTGGGTTCAATCCCTGAGTTGGGAAGATCCCCTGGAGAAGGAAATGGCAACCCACTCTAGTATTCTTGCCTGGAGAATTCAGGTGGTATGAATTCTTTCCTGAGATTTGTCAAAAGCTAATTGTGCAACATCGCAAAATTTACCACTTCAGACCTCAGCACCTTGCCTTAAAATGAAGGGCTTTGTGCTAGATGTTCTCTGAGATCCCTCTAAAACTCTAGCCATTTGTGATGCTCCAATGCTCATTGGGATGTCAACTGTCCCAATTTCCCCTTATGAACAATGGCACACTTACCAACCAGCCGCCTAGCTGAGGAAAGCGATGGTAAATGGATGCCTATTAGGTAGCGCAGTCATTGAGAGCATAAGTTTCAATTTGGCCTTCATGTGAATTCTGTCTTAAGATACAGCCTCAGATAGAAATCAATAGAGTTTTTACAGCTCAAAAAATACAATTTATCCCTAACATGTTTATTTTAAAGTCTATGGAAAAGCTTTCCTAAGGCATGGTAGAAAGTGAAACAACATGATAACATCTGTTTTGTTTTTCAATTTCTCTAGTTGAATTTAGTTTTTGCAAGCTGCATGTTCTCACAACTTCTTGGCACCAGAGTGATATTGATAGAGATCATTCTGTACAATGAACTTTTAAGCAACATCTTTCTCTGGATCATCTATATTTTTATGAATATAAAAATATGTCATCATGAACATTATTAAGGGGCTGTCTGAAGATGAGACATGAAAAACAAACATTTTTTACCTTTAGAACTCTGTATCTTAAACACAACACGTTGGAGAGGAAATAATGTGCAACTATAAAGAGCAAAGCCAGGATTTGATTTCTAGCTCTGCCATTCATTAGCTGTGTGACTTTAGACGAGTTAGTTAACCTCTCTGATCTCTTTCCTCATCTGAAAAATAATGCTAATCTTTTTTCATTGGAAATGAAAAGTAGTATAAAACTCACATAGCTCAGTGCCAGGCACAGAGAAGAGGGATCTGAGTGAAAAATGTGATAGGAAGCTGAAATTTACACCCTTACTATGTCCCCCAAGGACCTGAACTTTCTTCTTGCTCTATATCAAAACTACCTTACACATATCTCTACCCACACTCAAAATGTAGGATTGTAACTGTTCTCATGTTTCTTCTCCTTGAAGACAAACAACATGTCTCTTTTACCTTTTACTCTCTGGTGCCTAGGAAAGTCAACACCCTCAAAATAAATACGTGACTTGAAATAAATCGTAGAAAAAGCATCATTACATAGGTAGATATTAAAAGACATATGAGAACCTGAGTTTGTTCAAAAAATTAAATTATTAAAGGTACAGTTAACATAGGCCCTGACGCCTAATAATGAATTTGTTATTTAATCACTTCATCCGAGAATAATTCTAAGAATTCATTTTCCTTCGCATGACATGGAACGTATGCGTGTAGCCTCTATGGGTGTGGGTGTGTGTAGACAGTAAATAGTTGTTCCTGTAGTAAGCTATACTTATATACTCACGGTCCTTTTAATTGCTTGGTTATCACAACAACCTGATGACACATGACACTGAGACTGTTTTTCCCAGAGGAGACCCTGAGCCACAGAAAGGATGAGTGGCCTCGGGAGATGCACGGGGTGAAGCAATGTCAAAACAGGTGTGAGAGCTTGCAGCTCTGAATCCTCTGTTCACCACCTAGAATCAATTCATATGAGGTATTGCTATTTGTGATTGTATCTTCTTACAAGGAATCTTACGAGCTTAGGTTGAAAATTGACCTGAGACAGGATGCTGCCTCCCTTAATTCTTAGAACAGCAATCATACTCCTCAGGTACTTCAGGTACATTTCTCAGCACCAGTGAGTAGAAATGAGCCACTGATGTGGGAGGCAGGGCAGAGGGGCCCAACTGCCCCTACATACAGGAAGCCTGAAAGAGATCTTGGTATTTGTTGCCCAGGGACCCGCTGACTGAGCCTTTGGGATTTTCTGAATGTTGGTACTTTGTTCTTTACAAAGATTTCTTTTTTTTTTCCAGAATAAATTCAGGTTTACAATGAAATTGAAAGCAAAATACAGAGATTTCCCACATATCTCCTTTCTCCACTTGTTCATGTTGTTGTTTAGTCACTAAGTCACGTCCCACTCTTTTGCGACCCCATGACCTGTAAGTTGCCAGGCTCCTCTGTCCATGGGATTTCTCAGGTAAGAATACTGGAGTGGGTACCCATTCCTTCTCCAGGGGATCCTCCTGACCCAGGAATTGAACTCAAGACTCCTGCATAGGCAGGCAGATTCTTTACTATTGAGCCACCAGGAAAGACCACCCGTCCATGCACATCTTCTGCATTTTCAGTGTCTCTAACTAGAAGGATATGGTCTTCACCAAGGATGAAGTTACACTGATAGAGCATCATCACTCACAGTCCACGGTTCACCTTTGAATTCACTTGGTGCTGCACATACTGTAGGCTTGGACCAATGTACGACAACATATATATCCATCGCAATACCATAAAGAGTACTTTCACTGCCCTAAAAATCCTCTGTGATCTGACTGTTCATCCCTCCCTGCCTCCCAATGCCTGGTAAACCGTAATACTTATATTGTCTCCATGCCTCTTCCAGAATGTCAGATAGTTGGAACCATACAGTGTATAGCCTTTGCATATTGGTTTCTTTCACACAGTAATATGCATTTTTGATTTCTCTATATCTTTTCATGACTTGATAACTCCTTGGTTTAAACTCTGAATAGTGTTCCATGGTCTGGATATATCACAGTTTATCCATTCACCTACGGAAGAACAGCTTTATTATTTCCAGGTTTTGGCAATTATGAATAAACTGGTTATGAACATCTATGTACAGGTTTTTGTAGGAACATGAATTTTCAACTCCTTCAGTTCAATTCCAAGGAGTGTCACTTTTGGATCATATGGAAAGAGTATGTTTAACTTTGTAAGACACCAAACTGTTTTTCAAAGTGGATGCATTGTGTTGTTTTCCCACCAGTATGGAATGAGAATCCCTGTTATTTCACACCCTCACCATCCTGTGATGTTACCTTTGGTCAAATTTTGGCCGTTCTAATACCTGTGTGGCAGTGTGCCACTGTTGATTTAATTTGCATTTCCCTGACTACATATGATTAGAGCATCTTCTCATATGCTTATTTACCATCTGTAAGTCTTCTGGGTTATGAAAGTCTTTGGTCATTTTTTAATTGTTTTCTTTTTCCTCCCCTATTGTTCAGTTTAAAGAGTTCTTTGTTTATTTTAGATAACAGGTGTTTATCAGATATAAATTCTGAAAATGTTTTCTCCTGGTCTGTGGTTTGTCTTGTAATTCTTCTGTTATTGTCTTTTATAGAGTATAACTTTTTAATCTGAAGTCTAGCTTACTAGTTATTTCTTTCATTATCATGTCTTTGATGTCTTACCTTAAAAGGCCACACATACAGTCATCTAGGTTTTCTCCTATGTTTCCGCCTAGGAGTTTTGTAATTTTGCATTGTAAATTCAGGTTTATGACCCATTTTGAGTTAATGTTTGTAAAGGGTGTAAGGTCTATGTCTAGAGTCACTTTTTTTTTTTTTTTTTTTTGCCTGTGGATGTTCATTTGGGCCTTTTTTTTTAATTTCATAAAAACACTTCATCTATTTTATTTCTATAATGTATAGCCACATATTTTCTTCCAAGTATATTAACACAGAGCACTGTATAAATTTAAGGTGCATGGCATGAATGGTTTCACTCACATACATCATGAGATGACCACCACATCCATCATTTCACACAGATACAGAGCTAAAGAAATAGACAATATTTTTCCTGTGATGGGAACTCTCAGGATTTACTCTCTTAATCACTTTCATATATAACAGTGTTGCTTATATTTATGTTGTACATCACATCCCTATACTTCTTTATCTTATAACTAGAAGTTTATGCCTTTTGACTGCCTTCATTCCACCCCTTCCTATGTTCCTCACCTCTAGTAACTACAAATCTGATCTCTTTTTCTGCCAATTTGCTTTTGAACTATAATTGACTTCCAGCACTTTCTTAGTTCCTAGTTTGTAACACAGTGATTCAGTATTTCTCTATGTTTCAAAATTATCTCCACTGTAAGTCCGGTTACCATGAGTTTTTCTTTTTCTTTTTTTTGTCAGCTGAAACTTCTCTGTGTGATCACTGGGTCTGCTTTAAGCTGTTTTTAGTTTGCTTGTAATTTACTTTGCACTTGAACTTAAAGCAGAACTCAGAACATCAAGAGAAACAATTTACCAAATTTAGTAAGTTAGTGTTATGAGCTGAACTGTATCCTCATTTGTTGAAGACCTACCTCAAAATTTAACTGTATGTGGAGGGAAGGTCTTTAAAGATGTTCTTAATTTAAAGTGAGGTTATTAAGGTAGCCCTAGTTAAATATGACTAATGTCCTTTTAAGAGGAGAGATTAGGATATACACACAGGATAAACCCTGTAAGGACACAGGGAAAAGACAAGCGGCTATAAGCCAAGGAGAAATCTCTCAAGAAACCAACCCTCCTGACATCTTGATCTCCAACTTCCAGCTTCCAAAATTGGGAAGAAATACATCTCTCTTATTTAAGCCATTCAGTCTGTGGTACTTCATTATGATTGTTCTAGCAAACGAGTACCTGTAATAATCTTAATTTTATATTCACTGCTCACTCCCTGGCAAGCATTGGCTCAAAGAACTGAAGGCATTCAGTTCATCACTAGGGCACATACTATGTGCCAGGCTCTGTCTAGTGGCTGGGCATACGGTAGTGAATGAGACATAGCTGCTGCCCTTAAGAAGGTTGCAAGCCTTCCAGAGGAGGTAGGCAAAAGAGATGATCATCACAGAGTGTGATAAACCACCAGTAAAAGAGTCATGTCCAAGGTGTTGTGGGGGACATAAAGGAGAGCATGCTGGAGAGAGCAAGGTGCCAGGAAAGGCATCCATGAGGTGTTCGCAACTTTTACATTTTAAAGAATGAGTAGGAATCAGCTGATGATGATGAAGGGGGCCCTTTCCCTGAAACCAGGAGCCACACTTGAGAATGCAAGGGACCCTAAGCACAATGCAGGGACGAGAGCTGCAGCACTAGCTAGGATGCTAAAAGCCTCTGACGAAATGGAAGCACATGGAGACGAAGCTGGAGAAGCAAGCAGAGGGCAAATCCTAATGCCTTGTAGAGCATACATACGTCTCCGGTTATCTGCAACTCAGCTGCAGTACTCAGTTTAAATCCAGTGATGGGGCTTTATTACATTAGGTGGAAGAGCGAAAAAACACAGAAAACACCTCCTAATCCAAACTGTCAGGTCTCACTGGTAAAGTGGAATGTTGATCAGTTTATCACAGTCATACGATATTCTGGCTACTTCAGCAAGACTCAAAACATCAAGAGAAACAATTTACCAAATTTAGTAAGTTAGTGTTATGAGCTGAACTGTATCCTCATTTGTTGAAGACCTACCTCAAAATTTAACTGTATGTGGAGGGAAGGTCTTTAAAGATGTTCTTAATTTAAAGTGAGGTTATTAAGGTAGCCCTAGTTAAATATGACTAATGTCCTTTTAAGAGGAGAGATTAGGATATACACACAGGATAAACCCTGTAAGGACACAGGGAAAAGACAAGCGGCTATAAGCCAAGGAGAAATCTCTCAAGAAACCAACCCTCCTGACATCTTGATCTCCAACTTCCAGCTTCCAAAATTGGGAAGAAATACATCTCTCTTATTTAAGCCATTCAGTCTGTGGTACTTCATTATGATTGTTCTAGCAAACGAGTACCTGTAATAATCTTAATTTTATATTCACTGCTCACTCCCTGGCAAGCATTGGCTCAAAGAACTGAAGGCATTCAGTTCATCACTAGGGCACATACTATGTGCCAGGCTCTGTCTAGTGGCTGGGCATACGGTAGTGAATGAGACATAGCTGCTGCCCTTAAGAAGGTTGCAAGCCTTCCAGAGGAGGTAGGCAAAAGAGATGATCATCACAGAGTGTGATAAACCACCAGTAAAAGAGTCATGTCCAAGGTGTTGTGGGGGACATAAAGGAGAGCATGCTGGAGAGAGCAAGGTGCCAGGAAAGGCATCCATGAGGTGTTCGCAACTTTTACATTTTAAAGAATGAGTAGGAATCAGCTGATGATGATGAAGGGGCCTTCCATGAAACCAGGAGCCACACTTGAGAATGCAAGGGACCCTAAGCACAATGCAGGGACGAGAGCTGCAGCACTAGCTAGGATGCTAAAAGCCTCTGACGAAATGGAAGCACATGGAGACGAAGCTGGAGAAGCAAGCAGAGGGCAAATCCTAATGCCTTGTAGAGCATACATACGTCTCCGGTTATCTGCAACTCAGCTGCAGTACTCAGTTTAAATCCAGTGATGGGGCTTTATTACATTAGGTGGAAGAGCGAAAAAACACAGAAAACACCTCCTAATCCAAACTGTCAGGTCTCACTGGTAAAGTGGAATGTTGATCAGTTTATAACAACAGCTCTAGGCTTACTGATATTCTGGCTACTTCAGCAAGACTCATCTTCTCCCAAATGAGTGTCTGTTGTTGTTCCTCTAGGGATTCATTTTGCTTTAGATTTTATTCCTCTTGCCTTTGGATTCTATTGTGCCTAAATCTACAGTCTCTCCCCACCAATTCTTTCCTGTCCTCTGCATCCCATAGACTTTGTTTACTGCTTCAAACAAGTGAAATTAAGTTTCTGTGGTTTCATAGCTTTTGTTCACCGATGCCTTTAACTGAAGCACTTCACTCTTGAGTTTATTTTCTGCTATGTACTAACTATTTATGTTTTTCCCATGCCTGACATTTAAACCCCCTGGATAGAGAATCTGATTGTGTTGATAAGTCACAAGTCAATGTAGAGAAACTCTGTTTGGGCAGAGTTACAATACTAGGCTACTTCAGTAGCTGCTATGCACTAATCAGAAGGCCCCTGTTGGTTTGATCTCCTATTCCTCATCTAATCACCCTGGGTCATAATCATTTCAATGAGTGCTCAAAGAAATAATTCCAGCCAGTTAGTACAGAAGCAAACTATGACAGTGGCAAGCAAATGGAATTCATAGATTTTATCCAGATGTTAAGGAGTCATTAAAAGATTTCAAAAGAAACAAAATATAAATTTTTGTTTTAAAAGCCTATTATAGGAAAAATAAAAGATGGTTTGAAGTGAGATAAAGAGATTATTGTAATGCTTCTGTGGCGACTCAGCAAGAGATACAAGGACTAGACTTAAGGCACTGATAGCAGTGTTAGCAAGAAGGGAGGAGAATGAGGAGATTTTTAAATATGTCAAACTAATAGCAATTGTTAACCAACTATAATTGTAAATTACAGAAAATGGATCAGTCAAGTGTGATGTTGAGATTTCTGGCTTAATGGAGATTAGAATCTGTAAAGTGATAGAAGAAATATATGTATTAGTCTCGGTCCTCAGTTCCTAGCACAGAGCTCCTAAAACTCCCAGGAATTCCTGAGTGATACAAGAACTAGGAACAAACTTTGTGCTATGGGCAACTCTGGGTGGGCTCCTGGATGAGGTTGGTCACCAGAAAGAACAGACTATAAGTTGGAACTGTTAGCATCCCCCAGCACCACATACACTTCTCTAGAGAGGTGAAAGGGGCTGGATAAAAAGTAACCAATTGATCCCTGATCTCCGAAGGAGACAAATTCACACTGGGATCAAAAAGACTTGGCTTTAGTCACTCAGAGCTTCGTGCAGGAAAAATGTATTAAAGATAGAAGGATAGAGAAAGCTCCCAGCTAAAGGAACTGGAAAGGGGATAGAAGATTGCCCCCAGAATCTAGTTTAGACAAGTCATTTTGTACTTTCCAGTTGATTATTAGCAATAGATCAAAAGAATATGTTAAGGTTCTAAAGGCCTTGCTAGTCCCACACCCATAGCATTTACATAAGATTAGCCAGCTGGCCATTAGCCAGCTAGACTAGATGAGCCATTCCGATGTAAAATAGTTTGCCTCCATAAGATAATAAAGTTAGTTTCAGAGTAAATCTTTATCAGGGCAAACCATTTTAGGCTAGAAAATGTTTGTTCCCTCTCCTCCTCCTCCTCCTTGGAAACCACTGGCCTCCTTATCAAGTCTGCCTATTCACCCCTATCAGAAGCCTCTGTAAAATCCCAACAACATGGACTTCCATGAACACACCTACATAATGAAAGCATGGGAGTGTGAGGAACCCAGACTCTACGGGAGCTGAAGACCCCCTCAGAGATCCTCCCTGTGCATCTGTATTCTCTAGTACATCCTTTAATGAAATGATGAACATAAATAAGTGATTTCTGTGAGCCACTGTAGCAAAGTAATTGAACATAAGGGCTCTAGAAACCTTAGACTTAAAGTCAATTGGTCAGAAACACAAGTGATAACCTGGACTTGTGTGACCATCTGAAGTGGGGTCAGAGCAGTCTTGTGGGACTGAGCCCTTAATCTATGGAATCTGATACTCTCTCCTGGTAAATAGTTTCAGAATTGACTTCAGTTGTAGAACACTCAGCTGGTGTCACAGAAAACCATCTGGTGGTAGAAATTTCCCATATATCTGGTGTCAGAAGTGTGGTAGGAGTGTGTGAATCAAGAGTCAACTCTTTGGAAAAGACCCTGATGCTGGGAAAGACTGAAGGCAAATGGACAAGAGGGCAGCAGAGGATGAGATGGTTAGACAGCATCACCAACTCAATGGACATGAACTTGACAGACTCCAGGAGACAGTGAAGGACAGGGAAGCTTGGGTGTCCTGCAATCCATGGGGTCTCAAAGAGTCAGATATGACTTAGCAACTAAACAGCAACAAAGGAAGAAAGGAAAAACTTAGAAGGGAAAGTTGGGTTTTTCCCAGTGTAGAACCAGTCACTAAGGTAACAGACATTGAGGAGAAAGGGAAGATTATACATGCAGTTTTAAGCGTGTTGATTTGCAGTGGCTGTGAGACAAAACATTAGTCAGGGTAAGTAATGTTGTAACTGTTGTATCTAAACCTCCTAAATCTCAGAGACTTAATACCATAAAATTTTATTTCTTGTTAAGTTGGTCTTGGGGTAGAGGGTGGTCTGCTCCATACAGTCATGGAGGGCCGTCTATCTTTAATATGTGGCTTCAGGGTCATCTTGACAGTGTCCTCCACTAGATGGGGAAGAGAGAAAGTAGAGAAAGTACACCTGGTCTTAAGCATCTGGGCCCAGAAATAACACATCACCTTCATTCACATTCTTTTGGCAGGAACTAGTCAGTGGATGCAAGGAGCTTGAGATCAGTGTAGACATGTGCCTGAGAAAAAGAACCAGCCATGATCGAGCCAGGCTGCCACATGCAGTTGAATGGAGTTTTCAGAGGCAGCTGGACATACAGAACAAATTATGAACTGAAAAGATATTTGGTAATCGATCAGTTGGATCTCAAGGACAGGGATGTAGCCAAGCTCTAGAAACAGATCTTGGCTTATAAAGGCTTTTGGTCAACTGTTTGAGATCCATGGAGTGTCATGGTATCTTAACATAAATTTTTCTTAACCCCATCATTAATTAGAAAGCTTGAATAACTTTTCCCAGATTGTGAATTTCCCCTCATGCCCTGAGAAATTTTTCACCTGATGCTAAGAAACAACACCATGGAGAAAAGAACTTTGCTGCAAGATGGAAATAAGTTTGACTCCCAGCAACTATTTAAGACACTTGGGTTGTGTTACTTAACTTTCTGAGTTTTATTCCCACATTTAAAAAATGGGGGAAACAATGTCTACTTCTCAGTCATTATAGTTCCTAGCCCCAATAATAGACATATATTAAGTTTTCTTCTCCCTCCTTTACATCTTACATTTCAACCTCACTTTTCTGGTTTCTTCCCAATTATAAAATACTGGAGTTTGTAGAAATATAGCAAGTAATAAAGAGTATTACTTTTTATCTAATATACACATATATTTGCCAAAAATATGAAAGAGAAAGTATTATAATTCAACTTAAAATACCTCGGGGCTTTGGAAACATAGTATCAGAGGAATGAAAGAAAGCATGATGACAGCTGATCTTAGAAAATTAAACAGGATGAGCAAATCAAAGAGTGAGGAGGAGAGTAATTTTCTATGTGTATCTCTGGGTTGCATGATAAGACACAAGGTGATGGGGTGCACAACAGTCACAGTGTGATGTGTGACAATGGGGAACAGATGTTCAAAGAACTCCACCAGCCATCAGCTATGATATGATCACAAAAGGCTATTACAAAGGAGGTACTGTGTGACAAGTGCCTTCTCTTGTGACATCTGTGCACAGAGCAGCTGAGGATCTGTCAGCTTATGCATCAGAAAGTTCTACCAGATCAACAGTTAAGTTGAGCAGCAGTTCAGTTCCGTGGAGTACTGTATCTGTGAGACACATAAGAACAGCCAGAGCCCAGAAAAGACAACCAAGGAAGAAAATGGAGTTATAATACATTCATGAGGAGGACCTCACAATAAATGTGTGTGTGTATCTGATGTAAATATTATAATTATCTTTAATGTAGATCCATGGAGTGTCATTGGTTATAAAGGCTTTTGGTCAACTGTTTGAGATCCATGGAGTGTCATGGTATCTTAACATAAATTTTCTTAACCCCATCATTAATTAGAAAGCTTGAATAACTTTTCCCAGATTGTGAATTTCCCCTCATGCCCTGAGAAATTTTTCACCTGATGCTAAGAAACAACACCATGGAGAAAAGAACTTTGCTGCAAGATGGAAATAAGTTTGACTCCCAGCAACTATTTAAGACACTTGGGTTGTGTTACTTAACTTTCTGAGTTTTTTTCCCCACATTTAAAAATGGGGGAAACAATGTCTACTTCTCAGTCATTATAGTTCCTAGCCCCAATAATAGACATATATTAAGTTTTCTTCTCCCTCCTTTACATCTTACATTTCAACCTCACTTTTCTGGTTTCTTCCCAATTATAAAATACTGGAGTTTGTAGAAATATAGCAAGTAATAAAGAGTATTACTTTTTATCTAATATACACATATATTTGCCAAAAATATGAAAGAGAAAGTATTATAATTCAACTTAAAATACCTCGGGGCTTTGGAAACATAGTATCAGAGGAATGAAAGAAAGCATGATGACAGCTGATCTTAGAAAATTAAACAGGATGAGCAAATCAAAGAGTGAGGAGGAGAGTAATTTTCTATGTGTATCTCTGGGTTGCATGATAAGACACAAGGTGATGGGGTGCACAACAGTCACAGTGTGATGTGTGACAATGGGGAACAGATGTTCAAAGAACTCCACCAGCCATCAGCTATGATATGATCACAAAAGGCTATTACAAAGGAGGTACTGTGTGACAAGTGCCTTCTCTTGTGACATCTGTGCACAGAGCAGCTGAGGATCTGTCAGCTTATGCATCAGAAAGTTCTACCAGATCAACAGTTAAGTTGAGCAGCAGTTCAGTTCCGTGGAGTACTGTATCTGTGAGACACATAAGAACAGCCAGAGCCCAGAAAAGACAACCAAGGAAGAAAATGGAGTTATAATACATTCATGAGGAGGACCTCACAATAAATGTGTGTGTGTATCTGATGTAAATATTATAATTATCTTTTTATAATTTTTAATATATATATTTTTTTAATTTTGGCCTGTTTTATTGTTTTTTTTATTTATTTATTTTCATCCTTCATTCTTTGGCCTGTTTGGGCCTTCCATTGCAGGGGCTTCTCTTGTTGCAGAGCACTGGCTCTGGGCATGTGTGCTCCAGAGTGCTGACTCGTATTTGGACACACCGGTCCAGCCATTCTGTGGCATGTGGGATCCTCCTGGGCTAGGGATTGAACCCGTGCCTCCTGCACTGCAAAGTGGACTCTTTACCCACTGGACCCCACGGAAGCCCTATTTGATGTAAATTATTTTTTACAAATTGAATATTATAATGCACCAGAAGAACTTGTAATTTAGAGAAGATATCCATTGGTTCTATGAATCATTAACTTTTTTTAAATTGGGGGTTTTTCAACGCCTAATATACCAGTCAGTATTTATTAGGTTTTGCCGTTGTAACAAACTCCCAATCTTAGGAGCTTTGAACAAGCTATTATCTATTGTTGACATTTACATGTTAGATATAAGTTAGCCATGATTCTATCATCTCTCACAGTTCCTTCATTCTGGAGGAACACCCATATCTGGGACCCAAACTTTCCTTGGCAGAAGATGGGAGAAACCATGGCAGAAAGAATGAATGCTCTTACAGATTCTGTTCACACATGGGGCTCATGGTTCACATTACACTGGGTCAAACAACTGAGAACTGTATTAAAATCTATCACATAACTTTCATTCCTAATGTAGAATATATCTGCATATATATTCTCCAGGGGATCTTTCTGACCCAGAGATCGAACCTGGTTTTCCTGCATTGATCAACATTCAGATTCTTTACCATCTGAGCCACCAGAGAAGGCCTGGTAAAGTGAAGTAAGTCAGAAAGAGAAAGACAAATACTAAATGTTACTTATATGGAGAATCTAAAATATAAGATAAATGAACCTGTCTACAAACAGACCTAGAGACGTAGAGAACAGACATGGTTGTCAAGGGAGAGGAGGGGTTAGATAGGGATGGATTAGGTGGTTGGGCTTAGCAGATGCAAGCTATTATATAGAGAGAATGGATAAATGATAAAGTCCTACTGTATAGTGCAGGCATCTAAATGTCATGAGACGTATATGTGTGTGTATATATATATATATACACACACACACATCTGAATCACTTTGCTGTACAGCAGAAATAAACACAGCACTGTAAACCATTTATAGTCCAACTAAAAAAATTAAGTGTTCAACATGTTAAAAAATTCACTAGTTCAAGTTATATTAGCTTGATCTCTCTGAGAAAACTAGGCAAAGTATAACAACACCTTTCCACCCCACAGGAATATCTCAGGGAAGAACTTCACAAGGCTTCTAAGAGGCAAGGTTTAAATGACTATTTCAATAATATTATTCCTATTAACCCATAAGCTATTCAATTAGGCAGCCAACTTTGTGCACATGACAAAACCTAACCCCATGTTAACAAGATTTAAAGGAAAACTTTTCGTTCAAAGAAATGAAAAAAAATCTAAGGATAGATAGAATTTCATGCTTGGCTAGGCCAAGGGGTTCGGAACTCTCTTAAGGATCTTATCTCTTTGTCTTTCTGGAACTTGACACCTCTCTCCTTTCTATTCCTTTCATTCTTAGGCATCCCACCAATTTTTGTGGCAAAGACAGTTATGATGAGTTTTATAACCCACCAACCTAGCAACTGCGGTACAAAAGGAAATGCCTTTCTAATAGTTCTGGCAAATTTTCTAAGAAGAATTCTATCTTATTGAGCTTGAGTCATGTGTCCACTTCTGAAACCAGAAAGGAGAGTATTCTGAGCTGGGGACAGGGGTCGGGGGGATTACCTGGATAACACAAACTGAATAGAATTATTACAGAGATGACAAAGAGATTGTTGACAAAGGAGGCCCTCAAAGAAGCCTGGGGTAAAGTGAAGTAAGTCAGAAAGAGAAAGACAAATACTAAATGTTACTTATATGGAGAATCTAAAATATAAGATAAATGAACCTGTCTACAAACAGACCTAGAGACGTAGAGAACAGACATGGTTGTCAAGGGAGAGGAGGGGTTAGATAGGGATGGATTAGGTGGTTGGGCTTAGCAGATGCAAGCTATTATATAGAGAGAATGGATAAATGATAAAGTCCTACTGTATAGTGCAGGCATCTAAATGTCATGAGACGTATATGTGTGTGTATATATATATATATACACACACACACATCTGAATCACTTTGCTGTACAGCAGAAATAAACACAGCACTGTAAACCATTTATAGTCCAACTAAAAAAATTAAGTGTTCAACATGTTAAAAAAATTCACTAGTTCAAGTTATATTAGCTTGATCTCTCTGAGAAAACTAGGCAAAGTATAACAACACCTTTCCACCCCACAGGAATATCTCAGGGAAGAACTTCACAAGGCTTCTAAGAGGCAAGGTTTAAATGACTATTTCAATAATATTATTCCTATTAACCCATAAGCTATTCAATTAGGCAGCCAACTTTGTGCACATGACAAAACCTAACCCCATGTTAACAAGATTTAAAGGAAAACTTTTCGTTCAAAGAAATGAAAAAAAATCTAAGGATAGATAGAATTTCATGCTTGGCTAGGCCAAGGGGTTCGGAACTCTCTTAAGGATCTTATCTCTTTGTCTTTCTGGAACTTGACACCTCTCTCCTTTCTATTCCTTTCATTCTTAGGCATCCCACCAATTTTTGTGGCAAAGACAGTTATGATGAGTTTTATAACCCACCAACCTAGCAACTGCGGTACAAAAGGAAATGCCTTTCTAATAGTTCTGGCAAATTTTCTAAGAAGAATTCTATCTTATTGAGCTTGAGTCATGTGTCCACTTCTGAAACCAGAAAGGAGAGTATTCTGAGCTGGGGACAGGGGTCGGGGGGATTACCTGGATAACACAAACTGAATAGAATTATTACAGAGATGACAAAGAGATTGTTGACAAAGGAGGCCCTGCACAGAAAGCAAGCAAAGTACATCAAATCCTCAACTTGTAAATATTCTGGGGTGAGATTATTCTTATTCTATTCACCCACTTTTTTTTCTCTCAGTCTATCTCCATAATGAACTTGTCTAGTACCACCAGCTTCCAATAAACTAAAGGACAACCAATGGGCCAAATTCAGTAATCCTACTCCTGGTTTTTGAAAGTTCAAAAGGACATCAATGGATAGGCCCACTCATCAGTACACAATGAAACTACAGTCATCTTATTTAGCACAACCTTATAGATCAACAGGAGATACTGAAAATTGCTTGTTTATCTCAGGTTTTGTCTCTTGCTACAATGTTTTCAATTATTTATCTGGTGCTAGGTGTAATAAAATATTATAATTTACTCTCAGAGAAATGAAATAAAGTAGTTGTCCATTATTCTGGTTTGGAATCGTGGTGGTTTAGTTGCTAAGCTGTGTCAAACTCATACTACCCACACGGACTGTATAAACTTGCTAGGCTCCTCTGTCCTTGGGATTTTCCAGACAATAAATGCTGGAATGGGTTGCCATTTCCTTCTTCAAAAGACCTTCCTGACCCAGAACTCAAACCCGGCTCTGTTTGCATTGCAGCCAGATTCTTATCCAAGCCAGGTACAGCACAAACCAAGATGTAAGGACTGTAGTTTAAAGACTGAGCATATTCACTGCTCTAGCAATAGTAATAGTTCTATCATCGAACCGTGATTTTCAGGGGAAAGTGTGCATGTAGTCCCCCACTACCATAAATTAAGCAGCCCAATTTCCCCCATTTGGGAAATCCCAAAGGTCAGCACACCCGAAGTGCAATGAGCGAGCCTCGCCCTGGGAGAACTACCTTCGTGATCACGGTATCCCCTCTGCCAGATAAGAGCTGCTGCCTCCCCTCTCCTGGTACAACCTTAGGCACTACACTGTACACACAGTAACTCTGATGTCGTCATCCTTCCCCCACCCTCCATACCCTGCTCATTTCCCGCACCTCTCAGCACCTCCAAACAACTCTAATAAAATCCAAGCAAAGCTGAGGAGAAGTTCAAAGGTGGAGAAATGGCTTGCAGGGAACTGTGCCACTATGCTGCAAAATCTACATAAACCGCGCCCCAATCAGGACCTTTTAGGCAGTGCCTCTCCTCCTACCATGCCCTGTCCGCAGCCTCATCTCTCTTCCCACTCCTTTTTCTTTCTTTCTTTCTTTTTTTTTTCTCATTTTTTTTGAACTTTTATTTTACTTTTAACTTTTACAGAGTTTTGTTGTTTACAGATATGCATGTTCCCAGATTAGTCATATGTATATCCCCCCCTTCCCACCCCTCCCGACCATCACATAGCACCTGTGAAGGATCTCCTTTTCTCACAGAGCAATGACTATAGCTATTTTCTTCACTTATGATAGTACAGGCCTTCATGCTACTTCCTTTATGCCTCCCCCCACCTCTGTTCCTTCCCCACAATGTCCATATGTCCACTGTCCATGTCTGTCTTTCTATCGCTTCACTGCGTGTGCCATCACCACCATCCTACTAGATTCCATATATATGTGTTAATATATTGTATTTGTCCTTCTCTTTCTGACTCACTTCACTTTTTAGGATACGTTCTAGATCCAGCCACCCCAGTAGGGCTGATTCTTCTGCATTTCTCTTTACAGCTGTGTAGTATTCCATTGTATATATGTACCAGAGCTTCTGGATCCATTTGTTTGTCAATGGGCATCTAGGTTGCTTCCATGTTCTAGCTATTGTATAGAGAACTGCAATAAACATTGGGGTACAGGTGCTTCTTTCAGATTTGATTTCATCAGGGTATAAGCCTAAGAGTGGGATTGCTGGGTCATATGGTGCTTCTATTTTTAGTTTTTTAAGAAATCTCCATACTGTCTTCCATAGAGGCTGTATCAATTGATATTCCCACCAGCAATGCAGGAGTGTTCCCTTTTCTCCGCACCCTCTCCAGCATTTATTGTCTGTTGATTTGTGGATGATGGCCATTCTGACGGGTGTGAGGTGATATCTCATTGTAGTTTTGATTTGCATTTCTCTAATTATAAGTGAAGTTGAGCATCGTTTCATGTGTTTTGGGGACATCTGTATGTCCTCTTTGGAGAGGTGTCTGTTTAGTCTCTTTTCACTCCTGATGACAGTGGGTTTGTCTTCTGCAGAAGGGGGAGTGACGTCGTGACTTCCTCCATCTTAAGGAGCCCAGGAATTAGTGGTAACAAGCCCTGATTTGGAATATGTTTCAGCATAGAAGACTGTTTCCCTTAAGGATCCCCGATCATGGTCCCCCCGCCCTGTCCGCAGCCTCATCTCTCTTCCCACTCCTTTTTCTTTCTTTCTTTCTTTTTTTTTTCTCATTTTTTTTGAACTTTTATTTTACTTTTAACTTTTACAGAGTTTTGTTGTTTACAGATATGCATGTTCCCAGATTAGTCATATGTATATCCCCCCCTTCCCACCCCTCCCGACCATCACATAGCACCTGTGAAGGATCTCCTTTTCTCACAGAGCAATGACTATAGCTATTTTCTTCACTTATGATAGTACAGGCCTTCATGCTACTTCCTTTATGCCTCCCCCCACCTCTGTTCCTTCCCCACAATGTCCATATGTCCACTGTCCATGTCTGTCTTTCTATCGCTTCACTGCGTGTGCCATCACCACCATCCTACTAGATTCCATATATATGTGTTAATATATTGTATTTGTCCTTCTCTTTCTGACTCACTTCACTTTTTAGGATACGTTCTAGATCCAGCCACCCCAGTAGGGCTGATTCTTCTGCATTTCTCTTTACAGCTGTGTAGTATTCCATTGTATATATGTACCAGAGCTTCTGGATCCATTTGTTTGTCAATGGGCATCTAGGTTGCTTCCATGTTCTAGCTATTGTATAGAGAACTGCAATAAACATTGGGGTACAGGTGCTTCTTTCAGATTTGATTTCATCAGGGTATAAGCCTAAGAGTGGGATTGCTGGGTCATATGGTGCTTCTATTTTTAGTTTTTTAAGAAATCTCCATACTGTCTTCCATAGAGGCTGTATCAATTGATATTCCCACCAGCAATGCAGGAGTGTTCCCTTTTCTCCGCACCCTCTCCAGCATTTATTGTCTGTTGATTTGTGGATGATGGCCATTCTGACGGGTGTGAGGTGATATCTCATTGTAGTTTTGATTTGCATTTCTCTAATTATAAGTGAAGTTGAGCATCGTTTCATGTGTTTTGGGGACATCTGTATGTCCTCTTTGGAGAGGTGTCTGTTTAGTCTCTTTTCACTCCTGATGACAGTGGGTTTGTCTTCTGCAG